>OX244038.2:55737296-58137296 GCA_945859785.2 Tridacna gigas
GAAAACTTCGTTAGAAATTACGATGGCTCAAATCCATTTTTCAAAAAAGGCAAAAATTATCTCGCACCAACCGTAAGAAAGCAGCCATATACTTATGCAGATGCAGTGAAAACCTTTCCCAGGCGTACAGAGCGAGAAGGAAAATCAAGAGATACACTGGAGTCTTTATTACATCAACTTTTAACAAGTTTGAAAACTGAGCCAAAACATCCAGAAAATGGTTATTCGAATACTAGATGAAGATACGATAACAAGAGAAGAACAGGCAATCACAATTACAGAAAGAATAACAAATTCAACCCCAGCCGACGGTGGAACAATATTTCTAACAATAATAATGACATGGAGGTGGTCGATAGGGAGTCTTCTTCTTTTCTAGAGGCAGACCACAACTTTTACAGCCAGTTATAAAGAATGAAAATCTTAGCTGAAACATTTACAAAATCTACAAAAATTTACAATCTTTCTAATCGGAAATTAACAAACAATGAAAAGAATGTCTTGTTGATGGGTCTAAAATTCACACCCACACCTTTAAAAAATAATCCATGTGAACTTGAAATTGATTTAAATGATTTTTTTTAGAAAACTTAGATTACAAGAATACTTTTCACAAAACGTAGAATGTAATGATAGTTTACTGAGAAACAAATCTTCTTTTAATCCTCCTTCGGGAGAAATAAAAAATTAGATGAATATATTTCTACTACCAAGTCACTATGCTTTAATGTTTTGAATAATACCAACCCTGTAAAACATAACATATCCCTTAATCAAAGAAAGTCTATAAAATCACTAGCAGATGATTCTTCTATTATTATAAAAGAAGCTGACAAAGGAGGTGGAATAGTAATGATGAATAAATATTTTTATAAAAATAAAATCACAGAAATGCTCTCTGATATCTCCTGTTATAAACCTATTCCACATGCTAATACAACACAGATATTTGACTCTATCAAAATGTTGATTTACAAAAATAACACTATCACTAAACAAGAAGCAGATTATTTATTAAAGTTTGATTACAAGACTAGTACATTTTACGGTCTTCCAAAAATTCATAAAAGCAAAATAATTCAAAATATTTGTGACATTATTAATGAAGAGTATATTGAAAGTTTAGATCCAATGGATCTTCAAATGAGACCAATTGTGGCAGGACCTAACTGTGAAACTAGTCGATTAAGTTGTTTTTTAGATAAACTTTTAAAACCTTTTGTAAGTAAGGTCCAAAGCTATCTCAGAGATGACATAGATTTTCTTAATTTTCTACCAGAAACAGTTCCTATTAACACAATTTTAGTGTCATTTGATGTTGTTAGTTTGTATACAAATATTCCACACAGCTTAGGATATGAAGCAATTTCTTATTGGATGAAAAGATATCCAGATCTTATTCATAACAGATTTGACCAAACTTTCATATTGGAAGGTTTGAAAATAGTACTAGAAAATAACAATTTTTCCTTTAATTCCGCATTTTTCAATCAGTGTAAAGGAACGGCCATGGGAACAAAAGTTCCCCCAACATATGCAACTTTAGTTTTAGGATATTTAGAAGAGATACTATATGAAAATATAAAAGAACTCAAAGACGAAAACTTTTCAGATTATATATGCAAACAATGGAAAAGATATCTTGATGATTGTTTTATTTTTTGGACAAAATCAAGTAATGATTTATCTGTCTTTAATGACATACTTAACTCGTTACATAAAGATATAGAATTTAAGATGGATATGAACTCAAATAAAATGCCTTTTCTAGACGTGTTAGTGATAAAAAATGGTTGTACAATTGTCACTGATATTTATTTCAAAATTACAGATTCTAAGCAATATTTGAATTTCAGGTCATGTCACCCAAAACATAACAAGGTCAACATTCCGTTCTCCCTAGCGCGAAGGATCTGCACAATAGTATCTGACAGAAAAATTCTACAGTTAAGATTACGTGAACTTGAAAACATTTTAATTGAAAGAAAATACCCTAAAGCAGTAATCTTAGCAGGTATAAATAAAGCTCTTAATATTCCAAGACATACTCTCTTACAGGTAAAGGTTAAACATGATGACAATATAATGGCATATATTTCGACATTTAATCCTAAAAACAGAGAGTTATTTGGAATTATTAAGAATAATTTTGAAATTTTGGAAAATGATCGAAAAATGTCACAAATACTAAGTAATACCAAATTAATTAAAGGTAAGAGACAACTTCCAAATCTTAAACAGATTTTGATTAAATCAGAATTCAAAGACAAAACTTCAAAATCTTCTGTGAAAAAATGCAATGAGTCCCGCTGTGGACTCTGTAAACATATTATCGAAGGAACTGAATTTAAAATCAAGGATAAAACTTTTACTGTTAAAGAAGATATGGATTGTAAAGTTTCTAACTGTTTGTACCTTTTAGTATGCAATGGCTGCCAAGAGTTTTATATTGGTCAAACAGGTGATAAACTTAGAAATAGAATTACAATACATAATCAACAGATTAGGGACCCTTCAACAAGACAAATACCATTGAGTTCTCATTTAGATAGTTGTTGTAAAACAGATCCAAAATTTTCAATTTTGCCATTTTTTAAATGCAAATCACCCGACGTTTCATCTAGAGTATCAAAGGAAAAATATTTCATAAACATTTTTCGTCCAAAATTGAACTGTATTTAACCGTTGTTCTATGACGTCAAAATGACGTTAGTTACAATGTTTCATTAAAGCGTTGCCCTGATGAGCGAAAGCGAAACCGGTTGGCACGTTAAAAACTATTTGTAGTGTCATTTCTCTTTTATTATATATATATATATATATAGAGAGAGAGAGAGAGAGAGAGAGAGAGAGAGAGATGGATAGCTGAATACTAATCTAACGCCCGCACTGCCACTGAGCCATGAAGAAAACCTCATCTTGGCATGATGAAATCTTTCAGCGACAAGTATATGAGCCATGCTCTGTGAAAAGGGTGCTTAATGCATCTGCGAAAAGTATCGACTCAGGTCAGCCTGCGGACTAGTCTTTCTCACGAATCAGTCGGTTGTCAAAAAAAAAAGTGGCTATTATGGATCCATGATTATGTGATGGCTTAATTGGTACCATGCATCGAGGAGATGCATTAAGCCCCCTTTTGCCAGAGCATGGCTAAAAATACACTCTGTTGAAGAGGTTTGCCTTATAGGCATGACTAAACAAGCGGACAGTATAGATCCAAGATCAGACTGCACGTTTTGTGCAGTCTCATCTTGATCTCCCATCCGCAAAAGCCCTCGTTTTCGCGTATGGCGCTAGGGGTTGCGAATAGGAGCATTACCATGTAAAATGAATCAATCATGAAGATGGATAAAGATTCAATGAGGTACTTCGAGGAAAAGTGAAAACTTCTAGGGCTGATTAGCATGAGTCAATGAGCTTTTCGGGACAGTTTAGATCAAGATCAGATTGCACAGAACACACAGTCAGATCTTGGATCTACGCTGTCCAATATTTTGTAAGATATTCTATCTAAACCGGGTTTGAAATCCAAATGCCTGTCTCCTCTACGAAAATGATAAGAGCCATGCTCTGGCAAAAGGGGGCTTAATGCATCTCCGTGATGCGTGATGCCCATCAAGCCGTCACAGAATCATGAATCCATAATAGCCAAAAATGTTTAACAATCGACTTAGAATCGAGGTAGAATGATCCTTTGACATACAGAAAATTGATCAATAGCGAAAAGTTTCGGCCCAGGTCAGCCTGCGCGGACCGCGCAGGCTGACCTGGTCGATACTTTTCGCAGATGCATTAAGACCCCTTTTCACAGAGCATGGCTCATATTATTTTCTTTTCATTTACGAGCTGGCAGTTTAAAGGTCAAATGATTCCAAAAGATGCACAGCGCTAAACACAGCTGTGGTATTTTACCTGGCAAATATTCTCTTCCGAGCGTAAAGGTATGCGGTTGGTAATTGATACCTTAAACTAATTACACGAAATGACGAGACGTAGTGCCAATAACGTTTCTATATTTTATAACTGGCTCGGTAACCGTGAAATCGTGAAAACATGGCATGAGCCAAAGCAGGGGATTCGGTAGATCTACTGAAAATAACTCAATATAAAGTTTACGTTTATGAATAGTTTGCCTTCTGGAACAGCTGCTTTCGTTCTCATTAAACAGCTCATGAAAATATTGTGGCAAAAAGAGAAAGTGCTCCATTCGGAAAACCGCGAGTGATCCGGTTCTCAAGTCCCTCGGCTGCATCACGTAGCTTGATATGCACCTGCACGGTACATTTCGTCGCCGGAACTACACCGTTTTACCGTTATCAAAATTGTAAGGCTCCTCTTAAAAAGGAAAACATGAGTAACAAATTTTCTATTGATATCTTTCTGAAAATATTTCCGTCGGCAAACAGTTTGTACATTCAGATTTTAGCGTGGTTTATCAGTTTCGTTGGAAGCTTTCATGCACTGATCGATAGGTGTGATTTACTTCACCGTGATTGTTCATGTCGTTGCTAAGCGAATTACATAGGCGCCTCCATGTTAAGATCATGTGATTGGTGGTTCAAAATGGGAACCTCCTTTATACGGACGAGGTTAGATATAGGTACGGAATCGGCCGTTATGACGAGTAAAACTGCTTGTGACGAAAAAGCTCGATTTCAGAGACATGAAAGCTCGAACAAGTATCGATACGTTGTTATAGGCTTCACAGGTGGGTATGTACCTGATAAAGGATACACCATCGCCACCTTGCTTTTTGGGCGTGTCATATCTGAGAAATAGCCGGGCCAGGTAGCCCGATGGATAGTTGGTTGTATGGTGTTTAATGCCGTTTTCAACATTATTTCAGTTATATCGCGGCGGCCAGTGCACCTATCCATGCTTTCCTGGAGTTACCTTTTACCAGTACTCCGCACAATATTCTTTCCAAGCCACTGGCTGCTTTCCCACATAACCATGGGCGAAACAATGGTCTGCGGTGAGAGAGGAATGAATCCTGTCGCGATGACTATCATCAGTCCTCGGAAAGAAATTGGCCAAGCCGGGGATCGAAACAGCGACCTCCTGTTCTCAAGTCCTGTACGCTACCGACTGAGCTACGGGGCTTGGCAGCCCGATGGATAACAGGTAGCCCAACATTCAAGGCTTGGATAACATTCAAGGCTTGAAACCCAGCGGTCACTGGTTCGATTCAGAGTATCATATCTGAGAAATAGCCGGGCCAGGTATCCCAAAGGATAACATTCAAGGCTTGAAAACCAGAGGTCACTGGTTCTATTCAGAGCGTCATATCTCAGAAATAGCCTGGCCAGGTAGCCCAGTCGGTAACATTCAAAGCTTGAAACCCAGGGGTCACTGGTTCGATTCAGAGGGTCATATCTAAGAAATAGTCGGGCCGGGTGGCCCAACCGGTAACGTTAAAGGCTTAAAACTCAAGGGTCACTGGTTCGTTTCCCAGCTAGACTAAACTGTTTTCGAGGATTGATGAAAGTCATTCCTTTCTGACAGCCGAAAATTGGTTCAACTATGCTGACGGGATTACCTTTGACGCCTTTAACTCTTTACCAAACGACAAAATTTTAGACGAGTCGAAATTGAAAGCATTTGCAGACGACAAAATAAATGTCACTCAAAAATTGAAATTTATTTTAGAAAGGGAGGAAACATTGTGGGAAAAGAAGAAAATGCTGGTTACCAGCATTTTCTCCTTTTTCCACAATGTTTTCAAAAGTCTTTTTACACAAGATCGTTAAAATGCGACAATGTTTGGTAAAGGGTTGAAGGTTTGCAAGATCGTTAGAAAATTAGTGGAAAGAAACGCGAGCACTAAGAAAAGAGTAGCTGCACGTGCAGCTTTTGAGTTGTTTCAAGTACATATCTGAACCATGCTCTGGCAAAATGGGGTTTAATGCATCTCCGTAATGTATGGTGCCAAGGAAGTCATCACAAACGTAAGGATCCATAAAATCGACTATGCCTAACAACCGACTGTGTCATAAGGTAGACTGGTCCTTTAACATACAGAAAATCGACCAATAGCGAAACGTTTCGGCCCAAGTCAGCCTGCGTATGAGCTGACCTGGGTCGATACTTTTCGCAGATGCATTGAGCCCCCTTTACACAGAGCATGGCTCATTTTTAAGACTCGTCTTTAAATTTCAGTTAACACGTAACTTGCAGACGACATTTTCACCTCGATCTTTTATCATACTCAGCATTGTCTCCTTCCTTAGCCATAATGTTTATAATGCAATAAATTATCAAATATTGCCCAAATTTTATCAAATGCCACCTGCTTTTAATTATTTTATATAAGATATTTCGTTTTTACCATTCTAACGCTGAAAACGGTGAGAATCGCTTATGCAAATAGTGTAGGTCAAGATTCGACTGCGTAGAATATGTAGTCTGATCATCGATTTACATTGTTAGCTTCTTTGCCAGACAAGAAAGTTTTAAAACTGCAATACATACATTATTGCACTCGTCACAAATCGGCCGATTCCGTAATTACGAATCTAATCAACGAATCACCCGAGATTTGCCGAATGTCATTATTGGTACTTATCAGGGATGTCCATTTGAATTACTTAGCTCTACAAGGGTTAACGACCCTACTGCTATCAGTATTTTCTCCTTTTCCCACAATGCTTTCTGAGCTTCCAACGACAACTAGCACCATTTGTGCCATGTTAATTTGTCGTCTGCAGAAGTTTTCAAAATGGATAGCTCTAAAGTTTGGTTGTCTTGGAAAGAGTTGACCCTTTACCATGCAATTCCGAGTTTTAACGACCCTAGAAAGAATGGCTCTTGAAAAAATTATGGGAAAAGGAGAAAATACTGGTCGCAGCATTTTCTCATTTTTCCACCATGATTTCTACCCAATCATAGAACTTACACTCATTTGTACCAATTTTGAATTTGTCGTCTGCAGACGTTTCGGGATCGGAAGAGTCTAAAACGTATGTTATGATAATTGGTTAACCCATTCCCAAACGATGAATTTTAGACTGGTCCAAACTGAAAGAGACGACAATTTTAAATTTGATGAAAATGACAGAAAGTTCTCCAAAAGGGTAGAAAATACTGTGGGAAAAGGAGAAATTGCTCGTTACGAGCAATTTCTCCTTTTCCCACAGTGTTTTCAAAAGGCTTGTACTGCAGACACGTGAAAACCATGGCCTGTTTGGGAAAGGTTTAAATGGTTATTGAGAGTTGTCTGTCGCGATTGTAATTTGTTTCAGGAGGTTCTGAGTTAAGGAACAATTATCAAATCTATTAATCCTGTAGTCCTACCACACAATTCCATGACGGATTTATAAATATTATGATAAAAGGACAAAATGATGGTAACCACCATTTCTCCTTTTCCCATCATGTT
The DNA here is from genome assembly GCA_945859785.2 of Tridacna gigas. Taxonomy (NCBI): domain Eukaryota; kingdom Metazoa; phylum Mollusca; class Bivalvia; order Cardiida; family Cardiidae; genus Tridacna; species Tridacna gigas. The sequence goes on from OX244038.2 coordinate 55,744,675, forward strand.
TTTCATATTATAAAAAAGACAAATACTTTGGTTTGAGCCTCATTTAATATGTCGTCTGCAAATGCTTTCAATTTCGGCAACTGAGATGAACTACCTGGATCACAGAGCGTATGTATGCGTGCTTTTATTATACCGTGCTTATCAAGTATAGTTTAACGGCAATAGTGCGTCACCGCACAAATCACGAACCCTTTTCAAAACATTTGAAAGATCCTGAAGAAGAAGGCTTTTGAAAACATTGTGGGAAAAGGAGAAATGCTGGTAACCAGCATTTTCTCCTTTTCCCACAACGTTTTCTACCCTATCATAGACACAGTTCATCTTTTGTTGTTTGCACATACTTCCAATTTGGTCGAGTCCCAAATTTTGTCGACTGGTAAAGAACTAACAGATATAGCAGAAGTAAACCTTTCCTAAAACAAGCGTTGGCCGTCTTAGCACCAAATAAACCCAAACGGTATTTTCAGTCTAGAAATAAAACCCGTATAATCAGAGTTGCTTTTGTCCAGAATTATTCAGCAACCGGACGAGATAAATCAAAGATCAGACTGCACTAGTCTGATCTCGGTGCACACTGACTGCAAGGGCAACTATAAGTGTGCAAGACGCTTTAATGCTTAAAAACGATATGTTCATAGACAGAAAATAATATGTTCCGATTTATCCATTCTTGTTAATAGGCCTATAGTGGACATTTGTCTATAGGAGGTGCGCTCTGGAAAAAGGTGGTTTTATGCATCTCTGTGATGCATGATATCAAAGAAATCACATACATATGAGCCATGCTCTGGCAAAAGGGGGCTTAATGCATCTTTGTAATTTATTGAACTGAGCAAGTCATCACATAACTAGGGACCCATAAAATCCATTTTGTTTAATAACTTGCTGGATATCGAAGTAGAGTGATCCTTTGACATGGAGAAAATTGACCTTATAGCAAAAAGTTTAGACCCATGTCAGCCTGCGCGGACAGCGCAGGCTGACATTGCTCGATACTTTTTGCAGAAGCATTAAGCCCCCTTTTCTCAGGGCATGGCTCATAAAATTATGGACCCGTAAAATCCATTTGGTCCAACTACCGACTAAATCACGAGGTAAAATGATTCCTGAACAAATAGCAAACGGTTTCGATCCATGTCAGTGTGCGTGGGCTGCATAGACTGACATGGGTCGAAACGTTTTGTAGATGCTTTAAAACTCCCATTTTCACAGAGCATGGCTCGTTTTAAGTAAAAAAAATATTGCTGTTGTGTCAAACAGTAGCTTTTAACTCTCTAAGAAATATGCTTTACCTTACCTGTATATGGTAAACTAGTCTATTAAATACCTTTTCTCGTCAACACTTTACAGGAATGAAGCTTAGAGCCTCTTAACCAGACAGGAAAACAATTCGAGGCAAGGTTTGCACACGAGACCAAGACAGAGGGCAAAAGAGTCTGTACTACCCATCGTAGAAGCTTTTGCACACGATACTTTATGATCATTTATTATCATTCGAAAAAAAAGCAGTTTGGATTCTTTTACTGCTGAGTCATGCTGGAAACTTTCATTCAAGGAAACATAGACACAAACCTACGTTTTCGTAGCCTCACACTTTAATCCTCATCTCGCCGAATTTATATTACAAAAATAGATTCTGTTGCTTTTATTGACACGGCAAGAAATTTGTATGGGTGAGAGAACAGCGAAGAGTGAAAGATCAGACTGTAAGTATTTGCAGGCTGATCTTGCTTAAGACTCTACGCAAAAAAATGTTTATGATCGTGTGCGGCGGGATAAGAGTTAATTAAGATAATCATGAATTCAAGGTGTGCTGTGCCTTTCATGTATAAACCCTCAGGCTGTTAAGCACGACGCACTGACCTTTTGCGGACAGCGTAGATCAAGATCAGACTGCACAGAACGTGCAGTCTGATCTTGGATCTACACTATCCGATAAGGAGATAGCTTTCCTCCAAAAATACCTTTGAAATAGGAAAATTTGGGTTTTTACCATCGACCTTAAAAGTTTCATTTCTTTTATGTAGCAGTGTACCCACCATGATGAGCTGTGGCGATATGACAACTTGCTTAAACGACAAAGTTAAAAATTTGTCTTTTTTGAAAACATTTGCAGACGACACATTCAATGGGGTTGAAATGAAAAGCTGGGGTTGAAATGAAAAGCTGGAAAAGGTAGAAACGCTGTGGGAAACAATGTTTCTACCTTTTCAAGTACAAAGCATTTCATTTCTGCTGGTTACCATAATTTTCTGCCCCCTTTTTTTGCAACGTTTTCTAAAGCTTTCTTTGTCAGGGTCGGTAAAATACAGGATTGTGTGTGAAAAAGAGTTAAACAGCTATAAACTAAATAAATACGAACAACAACAACAAAATATATGTAAAGCTATTTCAAATTTATTTTCACTGGGAAAATTTCGCTGTTGAGTCGACCTGACATAGAATCAGCCAGTTGTAAGACAAAATAGACCAGTTTGTTATGATGCATTACGGAGATGCGTGAAACTATCTTTTGTCAGAGCATGGCTCATTACCTCAGCCGATATATTTACAAGCACCCCAAATTAGCATTTGTATTTCCTAAAGGGAGGTAATCATGCTACTCATAACAACACGTATCTTGTGGCAAATACCTCAATCATCAAGATGTTTGATTGTGTAAATGCGAGCCAACTGCATTTACCATTTAACCCTTTCAGCGCCACAGGGAAGTTTGCGCACGGCATAGATCAATATCACAAAGCACAGAATCTGCAGTCTGATCTTTGTTCTACAAGAGGACTCAATGATAAGCTGTGACCCTTGTTTTGAAGAAGTTAAGCAGAGATGTCCTTTCTCAGCCCTACCATTTCCTGATTATTTAAGGCTCTCTACCCGAAGACTGGTTTCATTTGGTCAGTTGACGTCGAAGAGGTAGCACTCTAAAATAAACGAGGCAAGCGACCTTTTCAAAACGGACAAAATACCGGAAAAAGCAAGCCTGTCATTGACATGGCTGCCGTAAACGATTGTGACTTTGAATTAATTAAGCATCTGCCTTATTCAGTTGATCTCGCTCAAACAGACTCTCATCTATTTCATGAATTGAATTATGCCATTTACGGTACCCACCCTCGGTCAGATGATGATGTAATACATGCAGTGAACAATTTTCTGAACTGTCAAGAAAAGGACGTCTTTAAAAGGGAATTGAGGCCCTTAAATATCGCCAGTAAAAATGTATAGATACTGCAGGGGATTAACTTGTACAAACTTGCAGTCTGATCTTGGATCTACACCGTCCGCTATCTGATGCTAAACTTTGACAAAAACTTTCTTCAGTGTCAATGAAAACTACTTTTAGACCCCTGAGAAGAGTCGGGGTTATTAACTTGGCAGCAAAAGAGTTAAAGTTGCTATATTTTTAGCCGTCGAAAGAGGTCGATTTTAGTAATGTTAGCGTAAAGGATTTTAGTCCAAGAGTCGCTGGTTGTATCCCCAGCTCGGCCAATTTCTTTCCGAGGATTGATAATAGACATTGCGACAGGATTCATTCCTTTCTCACCGCTGACCATTGTTTCGACGATGGTTATGTGAAAAAGCAGCCAGTGGCTTGAAAGAATATTGTGCATACTATTGGCAACAGAATCTCCATGAAAGCACGAATACGTGTATTGGCCACCGCGATATAACTGAAATAATGTTGAAAACTCGTTTAACACTTTTCAGTCAACAAATTTTGCACACTGCTTCAATCTACAAGTGATCACAACAAGCGGTAAAGTAGAATACAACTCCAGTTGCGAAAGCAGTTCAGTGACAGAAAACTATAACGTAAGCCAAGCTCTTGCAAAAAGGGGTTTAATGCATCTTTGCGACGCACTACACCAAGTAAGTCACCACAAAATTATTTATGGATCCATAACTTCTTTTTTTTTTTCTTAATTATCGACTGAATCATGAGGTTTCTCATATTAGAGGAAAAAAAATGGGGTAAACCTCCCAAGAACCTCTGAAGAACCTTTCATGATCCTCCCGAAACAAACCTCCCATAAACCTCCCAAGATAGTGGCGGTCAAGGTCATCCATGATGGCGGCTTACGTTCTGTACCATCGAAGGTGGCGGCCCAGGCAATCTTAATCAAAGGACTGATAGTCCTGAGAGTCGCCTGGATGGTAATGGGTTAGAAGTTTCACCCTTTTTTGTTCAAATCTATTAAACGCATTCGAGATACAAAATAACTTAACCATTATACAGTATTATATGCAAGCATATTTCTAAGTTGTCATCCTAAAATTACAAACATATTAAAATTTACATTAAAACAAATATATGTGGTGAGAATTAAAATTTAGGCACAAGGAACAGGTTTAAAAAGTTCACAGTCTCTTATACCAGGCGACTTCATTTAAAAAATGGTTTTCAAAAGGTACAATCAATACAAAACAAGTCATTTCGTTGAAATGATATCCACCTCCGAAAAACCCCCCCTTTTTTTTATAGAAACATAATTATAAGAGGTATTTTGTTTTGCATGTAAATGACCTTTTTTTGTTATTGGTGAAAATATACATTAAGCCCCCTTTTTCCATGATAGGGAATTTCATTAAATAAAAACAAATACTGATTGTCTGTGGCTTATGATAAACAATATAAATATGAATTTTCATAAAATTTTGTCCAGTAGTTAAAGAGATTGGTCCAGAATGGAAATATACATCAAACCCCCTTTTGCTATGACACCGCTTTAAAAACAAAAACAAAATACAACCGAAAGACATCAAGCGCCCCTTTTCCATGACAAAGCATTACATTTAAAAAAAAAAAGTGTATCGGTGGACTATCATGAGGACCACATGTATGAAGTTTCACTAACTTTCGTCAATGATTTTAGAACATATCTGTCTGAATGGACGGAAGATCGGACGGACGAACAGACGGACGGACAGACAACATGAAAACCATATCTCCCCCCACACCCCGAAATTCAATGGGGCGTAATAACAGTCTAGGTTAAATCAATATTTACAGTTCCTCCCTAACTTGATAATGCCTGTAAAGAATGTGGACAAAAATTATGGTTCTAGTTTGATAAAAATGTTTTTCTAGTGCAGAATCTGGGTGACTTAACTTACATGTATATCTTCATTCTTACACATTTTGCTAAAACAAGCATTCTAAATAATTTCAGTAGAATAGGGAATACATTTTCTCCCCAGATTTAGAGCAAGTTGTTTTATATGACACAAATTTTCTAAAATTGGACAACATGGTTATACATATATCGTTTAATTTCAATAATTGTCCTTTCCAAATACAGGATGCTAGATATGAAATTTGGGTATAATTATTTATACAGTTTCAGAGGCTGTTATTTTGAAATGTTACTACTCAGTTCTGAAGCTTCTGTGAAGTTTATAGAAACAGAGCTGAACCACTTGAACAATTTTACAAGAGGACCATTTAGGCAACATCAGTATGGAACTCAATTGAACTTTGTCTTCTGGTATTGGATCTAGTGACAAACTTTTAGGCCAAAAATACTCTTTTGCAACTCACCCATATCTAATCTAAGCCTGACAAATTCCGTGAGTACTGGACTGAAAATAAATGGATTCTACAGTACTAGATCTATTACGGTTCTGTCTGATTTGACCTAGTGACAACCTTTTTCTTTTAACCCCTGGTGACCTACTTTCAGTTTTGTCAAAAAATATTATTAAGACAAACAGCCTGGCAATTTCATGATCATTGGACTGAAATGTCTCTGGAGCACACACCAATATTTGACTCAGTAATCTACTTGTCCTTTGGAAATAATTTGTATTTGTTGCTATCTGGGTTCAATTTTTGTCCACAGTGGACTCTAAGAATGTGGCTGCTACAGCTCAAGAAAAACAATATAACCCAATGGCATGATCGTCAGCCTTTTAACTTTGTCTCTGTTTTATAACGTCCCAGGAATTAGTACTGCTTCCACACCAATTGAAAATTTTAGAGATCTACATGTATACTGCTTTGGCTTAAACTAAATGTTTGCGGTTCGCTCTAAATTACCCTTTACAACAACCCTATACAAGATTACAAACACGCCAATAAAGAACTTGTTCGAGTGGGTTACCATTAATATGTTCTATTATATTTGAAATATAGTGGAGTAAAAAGTCAAGTTCTCAGATTGGTGGTTGTTAGAACTGCGTAGTTTCAAGTCGAATTCCCGTCTGAATTCAGATTTTGGCAGTTACGAAAGCACCTTGCATACTGACACCCGTACTAATAAATTGTTGTTTCATAAATACTAGATCTAGGTTAATCGCACATTAAAAAAAAAAACAGCAGACTTTTACAAATTCACCTCTTTAAAAACGAAAAACAATTAATCAAAAACAGTATACTTTAAACACTCTGTCTGCATGGATCGGTAAAGCGTTAGGTCGGTGTACGTTGAAAATAAGGGCCGCTTTGAACAGCGACTGATTCATAAATATGTAAATTTATAAAGAATTCCGTGGTGCAAATGACGTCACACGTCACGTGATTTTAAGATCTATATTTGTCGCACAGTTACATTCCAGAAGCACCTGCTAAGCGATGACTTGGTACAGCCTAGAACCGTGTGCATTACATACGCTATGTACGATCTCTGTGCACCTAGAATATTGGTGTGCAAAGTATTTAAAGTCTAGAATAAAAAGCTCTGAAGAAGTAACGTGTAAGAATGTTTAAGAAGGCAATGCAACCATTCCAAGTCGTTATAAATTTGTTTTAAAAAAGTAGCCAACTGTTGAGAAAAATCTCCATTGAAATCTTCAATGTCAACTCGGTATCGCCTTTCTCTTTCCGACCGTAAGTTGAGTGTTGAATTGTAATGAGACTTTTAACAATTAAGGACAGATTGTGAGATTTAGAATGTACTTCTAATGGGTAATTATCGAACCATTTTCACTGAGAACTGTCCACAAATAAAAGCGTGTCGTAGTAAAGACGCTTGTCGTCGGAGAGTATTTTTCAGCGTGTCCGCAAACTTTAGGTCACGACGGCTATTTTTAGATATATACATAATGCGCTATATTTAGAGATGACGTCTGTGTAAGCGATAGGATATCGTGTACCCATGTGGACGAAAAGATTGTTTCAAAGGTTTAAACCGTTAAAAAGCTAAGTCTTTGTAGACATATTCATTATCACAAAGGCACAATTGTAAGTTATTTACGACAGAAACTGGGTTGTTTACCGAATAATTAGAAAACTATGTTTTATCTCGTAAACCGGAACTCGGCCAGGAAGCAGTACAAGGCCGGAGGTATGCCTACGTCACCCCATAGATCAGGATGATAACAATGAGAGCCTGGTTGCTACGCAACCAGGCGACTCAAAAATCTTTCAATTGTTAAAATCCCGCTAAAAATATATATGTCGAAGGGAAACAACTCTAAGTTATGCAATGTCATTTTTTAGGTGAGTTGTCTTTCTTCCACAGCGTAACCCTTTTCATTGAAGAATGAAGACTTCAGTTCCACCAAAACTTTTTTTCCTGGAAAAGGTATCTGAGACCTTGTTTGCGAGGTCTTTAGGGAAAAAACTTTGAAACCATTCGACTGTAACATAGAATCCTTTTCTACCAATTAAATGTGAGTGAAGCAGTCTTGAAAAAAAGTCTTTTAAAACTGAATAAAATACAGTACACTTCTCGCGGATTTTGCTATTTTCGCTGTCCGCGATGTATTTAGCGCGGACCCAACGCGGCGATTTTAGACCATAGGTGAACGCGGACTAACCCGGACCGATGTTAAACGCGGCGATCCCTGGCGGACCGCGGCGGTCTGATTACGCAATAAATTGGACCGCGATTATACCGCCGCGATCAGACAGGTAAATTTTTTTAGTTCGGTTAGCAAATTACTCCAGAATTAACCCAAATACCGTATAAGTTTACTCTTTTAAAAAGTAATTTTATGTATTTTCGTGAGAATCGTTAAGAGTTTTTAAAAGACAACAGATAATATTCAGCACTGCAAAGCGATTTATCGGCTATAGAATTAAAACATTTAAACCTTTTACCATATATCTCGGGTTTTAACTACCCTGAGGTACTTTTGAAAATAAAGTAGAAAAGGAGAAAGTGTTGATTACCAGCATTTTCTCAATATACTTTACTACTATGTTTTCTACCCTGTCACAAACGAATTCGACAGTTTGTAAGCCTGTCAACCTCCCTGTCTATTTGTGTGTGGGGTTTTGCTCGTGAAGACTACCAACGATGATAAAGGTCAGAGCACACATAACGTACATGTTCATTTTTGGTCAACAAAACCTGCAGATCACTTTTGTCTTTTCAGTGGTATGCAAGATTCTTTTATTTCACGTAAATTCTGAAACTTTAGTAAAGAGTTTGCGACCTTCCCTCTCGCCTCGATATCCAAAAGCAATGAACAATTTTCTCCAAATGGGCATCAAACGCCGAGTTTTGTTTTCCCTTCTTCCATTTATTCCCTTCTTTATAAAATTTCTCTCTTTCCCTCTTACATATTTTTGTTATTTATTCCGTATCTCTTTCTCGCTCCTTCTCTTTGTCTCGGTTTCTACGACGGAATCTTACTGATTGTGGCATAAGTTTTGTAAAGTTTTATTTGCCATAACTTTTCTCTACAACCCTTGGAAGACTTGAACGACTATTAAGTTCTACTAGCATGCTGAATGGGTGTTTGAATAGAATGCAGGAAAAACCGGAAAAAAGTAGCAGGGGAAAAAGTATCGGTTGACAAAGAGACTAATCTTATTAAAGCACATGTATGTGACTTGAAAATTTTAGCGTTAGTTGATAAGTTAAATTGACTTTGTTCAAGAAATGTTATTTTTTTACTTTTTGTGACCTGAGATATGGAAGAATTGTGCAAACTGTGTAATCCTAATTGAGGTCTAATAGTGTTCACTTTAATTTTTAAAGTCAATGATATTGCCAAACTGGTAATGATATACTGTCTTTAATCATCCTTTTAATTACATTTCTGAAATTATCTTAAACTATCGCTTTTCTTACAATATTCCCAACTCTTACAAAATTACATTTTTAACATCTTGAGAACGTAGAAAGTCCTTAAAAACGTGATAAGAGAAACAAATTGTTTCCATCTCGCACTTAAAAAAAGTTTAATCATATCATTTACAATAATTGTTTGAAAGAAACAGCATTGACAAAAACCGAATCTTTTTTCGCGATGCTTGCTTTTCTGGCAAAAATTGATACTTTTTTCCGATTCTTTCCATTTATACGTTCTTTCCGGTTGCCGTTCGAATACACTGTAATATTATCTTGCTATGATGGGGCCAGTCATTGTTCTCATGATTTTTCTTTCAAAAACCAACTTCTGTTAACTCTTTACCAAACGACAAAATTTTAGAATCGTCCAAATTGAAAGCATTTGCAGATGACAAAATAAAGGTGACTTAAAAATTGAAATTTGTTCTGGGAAGGGTAGAAAACACTGTGGGAAAAGTGTTTTCAAAGGCTTCTTTCTCAGGGGCGTCAAAAGTAGGGACTGTGTGGTAATGGGTTAAGAATGACAATTTATCACCTCCACAAAATCTTAGTAACTTGGTATTAGACATATGATGCCTTATCAGCGATAGGAAGTGACAGTGTCATGTAATTAATGCCAGAAGGTGTAATTGGCTCTATGATAAAAAATAGTGAACGAGTCAAAAATTGCGTGGGCGAGTGTAAGAAGGAAAGAACGAATGGATTTCAATGTCTTCATTCCATATACATTTATTTACTATAGTAGTCTCTTTCATTTATCTAAAAAAAAAATGAAGCTAATATTATTTTCTGTTATCATTTTTTTCTCTGATATAAGCGTCATCTCTTTAATGATTGCATTGGTTGTTTACAAAGAATGAATTTCGTAGATCCATAATTTTGTAATGCCTCGCTCAATCATTAGATAGAGTACGCTTCTGACATATTGTACAGAAAATTGACTTGTAGCGAAAAGTTTTGGCTCAGGTCAGCCTGCGTGGACTGCACGGACAGACCTGAATCGAAACTTTCCGCAGAGGCATTTAGTCCTCTTTCTACAGAGTATGGCTCTTATTTAAAGTTCAATTTTCTTGGTAAACACCTGGTTATTTGCTAGAATGACAAGAGAAAAAATATCTTATACACTGAAACGGGCAAAAAGAGAATCCCCCGAGAAAAGCAAAATATCCACTGCTAGTATTTACTAGGAAGTAAAAATCAAAGGCAAGCATGTTGAAAATCAAGATATATTTATACTCGGACATGTTATCAATCGTTTTAACCCTTTCCCAAACGACAAATTTTAGACTCTTCCAAACTGAAAGAGTTTGCAGACGACAATTTCAACTTTCATAACAATGGCAGAAAATCACCCGAAGGAACAGAAAACACTAAGAGAAAAGCAGAAATTGCTCGTGACGAGCAATTTCTCCTTTTCCCACTGTGTTTTCAAAAGACTTGTACTGCAGACACGTAAAAACAAGGGCTTGTTTGGGAAAGGGTTAAAGCACACTTTTCAGCAGAAAATTCCCGAAAAGCAAAGAAGGTTGCACTATCTTTTCCCACATTTGACTTTGAGGATTAAATTGTTATTAGTTATGTCAACAAGTAGTATACATATACAAAAAATTATTGTAATGCAAATGATATTGAAGGTTTATACAAGTTAAAATTATTCACTCTGTCTCCGAAGAATATTGAGTGGATTTAATATTAAAGGTTTATATAATGTTTAAATGACGCTTTAAACATTATATATGCTTGTACCTGGGTGAATAAAAGGGTCGTTCTGTTCTGTTTAAATTTCCTTTTCCCCCATGCAGACATTCACCAATCCTTAACCTGTTATGCACGATTTAACCCATTACCAAAGGACAATATTTTAGACTAGTCCAAACTGAAAGCATTTGCAGACGACAAAATAAAAGTGACTGAAAATTTGAAATTTTGTTTTGTGAAAGGTAGAAAACATTGTAGGAAAAGGAGAAAATGCTGATTACCAGCATTTTCTCCTTTTCCCACAATGTTTTCTATAGGCTTCATTCTCAGGGGTGTGAAAAGTAGGGATTGTGTGGTAATGGGTTAAGGACTGTTAATAGGCAGTATAGATCAAGAGCAGACTGCATAGTGTATGCAATCTGATCTTGGATCTACGCTGTCTGTATTAGGAATGAAATTTACCCACTAAACCAACTTTTTCATTTCATTGTGGCTGGAGGTAATCGGAAAGAAAGTATCAGGAAAAAAAGTATCGGAAAAAAGTATCAATTTTTGCTAGGAAAGAAAGTATCAGGAAAATCAGTTTCTGTAAAAATTATGAATTTGCACAAGTCAAAAACATTTGACTATTGTTATTGCCTGACCCTTTGTAGGTATCAACAAACACAAGTGTTTGCACATTTCTTCTCAATCTAAGGCCAGAAAAAGTAAAAGATATACAAATATCCACATTTTTTTTGACAAAATCAATATAACCTATCAACCAAATATCTACGATAAATAACATATTAACTTAGTTTCTTTTTTGAGAACTGATGCTTTTTTTCCTGATACTTTTTTTTGTGATACTTTTTATCCTGATTCCTTTTTTCCTGATACTTTTTTTTTTCTACAATCGTGGCTAGAATGGTACAATTGTTCTTTGATAGGATCAAAAACTTTGTACAATAACAAATGCATAGCGAATAATATAGAGATATTATCAGGATATAATTTCCCAAACTTATGAATGAACGATTGCTTAGATAAAAGTTCAAAATAATCGTGTTGTCTAAGGAACAAATAACCATAACGCAGCTGAGAGCTACAGAAGGGCTTTATAAATCAAGATCATACTGCACAGAATGCCCTTAATGATATTGGGTCCATATTGTAAGAGCAAATGCTGCAAAGCCGTACAGATATGTCGGTTTTTCCTCATACTGTAGGAGTAGTATCTGAAAAAACCGAAGAGAATTTTGGAAATGGGAAAATTACACTTAATTTTTTCTTCCGAAAAAATCATTCACACTCGGAATTACTGGGTAAAGGGTCATAAAGGGTGTCTAAGCGTATATTATGATTTTACGAGAGTGCACTATGACCGAAGGCGCACACTGGGCAATCTCAGCGGGTGTCGGAGATTAAACGACATTGCGTATTCCCGACACAATGAGGGAGTCCTTCCAAACAGTTACCGAATTTACAGTACCGTTTTTCAAGCACAAGTAAACCCTTTATGTTACAGAAGACGACTAAAATTTGAACGCTGTGATGAAGCTGTCCAAAATATGTAGTTTGATCTAATCCCAAACCATAAATTCAATGAATGAATAAGAAATACAATATCTAGTGTAGAATCGGCTGTTGGCTCTCATTTTATGGCACAATTCCGAGTTATATCGACCCTTAGATAAACAACTTTTGAAAACATGGCGGAAAGAGAAGAAAAAAGTTACGAATATTCCGGAATATTTCTTTGAAACGGTCGAATGTATTGTGAAAAGAGAGGGGAAAAAATGTCGAAAGCCCGCTGTAACATCATATTCGAAGACTCACCATCAGGGTCATTAACCCTTTACCACACTGACGACTTATGACACCCCTGAGGAAGACGCCTCTTGAAAACATTGTGGGAAAAGGAGAAAATGCTGGTAACCAGCAATTTCTCCTTTTCTAACAAAGTTTTCTACCCTATTAAAACAAAATTACACCATTTGAGCCACCTCGAAGTTGTCGTCTGCAAACGCTTTCTATTTGGATAGGTCTAAAATTTTGCTGTGTGGTAATGGGTTAAGGCACAGAACTGATTTGTGAAAGGTTAAAAGATTGACCTGTCCGCAGTGAAGAAATATAAATCATATGCTGGTGCGCAAAATTTGAGATTTTCAAATCTTTAACACATCGTCCCAGGTTCAACGATGCTGTTAGGAAAAAAAATCACGTGAAGGGAAAAGAAGAACATTTTGGTAACCATCATTTTCCATAAATTTTGCACAATGTTTTGCACCCTTTCACACACACAAAAAAGCTGAAATGGATCCATGTTTTGTGATGGCTTGCTTGGTGCGTCGAGGATATGCATTAGAACCATTTTTCACAGAGTATGGCTCATTTCAATTTGCACTCAACGAGAAAATAACTCGCTGTATGGTTGTTTTCGTAGGTCATCCGATTACCAGTTCGAAGGGAAACGGCTTTATTTAGTGCAATGGTGATTTTGTTTTTTGTTGTAACAATTTCTATTGACATATTATTTCATATATAGGTTTTTTTCCCAAAACGACGATGAAATAGAAATAATATTGTGTATCCAATTGAGTTCACTCCTTTTAGTAGACATTTTAATCCATTTCCTTCTTCTTTAATTGCCTGTTAGTTTAAACATATTTATTTTAAATCGATTGAGAAACAAGTCAATCTCTCTCGAATCTGCCTTCTGGGAACTTGAATATAATAAAAAGTCTTTCATATTCTCAGACAGTTAAGTTCCAAGATGTGAACGCATTACGTTTTCTGATCTTGGTCTTCTCTGCAAAAGCAGCGTTATGCTGAAAGGTTTAAGATGCTGAAGAGAACCCCAGTCTCGTTTTCGAAAACTACCAAAGTGCCGAAAGTTAAACCCCATTACCACACAATCCCTACTTTTGACGCCCCCGAGAAAGAAGCCTTTAGAAAACATTGTGGGAAAAGGAGAAAATGCTGGTAACCGGCATTTTCTCCTCTTCCCACAATGTTTTCTACCCTTCACAAAACAAATTTCAAATTTTCTGCCACTTTTATTTTGTCGTCTGCAAATGCTTTCGATTTGGACAAACCTCAAATTTTGTCATTTGGTAATGAGCTAAATCTGTTGCGATATGGCGAGATATTCTAGCCGGGATAACCTTCAAGTGCAAAAGATAACACTTATGTTCAGCAAAGTTGATGGGATGGGATCCGCCAATATCTAGGCCTAATGGCAGCAAAATGACGAGAGGGAAATGTATCCGTTTTTTCGGTTTAAAAATAACTTTGGTGAAAAAAAAAAAAGGAGAAAATATTCCGGACATTTTAAGCTACATATTTCTAGACATTCGCTGCTATTCGAATATTTTTTAATTTCTCACAGAAAATTAAACAGATCTATAGTTATTTTGACTTACCAAATGGACTGGTATAAATCCATCATGGGAATCTAAGTCGTAAATATTTAAGAAGGGTTAGATAAGGTCGTATAAAAAAGTGTCAGTCGGTTTAGTATGACACGTGCATATGGAACTAACAACTGGGACAGTACTTCACACTGCCGGAGTGCTATACCCAACATCAAAGAAATATCGAGTTAACCCTTTGCCCTCTTTTGTGTTAAGTTTGCATATGTTATTTTACCCTTTACCAAACAACAAAAGTTTAGACAGGTCAAAATTGAATGCACTTGCAGACGGACAAAATAAATGTTACTCAAAAATTGAAATTTGTTTCTAGCAGAGTAGAAAACATTGTGGGAACATGAGAAAATTCTGGTTACCAGCATTTTCTCCTTAGCCCACAATGTTTTCAAAATGCTTCTACCTCAGTGTTTTAAAAAAAATCAGGGAATGTTTTGGTAAAGGGTTAGAAGGCAATGAAAAGAGCGGGTTTTTATTTAAGAGAACAAGAGGATCATTTTAGTTCAAAATGTGGACCGATGTTTTGTTTTTCTGACGATCCAGCCTGCATTTTGAAAAAGCTAAATATAATATGTACAGTTTTATTCGTTACCCTTTGGTTTCCTTACACCCAGAGACTGAGAAAATGACGATAAACAGTGTGATAATATACACGTACAGGGTAGTATAATTTTTAAGTTGTGTTTAAGTTTTTAATTATCATCAGAATAAAAAAAAAAGGAATGGCTAATAACTGCTCTATCTGTTTCATTTAATGAAGGGTAAGAAAGAATGTGTGATGAAAATATACCTGGAGCCTGTTGTACACGAACTTTAAAATAGTGCTTTTTTTTTTCCTAGTGTGCAGTTTCAGACCGCGAGTGTACTGGTAAATTTTCGTGAATGCTACATTGTAAACACGTTTTTGCTCTTTAACCCATTAAACGGCATTCACAACAATAATTGCCTTTGCGACTTACATAAATTAAGTTCAGGCTGCACGAAATGTGCAGTCTGATTTTGGATGTACACCTTGCGCTCTTGTAGGACGAAAACAACATGGAAAAAATGCTGGTTCTTGGGTTTCTTTTTTTTTTCAAATTAAATTGTAGATTATGTTATGGATTTTCGGCGCTCTATGGGTTAAGTTATTAATTGGGATTCCAGTCGGAGTTTTTCTTCTGTTAAAGTACACGCTTGTGAGTCACAAACAATCAAGAAGTAGTAACTTTGGTTTTCGGTTTTTGGAATCCAGCATGAAATTGCACTTTTAATCCGAAATTCGAAATTTCATATCGCTAACACTAAATATGGGATAGGCCTACAAATCTGTAACTTAGCGAATAGCTGATTAAAATGATATATAACGTTTCGTGGCATCCTAACTTAAGTAATCCCTGTTGGCAAAGCTTATATCCGCATTTAATGGTACGAAAATGTTGCGGTCGTAATGGAAGAATTAGTTTCTGGTTCCCAAAACAGTGGGGAAAATTACAGATATTTATGTATAAAAATTTACAGTCATCCTGGCGAATTTTCTCCCGCGATCCCTCGCACAGTCGCCGCGATCCACCGCGTTTACCTCCTGCTGTGAAGTTGCCCGATATTTTCTGAGGCCGCGGTGACACGTCCGCCGCGTTTCCGCGGCCGATACCTGTACAGCAGATTTGCCGCGGACAAATTGGTCCGTCGCGGCTCGCGGACTTGAGCAAAAAACGCGAGGAGTGTACTGTATATCCGAGACCTGGTTTGAGGGGTGTAACATAGAATCCGTTTCGTATCTATTACCCTTTTATTGTACAATAGTGTTCCCTTCGTTTCTTTTACAGAACTTTTATTGTACAGGAGTCCTTCAGATATGTAAGTCTAAGGGTTTTAAAGAAAAATAAACATTCTCATTTCGTGTTTGCTTTTTGAGAATACAGTCTTGATTTTGAAGTTTTCAAAATGAATTAATCGGACAAGAGTCGTTTTAGATGTTATGAAGTAAATCATTTTTAAATAAATCTAATACACTGTTTAACCCGACTTTAGGGGTGATGGCCTTTTATCTATTTTTTACAAACCTACCTCTAAAATCTACACCAACATATTGAAAATATCGGGAAAAAAAGCAATATGTACACAGTAACTGAAAAATGAGAAAGTGTACTTTTCATTTGATAATGATGAGTTTGCTTTTTGTAAATTCCAAGTGAATGCATGCAGATCATTTTCTGTGACACGATTGAGGGACTAGGTCACGCCGTTTGAAGTGTATTCTCAACATTATAGCTAGCTGATTGCATCAATTGACCCTGAAACGGTAGTAGTTTCAGCAGTACATAGTGTATAACAAACAGCGGTAACTGTTTTTTGATTTTCATTTGCCTAGCGCACACAAATGCAGTAGTACAGAGAGTCTATTTTAATGGACAGTTAAATCTCGTCTATCAAAGTGAACACAAGTTATTCTTGTTGTAACCCGTTTTTATTGCAGTCTCCTTGGGGATCTATTATAAAGAATAAACCAGAGACCAAAGACATACAGTGACCCTGGGCTGACTCCTGTTTTAATGTACTGTATGCAGAATCTCTGTTGATGCCACTGGAAGTCTTGTGAAAACAGCTTGCTTAGGGTTCTAGTTTGAGAAGTTGTCTCAAAGGAAGCAAACCTGTTTAAATTATGATATGAAATGTGCTATTGAAAATTACTTTGATGTGGCCTTTTTACACTTAAGCTGCTGAATAAATAAAACGCAAATTTCTACTCAGTCCTAAAAGCCCAAACATTGCGGTTTCAAAGTTGATTTCACCGGAAAGAAAATACCGTATCGGACAGTGTAGATCAACGATCAGACTGCACGTTCTATGCAGTCTGATCTTGATCTATACTGTCCGCAAAAGGTCAGTGGGTCGTGATTAGCAGCTTAAGGGTTAAAATATCAAGTGGACAAACTTTTATATGGATGGAGTGATTCGACTGAGAATTACGATCTTTCTCCAAAACTGCTTGGACTTTTGAAACTAAAGTACTTTTGTAAAGACTGGCGACAGACGATGAAAACGGAATGCTGGTGTGGAAAATGAAAATGTTTTCTAACATTCATGAGTTAGGAAAAAGATTTTAAGAAAAATATGTTTTTCCCTCAAATGTGCTGGACGTAGTGTGAGTTAAATAAAACATTTGACTAGTTGCAGACTTTTCGTGTATCTTATACAGGTTTGTATTATGATGTATTGAGTCATGTTTTGGACATAACAACATAAAATATCCACCAAAGATACCACAGTGTTTGTTTTCAAGCTTCTAGAGTGATGACATGGTGGACCTATTTAACAAGTTTTCACATCATTTAAACTTTACAGTTTTTCTCACTGTACAAAACCTATTTTCGGGCGGAAAACAATTTCGGACAATTGCTTTAAATACACACTATTCATTTTTATTCAGAAATAATCGAGATGAAATGCAGTTTCAAACTTTAAGGCAACAGATTATACCTGGAAAAACAGCATTTTTTTCTCGATGCTTACAGAAAAGCCACCAGTAGGAGGTATGGTTATTTGTTGATTGACGTCAGTCCGCATTCCAGTCCACAGTATAAATTACACACCAATATTTTACAAAACCAGTTGATGATTGTCTATTTACCACAGGACTCGCAATGAACTCACTGTTGAAAAAGGAGCAATCGTTTCTAAGATTGTTTGTGACTGCTCCAAACAAGAAGAGAAAAGCTCTCGTCAAAACTATAACGATGTCGCAGATGAAAGCAGCTGTACAAATCGTATATAATATTGTACGTGGAAATCGGAACTTGAGAGAGTCGAAAAAAAATTGCGGCATTACAAATCCGTTATTTGACAATATATTGGGAAAGGAACATCATTGCGAATTAGGCGTTCTATAATCCTAAAAATTTTACTGATGTTTGTGCTTTTACTTCGCACCATGAAAAGCGAACTTTAAAACATTTCTGTAGAACTTGTGATTGATCCAAAGCATAAATCAAAATTTTGGTGGAACGAGCAGGAAATAATATAATTCCCGGACAATTGCTGACTTATTATATAGATGAGTGGCAATCCACAAAAAAAGAATGACCCGGTACATGAGAATAAAAAACCCAGTGATGCAGAGCAGAAAGCGTCGAATGAAACTTGAGGACGCCTGGCAACTATGGAAAAAGATGATGTCATGAAACGCACTTACAAACACAAAGTTGAATCTTCGAAGGAGGAAGGTGAAATTTATGATGAAGTTAACGAATCACCAAAATTTCATTGTCCCTGTTGTATTTCAACATTTTCAGGGCGAGACGTTCTCAATAGAAACTTACAAAACTTTTACACATCTTCACAGGAAAAGTAATTTTTGTGCAATCAGTGTCTTTGCACTATTATTTATTTAATGAGACATAAACAAAAATGCATAGCCAAGAAGCAACAGGGCAAGACAGAAGCCTAGCAGAAGCCTAGCATTTCAATATAACCACAGTGATCAACACTTTGGAAAATGTGTGCAACAAAATCACCCTTTAAATCGACTGGAGGGAGAGACATTGCTAGAAGGGACTGTAATAAAACCATTGCTTTCCTTTGTAAACGGGACTCGCAATTAGACAATGTAAGAACCTGGTGATAGATCTGGTTCAAATCGATACATTGGTGTGAGGAACAATGAAGCCTCTAGTGTAAAAAGCAACACATTGCAAGAAGAAAACGAGTCATCAAGCCAGATAGATTTAAATAGTGCAGTTGAAAATAATTTCATACATACCAGGGTTCTCCCCAGGCCCTTATAGCGTATCGGCCCGATACGCCTTCAAAAGATTTACCCGTTTCCCGATACGCCTTTGAAATGCCGCTACAGCTTATTTGCAAGTCCGATACTCCTTACTATTATACCCTTGAGAAAAGTGGCAAATACCCTAATTAATCTGTAAATTAGCAGCCCACATGCTGTTTTGTCGATAAGGGGTAATAAAAACAGCATATACACATCCCTAGAATCACTCAAGCGTTGACCAGGTAGAGGGAACCAATATTTCAAGTAAAATTGGTACCCGGATGTCAGGTCGCAAACTAGAATGAAGTTAATTTGTCGTGGTTCCCAGCTGATGGTGGTAAAAACAGTTTTCTGTGGTAATCGGAAGCCACAGACTCGCGAGATTACTTTGAAAGGTGTTAAATTATGAACCAGTCTGCCTGTAGATAGGTAAGCATCCCATTATATCCCATGTATACCAGACTTAAAGGTGAGAATGCCGTGATAAATCACCGAAAATGTGTAGCCCTTATTTGTTTGACGTAATTTTGTAATTGTGTGAAAGGCCCTTATTCCAACCTGACAGGCTAAGTGATTATGTATAAAATGAATTACCAAACCTATTTTGTCAGTCCTTTTCATTGTGAGAATTCAGTCTGATCTTAGATATTTTTAGTGGGTCAATACTGTAGGCCCTGATTCTACATTTCTAAATGGTTGGTTGATTTTGCAAGCAAAGATCAGTCTGCACATCTGTACATTCTGATCTATAGTTACTGCTTATTGCTCTGTTACAATCAATCGTACCTAATTAATTTCATGAAAGAACTGACTATCTGTATCTCTTTAGATTGGATTTATAAATTCGTAATCATGAAGAACTTTTTTTCGTAACTCCTTACCACACAAAATTTTTCTTTTAATAAATTTTAAAGGGTTTGCAGACGACAAAGGTGGCTCAAATTGTGAAAATTGAAATTAATATGATAGAAAACATTGTGGTAAAAGAGGAAGATACTGGTAGAAGCATTTTATCCTTTTCCTTAAATGTTTTCCAAGGCTTTCTGGAAACTAAAGGTTTGTTAAAACTTGGGATTGTTTGGTGAAGGCTAAATCATTAATCAAGCTAAATCCTTATTCAAGGGAAACAGGAATTTAACTCTTTACCAAACAACAAATTTTTGGACTTGTCAAAATTGAAAGCTTTTGCAGACGACAGATTAAATGTTGCTAAAGTGATGATTTCTCTCTTTGATAGGGTAGAAAACATTGCGGGAGAAGGAGAAAATGCTGGTTACCACTTGGAGTTAAATCATTGTAGCATTCTGACTTTGGCAGAACATCGTTGGTAGAATTGTCAAGTTTTGCAGATTTAATTTTCAGTACTTTCATTTAACAAGAAAACATTTCAAATTATATTTCAGACTGTGAAAGAGATTTTTCTACACTGAAAAGGATAAAGACAGACTTGAGATAAAACCATTCAGGCCATATTTAAAACTGTCTGTTGACTGTCTCTTTAGGAGGAAAATCAGTACATGAGTTTGACATAAAAAAATGTGTAAATATTTGGTCTCAAGAAAAAAACAGTAGAATTAAACTGTGTTAAGGATAAATGCAAGATTAACAAACATGAGTTCTTTAACTCTTTACCAAATGACACAATTTTAGACTAGTCCAATTTGAAAGCATTTGCAGATGACAAATGAGACTCAAAAATTAAAATTAGTTTTTGGAAGGCAAGAAAACATTGTGGGAAAAGGAGAAAATGCTGGTTATCAGCATCTTTTCTTTTTCCCACCATGTTTTCAAAAGCCTTCTTTTTTCAGGGTTGTTAAAACTTGGGATTGTGTGGTAAAAGGTTAAAATATGTGGCCAGGTAGCATCATAAATTTGTTATTTTTTTTAAATTTTATAACTGATTACATTCTTTAGTTTAAATTTTATTTTTCTTCAAATGACTATTGAAATAACACAACTGAATAAATTGAAGACAAAAATATACCCCATATCTTTGTTTATTTCTTAACCCTTCTGCTGATCTCGAAATATTCCTGCTTTGGCAGGCAGCATAGACAAAGATCAGCCTTAACATATGATAGTGTGCAGTCTAATCATAGTCAAAACTACCTGCTTGTCATTTTAGCATTTTAAAATATCTTTCCAGCACAAAATTATAATAAATGCATTGAATATTAAAAACAGTTGGGAACTGAATTTTATTTAGCAGGACAAGGATTGATATGAAATTGAAATATATCCCTCTTTTAACAATATTTACGTGTCCTTCAAAATCTTTTGGACACGTCTTCGCGGCAAAGTAGCACTACGCCTTCCAAATTTTCTGGGGAGAACCCTGCATACTAAGACGAGTGAAAAATAAGACGTTTTGGTGTTTCTACCTAACGTGAAAAGTCAACTTTAGAAATACCTGTTATCAAGAAGCAAAACTCCCAGAAGTATTAAATGGAATTTATGTATACAAGCACTGATGCAACGTGACGAAGAAGGAATAACGTCATCCCCGTATTTTAGAAGTCTTACTTATCGCCTTTTGACGATGACACATTTGACGAAAGTGACGGAAGTCATGCAGAAAATACACGCCAGCATGGAAAAGTATCTGCGAGAAGGATCGGAAAAATTTGTAAAGCAAGTTATCAAGCTTGAAGTTCATACTACAAACAATTCGCTAATTAATGAATCTATGTTTTCACCATTACCACAATCTCTTTCACTGTCACACAGCGTTTTCTACATACCAACCAATGACAATAAGTGTCATCTATACTGTGTATTAGCATCCTTACATCCAACTATGAACACTCCGGAAAACGTGTTTCATTACATACAGTATGAATATGAACTTAATATGAAATATCCAATGACATTATCACAAATTGAAAGATTCGAACGCTAAAATCCTAGCATATATGTTAACATATTTGCCGTAGGAACCATTGTACCCTTGAGAACACAATGAGCGCCTTCATCATACCAGCTTACTTTTACTGAAGGAGGTTTGAAAGGACGCACTACTATATGATAGTTTCCTTAGCAAAACGAATTCTCATTGGAATTGACTCTTTTTCTGTGCTTATTGTCTTCGTAGCTTTAGAAGAGCCCAGGCAAGATCGGATCACGTGCCCTATTGTAAAATCAACGGCCCGCAAAAGGTAGAATTGCTAGCGCCCGGGGACAATATTCTACAATTCAAGGAATTTCATAAAACGTTAAAAACCAGTTTCGTCATTTAATGCAATTTCGAGATCTTGAACGGAAAATTAGATAGGTGTACATCATACCCGAACAGTGTTCATAACCTACCGAGCCACAAGCTCGAAGTTTGTGGGTTCGGCTACAACTTTGATTGCCAAGAGTCTGCATTCACGAAATCGACGGTGGTGTATAAAAGGGCCTACGCCTCTTCTAAGCTAATCGAGAGCTTGCTTCAAGAGAGTGCAATCATTAATAATGTCGCATCATGTCGCATCCAAAACGCATTTGATTATTACAACCGATGATATTGTGAAAGCGAACAAAGCCAAGACTTGCTGTCATTGCCACCAAAGATTTACCCTCTACGACGATACATGCAACAGAAGAGCTCGACACTACAATCAGATGACGGGAGCCTTTATTGGTATTGCTCATAATGAATGTAATTTGAAATGTCCAGTAGCCAAACATATTCCTGTCATTTTTCACAACTTAAAGAATTTTGACGCTCATATTCTCTGTGAAAGTATAGGTCAATTCAAAGACTGCAAACTATCATGCATTGTGCAAACGGAAGAAAAACATGTCAGTTTTTTTCCCCAGGGAACTTACGATTTATTGAAAGTTTTAAATTCTTACCTTCATCGTTGGAAACGCTGGTGCGTGATTTAGCTCAAAATGGACTCTCAGCCATGCCACATTTACAAAGTGAATTTGAAGTAGAAAAAGCACAGTTGTTAGTGAGAAAACAGCTGTTTCGATATCAGTATTTTACTTCGTTTGAACGATGTGAGCAATCCAATCTTCTACCAAGAGATGTATGCTACTCCTCTCTGACACGAGAATGTGTGAGTGAAGAAGCTTATCAACATGCAGTGAATATGTATGAGACATTTAAGATAACTTCTCTTGGATTCCTCCATGATCTATATTTACATGGTGATATCATACTGCTTTCTGTTGTATTTGAATCCTTTCAAAATACGAGCATAGAGCAGTATGGATTAGATCCATGTCATTTCATGACTTTAACTTGCCTGGCTTTGGCAGCGTGTTTGAAGATGACAAACGTTTCGCTTGAGCTTATAACCGATGCGGACATGATTGTACTTCAAGAGAAGCCTCGACGGGCGGAATTTCACAGATTTCACACCGTGCTAAAGCCAGTAACCGAAAGCGAGAGAACTATGATCCCTCCCCGCCAGCATTGTACGGAATGTATCTGGACATGAATTACTTGTATGGTTGGGCTATGTGTCAAAAGGCCTCCAAATAATAGCTTTAAGTGGATGAATGACCATGAAATCAGACAATTTGACGTCCATTCCATACCGATTGATGGTGAATATGGCTATATACTAGAGGTTACCCTTGATTATCCAGCTCACCTTCATGACCTCCACAACGATTATTCATTAGCATCTGAGCGAAGAGTGATAA
This sequence comes from Tridacna gigas, assembly GCA_945859785.2. Classification (NCBI taxonomy): domain Eukaryota; kingdom Metazoa; phylum Mollusca; class Bivalvia; order Cardiida; family Cardiidae; genus Tridacna; species Tridacna gigas. The sequence goes on from OX244038.2 coordinate 55,768,191, forward strand.
CTGACGAAGAACTATCGCCATACGCTAAAACCTTGTGGAAAAAGTTGCACGGCAATATTAATGACAATGCCCTTCCCGCTCGTGGAAGAACAGAATCCAATTACAAGCCTGAGTCGCTATGGACTGCCTTGCATAGGCTAAGCAAGTCGAAATTAAAATATAACTGTGACTGAATAAAACGAAAAATTGATTTTTTATTCCTATGCTGCTAAATAAATAGTAGTCTTTTGTAGTCTTTTTTAATCATATTTTTTGACCTGTTTATTCACATTTACAGGGTTGATTGCCTGATGTTATGAATTATAAGCGAACATTGCAGATAAAGATAAGACTCCACGGACGTCTTATTTTAGTCTTCACTTGTCATGATAAGTCATGATAAGGAGAATAAAAGTTAACATTATTTACAACTGATTTCTGACAAAGGTATTAATTTGATTAGTATGTTGACTTTCAAGCGAATATGTGGATAAAATTCTTTCTCAAAACAGCGATTAAGCAATTGCTGTTTTGATAATATCGCTTTCAAATAGTATCATTTTCAGAGCTCCCCCCCTCCCCGGCGGCAAGATTCGCTGTCCACCTGTATTTCTCGAATCTAATTTTACCGAGTCTGCACTACTTTTGTTTACTGATCATATCACATTGTTTGGTTTTTCGACACTGTCTTTCTCCTCAAACCATCCAATATGTGACACTATTTCTACAAAACAGATTTATTGATTGATTGAATGGTGTTTTACGCCACTTTCAACCTTATTTCAGTCATATCACGGCGACGGTTCACATATTCATGCATTTCCTAGGTTCCACCGGTACTAGGCTAGGGCTCTGAAGTGTCTTGCCCACAGACACTCCCACGAAAAGCCCAGTCGATCCAGTGAGGCTCGAACCCGGGGTCTCTAGGTCACGAGTCCTACACTTTACCACCGAGCCACACAGGACCCCCCACAAAACAAAATCAGTACCAGAAATCTTGTCCCACATTACCTCATTACCTTCGAATCCTTGATAAACAACTCCCGGAATGACCCCCCCCCCCCCCTTAAAGTTTCCGGCTGTTTAGAATTATTATCGAAACACAATAAAACAGAAGCCAACCCTTTCACCCTTTCCCCTTCGAAATAAACATCTGTATGCCAGACTTAGCATCAACGATTGATCTCTGACCACAACTCCGTAAAAGTGACCAATTCCTAACAAATAAATGCATGTGACAACTCCCGAAGCAGACTGTTTAGACAGAGTGCTGACCCCCATATGACTGTGTAGGCTGATTTCTGTGTATACCCTCTACTAAGGCGACCAGTTCACTATAAATGTGTGTGAGCCCTGGAAGCGGGGTGTATGGACAGTCATCAAACCCCAGCTTGTTGGCTAACCCTTAAAAAAAATAAAAGGCTCTTCACGTTTCCAGTAAAGGAGGAAATGCAGGTGGCCAGTATTTTCTCCTTTCCCCAAATTGTCTCCTACCGTATAACTGGCAAATATTTTTATTAGGAATTTCAATAAATGCTTTGAACCTGCACAATTTTAATAGTTTGTCGTTTGGTAAAGTGGTACGAGCCCTAAAACAAAATGAGAGTCGTATGCTATTCTACTACCACCTTTTCATAATTATATCAAAGACTACTGTTCTGTTTCGTGACTATACTGAATATGGGGTATGCAGTATTGTTTTTACAAATACTAAAAATGCATTAAGGATAAAACCTCGAAAAAAAAATATGTTAATTTTGTTGATTTTCTGTAATCAAACTCGTATTGAGCATTAAATAATATATATATATATATATATATATAGAGAGAGAGAGAGAGAGAGAGAGAGAGAGAGCCACACTTCCAATGCAAAATGTTTTTTTTTTATATATAATTTCAATATCGGGATATGCATAAGAAAAGGAATCAATATCTTATCTGTCCCTCTGCATGCCTTACCTAGGCATACTAAACAACCGACAATTTTGTCACGCTTCACTGAGCACTGGTATCTGTGCACAATGCCCTTTTGTCGTGTTGACATGCACAACTTGCAAAATTCTAACATTTATGTGTACACAAAGTTTGCCACATGATACCTAACTGTAGTGGAGTTAAAGGTTTCCGAACATTCTGTCCTGACAATTTCAAGATTAACGACTGAAACCAGAAGACTTACGAATGGAATGATCCAGGCTGAGTTGTCATTTACCGCTGTGTCTCGTTCATTTTGTTGTGCTGTATCTACCTTTCGCAGATTGTGGCAGAAGTTCACCCAACCAGGTAATTATTCAAAATGGGTGATTTGATAAAGTATTGCAAATGAACATCTATTGCTGAGACATGAGGAAAATTACATGCTTCTCTCAATTCATGAAGCCTTTGACATTCATTCTTGGTATGCTGTACAATTTCATGTACCTTTGTTGGGTTTCCCAGTCACCGATTTATTGCCTGCGCTTTGGAAAACTATCTCTTCTTCACGGGTGATTTTTCGTGTTCAATATCAGTTGAAATATTAACACGCGTGTTTCTTTTAATTACAACAAGAAATTGCAGCCTTTTCCTTAGAGCAGCATAAAGCGAGTTATTTAAAATTCTAATTGTTCTTTCTGTGTCATGGCAGTTGCTCATAGCTTCGACGATGGTTGCGGAAAGCAGCCAGTGGCTTGGGAAGAATATAATGCAAAGTGCTGTTGATAGAAACCCAAGGAAAGCATGGATAAGTGCACTGGCTGTTGTAATATAACTGAAATAATTTTGATAATGCCGTTTAAACACTATATAACAAGATTCGTGATATGCCAGGAAAGAAATCCTTGTCAAAGTACCAGTGCAAGATCTTGAACAAGAACAGCAAAAATTGTAAGAATGCAACTTGAGACATGTAGATTTTTGTGAATTTGATATATCTGTTATGTGTAATGCAACATTCCCTCTTGATACAGAGGCCAATTCCATATAAATAGGTCTTACCATATTTCATGAATGTAAGAATTATAGTAACCATAGATTGTAGAAAGATCTAGTTTTGATAGTTTTTGCAATATAATTTCTATTTAAAGTTTTGCTAGGTTTTCTATTTATTTAGGTATTAAATTCATATTTGTTTGAGCCTTTGTGATCGTGCTCTGTCCGGCGTTAACATTTACCTTGTTTGCACTCTAGGAGCCACATTTTCAGTCAAATACTCATGAAACTTGGTCAGGATGTTTGCCTTGATGTAACTTTGGACAAGTTAGAAATTGGGCTATGTCAGGTAAAAAAAAGTAAGTCAATGGGCCGATTTTAGGAAAACCTTGTGTGGACTTCAGAGGCCATATTTTCAGCCTGATACTCAAGAAACTTTGTCAGAATTTTTGTCTTGATGATATTTTGGAAAAGTTTGAAATTGGGTTACGTTGAGTTTAAAAGTCGGGTCAAAAAGTAGGCCACTAGGCCATTTTTTTTTTTAAAAACCAACCTTGCGTGTACTTTAGAGGCCATATTTTCAGCCTAACATTCATGAAACTTGATCAGAATGTTTGTCTTGACGATATCTTGAACAAATTTGAAATTGGGTCATGTAGGGTCAAAAAGTAGGTTATTTACACTCATTATTTCTCATCATTAAAACCAGGATCTCTTTAGCTTTGTTAGCTGTAGATGACTTTACTCCGGTGAGCGCTCTAGGCCAATGTCCCTCTTGTTTTGTTTTTATATGTGTGACTTTGTTGTGGCATGCATCTGATACTGCTACATGTATCCTGTTGGTGAATTATATCGTTTTCTTGATCAATTTTGCTTGTAAGTTGCCTATAAAAAAATCAGAAGGCGGTAGACGTCCCAGGAAAGACACAAATGAGTGGTCTGTAAGTGTCAAGTGACTGAAATGCAACGCAGAAAAAACAGCATAAAACTTGTAAAAAAAAATAACTTGTTTATGTATTTGATGATTATTTCATCATCTTTGAAGCTGGGATGAATCAAAAACTGCAATGGAAATAATTATGAAACTTCTCTATACCCAAAGGGATGTAACTATGCTATGCCCCGAAGTATAAGATTTTTTCTTTAAAAAAAAACACTTTGAAGCTCATAAGAATCTGCTTAGAAATTCTGTATTTACCATAATACATATATGTAAGGGTTGAGGCTATTTCCTCCCCTCTCATATAAATTTTCATTAATCACTCCCCCAATTATGCCCCTGGTCATTCGTCTCTCTGTCCGTCTGTATGCTTTTTCATGTCTGATTTATGTATGTCTTAAACCCACGGTCTCATTTCGAAAATGTACACACATAATTTGTGCTCTTTGTTGAGACGACATTCAAATCCAGGGTCAAGGTCACAGAGGAGGTCAAAAGCGAAATGTATGCTCATAATTAAATCATGTCGCCTCAATAACTATTAAACCCTTTGTCTAATTTTAGAAATAGTTCATACTTATGTGCACCTTGATGAAACAATACTCAAAGCAGAGATTTTAAATGCCACGCTCCAAGGCCAAGGTTACAGCGAGGGGACATACGTTATATGCTTCTGTTTGTTTCTTTCGGGCGTGTGTCGCTTCGTTTTCTAGAGCGGCTGTTTTCTGTTGATGATTGTTTCCCAGTGTCACGATTTCCTTCATTTTCAGTCTAACACTAAGACAGCTATTACTAAAAATACTCTGAAATGAAACTCCGAGAAGTAATACCACATATTTATCAAATATTTCATTCTAAAACCCCGAGACTTTATTGAAAAACATTCAAAATGGATCAAGCAATCATATAAGAATCTATTGACTTTACTAATTGTTATTGCCATTATTCTTCCAAATGGGCGATGGCACTAAATAAGTTTTGCAAAAGTGTAAATGGGAAACTTCTTGCTAAATAACCATTCTCTGCACTTTGGGGTTAGTGTCCTTACTAAAATGCCACAACATACTCTATCAAAGGCAAGCCCTAACTGTCCTGTATTATTGAATGATTTTAATACGTTTTGTTTAAATGTGTCCTCTTAATATCAAATACTTCTAATGTTGTTCATTTCTGTCAAAAATACGTTCCTGTAACTAAACTGCTTTCTTGTTTACAACTGTGTCTGAATGTGCTTGTGTAAGTCAAGCAACAAATGGTACAGCTTACAATTTTCTAAAAAGTCACTTCAGATTACATTTCGGATTTTGTGCAAGAGATGCTGTGTTTAACAATTTTAGTGAATGAAAAATGTTGCCTTTCTGTCTCTCTCATTCTAAATGAGCATCGGGTTTGCAGCACCATCCCGACATATTTACTTTAGCTCAATAAGTATTGTTGCAGAATTACCGGCCTGATACCCGTTTTCTATGTCAGATATTCACACCTATTTAGCATGGTCTTTTGTTCAGTTGGAATCAACATAGAATTCTTTTACTATAAAGAAATTAGACTTGTCCATATTTAAAGCACTTTTAATTGAAAATTGTTGCCCAAATATTCTGATTTGTTTCTGATACAGGTACGAACAATATGAAAAAATAAAAAGATACAAGAATATTCTCCTTTTCCGCAGTTTTTCCCCGAAAGATGTCTCCCTTGGGGCCACAGGGATATGAAATATTATCATGGATTGCTTTAAGACACTCCTCCCTGAATCAATTATTGCTTGAAACCTGTCACCAAATAATTTATCTCCAGCTCGCTAATCAAATTTTCAATTCTACACAATAGCTCCCGTGACAAATGTCACACCAGTGCTTTCAACACTTTGACTCTGCCAGCAACTGAAACCTTGAAAATGCACTGTTACACATGGTCAGGCTCATAATGCTATTCATACGTTTAAATATTAATTCAATTTTCCCGAAATTTAACTTCAGTGATGTTTACTTTGGCCTCTAGATGGACCTTTATGAAGAAAAAAGTAAAGATTAAGATTCACTAAACTGCCCTAGCTATTTCGCTGTAAGGTCAGCAACGGAGACCACAACCGCCCCCCCCACCCCGATGGGATCATGTTGAGTAGAATATGTTTAAACTAATGCCTTAACTTTGTACTAAAAATAAAATTTTGTCGCTTGTTATAAGTTGACCCTTAACCTACTAAAAAGTGTATTGGAACTTTCAAGCAGATAGTAAAAACCAAAATGTTGCTATTTTGAAGGTATATTTTTAGGGAAAATATCTCCTTATCGGATAGAACGTGCAGTCTGATCTTGTCTACAGTGACCGCAAAAGGTTCTTATCAGCCTAATGGTTAATACACGTAGGCTACATTTCCTTGTTTCAAACAGTTTTCCCAGTGAATGTTTGGCAAATAAGAGATAGTTAACACGTTTAGAAGGTATTTACGCATCAATATAGATAAATATAGTTAAGGTCACGTGATCCCCCGAAGGTACAAAACCGCCCGCATGTTTCATCTGCATCTCATTATTTAACAAGATATTTTAATGACAACATTGTAGTGAAGCTGTCAACTTTCCTTCATTGTCTTGATACAAACTCGATGAAAAATGCATTCTTATAAAGTTTTATTAATATTTGTATTGTTGACGGTGTTTGTGTTTGGTGAAGACAGCGGGAATGCTAGAGGTCGTCTAGGAAGAAACGCCATTCAAAATGCCTCGTTATCATACATGTGTAGAAGTACAAATGGATTACTGTGCCACGGTAAAGGAGAATGTGTTGCTGGAAAATGTATGTGTTACGAAGGAAGTGGTGCCAAATGCGAAAACCAAATAGTTGATGACGTAACACAAGAAACGAGGACCCGGTTTGACCGGGCGGATTCTCCGCCTGCTGAAAACGCGCCAGAAATAATGGCATGTTTTGGAAACAGTGAAGGTGTATGTAACGGCCATGGGACGTGCGTGAACGGGATGTGTCTATGTGAGCCAAACTGGTCCGGGGTTACATGTGAACTGCTAAATAGGAAAGGATTTTGTGAGACGTACAGGGCATGTGCAGAGTGCACGTCACTGATGGAAGCATGTCCTGTCAGCTGTACATTAGGAATGAGGTATCAGTTAGTCTATGGCTTTAAGACCTCGGGAGGAAGTTTTCATCGGTGTCGATACAGAAACTCCGCCCAGGACTGTAGTTTCCATTTTCAGCTTGGCAGAATTAGTTCTACAGGCGTGAAAACCATCTTGGTCAAACCTTGTATGAAATATGGTTCATCAACAACCTCAACTAATTCTGTGACGTCAGTCACACAGGAAGTGATGTCAGACCCTAGTATCTCGGTCACAACAGTTCACAATGATTCTATCTCTGACGACAAAAAAGACCAAGACTTTTGCGACAAGTACAGGGAGTGTGCTGAATGTACTGCATTATCGACGCGGTGCCCAGAGAAATGTGAAGCCATGGCTAACTTCAATCTTGTGTTTGATTTTCCTACCTTAGGGCAGAGTTTTCATCGATGCCGTTCCAGAAACTCGCAGCATAAATGTAGTTTTTACTTCCAGCTTGACAGTCGAAGCACAGGTACTTTAAAAAACATTATGGTAAGAACATGCCTGAAGTATCGCACAACACAAGTTCCGGTTACACAAAGGGATATGACGGAAGTGACGTCAACAGACGACGCTGAGACGACAGAAAATGCCAACCAAAAAAATAGAAACGATCGTAAGAAGGGCTCGGAAAATGGCGAAAACTCAGCGCTAGGTCTTTACGTAGCCAAAAGTTATTATTTAATTACTGCTATTCATTTTATCATATTCTTTGGTACATACATTAGAATGGATAATTGAATAATTCTTGAACGATAATTATGTTTTAGTGCTACAACCATCAATCAATGGCTCCCGAGTTGTCTCATGAAGTTAAGATTGATTTCGCAAATTAGCGAATTGGTAGTGTGAAATACTCAAACAGTGCAATTTTTTCTGGCCACACACACACACACACACACACACACACACAAATATATATATATATATATATATATATATATATATATCTGAAAACAAAATCATAGACTTGTCTAAATATATATATATATTAAATCTCTATCTGAAAACAAAATCATAGACTTGTCTAAATATATATATATATTAAATCTCTATCTGAAAACAAAATCATAGACTTGTCTAAATTGAGAACACTTGCAGACGGCGGAAACATGTGGCTCGAATAATAAGAGCTGTATTTGTAAAGGTTGGAAAAAAAATGTTTTCGGAAAAAAATACTGGTTTAAAAAAAAAAAATGAACCATGCTCTTGAAAATAGGGGGCTTAATGCATCTGCGAAAAGTATCGACCCAGGTCAGCCTGCGCAGTCCGCGCAGGCTGACCTGTGCCGAAACTTTTCGCTTTTGGTCGGTTTTCTGCATGTCCAAGGACCAGTCTACGTCATGAGTCAGTCGGTTGTTAAAAAAAGTGGCTATTATGGATCCATAATTCTGCGATGGCTTGATTGGTGCAATGCATCACGGTGATGCATTAAGGCCCCCTTTGCCAGAGCATGGTTCAAATTATTACGTTCCTTAAGAATTCAGACAATTTATGAAAATAAGGGATGGAATGTTACTTAAACTTGTTGGGGTGAATATGGGTCCCGGTTGCACTAAACAATAGAACTGCGATATGGGCCATGCTCTGCGAAAAGGGCGTTTAATGCATCTGCAAAAAAGTATACCTATCGACCCATATCAGTCTGGACAGTCCGCGCAGGCTGACCTGGGTCGAAATATTTTTTGCTTTTGATAAATTTTCTTCGTGTCCAATGGCCATTCTAACTCAGGGTTCAGCTTGTTGTTCGACAAAATGGCGTTCCGGATTAAAAAAAAAAAAATTATGTCATGACTTACTTTGTATAACGAATCTAGGAGATGCATTAAAGCCCTTTTTGCCAGAGCATGGCTTATATAATTATGGCTATGACGAGAACTCCAGTGTGTTAGGTGATTTTTGATAGTAAACTCGTGGTTAAAAAATTGTGCAAGGTACTTTTGTGACGATATTTAACCCTTAAGCCGCTAAGCGCGACTCACTGACCTTTTTCGGACAGTGTAGATCAAGGTCAGACTGCACAAAACGTGCAGTCTGATCTTTGATCTACCCTGTCATAAACGAATTTTTCTTTGCGGTGAAATCAAGTTTGAAATCGCAATATTTGGTTTTTTTTTTACAATTGCATGGAAATTTTCGTTTCATTTATTTAGCAGTTTAACCCTTATCCTGCTATATAACTTAAATGAAACTTTCACGACCGATGGTAAAAACCAAATTGTTGGTATTTAAAAGTTATGGGGGGTTGGGGAAATATCCCGTCATCGGACAGAGTAGATCCGAGATCAGACTGCACATTCTGTGCAGTCTGATATTGATCTTCCCCGTCCGCAAAAGGTCAGTGAGTCGTGCTTAGCAGCATAGGGATGAAGGGTTAACAATATTCTAGTTCCAAACTCAAAGATAACCACCAAACGAATTCTTCTTTCTCAGTCAAGATAGCTTAGACCTAGAACTTAGTTTTAACCGTTTACCACACAATCTCGAGGCTTAAAGACCTCGAAAAATAAAACGTTTGAAAAAAAATGTGGGACAAGGAGAACAAATGCTGGTAACCAGCATTTTCTCATTTTCCCAAAATATTTTCTACTCTTTCAGACACAAATTCCATCAATTTAGCGTCATTTAATTTGTCGTGTGCAGATGCTTTCAATTTTGACCAGTCTAAAATTTAGTGGATTGGTAAAGGACCAAGAGTCCAATTTTAAATGATGGGTGAATACGACTCCAGGGATTTTTATTCACCAACCATTTTAATTTGCATTCTTAGTCTAATTCTAGATTCAGAAAGTAACACCATTTTTGACTGGCTAAAAACTTTGTTTTAGCCAATAAGAAATGGTGTTACTTTCAAATCTTGAAAATTCTTGGGAAATAGACTAAAAATGTTTTTAAGAATGGTTGCTGGATACAGACCCAGTTCAGGATTATGGCATTCTGAGTCTTAATCTCAAGAACTTTCTAAAATTAAAAGAAACGCATTTTTTATCCCAAATGTCAAGCCTGTCAGAAATGTCGTTACTTTCTCAATTTAGAATTAGATTAAAAATGATTGGCGAATACGGACCTGGAGGTCGTGTTTCGACAACAATATTACTTAACCCTTAGGCTGCTAAGCGCGACTCGGCGCGCTTTTGCGGACAGTGTAGATCAAGATCAGACTGCACAAAACGTGCAGTCTGATCTTTGATCTACACTGTCCGATGCGGTATTTTCTTACCGGAGAAATCAAATTCGAAATCGCAATTTTTGGGTTTTTATCATCGAGTGGAAATTTTGTTGTCATTTATTTATTATTTTAAGGGTTAAATACTGCAGATTTGGTTTTAAACTCATAGACTACCCTCTGACGGGTTTGTCTTTCTTTCCCAGCGAATCAGAAAGCTAGTCTTTAAATTTCAAAAGTAGAGATTTATTTTAGAATGGTTAGTGAAGGCGACCTCTGGAAAATGAATAGTTGGATATTAGTTCTAATCTCTTTGAGTCTGAAAATATTCATGGATGTTGGAAAGAAACAAAAGAAATTCCTTCAATGGTCGCAGAGAGAGAGAGAGAGATCAATATGTATTTATTAACTAAAATTCTGTGCCTTGGAGGTACATAATTGTTTAATTACACATTTGTAGTATTTAGCCATAAATAAAACCAGGTTTGTTGCTCGAGGCAGAAATAAAGAGAAAATGGATTGAAAATGCAAATGACGTAATTTCTTATTTACCTGAGGCAAAAAGGAGTAAGAGATGAAAAACGTTGAATATTTTTTTTTTTACGATAAACCCTTATCATACCGCAATCCACAGTTTTAACGATCCTAGGGAAGAGGGCGTCTTGAAAACATGGTCGGAAAAGAAGACAATGTTACCAGTATTTTCTCCTTTTCCCACGATATTTTCTAACTTTTTACAGAAGGATTCAATCTTTTGAGGCACATCCTAATTCATTTTGGACAAGTCTAAAATGTTTTCATCTGATATAGACTTATATTTTTTTATTTTACTCTACGTCGACTTTTACATAGTCAAGTTCTTAGACTTACTTAGTTGTGTATAGCGATTACTCACGGTGATTGCTTCCTGGAAACATAGCCAATGGTTCTAGCGTCATGAAGGAGGGCGATCCAAGGTTGACACGCCCATCAATTTATTTATATTCAGAAGCTCGAAAGTGAGAGAGGGTGGGGTCCTGCTTAGCTCAGTGGTGAGTGCGTAGAATTCGAAACCTGGATGCCCGAGTTCGATATTCACTCGAAGCGCTTGATTTTTCATGACAGTGTCTTTGGGCAAAGCTGCTCAATGTCCAAATCTATAACCGGTGAAACAAAAGATTTACATGAGCTATCACCGTGATGTTACTTCGATGATGTTGAAAGTGGCATAAAACAACAACAATCAATTAGTCAATCAATTAATCAGTTACTGTCAGTCAGTTCAGAGAATGTGTGAGGCTGGCACTCTACCCTATAGTCCAGCCCATCCATGCTTTATTTGCTTAATATACCGTGTGCCATTGATAACTCGACAATATGCACATGTATGACGAGAAAATTATTTCGAAAGTGTTGACGGATTGTCAGTTAACCCATTATCTCATATCACAAAGATGGAGAGGAAAACTTAGAAAATAATCCTCTGAAAATACATGAATTTAGTTTCATTACATGCTATCATTCGGCACACCTCTAGTGATCCGTTGATTAAGTCCCTCGGCTGTATCAGGGAGCTTGATATGCACCTACGCGGTATATTTCGTAGCCAGAAATACGCCGTATGAAATTGTGAGGCTCCTCTTAGGAAAAAAAAAGAAAAAACGAGTCACAATTTTCTTTCGAAATCCATTTAAATTCATTTCTGTTGACAAGCATTTTGTACATTCAATTTTATCGTGGTTTATCAGTTCCGTTGGAAGGTTTCACCGATAGATTGATCTAATTAACTTCACCGTGGTAGTTTATGTCGTTGCTAATCGATTTATATGGAAGCAGCCTTGTTTAAGATCACGTAATTGGCAGTTCTAAATGGAAACCTCCGGGATACGTACGAGGTTAGATGTATTTACGGAATTGGCCGAGTTGTCACGAGTGTACATGCTGCATGTTTGTGTTTATATTTCATGACTTTCTAATCAGACTATGAATGAAAATGAAAGCTAAGATTAGACTGTACGTTATGTGGCATCATCTCTTGATCTACCGTATCCGCCAAAACATACATTAAAGCTAGTGGTCAGCATTTTACAGGTTGTATTAGATCTATACTAATATACCTTAGGCTGCAACAGATTTTTTAAAACTTTAGTGTAAACTGACATGGTAAACTACTTGTAATAAACAGAAATGAAGAATATCTAAGGAAAATAAAAACTATCAATAAAAATGACTGAGTGACATTTTAAACGATCACTTTTTAGACAGTGATTCATTTTAACCACGATTAAAACACAAGCAAGTCATGTATATGACGCAATTTTCCATTTTTACACATGTAAGCCCACCGCTGGTTATGTGGGTTTCTTTAGCCGTCAATGGACTAAATTTGTAAGCTTTCAGTCGTTTAAACTCACGTTCATCTTTAAAGGATAGAACAGAACTCTTTTAACCCTTTCCCAAACAAGCCCTGGTTTTCACGTGTCTGCAGTACAAGTCTTTTGAAAACACTGTGGGAAAAGGAGAAATTGCTCGTAACGAGCAATTTCTCCTTTTCCCACAGTGTTTTCTACCTTTTTTGAGAACTTCCTGCCATTTTCATCAAATTTGAAATTGTCGTCTGCAAACTCTTTCAATTTGGACCAGTCCAATATTTGTCGTTTGGGAAAGGGTTAAAGGCGTTTTTTTTTTTCCAACTTATAAATTTCAAACTTGCAAAGCTTTCTTTCATTTAACCCTTTACCACACAATCACGGATTTTAACGACCCTGAAGAAAAAGCCTTTTGAAGACATTGTGGGAAAAGGAGAAAATGCTGTACCAGCATTTTCTCCTTTTCCCACAATGTTTTCTAATGTTCTCAAGACAAATTTTAATTTTTGAGTCACATTTATTTTGTCGTCTGTAAATGCTTTCAATTTGGACAAGTCTAAAATTTTGTCCTTTGGTAGAGAGTTAAAGGCACTTTCATCTTCCAAGAATAGACTAGAACTTTATTAACTCTTTACCACACAATCCCGACTTTTAACTACCCTGTGAAAGAAGCCTTTTGAAAACATTGTGGGAAAAGGAGAAAATGCTGGTAACCAGCATTTTCTCCTTTTCCCACAATGTTTTCTATCCTTCCCAAAACAAATTTCATTTTTTCAATCACATTTATTTTGTCGTCTGCAAATGCTTTCAATTTGGACCAGTCTAAAATTTTGTCGTTTGGTAAAGAGTTAAAGGCGGTGTTTTTTTTTTTTCAAAGAATAAAGTCACAATTAAATACAAGCAAATATTTATTAATTCCTAACAGAATAGCACTATGTAAGTAGAAATATAGCGTACTTGCGACATTATAAAGCCTTTCTATAAGACAATACAAATGTATGGCTATATCGCTTACAGCAGTATTCAGCTGCTTAAAATATATGAGCCATGCTCTGTGAAAAGGGGATTTATTGCATCTGTAAAAAGTATCGATCCATGTAAGCCTGTGCAGTCCGAGCAGGCTGACATGGGTCGAAATTGTTTACTATGGGTCAATTTTCTGCATGTCCAAGGACCATGATCGTTTGTTAAACAAAAAGGCTTTTTTGAATCCATTATTACATGATGAGTTGCTTTGATGCATTAAACCCCCTTTTGCCAGAGCATGGCACAGACTATTACTCCCGTTTTTGCTTATTTTAACATGAATAGTATTGAGGCAGTTGACTGTTGAGACGAAGTAACTTCTGGGCTAGACAGTCATAATCGGAAGTTATGTTTTAATTGAGCAGTCTGAAAAACTGTTACAGTGGCGCTCAGCACCATACAAGTGCATCGGTCGAACAAAAATGAACCATGATCTGTGAAAAGGGGGCTAAATGCACCTCCGTGATGCATGATACCGAGTAAGTGATCTATAATGGCCACTTTTTGAAACAACCAAATGAATTAGGAGATAGAATGGTCCTTTGACACGTAAAAATTGATCAATAGCGAAAAGTTTCGGCCCAGGTCAGCCTGCGCGGACTGCGCAGGCTGACCTGGGTCGATACTTTTCGCAGAAGCAGTAAGCCTCCTTTTTACAGAGCATGGCTCAAATATTATTGTATTTTTTTAGCTCTTGTTTAGTCGGCATTTGTATCAATGCACTCGTATCTTCCCTGTGTCTGTGCAACGTCCCACTTTAACACATTTTTTTAAAAAGGTTTTAACCCTTTCCCAAACGATAAATTTTGGACTGGTCCAAACTGAAAGAGTTTGCAGACGACAATTTTAAATTTGATGAATATGGCAGAAAGTTATCAAAAAGGGTAGAAAACACTGGGAAAAGGAGAAATTGCTCGGTACGAGCAATTTCTCCTTTTCCCACAGTGTTTTCAAAACACTTGTACTGCAGACACGTGAAAACCAGGGCTTGTTTGGGAAAGGGTTAAGTGCCGATGCATAGAAATACATCTTTCTAATGGGTAGTCTCAACTTAACCCAATTTTACTTAGCATAAAATAGCAAAGCATATTCATAGCCAAATATATAATACAATTATCGATGGGGCGTAGATTCTACTGATCTTTGTCGAAAGTTACTTTTTCCTCCCCGACTTTGGCTTTTTCTCGATGGCCCTACGGGAGCCGATGTTTAAACGATCCATGCTGAGCTCGGAGGCTGCTTTAGAACCTTGTTTGTTCATTTCCTGTAAAAAGATGACAAAATCTCAAATTCTTCTTCCTTTTCCAATACAGGTATTTTTTTTTACATAATTGGCTAACCATTACAAGTTTCATTTGGGAGATTGTATAATACGGGGTCCTGTTCTGTAAAAAGGAGTTTAATGTATCTGCAAAAAGTATCGACTCATGTTAGCCCGCGCAGTCCGCGCAGGCTGACTTGGGTTGAAACTTTTTGCTCTTTTGTAAATTTTTTGCATGTCAAAGGACCGTTCCAGCTCATGATTCAGTCTGCCGGTGTAATGCAGAGAAATGACCCTCCCCTACAAAATGACCCATGGGTCATTTCACTACGTAGAGGAATGACCCGGGTCATTATTCTACGTAGAGAAATGACCCCAGACCGCCGTCTGGGGTCATTTCTCTACGTAGAATAATGACCCGGGTCATTCCTCTACGTAGTGAAATGACCCACTGGTCATTTTGTAGGGGAGGGTCATTATTCTACGTAGAGAAATGACCCCAGACCGCCGTCTGGGGTCATTTCTCTACGTAGAATAATGACCCGCGTCATTCCTCTACGTAGTGAAATGACCCATGGGTCATTTTGTAGGGGAGGGTCATCTCTCTGCATTACACTGGCTATTAGACATGAAGGAATTTATGGATCCATAATTATGTCATGGCCTACCTGGTATCATGCATCACAGAGACCCATTTAGAACCCCATTTTCCCGTAGCACGAGTCAAAGACATGACAAGGGAACGGAGCGATTAATTGTAACCAGTGATTTCAGCGAAAACATAAAATATTTCATCTCGTTATCTTTTGATATCTCAAACAATTTGTTACAGTTTAACCCTTTAAGTACCAAGCCACCGCTGACCACTGTTTCGACGATGGTTATGTGGGAAAGCAGCCAGTGGCTTGGAAAGAATATTGTGCGGAGTACTGGTAAAAGAAACTCCAGGAAAGCATGGATAGGTGCACTGGCCGCCGCGATATAACTGAAATAATGTTGAAAACGGCGTTAAACACCATACAATCAATCAATCAGTCATTAAGTACCAAGCAATCCCGTGTTTCTGTGGAAGGAATCTTTTGAAAACCTTGTGGGAAAAAGGAGAAACTGCTTGTAACGAGCAATTCATTCTATTCCAACAATACTTTTGTTGACTCCGAGAACATCAGTCCATTTTTTTCCAGTTTCAAGTTTGTTGGCTGCTGAATACTTTAAGTACTTGGACTTGGAGCCTTAACTCCTACGCTGCCAAGTAAATGGATACGACATTTCTCAAGATTTAAAAGTATATTATCGTTGCTTTGGAAGCCGGTTTTGCTCGAAGATAAGTATCAGGTAGTGAATGGTGTAGATCAAAGATCAGACTGCACGATTTGTGCAGTCTGATCTTGATCTTTGCCATCCGCAAAAAAATGTCAAAGGCGACATTTAAAGTTGTTTGGGGAAGGTTTAAATGTACATGTACTGCCTTACCCGCTCTTGGTACCTTCTTTCGAAATACGCCATGTCGTCTTCACCAGGCCGACGCTTAGAGGAGACTCTTTCTGCGATGTCATCAAATATTTCGTCATCTGGTCCCGTCAGTCCTGGTTTAATTGAAAATTAATTGATTGATTGATTGATTGATTAATAGTGTTTTACGTCGTTTTCAACATTATTTCAGTTAATTCGCGGTGGCCAGTGCACCTATCCATACTTTCCTGGAGTTTCTTTTTCCAGTACCCTGCACAATATTCTTTTCAAGCCATTGGCTGCTTTCCCACATAACAATCATCGAGACAATGGTCAGCGGTGAGAAAGGAATTAACCCTGCCGCAATGACTATCACCAATCCTCGGAAAGATATTGGCCGACCCGGGGATCGAACCAGCGACTCCTTGTTCTCAAGTCCTGTACGCTACCGACTGAGCCACCGGGGCTCGGCTTAAAAAAGGAGAACAGATGGTTAGTATTGTATTCATTAACCGGTCAAAAGCTGGAGATTTTGTTAAATGGCTATATATTTATATTAACACCTAAGCCGCTAAGCGCGACTCATTGACCTTTTGCGGATAGTGTAAATCAAGATCAGACTGCACAGAACGTGCAGTCTGATCTTGGATCTACACTGTCCGAGAAGGAGATTTTTTTCCCTCCAGAAAATAAGTTTGAAATAACATTTTTCGGTTTTTTTACTATCGGCTTATAACTTCTATTTAACCCTTTCAGTGCCATAGGCGAAAACAGGGACTTTTGCGGAGGGCATAGATCAAGATCAGACTGCACAGAACGTGCAGTCTGATCTTTGATCTATGCCCTCCGCTTGTTTTGTCAAGCCTATATGATAAAAATCTTCCGGAGACTCAGTGGGTTGTATTTACAGCCATCAAGAGAGGCCGAATTAGTTTATTTGGCGCCGAAAGAGTTAAGTTTCTATCAGGATAAGGGTTAAAGAATGAAACCTTGAACTAATAAGTACAATGATATTATGAGCCATACTCTGTGAAAAGGTGGTTTATTGCATCTTCTTGATGCATGATACCAAGCAAATCGTCACATAATTTGGGATCCATAAAAATGTATTCTTTATAACAACCGACTAAATCAAGGGGTACACTGGTCTATTTGACATGCAGAAAATTAGCCAAAAGCAAAACGGTTTCGACTCAGATCAGCAGGCTGGCCTGAGTCGATACTTTTTGTAGCCCCTTTTTCACAGAGCATGGCTCATATGTTTACAATTTCGAAGAAAATCACAACTCCCAAAAATCCATGTGTAGTAAAATGTTATTTACATTGAACACGAGTAGTACCTTTCTTGCCCTAAATAACTGTAGTGACCTGTCTACATGTACATAGAGGATCTTACATGAGTGTTTATGTATTATCATTTTTATCAAACGAGTTGACATAAAGTGTATGAGGCGAGCCATGGCGAGCGTCAAATACATTTTAGTCAACGAGTTTGATAAAAGTGATAATACATAAACACGAATGTGAGATTCTGTTTATCACATAAAACGAATGATAGGCAAAATATATCCTGCATCATCACCTTTAGCCTATACACCATTCACGGGTCCATAGTTACAGTTGTAGTTTGGTTTCAAATGTGTACATACACAAGTAGATAGTTCTTTGATATTTACACCGAAAGTAGAATGAACCAGTTTCTAGAGGGGATAAGTCCACCTATTTCCGCAATTTTGTTGATTTAAAAGACTTTCGCTGCATTTCTTTGTTTTTATTAAACATGAAAATCAAAAACTTTCCGCGCGTATACGCCTTAGCAACAATGACGTCATTTTTCCGCGAAACGGCGTAGTCGCACAAATTCCGGCACGTGCTGTGGCTGGTTTCTCCGGCTTGACGCGCTCACGACTAAAAACTGATCAGAACCGGGACCCAAAAAACGATAATACACTAGTGTATTATCAAAAATAAGTCATGGGTTTAATACACTGCCAGAGGAGGTTTTATGTGATAAAAAGGCATAACATAACATACTGTGTAAGTAATATGTCTTTCTAACAAAAATTTGCCATTTGAAGGATAAATAATTCAAACTTATCGAATGCTCAACGTAGATGTAGTTATAACATATACATGTAGGCCTATGAGTATTAGTCTGCCAGAGCTTATTAACCCTTAGGCTGCTAAGCGCAACTCACTGACTTTTTGCGGACAGTGTAGATCAAGATCAGACTGCACAACGTGAAGTCTGATCTTGGATCTACACTGTCCGATAAGGAGATATCTGTCCCCACCAGAAAGACCTTTGAAACAGAAAAATCTTGGTTTTTACTATCGGCTTGAAAGTTTCATTTCACTTATTAGCAGGATAAGGATTAAACTGTTTTCAGTCCTGTCATTGAAGGTGAATTACGCCTGGCTCTGTTGTACATTTAGTGGTTCGATATTTCAACTCATTTTTCATGGTTAGAAGGTGCATTCACTGCATAAATCGTATCAATTACTTGTGTACATCGTGTAAATTTGTGTAAAGTGCGTGAAGAATGAAGTCGCCGTCTTTCGGACATAATTTGATTCACGTGTTTGTTGTACGAGGCCATTTTAAACAGTGTCCTCAGGGTGCTTTTACTAGTGCTGCGCACCACGACATCTTTTCAAAGCAGTGGGTGCTTTACCTAATAAACAAACCCATTTAACAGTCAGATCTCAGACCTAGGCACTAGCTCCTTTTACGTGACAGAGTCCTTTGGTAATGCATTTTAGACCCCAAGACATGGACTGGTGAAAATTAGGGAAGTTAGTGTTTACCGTGATCTAAATAAAATAACGTTTAAAGGGTGACTAATTTTTCACCATTTTCTTTGGTTTGTGGGGGGGTGTCATAATACCATTTCAAGCGTTTCTTATTGTTCAATCTGTTGTGAAAAGAGAAGAAACACTAAATATATTTAGGGTCTGACATAAGTGGGCATTTCAGATGAAACTAGAATAACTATCACTAAAGGTGATAAATACCCCCGCCCCTATATTTCATGACACAGGGGCAATAACTCTGCAATGTCAATTTAGGGGCAATAACTCCGTAATCATTAGGCCAACACTCATGAAATTTGTGCTTTGCACATCTACTGCTCCTGGTGAATATCATGACAAATATCAAGTGAATAAGACTTAAACTGAAGGAATAGTTCTCTGGACAAGAAGTTTTGAGTAAATTCAGGGGTAATTAATTTGGCAAACATTTGAGAAAAATGCATCTTGAACCTCTACTGCTCCTGGTGAATATTTATGCAAAGTATCAATTTAATTGGACACAAAACTAAATGAGTGTAAAAAAGTGTGGACCATGATCTGACAATATGTCTGAGACACAGCGGCCGGTCTGGATCCACGCTTGTTGCAAATGTCCAAAGGTGCCTTTTCGCATAATGTTGGCCAACTATACATATGACAGAAAAGACCTCCTTAAAGTGAATCAGACAGAAACTGTAGGAGGAGTTGTCCGGACAAGCATTTTTAAGTCAAATCAGGGGCAATAACTCAGTAATTCTTGATGGAATTTTTACAAAATGTGTGTCTTGCACATCTACAATTACAAATGGACACTTCTGCCAAGTATAAAGCGAATCGGACTGAAATTGTAGGAGGAGTTGTCCGGACAAGCATTTTTAAGTCAAATCAGGGGCAATAACTCAGTAGTTCTTGATGGAATTTTTACAAAATGTGTGTCTTGCACATCTACAGCTCCTAATGAACATTTCTGCCAAGTTTAAAGTGAATCAGACAGAAACTGTAGGAGGAGTTGTCCGGACAAGCATTTTTAAGTCAAATCAGGGGCAATAACTCAGTAATTCTTGATGGAATTTTCACAAAATTTGCGTCTTGCACATCTACAACTCCAAATGGACACTTCTGCCAAGTATAAAGCGAATCGGACTGAAATTGTAGGAGGAGTTGTCCGGACAAGCATTTTAAATGTGAATCAGGGGCAATAACTTGTTAATTCTTCATAGAATTTTCACGAAAGTTGCGTCTTGCACATCTACAACTCCTGATGAACACTTATGCCAAGTTTAAAGTGAATCAGACAGAAACTGTAGGAGGAGTTGTCCGGACAAGCATTTTTAAGTCAAATCAGGGGCAATAACTCAGTAATTCTTGATGGAATTCTTACAAAATGTGTCTTGCACATCTACAGCTCCTAATGAACACTTCTGCCAAGTTTAAAGTGAATCAGACAGAAACTGTAGGAGGAGTTGTCCGGACAAGCATTTTTAAGCCAAATCAGGGGCAATAACTCAGTAATTCTTGATGGAATTTTTACAAAATGTGTGTCTTGTACATCTACAGCTCCTAATGAACACTTCTGCCAAGTAGCAAGGCAATTGGATTGAAACTGTAGGAGGAGTTGTCCGGACAAGATTTTGCGGACAGACCGACCGCATGACCGACCGCATGACCGACCGACCGACCGACAGGCTGATTCCAGTATACCCCCCACAAACTTCGTTTGCGGGGGTATAACAAATCTAGAAAAATCTTATACACAGGGAGCCTATGGCGATTTTAATAACGTTTTTTTTTTTTTTGTAGACGAGTTTGATAAAAGTTTATCTCAAAAGCCAACGGGAATCAGATTCTTTTAATTACATAACAATGTCTGACGAATTATGGGTCAGAATATGCAAAAAAGCAGATAGGCTTACGGGAGTTCCCATGGATAAAACTCGACTCGATTTTCTGAAGGTAGTATAAGATGACGTCACATATTACGTCACATAATGCTTATCTAAAACTTGTGTAAGATAAGAAAATTTGTTATGGTTGTATTGCATTGAAAAAAAAGGAAGTTATGTGATAGAAACCGTTCCACGGGACAAAAACAAACTTAAAAGAAGTTAGACTTAAGAAAGGGTGGATAATTAACACTATTGCAGGCTGCACACACAGATTTTAGTCATTCCAGAGTCTAAAAACACCCAAAACAAGCCTTTTACTGGTTTTGAAGACCCCTGGAAAGAGGACTTTCGAAAACATTGTGGGAAAAGGAGAAAATGCTGGTAACCAGCATTTTCTCCTTTTCCCACAATGTTTTCTAAATTTTTTCTGCAACGTGACATATTCTATCGTTTGAGTCATATTTCATTTGTCGTCTGCAAATGCTTCCAATTTGGACAAGTCTAAAATGGTGTCGTTTGGTGAAGAGTTAAAAGAAACAAACATGCTATTATAATCACCTCTGTCTCGTGGATCTGGAAAAAATGTCGAATGAAAAATGACATGTGAAATTAATTGAGCCATGCTCTGTGAAAAAGGGGGGTTCATGTCTTTGCGAAAAGTATCGACCCATGTAAGCCTGCGCAATCCGCGCAGGCTGACACGGGCCGAAACTTTTCGCTATCTTTAAAAATTCTGCCACTCTCTTGCACTACGGATCATTCCCATTCACCTCTGTAGTTGGCTCAGAAAGTAGTCCGTCATCATGTGATATTTTCGTCACATGACCATAACTCAAAATGGCGACACAAACGCTGGTGAAAGAAAGACCAATCGATTGTTTTGTGTGCTGTTCAAACAGCATACGGCCAATCAGACTTAGTGGTAGGAAATGTGAAAAAGAGGGATTTTCTGAAAAGCTTAAATGTCTTTTAAAGGACGATAACTTGTTTTTTAATTTTGTTTAAATTGTCATCATTCATGGGCGCAGCCATTTTTTTTACAATTGGCGTAAGATTCTGATCAGTAAAGAAGCTTGAAAAAATAGTTCCATTATATACAGTTAAATTCATCAGTTTGAATGCACCAGTAATGTATCCGGAATCATATTTCCTTTGTCTACTTTATTATGTTACACATGAAACAGTTAAACAGTAACAAAACATGTTTTCTACGGTTTGACAAGATTCTTGTCATTTAGCCCGTTGCAGAGATGTATGGTAACGACTCTGCTCGGAGATTGAAATTCTGCATGTCAAGGGATAACTCTACCACACGATTCAGTCGGTTGTTTGACAAAATGGATTTTATGGATCCATAAAGTTCTATGTGATGTCTTGCTTGGTATAATGCATTACGGAGATGCATTAAGCCCCCTTTTGCAAGAGCATTGCTCAGCTGTAATCTTCTGGTTCAAAGAAAACATTTTAGAGAAAAAAGCGCACTGAATACTGGAAACACTGGTGGACTGGCGGATAAGGTCAAACAATATCGGATTGCACTGATTACAACGTTTGATCTTAGATCTACTCTGATCGATACTTTTTTTTTTAAACTTTATTGTCCACGTCTTTATGGTACTTGAGGGTCGTGGCCATCCCTCAATGCACCTTACAGATCGTTGTTAGTATTCTGTGTTAGTAATTGAACTTTAAAATACAAACAAAAGTCGTAATTACAGATTCCAGATTTTTTTACAGCTACTATTGTACTACTACATTGATATGGCTACTAAAATATGTAGATTTTAACAATAATGACTAATAACAGGTTTACTTATATTACTTGTTACAGTTTTTTTTTTTTTTTCTTTAAATATGTGGACGAAAAAGCTTATTTTTATATAAAATAATATAATCTACTCTGGTCGATACTGTGTTGAGATTTTCTTTAAATGCTAAAAATACAAACAAGTGAATGGTATAGATGCAAGATCAGAATGCACGTTATGTCCAGTCTGATCTTGCATCTATGACTTCCGTAATCCATTTGATTTAATGTCAGTCAAAGGGTGCGCCTACAATTCTGTTTACACAATCGCTTGGTATTGCTTCCCCCGCATAAAGGCGAGGAAACTTTACTCTTTCGCTTCTACGAAATTACTTCGACTTTTTGTTTTTTAGATCAAGCAGAAGATTTCCACTTTGATTAAATAAGATTTTGGTCAAAGTTAAGCATCCGGTAACAGGCGGCATAGATCACAAATTAGATTGCAGTCTGAACTTGAAGTTCGCCGTCCACAAGTTTCTTTAACCGGTAGGTGTTTTAAACTTTAAGTCACCGGTTTGAGGAAAGATCTAAAGGAAAGAGAACGGTACACAGAAAGAAGCTGATGTCAATATATTCGAATCACACACATAATTGAGTCATGCTCTGTGAAAATGGAGCTTAATACATTTGCGAACAGTATCGGTCCAGGTCAGCCTGCGCAGTCCGCGCAGGCTGACCTGGGCCGAAACTTTTCGCTATTGGTCAATTTTCTGTTTGTCAAGGACCATTCTAACTTATGATACAGTCGGTTGTTAAACATAATTAGTTTTAAGGATCCCTAACTATGTGATGTCTTCCTTGGTATGATGCATCACGAAGATGCATTAAGCCCCCTTTCGCCAGAGCATCGCACGGTTATTTTCTTCACCGTCTACTACTCTAATGTTAAATGAAACAACTACGTGTGTAACGTAGAATAAGATTAAGTTCTGTCCACCATTGAATGATCAGAATTATAAACAAAACAAACATTGTCAGTCATCAGTTGGGCCAAAATTATGCCAATCTAAAGATGTTTAACCTCCAAATCGGAAAGAAAAACTGTCAGAAGAGATCCAGGATCAGTCTGCACGATCTAAAGTGACTGGTCTCAGTCTACGCTCCCCAATACAAAACTGGACTTTCCCTATGCATTTTTAGAGTAACAATAAAAATAAACATATGAAATTTATCACTAATTGGTGAAACCTTAACCAATCACGGCAGAGTATTGCGTCACGTGTGCATGATATGCATGCAACGTTAATGTTCTAATGACATTTCCTGAAATTTATCACCACATTTAACGTCATATGAACCGGATTAATCACACGCAATAGAGGTTTTGAAATGACATGCACGTCTATCATATGAAACGAAATTTTTACCCTTCTTTTAGGGCTCTAAAAGGTATAATTATATAGTTTTTTTACGGACAAATGTAAATTAAGAGCAGACTGCAGAAGAACGTTATGTCTCGAAGGCGACATTTTCATACTGCAGCTGACCATTGTTGTGGTAGAAGGAGAAACTGTGCGCGACGAGTAATGTTTTCAGATGTATCATGTATAAAAAATAATTTGTTTGGATAATCCCAAAAATTTTAGGATGCTTTTAACCCTTAAGCTGCTAATCGGGACCCACTGACTTTTTGCGGACAATGTAGATCAAGATCAGACTGCACAGAACGTGCAGTCTGATCTTTGATCTACACTATCCGATAAGGTATTTTCTTTCCGGTGAAATCAGCTTTGAAACCGCAATGTTTGGGCTTTTAGTATTGAGTAGAAATTTGCGTTTCATATATCGGAAAGGTTATTATGTAATATGTATGTGACACATGTACAAGTATGTGTTGACAGTATCTAGCCCTTTATCACACAATCCTGAGTGTTTACGACCTTGAGAGAGCAGACTTTAAAAAAATGTTGGAAGAAGAGAAAATGCTGTAACCAGCATTTCTTCTTTTACCAAGATGTTTTCTCCACCGTTTAGCCGCCGTAATTTTGTCGTTTGCAAATACTTTGCATTTGACCTAGTCAAAACAGTCATCTTTTGACAAGGAGCGAAAACGAATTTGGGTGCATTTTCAGAATCGTTGAGCTCAGGATGACCCTTCAAAAACGTTAACTGTTGTATATTTCAGAACACTAATGGGCTGATTACTTAACTTATTACCGGGTGAAAAAAATCTGAGGCTCGTTCATGTTGAAAGAATTTGCAGACAGCAAATTAGATGTGGCTCAAATGATATGATTTGAGCCATGTTCTGTGAAATGGAGTCTAAATGCATCTGTTAAAAAGTATCGAACAGGTTAGCCTGCAGTCCTCGCAGGCTGACCTGGCCCGAAATCTTTCGCTATTTGTCAGTTTTCTGCATCTGCAAGGACCATTCTACCTTATGATTCAGTCGATTGTTCACTAAGATGGATTTTTATGGATCCACGATCATTTGATGACTTGCTTGGTATAGTCGCTCAAGGAGATGTATTAAGTACCTTTTGCTAGATCATGGTTCTTTTGTATTTGAAATAGTATAAAACATTGTGGGAAACGGAGAAATTGCTGGATACAACCATTATCTCTTTTTCTTTCCACACAATCCTTCTTTCGCTGGATCGTTAAACACAAGGATCGTCTGGTAAAAGGTAAACCAGTTAGGTCCAAGTTTGCCCTAAAACAATACCTAGCCAAATTGAGTTCGATTTTGTGCTGGACACAATCAGCCTGCTGAGCGCGACCCACTGACCCTTTGCGGACAGCGTAGATCAAGATCAGACTGCACAGAACGTGCAGTCTGATCTTTGATCTACACTCTCCTATAAGGAGATATCTTTCCTCCAAAAAATACCCTTTGAAATAAAAAAAAAATGGGTTTATACCATCGGTTTGAAAGTTTCATTTCTTTTATTTAGTACGATAAGGGTTAAATCAAAATATGAAATTCCCATATACATACCCGTATCATTGCTTTTTTGTGGGAGTTCATAATCATACCAACGAAAATGAGACGAAAAGGGGATTGGTGCATATGCAAAAAGTCTGCGCAGGCTGTGCTGGATCGAAACTTTATTGTTTCAAGTAAATTTTCTGCATAATCAAGGATTACTCTGCCTTATGATTCAATCAGCTGTAAGACAATTTACATTTTATGAACCCATAATTATGTGATTACTTCCTTGGTATAATGCATCGCGGAGATGCATCAAACAACCTTTTGCCAGGGTATGGCTCAAATACATTCAGTCACAGATTCATTTGGTGCAAGTCTAACAGAATGATCTTGTAAAAAATGACCTTCAGACAAACACAGGAAACTTGAAAAACAAAAACATAAGAAATAACAAATTCTCAGTTACCCGCTGTCTTCTTCCTCATCTGGTGTTCTCTAATACTGTGTACATTCGAGCGCAAAAATGGGTTGTCTGATGACGTCACAGACTGTTCCAAAAACCCGATATTCGGAGCTCCTAAAGACAAACATATCATTTCATCTCAATGAATTTATAAAGTAAGAATAGTCTACGGAAAAAATAAATAAATGATGAATAAATAAATAAATTAAAAAAAAAACGTTTGTCGAAAAAAAAGTTTGCATTTGTCAAAATTAAGAGCATATAAATTGCAGACAACAACAGAAATTTTCTTCAAAATCTGAAATTTGTTTATGGAAGGGTAGAAGACAACGTGGCAAAAAGAGAAATGCTGGTTACATTTTCTACTTTTCCCACTATGTTTTCAAAAGCCTTTTCCTCAAGGCCGTTAAAACTCGGGACTGTGTGGTAAAGGGATGAATAGATGAATAAATAAATTCAAAACAGATACAAACACATTTTCTAAGTGAATGAATACGACAAAATGAAATTTACAGGGTCCGTATTCACCAACCATTCTTAAGAACATTCTTGGTCTTGTTCTTCAAAATTTTCCAAATTTGAAAGTAACACACCTTCTGATTGGCTAAACCGTTCTGGAGAATACTTGACTGAGAACGTTCTTAAGAATAGTTTCCTAGTGTACCGTATGTGATCAGACACCTTTTTAACGATATAACTCTGTGATGAGAAAGAACGGCATCTCAAGCTGTGATAAAGTCTTTAAGATAATCTTTAAGTGTTATGAAAATTTTCAATATGCAGAAATTTCAACCAAATCACAAAATTTTGTAGTCAAAGTATTTCACTTTGTGCCTTTTAACACAAAATCCGGTGAAAAGACCCTGTTGAAGGAGGTTTCAGAAACCATGTGCGAAAGGAGGGAATGCTGGTAACCAGCATTTTCTCCCTTTTCTATCATGTTTTCCACCCTTCGAAGACAAATGTAAATATTAAAGCCCAATTTGATTTGTCGCCTGTTGGTGCTTTTCCAATTGGTAAAGGGTTAGATTAAGTGACCTAGGCTCCTTACCAGATGATAAACTCTATTCTGTACGTAAAGCATTTGCAGACAGCAAATAACAAAGATCACAGAACGAATTTCGTCTGTGAACTGGCAGAAAACTTTATCAAAAAAAGGGGAAAATGCTCATTAACGTTCGTCCTCCTTTTCTTATGTTTTTGTTTAACATGGCATTGTCTAGTACAGGAAGTGGGTCAAGGAAGCACTTCGGATTGCTCACCTTGTCCGCTTGGATCCAGACGTACATAGCCATCGGCAAGGGACGAGAAACCAGTTATACCGCCCATGGCTGCATAGGGTGTGGCCTCACCAAGGGGATGTCCGCGTGCTTCCCGCTCCTCTGCCGTTTCCACAATCATTTTATGTTGGTTTACAGGCGCCCCGCATCCACACGTGAAGGAACTCTTGAACCCAGTACATTTTGTACATCCCGCTGTAAATAAAGATGCACCATGACAACTGATATGAGCTTTTCCAAAGGCGTAATTACACAAAAGTCCTCACAACCACGTGTGAAGTAACTCTTGAACCAGGGTCCGCATTCACCAACCATTCTCAAGAACATTCTTTGTCATATTCTCCAAGATTTCCAAAATTTGAAAGTAACACAACTTCTGATTGGCTAAACCAAATGGTTTAGCCAATCAGAAGTTGTGTTACTTTCAAAATTTGAAAGTTCTGAAGAACAAGACTCAGAACATTATTAAGAATGGTTGGTGAGTACGGACCAAGATCTAATTTCTTTCCAGCAAACTGTGGGAAAAATATTTGTCATAACAATTGGTTTGCAACTGATTGCTTTTCTGACTCTATTGTATTTTGATAATCAGGGGCCATGTAGAAAAAGGCGAAGGAACACCATAACATTTAATTCTGTTCTGCTAATTATATGCCGAGCCCCCGTAGCTCAGTCGGTAGCGTACAGGACTTGAGAACAGGAGGTCGCTGGTTCGATCCCCGGCTCGGCCAATTTCTTTCCGAGGATTAATGATGGTCATTGCGACAGGATTCATTCCTCTCTCACCGCTGACCATTGTTTCGACGATGGCTATGTGGGAAAGCAGCCAGTGGCTTGCAAAGAATATTGTGCGTAGTACTGGTAAAAGAAACTCCAGGAAAGCATGGATATAACTGAAACAATGTTGAAAACGGCGTTAAACACCATACAATCAATCAGTCAATGTGCTCATTATATAAAAGTAAAACAATCAACAAAATCACAAAAATGCATGTTAAGCATTTAAAGGAAGGTCACGGGTTCTAAGGCTATTATAGTTTGGGTAGCTCTTTACAATGAAATTCAGATTGAATTCAGACGAACAAAAATTTTAATTGTTTGCTGCAATGGTTTGATATGTTTTTCTAATTTGATAAGTCCAATGTATGTTTGTAGATTAACTTCTGATCGCAGTCATAGATAGGCTAGAACAACAAAGAAAAGACAAATTAAGTTGAGCCATGCTCTGTGAAAAGGGGGTGCAGTCCACGCAAGCTGACCTGTGCCGAAACTTTTCGCCATTGGTCAATTATCTCTATGTCAAAGGACTAGTCTACCTCATGATTCAGTCCGTTGTTAGCCAAAATGGACGTCAAAGATCTATGATCACGTGATGACCTGCTTGGTACCATGCATCAAGGAGATGCATTGAGCCCCCTTTTGCCAGAGCGTGGTTCATTTCTATATCATCACTCACGTTTCTGACAAACGAATTTTCCATCTTCACCGTGTTCATGTGCTGTATGTTTACAATGGCACCGGATTGGTTGACTTCCATTTAGTGGTAAATAATGATAACTCTTACATTTACATTTGGCTACACGACAAGGCAATTTGATAGGTCGCTCTGTAGGGATATTCTCAAAATCGGTCTTGTGTTGCTTATAGCTGGAAAAAAGAATAATTTTATGAGCTGGAACGTACTTCAGTAGGATAAACGGCGGTTTCCACTACTGCCTTATACAGACTTTGAAGCACAGTAAGTGGAATACATTTATGATTTTAATATGGTGGTTTTAAAGAAAACATTTCAGTTATTTTACACTCCAAAGTAAAATAACATTCACGTTACTACCTGCATTTCCATGTAAACAAATTAGAAACAATGCTCAGCGTTGAAATAGCGGTAAATTCTGTCATACGGACTTTGATCAAATAACGGAAAGAGTTTTGCGCCAGTTGGGTTGCAAGTAGTAACCCATCGACCATTATCAACGCTGTTGCCTAACTATCGGGGGTTTAGCTAAGAAAGAAAAAAAAAAAAGTTACTTTTCTTATGATTTTGTTAAATGTCGATGAAAATTTAGTTCTAGAATGTTTTTTTTTTTTGTTTGTTTTATTTTTCTAATTCTTATATAAACATTACCAAATTTAGAGTAGGGTCAGAAAATATATTCCATTCTATAGGCCTGAGTAAAAAAGTATACTCGTTGGTACCTGTGTTTGCAAAAGCACGGAGTTTCGGGTCCCACAAGTTTACAGTCCATCCCTGTTGGTGACGTAAAACACGTGTATAAACGGTTTCTCATTCTCTGTAACGATATGAGGATATGATAGAGCAACAGGATATAAAAGGATGTCCAATGATAAGCCCATAAACATACGTTTTTTTTACAACTATATCTTAATTTCTGTGACATTTTCCGACCCTGCCTTGCTATCTTTTTTCCTATTTTGCGGCAGTCCCAACTGTCTCGTATTGAGGAGCTGACCCTCAATACCCATAATCTTCCTTCATCCTAGGTCAAGTAAACAAGCTAGCTTAGTATACTGTTTGGTCCTCAGAAATCGAAAAATTTCAACAACCATGTCACTACAGACTTAGTCATGAAAAATGGCCGCCTGAAACTTAAGACTCATACTCTTATTGAAATGAGTTGCTAAGGAAAGTTACGAGACGGCTGCCGACTCTCGCCATAAACTACGCCATCTTTCTTTTAATGTACAGTATTAATTGTCCTACCACCTGACCGGACAACGAATTTATTATATTGAAAAGTTTTACCATTTCAAAGTGTATTCAAGTGAAATTTGTCTGTTTTATGGTCTCACGGATCGAGTACGGTTACGAGATCGAATTTCACTTCTGAGTGCCCAAACACACTGAAAACTGACGTCACTAAACACCGACGTCACTGAAAACTCTATAAAACGTGCAGTTTGTTGTATGTAGCCACTGCGATTTGACATACTTCCATTTAAACATTGATTTAACCCTTTCCCAAACAAGCCCTGGTTTTCACGTGTCTGCAGTACAAGTCTTTTGAAAACACTGTGGGAAAAGGAGAAATTGCTCGTAAAGAGCAATTTCTCCTTTTCCCACAGTGTTTTCTACCCTTTTGGAGAACTTTCTGTCATTTTCATCAAATTTAAAATTGTCGTCTGCAAACTCTTTCAATTTGGACCAGTCTAAAATTCATCGTTTGGGAAAGGGTTAAACAAACTCAATGTAGCCTATGGTACTATTCATTTTATGATTTGTTGGCAAAGGTAAAGACCATTAATTTAGCTGCTTCAACGACCGGTTGTTTATCATTATAGTCTGATGTTGGTTGGTTGTATTCATTATAGTCTGAACGTTACATTGCATGACATTTAAAAATTCACAGTTTGTGTACATGACGAAGGGATACGGTTCATTTTAACCCCGTGTAGTGATTTGTTTTTGAATGACAACAAACGATGATACATTTAACCATTTTCATTCATTAAAAAAAAAATCCATTATTCCTTCTTTAATGGCAACCGTCAAGGGAAACAAGTAATATTGAAGTGTATCTGCCTTGTGGTGTGACCGGCTTCCATTCGTAATGTTAAGGTGTAATTTGTCTCTTTTGCGTCTGGCTTCCATTCGAAGTCGCCATCTTGGATTTTGCATTGAAGTGTATATGTGTCTACGGGGCTCCCGACAGGGAAGCTGTGCTGTTCCCTTGGAGCTGCCAGCGTACAGCAATGTATATTTGGAGCATATTATTCAATAAGATCACGGGAAATTTCTTTGCGGTATGTTTGAGACCCATATATTACTGACAGTCTTTGTCTGATGGTTTCCGTAGAAATATAATCAAATTATTACGAAACGAATTTTAGTGCAGACTATGAAATACTATTAAAAGTAGATGAATTCCTCGTTCTGAGTATTTTATGCATTTGTCACTATGTGGTCAAATGCCAGCTACTGCAGAGACGCTTTTCGGAAAATGTAAATGGGCCATGCTCTGGCAAAAGAGGGCTTAACAGATCTGTGTGATGCATTATACCAAGCAAATCATCACATAATCACCGATCCTAAAAATCTATTTTGTCTAACAACAGGCTGAATCCCGGGGTAGAAAGGGCCCTGTCAGAAAATTGACCAACATCAAAAAGTTTCGAAACATCAAAAAGTCTGCGCGGACTGCTCAGGCTGACATGAGTCGATAATTTATGCAAATGCATTAAGCCCCTCCCCCTTCACAGGGCATGGTTTAAATGCTTCTTACTAAGGCTAAAACTTTCTTTTTGTATTCTTCATACTCTTCAGGCGTGAACATCTTTCCTTCGTCATCTTCGCCAACTATCCTGTAACGGAGAAAACAGAAGAATTATAAAGACAGTCGTTTAACTTTTTACCTGGTGACAAAATCGAAGGCTGCTCCGCGTTGAAAGAGTGCTTTGTTTGTTCGAATTGGAGTTTGCCGCAGTTTTAACAGCTTAGGTCATATCACGGCGGTCAGCGGAATTACGCATATGTTTCCTGGCTATCTTCACACCAGTACTGACACAACTTTCTAACCTAGTCACGGACTACTTTTCTCCAATGCTTCAAGGGTGAAAGGCGAAATATCGCCGGAAAGAGTGTTTGCCTCAACAGGGTATCGGACCTACGACCGCCAGGTCACGAGTCAGATACGCTAACCACTGAGCTACCCGGCCAGGCCCTGAAAGAATACGCAGTTGACAGTCATGTTAAATATGTTAAGAATGACGGGGTTTGTCCTTGAAACAGGAGGAAACTTTGTAGGGAAAGGAGAGATAGCATTTTCTCCTTTCCAAACAATCTTCTACCCTTTCATCAGAGACAAATCCCATCATTTGAACCTCTTTTAACCCTTTACCACACAATCCCGAGTTTTAACGACCCTGAG
This sequence comes from Tridacna gigas, assembly GCA_945859785.2. NCBI lineage: Eukaryota > Metazoa > Mollusca > Bivalvia > Cardiida > Cardiidae > Tridacna > Tridacna gigas. The sequence continues at coordinate 55,800,379 of OX244038.2, forward strand.
AAAGAAGCCCTTTGAAAACATTATGGAAAAAGGAGAAAATGCTAATAACCAGCATTTTCTCATTTTCCCACAATGATTTCTATCATTTGCAAGACAGAAATTATCTTTTAACCCTTTCCCAAACAAGCCCTGGTTTTCACGTGTCTGCAGTACAAGTCTTTTGAAAACACTGTGGGAAAAGGAGAAATTGTAACGTAACGAGCAATTTCTCCTTTTCCCACAGTGTTTTCTACCCTTTTTGGAGAACTTTCTGTCATTTTCATCAAATTTAAAATTGTCGTCTGCAAACTGTTTCAATTTGGACCGGTCTAAAATTCATTGTTTGGGAAAGGGTTAAACTGCATAAAATATGTCATCTGCAATTGCTTTCAATTTGGATAAGTCTACATTTTTGACGTGTGGTAAAGGGTTAAATTGTCGTGTGCAACAACCTTAGATGTGTTGACACTTTACCAGACAATCCGGATTTTAAACGACCCTAAGGAATGAGGCTTTTCCAAACATTGTGGGAAAAGGGGAAAATGCTGGTAACACAGAATTTTTTTCTTTTCCCACGAAGTTTTCTACTCTTTCTGAAACAAATTCCATCTTTTTATCCACGTTTGATTTGTCGTCGACATCAGCTTTGAATTTGGAAGAATCTAAAATTCCCAGAGTGTTACAGAGTTAACCCTTTCCCAAACAAGCCCTGGTTTTCACGTGTCTGCAGTACAAGTCTTTTGAAAACACTGTGAGAAAAGGAGAAATTGCTCGTAACGAGCAATTTCTCCTTTTCCCAGAGTGTTTTCTACCCTTTTTTGAGACCTTTCTGCCATTTTCATCAAATTCAAAATTGTCGTCTGCAAACTCTTCTTTTAAATTTGGACCAGTCCAAATTTTTTCGTTTGGGAAAGGGTTAAGGGGGTGTGTTGGGTCCGTTGAACCCAGGTCTTATAATTCGGCCACACAGTATTACGTTCGTTTACAAATCGATTTTTAAATATATATGCAAATAAGATTCGATCCAGCGCCACAGTAATAGAGCAGTATTTACAAAACAATTTACAGTTTACCCGTAAGCTGCAATTTCTGTTAGAGAGAGAGAGGTTTATGTCCGAATAAAAAAAGATTTGCAGATTATATATATCAAATGTTACTCAAATAACAGGATTTACCTTTGATAGGGCGGACAACATTGTGAGATACGAAGAAAACGCTGGTTACCAGCATAATTTACTCCTTGTCCCACAATGTTTTAAAAAGACATTTTTTAAGGCTGGTCCAAACATAGGATTATATATTAAATGTTACTCAAATAACAGGATTTACCTTTGATGGGGCGGACAACATTGTGAGGCATGAAGAAAACGCTGGTTACCAGCATAATTTACTCCTTGTCCCAGAATGTTTTAAAAAGACATTTTTTAAAGGCTGGTCCAAACATAGGATCGTTTTGGTAAAAGGCTTAAAACATTTCATGTAAATGTAGAGGCTGATGGAAGGCTTTTAGCGGTGGCCAGCCCTTCAATTATGTTTCAAAAAAGGAGGCGGTCGTTCTAGAGGAGATAGCCTCCATATATTTTACCACGCCGCACCACTAACAATACTTACAGTCTCGATAGACTCTATGGAAATTATTTTCAGAAGACTTCGAAAATATCCTTGTAATATAGGGATAGTTGATACGAACAAAGGTTTAAAATACGTGTTTCAGTAAGTGGGCAACTTCTCCATTTGCCAAAATGTTTGTCAAAATTGATCTGTTTAAATACGAAAACCCATCTGCATGAGTTTACCCTTAGGCTGCTAAGCGCTGCTCACTGACCTTTTTCGGACAGTGTAGATCCAAGATCAGACTGCAGAGAACGTGCAGTCTGATCTTGGATCTACACTGTGCGATAAGTAGGTATTTTTCTCCAAAAGAATTAAGTTTGAATAGCATTATTATTATTATTATTATTATTTTATTAACTATGGGCTTGAAAGTTTCATTTAAATTATTTAGCAAGATAAGGGTTAAAGAATTTTTCGAATATTGCGTTTTTTCCCCTTTCTTATCGAGATAAGTTTATCAAACAGTTGTTTTTTATCGAACATACATGCGATATTTGAACATGACAATACACTCGTAACCCTTAAGCTGCTTAGCGCAACTCAGTGACCTTTTGCGGACAGTGTAGATCAAGATCAGACTGCACATGTGCAGTCTGACCTTGATCTACACTGTCCGATTAGGAGATATTGTTCTTCCAAAAGATAAGTTTGAAATAACATTTTTCGGGTTTTTAATACCGTCTTGAAAGTTTTATTTTACTTATCTAACAGTATAGGGGTTAGCTCTATCACTACTCACTCCAGAAATTTTATATTTTACTCGCATGTAAAAATAGGTTTCTACTGCTATCGGAGATGACTGTTGTCACAGAAAAGTACCATGTAGCGGATGGTGTAGATCAAAGATCAGACTGCACGTTCTGTGCAGTCTGATCTTGATCTACGCCATCCACAAAAGCCACGTAAGTCGTCATTGGTAAAATGAAAGATTCAATACCGGATCAATAGCGCTGTCCTATATGCGCATAACGCAACATAATAACTATGAATTGCAAATCAATATGTTCACATGGCCGAACGGGCTTTGATTTGAAATCATATTAAATTCCTGCTTGAATATCGTCAAGAATAATTCTACACATCACCACGTAAGCTATTTTCAGAAATGCTCTGTGGAAAGGGGGCTTAATGCATCTGCGAAAAGTATCGACCCAGGTCAGCCTGCGCAGTCCGCGCAGGCTGACCTGGGCCGAAACTTTTCGCTATCGGTCAATTTTCTTTATATCAAAGGACCAGTCTACCTTATGATTAAGTCAGTTGTTAAAAAGATTGACTATTATGGATCCATAATTATGTGATTGCTTGATTGGTATCATGGATCACGGAGATGCATTAAGCCCCCTTTTGCCAGAGCGCGGCCCACCTTTAGCACAACACAAAGTACAGAAATTAGAAGGCTGTGATTGATTTTAAAACTTTTAACGCAAAATATGTAAATTCGACCTCGTTCGACGACTGGAAATATAATCTACTGAAGCTCAGAAATATTTTCATCTTCAAGGCTTGGCTGAACAAGCGGACAGTATAGATCCAAGATCAGACTGAACGTCCTGTGCAATCTGATCTTGATCTACACTGTCCGCAAAAGGCCATTGAGTCGGGCTTAGCAGCCTAAGGGTTAAATAGTGAAAAGATAAACAGCAAACAAAAGCTAAATCAATACTTGAAATATTGGACGATATGAAAAGTTGTACTTACCGCCGATACTCGAGATATTCATCAACAGCTCGACCTTTCGAGGCATCAAACTTAAGATGATACTGCCTGTCATTCGACATTTTTTTTTTTTCCTTCAAATATTCACGAAATTCACGTCTCTATCTGTCAGTTAATCCAGGTAACCCTAAGTTTTAAGTAGACACTGTTCAATTGATACACCATTTAAGACTTCAGAATATAAAATGGCACATGAAAAAAAATACTCAGAATGATTTTTTTACTCTTTCAAAAGCAGGTCTAAAGATCTGAGCTACATAAAGTTTGTCGTCTGTAAATCCTTCCAATATGGACGGATCTAAATTTTAGTCGTTTGTTATAGAAATGTATAGAGTATGGTCACGAGTTAGTAGGCTTTTAAAAGGAAATGTGTTTGAAAAATCTACACCGTCAACTATCCTTCCCTCTAGATTCGTATAACATTCTATTTATATAAGTACGGAATTTATATTTCTAATCGAACTTTTGTCTAAAACCTACTGAAGACAGAGAGAAGTTAACGCTTTACCGCACAAAATAGAGTTTAAACAATCTTGAGGAAGTAGGATCTCGAAAAAAATGTGGGAAAAGGAGAAAATGCTGGCTACAAGCATTTTCTCCTTTTCCCACTATGCTTTCTTCTCTTTCAAAGACACTTTTCACCATTTTAGCCACATTTAACCAATCGTCTTCAAATGCTTTGGATTTGGGCAAGTCATTTTTTTTTTTCGTTCGGTATGAAATAAATAAATAACCGAAATCTCTCATTCAAAGATGATCGATCTTTACTCTTGAGAGAGGCGCGTTTGGTTAACCCTTTCCCAAACGACAAATTTTGGACTAGTCCAAACTGAAAGAGTTTGCAAACGACAATTTCAAATTTGATGCAAATGGCAGAAAGGTCTCTAAACGGGTAGAAAACACTGTGGGAAAAGGAGAAATTGCTCGTTACGAGCAATTTCTCCTTTTCCCACAGTGTTTTCAAAAGACTTGTACTGCAGACACGTGAAAACCAGGGCTTGTTTGGGAAAGGGTTAAACGACCTTAAGGAAGTAGGATTTCGAAAAAGAAAAAAAAAAAAAAATGTGGGAAAAGGAAAAAAAGCTGGGTACAAGCATTTTCTCCTTTTCCCACTATGCTTTCTTCTCTTTCAAAGACACTTTTCACCATTTTAGCCACATTTAACCAATCGTCTTCAAATGCTTTGGATTTGGGCAAGTCATTTTTTTTTTTTTCGTTTGGTATGAAATAAATAAATAACCGAAATCTCTCATTCAAAGATGATCGATCTTTACTCTTGAGAGAGGCGCGTTTGGTTAACCCTTTCCCAAACGACAAATTTTGGACTAGTCCAAACTGAAAGAGTTTGCAGACGACAATTTTAAATTTGATGCAAATGGCAGAAAGGTCTCTAAACGGGTAGAAAACACTGTGGGAAAAGGAGAAATTGCTCGTTACGAGCAATTTCTCCTTTTCCCCCAGTGTTTTCAAAAGACTTGTACTGCAGACACGTGAAAACCAGGGCTTGTTTGGGAAAGGGTTAAACGACCTTAAGGAAGTAGGATTTCGAAAAAAAAAAAAAAAAAAATGTGGGAAAAGGAAAAAAAGCTGGTTACAAGCATTTTCACCTTTTTCCACTATGCTTTCTTCTCTTTCAAAGACACTTTTCACCATTTTAGCCACATTTAATCAATCGTCTTTAAATGCTTTGGATTTGGGCAAGTCAAATTTTTTTGTCGTTTGGTATGAAATAAATAAATAACCGAAATGTCTCATTCAAAGATGATCGATCTATACTATTAAGAGAGGCGCGTTTGGTTAATATCAGAATAAACGTTGAAACGGGTAAAACACCGATAATAAACTCTTTCAAAGAAATCTGCCAAATGACAAAATTTCATCCTTGTCCAAATTGAAAGCATTTGCAGACGAAAAATTAAATGTTAACCGAACTTTAGAATTTTAATTCTTTAAGGGTGGAAAACTTTGAAGGTAAATGAGGAAATACTGATTATCACAATTTTCTCCTTTTTCCACAATGTTTTAAAAAATTTTCTCAGGGCAGTTAATCCTTAAGCTGCTAACGCGACTCACTGACCTTTTACGGACATTGTAGATCAAGATCAGACTGCACACAACGTGCAGTCTGATCTTGATCTACACTGTCCGATACAGTGTTTTCTCTCCGGTGAAATCAGCTTGGAAATTGCAATATTAGGCTTTTTACTTTGGCCTGAAAATTTCCGTTTCAATTATTTAGCAGTTTAAGGGTTACAGCTCGGGATTATTTGGTAGATCTAAAGAGTTAATCCAACTTTGGACCTACCAAAACATACTATTTACGACACTAGTGGGCTCTTTCTTGTCACAATGTTCTACGATTTCTATCATTACAAGCAATTTCTCCATTTTGCCTCTTTGTTTTCGAGAATGGTTTATTGTAAGATTTAAGATGTCGTCTGCGGAGAGTAAAAAGTTAACGTTTTACTAGACGAAAGAATTTTAGACTGGTTCAAAACCAAAGCATTTGCAAACGACAAATGAAATTTGCTAAAATATTGGGATTTACATTTGGGAAAAATCAAATACAAACAAACAAACAAATAAACAAGCAAACAGAAAACATTGTGCTCAGCATTTTCTCTTTTTTCCCTTATTGTTTTCAAAAGCCTTCTTCTCAAGGTCGTTAATTCACGAGACTCTTTGTTATACGGCTAAAGGTATAAATAGTAGTGTATTTGTAAACTTTCATGTATATATGTCTTTAAACCGATCATGCAAATACTTTATACAAATCTATATTCTAAAAGAAATTGAACTCCGCATAAATCTATAAATAAATATAATCGATAAGAATGTTTGACACCAGAGACCTCATATTATAGTCCGCCGGATGATGCCAGGGGAGGTAATAAGTTATTTACCCATAAATAGGAAACATAAAGTCGTCACCCTTCTTGTATCGAAATAGCACCGCTTCACACGATTAACTGGGGTCCTGCGTGGCTCAGTGGTAAAGTGTGGGACTCGCTACCTGGTAGCCCCGGGATCGAGCCCCACCTGATCCGCTAGGCTTTTCGTGGGTGTGTCCTTGGGAAAGACACTTCAGAGCCCTAGCCTAGTACTAGTAAGACCAAGGAAATGAATGAATATGTGAGCGGTCGCAGTGATATGACTGAAATAATGTTGAAAGCAGCGTAAAACACCATTCAGTTAATCAATCAGACGATTAAATGTGCCAGTAAATCGTGTCCGAATAATCAAGTTGCTGATTGTTTTTAGATTCAAAGCACTGAAAGTACTGAGAAGCCTATTTTTGTAAAACTGAAGTTTTGAGCTGGAAAGAGAGAGGGAGAGAGAAAGAGAGAGAGAGAGAGACGGGGGGGGGGGGGGAGATGCCTGGCCAAAATAATTATGTAGGCTTAAAGGCCCAGTAGCGGCCAGAACTAAACAATTAGGGTGTCAAACGCATTTAAATTTATTTTATACCATTTAAAAGCATGAAAATCATTGTGAAGATGACATTCTGTCATTCTCCTATCGGTCCAAGAGTTAGTTGCCGGTAGAAAAATGAAATTTAAACACTGGTAAAAGGTAAACAAAAAGATAGAGCGACTTGGCAACATTTTACCTAATTTTAAAATTCATTTTCCTGCCCGCGACTTACACTTGGACCGACCGTACAACCACAGATTGTCATCTCCACAATAATTTTCATACTTTTTAATGGTATGATTTAAATTTGAATAAATTGTTAATTTTGGTCTCAATTGTGCCGTAAACGTCATCATTCTGGTTTAACTCTTTACCAGACGACAAAACTATAGCGTTGTCCAAATTGAAAGCAACTGCAGAGACAATTTCAATGTGGCTCAAAAGGTGCATTTTTTTTTTTTTTTTTTTTTTTTTTAACAAGGTAGAAAACATTGTGGGAAAAGGGGAAAATACTGGTGACCAGCATTTTCTCATTTTCCCACAATTTTTTTCAAACGGCTCTTTTCCCGGGGTCGTTAAAATGTGTCATTGTGCGGTAATGAGTTAAAAGAAATCAACAGAACCACGTATTGTTTTTGACCAACTTGTTGATTACTAAAGAGTACTGTAAAACTCACTTAATCTATCGTGCATAGAACAGTGCAGGCCACACGGGTGTACAAGCTGATCTACGTCTACACCATTCATACTGGACATCAGAGATGGCAGACAGCAGGATATGACTCAACCCTTGACTAGACGATAAAATGCTGGTTACCAGCTTTTTCTTCTTTTCCAAAAACATTTTAAAAGGCAGTGTTCCTCAGGGTCATTTGAAGACGGGATAGTTTTGTATAGATTAAAAAAAAAAAAAAAAAAACGGAATATCACACTATAGATGTTGTTGAAAAAATATCACGTAACATAAATATGACTCTATTATTTTTTTATTTGATCGATACAAATACATTTATCCATTTACATACAATTTTATAATATCAGTTAAACCAGTTGTTTGGAGACAGTGGGATAGTGGTAGAGCGTCAACCTCTCACACCAGAAGTTTCGAGTTCGAATCCTGAGATGAACAGAGGTCAACCTTTGGAGCTGCCTACAGCGTTGTGCGAGTGGTTAAGGTTTGCAGGAAACAGTCATCGAGTGATTCATATAAGTTGTAGAATTTATATCAAAACAGATGTAAATAAGGAACTCTAAACTAACTACCGGTAGTACACAAAACAAAACCTCTAAAAGGCCGTAGACCTTTCTTGGTAGCCGCTTCCCTCTTTTGAAAAAGAGATGCCATCTGTTGGCAAAATCGAGAATCTTTTCATTTAAATACCAAGGCTAACGTCCAGATATATGTTACATTTTTTTAAATTGTTTTTATTTATCTGTCTGTCAAATTTGCATAGGAAACAAAAATGGCCGGTCAGAAGTTTTGCTGAGTGTAAATGGAAATATCAATTAGAAATCAGCTATGGGAAACTACTAGTAGTCCATCCATCACTTATAATTTAGAGTTTATGTAATTTCAACATTTTTAACTCTTTACCAAATGACAAAATTTAAGATTTGTCCAAATTGAATTTGTAAATGACAAAATAAATTTGACTTAAAAATTGAAAGTAATTTTTGACAGGTTATAATACATTATGGGAGAAACGAGAAAATGCTGGTAACCAGCATTTTCTCCTTTTCCCACAAGGTTTTATACCCTTTCAGAGACAGATCTCATAATCTGAGCTTCATTTGATCGGTCATCTGTAAGTCCTTTCAATATGGACGAGTCTAAAATTTTGTCATTTGGTACAAGCTCAAAGCAGTGGGTTGCTGAATACAGGTTTGTCCTCAACAAGTTTGACGGAACTGTTGAAAGCGGCGTAAAACATCATTCTAAATCTCTCTTATTCCTTACATCATCATCCTAGAGTAGTCGGGGTCATGTTTACCAACCATTGTCAAACGCATTTTTAAACTACTTCGCATATTTTTCTACATTTCGATGTAAGACAATACATGGATCCGTGGAAATCGATATTTGGCCAATCAGGTAATCGCATTTATTTGGCCCGATGTGTGCCTCGCTGTCTGCTATTTCGGGCCCCAAACAAGCGACTGTTAATTTTGGAAAAGTGCGATATTATGTGTGTTTACAACGTTTGAATTTAAGAAAAAGCTTTTTTTTTTTTTTTAATTTAAGATGTGCTTTGCGAACGTGTACGGCTTACGTGAGATATACGCAGAGGCTACAAGTTTGCCTTATGATATGATTGACAATGGAACATGAGCAAAGAGTTTCGATCAACGCTAAATTACGCAATGGATTAATCAATGTTAGTTTTTTTCCTCTCTGAAATTCTCTGAAAGAGACATAAAATGCTTTACATTGGAAAACAAAGGTAAAAATATATGAAATAATAGTAAAAGGAAAGTACGTTCACTAAAATATCTAACCCTGTTTAATAACCTCTGCACATCCAAAAAGAGGCACTTGTCATCAGTAGCCCATGGTGCATGAAGAATGCTGAATGTGTAGATACAGATCAGAGTGCAAAAAACACATGCAGTTTATTCTTAGATTCAAACCATCTGCTACTTAAATTAAGCACATTTACGTGTTCCTTTCTAAAAGTACATGTAGATTTCAATTATGAAACAGATTAAGTTCTGTCCAATACAGTTTTGGAAGTTCAGCTCAAAAGGCAACTTATGTTAATTAAACCAACTTTTGATTTGGCCATATTTAAGTGAATTAGCACATCTGCCATTTCAAAGGGTATGTAGGTAAACTGTTGACTGATAGGATGTGTTTTTGATTGCCGCTGTAATCCACTCGACCACCCGTTGTCTTTAGTATATCATAAGATAAAACAAAAAACCGACAATGATATTAACAAGTTTGTTAATTAACAGCACACTTTGCGCATTTTAAAATCATTAGGCAACCATTTTTCCATAACTTGAAATTGAAACTTTTCTTAGGCTTACACCTCTCTGTTGAATGAGACCATCTATATATTTTTTCAAAATGCTTGTAATTTAGTTTAATTTTTCATCGAATATGATGTTGAGACAACCTAACGGGCCTTATGAAATGATTAAACACCTTAATTCTAACATCATTAGGCAAAACTGAGGTTTATGAGATGTTTCATTCTTTCTCATTGAAGTTCAAAAGTTTGCTGGCACAAGTATTACATTGTCCGTAGCCCCTGAAATTCACACTTTTTGTACATATCCTTTTGTAAATTAGTTCAAGTATCCATAAATTTCTTACGAAGAATTCATCATCGGCAGAAACATGTGAAAAAGAATATTTTTTCCGGAATCCAATCGAGAGAAACAATCATGACAGCACGATTATGTAGCCTTTCTGCTATACTATATATGTACATGTATTTACTGCGTTTGTTTGGGAGCCCTTAGCGACGGTAACCATGGAAGTCGGTTTATCTCATTGCCACGGATCCATGTATTTTTGATTGGCTCTATCACATAGCTCAACCAATCAAAAATTGATATATACATAGTCTTAATTTAGAATTAGACTAAGAGTGCAATCTCAGACTACAAATTATATCATTACTCGTATAAATACATATATGTCTTTCAAACTTGAATATTGCCGCCATAAGAAGCCAAGAAAAAGATAATCAGAAATCCAATGATCAGTCCGACATTTTGAATACAAAATGCCACCCCGGGACTCTCTAATCCATTGTTTACAAGACGATTGTACTGGCTGGCCATTTCTGGAAGCTAAAAGTAAAAATGGTCATTTCATATTGGTGCTTAAAGGTAAAATCAGACTGCGTTTCTGCTATTGATGACAAAGCAGAAGAAGAACAAGAACAAGAAGAATAAGAAACATAAGAACAACGACAACAACAAACAAACAAGGAGAACAAGACCTCAGAACTTACAGGGATCATAAGACTAGAGTTTGAGAAGGCAATAGTATATCAACAGCATTTTAAAGAAAATGTTTGAACAGATGTTATAGAATGTTATAGATAGATAAATTCTTTACTCAAGACTTGATCTTTACAGATCTTCATCATCACATTTTCACGAACATGTATGTCTAATTATGGTGTTAGTACAGTTGGAGTAATGTAAGGTAAGTAGAACGGAAGAAAAAGTATTCGACATTGTTTCTGGTTATTATATAGTAAGACGTCATTTACTGAAAGTTTTATCTTAAGTTTTAGCTTGGAGAAATAGTGGAGAAGGATGTGACAAACAGGAACATTTCTATAGGAATATCTTCACTCTTTGTCACAGCCTTCCACATATTCATTTCATTAAAAAATATTATATTTTTGGAGGGTGAACCCAAAATACAATACTTTCTACCAGAAAATTTAGTGTACTCTGTAACAATAATATAATAATAGTGCAAATTCAGCTTAAAGAGCTACGGTGCTTAAAGGCCTCTATGACAAATTTACTAAGGTTCTTTAATATAAGGCTATTTTCTTGCACCCATAAGTTCAATGAATTTATGCACACTTCGCTTCTTATAATAATACTTTTTAATATACCTTTTTCTTAAGTCGACGTTATACTGCTCAATTACATAGCTATATCCGGTGTTCACTTAATTACGTTCACCTATTCATGCGATCTGTGTTTCTGTTACGAGCGCTCAACAAGGCACTAAACAAGCCATTGACTGCCTTCCCACATAAACATCCCCGTATTAAAGTTCAGCGGTGAGATAGAAACGAACACCACACCAATGATAACCATCAGTTCTCAAAAAGTGTTTCGCCAAACTGGAATTCGATCTGACGACCTCTGAATACTAATCCTGTTAATTACCGACAGAGCTACCTGTGTGTGCCATAAAAATCTAAACAATCAACGTATTAGAATTTCTAGGTCAAGGTTATTTCCCTCTTTTCGTCGTACATTTTGATTAATCTGTTCACAAACAATGACATGTTTTAACTATCGTGACGAAGAAAGGTTTTGAAAACATTTTGGGGAAAAAGGAGAAGATGTCAGCACTTTTTCCGGGCCCACAACCTTTTCTATCATTTCGAAGAAAGAAATCATTATTTGATGAATTTGTGGTCTAGAAATGCTTTCAATTCATTCGAGTCTAACTTTTGTAAACAAATATGCATCACACTGCGTTAACCCTTGTCCTGCTAATTAAGTTATATAAAACTTTCAAGCCGATGGTAAAAACCCATATTGATCGATTGATTGTATGGTGTTTTACCCCGTTTTCAACATTATTTCAGTTATATCGCGGCGACCAGTGCACCTATCTATGCTCTCCTGGAGTTTCTTTTACCAGTACTCCGCACAATATTCTTTCCAAGCCGCTGGCTCCTTTCCCACATAACCATCGTCGAAATAATGGTCAGCGGTGAAAAACCCGAATAATGTTATTTCAAACTTAGTTTTTGGAGAAAAATATCGCCTCATCGGACAGTATAGACCCAAGATCAGACTGCACGTTCTGTGCAGTCTGATCTTAATCTACATTGTCCACAAAAGGTCAGTGAGTCGCGCTTGGTAGCTTAAGGGTTTAAAACCTTTTTTTTTCCACAACATAGATAATGGTCATCCAGTCAGATTTAACACAAAGGATATCTGTGAAAACACCGTAGGGAAAAAAAGAAGAAATTGCTCGATTAGAGAATTGTCTCCTTATGTTGTCTCCATATAATTGAGCCATGCTCTGTGAAAAGGGGGCTTAATGCTTTTGCAAAAGTATCGACCCAGGACAGCCTGCGCAGTCCGCGCAGGCTGTCCTGGGCCGAAACTTTCTGCTTTTCGTCAATTTTCTGCATGTCAAAGGACCAGTGTACCTGATGATTCAGAAGGCTGTTATATAAAACGGGTTTAAGGAATGTAAAATACTGTAATGACTTGCTTGGTACGATGCATCAAAGAGATGCATTAAGCCCTCTTTTGCCAGAGCATGGCTCATTTGTTTTGACACGTGGTCTTCTTCGAGACGGAAAAAAATGTCGTCTGGTCGAGAAAAATATTTTAACTACTAACCATATCAACCAAGGCAATATAAACAAACATTCCGCCCGCCACTGCGAATATCCAAACGTTGGCATCTGAGTTTTCCCCTACCACTATACCCAGAATGAGGCCGAGAAAGCAGACGATGGCCGCCAGGAAGTTGTAACAGAGCGCCCTCTTCATGGAAAGTCCAGCGTTCAGCAAGATGGCAATGTCACCTTGACAACAGAGTTGAAAAAAAAAAAATACCGTTAAAGTGCTATGCACAACTTAAGTTGTTTTTGAATCACAATGTAAAATAAGGATCAGGCTGTCTGTTGTGAAGAGTATAGACCGCACAGAAAGTGCAATCCGATTATGGATCTATATTATCTGGTATTTTGCGTAATATTCTGGCAAAAACAACCTGAAATTGACAATATTTTGATGTTTTTCTAGGTTGAGAAAGAGCTTTATACCGGTATTTATTAACGTTGTCAGGACCATAAAGAATTTATCGTATCTTTGCACTAAGCATTCTATTTTTTTTTTTTGCTCCACTCTCTTACCTCTCTCAATGGGTATAACTTAAATCATGCAATTTATTTCAACAGGTACAGCGTGTTAGAAGTTATTCGATGTATATACCTGCTTAAGGTCACTTTTTTTTTTAATTGCAATTACGGATGTCCCTGTCCTTTGTCTTTATCCAGGGCGCTTTCAAAGTGATTCAAGTTAGAATCCGGCTGCTACATATACCAACAAATCAGTCTTATGCCAATAAAATGAACTGAACTGAGGTATCCCTTCACCTCATGGTAATTAGAAATATTTTGCTTAGATATTGCTTTCGAATTTAAGATAAACAAGAAGGTTTTAATTTTGGTAAAAAACTTGGAGTTCAATGTCGAAATAGAACAGGTTGAAAGTGACATGCAGAGAATGGGCACACACAATCAATCAATATTGCGTACTTCCGCCTACGGCTTGGATAATAGCTTGCAGACTTTATACCTCTCACCGTGAGGTCAAGGGATACCTCAGTTCAGGTCATTTCAGAGGTAAAAATACTGGTTTGTAGGTGTATGCAACAGCCGGATTCTAATTTCTACCCCATTTCTTATCATTCACGCCAGAAAATTAAATCCGGTTAAAGCACAGGGGGTGCAACACTTTTTTTTAACCCTATATATTAAAAATATGAATTAAAGTGTTATTGTCTGAAGTATTATTCAACTATTTATCAAATAATTCCGTGAATTAACGATCCTGTAGAAAGAGACCTTGGAAAACTTTTGAGAAAAGACGAAATGGTGATAACAAGCATTTTCTTCATTCCCCACTGTGTTTTCCATTCTTCCATATCCACTTAAGTAGTCGGCTGCAAATGCTTCCAATTTGGTCTTGTCGTTTGGTAGAGAGTTAAGGTGACGTTAGTACAAACAAACAAATCACCCATGCTCTGTGAAAAGGGGGCTTAATGCATCTGCGACAAGTATTGACAGAGGTCAGCCTTCGCAGTCTACGCAGGCTCATCTGGACCGAAACGTTTCGCTATTGGTCAATTTTCTGTATGTCCAAGGACCAGTTTACCTCATGATTAAGCCGATTATTTAAAAAAAAAAAAAAAAAAAAAAAAAAAACAAAAAAAAAAAAAAAAAAAAAAAACGGCTTTTATAAATTAATAATCATGTGATGACTTGCTTGGTATAATGTATTACGGAGATTCATTAAGCCCCCCCCCCCTTTTGCCAGAGAGTGGCTCAAATATAATAATGTAACTTAGATAATGACAAATGCACCGTAAAATAAAACCAAAAACTAAGGACTTTATTGTTACCTAGTTCATGCGGTAGTTCCTCGCATACAATGGCAATAGAGACACTGACGCCCAGATACACGTTTTCTGTGAATGCTGCCCCAATAGCGATACCGTCAACAAAGTTATGTAAGACGTCCCCTGCCAGTACCATCCAGGCGACTGTATTGATTTCATTTACCTTCTTGTTCTGTATGTCACCATCTACAGTAAAACAGACATAGTATATTACATGAGTCTCTGTGAATGATGCCCCAATGGCGATACCATCAACAAAGTTAAGTAGGAATTTAACAGTCTATACCCTTCAAAGGACTATTGACTTCATTTACCCTCGTACTGCGGAGATCACCAACTACAATTAAAAATTAAAGAATATGAATAAGCCAAACTGGATGCTGGCCAAAAAGCGAGGCCATCACCGAAATCATGTAGGATATCACCTCTCAGTGCTATCCAAGCGACTGTATTGACTTCATTTGCCCTCGTACCCCGAGATCACCATGTAAAGTAAAATAAACATAGGATATGTCATGAGTCTCTGTGCCTACTGCCTTAAAGGTGATACCATCTACAGAGTTATTAGGTACGTAACCAGGCAGCGCAATCCACGCCATAGTATTGACATCATTTGCGCCCGAGGTACACTGTAAGGTAGATGTAGGATATGCATAAGGCTCTGTGAAAGCTGTCCTTAAAGCTACGCCTTGAACAAAGCTGGTTTAGGACGACCCCAGTTAGTATCATGCAAGCCACTATTGACTTCAACTACCTTCGTGATCCTTTTAACTTTATCTTCGGTGCAATAAATAGACGATGCTTTGTGAATGCTGCCGAAATAGCAAATCCATCTATAAAAGTATGTAAGATATTCCATCCAAGTGATAGTGTTGACGGTGGTCATCATACAAACTGAAATTAACATAGGTCTATGAATGCTGTCCGTATAGCGCCTAATAGGGATACCATTTACAAAGATATTTAAGGCGTCACTAGCAATGACGATCCAATTGACTTTGTTTACTTCTGCTGCCTCGGTGCGCCTGGGACCATATTCACCAACCATTCTTAAGAACGTTCTTAGTCTTATGCTCCAGAATTTTCTAAATGTGAAAGTAACACAACTTCTGATTGGCTATAAACCATCTGGTTTAGCCAAGCAGAAGTTGTGTTACATTCACATTTAGAAAATCTTGAAGAATTAGACTAAGAACGTTCTTAAGAATGGTTGGTGAATACGGGCCCTGATTTCTCTATCTACAGTTGAAAAGTCGTGATGAAAAGTACATTCATGAAATCGTATCTTCGACTAATTGGTTAAAACGGGCATTTCTTTAGAAAAATGGAGCAGTGCCTCAGTGCTCTTGCCTTCTAACCAGAAATGCTTCTGTGCTATTTTCATGACCCAGTCATTCTTTTATCTCAACTTTCATACCAAAATACGACAATCTTTCGATCTAATTTCATGGTCCTAATCTGTTTAGCTCTCTAAATCTTAGCGCTGTCTAAATCCAAAGCGTTCACTAATGAAAAAATCAAATGTTGCTCAAATGACGGAATTTGTCTGTAAATAGTTTAAAAAAAGTAGGAAATACCGATCCTCTCTTGTTCTACTTTTGCATCTATGATTAAGATTTTAATTTGTCCTCTCCATAACATCATTTCATACTATTAGATATGCAAATGAACCACGCACTCGCAATGTTATAGATAATATCGAACACAGTCGTGCAAATGACTTCGTAAACACGGGTAAAACCACTTTAACACTTAAACTGCTAAGTAAGATATGCAGTGTATTTGCTGAAAGTTTAGATTAAAATTGGACTGTAAAGAAAGTGAAGTCTGATCTTGGATCCACAGTGTTCGATATTTTGTGAGAAATTCTGGCAAAAAAGGTATTAAGTGGCAATATCTGTGGCTTGTTTTACTGATTCAATATTGTAATTTTATTTGTTTAGCAACCTAGTGGTATAACCCAATTGACTTGAATCCACTGTTTTTTTTTTTGCTTCTTTATTTTTCATCCTAACTTCTGCACTATCATGGCTAGAATAATTGCCTCCTTTCAATGTATGCAAATGAGATAGCCTAGGTAGGGGATTTAGATGCTTATGTAGATTTACAAGTTGAAGCTGAAGTGTTGACCAGCTTCAGGTACCCTTAATTTAAATGTTCTTATCTCCGTTACTCTCACTTAACTATGTAATAATTGTATCACATTTACAGAAGACATAAAACAAAAATAAGTGGTAAGTGTTGTATCCTTCGTTACTCTCACTGAAATATGTAATAACTGTATCACATTTACAGAAGACAAATATACAAAAAAAAAAAAAAAACAATTAACTAAGCAAGCAAACAAACAAATGTTACAATATTGAGGGAGGGGGGGCTCACCGAATAGTTAGGGCCTCAATATTGTTTACTTGAAAAGCAGAATACATATACCTGCATGTATTCCTAATTAACATTGTATGTACTTCTTTATAAATAATTACTCCTTAATTAGTATTCTCAATTAGATCTTAGTGGTGGTTACTTAAAACGGATATCTTGTAAATGTTGTATTTCTTCATGTTTTGATGTACAGCGTAGCTTTAATTGCGTGTATCTGTCAAGTAATGCCCATAACTGTGCATTGTTATACATATAAAATATTTTATGTAATAGTAAGCTCGTGACTGTTAACATGCCATGCGTCTGTCTTTGCTAGAGATGATTGACAGGACCTCTTGGTGTTTGACTATAAATACCAAGCTGTTCTCTGTCCACGGCAGTTAATGTTGGAGTTATTCCTTGCACGCTACAACTCTTGTACTATACAGTTAGCTCACGCATTCGCTCCTATTAGGCACTAGGTCTAATAGTATTGTTTAGAACGTGGGACTGAAATTCTTCTAAGTATTTAATTAAAGACTGTGTTGAAACTCTGCCGGTGTTCTTGTAGTCTATAGTGTCACACAAAGCAGATCAAAAACAAATACAAAACAAATACACAAGCAAAAAAAACTTTACCTATTCCATTGACAGAGTTCTCGACATAACCAAGAAAGTGAGAATGACCATGACTCTCGACGTCATTACTATTCAACTGTTCGGCTTCACCAGTCGCAGTAACTTCGGTTTCTCTCTCTAGTTTATCATTCATTGTCTGTTGTTTGCGCTGAAACAAACAAAAGTACAAGGAAAGTTCATAAGGTATCGTAATAATCGTCCATGCTTGGCCGCTTTCGTTGAAATGCGTGCCAGATTTATAAATTAATTTCCTTTTGGTCAGTAGTTCAAAGCACGAGCACTGTGCTTCATGCTTCAGGTTGTGTGTGTGTTGGGGGTGAGAGAGAGAGAGAGAGAGACAGACAGACAGACAGACAGACAGACAGACAGAGACAGACAGAGAAAACAAACCTTTCGTCTACTGAGGCACATCTTCATAATACTTTCTGACACATAGAAAAAGTAGACCCCACACAGGACTGTTGTCATTTTTAAGTAATAGTCAGGAATCGGAGAATCTTCTTCTGTTAGATGCATAGACTGCAAGTAAATAAAATCTAGACGGTTATTATTACGATGATAATGATGAGTTTACTGATTATGAAAATAATAATAACCATAATAAACTACGACACTTGGTTTCAGATACTGAATTGTGTACGCACCACTTCTTCGTACTTCATTGGTTTGTATTGAAGTTTAAAGCCATTTTAACACCTAAAGTCATATCACGGTAGTCAGTGCACCTATGCATGTGTCGCCTGGCTTTCTCACACCAGTGCTAACATGATTTTCTTTCCAAGTCAGTGACTACTTTTCAGAGGTGAGAGGCGAAAAATTGCCGGAAAGAAAGTTTGCATTAAGCGGGTGTTGAACAAGCAACCACAAGGTCACAAGTCGGATACGCTAACCACTAAGCGACCCGGCCGGGCACTCTGGACCTGAAGATTCTTATAGTATGACCATAAAAGAGATGCGCGAACTGAAATTGTCCTCAGATAGTTTGTATACAAAACTTCCTGACATTGATAAAGCATTGAATATGAATCTTAGGTTTTAATTGACTTCTTAACATCTCCTAGTCAAAAGATTCTACTTATGCTACATTTATATAACTAGCACTGCCAGCCCCTTAATTGATTGATTGATTGTATGGTGTTTAACGCCGTTTTCAACATTATTTCAGTTATATCACGGTGGCCAGTGCACCTATCCATGCTTTCCCGGAGTTTCTTTCCCCAGTACTCCGCACAATATTCTTTCCAAGCCACTGGCCTGCTTTCCCACATAACCATCGTCGAAACAATGGTCAGCGGTGAGAGAGGAATGAATCCTGTCACGATGACTATCATGAATCCTCGGAAAGAAATTGGCCAAGCCGGGGATCGAACCAGCGATCTCCTGTTCTCAAGTCCTGTACGCTATCGACTGAGATACGGGGCCAGCCCCTTAAAATCCTTTCTAATTTCCTATCAACATCAAACATTGCTTTAGACACCAACAAGATATGATAAACCCATTATCTAAAGATAACAATACTTTCTTCAACGTAAAGTAGTTATTGATTTAGATATACCCGAGTCATACTCAGTAAAAGTATTTGGACTATGCTCTGTGAAAAAAGGGGCTTAATGCATTCGCGAAAAGTATCTTTTCGCTCCAAGTCAATTTTCTGTATGTCCAAGGACCAGTCTACCCCACGATTGAGTTGGTTGTTAAAAAAGTGGCTATTATGGATCCATAATTATGTGATGGCTTGATTGGTACCATGACGGAGATGCATTAAGCCCCCTTTTGCCAGAGCATGGCTCATTTCATTACACCACGGTTGCCAGTGCACCTGTAAACCACCCAGTTACACACCTATCGATGCGTGTCTGGTGTTTCATTTTACCAGTACTAGGCCAAACACTAGCCACTAACTGATTATCCGTATCAGAACGACCAAACACAGTTCGCCGATGACAAGGGAATGAATCCCGTTGCAATGTCGATCATCAGTCCTCAAAAACATTTTTGGTCAAAATTTAACTCGAACTTACAACCCCGAAAAGATAAAAAAGAAATACCTCCGGTATGAGGACAAGCATTCCTGTACCAGCCAGTGTACCGACCGCCAATGCGACAACAAACAGGAGAATCTTCTCGAAATACTGCTTGGACATGAAGGGACCCATGAAAGCGCCGATGTTTGAAATGGTGCATATCAGCGCTACGAATCCTATGCCATACCCCCATGCTGTTAGAAATCAGATGAATAGGATCGCACATCAGTTGGCGTTTAACACTTTACCAAACGACAGTTTTAGACTCGTCCAAATTGAAAGCATTTGCAGACGACAAAAATGATTGTGACTGAAAAATTGAAATTTGTTCTGGGAAGGGTAGAAAAATGAGAAAATGCTGGTTACTAACGTTTTCAAAAGGCTTCTTTCTCAAGGTCGTTCAAAGTCGGAATTGTTTGGTAAAGAGTTAAGATAGAACTTGGTTAAACATGTCTACAAGAACGTCATCGAGTGAGTCTTTGACAAGCTTGATAACATTTCTTTTTCTTTAAAGATCTGAATAAAATTTTATCAGTAGAGGGGTTTACCCCCGCATTGGCCCAACGGGAAAATTTTGGAAAAAACTTTTGGAAAAAAAATTTTGGAAAAAAAAAAATTTGGAAAAAAAATTTTTGGAAAAAACTTTTGGAAAAAAAATTTTGGGGGAAAAAAATAGAAAAAAATTTGGGGGAAAACATTTTTTTTTTTGAAAAAAAATTTTGGAAAAAAAAAATTTAGAAAAAAATTTGGAAAAAAAAATTTTTGGAAAAAAAATTTTTCGAAAAAACTTTTGGAAAAAAAAAATTTGGGGAAAAAAAAATTTAGAAAAAAGTTTGGAAAAAAAAAAAAAAAAAAAAACTTTTGGGGAAAAAAAAAATTCTTCTCTAAAAAAATTTCTTCTCTAAAAATAAAAAATTCTTCTCTAAAAAAAAAATTCTTCTCTAAAAAAATTTCTTCTCTAAAAATAAAAAATTCTTCTCTAAAAAAAAATTCTTCTCTAAAAAAATTTCTTCTCTAAAAATAAAAATTTCTTCTCTAAAAAAAATTTCTTCTCTAAAAATAAAAATTTTCTTCTCTAAAAAAAATTTCTTCTCTAAAAAAAATTTTGGAAAAAAAAAATTGGGAAAAAAAAAAAAAATAAAATAAAAATCTCTCCGATCCTCTCGAAAAAAATTAATAAAAAATAAAAAAATCTCAATCTCTCCAATCTCCGATCTTCTCAATCTCTCCAATCTCCGATCTTCTCAATCTCTCCAATCTCCGATCTTCTCAATCTCTCCGATCCTCCCGGGGCCGGCTAGGCGTCTCGAAATAAAAATCTTTTCGACCCGGCGAAAATAAAAAACTTTGGTTTAAAGAAAAAAGATTCTTATATAAAAAAAACATAATGACAGAAAATATAAATGATATACGAGGAATAAAGGAAATATTCGAGCGATTGAAAGATTTAAAAAAAAAAATAGCCGTAAAAGATAACGTAATTATCGAGATAGACAGGAATACTTACAATGGTTTTGAAAAAGATATTAAAAATAAAACTATCGGGTTAGAACAGCTAAGGCAGTGGGATATAGATGATGGGAGAGATATTTTTTTAGAAGACCTAAGAGATTTATTAAAAACGGAAATAGATTTAAAAGAAAAAGGCCAACAAATACTTCGAGATGCTAATAGAACGGAAACGGAGATAAAATATTATTCTAGCTCTAAAGAAAATGATGAATTAAGAGCGGGATGTTATTTAGAAGTAATGGGCACTTCTATAAGTGAACGCTATGTTGAATACCTAGCTGACCTCGAAGCTAATCCCGAAATTGCGTGTACTTCTAGTGGTTCTGACTATGACACTGAAATCGATTAAAAAATAAATTTATAACTTTTTCTAAAAAGTTATAAATTTTTTATGATTTTTCATTCTCAGTCTCTACGATCTCCACAGTCTTTACAGTCTCTACGATCTCTTCAGTCTCCCCGGTATCTTCCGCCCACAATAAAGATTCATTCGCTCTAGAATAAATATTTTCGATCTTTTCTCTATAATAATTCTCGATAAAATATTTAAACCGTGTTAATACGAGATCGTATAGATCGCGAATTTGTCTTTCGTAATACTCGCCCGCTTTCTCAAAACCATTGTCTTTAAACAAAACCACGTATTTAGTAAGGTTATTAAAGTCCATGCTTATACTTCTAAAAAAATCTTCTAAAGGATCTTTAAGAAAGGCATCGCTTTCCAATATCTCGTTTAGTAACTCTGCCATTTTTTTTTTTTTTTTTAATATATTAAATTAACTCTTTAATTTAATATTTTTTTATAAATCGGGGTAACAATTCGTTTCTTTACCGCACGGCTCGTAACTGTAATGGCAATTGTACCTATTGTATAATATTGAGTCGACCGTATCTATTAAATAAACGGTAACATTCCAATCTTCTAGTTTGTCTAAACGAAATTCTTTGAGTAATTCTTCTGCTTGATCGGAAAAAATACCTAAGAATTTATCCTCGTGAGTAGATAGGTTTTCTTTGATTTCATCTAAAAACGGAATAGTGATAGATAGCATATCGTATAATTCTCTAAGGCAAAAATATTTAACGCGGAATTGAACCTTTTTAATTCCAAAAACGATTTTCCCGTTAATTCTTTTTTAATAAAATTTTTAGTCTCTTCGTTCAATTTCAAAGGCACAAACGTAAGCATTCGATTTTGTTCTTTTCTTTCCTCACAAATTTTACATTCGGGAGTAATCATTTTTGTTATCGGATCTTTGGGAAGATAGTTATACGGAAAATTATCCGGGAATACTGACATTTTTTTATATATATTAAATTAACTCTTTAATTTATTTATTTATTTTTTTTTTTTTTATAAATCGAGTTCTATAAGTATCGATAAATAAGCATTTCTTACGTCGGTATTGCTAGTCTTCGTTAAAAAGTTTATGACGTCACACTGCTTTATTTCTAAAGGCTTAGGAAAAATTACGCAAATGCAACCTTCCCCCGTTTTTTTTATTAAGGAATAGTCAGTTTTTTCCTCACCGTTTACGACTAAGTTAATTTTTATCTCTTCTTCTAAAAACTTATTTCCTTTTAAAACCGTTAAAGTACCTCTTATAATTCTGCCCGGAGCTGACAAGCAATAACCCCCTAATCCGTGAGATCTTCCGTTGCTACCATTACCGAAAGAAAACTCGTAATTTCCTTCTAATAAACTTCCTTGTTCCTCGGCATGGACGCTTATTATAGGTTTAGTTTTTTCCTTTTTGGATAAATCTATTTAATGCACCGATAAAGCTGCTAACCGCTCGGTTAAATAAGATTTCGTTACAGGATCACCCCTATCGACGGGTTTGGGCAAGTTTATAATTCTTTTTCCTTTCATATCTATTTGCCCATTCGCGGTAAAAGAACCGTCAACGTTTCTCGATAAAGATTTTTCCCCTTTCTCACGCTCGGAAAAAACTAACAACTGCGTGGTAAGAAAAGACCTCGTCACAGGGTCATCCCAAGCAGCAGGTTCGGGCAAGTTTTTAATTCTATTTCCTCCCATATTTATATCCCCGATGGCGGAAAAACTACCGTCCTGTCGTTTTACTATCGCCCCACCGCTATCATCCACGTATTTTTTATTAGCGGCTTCGCTCGGTTCCGTAGGATCGCCTAAGTTTTTTATCTTATTAAATCCCATGTTTAAATATTCTCTCATAACCCCCATTTTCGTCCAATATTCCCGCGTTGGAATCGACATAATCTTTAGTCGCGACGTCTTGCGGATTTACGGGATTACTAACTCGCATTAATGTATTACCGTTCATATTTATAGAACCGGTAACTTCCGTCGTTCCATCCTTACGCAAAAAATTATTATTCACGTAAGTAAGCGACACCCCATCACCACTCGGTTTAATATCATCCATTCTTCCGAATTTATCGACCGGCATTCTTTTTTTATAAATCGCTAAAAAAGTTTATTTAAAACTCGTTGGAATTTATTTCCCGAGCTTAGCTCTTTAAGAACGTACAGGCATAAATGACCACAGAATACTTGCCCCGCGTGTTGTAATTGGTCCGAATTGTAAAATATCGGATTCGTCAGATACCTTTCTAGTTCGAGAGGTGGCTGCAAGCCGTAACTGTTGAAATAAATTTTTCTCTTGCCGTTTTTATACCAAGCGACCCAATGCGTCCCGGAACCGCTCGTGTCATCGAGATTTAATATACCGCATTCCTTTTTTCGTACTTTTTTCGGTAAAGTATCTCGTAAAAATACCCCCCTAAAAGAAGGTATTTTTAATTTTCTCGCGGCATCTTCTAGTTCGAAATTACTTAATGGTTTGTTCGGTAAAATTACGTTTTTAATCGCGATATTCGTCAATTTTTTTTTACGTCGAAATATTTGCTTTGATGCCTGGGCCCCTAAAAGGGGCCTAATGACTTTATTATCGACCCAAGTATTAAACTTGTCGGGATAACCTTTCCATTTTACTAGAGATCTATCTTTTTCTTTCTTAATAACCTTTTCTATCCTGTAAAAGTCTTGCCTAGTTTTTTGTAGTTCGGGTTCGTAAAAGCTGCCTTCTATTTCTTCTCCTTTAAGATCTTTAATTGTATACGTTACGGGCGATGTACTTTTTACCTCGGAAATCGTAAAAATTTCTTCGTTCCATCTTGTAGTATATCCCTTTTCGAAAGTCTTTTTCTTTTTCGCTATTCTTACTCTATCGCCGACGGAAAACCTAGGATTTATATCCCTTACATCGAGCTGATCGGGACAAAGATTTTCCCGAACCTCGGTTTCATTAACCTTCTTACTAGCATTTACTGGCGTCATTTTAATAGAAGAAAGTTTCGTATTATTATATTCTTTAACGAGATCCTGTAAAACGTCAATATAAACGTTAGTAGATTTAGCGGTAAAATATTTCTACATCTTTTCTTTCATCGTTCTAATCTATCTCTCAACGACGCTAGATTTTTCTTCATTTTGGGTAGAATATATTTCTACTAAGCCTTTAACATCTTTGTTATAAAACTCTTTACCTTTATCTACCCATAATTTATCCGGCTTTCTCTCCTTAAAAATATTCTTTAATGCTTCGGCGACAGATTTCCCAGTTTTGTCTTTTAATGGAATCAGCCAACCGTATTTGGAAAAGATATCAATGGCAGCGAGAAGATATTTTATATCCCGATTAAATTTAGAAAATGCCTGCATGTCTACTAAATCGGCGGCCCATATTTTATCGATACTGCTTACTAAGACTCTCCTTTTCCTAAATTTTCTTCTTACGGGTTTATGCAACTCTTCAGCTAAATCATCCATGTCAAATTTTTTTTTTTAACTCCCATTCCGAATCTTTTCTTCGTCCCAATCAGATTACTAACGACGGATCGTTCCATTTTTTCCCTAAGCGTCGGATTATAGATCCCCTTTAATTCCGTGAACATATTCGCGTCGCAAATAGAATTTCTGCTAGCCGTATCATTATGTTTAAGATAGCAAATATCGTGATGGTACGCGGCTTTATCGACGCGGTTTATCGGCTTACTCAATTCCTTAGGCGTTAAATCGGGGTTGAGCCTTTTATTTAATTTAGTACCGGGTCCCGTAAAATTATGCCCGGGGAGATGCATTTCGACGGGTAAATTATTGATCATCCTATTAAGTATCGATCCGCCTAGATGCCTTCCAGGGGTCCCGGGGACTCTTTGGGTCCCTAGATTTTTCTCTTTCTTTTTTTTTAGACGTTTTCGGTTTAGACGTTTTCGGTTTCGCGCTCGCTGACTTAACAAATTGCGTCTTAGTTGTTCCGCAGACCGAGCATTTTCTGCGAGCCATATTTCTTCCATTTTTAGTAACGACATAACTCACTGGACCTGTTCCAGTAGCTTTTCTACATTTAACGCAATACATCTTTTTATATACGTTAAATTTTTTTTAAATATATATATAAAAATGGATATTGAAGATTTATCGTGGAATGAAGTAGTATCGAGTAGATTTAATAACCCCCTTTTGCCTAAAAGTATTAGGGGGCTAATCGTAGGCAAATCGGGATGCGGCAAGACTACCCTTTTACTAAACCTTTTGCTAAAACCGGAATGGCACGACTACGATAATTTATATGTGTTCGGAAAAAGTCTTTTCCAACCCAAATATCATGTTCTTAAAAAAGTTTTCGAAGAAAGACTACTGAAAAAATGTATATTAGAGTTGTTTAACAATCGCAACGAAATATGGGATTCTAATTTTAACGCCGAAGATATAATCAAAAAATGGGCCGGAAAAATAGAAGACGAAAAATCGAATATAACTTATAGTTTCTTCGAAACTTCCGAGGGACTTGGAAACGGAAGATGAAAATTTAATGATCTTCGACGATTTGCTTTTAGAAAAGCAAAATAAATGCGATTGCTACTATGCGGAAGGCATAGTAATATCGACTGCTTTTACCTTTCCCAAAACTATTTTAAGTTACCGAGACAAACTATTAGAGAAAACGCGAATTTTATTTGCCTTTTTTGGCAAGACCTTAAAAACATTAATCATATTTATGACGATCATGTAAGAGGGGATATGCCTAAAGAAGAATTTAGAAAATTTTGTTATAAGGCGTGGGAAAAACCTTTCGGTTTTGTTACTATCGATTTATATAGCGAGAAAAACGAAGGAAAGTATAGGCACGGTTTTGATGAGTTTTATATACCTAAACCTTTAGAGACCTGAAAGGCCCGGCCCCGCATCGCGATTTTCCGAGCGCTCGGTTTTTAGAGATTACGATTAAAAAATTTTTCGCTATAAAAAAAAAAAATGGAAGATATTTTAGAACGGATAGCTAAAAATACGTGACAAAAAGAATCCTCGCAAATTATAGTAAGCCGTGACGAAACGCTTATTAGAACTAGGTTTAATCCCCCATTACAGCTGGAACGGGATATAAAATATGAAATAGCTTTGGTAAACCTCGAAACTTACTATTCTTTTCCGAATATTGACGCGACGAACGGCATTTTTATTTATTCTCCGGACAATGGTGCTTCTTGGTTTAAAATAGAAATACCGGAAGGAAGTTACGATCTTACAGACATTAACAATACCATTCATCAAGAAATAAGAAAAAACGGTCACGCTGATTTAGTCAATGACGAATACCCTATTCATATTTCCGCGAATACGAATACGCTGAAATCTATTCTCACTCTCGAAGATGGTTATCAAGTAGATTTTAACCATCCAAATTCCATTTCTAAAGTATTAGGTTTTACTCACGCGAAATATGAAGCGGAATTTCACGAGTCCGAGAATATAGTAAACATTCTCAGTATAAATTCCATCTTCGTTAATATCGATATTATCTCAGGAAGCTACGTTAACGGATTAATGCGAAATACGATTTATTCTTTTTTCCCTAATGTTGCCCCCGGATATAAGATAATCGAGACGCCCGCTAATTTAGTATATTTACCGATAACGTTAGATGAAATACATAATCTAGAGGTAAAAATTACAGATCAAAATGGAACTTTACTAAACCTTAGGGGCGAAAATATAACGATTAGGTTTCATAAGAGGCATAAAAAAAATAAAAACGTATATAAAATGACGAGTTACACGAATATTAAAATTAATATATCCGAAAGGCAAAAAAAAAAATTCGCGTCCACTATTAAAAAAGGAGACTGCAAAATAAGTATTCGTTTAGGTCACGAAGATTTACGCGGTAATGACGTTTTAGCGGTTACCGAAACGCAGGTGAGAAAAATAGCTAAAGCCTTCAAAAATGGTACTGGCGTAACGATTAAAATGTCTGCCAGGCAACTTAAACATAATAAGGAAATAAAGGGGGGTTTTTTCGGAATGCTAGCCGGTTTAGCCGCGAGTGCTTTGCCAGCGATTGCCAGAACCGTTTTTCCGGCATTAGGCGTAGGAGCCCTTTCGGGATTAGCGTCATCCGGTGTACAAAAGGCGATGGGATCGAGTCTTTATCTTAAAAAAGGGGGTTGTATTTGTCGAGTAGAAACTGACGGAAAAGGTCTTTATTTAAGCCCCTATAAAGGAAAAGGATTAGGATTCGTTGGTAATGGTTTATATTTAAAACAGGGCGGAAACTTTTATGATGGAAGCGGCCTTATTCTAGGCCCGAATAGTCCTTTCGCTAATATTCCCATTTTAGGGGCTATATTATAAATTAAAATTATAATTAAAAAAAGAATGAATGTTCATAAATTTAGCGTTAGGCCCCCTTCAGGGGCCCGGACGCCAAAGGCGTCTAAACCGAAGGCGTCTAGAGCATCGAAAACGATCCATTGGAGTCTCGCTCCTAATTTAAAACATCCTCCGATAAAAGAAAATCCGTTAACTTGGAATATTTTTGTCCAAGAAGAAATTACGTTATCTCTGGGGCAAGTATTTCCGATGCAATTAGGTTTAGGTTTCACGTTGACTAATGGCGTAGTTTTAACCTCATTAGCGTATTCTCTAAGATTTAAAAACTGAAGTTTACAAAACGAGATTAGTCTTAAAGACGCTAGCAATATTTTAATTACTATTACTAACAATTCGAAGGTTGCAGTAAAAATAAAAGAAAACGAACTTCTATGTCACGTTTATTATCATCTTTAAAAAAATTTCACTTATATAAAAAATGTCTGAGATGCAAGAGATTAAGTATCCTATATTACCCTGAGCTCCTCCAGTTGACGAGGGACAGGGCTATCGCCTGCAGAAAATTAACGAGATACAAAACTTTTTAGAAGGAGAAGTCGTGAAATGAGAAGCTTTAAGTAAAAAATATTTTAGATCCACGAGAATAGTAGACAGGGTTGATACCGCTTTAATTACGGTTACTTTAGCTAGCGGGGGCGGAGGAGTCGTTTTATTATCGACGGTAGTCGCGATACCCGCGGTAACGGTATTAGAAATCGTCGCGGGCGTTACCGGTTTGTTAAGTTTAGTCGGAAAATATATCGCTAGAAATTCGACAATCAAAGGGGAAAAACACGAGAAGATAAAAATTATCGCCGCTACTAAATTAAATACTATATCTTCGCATATCTCGAAGGCTTTATCGGATAATAAAGTTTCGGACGAAGAATTCCAACTGATCATGGAAGAATTAGAGAAATATAAGAAGATGAAGGAAGAAATTAGGTCTAAATCCAAGAAAAAGATGACGAGCGAAACGGAAGAATCGCTAATAGAAAGGGGGAGAAGAGAACAGCGCGAGTCCTTTCGGAGGATGGTTGAAAAACATCATGGTCAACCGTTGTAATCCCAAAATTAAATTTTCGTGTAGCTTTAGTTGCGAAACGGGTTAGGCCCCTGAAAGGGGCCCAGGAATCGAAGATTTCTAAAAAACTACGTTAAAAACTACGTTAGAATTTTGGAAAAATTCCGGGAATCAAAGATTCCTAAAAACTACGTTTAAAAAAATAATCCTAATAAAAAAAATAAAAAAAATCAAAGACCCCGCTAAAAGGGACCGAATTGTAAAAGAGTATCTCGAGACAAAGAAAAATATACGGAGAAACCAGATAGCGGAAAAAACGGGCGAAATATAATTACAATCCGATCTTTCGAAGCTTTTTAAACCTATTACGGAAGCGCAAAAAGCTGCAACGGAAAAAATTACGAAGAGCCTTAAACCTATTCAAGAGGGTATCAAAACATTGCCGAATTACCCGGGAATAAAAATTTTTACATCCAAAGGGGAGATAACTATGGGGAAAGGCAACGATAAACAAACACTTGGTCCAACTGCAGTTAATTATTCATTAAAATATCTCGATAAATCTGACGTTGATAAAACATACGGATTATATTCTAAAAATCGTAATTTACATATCGGTAATAAAATGGTCATGATTGATAATAATGATATCTTGATGCTTGATGATAATGGCAAAGTTACTAGATATAAAGGAACGCCGGGTTTCTGGGAGTTAATTACTTCTAAAACCCCAGATCCGAATATACTTACAATGGAGGATCATGTGAATTATACCAAGTTAGTCAAAAAAAGCCATACTCTTTTTCGCTATAACAATCCGAGTGAAACTCATCCGAAATCTGCTAGAGAACCTAAATGGGCATTACTTAGTCCTATTTGGGATGAGGTTAAACCGAGAGACACAACTGGTCAAGGAATTATAATCCCTTGCGATCCTAACGCATTAGTGAAAAAATTATATTTCCTTATGGCTAGTAAAGCGGCTGGAAATACGGGCGTAAGAAACGAGATCGTTAGCATCTGCGACGAATTAAAAAGCCAAGGTCATCTAGATAAAAAAAGCTATAAGAAATTAATGTCTATATTATAAAAAGATGATAACGCCTAATCACAGGGGATTTAAAAAAGAGTACGCGTACGGCGGCTCCGGAATTTTTGACAGTTTAGCTAGCTTATTTACTAGTAACGTCGCTAAACAAATTGGTTCCTCCGCCCTCGATGTAGGAAAAAATATCGCTAAGGAAGGGGCGAAAAAAGCCTTGGAAGCTGGAAAGACTGCCGCGGTAGATGCGGGGACCAGATTAGTTAAAAAGGCTTTAGCCCCTAAATCCAAGAAAATTTTACAAAAATATGCCGCGTTACATGCAGCAGGAGATACTAACGCGTCAATAGATGGCGGAGCTAACGACGCAATTGCCATAGAAAAATTAATTAAAAAATTAAGTAAAGGATCGGGTATTAAAACGACTTAAAAAAATATTATGATAATTTAAATTATTATAATATATAATAAAAAATGGGTATTTTAGATATTACAGAACCAATTTCCAAAGGAACTAATACTAATATCGATGAATACGAGGTTCATGAATATGAGCCCATTACTGGCACCAATCTAAACAACTCTGGAGGGCATATTAGGATTAACATCGAAACTCAAGATCTTTTTACGCATCCCTCCGAGTCTTATTTAATTTTTATGGGCCAATTATTAAGAAATAATGGAGCGGCTTATAACGCTGTTGGTTATGTTTCGTTAACCAATAACGGCTTGATGTATCTATTTAAAAATATTAAGTATGAGCTTAGCGGAAAGGAGATTGAATCCGTGACAAATCCTGGCCAGGCTACTACGATGCTCGGCTTATTAAAATATCCGGACGATTTTTCTAAATCACAGGGATTAAACCAGTTATGGAGTAAGGACACCGGAGAAAATGCAGTCATTGAAAATACGGGTTTCAGAGATAGAAGACGGTATATTATACGAGATGCGGTTCCAGTTGGTAGTTTCAGTTTTAAAGTTCCGTTAAAACATATATTCAGGTTTTGCGAAGATTATAATAGAGTTCTTTACGGAATAAAACAAACTCTTACCTTGACAAGAACTGAAAATGGTAATGCGATCTTTAAAAGCAATATTTTAGATGGAGCAGGTAATCACGTTGTTGCTGACGGTCAAGTTACTTTGCATAAAATATCGTGGTATATGCCCCACGTTATGCCCGCGGATGAGGAAAAGATGAAACTTTATAAACTTATCGAGAAAAAAGAAAAATTCCCGGTCGGGTATAGAATGATACAATGCGACTCTATCCAGGTTCCTCAAGCATTAACGTTTAATTGGAGACTTTCCGTTAAATCATCTCCCGAGGTACCGCGTTTTATCATTATCGGCTTTCAGATAAACAGGTATACTAATGATCAAACGATAAATGCCGCCGTATTTGACAACTTAAACATCGAAAATACGTATGTCATGTTAAATTCCGCTAGATATCCCGCGACTGACTATAATTTATCTTTCCCCACTCATCATTTTAGTAGAGCGTATGGCGATGCCGCCTCGTTTAGGCGTAAGTTTTATAACATGGACGAATTAGTATCCAATTCTAACATTTCCCCCGCGGATTATAAAACCTTTTATCCTTTGTTTGTCTTCGATGTCTCTAAGCAAAGCGAAAGGCTAAAATATTCTACTACCGATATCCGAGTTAAAGCATTTTTTAACGCGAATGTACCCGCGGACACGGAAGCGTACGCCGTTATTATTAGCGACAGGTTATTATCCTTCCAGTCTGACGGAAATAAAATGAGCGTAGTATTTTAAGTTAAACGTTTTTTTCCCTATATAAAAAAAAAAAATGTTAACGGTAAAAGATTTTAAAAAAATTCTTATCGATAATAATATACAATATTTTTCTTTTTGGGATAAGAAAGATTTGATCGAGAAACTAAAAGAAAACGGATTAATGCCTGAGAAGATACCCAAGTTGGAAACGGTAATAAAACTAGAGCCAAAACGGGAAAAGATAAATGATCCTAAATACGATAGATTAAAAACTATCGCGAAAAATCCTAGGAAAGTTACTTTACGGGATATTGAAACCAGAGAAATACATACTTTCCCTTCGATCTTTAAAGCCGGAAAATTTATTAAGCACTGCCCCCGAACGATTTCGAATTGGGACGGGAGAATTTGGAGAAATAAATATAAGATTAACGCTGAGAAGATCGCAGTCCGCGAAATCGAGAAGATCGCAGTCCCGCTAAATCGAGACGTCTAGGCGTCTGACGGCCCCCTCGGAAGACCGAAGAATCGCGAAGATAGTTGTATCTATAGTATTTTTAATGGCGAGCTATTCATTTTCTTAAAGTAATATTTTTTTTCTTTAAGAAAATTTTTTAATTCTCGCTCGAAGTAGGCTTTTTTTTCGCGTCGATCTCGTTTCTATAATGTCCTAAAGACCTCGTGTTTATTCTATCGCCTATCACGTAGTATCTTTTATCGTCAATATAAGATAAAGCTTTCTTGTTTATCTCCTCGGTATATATTTCGTGTCTATAACTTCTCAGCGTAGGCATAGTTCTGTACTGATCTTCCCCGCTAAACAAGCATTTTTCATAGTTCTCAAAATGTAAATCGCGATCGACTACGGACTTTTTAATTCCTTTACATCTTTTAACTTCCGTACCTTCTATAGTTTTAAAGGCGTAATTTTTTGCTCTTAAACCTACGAACTCCGTCATAATCCTTCCGCCCAGTTCGTCTTTAAACTTTCCGACTACCCTTTTATTACTATTATTTTTTAGGAAATGATCATCGGGATAATTGCTCGTATCGAATCCTACAATTTTTTCCGGTTCGATATCTTTATATAAATCATCGGTTCCTATCTCGAGAATAAAACTATCCGTATCTGTATAACATAATCTAACGTTTTCGCCGTACCTCGCTTTAAAGTAATTATAATAAGTATCATACATATGGGTTTTGCTAATATCTAAAATACTCATCCCTAGGTAAACGGGTTTGTTATATTTTATATTAGTCTTCTTCATATGTACAGCCGCTAAGTTCTCGTCGAATATAGTAGTATGATCATAATTCGGTTTAGCTACAAGCTTTCTATACTGGTAACTGAGTTCGTTAGAAACCAATTGTATATCTACTCTATTCCGTAAGTTTTCCATAGTCTTACCAAAAACGGAATTCATCATTAGCTTAAAATACTCTTCTCCGAATTTATTCGTAGCCTTTTTTCTTAGCTCAACGTTTAAGTCGATATATGGTTTCATCCAAGGACTTTCTATAAATTTAATTCCTCGGCGTATCTTTTTAAGTTTTAAACCTAAATCGAGATACGTTTTTAAAGCTTCGTAATGCACGATATAATTTTCCTTGTTATATAAATTAGGCACGAGCTTAAGTACCTTTTTAATTTCTAAATGTTCCGGCTCTAGGGGATAATCGTTATGCTCGTCGTGTAACTCTGGCGGATATTCTAAATCTACTTCTAAGAACATACCTTGTCCTTCTATATTACAATATTTTTCCCATTCTTTTAATTCTTCTTTAGTCGCCCATTCGAATCCGTGAGTAGGAAGGGGTTTACTCATTGCCCAAGGGTAAAGACTATTTGCGTCGATATATATTAAATATTTCGAGGGCTTACTCGGGTCGTATAAACCATCCATATATTTATTGTTAGCTTTAGAATACCTTTTGCTAACCATGCTAATACCGCCTCTAATGCCGTTTTCTATCATTAAAAGCATATCCGGGTCCGATAAAAGTTCGAGATTTATTTTCGTTTTCTTTAGCATAGCGTCCATAGCCAAACCCGGAGAGGTATAATACCAACTGGGATCTAGTTCGTAGTGTTCGCGACAAATATCCCTAAAGTTCTCAAAAACATCGGCCAAAAGTAATACGTCTATTTTATTATAAAGTTCGAGATAATCCCTAAAAGTTTCCGAAAGTTTTCCAAACCTTTATCGCGTGATCATAGTCTTCTTCGCTAATATGTTTCCTGCTCAACCTAGAATAAAATTTTTCTTTAGGCGGTAAACTCGTTTCTTCGAGTTTTTCGAAACAGTCTAAGTACTAATAAGGGAAAACCCCTTTCCTTCTAACTAAAGGCATCTGTTCTTTCGTAAAGAATTTAGATAAGGTTCTAAGCTGACTTTCATTTAAATAACTCGAAAGGGTATCTAAACTAGTTTGCATAAATTTCATACTATCTAGAAATCTAACGGTATGGTATTTATATTTTTGCGTCGGAACTTTATTTACTAGGGCAGTATATTTATCGACCGCGATCTTCTAACTAAAACTAATACATCTTTCTTGGTTATTCGGAATGCAATCAATCTGCCCTTTAGTTTTACCGAGGATTTTAATAAAAAGATGGGCATCGTATCCGCTCAAGTTATGCAGATATACGGGAGTAAAGTTCGGCGTTCTCGCCTTTAGGTGCACTCATTATGGGCGGCGCCCCTATACTCGCCCGTAAAATGGCAATAATCTCTTACCTTCTTATTTTTTTCGTCAGTAAACCTTTCGTTACAAATCCAGCAAATTTCTTCTCGTTCGTATCTCGCTTCTTCCCGTTTCGTTATTTTCATAAGCTTAGGTTGTTGGTAGTATTTATAGTAAATTTCTCTTATATCGCTCGTTAATAATTCCGTAAACTTTTCCGCCGCGTTTTTCCCGGTATATTCTCTTAATATAGGGGCACAGACATTATCATCGAAACATTTTATAATATAGCAGAAACTGCAAGGTATATGTTTCTGAGTTTGTATCGTATAACTATTTTCGGGATTCGGTTGACAAACGCTTATAGGCGATAAGACGCTTTCAAAATCGGCGTACACGACGAAAGGAATCGTAAGTTTTCTAGTATGATTTATAAATTTCGTGAGGCTACCCTTTTTCGGCATTTCTAAAGTAACGGGTTGATGGCCACCGCAATATTTCGTATGCTTTTTCAAAAGCTTTTTATTACCAAAATGATTTAAACAAAGCATGCAATATTCGATACCGCCCATATTGCATATTTGTTCTCTCATTAAACCCCTAAATTTTTTTATTAAAGCGTAATGACTTTTATCTCCTTCCTCGATATAAAGCAGGTTTACGTGATTACTACCTATTTTTTTAGGCGTCCTAATACGGTTAATCTTCTTTTTCGACGTATACTCGAAGACATTAACGCTAATTTCCGGATTTTGTTTTTCGAACTTATCTATATCCTTAAATGAAACGGGATATTCTATTCCATCCATATTTAAACTATTTTCCTTTTCTTTTAAAATCTTATCGACTCTATACGCGTGCTTGTTTACAGGATTTAAATGCCTCAAAATACACCATAGAAAGCATTTATCGTCTTTATTCTGTATGTTAATAACTACTTGCTTTTTCTCGATCCATTTTGGTAAAGGTAAGTGACCTTCGGCTTTTAAAGGATCATAGACGGAAGTAGCCAATACTATTTCGCTTACATTCCGTATTACCCAACCGCTACCTTTACGCTCGAATTTTTCTAAATTTTCTATAATCCTAGCCGACATTCTATCGTATAACTCGTTTAAATCCGTTTCCCTCGAACTAATTTCGTTCTTATCAGAATGGAAACGAGCCGGCACTGCTGTATCAGGATTGCATGTAATCCCTTCATACATATAAGCCTCGACATTCATTTTTATTTTTCTTCCGCGATTATCCGATAAAATTTTTATTACTTGTTCTTTCATCAACAGTAGAAATTCGTCCATTATCGCGAGAGTTACCCCTACCGAATTATTGAATTGGCAAGTACCATTCCATGGAGGCGCTTCTCCTTTATATATTCTAATTTGATCATTAAGAGCGGTACGCACTAGCTTAATTTCTAATTTTTCGATACGAAAAGTCTTTACGAGATTAATCAACTCGTTTTTTCTGAGTCGGGAGTACCCCTCTAAACCTCTATCCTTAGCTTCCTTACGAAGTTCTTTCACCGTTGGATCCCCCTTATATTTAAACATCAAACGCTCGATTAGTTCATCTTTGCTAAGCCTAGAGTACCCCCTGTAACCTTCTTTCTTGGCTATTTTATGAAGACCCGCTATCGTTTGACTACTAAGATAGTCGCTAGAAGAATAATCGTCCGGAGCCGATCCTCTTATAATGTCAACATCCGATATCTCTTCCTCCCCTTTTAAAACCCGATTTAATCGTTCTTTGCTTAGCCTAGAGTATCCTTTAAGACCCCTATCCTTAGCTATTTTATGAAGATCCCTTATCGTTTGCCTTCTAACCGGCTGTCTTTGTTCCCTTATTGCCCGATTTCTCGGCTCGTTAGCTATTTGTCTTTCCCCCTTTAAAACCTCGATTAAATCTTCTTTGCTTAGCCTAGAGTATCCTTTAAGACCCCTATCCTTAGCTATGTCGTGAAAACCTCTTATCGTTTGCCTATTAAGATCGTTATCCGATCCTCTTATATAGTTAAAATCCGATATCGCTTTTTCCCCTTTTAAAACCTTGATTAAATTTTCTTTGCTAAGCCTAGAGTATCCTTTAAGACCCCTATTCTTAGCTATATCGTGAAGGCCTCTTATCGTTTGCCTATTAAGATCGTTATCCGATCCTCTTATATACTTAATATCCGATATCGCTTTTTTCCCTTTTAAAACCTCGATTAAATTTTCTTTGCTAAGCCTAGAGTATCCTTTAAGACCCCTATTCTTAGCTATATCGTGAAGGCCTCTTATCGTAAAGGCTCTATAATCGTTTTCCATTTTTTATATAATAGTTCTTATTTTCTTAAGCTATTATATAAAATTTAGCATCGCTTTATTACGTAGAAATTCGTTATTACCGTTCTGCAAATAGCGCATTTGTTTCTTCTAACGTTTTTCACGTTACAATCCTTACATAAGCAAACGTGACCGCAAGGAATATTATATATAGCGGGTTTCTCGTCTAGGCATACGCAGCACGTATCGTAAACGAAGAAAGTTTTTTCTTCGGGAATAACTTCAGCTTCTTCATATCCCCCTCCAGCTACAGCCATAAATTCGGTAATATCTTCGGGATTATTTTCGTCGAGATCCGAATTAATAGGCGTCCTGATATTCGTGGTATTTCTAAAAGAATTTATTGCCGCCCTTAGCTCTCTCTCTAAATTTAACTTTCGTAATTCCAAATCGTCCAGCTGTCTTTCTATTCTGGCTTGTTCTGTCTCTAAAGAGTCGTTTTGTATATCCAAATCGCGCAGCTGTCTTTCTATTCTGGATTGTTCTATCTCTAAAGCTTCTTCTTGTCTTCTCAAATCGTCTAGTTGCCTTTGTTTTTCCGCGATTTTCGTATCTGAAGAGTCGTTTTGTCTTACCAATTTGCTCAGCTCATTTTGTTTTCTCGAGATTTTCCTATCTAAAGCTCGCCTTTGTCTTCCCAAATCGTCTTGTTGCCTTAGTTTTTCCGCAATTTCCGTTTCTAAAGCTTCCCCTCGTATTCCCAAATCGTCTATTTGCCTTTGTTTTTCCTCGATTTCCATTTCTAAAGCGCGTTCTTGTCTATCCAAATCGTTATATTGACTAATCAAATCCATTTTTTTTACTTAAGATAAAAATTACTTAAGCTAAATTCAAAAATCCTTAAGTAAATTTATAACTTTCTTAAAAGTTATTAATATTTTATCTTTTCGAAGATATTAATATTTTTACGGCGAGGAGAGATTTTTTTTATTTTTTCGAGAAGATCGAAAAGATTTTTATTTCGAGACGCCTAGCCGGCCCCGGGAGGATCGGAGAGATTGAGAAGATCGGAGATTGGAGAGATTGAGAAGATCGGAGATTGGAGAGATTGAGAAGATTTTTTTTATTTTTTATTAATTTTTTTCGAGAGGATCGGAGAGATTTTTTTTTTTTTCCCCAATTTTTTTTTTTCCAAAATTTTTTTAGAGAAGAAATTTTTTTTAGAAAAGAAATTTTTTTTAGAGAAGAAATTTTTATTTTTAGAGAAGAAATTTTTTTAGAGAAGAATTTTTTTTTTAGAGAAGAATTTTTTATTTTTAGAGAAGAAATTTTTTTAGAGAAGAATTTTTTTTTAGAGAAGAAATTTTTTTAGAGAAGAAATTTTGTTATAGAGAAGAATTTTTTTTCAGAGAAGAATTTTTTATTTTTAGAGAAGAAATTTTTTTAGAGAAGAATTATTTTTTTCCCCAAAAGTTTTTTTTTTTTTTTTTTTTTTTTTTTTCCAAATTTGTTTCCAAATTTTTTTTCCAAAAATTTTTTTTTCCAAAAGTTTTTTCCAAAAATTTTTTTTTTCCAAAAATTTTTTTTCCAAATTTTTTTTCTAATTATTTATTTTTTTTTTTTCCCAAAATTTTTTTTCCAGAGGTTTTTTTTCCAAATTTTTTTCTAAATTTTTTTTCCAAAAAGTTTTTTCCAAAAGTTTTTTCCAAAATTTTTTTTCCAAGTTTTTTTTCCAAAAGTTTTTTCCAAAATTTTCCCGTTGGGCCAATGCGGGGGTAAACCCCTCTACTTTTATCTCAAATGCCGACGAATTTCAGATTCTTTTTTATCACATTGGTGTATCTCAAGAAAAACCTGAAAAGTCATTAGATCAACGTCAGGGAATCTGATTTCAAACTTGTGTAAGATATGAAAATTCGTATTGGCTATATTAAACTTAAAACATTGGGTACATATAGAGGATATTTGTTTTTTTTCCGGTGAAAGATCGAAATTTATTTCATCGAGTGAACATCATCGGTAATATTTTCACGAGTGGCGCAGCCACGAGTGAAAATATTACCGATGATGTTCACTCGATGAAATAAATTTCGATCTTTCACCGAAAAAAACAAATATTCTATTTATTTCATGCTTCGTCATGAAATCGGTATTCTCACTGGTCGTACCCGTGTAATATCGAAAAATATTTTCACCGCTATTTCTCGATATCCTACCGGAAAGCATGGAATAAAATAACATACCACTACGACAGTGATTTGATTTGACTAAAGTGTTAACAACCAACAAGTTGTAACAGAGCACAAATGAGACAAACCAGACAAAAACAGCGCAAACTGGGGGTACACGTGTACTTACCGGTAACCTTTTACCACATTACAAAATTTTAGACATGTCCAAATTGAAAGCTTTCACAGAGGACAAATTAAATACGAGTCGAATATGTAATTTGTCTTCACAGTGGTAGAAAACATTGTGGGTAAAGGAGAAAACATTAGTAATCAGCATTTTCTCCTTTTCCCACAATGTTTTCAAAAGCTTTGTTTTCAAAGTCGTTATAAGGGATTTTTTTAGCAAAAGGTTAATGAAGAAAAACGGTTTGAGGCATCCGTTATTTCAATAAAAGTGAGCCATGCCCTGGAAAAAAGGGGGCTTAATGAATCTCTGTGATGCATTATACCAAGCAAGTCATTACATGATCATGGATCCATAAAGTCCATTTTGTCTAACAACCGACAGATTCTTGAGGTAGACTAGTCCTTTGACATACAGAGTATTTACCAATAGCGAAAAGTTTCGGCCCAGGTCAGCCTGCGCGGACCGCGCAGGCTGACCTGGACCGATACTCTCGCAGATGCATTAAGCCCCCCTTTCACAGAGCATGGCTCAAATACTTAGGTTCAACTGATATATCTACGCAACCATCCCAATACTTTACCTAGCCTATCCTACTGTCATTCATTAAAGGGGGAGTTAATTAACAATGGTTCACGCCTTTTATTAAAACAATGGTTCACGCCTTTTATTAAACAATCCCGAGTTTTAAAGACCCTGAAGAAGAAGGCTTTTGAAAATATTCTTGGAAAATGAGGAAATGTTGATAGCCAGCATTTTACCCTAGGCCCAGAATGCCTATAACT
This sequence comes from Tridacna gigas, assembly GCA_945859785.2. NCBI lineage: Eukaryota > Metazoa > Mollusca > Bivalvia > Cardiida > Cardiidae > Tridacna > Tridacna gigas. Next base: position 55,840,094 of record OX244038.2, read on the forward strand.
CTTTCACTGACAAATTCAATCATCTTAGTCACATAAGTGCCCAACAATTTATCGAAAGACACAACATCAAAACCGTCCAAGAAGGAAATGTTAACTCACAACAAAGAAAACGTCCAGGCAAAAATCATCAAAAGATCAAAAGTTATTTTAGTTGGAATAGAAGAATATGCTGGTGACTGGAATTATTTCCTTTCCAAAAGTTTTTTCTATCCTTTCTTTGATAAATGCACGAGTTTATTACCTTGCCCTGTTGTTGGTACGGTTCTTCCATGTTTTTGCTCTTTCGTGTGATGATGGCCACACGTCAGGCTGGACTCGTGGTAAACAAGCAACGGATAAAGATCTGTAATATTAATTACCCATGGACTCTGGTCGATCATGTGACGCAGCAAGACTGGGATGTCTGAGCACTGAAAATAAAGCAAGCACACGTTAGCTTTTGAGAGGATTTGTATAGTGAATCTGCTTACTGAGATGGTTTAGTTTATATACTCAAACTTTGCTACCGTATATACATACGTATACAGAGACCTACATCTAAACCAAGCAGACAACCGCGTTTGCACTTGTCATGTATTCTGATGAAAAGTTTTTTTTTTTTAGTCTTGTAGCAGTGGACTTTCACCTACATTGAAAGAAATAATACATTTTTCTTTTCTTCCTTTATTATGCTTTCTTTTTAACCACATAGAACATAACACAACATACTGCTTTCTATTAAATATCATTTTAACTCCTTTTCAAAGAACCACTTTTTTAACACAACCTTTAGAAGTACTTTCTGCACCCCGTTTCACTCTTTTTTCTCTGTTTTTTTTTTTTTTTTTTTGCACTTTGCTTTGCACTCTTTTTTGGTCCTCTTTTGCACTAGTTTTGCCCCTGTTGCTAATAGCAAAGTCATCCCTTTATATACTCTCTGCAGCCTCCCAGAGACAACATGCACAACTATCACATGAAATTCATGCATCTCCTCTTCAGGAGCATACAGGAGCACTTTAACTTTTGTAAAACTCTTGTTGTTTTGATAACATGTTTTTTTATAGGGTACATGCCCTGCATGCTCTTGTGCAAACATTGCAACAGGAGCACGCAAGGAGCATATCCTTTACACACTTTAACAAACAATAAACCATTTACCCTTTCTAGAAAGCATTGTGGAAAAGAGAGCCTTCTCTCCATTAGAGCAAATGATACCTTCTCAACGAATGTTTTCCTTTATGCTACAATTATAACGGCAAAAAATAAGTCTTTGCTTAAGACAGTAATAATTGAGCCATGCTCTGGCAAAAGGGGGTTTAATGCATCTCCGTGATGCATGATACCAAGCAAGCTATAGTGGATCCATAATAGCCACGTTTTTAAAAAACTGACTGAATCATGAGGTAGATTGGCCCTTGAACATACAGAAAATTGACTAATAGCGAAAAGTTTCGGCCCAGGTCAGCCTGCGAGGACTGCACACTTATCGCAAGTGCATTAAGCCCCCTTTTCACAGAGCATGGCTCAATTATATCGTGTAATTCACGACACTTTTCTCCATATGATTGCTTTATACAAATTCGCCATTTCAGGACTTTCAGTCCTTTGATTTCTTCTAACTGGCGTGTTTTAATCCTTAGGCTGCTAAGCTCGAGTCAAGAACCTTTTGCGGACAATGTAGATCAAGATTAGACTGCACAATACGTGCAATCTATACTGTCAGAAACGATGTGTTCTTTTCCAGCATCATGAACTTTATAATCGCAATGTTTCGATTTATAGGCCTACTATTGACTGGATTTATTGATTGATTGAACGGCATTTTACGCCGCTTTCAACATTATTTCAGTCATATCACGGCGACAGCTCACATATTCATGTATTTCCTGGGTTTCTACAGAACTGGGCCAGGGCTCTGAAATGTCTTGCCTAAGGAAACTCCCACGAAAAGCCCAGACTATTGACTGGAAATATTCATTCTACTTAGCAGTTTAAGGGTTAATGCAACACTAAGGAACGTATTTACTAAACAATCTAAACTAATCTAAACTGCATTCTTAGAGTAATTTTTTAAACATTTTTTTTTAGTTTCAAATTTACGCAATTTCTCAATGGCTAAAGCAAATACTTCAGCCACCCAGAATTTTGGCTACTAATTATATTCGAAATGGAAAGAAATTTAGATTGGTTGGTGAGTATAGTCCAAAGTATATGAGCTGCGCTCTGGCAAAAGGGGACTCAATGTATCTCCGTGATGCATGATACTAAGCAAGTCATCACATAATTATGGATCCATAAAGACTAATTTGTATAACAATTGCTAGACCAACACGTAGACTGAAATCTGACCAATAGCAAAACGTTTTGGCCCAGGTCAGCCTGCATGGACTGCGCAAGCTGACCTGTGTCGTTAGCTCTTTGCAGATAAATTAAGCCCCCTTTTCACACAGCATGGCTCACTTTTTTTTTCTTTTAACTATTGATGCAATACAATGGGGGACAATCTGCAGGTAAGGTTTTTTTTTTTTTTAATAATATGAAAACCGTTTGGAATGCTTTCAAAAGATGTTTTCTGCAAGGGTTCGAATATTATATTTGGACGTACAATGTAAATAGGGACAAAACTACGATGGGGCCATGGCTGTAAAACATGAGATCCCACGAGAATCTCTTAACCCTTATTCTACTAAAAAAGTTACATAAACTTTTCAAGTCGATAGTAAAAACCCGAATATTACTATTTCAAACTTATTTTTAGAGAAAAATATCACCTTGGCGGTCAGTGTAGATCAAAGATCAGACTGCACGTTCTGTGCAGTCTGATCTTGATCTACATTGTCCGCAAAAGGTTAGTGAGTCGTTCTTAGCAGCCTAAGGGTTAACTTAGCGATATAACATGAACGACTTTCATACATTCATAGACTGGCTGAATGGCGTTTACGCCTTCTTCAACGTCATTTCCGTCGTATCTTGGCAACCGGATTTTTATCTGTACAAGGTGAAAAACCCAGCGCCTCGAGTAAGGATCGAACCTGGGACCTCCATCTTCACAACTGAACCAACCCAAAATTTGAGCCATGCTCTTGCAAAAGGGGGCTTAATGCATCTCCGTGATGCATGATACCAACCAAGTCATCACATGATCATGGATCAATAAAATTCAGTTTGTCTAACAATAGAATGAATCATGAGGTACACTAATCCCCTGACATGCAGAAAGTTAGCCAATAGCAAAAACTTTCGGTCCAGGTCAGCCTGCGCAGGCTGACCTGAATCGATACTTTTTGCGGATGCATTAAGCCCCCTTTTACAGAGCATGGCTCATTTCTAAACTTTTTATCGTCTGGTAAAGAGTTAAACTTCTAGGTTGCTAAAAATAGCTCAAAATGTTTTTTAGCTATTGTTTGAGTGTACTTATGATCGCTGTCAATCATCCCCCTAGCGATACCGCTCGCAGGAATGTCATATTACTCTTTGGTAGACGACAGAATTTTAGACAAGTCTAAATTGAAAGCAACTGCAGACAACAACTTAATTATGGATCAAGAACATGTAATCATATTTGGTCTTGTACAGATCGTAATTAGTATTTTCTCCTTTTCACACAATATTTCAAAACCGTTTTTCTTCGGGTCGTTGAAATATAGGATGGACATTTTTAAATCGTTCAAAGATCAATGCTCTGTATAATGAAAATGTCACGTTGAATGGCAGATTTGACAACATGCGTGCATACTTAGTGCATACAGAAAATATAGATTTTTTTTTTAAAATATGAGCCATGCTCTGGCAAAAGGGGGCTTAATGCATCTCTGTAATACATGATAGCAAGCCATCACATAGTTATGGATCCATAATAACCACTTTTTTTTTTTTTTTTTTTTTAACAACCGAATTAAACATGAGTTAATATGGTCCTCTGACATGCAGAAACTTGACCAATAGCGAAAAGTTTCGTCCCAGGTCAGCCTGTCAAGACTGACCTGGATCGATACTTTTCGCAGATGCATTAAGCCCCCTTTTCAAAGAGCGTTGCTCATGTAAAAAAATTTACTGAAACTGGGAATGGTTTTATCTGGTGATTTTAACTGAACAAGCGGACGGTATAGATCCAAGAGCAGACTGTACGTTCTGTGGAGTCTAATCTTGATCGATGCGGTTTGTAAAAGCCCCTGTTTTTGCCAGTGGTTACACCATCTTTAAACGGTAATAATATGAGCAATGCTCTGGCAAATTGGGATTTATGCATCTCCATGATCCGTGATACCAAGCAAGTCATCACATAATTGTGGATCCATAATATCCATTTTCTGTTATAAGCGACTGAATTATGAAGTACATTATTCCTTTGACATGCAGAAAATTGACCAAACGCAAAAGGTTTCAGCCTAGCTGAGGGTGCGCTGGCTCGGGTCGATACTTTAACTCTTTACCACACGCCAACATTTTAGACTAGTCCAATTTCAAAGCATTTGCAGACGCCGAATTCAACTTTGGAACAAACGGGCTTAAGCTCTCTGACAGAGAAGAAAACATTGTGGGAAAAGGAGAAAATACTGGTTACCAGCATTTTCTTCTTTTCCCACAATGTTTTCAAAAGCCTTCTTTCCTAGGGTCGTGAAAACCCGCGACTGTTTGGTAAATGGTTAAGCAGATGCATTAAGCCTCCTTTTCGCAGAGGATTGCACATATATACTTCAAACGACGACCTTTAAACTAGGCTACAGACAAAAGCATACGTCTGAAACTCTACGGGTATCCCATTTTCTCGATGCAAAATTGCTCAACCCGTTAGTCACGTGGTAAATTTTTCACGTTACTCCTTTCACATGACCGCATCATCCAATAAAGTGTCGAGGCTCATTGCCAAAAATGATCCTATTGCCACAATGATGTCAACCTTTGAACACCTGCCAGACAGAAACAGTCGTGTACCGGATGTGGCGTGTTATATAAATGAGCCATGCCCTGTGAAAAGGGGGCTTAATGCATCTGCAAAAAGTATCAACCCAGGTCAGCCTGCGCAGTCCGCGCAGGCTGAACTTTTTGCTATTGGCAAATTTTCTGCATGTCAAAAGACCATTCTACTTCATGATTCCATCGGCTTTTAGACAAAATGGTTTCAATGAATCAAGAATTGTATGATTGCCTGGCACAATGCACCGTGGAAATGTATTAAACTCCCTTTTGCCAGAGCATGGTTCAAATACAGTTTTACGTGAAAGATAAAAAAAGTATTTCCGGCAAATGACAGGGAAAAACAAAGCAACGACTGGATAAAAAAAAATCTCGAGCAATCGGATAACGTTTACCCAGGAAGGGCGAGGTTTAACCCTAATCCTTTTCCAGACGACAAAAGTTTAAATTTGTCAAAACTGAAAGCATTTTCAGACGACAATTAAATATGAATAAAACGTTGAGATTCCTCTTGGTAAGGGTAGGTAACATTAGGGTAAAAGGAGAAAACACTGGTTAACAAAATGGTCTCCTTTTCCCCCTAATATTTTTCAGAAGCTTTCTATCTCAGGGTCGTTAACACTCGAGAACATGTGATAAAGGCTTAAAGCTTCGGGACCCCGGGTTTTTTTTTTTGTAGCCAATGTAGTTCAAGATTAGGTTGCACAGAGTGTGCAGTCTTATTTTTTATTTATGCTTTGGCCAATCCAGCCTTGGAATAGTAAAATTTGTTGTTTCCAGGACAGATGGTCCCTTTTTATCGAACTTTTATAAAACTTTCCCGTGTTCGAACGACGCGACGGAAAGGTCTTTTGTAAACATTGTCGGAAAAAAAGAGTAAATGCTGGTTAAATGCATTTGATCCTTGCTCTGTGAAAAGGGGCTTAATGCATCTGCTAAAAGTATCGACCAGGTCAGCCTGCGCGGTCCGCGCAGGCTGACCTGGGCCGAAACTTCCCGTTATTGGTCGATTTTCTGTATGTCAAAGGACCATTCTACCTTATGGTACAGTCAATGTTTAGACACAATGGATTTTATGGATCCCTAATTGAGTGATATCTTGCTTGGTATGGTGCATCACGGAGATGCATTAAGTCTCCTTTTGCCAGAGCACGGGTCATTTGATTCTTTTCCCATTGCCTTTTCTATCCTTTAAAAGACAAACCCAGTCATTTGAGCCACAATTTATTTTGCAGTCAGCAAATATCTTAAATTCGGACAGGTCTAAAATTTTGTCTTCTGGATAGAACTGAGTTAATTCAGCGCTGCAGGGTTCAGTGTCTCTCACAGAGCCTATAAGTTTAAACATTATGCAAGTATGGTCGAAAATATGTTTATCACATAACATGTTCATAGAAGTAGTTAGGACCTGCAGGAGCCAACAGGGACAAGTAGAGGCAAGCTGGGGCCGTATCCGATGGCCTTGACTCTTTACTAGATAACAATATTTTAAAGACGCGTCCATATTGAAAAGATTTGAAAAGCAGATCCTATAAAGTTTGCTCAGGTGTTGGAATTATTCCTTGACAGGGAAAAAAAAAACCTTGTGGGAAAGAGGAAATTCGGAGTTAATTTTAACATTAGTAAATTCTTGAGATTTGTAATAAGAAAGCAGTTGAGACTGTTTGGTGACTGCGGTACAAAACCTCGGTGCCCCGGCGCAGTGTTCACTGTCGTCTGATGTCGTAAACATCCTGTTAATCTGTTTTTTTTTTTTTTTTTTGTTCTCTACGCATTGGATTTAGTAAACAATTGGATTTAGTAAACAAGTCTGTAATTTAGTTTTAATCCTTATCGTAATAAAAAGGTGACATGAAATTTTCAACAACGCATCTAAGCACCTAAAATTTGATTCTTCATAGGTTTCACTAAAGTTTTTATTTTGTTCCCTCAAAGAATTCACCTCCAACAGATATACAAAGTTTCAGTCTCCGGATACAATCTTTGAAGGCATTTTCATAGTCTTTGTCAGGTATTGTATGAAGACACTGAATTTCATTTTCTGTCAACTCTATTTCAATGTGTGTAAACCATCAGTTTCAGTCATTGTCTTTTGTACGAGGTGCAAGACTTTCTGAAGCAGGAAAAGGAAAAAGTTGTTGTGCTCCCCCATCCTCCATATTCACATAACCTTGCCCCTTGTGACTTCTTTTTGTTTCCAAACGTAAAATAAATACCTTTCAGGTCGAAAATTTGTTCAGTGCACACACCTTGGTTCTGCAATATTCCAGTGTCTTCATAGTTTACCTAAAAAGACTATGAAAAAAATGGATCCAGAGACTGAAACTTTGTATATCTGTTGGAGATGAATACTTTGAGGGAAAAAAATGAAAATTTCAGTGAATCCTATGAAGAACCAAATTTTAGGTGCTTAGATGCATTCATATTTGAACACTCCTCGTATCCGCTGAAAACCCGGAGCGGGCATCGACATAGTACTATCTGGGCATGTACTCTATGTGGTCTTCATTAATATACTACAAGACCAGTATGGACACTTCATCACCCCAGAAAACTTGCACACAAATGCAGAGTGCGTGGATTTGAATTGATAAGATAACGAAGGGCGCATTTAGAACGTGATAAAACGCGTCTAGAAGGTTTAACTCTTAAGCTGCTGAATAAATGAAACGCAAATTTCTACTCAATACTAAAAGCACAAACATTGCGGTTTCAAAGTTGATTTCACCGGAAAGTAAATACCGTATCGGACAGTGTAGAACAAAGATCAGACTGCACGTTCTGTGCAGTCTGATCTTGATCTACACTGTCCGCAAAAGGTCAGTGAGTCGCGATTAGCAGCCTAAGGTTTAACTCTTTACCGGACGACAAAAGTTTGCCTTGTCCAAATTGAAAGAATATGCAGACGAGAATTTAAATGTTACTCGAAATATGAAAAATTGTCGTGGATAGGATAGAAAATATTGTGGGAAAAGGAGAAAATGCTGGTTACTAGCATTTTCTCCTCTTCCAACAATGTTTAACTAACCTTTCAAAGACAAGACAATTCATTTGAGCCGGATGGAATCTGTTGTCTGCCAACGCTTTCAATTGGTATAAGATTTTGTTGCCCGAAGGTTAGCAGTTAAGAACGCAGTGCAGTCTTTGAGGTCTTTGTCTAAGCATAGCTTCAAGTCGTTATTCAATCCTTTACCACAAAATCCCAAGTTTTAAGCATCCCGCAGGAAAAATCGTTTTCAAAACAATGTAAAGAAAGGAGAAAATACCGTTAACGAGTATTTTCTCCTTTTCCCACTATGTTTTTTACCCTGTCAAAGAAGGAAATCATCATTTTAACTACATTTAAGTTTTCGTCTGCAAAATTAATGCTTTCAGTTTGGTCGAGTCTAAATTTTTGTGGTTCGGTATACAGTTAAAGATGTTTGTAGGTTCGATGCTTGCGGGGATAGCCGCGTGGGAATGTCCTTAGGCAAATCACGACAGATTCCATGCCAGTTAGTTTGGAAACTTGGAAGAAAAAACATGACTAAGTGAGCTGTCGCAATGATATGGCCTAAATACAGTTGAAAAAGCCGCTTAACAGCGACCCACAATAACTCAAAAACAGGAGTTCGTACCTAGAATGCTAGATAAGCGATTTGATCGACTTGTTTTACGCCGCTTTCAACATTATTTCAGTCATATCACAAGACAAATTTTTGATGCATAGCATCAAAGAAGCCGGCAATTTTTTTGTTACCATCAATGAGGAAGGTGCTTTAGGAATAACTCGCTTATCAGAAGTTGTGTTACTTTTAAATTAAAAGTTCTGGAGAATAAGACTAAGAATGTTCTTAAGAATGGTTGGTGAATACAGACCCAGTAGAAAATTTTACCGACTGCAACAATTTGGGGACTAATTAAGATTTTTTTTTTTGCTGTGAATCCTATTTTTTGTTTAACTCTTTAGCAAACGACAAACTTTTAGACTAGTCCAAATTAAAAGCATTTGCAGACGACAAAATAGATGTGACTCAAAAATTGAAATTTGTTTTGGAAAGGATAGAAAACATTGTGGGAAAAGGAGAAAATGCTGGTTACCAGCATTTTCTCCTTTTCCCACAATGTTTTTATAATGCCTCTTTCTCAGGGTCGTTAAAAGACGGGATTGTGTGGTAAAGAGTTAAACACTAATATAAACTTCACTTTTTTTCCTGCATGCATTCGGAAAGAGGACAGTTACATTCAGTAAACAGGAATGGTGCATTTTTGCTCTTCAGATAAAAGCATGGTCATTTTGGATTAGGTATTTTCTCTATTTCGACAAGATCAAAATACTGTTATCATTCTTACATGAATATGATCCTATATACTGTAGTCTGACCTCCAGGTAAGAGGGAGTGATAGTATTCTAAATCCATTATTTCCCTTCCAAACCCTATGTTGTGGGCACTCATTAGAATCGTCTCGATGAGACGATTCTAATGAGTACCCATAACATGGGGTTTAGTGGAGACTGATTAATATTTTCAATTTTGAAATCAAAATCACTCCCTCTATCTGGAGCTCTGCCGTAGCTGATGCATATTATTGCATGATCACTTGACATTCCAACAAGCCTTCACAAAATTTTAGCCAAAAGCTTAAAAACCTTTACCAAACAATTACATGTTCTAATCAATGACCCTGAAGAAAAAGGCTTCTGAAACCATTGCGAGAAAAGTATAAAATGCTTGTCACAAGCATTTTCTCCTTTTCCACAATGCTTTCTATCATTTCAGAGCCAAATCTCATCATTATAAACAAATCTAATTTGTCGTCTGCAACTGCTTTGAATTTGGACAATACTGTCTAAAATTTTAGCCCTGTCCAAGTTGAAAGCATTTGCAGATGACAATTTCAATGTGGCTAAAATGATTGCAATTGTTCTGAAAGGTTAGAAAACATTGTGGGAAAAGGAGAAAACGCTGGTTACCAGCATTTTCTCCTTTTCCAACAATGTTTTCAAAAGGCTTCTTTCTCAGGGTCGTTAAAAGTCGGGATTATGTGGTAAAGATTTAATCCTTCACTAAACAATTATATGTTCTAGTGACCCTGAAGAAAAAAGCTTCTGCAACCATTGCAATAAAAGTATAAAAGGCTTATCACAAGCATTTCTTCCTTTTCCTACAACGCTTTCTACCATTTTAGAGACAAATCTCATCATTATAACCAAATTGGATTTGTCGTCTGCAACTGCTTTGAATTTGGACAAGTTCTAAATTTTGTTGTAGGGTACAGAGTCAAGAGGCTAACTAGTCCATTGAAGAAGTACCATCAATTTGTTTTTCCTTTGCTTCTTGTTTTGTATCTTGATTCTTAGTCAGCCTTATTATTGCCTTACTAAATTGAGCAATAAAATATTTTCAAGTTTGGTTTGACTATGAAAATCTGAATAGCCCCCTTACAATGTAATAGTTGAACATGTAAATGAGCCATGCTCTGGCAAAAGGGGGTTTAATGTATCTCCGTGATCCATAATACCTAGCAAGCCATCACATAATTAAGGATCAACAATACATGTAGCCTCTTTTTTGATACAATCAACTTAATCATCAGGTAGACTGGTCCTTAAATATACAGAAAATTTACCAATAGCGAAAAGTTTCAGCCCAGGTCAGCCTGCACAGTTCAAGCGGGCTGACTTGGGTTGATACTTTTCCATGATTCATTAAGACCCGTTTTCACAGAGCATGGCTCAACTGCAATGATGTACAACATCAGTCAAAAGATGTCGAGGGTCATTTATAACTAGGTGCAAAACCGAAGTTGGCTGGAGCCCTAAAGCCACAAAAATATGTGCAATACCCTTAAACGCTACATCAAAAGTTCCATTACATTTCCTTTCCAGCCTTACTTTAGAACTATGAAAGGGTAGAAAACATTGTATGAAAAGGAGAAAATGATGGTAAGCGGCATTTTGTCCTCCTGCAACTACGTTTCAATAGTCTTCTTCCTCAGGGTTATTAAAACATATGAGACATGCTCTGGCAAAAGGGGACTTAATGTATCTCTGTCATCCATAATTCAAGCAAGTCATCACATATTTATGGATCCATAAAATCCATTTTGTCTAGCAACCAACTGAAACGTGAGGTACACTGGTTTTTGACAAGCAGAAAAATTACCAAAGCAAAAAGTGTCGGTCCAAGTTAGCCTGCGCGGACTGCGCAGGCTAACCTGAGCCAATACTTTCTGCAAATGCATCAAGCCCCCTTTTCACAGAGCATGGCTCATAAATAAATGCCCAAGGATTTAGTGTGTCTCAATTGTGCTCTGAGTATGCAAGGCTTGGCACCACAAAGGTACATTCTTACAAAAAAGTTATTACAAAAAGTTTCCAATAGTAAACAGATTAATTACACACCTACAAACTTTCCTGCTAAAATACAATATATTGCACACAGATAAAAATAGACACAGTGGAACAAAAAATCAGAGACATGCTCTGATAAAGGGGGGTTTAATGCACATGCAAAAAGTATCAAGTCATGTCAGCCTGTGCAGTCCCCACTGACTGACGTGGGTCAATACTTTTAGCTATTTGTACATTTTCTGCATGGCACAGGACCATTTTACCTCCAGATCCAGTCGATTGTTAGACTAAACAGATTTTATGAGTCCACACTAAAGCGATGACTTGCTTGGTATAATAATCGCAGAGATGCATTAAACCCCCTTTTTGCCAGAGCACGGCTCTTCTGTATCTGTAACGTCAAATATGGTCCCAAACATGGTATGCCGATGTCTTGATATGTTATGTCATTGAAATTCTGTATCAATATTTATCCACCATATTAGCCATTAATAAAAAGAATGTTATGACATATCAGACTAATACAATTTGGTATCTTTTTTTAATTAAAATTATCACTAATTGCAATATTTGAGCCATGCTCTGGCAAAAGGAGGCTTAACGCATCTCCGTGATACATGATACCAAGCATGTCATTACATACCTAAAGATCCATAAACATCCATTTTGTACAACAACCGACTGATTCAGGAGGCACGCAGGTCCTTGGACATACAGAAAATTGACCAATAGCAAAAAGTTTCGGCCCAGGCCAGCCTGTGCAGACTGCGCAGGCTGACCTGGATCAATACTTTTCGCAGATGCATTAAGCCCCCTTTTCACAGAGCATGTCTCATTTCGTTGTTTAAATATGTAGTTATACTATAAAGGGAATACATGTACTATGTTGTATCAACTTTCCTGGTGCTTGTATCTGCTTCTTGCTTCATGGCAAAGTCATGAGATCTCGATTTACCTTTGGTTTTGTGAGATGCACATTTTCCCCGCAGCTCAAAGCATACACAAGCCCCAAGAAAGTTATTACAAAAAACATAGTATGTATGCAGCCAAATCTTATTAAGCGTTTTTAGAAATAAGAGTTCAAATACAAAATCTGTAGTTTTCATGCTCGCAATTTATGTGAACAGCACAAGGAAAAAAATACGTAATATTGCGCTAATCTACCTACACGTATAGTAGTATCAGGGGAGGTAACCAGTCTATACTAATTTAAGAAGAGTCACGCTGCCTGTGGGGTCAATCATTAATCAGTTATTAAATAAATATCTATAAATACGAAATCTTTACTTTTCATGCTCGAAATTCATCTCAACAGTACATAAAAAAAAAAAAAAAAAAAATGCATGATTTTGAGCTTAATAGCAACATACTATTAAAAGTATTTGAGTGAATATGTCGGAAAAGCTGTGCAATGATGTATCCCAAAATTCCCCATGTGCATAAAAAAATAGCATTCCTACTGGAAGCCGGCTTCAAGAGCCGGCTTCCAACAACCACAGCTCACTTTTTTTCATGCGTTTTCAGGGCTTCACCGGTAGCATGCTACGGCTCTGAAGTGTCCTGCCAAAGGACACTTCCACGAAAACCCAGTGCTCCCAGTGGTTCGAACCGGGACCTAAATGTTGCTACACTTTTACACTGAGTCAAACAGGGCCCCAGCCATATACACAGAATGGATATGATAAGAAAACATCAAAGTTTGCAATGTCTTGACCGAAATAAAAGATGTCGTGCAGTGTAGATTAAAGTTTGGCTGCACCCTCTCCAAGGGAGTCCTACATTAAACAAAGTCACATACATTTAAGTAAATCATAGGTAAACACGTTTTTCGAATTTAGTCGCCAATATGGGAAATTTGAATTGATGACACGGCATAGACAAAGAAACGGTTTTGGACCAATAAAGGTCATCAGGGGCCACCAGGTGCAAAAAGAGACTAGCTTCACATAATTCAATCTCAAACATGTGAAACATGTGTGACATAAGAAAATTCAGTTCGCAATATTTGTGTAACCTTGACCACATATGAGAACTTATGTGAATCCATTTTCTTAAACAGTCGAGAAAAAAATCTTGTAAACAGCGGCTAGCTATAAAAATCTCATTGAATCAAACGGAAAACGAATGCTTGTGTAAACACTGTGAGAAAGGAGTAAATGCTTGTTACTACCATTTACTCCTATCCCATTCTTTTTTTTATCTTTTGAAAGACATATTTCGTATTTTGAGCAGTACTTGAATAGCCTTCTGTAAATGCTTTAAATACGGACAGGAATAACATTTTGTAGTCTGGTAGGCCAGACATTTAAAGTTCCGTCAATACTCATTTTAAGCCAAATATAACCCATTTTGTCCATATATTATCAAAATATAGCCATTTTTGTGGCTTCATGAGATTATTACATCTGGCGGTTGAAAGATTGCATAGATTACGACGGACAGAAAATGTCATTTCGGACTTAGCAGCTATCCACTCGTTCAATCGAGGATATCGCATGATGCTTGTCACGTGACTGTGTACGACCTTCACCTTGCAAATTCATGCGGCTGGAAAGTGGAGTCGAGATACTCTACAGGTGTACTGTCGCAACAATCTATGTCACAAGAACCCAACAGCAATTTTATTCGGGGGTGTGGGAGTTTTACATCGAGAGTGCAGCGGAATGATTTCAAAGACAGTAGAAATGTAAATTTTGTATATGTAAATTAACATTTAACGTTTTTACTGAAAGAAGGGGAAAAGACATGATTACATGGAAAGACATAGAGGATATTTGTTTTTTTCGGTGAAAGATCGAAATTTATTTCATCGAGTGAACATCATCGGTAATATTTTCACAAGTGGCGCAGCCACGAGTGAAAATATTACCGATGATGTTCACGAGATGAAATAAAGTTCGATCTTTCACCGAAAAAAACAAATATTCTATTTATTTCATGCTTCTAACGCGTTTTTTTTTTTTGTCGAGACTTCCATAAAAATCAGTACAAACTCCCCGTGGTCGGTATTCTCACTGGTCGTACCCGTGTAATATCGAAAAATATTTTCACCGCTATTTCTCGATATCCTACCGGAAAGCATGAAAGACATCATCCTATATAAAGACGAGTGCGCCATTTCCCGTGTTGAAACAACAAACGGCTCTCTACTTTAGATGGAGGTATGCAAATGACGCTAGCGAAAAAACAAACACGATTCCCTAATTGTTTACAGTTTTGAGCGGTCGTAATTTTCTCCCGACCAAGACTCATTTCCAGTAGCAAATCAGAAACGCATTTTCATTCTTTGGGGTCCATAGATATTGCTGATTTATTGGTTTAAACACATTTTTATATTGGGCTTAAAATGAGAAGCCAGGATACTTTAAAGATGTGGGATATTAGACACTTAGCTGCATATAATCCAAGGACGCCAATACGTGACATGGAATAATTGCTCTGTTCTGTGCTATCTTAACCCTTATCCTGCTAAATAAAAGAAATGAAACTTTTAAAACCGATGGTGTAAACCCAAATTGTCTTATTTCAAAGGTATTGTTAGGGAAAAAAAATCCTTCTTATCGGACGTTATAGATCCAAGATCGAACTGCTCTTTTTGTGCAGTTTGATCTTGATCTATGCTGTCCGCAAAAGGTCAGTGAGCTGCTCTTAGCAGCCTAAGGGTTTAAAAAGGTCCAGTTGCCGTGTAAATATATTTAGAATGAGAACAACCACTGACACATCGGTTGTTTGTATGGTGTTTAACGCTGTTTTCAACATAATTCCAGTTATATCGCGGCATCCAGCACGGCTATTCAGGCTTTCCCTGAGTTTCTCTAACCAAGACTGCGCACACTTCCGACATATCCGTCGTCGAAACAATGATAAGCGGTGACAGAGGAATGGATCCTGTGTCGCAAAGATCATTATCAATCCTTGGAAAGAAATAGGTCAAGCTGGGGATTCGAACCGGCGACCCACTGGTTCCACGCCCTGTACGTTGCCTACTGAGGTACTGAACTCGGTACAAATGACTCGGAATTAATTTGTGTAACCATTATCCCGCTAAATAAAAGAAATGAATCTTTCAAAAAGATAGCATAAACCCTAAGTTTTCCTACTTCAAAGGTATTTTTGGAGGAAAGATATCTCCTTATCAGATAGTGTAGATCCAAGATCAGACTGCACGTTCCGTGCAGTCTGATCTTGATCTACACTGTCCGCAAAAGCTCAGTGAGTCGCGCTTAGCAGCCTATGGGTTAACACTTGACAACACTACAAACTGACCTCTTAAAAGCATTCTATCAAAAAAAGATTCACTACTTCAAAGAACGCATTTTGCAAGTAATACGAGTTATAATAAAGACAAACTGATTGACCAACTTTCATGAAAATTGGGCTAAAAATGTGGCCTCTACAGTGCACACAGGGCTTTTCAAAGATTTGAACTGGTGACTAAGATTTTGACCTGACGTTTCTCATTTTCCAAGTCGTCCGAAGTATTATCATGACAAAAGAAAGAGTACAAAAGTGGTAGAAGTTCAACAAACACGTGTCAAAATGCTGGAATGTCCTTTTTGAAAGACTACACAAGTTGCAGTGTCTCAACATTTATAGTGAGTAAAAATGTGGAAATTGTATGATGTCAACATAATGCATCTAAGATTGACGTGTTTTTTTGTGTGTGTGTGTGTGTTTTTTTTTTAAGAGTACAAAAGTGGTACTGGAATTTTCTTTTGAAAGAGTACAAAAGTGGAAGTATGTCAACTTGTAAGTGTCAAAATGACGGAAGTTCCTTTTGAAAGAGTAAAAACGTGGTAATGGTTCAACATATGCGTGCCAAGATGAAGGATTTCCTTTTGAAAGAGTACAACAGTGGTACTTTGTTAATATGCGTGTCATCATGATGGAATTTGTCTTTGACTTCCATGCGAGTCGTTAAATAAGGGATTGTTTGGTCAGTAGTTAGAGGCGATTCATTTATGACAAGCTAAGACAGACAAATAGACAGACAGACAGAAACTCGGACAGACTGACGGACGGATGGGCGGGTGGACGGACGGGCCGGTGGGCGGACCGACGGTTGATTAATTGATTAAATGGTGTTTTCCTCCGTTTTCAACATTATTTCAGTCATATCATGGCGACAGCTCACATATTCATGTATTTCCTGGGTTTTACCAGTACTAGGGCTCTAATGTGTCTTGCCCAAGGACACACCAACGAAAAACCCAGCGGATCAGGTGGGGCTCGAACCCGGGGGCGGACAGACGGACGGACAGACGTACAGACAGACATAACACAGACAGGCAGGCAGGCAGATAGAGAGACAGGTAGCCAGGCAGACATGCAGCCAGGCAGACAGGTAGCCAGGCAGACATGCAGCCAGGCAAACAGACAGACAGACGATTATGATACTGACCAGACTATTAAGCGCATTCCTACACGCCGTCTTGTTTAGGGGAGTTCCGCATGACTTAATAAACTCGTTCACGACGCCAACATGCGGATGAATTCTGTCGTTGTCAGTTACCACGTCAATCAGAGATTTTAAGTAGGATTTGTGAGATCCACTTTCCCTTGCCGAATTTACCAAATCGGTTAAAATTAACTCATTAATCTCACGAATATTAATCTGGCCTCGAACCACGCACACCAGCACGGTAGCTATGACTAAGTGTAACAGCATATTGTTTCCTTTCTCCATTTCTGCACAAAATAACACAAGAACTACTTTTTTACATTTTTATTACACTTTTGAACATTTTATGTCAAATTTAAAAAAAAACTTAGGAAACGGTTCTTGTTAAACAGGGATATAATTAAACAGATTAATACATTACACAAAAGGAGAAATTACTCTCCAAGAGCGATTTCTCATTTCGTCACAATGTTTTCCGAAGTGACCAACTTGAAAATGAAACAAAAAAAAAAGTTCGCTACAGAAAATGACTTAAAGACGTTTATGAAACCCTGTGTTGAAAACGTTCCAATGAATTTGCGAGTAAGCCACACGTACAGACGGTTTGAAAATGAGGCGCATGCAAATTGGGATTTAGTCCGTCCCTAAAAATGATCTAGTTTGCTACATATATGACGCCTAAGTCAAATAGAGATAAAGGCGATATGACCCTTTACAATACAGCCCTGTGTTATTATCGTTATTATTTATATAATTTTCAATAACCGCCCCTCTCCCCAGGGAAAAAAAAAAAAAACTAGAAATCATCCAAGGAAAGGATGAAAATACTGCTAATCAGCATTTTCTCCTTTTCCCATGATGATTTCTACCCATTCGAAGAAAAGTCTCACGATCTTAACTAGATATAAATTGTGGTTTAGTAATTTATCTAATATGAAAGCTTCTTAACCCTTAACTCTTTACCAATCGACAAAATTTTGGACTCGACCAAATATAAACATTTTCCGGCGACAAATTAAATGTTGTTCAAGTGATGATACCTGTCTGTAATAGAGTATAAAACATTGTGGGAAAAGCAGAAAATGCTGGTAACCAGCATTTTCTACTTTTCCCACAATGTTTTCAAAAGCCTTCGTTTTCAGGGTCGTTAAAACTCCGGATTGTGTGGTAAAGGGTTAAACTGCTACATAAATGAAACAAAAATTTCCGGGCAATAGTAAAAAAAAAAATATTGCGATTTCCAAGTTGATTTCACCGGAAAGAAAACACCATATCGGACAGTGTAGATCAAGGACAAGACTACACGTTTTGTGCAGTCTGATCTTAATCTAAACTGTCCACAAAGAGGTCAATGAGTCGCGTTTAACAGCTTAACCCTTTACCGAACAATGCCGCCTTTTAACGACCCTGGGAAAGAAGCCTTTTGAAAACATTGTGGGAAAAGGAGAAAATGCTGGTAACCAGCATGTTCTCCTTTTTCTCCACAATGTTTTCTACCCTATCAAAGAAAAACTGCACCATTTGAGCCACATTAAAATTGTCGTCTTTAAATGCTTTCAATTTGGACAAGGCTAAAATTTTGTCGTTTGGTAATGGGTCAAGGGTAAAATGCTGTGTCTGACGAAAATGTAAGGCTCTTGGCCCCTAAAATCAAAATGTTTCACAACAAACTACTGTTTCTTTATCTCCAGACATTTGCCCCCATACGGTTGGAATTTGTGTGATATGAATTTGTGTAACTGAGCCTTGCTCTATGAAAATCGAAGGTTTAGTGCATCTCCGCGACACATTGTATGAAGCAAGTCATCACATAATTATGGATCCATAAAATCCAATTTGTCTAACAACCGACTGAATCATGAGGTAGACTGGTCCTTAGATATGCAGAAAAAAATTGACCGCTGGCAAAAAGATTCGAACCATATATCAGCCAGCGCAGACTTCACAGGCTGACATGAATCGATAAATTTTGCGGATCCACTTAACCCCCTTTCCACAGAGCATGGTTCGTATACATCATAAAATTTAAAACATGGTGTATATATGACTTTCGAAAACTTCGAAACAAAGCAACATAATAAGTCCTACACTTTAAGCAAATTGTTGTTGTTGTTTTTTACACCGGTCACAAGTGTAGCCCAGCTAAAGGGTAGTTTATACTTGTCACAATATTTGGAAAACCGCTCTACAGCAAGAAAAAAAAAAGAGTCAGCAAGTAATGGTGTCTTGACTCTTGAACCAGCAGGTAAAAATATTGTGAGCATGTCCGAAATTTTCTTAAATGACTGACCGGTGTTTTATCCCGCCATCAAAAATATTTCAGACATATCACGGCGACAGCACAGTAATTCATGTGTGTTCCGGGTTTCAACAGATCTAGGCTAGGGTCCTCACGCTATCATCAATCCTCGGAAAGAAATTAGCCGAGCTGGCTCAGCATGTACGACTCAGCATGTATATACGAACGTACGATTGCGACTACATGACGAGTTAAGCCGGTAGTATAAGCAAAATTTGAGGGTAGAATGCGTAGCGCACATGTATGCTTATCCAGAGTGGACTATTGTACATTAGAATAGCCTGTACACGAGTGTGCGCATTGAACCATACAGTGAAGTAAGGTAGTTTTATTGGCAAATTCTGAAAGTATAATGCGTTGGGTGTATGCGTATCTAGAGTGGTTGTATACGAGTGTATGTTAGCGACCATATAGCGAGGTAAGGCAGTATTAGCAAAGTCTGATAGTAGAATGCGTAGAGCGCATGCATATCTAGAGCGGTCCATAGACCATATATATATATATAAAAGAGTGTACGATTGCGACTGTGCAGCGAGATTTTACCAGCATTCATAGCTCAGGTGGAGGAGCGTAGGACTTGTAAACATTAAGTCTTGGGTCACTTTAGGGTGTGGGTAAGGGCCCCATGGCTGGCCATCTAAAATTATTAATAGTTCTTCGGATGAGACGTTAAACTGAGGTCCTGTGTGACGGTGCTATACACCGAGCAAGTTAAAGGACCAGGCGTAACTTAGGATGGGTTTCGTCCTGTATCTTGCACTATCCCTAGTAACAAAACTAAGTTTTCAGGGGGGCGTCGCCCGTATGGGCAACCGGTGGCGACGATAAATCAAAGTACTGAAAGTACTGACAGACTAACGAATTTGATTGATTGACTGATTGTATTGTTTTCAACATTATTTTAATTATATAGCGGCAGCCAGTGCACATATCCATGCTTTCCTGGAGTATCTTTTACCAATACTCCGCACAATATTCTTTCCAAACCACTGGCTGATTTCCCACATAACCACCGTCGAAACTTGAGAGAGGAATGAATCCTGTCGCAATGACTATCACCAATCCTCGGAAAGAAATTGGCCGAGCCGGAGATCAAACCAGCGACCTCCTGTTCTCATGTCCTGCATGCTACCGACCGAGTTACCGAGGCTATGCATGCTACTGGTTGACTATCATCCAGTTTAAGTTTAACCCTTAACCTGCTAGAAAAATTAAATGAAACTTTCAAGCAAATGGTAAACACACGAATATTGCTATTTCGAAGTTACATTTTGGAGAAATATATCCTCTTATCGGACAGTGTAGATCCAAGAAAAGACTGCTGTTCTGTGCAGTCTGATCTTGATACACACTGTCCACAAAAGGTCACTGAGTCGCGGTGGTGCTAGAAAAAGAAACTCCAGGAAAGCATGGATAGGTGCACTGGCCTTCATGATATCACCTAAATAATGTTGAAATCGGCGTTAAACAGCACCCAATCAATAAGTCAATATCCAACAGCGCAAGATGTAGTGAACTATTTAACTCTTTAAGAAACGAAATTCAAAGCTGCTACAGACCACCAATTAAAGATGGGTGATTTGATGAAACCTGATTCAAAAAAGGCAGAAAACAATGTGGGAAAAGGTGAAAATGCTGGTTACCAGGGATTCTTCCCCAGTGTCATTAAAACTCCGGATTGTGTGGTAAAGGGTTAATATTCTAAACGTAAAATAACAGTTTAACATAACAGTTTAACTGTACACAATGATCCAAATAATGAATGACTAAAGGAATGACAAGTTGGCTTCTTTAAAAAAGAAGCCAGCAGAGGTCAGCATCAATGTTTTCAAATAGCTTACTGCTTTTAATTTCAATATATTTTGGTACATATAAACAAATAAGTAAGGCATTATAGGATCGCCGCTGTGTAAAAAGGAGGAACCTCTTATGCATTACATGACAGACACGTGACCTTTTCCCCACGTTTTCAAGTCGCGTGATCTTTTCCCGTGGTGTTCTCTTTTTTAACGAAATTCTTTTTTTGTGTGTGTAGCTTTATTTTTTTAATGAAAAATTACAGCCACTGGAAAGGTCATTTGCAATCAAATCAATATAACAAATCCTTTTTGAAATCCGTCATATAAAAACAAAACACGTCTATTTCCTATTTCAGTTTTTTGATTTCGGTTTATTTATAAAACCATGACAAAATAGACTGTGTATCAGAACGATTTCGCAGAAAAGCATGGAGTTAGGCAGCAATTTCTGAGGCAGTCTGCCTTTTAAACTCACCACTGTTGGAGAGGTCTGATAAGGGTTCCCTGTCCAGTTAGAGTTAATGCAGCTGGGATTTATCTATTTTTAGATTCATTCATAATGTTACTGTGGTGTAGGAATAACTGATAATAGCCTGCTTTGCCTAGGCCACTTAATTTACATTTAAGCAAAGATCTTGTACCTTATAAATGACATCTTGTTCAGTCTATTACTTTGTAAGAAGACATGTTCAAATTGGAGTGGTAGAGATTTAGTGATTTTTTTTTTTTTTTGTCAAAATTGTCAGATATAACAGAATTAGGATTTCTAATAGAAAGAAGTATTTTACTGTGAGGCAGTATTTGGCAACTGTGGGTTTTTTTGTTTACTTTGACTCTGGGTCAATCATGATGCCTATAGACTAGCTTCGCTAGTCTAAAAAACGCAAATCCAATCCTGTATAAGGAGGTTAGGTAGTATTGGCCAAATCTGAAAGAAGAATGTTTAGTGCGCATGCGTATCCAGAGTTGCGTTTTCGGTTCCGGTTGAAACGATCACGGTTATCTGATAAACTGGACAATGAAAAGAAAAAAAAACATGAAAACCTTTTTTTCAGTATACTTACGTTTTAAGTGATGATTTTGATGACACGGAATCAGTCAAACATGAACTTACTCTGTAGTATACAACACAATTTTAGACATGCCCAGATTGAAAGCAACGACAGCAAATTTAGCTTTGCCAAAATGATGATGTTAGAAAACATTATGGGAAACGGAGAAAATGCTGGAGAGTTATTTGGTAAACAGTCAAACAGAAATTCAAGAGGACACAAAAAACTAACCTTACAATGAAGATACTTCTTTAACTCAGTCTCAGTAATGTTCAAAGCGAGGCCTGCAGTCGGTAAGCTCCCGTACTAGTCAATTTATAAGCATGCCAGGGTCCTGATCATGGAAAAAATTTGCTACACATATAATTGTCATCGCGGCCTTATAGTCTTCATATGTTTAGAAAAGAATTATATGATTGTTTGTAGAAGATGCTAAGCAATGGTTATGTACTTAGTACAGTGCACTTTAAAAACCTTAACATCTGAACATCTAAACATTTCTTGATCACAAAGAAACATAAAAAGTCTGAATAAATGCTGCCATAACGTTGTGAAATTTTGCATGTCGTCACACCAACGTACTTTTAAAACAATTCTAAAGAATCGGCGTGATCAGTTGATAATCTTTGACAATTGCTTTTGATAGCAATGGAAGAAATTCTGGACAGTCAAACGCCAACGTCAAGTGATCACATGGAGCAGCATGCAGTCATAAATTTGTGCGGCAGGGCCGGAATGCCCATGCACACATGGAAATTCATGAATCAGGAGGAAGTTGCAAAGAAAGTGTCCAGAAATATTGTGTTTGAGTGACATAGACGTTTTAAAGAAGGGTTTTCGGACATAAAGGATAATGCTAGAAGCGGCAGACCAAAATATGTCGGTGGAGCCAAGAGAGTGTAGAGCCTTGTTTTGTCAGACCGTCTAGAACCAGTGGACAAAATCACTGCAGGACTTGGCCATGCAACTTTACATCAAATGCTTACACAAGAATTGGAAATGAGTGAGCTGTGTGCTCGATGGGTCCTTGGACTACTTACTGCAGAAAGCATGCAAGAAAGTATTGCCGATTTGATTCGCCATTCGATCGGCAGTGGGCAGCTTTGAAATTGATAGGTTGAATGGTGTTTTGTGCCGCTTTCAACATTATTTCAGTCATATTACGACGACAGCTCATATATTTATGTACTTCCTGGGTTTCATCAGTACTAGGTTAGGGCTCTGATGTGTCTTGCCCAAGGACACTTCCACGAAAAACCCAGTGGATCCAGTGCGGTTCGAACTCGGGGCCTCCAGATTACGAGTCTCACACTGAGCCACGTAGGACCCCTAAGGCAGCTTTGACAAAGAATGGAACAAAAGTGTTTTCCACAACAGGGTAGAGTGCTTTTAAAAGTGTGCTGAATGAAAGGCAAAAACAGTGATACGTAGAACCCGTAATGGTTACGTCTATTTTGACGTTGTGCGCAAGTAAGACGATTTCTGACGTCGAAGTGCTCCGTGTAGTATAAGACATTATCTGGGATGCTAAATATCGGTTTTAACGGTACAAACGCCTTTTAGTGATGTGTTGATGTGTAGAAAATGGTCTTTTCTATTAGAGTGATATATTAAAATGTTCTGCTTCAGGACATGCCCACGTAACAAACGCAATATTGGAACTTTTCGGCTGTACCTCGTACACCAACCATTCTTAAGAATGTTCATGGTCTTATTCTCCAAGACTTTTTTTTTTTTTTTTTTTAATTTGAAAGTAACACAACTTTTGATAGGCTAAACCATTTGGTTTAGACAATCAAAAGTTGTGTTAATTTCAAACTTAGAAAATCCTGGAGAATAAGACAAAGAATTTTAGTGAATACGGAGCAAGGATTCGGAAACTTGAAGTGGCCGTTTAAAATTAATTACGCATTACCCTACCGTCCTCGGCCATGCATAAATTTGTTTGGTGATATAAATCAAAATCAGCCGATTATACGCACACTTTTATCTTAGTCCACACTTCACTATTCATTGTTTTAGTTCAGTAATCGCCTTTTTGTGTCAGTGAATCGAGGTATCCTGGTTCATAGCCCCATCCCCACCGCCCGGCAGGCGGCGCTTGTCACCTTGATGTGTCATTTCGCAAGACCATGATTGCAGAGCCTCAGACCTGCTGTGGTTAAATCTAAGAAGGACGGGAAAACGCGTGGCGCCGCCGTAATACACCTGAAGTGTTTGCAAGAATCGCATACACTAACTATTCAGGATTGATTTCTAAATTGTAATTCTCGGGAATTTCCTGAATTTCAAGGATTTTTGGTATAGTATTTTAAAATACTGTTTACACATTTTCCCACTTTTATCTCGGTAGCCAGTGCACCTATCTATGCTATCCTGGACGTTTTCTCAACCAGTACTTTATTTCCAAGCCCCTGGCTGCTCTCAGACACAACATCATCGAAACAATGTTCTGCAGTCAAAGAGGATAGAATTATGTCCCAATGACCATCATCTACACTTCTCGGAAAATATTTGACCGAGACTTAAACCAGCGACCCATATATTTCATGCCGTGTTCGTTACCGACTGAGCTACTGTGCTCGGCAAATATAAAAGGTACGCAATTTCTGATTTGCTAAGCCAAATGAATAAACCAGTCAGAAATTGTGTTCCCATCCATATTTAGATGAAAGCGCCGTCTAGCATCTTCCTAAGAAACAATGCAATACGTAACCATCTTCGCTCCGCACGAGTGTCAAAATATTACAGACACTACTCAAGGCAGTTGGGCTTGTGAACAAAACGACACTTATGTTGATCATATGTGTGCTGTGGTTTGGCACTTGACTATGAAATGCAAATTATATGCAAATAAGATTGACCTGAATGGAATATTTTACAGTATGCAGCATCATGCTCGTTTAGTTGTTCTTTTTACATTTGACAATGGAAGGTAAAAGTGTTTGAGTCTTTCTGATAAAAAGGTATGAGATTTTAGGACGTTGTCCGCCGAGCCCTGGTTGCTCAGTCGGTGGCGTAAAGGACTTTAGAACAGAGGGTCGCTGGTTCGAATCCCGGATCGGCCAATTTCTTTCCGATAATTGTTGACAGTCATTCCGACAGGATTCATTTCTCTCTCACCGCTGACCATTGTTTCGACGATGATTATGTGGGAAAGCTTCCGGTGGCTTGGAAAGAATATTGTAAGTAGTGCTGGTATACGAAACTCCAGGAAAGCATGTATAGGTGCACTGGTCGACGTTCATGAAGTTAGCTGCCAGTTGACAGTTGACGGTTGACAATTCAATTGTCAACTGGCAACTGTCAGCTAACTTCACACGTGGCTGCCTATTCAAATTTTTCATCCAGCTGCCAATGCAATTTTTTAAACGCTTAAAGCAAACTGTCAACTGTCAGCTGGCTGCCAATTCGAATTGAATATGCTATAAGAGCGAATTGTCAACTGTCGACCGTCAGCAAACTTCACACCTCAGCTGCCAATTCGTTTTTAATACAAATATTGTGTTTGAAACGAATTGTCAACTGCCAACTGTCAGCTGGCTGCCAATTCGAACTTAATATGCTATAAGAGTGAATTGTCAACTGTCAACCATCAGCCAACTTCACACCCCAGCTGCCAATTCGGTTTTGATAACAATATCGTGTTTGAAACGAATTGTCAACTGTCAACTGTCAGCTGGCTGCCAATTCCCACTTAATATGCAATAATAACGAATTGCCAACTGTCAACCGTCAGCAAACTTCACATTTCAGCTGCCAATTCGCTTTTAATAAAAATATCGTGTTTGAAACGAATAGTCAACTTTCAACTGTCAACTGGTTGCCAATTCGAACTTAATATGCTAAAAGAGCGAATTGTCAGCTGTCAACGGTCAGCCATCTTCACATCTCAGCTGCCAATTCGGCTTTAATAAAAAGTATCGCGTTTGAACCGAATTGTCAACTGTCAACTGTCAGCTGGCTGCCAATTCGAACGTAATATGCTATAACAGCGAATTGTCAACTGTCAGCCAACTTCACATCTTAGCTGCCAATTTGTTTTTTGATAAAAATATCGTGTTTGAAACGAATTGTCAACTGTCAATAGTCAGCTGGCTGCGAATTCGAACTTAATATGCTTTAACAGCGAGTTGTCAACTGTCAACCGTCAGCAAACTTTACACCTCAGCTGCCAATTCGTTTTTAATACAAATATTGTGTTTGAAACGAATTGTCAACTGTCAACTGTCAGCTTGCTGCCAATTCGAACTTAATATGCTATAAGAGTTAATTGTCAACTGTCAACTGTCAGCTGGCTGCCAATTCCCACTTAATATGCTATAACAACGAATTGTCAACTGTCAGCCGTCAGCCAACTTCACATTTCAGCTGCCAATTCGTTTTTAATAAAAATATCGTGTTTGAAACGAATCGCCAACTGTCAACTGTCAGCTGGCTGCCAATTCGAACTTAATATGATAAAAGAGCGAATTGTCAACTGTCAACTGTCAGCCAACTTCACATCTCAGCTGCCAATTTGTTTTTTTTTTAATTAAAAATATCGTATTTTAAACGAATGTTAACTATCAACTGTCAGCTGGCTCTAAAAGCACATTTAGTTCGAATTGGCAACAGCTGACAGTTGACAGTTGACAATTCGGTTCAAACACAATATTTTTATTACAAAAGAAATGGCAGCTGAGGTATGAAGTTGGTTGACGGTTGACAGTTGACAATTCACTGATAAATCATATTCAATTCGAATTGGCATCCAGCTAACTGTTAACAGTTTACGATTCGGTTCAGACACAAAATTTTTATCAGAAACGAATTGGCAGCTGAAGTTAGAAGTTGGCTGACGGTTGACAGTTGACAATTCGCTCTTATAGCATATTCATTTCGAATTGGCAGCCAGCTGACAATTGACGATTCGGTTCAAACACGGTATTTTTATCAAAAACGAATTGGCAGCTGAAGCGTGAAGTTGGCTGACGGTTGACAGTTGACAATTCGCTCTCTTAGCATTTTCAGTTCGAATTGGCAGCCAGCTGACAGTTGACAGTTGACGATTCGATAAACAAATGATACTTTTATAAAAACGAATTGGCAGCTGAAGTGTGAAGTTGGCTGACGGTTGACAGTTGAAAATTCGCTCTAAAAGCACAGTAAGTTCGAACTGGCAGCAAAGGTATGAAGTTTGTTGACGTTTGACAGTTGACAATTTGCTGATAAATCATGTTCAATTCGAATTGGCAGCCAGCTCACTGTTGACAGTTTACCATTCGGTTCAAACACAAAATATTTATCAAAAACGAATTCGCAGCTGAAGTGTGAAGTTGGCTGACGGTTGACAGTTGACAATTCGCTCTCTTAGCATTTTCAATTCGAATTGGCAGTCAGCTCACTGTTGACAGTTTACCATTCGGTTCAAACACATTTTTTTTTTATCAAAAATGAATTGGCAGCTGAAGTGTGAAGTTGGCTGACGGTTGACAGTTGACAATTCGCTCTCTTAGCATTTTCAATTCGAATTGGCAGCCAGCTGACAGTTGACAGTTGATGATTCAATAAACAAATGAGACTTTATAAAAACGAATTGGCAGCTAAAGTGTGAAGTTGGCTGACGGTTGACAATTGACAATTCGCTCTTATAGCATATTCCTTTCGAATTGGCAGCCACCTGACTGTTGACAGTTGACAATTCGGTTCAAACACGATATTTTTATTAAAAACGAATTTGCAGCTGAAGTGTGAAGTTGGCTGACGGTTGACAGTTGACAATTCGCTCTCTTAGCATTTTCAATTCGAATTGGCAGCCAGCTGACAGTTGACAGCTGATGATTCGATAAACAAATGATTATTTTATAAAAATGAATAAGCAGCTGAAGTGTGAAGTTGGCTGACAGCTGACAATTCACTCTTACAGCATATTCATTTCGAATTGGGAGCCACCTGACAGTTGACAATTCGGTTCAAACACGGTATTTTTATCAAAAACGAATTGGCAGCTGAAGTGTGAAGTTGGCTGACGGTTGACAATTGACAGTTCGCTCTAAAAGCACATTAAGTTCGAATTGGCAGCCAGCTGACAGTTGACAGTCGACGATTCAATAAACAAATGATGCTTTATAAAAACGAATTGGCAGCTAAAGTGTGAAGTTGGCTGACGGTTGACAATTGAAAATTCGCTCTTACAGCATATTCATTTCGAATTGGCAGCCAGCTGACTGTTGACTGTTGACAATTCGGTTCAAACACGGTATTTTTATTTAAAAAAAGTTGGCAGCTGAAGTGTGAAGTTGGCTGACGGTTGGCAGTTGACAATTCGCGCTCTTGGCATTTTCAATTCGAATTGGCAGCCAGCTGACAGTTGACAGTTGATGATTCGATAAACAAATGGTACATTTATAAAAACGAATTGGCAGCTGAAGTGTGAAGTTGGCTGACAGTTGACAATTCACTCTTATAGCATATTCATTTGGAATTGGGAGCCAGCTGATAGTTGACAATTCGGTTCAAACACGGTATTTTTATTGAAAACGAATCGGCAATTGAAGTGTGAAGTTGGCTGACGGTTGACAGTTGACAATTCGCTCTCTTAGCATTTTCAATTCACATTGACAGCCAGCTAACAGTTGACAGCTGGCGATTCAATAAACAAATGATACTTTATAAAAACGAATTGGCAGCTAAAGTGTGAAGTTAGCTGACGGTTGACAATTGACAATTCGTTCTTATAGCATATTCCTTTCGAATTGACAGCCACCTGACTGTTGACAGTTGACAATTCGGTTTAAACACGGTATTTTTATTAGAAACGAATTTGCAGCTGAAGTGTGAAGTTGGCTGACGGTTGACAGTTGACAATTCGCTCTCTTAGCATTTTCAATTCGAATTGGCAGCCAGCTGACAGTTGACAGTTGACGATTCGATAAACAAATGGTACTTTTATAAAAACGACTTGGCAGCTGAAGTGTGAAGTTGGCTGACGGTTGACAGTTGACAATTGCTCTAAAAGCACATTACGTTCAAATTGGCAGCCAGCTGACAGTTGACAGTTGACAATTCGGTTCTAACACAATATTTTTATTACAAAAGAATTGGCAGCTGAGGTATGAAGTTGGTTGACGGTTGACAATTGACAATTCGCTGATAAATCATATTCAGTTCGAATTGGCAGCCAGCTGACTGTTGACAGTTGACAATTCGCTCCTATAGCATATTCAATTCGAATTGGCAGCCAGCTGACAGTTTACAGTTGACGATTCGATAAACGAATGATATTTTTATACAAGTGAATTGGCAGCTGAAGTGTGAAGTTGGCTGACAGTTGCCAATTCGCTGTCGAATCGTCAACTGTCAGCTGGCAGCTAACTTCACGCACATGCACTGGCCGCCGCGATATAACTGAAATAATGCTGAAAACGGCGTTAAACAAGGTACAATCAATCATTCATTGTCCACACTCAAAATTAGCTGAAGTTCGAGGCTTTGAAGCTTGCACAACACAATGCAAGATACAGGGAAGCACTTACACATAATGCAATCGTTATCAAAGCACCAATAATGCAGATGAGTTTGTCTGCATACGAACATAGAAAAAAAAAAAAAAAGAGAAAATGCTTGTTAGAAGCATTGTTTTTCTTTTCTCACACTGATTCGAAATTACCTCTTCCTCAGGGTTGTTAAAACTCGGGACTGTTTAGTGAGAGGGTTAGCCCTTAACCTGCTAAATACGTTAACTCTTTACCACACGAGAAAAATGTAGACCAGTCCAAATTGAAGGCATTTGCAGACGACATTTTAAATGTTACTCAAATGAGGAATTTTGCCTTTGATATGGTAGAAAACATTGTGGGAAAAGGAGAAAATGCTGGTTACCAGCATTTTCTCCTTTTCCCACAATGTTTTCAAAAGGTTTCTTCCTCAGGGTCGTTAAAAGTCGGGATTGTGTGGTAAAGGGTTAACTGAAACTTTCAAACCAACAACAAAAACCCAAAATATTGTTATTTCAAACTTACGTTTCGGAGAAAAATATCTCCTTATCGGACAGTAAAGATCCAAGATCAGACTGCACGTTCTGTGCAGTCTGATATTGATCTACACTCTCTGCAGAAGGTCAATGAGTCACGCTTAGCGGCCTAAGGGTTAAGATAAGATACGAGCACATTCCCTCGGATTTGAATGCGCAGGGCGTAGCTCGGCGGAGGCTACTATGGAGCCAGGGCTTCAATAATGACCATTAAAGTACCAAAAGAATAAAACGCACTTTGCCAATCAAGGAAAGACACCAAATGCTTTTCAGTTGTGGTTTCACCGTCTGATCTTAATCTACACTGTCTGCGAAAGGGCAATGAGTAGTTCCTAGAAGTCTAAAGATTTAAGAAAATGTCAGTTTAAACGTAACAATATTGACAGCTAAGCAAGGGAGACCACTGTGCTTACCCCTAAGAAATTGTTTTCCATGATTTTAACCCTTCGACTAATTGCCTCGGCTTACTGCACATTTGCGAACAGTGTAGACTAACATCATACAGCACAGGGCGTACAGTCCGAGCTTGAATCTTCACTGACACACTGAGATTTTTCCAGTGAAAGAAAACTTTGACATTGCAGTATTTAGGGTCTTATTATTTACTAGAATTTTGCCTTTAAACCTTCCGGCGCAATTAAAAAAAAGTGCCTTTTTCGGACGGTATAGATCAAGATAAGACTTCACAGAACGTGCAGTTCAAACTACGAACGGTGATCAGAAAATTCCAATTCGATCTGCACTGGCGCTTTTCACGTATGAGTTTCATTGGAACTGGCACTGCGGAAACCTAGCCCAGAACGAGTGGTGAAACAAAGATACACATTAATAGGTGAAAGAAACTCCAGGAAAGTATGGACAGGTGCACTGGTCCAGCAATATAACCAACACAGTGGTTAAAACGGCAATAAACGCCAAACACTTTGCTCTTAGGCTACTAACTGTGGCTCAAAGTCCTTTTGCGGACGGTGTAGATCAAAATCCGACTGGAAAGAACGTACAGTCTATTCTTGAATCAACACTCTCCGATAAGGAGACATTTATCCTCCCAAAATACCGTTGAAATGGCATTTTTTTTTTTTACCATCGGCTTTAAAATTTTATTTTATGTATTTACAAGGTTAAAGGTTAACAAAGAGAAATGGTCACTGTACCTTTTGTAACGGGTGGTAACATTAATCAAAGCACTGAAAGGTATAAAGCAAGGCCTAAATTATAAACGATACAGTGACAGTAATAAGCAAAGGCAGTAGTCATAAAACTTAACCCTTAAACTCCTAGATAAATGACACGAGCATCTCCACTCAATAATAATCAAAGCGCCAAGAGCACTGAAAGCCTGGGCATCTGAAGGGGTGAAGAAAAAGAAAGAAGAGGCCCAGAAGCTCAAAATGTCTATCACATTTGTACAGGCTTGAAACTTCTAGATCACATTTGTACAGACTAATAAAAATATCTCTACACTGTCTCACACTGACAGTCTGTAGAGTTGACAACAGAAAGGAAAAAACACAAATTTGTAAAGGCTCAAGCAACTCATCAAAATGAACAGCATGCAAAAATGAATAGGCCTACTGCTGATAAATGTGGCCTATATGGTGCACACAACGTTTTTCTGATTCATAAAAGTGACTTATTTTTTGATACTACACAACCTAATATAAAACTTGTACGAGATGTCATTAAGACAAAAATTCCAACCAATGTTCAAGAGTATCTGACTGAAAATTTTATCTCTGAGTGCAAACAAGGATTTCCTACGATTTTCCCCAGTGACCTACTTTTTGATCCAATATGATTCATTTTAAACTTGTCTGAAATATTTATCAAGGCAAATATTCTGACTGACTGATTGATTTATAGTGTTAAACACCCTTTTTAACATTATTTCAGTTATTTCACGGCAGCCTGTGCACCTATCCATGATTTCCTTGAGTTTCTTTTACCAGCACTACGCACAATATTCTTCCCAAGCCACTTGCTGCTTTCCCACATAACCATCGTCAAAACAATGATCAGCGGTGAGAGAGGAATGAATCCTGTCGCATTGACTATCATCAATCCTTGGAAAGAAATTGGCCCAGCCGGAAATCGAACCAGCGATCCCCTGCTCTCAAGTCCTGTACGCTACCGACTGAGCTACAGGGGCTGGATTCAAATATTCTGCTCAATTTCAATGTTCGATTTCACTGTGTTTTAGGGAAACGTTAGTTTAAAATTACAAATGTTCAGCCAAATTTCAATTTAAAGCCAAAGCTACCCTAAAACACAGTGAAATCTAACATTTTGACCAAGTTTCATTGACATTGGGCGGGAAGGTAACCTGGTTGATATCCTTTTAGGATTTTCCATGCTTATACTGCTTTTGAAATGTATACAAATGGGCCTATCGGTATTGTAAAGTCAAAAAGATTATCTAGACAAAATTTTGGCCCAACAATTTTCAGTAAATTTGGACCAAAACTTGCTTCTATGCTTTAACACTATTTTCAACATTATTTCAATTGTGTTGCAAAGGCCAGTGTACCTATACATGCCTTCCTAGAATTGGTTTAACTTGTACTTTCCAAGTCACTGGCTACTTTACCACATAAACACAGCTGAAAAAATATACAGCAGTGAGAGGGGTTGACTCCTCTTCCCATGACTATCATCACTTGTCTGAAAGAAATAGGCAGAGCTCAGCAAACCTGGCTTTCAAGCCTTGTATTTAATAAACTGAACCACCTGTCTTGGCTTGGCTTTAAACACATATGGAAATTTGCACAGTGTAGATCAAGATCAGACTACAAAGAACGTGCATCTCGGTTTCGGACTCTGTGACGATAGCAGACAAAATGCAGTCTAACATGTATTTGACCAAGCGCCTGACAGATTCTCAAATGTTGCTTGCTTTTCAGACCGTTTCTTTCTAAAATACAGGTACATTTTGAAGAACATATTTGCCTACTCTCGGACATATGCTTGTTTAATACATGTTACTAGCTGAATAGAGGTGACTACTTAGACAGGTGTGTGTGTGTGTGTGTGTGTGTGTGTGTATAGAAGCGCATGCTCTGGCAAAAGGGGGCTTAATGAATCTCTGTGAAGCCTGATACTAAGCAAGTCATCATGGATCCATAAAGTCCATTTTGTCTGACAACTTACTGAGTTATGAGTTGGACTGGTCCTTTGACATATAGAAATTTGACCAATAGCTAAAAGTTTCGACCCTGGTCAGCCTGCGCGGACTGCGCAGGCTGACCTGGGTCGATACTTTTCGCAGATGCATTAAGCCTCCTTTCCACAGAGCATAGCTCAAATCTAAATGTGAGAAAATGATCAAGCATTTTGCGGTATGACCGAAAGATTGCGGGTGGATCCTCGTATTGTCATTTAGTATCAGTTTTATACGTAATGATTCCGGTTGGTTATTAAATTGTTTTCTGGTAGACATTTCCCGCCCTTAAACCAATAATTAATTACAGCCATTAGAGGGTGGTATAAAAATACTTATCGGCTGTGATCGCGGCATTATTTCTGACAACATCTCGGAAAAAAAAGAGGATAAAAAACTCATCATTCGGAAGACTCGTAGGATTTCGCTTTGATTCTGGTTTCAATGTAATGGCGCGCTGAACAGATAAATGGGGATTTCACGACACGCAACACTCCTAACTCATTACTTTCTGCAGAGGACTTTTTTTCGTGTAGTAGAAAAAGCCTTTAGAACCTTTGTGGCAAAAAGAGAAATTGCTCGTCACGAGCAAATTCTCCTTTTGCCACAAGGTTCCGGACTTGCATCTATTTATAAACTTTATTGTATATATATATCCATTTATCAAGGTTGTTTCAAAGTGTCCACTGCATAGACACTTCTGTTGGTAAGGACCTTGTCAAATATATGAACCATGCTTTGTGAAAAGGGGGCTTAATGCATCAGGGCGGGGGGAGTATCGACCAGGTCAGCCTGAGCGGATTGCGAAGGCTGACCTGGGTCGGAACTTTTCGCTATAGGTCAATTTTCCGTTTGTCCAAGAATCATTCTACCTCATGATTACCTCGGTTGTTAAAAAAAGAGGCTATTATGGATCCATAATTATGTGATGGCTTGATCGTTACAATGCATCACGTAGATGCATTTAGCCCCCCTTTGTCAGAGCATGGCTCATATCTTAAACGCCCAGTACCGAATATGGATGTAAATACGCATTTGCGTCATGCCCTGTGAAAAGGAGTTTTCATGCATCTGCAAAAAGTATCGACCCATGTCAGCCTGCGCAGTCCGTGCATGCTGACATGGATCGAAATATTTTGCTAGTCTTTAACATTTCTGCATGGGCAAGGACCGTTCTACGTCAGGATTCAGTCGCTGGTTAGATAAAATGGGTTGTTGGGTCCATAATTGCGTGATGACTTGCCTATTGTAATGCATCACAGAGATGCATTAAACCTCCTTTTGTCAGAGCATGGACCATTTAAATTTAAATCATACTATTTAAAGTATTGGAATTATTATGAAGATTACAGTCTGTTATTGCACGCTCGGTCCAAGTATTAACTGCCGGCAGAAAAAAAAAAGTATTATAAAAAAAAAAGACAGGTAAAATACAAGTTTAAAATACAAGTGGTATGAATCTAATACAAGCGACTTGACAACTTTTGACCTAGTGTTAAATTTTTTTTTTTTAATTCATTTTACTGCCAGTGACTAAAACTTGGACCGACCTAACAATATCAGATTGGTATTTTCACAATAGTTACTATACTCTTAAATGTCATGATTTAAATTTAAATGCATTTTACTTACCATTAACACCTGCATTGTTTACTTTTTAGCCGCTACTGGGCCTTTAACTCTTTACCACACATTCCGACTTTTAACGACCCTGTGAAAGAAGCCTATTGAAAGCATTGTGGGAAAAGGAGAAAATGCTGGTAACCAGCATTTTCTCCTTTTCCCGCAATGTTTTCTCCCCTTTCCAAAACAAATTTCAACTTTACAGCCACATTTATTTTGTTGTCTGCAAACGCTTTCAATTTGGGCCAGTCTAAAATTTTGTCGTTTGGTAAAGAGTTAAGAAATATCCATGAAGCACTTTCATGATAGCTTTTGAAAACAATTTGGGGAAATGAGAACTTGCTCCTCTTAACCCACTGTTCCCTCTGCAACAATGTGTTTCATATCTTTTGCTATTTCATTCTATTCTCTTGTGCGCTGACTGCAGGTTAGTCTAGTACAAGACTTGAGAACAGGGGTTGGCTGGTTCAAATTCCAAGCTAGACCAATTTCTTTCCTGGGATTGGTGATAGTCATTGCGACAGGAGTAATTCTCTCACTACGGATCATTGTTACGACGATCGTTATATGGGAAAGTAGCCAGTGACTTGGAAAGAATACTAGTATTGTGCAGAGTACTGATAAAAGAACGTCCAGAAAAGCATGGATAGGTGCACTGGCCGCCGCGACATAACGGAAATAATGTTGAAAACAACGTTAAGCAACATACAAACAAACAAATAGTCTAATTCTAGCCCAAACTGTAAAAGAAAATGACCATAGCACGCTTTGGATATCGCATTGCCTATGTCTAGTTTTATCGTTGATGGCATCTTATGTTTTCTGCTTTGCCTGTGTTTAACGAGAAAAGGGGCGGTGAAAAAGTAAGATGAAATTTCTTCTATGCCCACTTACGCAAATGAATTCATACTTGAAAGTGTGACTGAGTGTATGTTTATTGTCAAGAGTCAGAGTTCCATCATCGCAATTTCTTTTCCATCAGTTTAACACTTTACTAAACGGTAAAATTTCTGTACTTAATCAAGTTGAAAGCATTTGCGAGTGACAAATCAAATGTGGCTAAAATGACAATTGTCTCTAAAAGATGAAAACAGGAAAAACATTAAGTGAAAGGAGAAAATGCTAGATACCAGCGTTTACTCTTTTTCCCACAATATTTTTCAAAAGCCTTCTTATTCAGACTTTTAAAATGTTTACTCTTCTTCAGTATTTCGGCTTACGCCTTTTTCAAGAAAATCAACATGAAAATAATGCCCTCTACATTTTGTGACAGCTTTCATCCCACCATTATTTTCAAACTGAAACTAGAAAATCAACATGAAAATAATGCCCTCTACATTTTGTGACAGCTTTCATACCACCATTATTTTCAAACTGAAACTTTCAGTTTGAAAATAATGGTGGTATGAAAGCTGTCGCAAAATGTAGAGGGCATTATTTTCATGTTGATTTTCTTGAAAAAGGCGTAAGCCGAAGTATTGAAGAAGAGTAAACATTTTAAAAGTGTGTATAATTAATTCCCTTTGGAGTACAAGTGAAACTGACATATATTGATACTTCTTATTCAGGTTTGCTAAACACGGGATTATGTGGTAAAGGCTAGAACAACTATAAAACAAACGAAACTTCTTATACCATATTCTTGCTGTAATAGACAGCTTTTGAAATAAATTCACTTCTATTGTCTTTTGTTATGGTGCTGAACCGGAAGTAGAAGCCGCATTACCGTCGATTAATTGTATTTGTGAGATTAAAAGTAGATCTGTACAGCATCCATGGAATTCAATAATCTAGGCTAAATTTCTTTTCTAATAGGAAGAGGGTTTTTGAACTTCTAAACAAATTCAATGGATATTTCCAGCCCGTGGTAAAAAAAAGCTGAATACTACGATTTCAACATTCTTTTCGCTGCAAAAATAATCTCAAAACGTTTTGTCCAGTCTGACTTTGACCCTCACTGTCTTCAAAAGCGTATTTAATGCTTTATACATTAAAATAGTCGATAGTTCATAGAAAATAAAAAGAAGCCTATAATCATGGGAAAAACATTCAAATACTAAAATTCACGTTCAGTCACATTCATTTTATTTTTTTTACAAGTGTTAACAAATAATTCAATGAATTCATCTGATTACCTTTTTTTTGTAAAATGTTTGATGCCCACATCGGTTTTTATCGGTATATATATATATTTGCAATTATTTTAAGATAGAAAGAAAACTAAAACCTTCTTAGAAAAAAAATTCCTCTAGCTTCTGTAGTTTACCTAGGGAGCATACTTTGCTAGATGTCTAATGATTTTGAAGTTTATTCTTTTACAAAGTGATTGTTTCATTTTTGAAAAAAAAAAGGGTAGACAATATAAGATATTATTGCTTTGGACTTGTCTTAAAATGTCAAATAGATTGCACTGATCTCTGTATTAACAATAATATATAAACAAAGTTTTATCAGAATGAGTGACTTGAAACGATTTTAGAGTTAATATAATAACAAACAGGACTCAAATTCACAAAACCGCTATTTTTTGCCCTTTGCGTGCCATTATTATTTTCCCTAAATTCGTTTCAAGATTTTATCACAAGTTTATTTATTTTGATTCCATGGCGTCTGACGTTGTTTCCGTTTCCGCTGTACCGTCATCAGTCGATCTACCTATACGTACGAAGGAACTGAGTCGGCGTTTTTCCATGTCCCCGACAGGGGTCTCCAAATCAGCATCATTTGCATCTGTTGATTTTCCAATACGTACAAATTTACTCAAAACTCTCTTGTTTAATGTCTTGGACGCGTTGCCATCAGTATCTTCCGTGTCATTGTCGTATGTCACGATGTCAGCCTGTCTGCTGTCTACATCATCAACATTGTCAGTTGTAATATGACCTTCATCTTTATCAAAGTCATCATATTTTTCGCCTTCCTCCATAGGTTCGTCAATAGTTTTACCAATTCTAACAAATGAGCTAAGCCGTTTTTCGGCATCATTTTCATTATGTCCCTGTGATTTCCCGATTCGTACAAATGAACTTAAACGTTTATCAATGCCTGACTGTAATTGATCAATGTTTTTACCGATTCGAACAAATTTACTAAATCTTTTCTCTGCTGGTTCGTCTGTCATGAGGTTTCCTTTTCCTATTCGAACAAATTTACTGAATCTCTTGTCCATGGCTTCGTCTGCCAGAGGGTCACCTTTTCCAATGCGAACAAACTTGCTAAATCTTTTATCTAGCGCTTCGTCTGTGGTCGGATCACCTTTTCCTATGCGGACAAATTTGCTAAACCTTTTATCTAGAGGCTCGTCTGCCAGCGGGTCACCTTTTCCAATGCGGACAAATTTGCTGAATCTTTTATCTAGTGCTTCACCTGTGGTCGGATCACCTTTTCCTATGCGGACAAATTTGCTGAATCTTTTATCTAGAGGTTCGTCGGTCATCGGATCACCTTTTCCTATGCGGACAAATTTACTAAATCTCTTTTCCTCAGGTTCATCTGTATTCGAGCCTCCCTTGCCAATGCGGACGAATTTACTGAAACGTTTGTTGGGGTCTTGTCCATCTTTACCTAAAAGCATAACAAAAAAAAAAATCGTTAACTGGTTAAAGTCATTTTCGCCACAGACAACTTTGTATCTGATGACTTTTAACTCTTTCACTGCCAATGTCGCCTTGTATAACTTTTGATCACAAAACGTGCAGTCTGATCTTTTATCTATATCGTCCGCTACCTGATGTTAATCTTCGACCAGAGTCGGTTTCATTCGCAACGAAAATATTCATTTATACCTCGAGAAAAGTCGAAAGAATTTACTTGGCAGCAAAAAACAGTTAACCGTTTACCACACAATCCCGACTTTTATCGACCTGAGGAAGAAGGCTTTTGAAAACATTTTGGGAAAAAGAGAAAATGCTGGTAACCAGCATTTTCTCCTTTTCCCACAATGTTTTCTAAATTGTCGTATGCAAATGCTTTCAACTTGGACGGGTCTAAAATTTTGTCGTGTGGTAAAGGGTTAAAGGGCCACAAGCGGCCAAAAGTAAACAATTTGGGGGTCAAATCGTAGGCAAATTCTAAATCCATACCATTTAGAAGTATGAATATTAGTTTGAGTTTGACAGTGTGTTACAGTACGGTCTGTCAAAGGTCTAGTCGCTGATAGAAAAATAAATTGTAAAACGGCTGTTTAACTTGGCAACTTGAATTCTAGTTGTACGATTTATTTTTTTGCCAGCGACTGGACAGGCCTCAGTGTTACAAATTGTTGGATCCATAATAACATTAATGGTTTTAAATGGTATGAATTTAATACGCTATTTTGACGTAGCTTTAACTCACAAACTTTTCATTTCCCGAAATCAAATTTCAATGCTGCCACCCTAAAACGTTGATTATCGGACCTTACGTTCTGTCGGCCATATTAACGAATCTGTGAATACTTCCACGTTCATTATTTTAACCCCTAGGCCGCTAAGCGCGACTCACTGACCTTTTGTGGCCAGTATTGATCAAGATGAGACTGCACAGAACGTGCAGTCTGATCTTAGATCTACACTGTCCGATAAGGAGATACTTAACCCCCCCCCCCCCCATAACTTCGAAATACCAACAATTGGGTTTTTTACCATCGGCTTGGAAGTATCACTTACTTATTTAACAGGATAAACGTTAATGGAAATGAATGATATCCTAACTGAATAACGTCTCTGAAAAAAGAATCGGTTTTTCATGTCACAGCTTAATAAAAGTAGTATTTGTTATAAAATGTGATCCTCGTCAAATTCTAATCAGTATACTATCGAAATCCTTAACTCTAGACCGAACAACAATAATTTAGATGTCTAAATTGGAATTAACCCTTTACCAGACGACAAAATTTTAGCCTTCTCCAAATTGAAAGCATTTGCAGACGACAATTTCAATTTGGCTAAAATGGTGCAATTTTTCTTTGATAGGGTAGAAAACATTGTGGGAAAAGGAGAAAATGCTGATTACCAGCATTTTCTCCTTTTCCCACAATGTTTTCAAAAGTCTTCTTTCCCAGGGGCGTCAAAAGGCGTCATTGTGCGGTAAAGGGTTAATCGCAGACGACTGATTAGATATGGTTTAAACGATGAGTTTTGCCTTTTAACCCTTTCCCAAACGACAAATTTTGGACTGGTCCAAATTGAAAGAGTTTGCAGACGACAATTTTAAATTTGATAAAAATGGCAGAAGGTCTCAAAAAGGGTAGAAAACACTGTGGGAAAAGGAGAAATTGCTCGTTACGAGCAATTTCTCCTTTTCCCACAGTGTTTTCAAAAGACTTGTACTGCAGACACGTGAAAACCAGGGCTTGTTTGGGAAAGGGTTAAATGATAGAAAAGGCGTAGAAAAAGGGGGCTTCGCATGTTACCAGCATATCTCCCTTTACCCTATAATGTTTTTAAAAGCTTTCTTCCACAGCATCGCTAAAGCCCGGCAATTTGTTAACCACTGGGCCTCCGAAGGCCCCGAGAAAAATGATATAACAGAAACAAAAAAACCAAAGTACTGAAAGTAATGACAGACTAGCCAATTTTATTGATTGATTGTTTGTATGGTGTTTAACCCTGTTTTCAACACTATTTCAGTTATATAGCAGTGTACAGAGCACATATCCATGCTTTCCTGGAGTTTCTTTTACCAGTACTCCGCACAATATTCTTTCCAAGCCACTAGCTGCTTTCCCACATTTATATTACAACCATCGTCGAAACGTGAGAGAGAAATGAATCCTGTCACAATGACTATCATCAATCCTCGGAAAGAAATTTGCCGAGTCGAGGATCGAACCAGCGACCTCCTGTTCCCAAGTCCTGTACACTACCGACTGAGCTGCTGGGGCTATGCGTGCTATTGGTTAACTATAATCCAGTTTAAGTTTAACCCTTAACCTGCTAAAAATGTTAAATGAAACTTTCAAGCCGATGGGATCTGAATATTGCTATTTCAAAGTTACATTTTGGAGAAAATAATGTATCCTCTTATCGGACAGTGTAGATCCAAGATCAGACTGCATGCTCTGCACAGTCTGATCTTAATCCACACTGTCCGCAAAACATCATTGAGTCGCGGTAGTGCTGGTAAAAGAAACTCGAGGAAAGCATGGGCAGGTGCTCTGGCCGCCGCAATATCACTGAAATAATGTTGAAAACGGCGTTAAACACCATGCAGTCAATTATACAATATCTAATAGCACAAGATGTAGTTAACTATTTAACTCTCCTTACAAAACGAAAAATTTTACCAACCATTCTTAAGAACATTCTTAGACTTATTCTTAACGATTTTCCAAGTTTGAAAGTAACACAACTTCTGATTGGCTAAACCAAATGGTTTAGCCAATCAGAGGGTGTGTTACTTTCAAATTTGGAAAATTTTGGAGAACAAGACCAAGAATGTTCTTAAGAATGGTTGGTTAATACGGACCCAGATATTTGTTAAGTTATGTATATAGGATCTGTTTTCACCAACTATTCTTAAGAGTATTCTTGGTCTAATTATGGACTTTGAAGGTAAAACACCTTCTGATTGGCTATACCATTTGGTTTACCACCACGCTGTCAATTAGTCAATATCTAATAGCACAAGATGTAGTTAACTCTTTAACTCTCCTTACAAAACGAAAAGTTTTACATCCGTTCAAATTCAAAGCTGATGCAGACTATGAATTAAATGTGGCTGAACTGATGAAACTTGATTCCAGAAGGGCAGAAAACAATGTGGGAAAAGGAGAAAATGATGGTTACCAGCATTTTCTCCTTTTCCCACAATGTTTACAAAGGCACCCTTCCCCAGTATCGTTAAAGCTTGGCATTGTTTGGTAAAGGGTTTATAGATAAACAGTTTAACATAATAGTCCAACTGTACACAATGATCTAAATAATGAATGACTGAAGGAATGACAAGGGTTCTCTGTCCAGTGGGGGTTGATATAGCTGGGATTTGCTACAAGTTAACCTAGGTGTATCTATTAATAGATTCATTCATAATGTTACAGTTGTGTAGGAATAAGTGATTCTCTGCTTTGCATAGGTCACTCAATTTACATATAAGCAAAGATCTTGTACCTTATAAATGACATCTTGTTTAGTTTATTACTTTGTAAGACGACATGTTCAAATCGGAGAGGCAGAGATTTAGTGGTTTTTCTCTAAATTGTCACGTATAACAGAATTAAGATTTCTAACAGAAAGAAGTATTTTCTGTGTGGCAGTATTTGGCAACTGTGGGGTTTTGAATCTAGGTCAATCTTGATGCCTATAGACTAGCTTCGCTAGTCAAAAATCCGGAAAGATCGTTTCTTTGTAATGGTGTTTTCGGACTTCAAAAAAAAAAAAAAAAAACGTCAAAGAGTTTCAATAAGATGTACCATAGTATTTCACAGTTAATTGTTGAGATACATCATTCAAAATTTTGATGATACCGCACTACTTTTATTTCTATGTAAGCCATTCTCTGTGAAAGGGGGCTTAATGCATCTGCGAAATGTATCGAACCAGGTCAGCCTGCGCTACTGGTCAATTTTCTGTATTTCCAAGGACCAGTCCACCTCATGATCCAGAAAGAGTGGCTATTATGGATCCATAATTATGTGATGGCTTGAGTGGTACAATACATCACGGAGATGCATTAAGCCTCTTTTAGTCAGAGCGTAGCTCATATGTTTATAACCAACCGCTAAGTGAAACAAGGTTAAAAAAAGGAGATCGTTTCTTCGCAATGTTTTTTTTATGAACTTTTGAAATCACCCCAATAGTCTAAATTGAAAGCACCATGGTCTTTCAAAGTTCAGTTGATACAGAATTTCAAATTTTATTGTTGCTACGCTATCTATCTTTCGAAATTTCAAAACTATCCAGACAGTATTAATTCTTTAATCTTAGGCTCTTCCATAGTGAATGCATTTGCACACGACATCTCAAATGTGGTTTAGATGATGAAATTTGTGTTTGAAATAGTAGAAAACATTGTGGGAAAAGGAGAAAATGCTGGTTACCAGCATTTTCTCCTTTTCCCACAATGTTTTCAAAAGCCTCTTTCCTCAGGGTCGTTAAAACTAGGGATTATGTGGTAAAGGGTTTTGAGAGATGCACCACCGTGTTTCACAGCTCAAGAGGTACACAACTCAAAATTTTGATGGTATTGTTCTGTCTCTATTTCTATATAAAAATTAACGTGGCACCGGATGGGAAAAAAATGTGTTAGACAAGAAGATCGCCTCTTCACAATGATTTTTTTTTTTTTTTTTTTTTTTTTGTTTGTTTGTTTGTTTTAAAAGTTTTGAAACCGTCAAAAAAGTTTCAATAAAATGTGCCATAGTGTTTCATACTTCAAGAGATACTAACCTCAAGAATTTTCCTGAAGCCTTGATTAATTTTCTTGTCCTTAAATACTCCACAAGATGTCGTTGGAGCACTTTGTTTATTTATAGCTAACCAATAACAATTTATTACCACTCATATTAATTGATGTTGGTTTTATTGTTATATTTTACTACCTATCAGTCCATTTCTGTATTAAATTCTCTTTATGTTTGCGCAGAGTATATAACATGTTTGTAATTGCTACAGATCATGAATCATCCTTTTAAAAACGGTCGTTATAGTTCTCATTCAATAAACCTTCCATTATCAGCTTATATTATTGTTTATGTTTGGGACAGTAGGTTCAAAATCACGTACCGTGATGAGATAATTTATAAACCCAACTCAGTAACACTTATATTATCTCGTCATGGTTTGTGGTTTTCAACATTTATTCCCCCAAAACAAACAATAACATAAACTGTCAATGAAAGGTTTATCGAGTTCGAGTTATACTTTTAAGCATCTTGTTTACTATGACACGGTGTATGTAACACTACAATAAAGATACAATAAAGATACCAAAATATCACAGGGGGCCCAAACTACCCATGTAAAATGGGAAAGAAAGAAAACATGCAAGTATAAGCGAATTAAAAATTGTAGAATACAAAGTTAAAAAGAAGTGTTCAACCGAACAATTTTCCCGTTGTCACACTAAATATTGGCTTGGTTCTCCCTAGCTTTAACCCTTTAAGCTTCAAAGTTGAAAAGAGTGGCTTTTGCGGACGGCATAGATCAAGATCAGACTGCACATAAACGTGTAGCCTGATTATTGATCTATACAGTCCCCTGGTTTTTCCGAGCCTTTCAGGTAAAAATATTTCTTAGTTTCAGTGGATTTCATTTTCAGCCGTCGATAGAGGTCGAAATTATATGAGCCATGCTCTGGCAAAAGGGGGCTTAATGCATCTCCGTGCTACATCATACCAAGAAAAACATTACACAGGGATCCTTGAAATTCATTATGTCTATCATAAGGTAGGATGGTCCTTTGACATACAGAAAAAATGACCAATTGCAAAAAGTTTCGGCCCAGATCAGCCTGCGCAGGCTGACCTGGGTCGATACTTTTCGCAGATGCATTAAGCCCCCTTTTCACAGAGCAAGGCTGATATATTTGGCACAGAAAGAGTTAACAAGCTTGTAATGTTCATAATTTATAAATTTTCTCTAGCCCTTTAGGTTAGCCGAATAGTTCGAGCGCTGTCCAGGGATCATTTTCAGATCTAAAACTGACTTAGACTTGTAAAAAAAAAAATGGTTAAAAATTGATTTAGGACAAATGAAGTAAGAAAAGAGAGAGGAAAAATTGCCTCATGCCCCACCATGTTTTCAAAAGTTATCCACAACAGGACCCAAAAAGTCGCACATATATCTTGCTCATTCGGCATACCTCGGGTGATACGGTGATCAAATCCCTCGGCTGTATCACGTAGCTTGATATGCACCTACACGGTACATTTCGTACATCTCCGGAATCACACCGCTTTACCATTATTGAAATTGTAAGGCTCCTCTTTAGAAAGAACGCATGAGTAAATTTTCTATCGTTATCTTTCTAAGAGTATTTCAGTTGGCAAACAGTTTGTACATTCAATTTTTAGCGTGGTTTATCAAGGAGCTTTCATCGAC
The DNA here is from genome assembly GCA_945859785.2 of Tridacna gigas. Classification (NCBI taxonomy): domain Eukaryota; kingdom Metazoa; phylum Mollusca; class Bivalvia; order Cardiida; family Cardiidae; genus Tridacna; species Tridacna gigas. The sequence continues at coordinate 55,884,688 of OX244038.2, forward strand.
AGATCGATAGAAGTGAGTAACTTCACAGTGGTTGTTCATGTCGTTGCTAAGCGATCTACAGGGGCGCCGCCATGTTTAAGATCATGTGATTGGTAGTTCAAAATGGAAGCCTCCCTTATACAGACGAGGTTAGATGTAGGTACGGAATCGGCCGAGTTGTGACGAGTGATATCTGGCTGTATTATTTAAAGAGATTGTCGAACGCAGAACGTCTCTCGCAATCAAATGCTAGAATTGGTACTTTGAGTATACCATTGGGCGGTTTATTCCCAGTTTGCCCAATCCCATTTCGCCCATTCCCATTTCGCCAGAATTTTTCCCGTTTCGCCCATTCTTTTTTCGCCCTTTCCAACTTCGCCCTTTTCCCATTTCGCCAAATATCTGTCCTGCCCTTTTCCCGTTTTGCCCAAATTCATTTTCGCCCACTTTTCATTTCGCCCAGAAGCCATCTCGCCCAACTTTCCCATTTCGCCCAAAGACCATTTCGCCCTTTTCCCACAAGGCCCCTTCCCATTTCGCCCAAACGCCATTTTTTCTAACACACACAAACAGGCTTAAAAACACTGATGGGCGCAGCCAATGCCTGATATTGGTGGTAATGATTATAGGCCTGTGGTAAAGGAACAGGGTGTAGGCTACAACACGTAAGGGCCAAAATGGTGATGGGGTGAGCTGATAACTGGGCAAAATGGCATTGGGCGAAGTGGTGAAGGGGCGAAATGATAAAGGGGCGAGATGGCATTGGGCGAATCGGCAAAGGGTGAATTGGCAAAAGGGCGAAACGGTAATTGGGCGAAAAGATGATTGGGCGAGGTGGCAATGGGGCAAAATGAAAAAGGGCAAAATGGGTAGGGGACAAGATGGCAAAGGGCGAAATGGGAAGAAAAATTTGGCGAAATGGGAATGGGCGAAATGGAATTGGGCGAACTGGGAAGACACCCCATTGGGCTGCTAAGCGCAACTCCAGGACCTTTTGCGGACAGTGTAAATCAAGATCAGGCTGCGCAGAACATGCAGTCTGATCTTGGACCTACACTGTCCGTTAAGGAGATTCCCCCCCCATAAAAAATATAGGTATATGAGCCATGCTCTGGCAAAAGGGGGCTTCATACCAAGCAAGTCACCACATGATCATTGATGCATCAAGTCCGCTATGTCCAACAACCGACTGAATCATGAGGTAGACTGGTCCTTGAACATACAGAAAATTGACCAATAGCGAAAAGTTTCGGCCCAGGTCAGCCTGCGCGGACTGCGCAGGCTGACCTGGGTCGATACGTTTTCGCAGATGCATTAAGCCCCTTTTCATAGAGCATGGCTCATATATAAATCTAGAATAGTAACATTTTGGGTTTTTACTATCTGCTTGAAAGTTTCATTGACTTATTTAGCGGGTTAAAAGTTATATTTTTTTTTTAGAATGATTGGTAAATATCATCCAATATCGGAGAAGTGAGGGCAACAAAAAGCAGTTCATCGGGAATAACTCGATACAATCTGTACAGTGCAGGGTTCCAGGATCATGGCAAGATGATTTTTACCGATAAACGCTAAGACCGGGGACCCATAAAAATATTACAATGGATTTATTTTCTACAACTGTCTGAGTTGGCGTCCAAAATCGGTATCTTTTTGCAGATTAAATGTCGTAACCTCGTTTGGATTTTTGACAGTCCAACCGATATTACTTATCGGCTGAAATCTGGAATTGTCGTTACTAACGGCCAAAATTGCTCTCCTCTTTTCAGATTAAATGTCATAGCCTCGTTTGGAAATTTAGAAGATCACAATGATATTACTGATACCAGATATCCATTTTTTTTTTCATCACTTCGTTTTCAACCCGGAATAATATTGACTCAGAGCTCCAGACAGAGGGAGTGATTTTGATTTCAATATTGAAAATATTAATCACTCTCCACTGAATCCTATGTTATGGGTACTCATTAGAATCGTCTCATCGAGACGATTCTAATGAGAACCCATAACATAGGGTATGGAAGAGAAATAATGGATTTAGAATATTTTCACTCCTCCTTATCTGGAGGTCTGAATATTGTTGTTGTTGTTGTTGTTGTTGTTATCTTTAATTTCATAAGCTTGCTTAGCTAGATTGACTGATTTAAACATTTAACATCGTAGTAATTCATTCGATTCTTGGGCCCGTATTCACCAACCATTCTTAAGAACATTCCCAGTCTTGTTCTCAAGAATACTCTAAATTTGAAAGTAACACACCTTCTAATTGGCTAGATCAAATGATTTAGCCAATCAGAAGGTGTTTTACCTTCAAAGTCCATAATTAGACCAAGAATGTTCTTAAGAATAGTTGGTGTAAACAGATCCTATATACATAATTTAATAAATACCTGTTCTACTTCTTTACTCGGATAATGTATGTCTAGATTGGTTACCTCCCCTGATACAGCGAGCGTATAGGGATCGGTACAGGCTACTAAAAACGGGCTGAATTCTGCCCGTCTATTTTTAGAACAGCCATGACGCGAGACTAATAAAGATTCAGGGGAGGTCACTCTCACTTCCAGAGCAGCAGATTTTCTAATATTTTTGACCTCACGAATAAATGAATTGTATTTTTGGTATCACCTTTTCTGTTTATGTGTGCTATTATTCTTTTTAGTTTCGATTACCAATTTCAGATTGTGCAAAAAAAATCGCAATGTTATCTCTACAGCCAAACTGGAAATGTGTATACTGCTCTGATTGGCTATTCTGTGATATACATGTAGCCCAATGAAAAGCAACGACACAATAGCCTGTGCTAGTTGTAATATGTATATCTACAACGGGGACAAGTTTATTGTATGTCCAGTCTTTGTGATGTTTCAGCGACATCTACCTTATCTTACGCTCTATTTTCTTTTATGAATGGTAGAAAAATTCCCTGTTAATTTGTACTTCTTTCCCATCATGGATTTATTATTAACACTTAGGATGCTAAGCGCGAATCAATGACCTTTTGCGGGCAGCCTGGATTAAGATCAGACTGAACAGAACGCGCAGTCTAACCTTGGATCTACACTGTCCGATAAGGAGATATTTTTCCTCCAAAAATATCTTTGAAATAGGAAAATTTAGGTTTTTAATAACAGCTTGAAAGTTAAATTTTTTTCAACAGGATAAGGGTTAAAATGTTTCTAAAAATAGTCTTTGTTTTGCTGTCCATTACAGCACATCATGATTGTTTCCCGGGACCAAGGGTTTCGATATAACGGATCTGACATAAGTTGGCAGTTGAGATAAAATCTTATCAAATGAGTCTGGAAAAAATCTTTTTGACCCTTTACGAAACTCTTCCGTATTTTAACGATCCTGGGGAACGAATCTTTTGAAAACATCGTGGGAGCAAGAAGAAAATTCTGATCAGCATTTTCTCGTTTGCCAACAATGTTTTACCTTATCAAAAACAGACCCCCATCATTTCAGCCGCATTCTTGATTTGTCTTGAAAATGCTTTCAATTGAACAAGTCAAAATTTTGTCACGTGTACGAGGGTCAAGTGAGCCCTGGTATTTTTTTTTTCCCAGAGATCCTGCCTGGTTCTGGTGAAACGCTTGCCGTATTGCTATGGAAAAGTAATTGAAAATGCCATTCTAACTGATCTTAACCCTTTCGCCGCTAGGCACGACTCACTGCCCTTTTGCGGACAGTGTAGATTCAGATCAGACTGCACAGAACGTGCAGTCTGATCTGAATCTACATTGTCCGATAAGGAGATATTTTTCTCCAAAAAATAAGTTTGAAATAACATTTTTCGGGTTTTTACTGTCGGCTTGAAAGTTGTATCTTATCTATTTAACCCTTTACTGCACAATGACGCCTTTTGACGCCACTTGGAAAGCAGCCTTTTGAAAATATTGGGGGAAAAGGAGAAAATGCTGGTAACCAGCATTTTCTCCTTTTCCCACAATGTTTTCTACCTGATCAAAAAAAAAAAAATGCACCATCTGAGCCACATTGAAATTGTCGTCTGCAAATGCTTTCAATTTGGACAAGGCTATAATTTTGTCGTCTGGTAAAGGGTTAACAGGATAAGGGTTAATATCAAACTGTTATTATGTGTTATAGTTTTGCGCTCATTGAGGATTGTGTTATTGATTGTGTTTTATTTAATTGACGGCAATAGTTTACGTATTCTGTTTTTTTTAGGACTGATTTAGTCAATTTTAGAATTTTCAAAAAAGAAAATACCCAAGCCTTACCTATTCGCACAAATTTGCTAATTCGCTTGTCTTTCAAATCATCCAAGTCCGTAAAACCACGGTAGAATCCCTCCGCTGGCCCTCTACCGATCCTTACAAAGCTGCTCAGACGTTTTGTGTTGTAAAAACTCTCTTTGTCATCTCCCTGTTCGTTCAGATCTTTACCGATCCTTAAATACCTTCTGTAGTCCTCTATAGGGTCTAAAGAGTCATCGAGATGTTCATTTTCCATTCTGTTTAGAGCATCTGTAGTGTCACGTTTACCAATTCGTATAAAGGAAGATTTACCAAACCGACCGCTTCGCCTATAATACGGTTGTCTTGCTATACTGTGTATCATTCCACCTCTGTGACGTAAGAGGGCAGATGAAGGGAATTTTCCGAGGCGAATAAAAGCGCCGCCCCTTTTCTCGAACCTGTCTTGTAAAGGTTCGGACAAGTCGTCTCCCCGACCTATACGTACGAAGGAACTTAGGCGTTTTTCTGGGTTTTGGAACCCCGGGGACTCAAAGGCACTATCATCGTCGTCATCATAGGGCTCCACGCCCATAAAGGGCTCCCCGCCCATGTCCTCTTCCTCATAACCATAAAGTTCAGGTTGGTCCCTGCCTATGCGTATAAAGGAACTTAACCCGCGACCTATGCGCACAAATTTACTGAGTCTTTTGTCTGGAAGTTCACCGAGGAAAGAGTTCGTGTCCGGATAGACAAAATCGTCGTCATATTTCAGACCTGTATCGTCATTGCTAGCCACGGACTCGCCAGTCGTAGGTACGAGAATGTGAAGTGTAAGACAAATCAGAATGTGGAGTATCCATATCGTTTCCATTCTATTTCTGAAATTTAAAAAAAGATTTTTCCACGTTTATTTAAAACGTTTTTGATAAATCAATTCATCAACGTCCTGGAACAAATTCGTAGCAGACGACTTTTGCAAGGTATGCCATTCACACATTATGGGTAATCAAAATGAGTGACGTACTCTGGTAAAAAGGGGCTTAATGCATCTCCGTGATCCATGATACCGAGCAAGTCATCATATAATTGTGGATCCAAAAAATTCATTTTCTTTTACAACCGACTTAACTCTTTCCCAAACGACAAATTTTGGACTGGTCTAAAGTGAAAGAGTTTGCAGACGACAATTTTAAATTTTATGAAAATGGCAGAAAGTTATCATGCTGTGGGAAAAGGAGAAATTGCTCGTTACGAGCAATTTCTCCTTTTCCCACAGTGTTTTCAAAAGACTTGTACTGCAGACACGTGAAAACCAGGGCTTGTTTGGGAAAAGGTTAATCTTGAGGTAGAATGGTCCTTTGATATGCAAAAACGTTTCGGCCCAGGTCAGCCTGCACTGAGCTGGGTCGATACTTTTTGCAGATGCATTAAGCCACCTTTCCACAGAGCATGGTCCATGATTAATGGTTTGGCACTTTATAAACGACATAAGTTTGGACATGTCGAAATCCAAAGCGTTTGCAGACGACAAGGTTAATGTGACCCAACTGGTTGGATCTCTTTTGAAAGGGTTGAAGAAATTGTGAGAAAAGGAGAAAATGCTGTTTACCAGCATTTTCTCCTTTTTTCCCAGGAACGAACCATATCTGCCTGCGGGGACAGCAAAAGGCTGACCTGGGTTTTTTGCAGATGCATGTAACCCCATTTTGCCAGAGCATCTGGACTGAAAAATGTCTTTTAAATTAAATGACACTCTAAGTGTAAATTAATACCGTTTTTACGTTAATTCAAGACAGCCAGAGCACCCATCCATGCGTTCCAGATGTTTCTGCCAGCACTGTTACACAGTACTCTTTCAAGCCACTGGCTGCTGTCTCACATATACACATAAACAAATCCGAATGAATACTTGACTTTGATGGAGGCATGAATCCTGTGGCAATGTCTTCGAAGAGTGTCGGCTGTGTCAGAATTTGGAACCCAGTACCACGGGGTTGTCAGTCCTGGTCATCATGATAAGGGGCCGAGCTGCTTGATTACCTCTTTATCAAACGACAAAATTTTAGGCTTGTACAAATCGAAAGCATTTGCAGACGACAAAATAAAATTGACTCAAGATTTTTTTTTTTTTTATGTTTGTTTTTGAAAGGGAAGGAAACATGGTGGGGAAAATGAGAAAATGATGATTACCAGCATTTTCTCCATTTCCAACAATGTTTTCAAAAGCCCCCTTCTTCAATGTCGTTTAAAGTCGGGATTTTGTGCTAAATGTTTAATAGTACAGGGCTCAAATCAAGGGGTCACTGATTCGAATTCCTAGCAAGGCCGATTTCTTTCTAGGAATTAAAGATAGTCAATGCAAGAGGATTGGTTCTTCTCTCCACCAATGATCATTGTTTCGACGATGGTTATGTAAGCCAGCAGCTAATGGCACGGGAAAAACATTGTGCAATGTACTAGTCAATGAAATTCCAGGAAAACATGGATAAAGGCAATTGCCGGCGTAATGTTACTGGAATAATGTTGAAAACGGCGTTAGACATCATACATACATACAAACAAACACAGGGGCGTAGCAAGCCCAAAATAAAGTATACGCAAAAGTAATACCGAAGGTATTATCCGAGGCGCCAAGTGCCGAGAAGGTAGAGGCGTTCCCAGGAGTGTCTGGTAGGCCTCCCCCAGAAAATTTTGGAATTGTACGAAGCTATTTGGTGGCCTCTGATGACGTTTTTTGACAAAATCGTCTTTTTCTTTCTTTCTCTTTTTCGCAAAGTGTACGCAAATGTGTTTTTTGCGTACAAGACGCATTTGCGTACAGACAGCTACGCCCCTGAAACAATTAAAAGTTACCGTGACTTCCACGAACGGACCAGTAAAACATCCCCTATGAGAAAAAAAGTGAAGTGGTTGTTAATTGTAATAAACGGGATATGGAATATTAAGAGGAATACGTCTGGGAAATCTAAGTGAAATTGGTGAAGATCATAGAGGTCTTTTATGATTACTAGTTACTGCAGTTTTAACCCCAAACCCTGCCAAATTTATATCTCGGGTAAGGTTTTTGTCTCGGGATCTCGGGATGGGGGGGTGGACATTTGATGGTGATTATTTTCTGCGATTAACTCTTTACCAAACGACCAAATTTTAGACTGTTCCAACTTCAAAGCATGTGCAGACTGTAAAATAAACACGACTGAAAAATTAAAAGCTGGTTTTAGAAGGCTAGAAAACATTGCGGGAAAAGGAGAAAATGCTGGTAACCAGCATTTTCTACTTTTCCCACAATGTTTTCAAAAGCCTTCTCTTTCAGAGTCGTTAAAACTCGGGATGATGTGTTAAAGTGTTTTAAAACCCCATGCCCTGCCCAATTCATACCGTCAGTTAATCGCGTACATTTTTATTGTTTTCACATTTTATGGAGAAAACGTTGTACCCCTAACCATACAATCTAGTGTTTTAACGTCCCTGAAGAAAAAAGCTGGACAAGCAATTTTGACCATATCTCTTGTATGCAGTTGCTCTTGTGGCACATCGCCGTGACACTCTGGGGCCTCTTGACATCAAGATGACGCCAAAATAACCACGTGTTTTCCGGTCAAGGCGACCCGAAATTGTCCGTACTTGGTGCAGCGTGAGATTCTTGCCGTCGCTTCCTCCTTTATTCAAGTTTTGCACTGCTAGATTCACATTGTGTTCCGTGAGGCTATCGTAGCGCTGAAAAGTGATACCCATCAGATCTGGCCAATTTTACCCCGGTTTTAAGATTTTCATATGCTATATACGCATTATATGCCGGTGGTGCAATGGCAGCCCCTGTTCCCGTTAAACCTAGTGGCCAATTATTCCTCCGTATTCAAGTTTTATTATGCTAGATTCAAATCATGTGAATTCTGCATATGGGATATAACATGAGTTGGGATTGATATAAGATTATAAACGAGTCCAGAAAAATATTATTAGGCGAGTCTTTTGCAAGCTTAATAACATTTTTTTTTTTGTCCACGAGTTGAATAATATTTTACCTCAAATGCCAACGAATGCCAGATTCTTTTTATGATATAATAGCACCTAAAACGCAGGCCTACATGTGTATTGGAATTCACATGAAGAATATTCGTTTTTAGGCAGGTGTGTACATCACGTGCAGCCAAGCCCCCGTAGCTCAGTCGGTAGCGTACAGGACTTGAGAACAGGAGGTCGCAGGTTCGATCCCCGGCTTGGCCAATTTCTTTCCGAGGATTGATGATAGTCATCGCGACAGGATTCATTCCTCTCTCACCGCTGACCATTGTTTCGACGATGGTAATGTGGGAAAGCAGCCAGTGGCTTGGAAAGAATATTGTGCGGAGCACTGGTAACAGAAACTCCAGGAAAGCATGGATAGGTGCACTGGCCGCCGCGATATAACTGAAATAATGTTGAAAACTGCGTTAAACACCATACAATTAATCAATCAATCAATACATCACGTGCATATAGTAGTTCTAGACAAACTTGTCTATAATGAACTTTTTTTGAATCTACAGATAATAAAATTTGCAGCTTTGTCACGATCTTCAATTTTGACAGTTAGTTTCACGTCTGAGCAGCATTGTGATACAAATTAAGCGTATGGCTGCAGAGCTTTGACCAAATACGACTCCTTTGCTTGCCTCGAGCGTGTGTAAGATACAAAGGATTTTACATGAGTGTTTACATGTGAGCCGCGCTCTGGCAAAAGGGGGCTTAATGCAATTCCGTGATGCATTAAACCAATCAAGTCAGCACATGATTATGGACCCATAAGCATCATTTTGTCTAACAACCGACCGTATTATAAGTCGGACTGGTCCTTTGACATACAGAAAATTGACCAATAGCGAAAAGTTTCGGCCCAGGTCAGCCTGCGCGGACTGCGCAGGCTGACCTGGGTCGATACTTTTCGCAGATGCATTTAGCCCCTTTTTCACAGAGAATGGCTCGTATTATCTTTTTTTTTTTTTTTTTTTCAAACGAGTTGACTAAAATTATATGACGCAGGCCTTGGTGAGCGTTATATACATTTTAGTCAAAGAGCTTGATAAAAATGATAATTCATATACACGTACACGAATGTGAGATTCTATTAATCATATAAAATGAATGACAAACAAATAACTATCCTTCATTACATTCAGCCGTTATACTGTTCACGGGTCCATGTTTACAGATGTAGTTCGGTTTGAAATGTTTACATATAAAAGGAAATAGCTCCCTGACATTTAAACCAAAAGAATGAAACAGTTTATAACAGGGCGTAAATCAGCATTATTCATCAATTGTGTTGATTTTAAACAACTTCTATACTTCATTTCTTGTTGTTATTAAACATGAAAGTCATATCATATTCCACACGTATACGTCCTAAAGTAGCGACAACGACGTCATTTTCCCGCGAAATGGCGAAGTAGTACAAATTCCAGCACATGCTGTAGGTGGTTTCGTCGGCTTCACGCGCTCATAACTACATAAATAAAGAGAACCGGGACCCCAAAAAACGGTAAAACTAGCGTATTATTGACGTTGTCTGCGCATGTCATATTCTTCGAAGATTCGACCTGTCTGCTATGACGCATCACCCATCCCCCTATACCAGGGAAAAGTAGGGCTTATATCGAAGCTATTAGCCTATTACCAAAGCATTGTAGGGGCTGTTTTAATAAATGGTCGGTGCATAGGTTACATGCTAGCCGATCATAGCTGAATGAATGGCACCAGGTAGCGTTTTATTGAGTAAACGTTTATTTCATTTGAAATTCAAAGTCACGGTTGTTGTTTTGAAAAATTACTCCGCTACTGTACCCAGGATGCCCAAATTAGATAGATATGTATTTGTAGAATGCCATCTAGCGGGAGATAATGGTATTATTGAAAATAAGCCATGGGTTTAATACACTGCTGGAGGAGGTTTTTTGTGATAAAAAAAAATTCACAGCGGCTCTATTGCTCAGAAGATAAGGGTAGTTATGTGATTTAAAAAAAAAAAAGGTGATTCAGCCTGGTTCTAGCTCAATTTTCCTGCATATTAAAGTTTTGTTAGGTTTTGCTAAAGATACGGCTTCAAAGACCAAGGTCGTTACCGACTGCATTCTATCGGGAATATTAAACTGCAAATATTTTCTCTTGAAATTTCCTTAAACTGATCCCAGTAAACCAGGAAAGATTCCCTGTGGCAATACATTATATATAACAAACGTGATTTCTGTATGTATTTCGCGCGTATCGGGGTTCACAACACGCTCCAGACTTTTAGCTACCCTTCTGAAGAAAGCGTTTGAAAACAGTAGAAAAAGGAGAAGATGTTGGTAACCAGAATTTTCTCTTTTGGCCACATTGTTTTCTATCTTTCCAAAGACCTATTTCATTTTTTATGTCAATTTGATCTTGTCGTCTGCGAATGCTTTCGATTTCGACAACTCTTAGATTTTGTTGTCTGGTAAAAAGTTAAGTGGCGGAGAACTTGTTCATTTTTAAGTCTAGTTCACTATCATAATGCAGATCAAACCTTGATATGTAAATTGCTTTTTAGATGTCTATCAAAGGTTATGCAATGACGTGCATTCCCTTACGTAAAGCACGCATGTTGAATAAATATTTGAAAGGTAACCTAAGGTATATCAATCCATTACCATACGAACTGTATTTGCACGCCCATTAAGAATAAAGGCTTTTAACCCCTAGACTGCTATGCGCGACTCACTGACCTTTTGCGGACAGTGTAGATCAAGATCAGACTGCACATAACGTGCAGTCTGATCTTGGATCCACACTGTCCGATAAGCAGATTTCTTTCCCCTGAAAATGACATGGAAATGGCACAATTTGGATTTTACCGTCGGCTTGAAACTTTTTATGTATATTGCTTTTTAGATGTCTATCAACGGTTATGCAAAGATGTGCATTCCCTTACGTAATACACGCATGTTGCATAAATATTTGAAAGGTGACCTAAGGTATATCAATCCTTTACTAAACGAACCCTATTTGCACGCCCATTAAGAATGAAGGCTTTTAAGCCCTAGGCTGCTAAGCGCGACTCAAGGACGTTTTGCGGACAGTGTAGATCAAGATCAGACTGCACATAACGTGCAGTCTGATCTTGGATCCACACTGTCCGATAAGCAGATTTCTTTCCCCTGTAAATGACATGGAAATGGCAGAATTTGGGTTTTTACCGTAGGCTTGAAAGTTTTATTTCAATTATTTAGCAGGATAAGGGTTAAAACTCGGAATTGGAGAAAATGCTGGTAACCAGCATGTTTTCCATTTTCCGCGTTTTCTACTGTTTTATAAATAAATTACATTATTTCCCCTGTACTAGATTGTCGTCTACAAACGCTTTCAACTTGGACAAGTCTAAAATATCGTCTTTCGGTAAAGAGGTTAAGCAGCAAACAAACAAACAAACAGTAAGTAAAGAACAAACAAACAAACAATAAGTAAAGAACAAACAAGGATAGGTAAAAACTAACAACAACAAGACAAAAAAGTATATTTTGAGGGATCACCATATTTTAGCTTAGCAATACATGCTAACCTATCCCTTTTATAAGAAATGTTCCAAACGAAGTTACATGGTGGTATTTCCTTACAAGGATACGTAGCCTGTTAACGTATTTCTAATTCTCGTGCTAATTTGCAAAGGCCTCTTGGAAGGTCACGTGATCGATAGCATGCGTTGAATATGTGAAATGGCATTCAAATAGGTACGATGACGTCATATTCTGATTTACAATACCACCATTCCGTTATATCAACACAAAATTCGCACCATTCAACTAAATTCAACCGTCAAGTTTCTTGAAGATAGATTTTGAAGTATTTATCAGTATTTCAATAAGAAAGTTTGATTCACAGCAAAAATTTAGATTCGTCTCCTTAATTGACCGACCGTTGTTTACTGTATATATAAGGCGGTTCTTCCCTTTTTATTAGCGGTTAGCCTTGTCCAAATTGAAAGCATTTGCAAACGGCAATTTCAACGTGGCTCATATGGCACAACTTTTCTTAGATAGGGTAGAAAACATTGTAGGAGAAGGAGAAAATGCTGGTAACCAGCATTTTCTCCTTCTCCCAGAATGTTTTCAAAAGGCTTCTTTCCCAGGGTCGTTAAAAGGCGGCATTATGAGGTAAAGGGTTAAAACGAAATTGACCATTATCTTCCTCTAGGTGGCATTTTTCAAATACATACATCTATCTGATTTTGGCATTTTGGGTACAGAACCGGACAACTTTTCAAAGCGGCAATCGGTGCACCGAATTTCAAAATAAAGTATACGTATACTCACTAAAACGCTACCTGACGCGATTCATCCAGTAACGTTTGGCTAGCAAATAACATATGCACCAGCCATTAATGAAGGTAGCCCCTGTAAGCTTGGGAAATAGCTCCGGTATAAGCCCAGCATGGTGGGGATATTATTATTATTTTTTTGTCCGTCTGTTGCACACTTTCCGGTTTCCCATGTCTATATTTAGAAACTGTGTGCAAAGATTTGCAGTAAACAATGGCATTTCATACAATTAGTTTTCCCGTTTGAAATGATTATATTTCTAAGAAATTTGGAGCGAAAAACTGGCTTGGTTTTTTCCACAGACGTGTTATTTATAGCCATTTTGCGCTTACTATTTTCAGCGACTATTTACGCCCAGCGTAGTAATATTTATACTGTACGGGATAGTGATGCGTCATTTATAGTCAGGTCCATGTTCGAAGAATATGACATGTGCAGACATCGCCAAAATGACAAAAGGAACGTTGCAGTTGAAGTAAATAATGGCACATAGGTTTTATGGGTATTTCTATTGCTTTCAAGAATAATTCTGAAGAGGAATGACACGTAATGATGAACTGTAATTACGTTTACATTAGCGACATTTACATGTACATTGTATATAAGATGCTTAAAAAAATCAAACTTCATATCGTCCGATTTCTTTCTTCTTTACATATGTTAAGAAGGTGTCTCTGAGGATGATAAAGACAAAAAAGACATTGGTGTTGCAGTTTGTTTTGGGTCTTCTCACAAACTGACTGGACAATAAGCTACGACTGGTTCTTTAACGTGGCCGGGGTATTGCGTCCTCACACGAGACCTGATTTAACGTCTAATCCCAAAGATTCTTAGTTGGTCAGCTGTGGGGATCGAACTCATACTCTAAAGTGTTCCAAAATTTGTCGCGTACAAGTTTCATGGCCTGAAATTGAACAATTCGGGCTGGTTAAATTCATCAATAATTTTCAGTTGGTCAGCCGTGGGGCTCGAACACGCTCCGTAAACAGTCCTGAAATTTGTCCCTTACGAGTTTCATGATCTGCAACTTGAGCTATTCGGGCTGGCTTAATTATCGGTTCTTTTTCTTTGTATATATATATATGTAGAATGTACATTTTGTATAACTTCACACAATGGTGGTATGAGTCAAAAATTATCATACATTTATTGACGCATTATAAGAGCGTTGACCGTAGAAGAATTAATCCAATTAAATAATTAAACTCCCCCGCAAAGTCTATTTTCAACCCCCAAACTTCTCCCGGATAACTGAACGTGACGAATATGCTTGTTTATTGCGTACCGTCTGTCATAATCTGTCATCAGCATACAATAAGTTTCAAAACGATCAAAACTTGGTTTCAAAGGTGAAAACGGAAATACAGTCCAACTTGTATAAAGCAAGCGCCTTCGGGACACTCAAAGAGTGGTTGCTTCAGACATGTGCTTGCTAAATGCAGGTACATTTTAACCCCTAACCTGCTAAATAAGTAAAATGAGACTTTCCAACCAATAGTAAAATAAACAAATATTGCAATTTCAAAGTTATTTTGGGGAAAATATCTCCTTATCGGACAGCGTAGATCTAAGATCTACACGTTCTGTGCAATCTGATTTTGATCAACACTGGTCGCAAATGCGCCTCGAGTCCCGCTTATCAGCCTTAAGGTTAACATATTGGCCTTCTTGGGGAACTCAATACATGTATATGTTAGGTTAAAGCAGTTTGCATGCAAAACAGATATGCCCACCAGAACAGGTTATGCTGTATTTTTTTGTATCCAACGGGAAATTGTGGAGTTCCCTTGGCTGGTAATTATTCTAGTTTCTAGTTACTTAAGCCGGTCTGGCTCGGGTAGCTCAGAAGGTACTGCAAGGGGTTGGTAATCTAGGGTGCACCAGACGCCACGACATACTGAAATACTATTGAAAAGTGCGTAAGCATATAAAGGCAATTATGAAAATCTTCTCATTAAATTTTCCCTAGTACATGAATTAGAAAAAAGACTTGAAACTATAGACATAAACTCAGTTTAGGAAGAATCAAATTATTGCAAAGTTCTAGGACAATTTTTGTATTTGTAGAATTCGTACCAGAACAATTCGTACCTAGGGCACTCCGTACCTTGTAAGAATTTTCCTAGGTACCAATTATCCTCGTGTGAATTGCGTCAGATACGATTTGTCCTGAGTATTAATGGTCCTAGTTATAAGTTGTCCTGGGTACCAACTGCACAGATCCTGGTACGAATTATCCAGGTACGAATTATCCTGTTACCCTTTTACGAGGACGTGGCATAGATATAAGAACCACACTGTCGATGATTAAATTGTAGTGTACACCCAAAATAAGCAACCCAAAGAAAGATCAATCTGTCTAGGAATTAGCAACCAATGGGTATCGGAGTTTCTATATTGCTTTTTTGTGAGATGCGACTCAAAATGATACAAATAATGCGTCATTGTTTCCGTGTGCACCTAATTTGCGGATGAAGTGTCGATCTAAGAACGTGACCAAAGATATAGAGGATATTTGTTGTTTTTTTTTTTTTTTTTTCGGTCAAACATCGAAATATATTTCATCGAGTGAACACCATCGGTAATATTTTCACGAGTGGCGCATCCACGAGTGAAAATATTACCGATGATGTTCACGAGATAAAATAAATTTCGATCTTTCACCGAAAAAAAAAAATATTTATTTCATGATTCTAACCCCCCCCTTTTTTTTTCATCAAAAAACAGTACAGTTGTTTTCTGTAATTCCCCGTGACGTACCCCCTCACATAACAACGCATTACAATATTACGTAAAGCGCGAGAAATATAGCGTAAATTACGTCATATTTCCCTCCATTTGAATGGCACGCGCTGTTTACATACGTAACTAGAGCGCTGGAACTACTGTTTCCGCCTTCAAATGAAGAGTTAAAAATATGAAATCAGTATTTTCACTGGTCGTAACCATGAAATATCAAACCATAATCCATCATTAATTCTCAATAAACTACTGAAAAGCATGAGAGAGAGATATATATATATTTCCCCGGTGAAAGATCGAAATTCATTGCATCGAGTGAACATCTTCCGTAATATTTTCACGAGTTGCGCAGCCACGAGTGAAAATACTACCGATGATGTTCACGAGATGAAATAAATTTCGATCTTTTATCGAAAACAAAAAAACCGAATATTCTATTTATCTCATGCTTCTAGCCCTATTTTGTTTGAACTTTCATCAAAATCCAGTACAGTTGTTTTACGTAATTCCCCGTGGCGTACCCCCCCCCCTTTCACATAACAACGCATTACGATAATACGTAAAGTGCGAGAAATACAGCGTAAATTACGTCATATTTCCCTCCATTTGAATGGCACGCACTGATTACCTAGGTAACTAGTGCATGGGAACAACTGTTTCGGCCTTCAATTGAAGAGGAAAAAATACAAGAAATCGGTATTTTCACTGATCGTAACCATGAAATATCAAACCATAACTCACCATTATTTCTCGATAAACTACCGAAAAGCATGACATAAAATGTTATTATTCTACTTTTTGAACAGCATACAAAACATAGGAGGCAGAAGTGTCTCTTCGGTTCTAACACTCTCAGTACCAAACGCTGAAACAGAGTCTTTTTCGGACAGTATAGACCAAGATCAGACTGCAAAGAACGTGCAGTCTGATCTTGATCTATACTGTTCGCTTGTTTAGTCAGGTCTGTAAGATAGAAACCTTTCTAAGTTTAGGTGAGTTGTACTTTCAGTCATCAAAAGAGATCGAGGTGAAAGATTTCACGCTGAAATTGTTAAGAGCGTGACAAAAACAATACGCCGAGCCCTATAGCTTAGTCGGTAACATACAGGGCTTGAAATACAGGGGGTCGCTGGTTCGAATCTCGAGGTCAGCCAAATTTTCCCCGAGGATTGATGTTAGTCATTGCGAAAGAATCCGTTGCGACACTGAACATCGTTTCGCAGATGGTTATGTGGGAAAGCAGTCAATGGCCTCGTACAAGAATTTCCAGAAAAGCGTGGATTGCAACGAAATAACTAAAGTTATGTCGAAAAGGGCGTTAATCAGCATAAAAAATACAGCAATAGGTCTATAATTCCTGCTGTTACTGCGCGTAATTTGTGGTTGAAACACCGATAAGCCAAGGTGACCACAAAGTTACCGGATTATGCCGATTCTCACGCATCATGCAAGCTCTTCATCAATTATGGATTCTCTGTAATTAAACCTTTACCAAACAATTCCACCGCTTTTTACCACCCTGACGAAGAAGGCTTTAGAAAACATCGTAGGAAAAGGAGAAAATGCTGGTAACCAGCATTTTCTCCTTTTTCCCACAATGCTTCCTACCCTTTTGAAACCCGAATCCCATTATTCATGCCACAGTTTTTAGTTTGTCGTCTGCAAGTCTGTTCAATATGGAAGAATTTACTTTGTGGCGACTGAAAAAGACTTTTCCAGCTGAAGTCACTAAATATGAACAAAAAAAAAAAAATGTTTTCCGACTGTGAATAGGATCTAAATTCTGCAATGTCAGGCCTTCCTTTGTGGTCAAAATATCTCGCGACAAAGCGAGCAAATGTTTATCGAAGACCGGGCTGCACTTTCTTGCAATCTAATCCGAACTGACCGCATTTAGTTGGTGTCTTTACTCTATCAGAGCCAAATACAGATGAGCAACGCTCTGAGAAAAGGGGATTTCATACATCTCCGCGATTGATGATAAAGTCGCATTTATTTTGTCGTCTGCAAGTGCTTTCGATTTCTACCAGTCTAAAATTTTGTCGTCTGGTAAAGAGTTAAAATGCAATGTCAGCTTTAATTTTTAAGTGAATAAGAATGCTGAATTTAGTAACTGAGCAACGCTCTTGCAAAAAGTGGCTTAATGCATCTCCGTGATGCATTGTACCAATCAAGCCATCACATAATTATGGATCCATAATAGCCACTTTTTTAACAACCGAGTTGATCATGAGGTACACTGGTCATTTGACATACAGAAAATTGACCAACAGTGAAATGTTTCGGCTCAGGTCAGCCTGCGCAGACTGCGCAGGCTGACCTGAGTCGATACTTTTCGCAGATGTATTAAGCCCCCTTTTCACAGAGCATTGTCCAATTTTTATTTCCCTCTATCGGAATTTACAACATGGAATATTAAGTCATAATGATGAACTAGTATTCAATAGCATGATTTAACCGAGACCATTTATGCTTCCGCACACTCTTCGTCGCTTTCCGTGAAGACCTTAGTTACGGTGTCACACCACCTTTTTTTCCTTAGTTGAAAGAACGCTGAAAATCACTATTTTTGACTCTCTACTGTACTTTTACAGGCTAACCCAGACCTTTTTCTGTCTCTTTAATCACAATGAATTTGGTAGCCTACAAATCTTTGCATTATTTCAATATTTATCCTTTGGGGCGGGTTTAAAATGATACAGATCACCTGATTTATCGAATAAACAGACGAGACCGTGTCGTATATTTGTAAGAAAACCCGCCAGATGATTACGTCATATCCGATTGATCATGTCGGAAGTACAAAGTTGTTATAGGTCGCGTGGCAGACGGATTGTGCAGGTGGTTGAACATGAATTATTGAAGAGGAAGTTATGTATCATTTGAGCCGTGCTCTGGCAAAAGGGGCTTAAATGCATCTCCGAAATGCGTTGAACCAAACAAGACATCACATAATCGTGGATTCATAAAATTATTGTTGTCCAACAATCGACTGAATCATCGGGTAGAATGGTCCTTGAATATGCAGAAAATTGACCAATAGCAAACAATTTCGATCCATGTCAGCCTGCGCGGATTGCGTAGACTGGCATGGTCGATACTTTTGGCAGATGCATTGCGCCCCCTTTTCACAGAGCATGGCTCATTTTTTCCGCTTGAGTTCAGCTGCTCCTACACTTTTTTTCAGTTTAACCCATTCAGCGCCATAGGCGAAAACAGTGACTTTTGCAGACGGCATAGATTAAGATCAGTTTTGTTGTCAATAGATATTCAATTTTTTTATGGTTTTAGCATTAACATTCTATTTCTCTTTGTTTGCTGGTTCGCAAGACACTTAAGAGCCCTAGCACAGTACTGGTGAAACCAGTCAGTCAAGTCAAATCAAATCAATCAATCAATCAATCAATCAAACAACCAACCAACCAACCAACCAACCAACCAACCAACCAACCAACCAATCAGTCAATCAATCAATCAATCAATTAATTAACCAACCAGCCAACCTATCTAAGGGTCTGAGGAGTTTTATTTTCCAGTATTTTGCACAACACTTTTTTAAAAGTCACGGGCTACTTTCCCACACAAGCAATTTCGAAAGAGGAGAGAGATATTAATAAGTCCTTTAGCGATAACTATAACTATCCTCAATTTCCGAAAAAGTTAAAGTATATACTACCCTTGTTTCAACCACAAATATGAACATGGCTGTTGAAAACATTGTGGAAAAGGCGGAAAATGCTGATCATCAGCATTTTTCACTTTTCCACAATGACTCCATTTCTGTCAAAAACAAATCCCATATTTGTTTGCCACATTTGATTTGACGTCCGCAAATACTTTTAAATTGGATGAGTGCAAAATTTCATCGAGTCGTAAAGGTTTAATCAACCTAGATTGATGTTTCTAAACACAGGTGAAAATATTGTAGCAGTAGGATAATATGATGTTTAAAAATAATTGAACCATGCTCTGTGAAAAGGGAGATTAATGCATCTACAAAAAATATCAATCCAGGTCAGCCTGCGCAGTCCGCGCAGGCTGACCTGGGCCGAACTTTTTTGCTATTGGTCCAGTTTCTTCGTGTATGTTTAAAAATAATTGAACCATGCTGTGTGAAAAGGGAGATTAATGCATCTACAAAAAATGATTCAGTTTGCTATTACACAAAATGGATTTTATGGATCCATGATCATGTGATGACATGCTTGGTATCATGCACCGCGGAGATGCATTAAGCACCCTTTTGCCAGAGCATAGCTCATTTATGTTCTCCTTTGCAACAACGTTTTCCTAAGTGGGCGGATACAAGACAGAAACAAATGTCTCTTTTTAGCAAGATCCGATGAGATAAATGAAAACTCCTCTGGTACAATTACAATGTCTTGAAACGGGCGTGTATGTTCATTCTGGGGAAAAGATATAGAAGCAATTCTGATTGATTTTGTAGCCTGATCTTGGTCTGCACTATCCTCAAAACGCCTCGCATTGTCCTGAACGACCATACGTGTTGGCGTTCCATTTAAAAGAGAGGAGGAAAAAAAAAGCTATGCTTTGTTAAAAGGGGGCTTAACGTATCTGCGAAAACTATCGACTAAGGTCAGCCTGCGCAGTCCACGCAGGCTGACCTGGGCCGAAACGTATCGCAATCGGTCACTTTTCTGTATGTCCAAGGACCAGTTTACCTTATCATTGAGTCGATTTAAAAAAGATGTGGCTTTTATGGATCCAAACTTATGTGATGACTTGCCTGGAATAATGCATAATAAAGATGCATTAAGCCCCCTATTGCCAGAGCATGGCCCAAGTCAAAGTTGAAATTAAGGAGGCTATTAAATAATGATAACAACGTCATCAGGGAATCAGGCTGTAACAACATTTAATATAATTTCCTCAATTCTGTGAAAACGAACTTTTTCGCGGAAAAAAGCATCGCGTGCGATGGGCTGTTTTTTCGCCGCTTCATTCAATTATGCAAAATTGTTTTGTTTTCGGGTCAAAGAAGACAATCGCACAGAGCCGTTTCGCCGTTTCTTTTTAACTACCAAAATTGGACAAGTTTTAATTTCCTGTCTTTAACCATCAGCGAATAATTTTTCTTTGTGATCACGTTGTTAGACGACCATTACATCGGATAGGGCAATTATCCCACATTCAAATATGCCAATTATGATGTTCTATATTGCTTATTAGTGCATTCGACTAAATAGTAAAGTATCGTTTCTACTATAAGAATGCCTTAACCCTTTCCCAAACAAGCCCTGTTTTTTCACGTGTCTGCAGTACAAGTCTTTTGAAAACACTGTGAGAAAAGGAGAAATTGCTCGTTACGAGCAATTTCTCCTTTTCCCACAGTGTTTTCAAAAGACTTGTACTGCAGACACGTGAAACCCAGGGCTTGTTTGGGAAAGGGTTAATAATTTTGATATTATTAATATTCGAAACAATTACATAAATTTATTGGAGCTAACTTTTTGATTTTTGCTTTCCTTTCATCATCCTTTAAGGGAAAATATCCACTCTGTATTGATTTAAAGTGTCTTTAGTAATAGCCTGCCTTAAGTGAAAATGTTCAAAAACATATCGGAATAATTAAATGAAATGAACCAAAACTGATTTTCCAATGGTTGAAAATTCACAAATATATATACATGTATATAAAAAAAGATTTTCTATTGTTTCTTTTCTTTTCCGTTATAATTAAAAAGAAATATATGTATTTTTTTATATACACAGCTGTGATAGAACATTGCTTATGCTTTACACCTTGTGACATGTGATATTTTGTAACATGGTGGTCAATCCCTACCTTAACTCTTTACCAAACGACAAAATTTTAGACTGGTCCAAATTGAGAGCATTTGCAGACGACAAAATAAATGTGACTGAAAAGTTAAAATTTGTTTTGGGAAGGGTAAAAACATTGTGGGAAAAGAAGGAAATGCTGGTTACCAGCATTTTCTCCTTTTCTCACAATGTTTTCAAAAGGCTTCTTTCACAGGGTCGTTAAAAGTCGGGACTGTGTGGTAAAGGGTTAAGTAATGAGGGCCATTCCTTTAAATCAAATTATCTCCCTTGCCATATAAAGACTGAAGGTAGCCAAATAACAGATTGGTCCTTTTACCTGTGTTCCTTTGTTTTTTATCCTGGATTCCCTTGGGGATGTTGCGATAAAATAATTTGATTTGTGATTTTATGTAAGGTCCCAATGTATATTTTAAAGCAAATCATGTTCTCAATTATCAAAGATGATATATCGATTTGTAAAACAATCTAACCCGATTTAGCCGAGATATTATTTTAAGGGCATATTTGTTTAGTGCATTAAAATCAAGGATAAAATCCAAGTAATCTCCTTATCAGGACCAATATATGGTGGCATTTTTCTGCCACGAGATACGAGATAACTATTGTGATAATTTTAGAAAACCGTCACGAAAAATCAAAGTTTCCTGGAATTTTCATCCAGATAGTGAAAAGTTTTCTAATAAAAACATCACGATAAACTTTATTATCTAGAAAATTCACATTGATCGGTAAATATTTCAGCGCAAAATTTCTCATTCGTGTACGAAGCTAACATTCGAGGTAAAATCATTGGGATAGTTCTACCCGTTTCTCAATATCTATAAATAGAAAATTCACAGTTTGGATGAAGTCGGTATTTTTGACTGTACAAGATTGCAAAGATGTTCCGAAACTGCATCTATTTATAGATAGTATGATTGTCAGTTGTGGGCAGGAACGCAAAAAATAGTGATAAAAGTGAAAATTATTGCGATACCTTTACTGTAAGAATTTTTATTATCGAGATATTTCCAGGAAAGTTTGTTTTATCGCGATAGTTCTTTTAAATTATCGCAATAGTTATCTCGTATCTCGTGGCAGAAACATGCTACCATACCAATCTAGTACTAGAGAACCATACCAAATCTCGTTTTTTATTGAACATATTTATTTATATTTTTTCTTTATTCGTTTATTTATTATTGCATTTTTCAATTTATTCTATTTATTTATTATCTATTTGTTTGATTTTTGTCATTATCAGTTTTGTGAAAATTTAGTTTTAAGTAGCTTTAATATAATGGCAACATCATCATCTGAGTTGTTTCCCGAAAATATTCGGATACGAGAAAATTGCATATTATTTAGAACAAACCATTTCAATGTGAATATTAAGGGATCGGAAAAAGTTGACATGCAAGACATTCAGTGGTCTTCTTCTAAGCATTAAACTTTTAATGTTCAGCTGCTGATCGCGACTTTTCTGACTTTTTGCCGACATTGTAGATCAAGATCAGACTGCACAGAACGTGCAGTTTGGTGATTTGTTTTAGGTGAAAAACGGCTTTGAGTCCGCAATACTTTGGTCTGAATTAATGACTCAGAAGTTGAAAGTTCAACTGCTGAATGGATTGAACAGACAATTCCGGTCAAAATCAAACACCCCGAAAGTTCCCTTTTTCAAAGTTCCTTCCGCCGTAAAAATCTCATCATGTCGGAGAGTGTAAATCTAAGATCAGACAACCCGTTGAAATGACCCTGATCTACATTGTCTGTAAAAGTGGATTGAATCACGCTAAGCAGCCGAAGGGTTATAAGTGAGCCCACGAAATCAATTCAATTAAAAAAGAAAAAGAAATGAGAGAAAAAAAAAAAACCGTCTTGCTTGCAAATTACACTAATTTTCCATTCTTAAGAGACAGGCGACATTATTAATACCATATCATTTAAATATCACCAAAATGCAACACATGCAATGTAGAAATTAAGAATCAACCCTTAGGCTGCTGAGTGCGACTCGCTGACCTGTTGCGGACAATGTAGATCAAGATCAGCCTGCACAAAAAGTGCAGTCTGATCTTGGATCTACACTGTCCGATAAGGAGATATTTTTCCCAAAATAAAAAAAAAAAAAGTTTGAAATAGCACTTTTCGGGTGTTGGCCATCGGCTTGAAAGTTTCATTTTAAGCTATTTAGCAGGATAAGGGTTAGGAAAAAGAAGAAGTGCAACTGGAGGGAGAAACTTTCAGTTTGATTTTGGGAATGGGTTTCTGGTGCGTAATATTTATACCACGAGAGGGTGTAGGAGTTAAAGGCCCTACAGGGGCCAAAAGTAATTAGTCGGCAATCATAATTGTAAAACTAGAATTAAAGTTGCCAATTTTAAGTCTAGTTTTAAGATTCATTTTTCTGCCGACGACTGAAATTTTGACAGACCGCACTGTAACACGCTTTCAGGCTAATGATAATGTTCATTCTTTTCAATGTTAGGAATTAAACTTGTCTGCAATTTGACCCCAGAATTCTCCACATTTTGCCCCTTTGGGCCTTTAAGGTACAGAATCATTCACCATGATAATTGGGCCGTGCTCTGGCAAAAAGGGTGCTTAATGCATCTCCTTGATCCATGGTACCAAGCAAGTCATTGCATGACCATGGATCCATTAAATCTATTTTGTCTAACCAACTGCCTGAATCATGAGGTACTATGATCCTTTGACATACAGAAATTTAACCAATAGCGAAAAGTTTCGACCCAGGTCAGCCTGTGCGGAATGCGCAGGCCGACCTGAATCGATAGTTTTCGCAGATGCATTAAGCCCTCTTTTTACAGAGCATGGCTCATATGGTATTGTTTTACTCTTTACCAAACGACACAATTCTGACTGGTCTCTTTTGAAAGCATTCGTAGGCGACAAATTCAATATGTCTTAACCCTTTCCCAAACAAGCCCTGGTTTTCACGTGTCTGCAGTATAAGTCTTTTGAAAACACTGTGGGAAAAAGGAGAAATTGCTCGTAACGAGCAATTTCTCCTTTTCCCACAGTGTGTTTTACCCTTTTTGAGACCTTTCTGCCATTTTCATCAAATTTAAAATTGTCGTCTGCAAACTCTTTCGATTTGGACCAGTCCAAAATTTGTCGTTTAGGAAAGGGTTAAACCATGAAATATGTCTCTGACTGGACGAAAACAGTGGGAAAAGGAGAAAAAGCTAGTTACCTTCTTCTTTTCCCTTAACCTCTTACAAGCCTTGTGACAGATCCCATGGTTTAAGCAGCATTTAATTTATCGTCTGTAAATGCTCTCAATTTGAACAAGTCTAAAAATTTTGTCGTCTGGTACGGAGGTCAATCAGATCAAAATGCGAACTTGCTGTGCAAGTGAAGGGGACTCTTTTTATGTTATATGACACCGAAGACAGTCTCTTGACCTAATAAATTACGCACCTCTCAGGAATCAGCCCGTTTTTTAACCCCCCAGGATAGTAATTTCAACATTTTATGACGTCAAAAACAGTCAAACAACCGCAAGACAACTTTTTATTTTTCTTCCATAAGTGATTGATTTGTGTGAAAGAGATATTGATGTGTTTGTCATGGAATTTTTCCCTGAATTAAAATTTTTCAGCGCTGTTTATGCTAACTCGACCTCTTACGACAACTGAAAATACAATCCCCTGTTCCTCGATGTTTTTTTTTTTATCACATAGCCTGCCTTGCTTTCTGAGTATTATACCCAATAATCTATCTTGAATTTTCTTATTATCTTTTGTGTGCACGTTTGAGATAACCATTATGTGACGTCATATATGACGTCATTTTATACGTCTGTCAGAGAAGTGAATCAGGGGTCCGTATTCACCAACCATTCTTAAGAATATTCTTTGTCTTATTCTCCAAGATTTTCTACATTTGAAAGTAACACAACTCCTGATTGGCTAAACCAAATGGTTTAGCCAATCAGGAGTTGTGTTACTTTCAAATGTAGAAAATTCTGGAGAACAAGACAAAGAACGTTCTTAAGAATGGTTGGTGAATACGGACCCCGGGTTTAATTCATAGAAATAACCACGTGTGCTTATATGGTTTTGCATATTCTGACCTTTTTTATGCTAGATTTTGTGATGTGATAAAAGAAAATAATCTTACATTCGTTGGCTTTTGAGATAAAATTTTACTAAACTCGTTTATAAAGTGCTATTAAGCTCGCCAGAGGCTCGTTTAATGACATCTTTGTAAAATTTTATCTAAGATACCAACTTATTTCAGATCCTATATACCAAGTATGCTTGGTTAAGTAAGGGCACGGTATAGATACAAGATAAGAGTGCACGTTCTGTGCAGTCTGATCTTGATCAGTGCCTTTGGCAAAAGCCCCTGTTTTTCTCATACGGCCCCGAGAGAGTAAACCCATCAAAGCTAGAATATTCGCTGTTTCACACAACTATCAGATGGAGCAACTGATTCTCCTCCCGCAGTGTTTTCCATGCACTTCTATTACTGCTGCAGTAAGTCGCAACAGAGATTAAATGAGAAAAAAAAAAAACACAGGGAAATACAGCGAAAGCATCTAGAAGGGACGGGCCTAATGCAGAAAGAGGTACCCGACATTTTAATATAGTGCGTCAGCTTCAGCTTATTTATATACATAAGCTTTCCGACACTTTGCCCAGCCTATCTCATTTGCATTCATTACAGGAAGATAACTGTGCTTGCCGTAACACTTAAAAGATGCACCTTTCTTTTCTCTAATAGTTTCTCCTTTGTTTAAGGGGTTATTGCTTTGAGTAGGGCTGAAATAAGCCTCTTGTAATCTCTATAGCCCACTACCACATCGTTTAGTTTCAGACCTATCAAATCTGTCAAATACTACTGCAAGAAGGGTGACTGCAGAGTGCAGTAGTGAATTCGCTATATGGAGTCCCGGTTCGATTATAACCCAAGGCGCTGGGGAAGTCACTTCAGAGCCCGAGCCTAATAATCTAGCGGTGAAGCCAGGACGCACATGTTACAAGCTGTGGTCCCAGTGTGACTGAAGTAACTTGAAAGCTGCGTGAAACGCAAAAACGACTGTAAGTGATACAAATAAGAATTATTTGAATGAGAGAAAGTGTGCTTGTGACAGACATGTAAATCATTTGGATAAACGAAGTAACATGCAGTAGTCTAAAGGTAAATCAAACTATTTTCAATGTATCGTTCCGATAACTTCATTGCTTTACTTTCGAAGAAACTGTTGACATTTCCTGTACGTCCTTCTGTCGTTTAACATCATTTTTAAAATCTTGCAAAACATAATGATTGCATATATAGCTACATTTCTACTACAGGGAATATAGAATTGAAAAGGAATAACTGTAACATTTTTTTCCTGTAAGACATTCGGAAGCGCAATCGAAAATCTTTCACTGGACGCATCAAAGTAAATGAATAAATAGTCCAACTTTCGGCTTGTGTTCTTAGAGAATTCTGCTGTCGCTGGAGTTACATCCGGTTTTCTATAGAAGTTTTTAATGCTTGAAATCATTTACCTAAATACTATAGACTTTGCAGCCTATTGTGTCCTTGTCAATAAAAACAACCGACATTTCCTTTCGCTTCTTGGGATCAAACGTCTTACGGAATCAAAAACGGAAATGCATTTCCTAAAGGCTGGAACTTTCAACGTTTTTTTTTCCCCCAATATATATGTCGTAAACGTTTTGAATTATGTGAGAAGGTCTATTTTATTTCAATTGCCCTTTGTTTCGAAAGATCATACTTCCTGAACATGTAAAAATTGACAATTTTTTTTTTAGAGTGCTCATCAGTAGGATAGAGAGACTCGATCTGGGCCAATACCCTTTTGCCTCTCATACCTTACACAAAAACTCCAACTTACCAAATAAACCAAAAGTTAAATAATGCTGAGGTACTTATACAAATCCAACAATCTTATGCATTTAGCTAACCCTTATCCCCCCTCACCCCCCTCATTCCCCCTCACCAAATTTCATGTAACACGCACGCCCTCTAAGCCGCATGCTCATAAAATTATCACCCTCATTAAACTTACGCAAAACCAAATAACAAGCTTCATAAAACAAATGACTTAACCTCTATCTTAATCCTTTTACCTTTAATTCAATTATTATAACATATCAATCCCTTATGTAGTAGATGAAAAAATTTCCTAAAAAAAAAAAAAAAAAAAAAAAAATTTAATTTTAAAAAAATTTCATCATCACGCATCATTACATCAGTTAATTATTGCATCAGCTAACAAGGTGCATCAGCTAACAAGGTGCATCAGTTAATTATTGCATCAGCTAACAAGGTGCATCATTACATCATTGCATCACGCGTCATTGTTTCAAATACTAAGTTACTCAAAAATACCAAGATACTGAGTTACTGAGTTGCTCTAGACAAACTCTTACATCAGTTAATCGCTTAACCTCCCCATCAACCAACGCGTCATGCAATGGCTAGCGGGTTTATAACCTTTGGGTGGGTTGGGATTTTGGTAAAAAAAATTTTGATTTTAAAGTTATCAGAACCAGTTAACTATATGAAAAATGGAAATTAAAGCAAAACCTAATAATTTAAAAAATGATAGCATCTTATTAACTAATTGTGTTTGTTGTAATAGCATATTAGAAAAAAAGGTAGAAAATGTACGAGATAAACAGATTTATGAGTGTGATGAATGTAGATATGATGATAGACCATTTGGTTGGTGTAGAAGTAATAAGGGACCTTGTACTTGTAGGTGGAGTAAAAAAGATGTTTTATATATCACATGTAAAACATGTATTGATTTAAAATGTAAAGAATGTGGAGAAAGTGATTATAATTACATTTCTGGTAAACGTATCGATGTCACTTGTATAGGTAATGATTGTAGTAAATTTATTTGTGGAACATGTTTAACACAACCATGTAATAGTTGTGGGAGAAGAATAGCTAGTGAGGGTGGTAAATGTATTAATTGTATTGAGAAAGAAAAATTTAAACAAAAGTGGAATGGAACAATAAGAGATAAGTTAGAGTGTTATGGTAATACAAAACTAAAAATTTTAGCACAAAATAAAAATTTAAAAGTCAGGTCTAAACTTTCTAGAATTAGTTTAATTGATAAACTTGAACCACTAACAACTTTAGATGATTTTCCAATTAGATAAATATTTAATCTTTTTACTAGATTAAATATTTTATTTTGTTTCATCTGTCAGCTTATAATGACCCCATGATAAAGTTCTATAACTACCATCCCTCAGTATCAAACCCTTTTTATCATCTTCAAAGCTTAATGCTATTTTATTCATTTTTATAGTTGTTAATTCATGATGTTTACTTTTTATTCCTCCCATAGTTACACAAAAATCTTTTTCAGTATCCAAACAATCTTTATAAGTTTTAAATTTTAGGTCATTTTTAATTACAGACTTTTTAACTCCTTTACATTTTTTAGTTTCTGTTTTCTCATTATATACCATATTACCATCTTTATCTTTTTTAACAGGTTTATCATAAATAAATTTACCATCTTCATCGGTTAAAGCATTATCATTTTTATCTTTTCTTAAGATAAATTTTTTCATAGCATAAGTTTTTGCTCCAGGACTTACAAATCCAGTTAAAAGATCTCCCTTTAGTTCATCCTTAAACTTACCTAACACATTACAATTTTTATCGCTATATAATGGATGATTTTTTGGATAATTGCTAAAGTCAAACAAATTATCGGCATCCTCTTTTAAATCTTCATACAAATCTTCAGTTTCTATTGTTAAAACATAACTATCTGTATCAGTATAGCACATAAATACTTTATCTTCACCAAATTTATTTTTAAAATAGTTATAATAATCTTCTAACATAGTTGTTTTGCTAATATCAAGTATGCTTACTCCTAAATAAATTGGTTTATCATATTTAATCCATGTTTTTTTCATATGAACAGCAACCAAATTTTCATCAAATATAGTATGATTATGAAAGTTATGTTTTGCTGTTAACTTTTTAAATCGTTCACTATTTTCACCATTAACTAATTCTATGTTTACTCTATTTCTTATATTTTCCATGGTTTTACCAAAAACAGAATTCATTGCTAACTTCCATAAATTATCTAAAAAATTATTTTCATCCTTCTTTGCTTGTGTTCTTAAATTTACACACTTATCAACATATTTTTTAATAGCGGTACTCTCTTGATATTTAATTCCACGATGTATTTTTTTAATTTTTAATCCTAATCTCTGGTAAGTCTTTAAAGCTTCATGATGAAGTATATATTTTTCCTTATCATTTAAGTTTGGTATTAACTTTTCTACCTTACTAACCTTTAATTTTTCTGCCGCTAAAGGCATTTCATTATGCAAATCATGTAAATTTTTAGGATACTCTAAATCAACCTCCAGGGTACACGGATATTTTTTCCAATTATTTAATTCTTCTTCTGTCATCCATTTAAAACCGCCTATAGGTAAAGGCTTACTCATAGCCCAAGGATAAAGACTGTTTTTATCGATATAAAACAAATATTTACTAGGTTTTGTTACCTGATACTCATCATCCATATATTTATTGTTTGCCTCTGCATATCTAATACTTGTCATGCAAACGCCACCCCTTTTTGATGCTTCATAAAAGTTAAGCATATTAATATCAGTAAGTTTTTTTAATTTTATTTTGCTTACCTTAAGCATAGCATCCCATCCAAATCCAGGAAAAGTATAATACCAAGCAGGATCTAAGTCAAATTCTTTATGCAAAGAAAATCTAAAGTTTTCCATAACATCAGCTAAAAGTACAACATCTGTTTCATTGTATAGTTGTAAATAATCAGACATAGTTTTGCAACCAAAAACATCCCACACTTTTAATGCGTGTGCCAAATCTTTTTCTTCAATTCCTTCTCCATTTAAGCTTGAATAAAATTCTTCTATAGGTGGTAGTTGTGTTTCTTTTAACTTATCAAAACTATCCAACCATTCATAAGGAAAGATACCCTTTCTACTTAACAATTTTAATTTTTCTTTTGTATAACCACCACGATGATTTTCTAAATAATACTTTAAATTTTTAAAATTTTTATCTTTTAAATTTTCTACAATTTTTTCTAAACTACTAGCTAAAAACTTAAAACTATCAAGAAATCTTAATTTAATATTTTTATTTCCTACCTTTAGATTTTTTGTAAAACTAATATATTTTTCTTCTGTGTTAGGTAAACAATCAATTCTACCACTAGTTTTACCAAGATACTTAATAAAAATATGTGCATCATAACCAGATAAATTATGAAAGATAACAGGTATAAAATCAGGAACTTTTGCCTTAAGATTACATTCATTATGTGCGGCTCCTCTATAATTACCAGTAAAATGACAATGATCTCTTACTTTATAATTTTTATGCGTAAATTCACCACCACATATCCAGCAATGTACTTCATTTTTATGTTTTCTAACTTTATCTTCAGTTAAAATTTCCATTTCTACTGGGTTTTTATAAAATTCATTATAAAGTTGTTTGGCATCCTTAGTTAAAGTATCTATAAAATGTTTTTCGGCATCCTCACCTACATATCCTCTTAATACTGGTTTCATAATTTCATCATTAAAAGGACAAATTAAATAGTTATAACTTACAGGTATATGCTTTTGTGTTTCAATAGTATTACTTTTTTGTTGTGGTTCTATTTTTTGTAATATGCATTCAAAATCAGCAATAACTGCAAATGGTACCATAATTTTTCTACAATAGTTTTTAAACTTTATTAAAATTTCTTCAGGATTTTCAGGATCAAACTTAGGCATTATTATATCAACTCCATCATGATCTTCACAACGCTCCATATGTTTTTCTAAAAGTTTTTCACTACCAAAATGGTTCATACAAAGCATACAATACTCTACATTATTATTAGAAGCTGTTTGAGTTCTCAGTAAAGCATTAATATTTTTTATTAAAACATAATGTGTTTTTTCTTCTTTATCTTCAATATATAACAAATTTATATGATTTTCTTTTAAACTTTTTATAGCTCTAATACGTTTGATTTTTTCCTTACCTTCTACTATCCCAAAAACATTAACGCTAATTGTTGGATTTTGCCTTTCAAACTTATCTATATCCTGTAAAGAAACAGGATATTTAATTCCTTTCATATTTAAGTTATTTTTCTTTGATTTTAAATCATTATCAACTCTTTCAGGATGATTATCTGTTGGATTTAAATACCTTAAAATACAATCTGTAAAACATTCATCATCCTTACTTTTCATATTAATACATGCCTTTTTATTAGCAATCCACTTAGGTAGGGGTAACCAACCACCTGCTCTTAATGGATCATAAATAACACTATGCAACTTTAAATGAACCACACTAACAAAATCCCACCCACTACCACTTGAAACAAAATTAACAAAATTTTCTAAAATTCTATTTACCATTTCATAGTATAATTCTATTACATTTGTTCCTTGTAAATTAATCTCATAATCCTTACCTTCACCATCTTTGTTTTTAGAAGAAAAATTAGCCTCTACTATTTGTTCATTATTACCTTCTTCTCTTCTCATAATACACTGAAGATTTAATTTTACTTTTTGACCACGCATGCTATTTAAAAGATTTATAATTGATGAATGTGTTAGTTCTAAAAACTCTTGTGGTGTAGCAACAGGTATTCCTTCTATTTTATGTTCAGTTGCATATTCTTTTAAGGCAGATCTACTTTTTATTACGTTTATCTTATCCAATTTATCATATATACTTTTTATTTTATTTTTTAAAGCATTAAGTTCTGGTGTTATACTTGGTTGTTCTACTCTTACATTTTCTAAACTCCTTAGCAAATCATTAACTGAAGTAGTTTGTTGCCTGGTTAGTCTTTGTCTTGGTGGTATATAGGGCGTTGGTTGTAATATTGGTGCATCAATGGCAACTGTGTCTCTATCTAATATTGAAGGTCCCGTATTAGTCAAAAGAGTTATCAATTCATCACGTCTAAGCCTTGAGTATCTTCTTAATCCCCTTTCCCTTGCTAGATTTCTTAATCCAGCTACATTATATCTATCAAAATGACGATCCATTTTTTTTAAATAAAAAATTCTTTCCTTAAGTCAAAATTTTATTATTTTTTTCATAAATAATAAAATTAAAGAATATCAATTCTATATTTACCATTCCATACTCTACCATTCCAGTTTTCAATCGTTTGTGGACATTTATCTATATACTTAGAAGCCTTGTAAATTGATGGAAACTCTTTAACCTCTTCAGTTTTTACATCCGTTAAGGTAACCCTTTTAGGGTTTTTAGCAATATCCTTTAATCTA
Organism: Tridacna gigas; assembly: GCA_945859785.2. Lineage (NCBI taxonomy): Eukaryota > Metazoa > Mollusca > Bivalvia > Cardiida > Cardiidae > Tridacna > Tridacna gigas. The sequence goes on from OX244038.2 coordinate 55,917,043, forward strand.
TCATAATTAGGAATTTTTTTTAAAAATTTTTTTTCTTCCTCTTCAGGATACAAGCCATGCTCTTTTAACACATCAATATACTTTTTCTTGTTCCAATAGGAATAAAACTTAATATTGTTATCTGTTAATATTTTCTTAAAATCAGCAACCTTTTTCATTTTTTATTTAAGTAAAAAATTACTTAATATACTACACTCATCTTATTCCCATCACTCTGGAAGTTAATTAGTCTATCACTAATTAAAACTGCAAATGCCTCAGTATTTGCTGGAGCAGCTGCTCCAAATGTTGCTTTAACGTGAATATCAGTAACAGAATACTTAAGCCTTTCACTTTGTTTAGATAAATCAAACACAAACAAAGGATAAATATAACCAAAATCAGAAGGAGTAATATTAGGATTTGATACTAATTCATCCATGTTAAAAAACTTTTTTCTAAAAGAGGAAGCCTCATTATATATTCTTGCAATTTTATTAGTTGTAAAATTTATATCATGTTCATAGTTTGGATATTTATTTGAACCTAACATTACAAAAATATTTCTAACATCTATATCATCAAATACAGCAGGATTTTCTAATTGATTATTGCTTTTAGCAGTTTGAAAACTAACAATTAAAAAACGTGGCACTTCTGGGGATGATTTGGCTGATAACCTCCAAGTAAAACCTGTTGCCTGCGGAACAGCAATAGAGTCACATTGAATCATTCTATAACCAACTGGAAATTTTTCTTTCTTCTCAATAAATTTAAAAAGTTCCAACTTGTTGCCATCTTCGGGCGTTACATGAGGCATAAACCAAGATACTTTACTTAATACAACCCTACCAGGTTCATGTCTTTGATTTCCACCCACTGCTGCTTCAGCAATTCTAAAAATTGCATCGTTGTTATTATTTCTTGTTAAAGTTAAAGTTTGTTTCATTCCATAAATAACTTTGTTGTAATCTTCGCAAAAACCAAATATATGCTTTAAGGGTATCTTAAAACTAAATTCTCCAGAAGGCCGTGATCTAAAAAGATAATTCTTTCTTACAGTAAAACCAATATTATTTGCATGTGCGTCAACTCTAGTATCCTTATACCATAGTTGGTTTAATCCTTGAGATTTAGAAAAATCATCAGGGTATTTTAACAATCCAAGCATTGTTGTTGCTTGACCAGGATAATTAATTGATTCTATTTCATTTCCGCTAAGTTGATATCTAAAATTTTTAAACAAATACATAATTCCATTATTTATTAAGGAAACTATATCTTCATCATGACGAGCACCTGCATCCATATTATAATTTGGATTAGCAGCAGCAAGATTTTCTTTACATAAACTTCCTTCAAATAGTAGATATGACTCTGAAGGATGATAAAAAATATCTTGAGTTTCAATATCAATCCTGATATTTCCTCCAGGGTTGTTTAGATTAGTCCCTGTAATAGGCAGATATTCATAATATTCATATTCATCAATACTATCATCTTTTAAAATCGGCGCTTTAATATTTAAAATATTCATTTTATTATATACAATTATAATTTTTAAGTCAAATTAAAATTGTTATATTAATTTGCCCATAGTTGAGGGAATGACCTGTTTTCATCATTTACATACACACCCTTTAGTTTAATATTTTTAAGTTTTTCTACTGTAAGGTTTTTTTTCATTTTTAAATAAATTCTATTTCCGTAAAGAATGGTTACCTTAGGTATGTCATTTTCTCCTAAATATTTATTTACATCTTCTTCAAATTCCTTAATGATATCAGCTTTTTCAGGCGACAATTTTAAATCAACCTTTTTATAATTATAATTTGTATCACTGCAATCTAATACTTCACAATCTTCATCAAGTTTAAAATTTGCATAAAGAATACTAACCTTTTTTGTATTGTATTTTTCATAATGTGTTAAATTAAATTTTAAATTTGGCATTTTTTTATTTATGTAATAATTTACTTAACTTAAATTTATAATACTTTAACTCCGGAACCCTTACTATTTAATTTCTTAACTAAATCTTGTATAGCAATGGCACTACCATCTATTAAGGCGTTAATATTTTGCGCTGCAGGTTGAGCAGTTGTAGTAGGCTTTTGAGTATATTTTTCTATAATCTTTTTAGATTTTGGTGTTAAAGCCTTTTGAACTAACTTTTTACCTGCATCGACTGCTGCACTCTTTCCAACCTCTAATGCTTTTTTTGCTCCTTCTTTAGCTACACTCTTACCAACATCAACTGCTGAAGATGCAATTTGTTTAGCTGCTTGACTTGTAAATAGTCTTGTAAGAAAATTAGTTAAAGTATCAAATACTCCTGCTCCTCCATAAACATAATTTCTTTTAAATCCTCTATTTTGTGATGTAATCATTTTTTATATTTTAGACATTAATTTTTTATAAGCTTTTGTATCTAATATACGCTGTCTTTTTAATTCATCACAAATACTTACCAACTCATTTCTTACGCCTGTATGACCGGCTCCTTTACTTGCCATTAAGAGGTCTAATCTTTCTAATAGTGCATTAGGGTCAGATGGAATTACCGTAATTCCACTACCTGTAATCATGTTCCAAATTTTACTAAGTATATTTTTCCACTTAGACTTAAGCGTTCTATCAGCATATTTTGCGAGCCCAGTTAATGGGTTGTTATTTTGATAAAGAGCATTGGAATCAACCAATATGTCCGTATAATTTTTTAAATCGAATTTATTATATTTTTTTTTATCTGGGTTTTTAGAAATAATTAATTCCCACAACCCTTCTGTATCAGTATCATAATCTTGTTCACCAACTAATAACAAGTAATTGTTATAAATATCAACTTCTTTATCACCAATATATAATTTTCCATTTTTATCATAAAACCCAAACGTTGTATCAGCTTCATCTTCTTTATCATATCTTTTTAAATATTTTTTTACAATTCTTCCAAGAAAATATGGTTTTCTGGTACCTTTTTCTTTACTTTCTAATTCAATACTGTCTATTTCTTCAGAGCTAAGTTTTTCTATATCAAATGCTAATATAGAAGGAAAACCTATTAATTCAATAGCTCCAATATCTTGTATTGATTTTTTAATAGGGTCTAGTTTTTCTGAAATAGGTCTAAAAAACCTAGAAAGTTGATGTTGATATTTAAGTCTACCTGTTTTCTCTACAAGCTGATCATCATGAATTTTTTTTTTTAGTTTAAGATATTCTTTTACTGTTTCTTCCCTTTTTAAAGGGTCTTTTATCTTCAAAAATGACATTTTTTTTAAAAGTAAAAAAAAATTTTAATTTGTGTTATCAATCTCACACGCACAAGAACACTTAAACTTGGGTGGTTTTAGTTTTATTCTTAATGGCTTCCATTGTGCCTTTCTACAAGTCTCCTGAATTCCTCCCGTGCTTCTATTCGTCCCTTCTCTATTAAACTCTCTGATTCCTCTAGCTTGCTTTTTTTCTTTGACTTACTTCTAATTTCTTCCTTCATTTGTTTGTATTTTTTCAATTCTTCCATAATTAAAGTAAATTCAGAATGATCAATTTCATTGTCTGATATTGCTTTTGATATATGCGTAAGTAGTGTATTTAACTTTGAATCTGCTAATATTTTAATCTGAAGATGTTTTTCTGATTTTGTTCTGCTTCTTCTAACCACAAACTTACCCACCAATGCGGCTAACCCAACAACTAAAGCACAACCTTCTAGAACCATAGTTGCAGGTATCGCTACTACGGTTGATAGTAAAGCGATTCCCCCTGCTCCGGCACCTAGTGCTATAACGGTTAGTCCAGCTTCTACATTGTCCACATTCTTACTAATCTTTAAATACTTTTTACTTAGTTGCTCTCTTTCCTTAACTTCATTTTCCAGAAAATCCTGTATCTCTGATATCTTTTTAAGTCTGAATGATTGGCCATTGTCTTCTGCTGATAGTATTGGCTGTATTGATGGCGCATTTGGTATATTTCGTGCTTCTGGTAACTCTGGATAAATCTTTTCTTTTAGTTCCATTTTATTAACAACAGATATTTTTTAACAGATATTTTTTAAATTGAATAGTAAAGACGGCACAAAAATTCACCTTCATCAATTTTTACTAACTTTTTTGAGTTGTTTGTAATTGTGGTAACCATGTCATCCACTTCTTCTAATGTAACTTCATTTGTAATAGATATTTGATTAAGTTTTAGAGCATAAGATAGAGAAACTAAAACAAAACCTTTACTCATATTAAAACCCATACCTAAAGCCAACGTTCTTGTTTTGCCTCCTTCTAATACTAATGGTTGTTGAGTAAAAATATCCCATGAAACAGAATTAACTTTTTTAGCTGGATACTTACCTTCAACAGGTTTCCAAAAAATAGTTTTTGGTTGATCTATTTTATGATAACCATTTTTATTTCCATTTCCAAATTTATGTACATTCATATTTTTTTAATTTACAATATTGCACCTAATATAGGAATATTAGCAAATGGACTATTAGGCCCTAAAAGAAGACCTTTTCCATCATAAATTTTTCCACCTTGTTTTAAATACAATCCATTACCAACGGAACTCAATCCTTTACCTTTGTATGGTTTAAGATATAAACCTTCACCATCAGTTTCAACTTGACATACACAACCACCTTTCTTAAGATATAATCCGCTACCCATTGCTTTTTGAACACCTGAAGAAGCAAGACCAGATAGGGCACCAACTCCTATAGCAGGTAAAACGGTTCTTGCTAATGTTGGTAAAACTGATGAAGCTAAACCAGCCAACAAAGGTAAAAATCCGCCTTCTACTTTCATATTATGCTTAAGTTGTTTAGTTGACATTCTAAATGTTGCCCCCTTACCACCTTTATAAGCTTTTGCAAGTTTATTTACTTGTGGTTTGGTTAATGCTATTACATCATTACCATGAATATCCTCATACTTTAAACGAATGCTTGCTGGAGCTTTGTTTCTAAAAGAATGTATAATTTTTTCCTTTTGTCCGTCTGATATATTTATTTTAGCGTTGATATAGTTTGTCATTTTTATATTATCTTGCCTCTCTTATATGGAATCTAATTCTCACCTCTAAGATTTAGTAATGTTCCATCTTGATCTGTAATTGATACATTTAAATCATGTATTTCATTTAATGTTAGGGGAAGATAAACAAGGTTTACCGGATTTTCTATTATTTTATATCCTGGTGATACATTAGGAAAAAAACTGTAAATCGTATTTCTTTGTGAGCCGTTAACATAACTACCTGAAATTAAATCAATATTAACTAACAAGCTATTAATACTAAGAATATTTACTACATTTTCAGATTCATGAAATCCTTGTAGATATTTTGCTCTATTAAATCCTAATACTTTTCCGATACTTCTACCTTGGTTAAAATCAACCTGATATCCATTTTCAACATAAAGAATAGATTTTAAAGTATTAGTGTTTGCGGAAATATTAATATAATATTCTTCATTATCTAGGTCATAATGTCCCCTTTTCCTCATTTCTTGTTGTATTGTATCATTAATATCAGCTAAATCATAAGATCCCTCTGGTAATTTTAGTTTTACCCATGTTGCACCATTGTCAGGTGAATAAACAAATGTGTTGTTTCTTTTATCAATATTAGGAAATGAATAGTAAGTTTCAAGGTTAACCAACGCTATTTCATATTCTTTATCTTGGTCTAATTTAAGTGGAGGAGTAAATCTTGTTTTAAACTCTGTTTTGTTATCGCTTACGATAATTTGAAATGATGTTTTATGGTTAGTGTTTTTTACTATCTTTTCAAGTAATTCTACTTCCATTTTATAATTTGTAAAATATATTTTTAAAATGAAAATATATTTTTAATGGTAATCCATGTAATCTCGTGGTATGTAAAAGTTGTCAAAACCACATCTATATTTTCCATCATTACGGTTCTTAGTTAAATCAATCACAACAAAACCATGTGGTTTTTCCCAACAGTTTTTACAAAAATTGATAAACTCTGTTTTAGTCATATCATCTCCAACATGATCACTATAAATATGGTTAAGATTTTTTAAGTCTTGTCTAAACAAGCATATTAAGTTAGCATTTTCTCTAATAGTTTGACGAGGTAATCTAAAATAATTTTGTGCTAGATAAAAACAATCAGCGTTACTATGTCTACCCCTTACATAATAGTTTTCACACTTGTTTTGCCTTTCTAAAAGTAAGTCATCAAATATCATTAAGTTTTTATTTGATGCATTTAAATCTCGTGGGTCAGGAACATCACTAGCATATTCAAAAAATTCACAATTGATATCAGATTTTTCCTTAATTGTTTTTGCCCATTCTTCAACTAATGCAGTAGGTGAAATATCTTGGTTTTGAACTTCATCTTTAAGTGAAAACAACCTTAGTATGTATTCTTTTGGTATTTTTTCTTCAAAGGCTTTTTTAAGTATGCGATATTCTGGTTGAAACAAACTTTTTCCAAAAACGCATAAGTTGTTATAATCTAACCAATCAGGTCTTAACAAAAGGTTAAGTAAAAGTGTAGTTTTACCACATCCTGATTTACCTACTATTAAGCCCCTGATGCTCCTAGGTAAAAGGGGATGATTAAATCTTTTTGCTAACGCTTCATTCCATGATAAATTAACAATATCCATATTTTATATTAAAAAATTTATTTTAATGTATAAAAAAATGTATTGCATTAAATGTAAAAAACAAACTGATACTACAGATATAGAGTATGTGGTAAGTAAAAATGGTAAAAATATGGCACGAGGAAAATGTGTTAATTGTGGTATCGTGAAAACACAATTTATTAAACAACAAGAAGGTGGTTCGTTGTTCAACAAAGCAATCAATAACTTACCTGTTGAAATGCATTTACCTGGTCATAATTTTACTGGTCCTGGTACTAAGTTAAAGAAAAGATTAAATCCTGATTTAACACCTAAAGAATGGTCAAAGCCTGTTAATCGTGTTGACAAAGCAGCATATCATCATGATATCTGTTATCTTAAGCATAATGATACTAAAACACGGAATGATGTGTGTGATGCTAATATGCTTAAAGAGTTAAACGGTATCTATAATCCTACTATTAAGGAAAGAATGGAAAGAGGATTGGTTTCTTCATTGATAGGAACCAAGAAAAGATTTGGTATGGGTGTAAGTAAAAAAAAAATTCACTAGCAGAAGAATTACATAAACCTGTAAAAAGAAAATTTAAGAAAAGGAGAGTTAGAGTAAATGGTAACAATAAGATATGGGCCGCAGATTTAGTAGATATGCAAGCATTTTCTAAACTTAATCATGGAGTAAAATTTCTTCTTGCTGTAATTGACATCTTTTCAAAATATGGATGGCTAATACCATTAAAGGATAAAACAGGAAAATCTGTTTCTGCTGCACTGAAGAGTATTTTTAAGGAAAGAAAGCCTGAGAAAATGTGGGTAGATAAAGGTAAAGAGTTTTATAACAAAGATGTTAAAGATTTGGTTGAATTGTATTCTACTGAAAATGAAGAAAAATCAAGCGTTGTTGAGAGATGGATTAGAACAATGAAAGAAAAAATGTGGAAGTATTTCTCTGCTCACTCAACAAATGTATATATTGATGTATTACAAAATCTTGTTAAGGAATACAACAACACGAGGCATTCTTCTATTAAGATGACACCAATTGAAGCAAGTAAGAAGAAGAATGAAAATAAAGTTTGGACAACATTGTATCCTGATTATGATCAAGTAAGGGAGGATATCAAACCAAAGTTTTCTGTTGGAGACAAAGTAAGGATAAGTAAAAAGAAAAAGACTTTTGAAAAAGGTTATACTACGAGATGGACTGAAGAGGTTTTTACAGTTTCAGAAGTAAAACATACATCACCTGTAACATATAAAATTAAAGATTTAAATGGTGAAGAAATAAAAGGTAGCTTTTATGAACCTGAACTACAAAAAACAAGCCAAGAGGTGTATAGGATAGAAAAGGTTATTAAAAAGGGAAAAAAGAAATCTCTTGTAAAGTGGAAAGGTTATTCTGATGAGTTTAATTCATGGGTTGATAACGATGCTATTATAAATATTTAAATATATAAAAAATGAAAGATATTACAATTTATAATGTAACTTTAAAAAATAAACCTTTAAGTAATTTTGAACTAAATGATGCTGCAAAAAAATTAAAATTAAAAAATTTTAGAGGAACATTTTTAAGAGATGCCCTACCAAAAAAGAATAAAAAAAATGAATGTGGTATATTAAACCTTGATGACTCTAGCGGTCCCGGCACTCATTGGGTTGCATGGTTTAAAGATGGAAAAAGAAAAATTTATTTTGATAGTTATGGTATTCAACCACCTAATGAAATTATAGATTATTTAAAACAACCTATATACTACAATACTGATCAATTACAACATGCGGGTGAAGTATTTTGCGGTCATTTATGTTTGTTTATTCTTAAAGAGTTATGCGATGATAATGAATTTCAAAATGTTTTAAATAAACTTTTTTAGTAATATTAAAAACGATGCCTGTTGATAAATTTGGAAGAATGGATGATGTTAAAACAAGTGGCAATGGTGGTGTGTCACTTGCTTACATTACTAACAACTTTTTACGTAAAGATGGATCAACCACTGTTACCGGTTCTATAAATATGAATGGCAACACATTTACGAGGGTAAGTAATCCAGTAAATCCACAAGACGTTGCGACAAAGGATTATGTTGATAATACAGCAGGGGCTAACGCAGAATCACCACTATTAAAAGAAAATGGAAATTTTATTGCTACTGCTCCTTTCAATATGGGTTTTAAAAAAATACATAATCTACATGACCCTGAAGAACCACATGATGCTGCTACAAGAAGTTATGTGGATAAGGTTAGTAGAGAAAGTGTCATTGTTAAACGTAATGATGGAAGATTTGTTGCTACAGGAAATATAGATATGAGGAAACATGGGTTAATTAATGTCCTGTCACCAGCTGAACCTGATGATGTAGCAACAAAGGGATATGTTGATAGTCAATCCTCACCATTTTTGTTTAACCCTATTGATAACTTTTATACTGCAATAGGAGAAATATCTATGGGTAACAGAAGAATTCATTTTGTTGCTCCTCCAATTGAAAATAGCCATGCTGCAAATAAGCTTTATGTAGATAGCGTTATTGAGATGGCTACCGCAGGTGAAAAGGCTTTAACAAAAAACCAAGACGGGTCTTTTTCAGTGGCTGGTAAAATAGATATGGGTGGTAACTCAATTACTGGTTTACCAAATCCAATAAATCTTAACGCTGCTGCTAATAAAAATTACGTTGATAATGGTGGTGCCATTGTAAAAAATCCAAATGGAAGCTTTACAGCAATATCTGATGTAGATCTTCAAGGTTTTTCTATAAAAAACGCGGCGATGCCTGTAGATGAGGGAGATTTAGTAACAAAATCCTATGTGGATGGAAGGGTATCGCTTCATAAAACAATTATAAGCGTGTGTGCCGAGGAGCAGGGTTCTTTAACAGACGGTAGTTATGAGTTTTCTTTTGGTAATGGAAGTGCCGGAGTAAGTCATGGGATGGGAGGTTATTGTATGTCTGCTCCTGGTAGAATTATAAGAGGGACTTTAATGGTTGTTAAGGGAACCGGTATTCTAAAAGAAGAGGCAAAAGTTAATATAGTCGTAAATGGAGTTGAACAGATTGACTACTCTATAATAAAAAAGAAAGGAGAAGGTTGTAGTTGTGTAGTTTTCCCGCAACCTTTAGAAATAGACCAATGTGATGTTATAAACTTTATAACAAGAACAAATAATCCTAATGCTAAAAATGCATATTTAACAATACTGATAGAGTTAGACTTGTAAAATATATAACCCTTTATACTGGGTTAAATATTAATAATATTAGTAAATAATAAACTACCAATGATAGCTATTTCTTCAATTTTACTCACTATCACTCTTCTATATGAAATCTTTTTTCTTATGGTTGGGTATTTTTTAACCATGTTATTAACTTCATCTAAAATATTATTAATATAAGAAACTAACATTAACTTCATTTTTTGATTTTTATCCTCTCCTTTAGGTTTAGGGATGCGAATATAATTTAATGTATTATAAAGGACCGTATTGGAAACATCACTGGAAGTTAATTTTTCTTCAATACAATCTACAATCCCCTTAGCAAGTTTATCAAGATCTTTAGTATTTTTTTTTTTATTTCATTTTGTCTATTATAACAAACAAACGCTTCATTTTTAAAGGTTGTGATTTTTCCTTTGTTCATCTTTGTAAACTGTAGGAATCTAAAAATTTTAATTCAAAATTTATAGATTATTATTAAACTTAAAGTTTATGCTATATTCTTCAATATCATTAATACAACTTTCAAGGAAACTGTGTTCGTTTGGACAATCTATAAATCTTTGTTTAAAGAGAGATAGCAAATTGGTTAAATCTTTACTGTAAAAACAATGTTTAACGCGTATGTTGTTACCACCAGCATAAAATGTTATGTTTAAAGTATCTTCTTTAGGTTGTTCATAAAGCATTTTACTGCAGTAATAGTAGATATCACTAAACCATCTTGGATCTTTATAGGGCATTAACCCAGTTCCATTTGTGTAAATGATTTTGTTTGTGTTTATAGGATAAATATTTGATTTATCCCTAAGTAGGTCATTTAGCTTTTGCTTGAAATCAGGCTCTAGTTCTAGCATTTTATTTTATGAAAATTTTTTTAAATCTTTTTTTTTATTCATCAATCAATTCTATCAATGTTTATTAAACCGTTTTCTAGTTCTTCTCTTTCGGATATTAGATGATCTAGATAGTAACATTCGTCTCCAAATTCACAATTTTTATCAAACCATTTTTGCATTACACCACCGTAAACGCAATGGGTTAGGTAGTAAGTATAACAATTTATTTTTTTATAAAACTTTTCTAGTTTTCTATATTTTTTTATCACATTTACCACTTGATTGTATTCTTCATCCTCTACGGAAAATACTACACATGCTCTGTTTGTTATTTTTTTAAATAACTCATAATTATGATCCATATTCATAGATGCTCTTGAATGGAATTGGTCTATTACCCATTTGTCTTTTACAGTTTTACTCGCTTCAATTTCTTTCTCAATTTCTTTCATATTTTATATATCTCTGGTTTTTTAACTAACTATGTTTGCTGAAACTTTTAAGAGTAAATTCAATCTTTTATTTCTATCGAAGGAATAAAAAAATTTTTTTTTACCATGGTCTTATTTATGCCCGCACCATAACAATTTGATTTTTAAAAAATTAAATTTTTTTTTTTTTTATTGTTCTTCTAGATCTGCTATGTCTATATACTCATATCTGACTTCCCCTGAATCATTCTCAAAAAATCCAACAACTTCTCCTTCTGTTCCATCATAATCTTTTCTTAATGTTACGTCTTTTCTATCAATTGTCCATTCTTCATCGTCACTAAAATCATATTCTAAAAATTCGTTGTATGCTTTGTCTAGTAATTCTTCTTTAGTTAAAGTATTATCCTCATAATCATCAATAGTTTTATCGCTTTTTTCCTTTGTTTCAACATAAAACTTTAGTTTGTCTTTAAACAGTCTTATAAATCTATCAACGGTAATGTCTACTTTATCTTCTTTAACGTCGTTTTCATGAAAGTACCATAGAAGATCGTCTTCTACTATTGACTCTTGCAAACCTTTTACTTCTAAAAGAATGCAGGAAGCTAGATCGGTTAGTTTTTGTTCTAACCTTTCTTGTATTTTGTTTTTAACATCTAGTGTTTGGTTGTTATCAGTTGAAAATTCTTGTAAGTCTGTCATCTTACCTACTGTCTCTGCGCGATCTTTTACCTTAAAATCAATTTTTTATTCTTGCGTCAAGGAATAAATTTTTTTTTTTTTACCAAAATCCCAACCCACCCAAAGGTTATAAACCCGCTAGCCATTGCATGACGCGTTGGTTGATGGGGAGGTTAAGCGATTAACTGATGTAAGAGTTTGTCTAGAGCAACTCAGTAACTCAGTATCTTGGTATTTTTGAGTAACTTAGTATTTGAAACAATGACGCGTGATGCAATGATGTAATGATGCACCTTGTTAGCTGATGCAATAATTAACTGATGCACCTTGTTAGCTGATGCACCTTGTTAGCTGATGCAATAATTAACTGATGTAATGATGCGTGATGATGAAATTTTTTTAAAATTAAATTTTTTTTTTTTTTTTTTTTTTTTTTTTTTAGGAAATTTTTTCATCTACTACATAAGGGATTGATATGTTATAATAATTGAATTAAAGGTAAAAGGATTAAGATAGAGGTTAAGTCATTTGTTTTATGAAGCTTGTTATTTGGTTTTGCGTAAGTTTAATGAGGGTGATAATTTTATGAGCATGCGGCTTAGAGGGCGTGCGTGTTACATGAAATTTGGTGAGGGGGAATGAGGGGGGTGAGGGGGGATAAGGGTTAGCTAAATGCATAAGATTGTTGGATTTGTATAAGTACCTCAGCATTATTTAACTTTTGGTTTATTTGGTAAGTTGGAGTTTTTGTGTAAGGTATGAGAGGCAAAAGGGTATTGGCCCAGATCGAGTCTCTCTATCCTACTCTCATCGCCAAGCGAATACAATCTTTTTTTTAAAATCCGGTTGTAGACAGGTGTCTTTTTGTCCTAAACCCCCATGTGCATGAGATTTTACGGAACTGGCGAATTTTTTTATACAGCAAAATATGAGGAGATAAGCATTATTTATACTTTAACTAACAAAAACAAAAGTAGACTGCGTTTACATTTACATAGTGGTATGGTTGTTTTGCAATCGGGCTACCCGTCTATTTTCAAGAGACCAGGGTCCGTATTCACCAACCATTCTTAAGAACGTTCTTAGACTTATTCTTCAAGATTTTCCAAGTTTGAAAGTAACACACCTTCTGATTGGCTAAACCAAATGGTTTAGCCAATCAGAAGGTGTGTTACTTTCAAATTCGGAAAATTTTAGAGAACTAGACCAAGAATGTTCTTAAGAATGGTTGGTGAATACGGACCCAGAAATAACGTCATCGTACCCATGTCAATACAATTACCATATATATCGGACACGTGTTATTGATCCTATGATATTCCCGCAAACCTGTGTAAAATTCTGATGCGAAATCTAAAAATATCCTAAAAGGCTACATTTTCCTTTCAGGAAATACAGTTAGTTTAAACATATTTTATTCAATAGTCACATAAAGGTTAAATTCTAAAGATTTAAGTTGCGCGAAAAGGATTGGAAGGAAAGCTATGAATTAATGATAATTAATACAATTAAAATTGTTTTCTCTTAAACCTTTGTCTTCTTCAACTTATAATTATTATTATTATTATTATTATAACAACAAAAATAATACTAATACATATTTGATGGCAAATGGTAAAACAATATGTATAACATCGTAATTCACGGGAACATTATCCCACCACAGACTCGACTGAACGTTCCGTGCAGCTGCCTTAATTAGACACTGCCTTCCAAAAATAACTGAGACAATTTGACGGCAAAGGGTTGAAAAAAAATCTATAAAAGCCCATAATTGACTGGAACCCAATCCTTCCAGATCTATAGATCTTTGAAAATGGATCGTGTACGCTTCTAAGTTAGTTTCAGACAATGAAAGCGATAGGTGAAAAATTGCCAATAAATGCCAAAATAATTGTATAATTTAGCTTAATATAGAAATAACGCATGTTAGGCTTGGCTTCAATTTCCCTGTTACACGCATGATTTTTTAAATGAATATTAGCTTAAATTTCCTGCATTATATTTAAAAGAATAACTTGTTTTCGCGTATTGCATTAACTCATTACGAAACGATAAAGTTTAGACGTGTCAAGTTGAAAGTTTTTTACAAACGACAAATCAAAGTTGATCTAATGATGGTATTGGTATTTGAAAGTTTACAGTTTTTTTTTTTTTTTTCAACAGGATGGAAATCCTTGCAGGAAAATGAGAAACTGATTATGAGAAGCAGTTGCTCCTTTTCACAAAATATTTCTAAAAACATTCAAACTATAGGTGCGTAAAATAGAGTTCAGCAGCATCTAAAAAAGAGCATTTTGAGTGAAAAGTCTAGAGATACAAAACTTCATTGTTTGAACACTACTGAAAATACTATGACAAAAGCCGAAATTACTCCCGAAGAAAAGAGAAAACTACAACATTGTAACAAGTACAGAAATTGCACACAATGAGTTTTTAACCTATCTGCACACAGTCTTCTTCAACCTTTTGTTCTAGAACATAAGTTCATAGGGGAGAGCTAAGTCCTGACCATTTACGAAACATTTCCAAGAAGGCTTTTGAAAGTATTGTCACAAAATGTTTCCAGAAGACTTCTTGCCTAGAGTCGTTTAAAACTACCAAAGACAAATGGCAGCCTTTGCGACACATCTAACTTGCTGTTTGATTTTTTTTTTTTTTTTTTTTAAATATTGACAAGTCTAAGATTTTGACATCAGGCAAAGGGTTAACGATTATTGGAGATCTTATACAGCGAACCCTTTTCCAGACAAATTAGTATCGTATTAGCGTATAATTAATCAAAATGGGCATCGCAAAGTTCGATCTAACACATTAAGGGAAATAAAGCTTGAATAGAGATTAAGCTGAGATCGTTGTATTTTTTCCCATTTGTCCACAAAATGGCACATATAATTATAAAGAGTCGTGTTCTGTGAAAAGGTGGTTTAAATGCACCTACAAAAAGTATCGACCCATGTCAGCCTGCGCAGTCCGCGCAGGCTGACCTGGGCCGAAACTTTTTGCCACTGGTAAGTTTTTTGTATGTCATAGGTCCTTTCTGCCTGATGACTTAGCTGGTGTTTTAGTTTTAGCTTGTCGGTAAATGAACCTATCTCTGTGTCCTGCAGTTACAGAACGCTGCACATCATTCTTGATAAAATATTGGCTTCTCATTTACAAGGTTTCTGGTTCGAATCCCGAAATAATGTGGAGTTAACATTTTGAACTACCCACATTATTGGGGTAAGGTTTTAAGGAAACAATCATCGATACCGATTTATAGAACTTGTTAGAATTTGTTTCACAATCGATATAAAATACAAGTCAGCCTTGCTCTGTGAAAGAAAAGTTGAATCCATCTGCAAAAAGTGTCGATTCAGGTCAGCCTGCGCAGTCTACACAGGCTGACCCGGGTCTAGACTTTTTGCTATAGTTAAATATGTAACACAAGATACTCGCTATTGCCTACCACGATTGCTATTTAGAATGGTCTGTGAATACGGGACAAGAAATTGTGCTGATTTCTTAATTCAAAAATAGACCAAAGAATGCTATCTAGAGTGGCTGGTAAATATAGGCCCAGAACTGCTGCTCCTCTCATTTCTTCGGAATAGAAAAAAATGTCTTACTCACATTAATTTAAGAAAGAAAATTACCATTTTGGCGGTTCGAAATATTTTGTTATTCGCCATTAGTAGCTTGGTACAGTTCAAAGCAGTGATTTGTGTCTGGTCTATGGAGAGTAATTTGTGCGTATCCGTTTTTATTGCCCATTTATGCCTTTGCTAATAGCAGTTGAAAGAATGGGGAATGAGGGACTGCTCTATTGTACGCATAACTCTGGTCGTTACTTTATTCTTTCCAGGATGTAATTGGAATGTGGGGACCTAGCAATGAGTTGTCGGTATATTTGAAAGATCGCAGTCTCTGGAAGGATACGCACAAACCAGTAGCTGTACAGATATAGGCACAAGCTTCTATAATTTTCATGTGCACTCAGTTGTTTTTGCAGACTTTAAGTGGTTGGTCACATGCATTTTAGCTACATTGTACATGTAGGGAATTTAACATATAAAATCGATTATAAGACACCCTTGCCTTCTTCAAGTTCAATATTCAAGGAATACTCTTATGCCGTCAGCAGTTTTTGTATGTCATGTTTTAAAACTGATTAATCTGATGTTTTTCAGGAAAAAAAAAAAAGAACATCCGGGGATTAACCGTATATACTCGACTATAAGACGCACCGCCAACATGTACTTCATTTTCAAATTCTAAAAAGAAAAGCCTGATCCGACAGAACTACCAGAGCTACAGCATCTGTTCGTTTTCCTATTCGTATTTTTATCATGTAATTGTTCGAATAGCTTTGAGGTACAATAAACATCTGAGTATTTACCTATATATTCGATTACAAGACGCAAAATTGCCTATATACGAGACAGTCCTATACTTAAAGTTATGTGCAGACTGATGTCAATCTACATTGGCCACAAGAGCAATTACCATTGTAAAAAGTCACCGAAAACTAGTCTAGGATGTTGTCGTCTGGTTAAGTATATCAAATAATTATATTTGGAAAACTGCATACCGAGATTTTATTGGTCTTAAACAGTGAATACGAAAGCAAAAGTATTTTCTGAATACTTTGATTGCCTTCGAGAGTTACTTGAAAAAGAAAAAAAAAAACAATCATGTAATAATATTTATAAAGGTAACAATGTAGAATTGACCTCTCGTATCGTGCAGTCAGTACGTTAATCATTTAACGTTCGATCGTCTCTACCCTATGAAAACTCGAAATTCACAGATACAGTCAGGTCATTTAGTCTTCTTGAATGTTGGTTTTTCCTGGTAAGAACTTGCATCGTTTATTCAGTTTGCCCATATAAGCAATTACAGAGCTCCAGATAGAGGGAGTGATTTTGATTTCAAAATTGAAAATATTAATAATTCTCCACGAAACCCTTTGTTATGGGTGCTCATTAGGATCATCTCATCGAGACGATTCTAATGAGTGCCCACAACATAGGGTTTGGAAGAGAAATAATGGATTTAGAATGCCATTACTCCCTCGTATCTGGAGCTCTGGATTAGAGCTGCTTTTCCTTAAAAAAAATAACAATAATAACATATCATGATAAGATATGATAAAAGGAGAAGATGTCATAGCCTCAGGATGAATTTCAAATAAACATATATACTACATGTAATTGGATTTATCACGCCCGGGTTACATAGGTTTTACTTTACCGAGGTAGCGAATACAGATACGAAATGAGAAAAAAAAAACATGTCGAGGTCAATAAAACTTGTCTTAAGCAACCAACCAAAGAAGCAACCAACCAAAAAAACAATGCTGGTCTCTTGGTCTCTTAAAGCAAGTGACTGCTTATCTCAGGAGATAATTTCTTTTGCACAAACGGTGGAAGAATTTGTCTTTGAAATAATAATAATAATAATAATATGTTAGATACGACCAATTTTCCGATTACCATACCGTTGTTAAGGGAAAAAGAAGCCTTCTTTGTTAAACCTTAGGATCACAGATGAATTCTTATTACAAGCTACCACTGACACGGTTTTGTTTATGCTTTCTCTATCTTGAGTGTCTAAGGTGAAACAGTCATGTAATATTTACGTAGGTAACATGATAGAATGGATTCTCTGAGCGTGCAATTCGGACGTTCATCAATTAACCTCAAGGGTGACTTTAACCCTTTACCAGACGACAAAATTTTAGCCTTGTCAAAATTGAAAGCATCTGCAGACGACAATTTCAGTGTGGCTCAAATGGTGCAATTTTTCTTTGATGGAGTAGAAAACATTGTGAGAAAAGGAGAAAATGCTGGTAACCAGCATTTTCTCCTTTTTCCACAATGTTTTCAAAAGGCTTCTTTCCCAGGGGCGTTAAAAGGCGGCATTGTGCGGTAAAGGGTTAACAATTGGTTGCTTTTGCGGCTTGCCTAGATACAAGCTCAGTAAAGCGCTGTTGCTCTCTGCGACCGAATAAATCAAAGTCAGACGGTATAGAATCTCTACCGTCCATATAAACCTTCCGCATTTTTTATCCACTGCAAAGAACTCTAAAATAGCTGAAACTTATTATTCTGACCGAAACAAATTGCCTATTTTTTTTTTTACTATTATAACTCAAGGGTTACTGCACGACTCACTGGTGAAGTTATTTGTTTGGAATTCGGACGGCCTGTGAACGGTCCTCGCTTAAGGCCCTAGGCTTCTTGCAGGAGTTCTATTGAGCAAGACACTTTAGAGCACTGGCCTTTTACTGGTGAAACCCCAAAAAGAGATACTGATATAACTGAAATAATCTTAAAAGCAGCATTAATCAATCACCCACCCACCCACCCACCCACCCAATCAATCAATCAATCAATCAATCAATCTATCAGAATCCTAATTCGTTGCCTATTGCAGATAACAGATACGGTCTTGTAGCGGGCCACTTTAAAGAACAGTGTGACAAAAGACGAAATTGCTTGAAAGCGTTCAAATGTTCACTTTTGTCGCGATATTTTTGCTATGCATTCATGTATGATATCTTAATCATTACGATTATGCGCTATCCGAATCTTGCCGGAATGCTTTCAAAATCGTCTGCTGTACTTTTTTTTTTTTGCAGGAGAGAAAATTAGACAAAGGTTAATTATTTCTAGATATTCCCAAAGACACCAGCCACGTTTCTTTTTGCTGAACCTTACGCGGAAGTAATTAAAACTAAGGGTCTAACGTTTCTGTTGATCTTTGTCAACTGGGAGATTTACACAGGGCATCAATCTTAAGGATAAATAATTCTTCTTTATTTGACACCTTTAAGCTTTTGCCGAACGATCTCTTGTTTTAACGACCACGTGAAAGAAAGAAACCCCTTGAAAACATCGTGTGAAAAGAAGAAAAAAATTGTCAGCATTTTCTCCTTTTCCAACACTGTTTTTGATACCTTTTTCAGATATAAATTTCATCATTTGACCCAAATCTAATTTGTCGTCTGCAAATGCTTTCAATTTGGACGGGTCTAAAATGTTGTCGTTTGGTAAAAGGTTAAAACTCCTTCAGCGCCACGGCTGAAAAGAGGGTCTAACGCGGACTGCATGGATCAAGATAATATGAGCCATGCTCTAGGAAAAGGGGGCTCAATGCATCTACGAAAAGTATCGGTCCAGGTCAGCCTGCGCAGTCCGCGCAGGCTGACCTGGAGCGAAACTTTTCGCTATTGGTCAGTTTTCTGTATGTCAAAGGACCATTCTATCCTATGATTAAATCGGCTGTTTAAAAGAGAGTAGCTATTATGGTTCCATAATTATGTGATGGCTTGATGGGTATCACGCAGCATGGAGACGCATGAAACCCCCTTTTCCCAGAGCATGGATCATATATAGAATCAGAATAACTGGATTGTATTTTTTTTTTTTTTGCCATTTAAAGACGTCAAGTTTACATATTCGGTGCAAGAAGTGGACCTGTCTAGAACACACTTCTATCGCACCCCTATTATATTATCTAGGATCTGACATCAATTGGCATTTGAGATATACAGTATCTGTCATGAGCTGACATTGCGTTTGAGGTAAAATTTTGATAAATGTGTGAAGAAAATGTTAATCAAGCTGGCCTTCGATGAGATTAATTAATACACAGGTATGACGTTCTTTTTTGGGCGTGTTTGACAGAGATTGCATCGGAAGCTGATGAAATTTCATTCATTCATTCATTCATTCATTGCTTTTTGTGTCTAGTAGCTTTAACTCAAAATATGTTTGCTTAAGACAAGTGCTTGCTTAGTAGAGGTCCGAACCGACAAATGTTGCCTCTTCTAGGCACTCTAAATAGGCTTGCTTAGAAAAGGTCGTCGGCTTAATCCCTAGCCTGCTAACCAAAATGAAACTTTCAAGTCGATGGTAAAAACTCAAATATTGCTATTTCAAAGTTATTTTGGGGGGAAAAGATATCTCCTTATCGGAAAGCGCAGTTCCAAGATCAGACTGCACGTTCTGTGCATTCTGGTCTTGATCTATATTGTCCACATAAGGTCTTGAGTCGCCCTTAGAAGCCTATAAGTCAAAAATCGTGGCCACTAACACAGGTTGTATTGTGTTTCGCTTTCGCTAAACTCCATGAGAGCTCTGGCAGATTTGCACTGCAGACGGATATCTGTATTAACCCTTTAGCTGCTAAGCGCGACCCACTGACCATTTGTGGACAATGTAGATCAAGATCAGACTGTACAGAACGTGCAGTCTGATCTTTGATCTACACTGTCCGATACGGTATTTTCTTCCCGGTGAAATCAACTTTGAAACCGCAATGTTTGGGCTTTAAGTATTGAGTAGAAATTTGTGTTTCATTTATTCAGCAGCTTAAGTGTTAATATAAAATGTTTTATCATGGATCCCGTTTTATGGCTTTCTGATATTTTGATAAAACTCCATTTAATTCCGCCTGAATTTGAAAATTTTAGACTAGACCAATTTCAAGGCATGTGCAGACGATAAATTCAGCTTTGGTACAAATGATCTTAAGCTCTCTGATAGAGCAGAAAGCATTGTGGGAAAAGGAGAAAATGCTGGTTACCAGCATTTTCTCCTTTTCCCACGATGTTTTCAAAAGCCTTCTTTCTGTGGGTCGTGAAAACCCGGGATTATTTGGAAAGGGTTAAGGGGGTTAAAAGACTTCCTGAGATTCGATAGATAAGGAAGAGCTGGAAGGCATGTAAAATTCATGATTTACATCGAAGCGTAACATTTGTTTGAAGGTGATTCGTCCCCCACTTCCGGTATAAACCAAAAATAATAGCTAGTTCAATTGATGCTGAAAAGGGATTACCTTTTTGCGTTTTGCAGCAGACCAAATACTGATAACAAAACGTTACAGGAAGAAGTTTCTAATCAGACAGGTGATCAGGTAAATTGCCCACAGTCTCAATTCGAGGGTCTGTTTTCACAAACAATTTTAAATTGTATTCAAGATTAGTCTTGTTCTAGATTGTCTAAAAAATGCAATTTTTAATAGGCTAAACCATTTTGGTTTAGCCAATCAAATATTGCATTTCTTTCGAAATTTAGAATATTCCCGAGACTTAAACTAAGAATGTTATTACTAATGGTTAGACAATACAGGCCCATATCTGACTGCAGATTCTGAGCTGAGCCAGGGTAGCTCGATTGTTAAAGCCCAATTTCTTTCTTTTTTTATATTTCTTATTTATTTATTTATTTAAGGGTAAAAAATCATCAAGATTATATCAAAGAAACATTCGAAGAAATCGGTAATAGTGAACTGATAAGGCGCATTTTTGTAACAGAGGTTCCGTCATAAAAATACCCCACGCAAAAAAAAAGAAGAGGGGAGGAATGCGCGCGCATAGTAGGAAGTACCAAATATTGTGTTCACCAGCAGCCTCGAACCGAGCAATGTGTATTTTTTCAACCCTTCAGCTGCTAAGCGCGACTTATTGACCTTTTGCGGACAAAGTAGATCAAGATCAGACTGCACATAACGTGCAGTCTTATCTTGGATCTACACTGTCCGATAAGGAGATATTTTTTCCTCAGAAAATATCTTTGGAATATCAAAATTTTGAATTTTACAATCAAACAAGTTTGAAACGACATTATTCAGGGTTTTACTTCAAACCGGAAACGACAACAGTGATTTCTTTGATGGCCACCAGAAAAATGAAATGCATTTTCTATCTATTGTAATCTACACAACCTTGCAATCGTCACGGGCAACATTTGACATAAAGACACGATAATGGTTACAGTTGCATAAAATAAAGATGAAATGGGTTAAAAACTGGCTGAAAACGAATAAATGTTTATTTCATGCTTTCCGGTAGGATATCGAGAAATAGCGGTGAAAATATTTTTCGATATTACACGGGTACAACTAGTCCACATATTTAGACGTATACATGCTTATTTACCTTTCAACATTTATCATCGGACTTTTCACATTTGATTTTTCTCATTGCATGTAACGTCTAAACGGGTCCCATTCAGTTCTATGTAGCAAATCCGATCTTCTCTAAAACCAGTATTATAACAAAAGAGAACTTCATTTACCTGTAGGTGGAACTTTTTTTGAAAATATTCAGCCGCTGTCTTGATAAATAATGGGCAGATTCATTCAGAATTCAATAAAATCACTCGCAAGTGGGATTGCCGACAGAGTCGCCGCCATGTTTTTCAGTCATGCCAGACGGTTGCATAACAAATAAGAATTGACGTTAAGTTTATGAACGAAATCTATTACAATAATCAAACAAGACCGAAGGGAACAAAATTTCGTTTTAAAAAAAGACATAATACCATTCTGTAAGTTGCATTGACCCGCACATGACGGTTCATTCGGAACAATCATATCTCTTCCACGGCAATTCATAGCAAACCAGAGTGGTGTTGAATCGGAATGGATTTAGCTCATAAATAGGCAAGTTTTCGACAAATATCCTTTTTCAATCGAGAAATTATTCATTTATCTTACTTCTGATGTATATTTTATTGAACATGTTCACTTGAAAGTATCCAAATTTGCTGTTCAAACAGCGACAAAATTCGATGTCGGAGTTTGCTAAAGGAAACTATGAAGGAGCCGATAAGACCCTACGTACACGATGAATGTCAAAATGAAAAATAACGTACGTAGGGGCTTATAAATAGGACTAGGGTACAACCAGTGAGAATACCGACCACGGGGAGTTTGTACTGATTTTTATGGAAGTCTCGACAAAAAAAGGCGTTAGAAGCATGAAATAAATAGAATATTTGTTTTTTTCGGTGAAAGATCGAAATTTATTTCATCGAGTGAACATCATCGGTAATATTTTCACGAGTGGCGCTGGCGCAGCCACTCGTGAAAATATTACCGATGATGTTCACTCGATGAAATAAATTTCGATCTTTCACCGAAAAAAACAAATATCCTCTATATCTTAAAAAAAAAAAAACTCCAGGAAGACATGGTTAGGTGCGCTTGCTGCTTTGACATAATTGAAATAGTCTCCTACGCACGATTATCGGAAATGTACATGTCTGTGATGTGAATGTAATTACTGACTCAGCCTATTAGATTTTTTTACTGACAAGGTTGCTAAAGTAGGTTTTATCTGTTTATATCTTAATTAAGACGTATGGGCATTATTGAACCAACATCGTAATATGAGATATGGGTCAAACTGTATAAACTGATCAAGTAGAGAGGGAGAGAGAGTGTGTGCAAATCGAAAACTCATAGTCGTTTTAACCCAATTTTCAAGCCGATAGTAAAAACCAGAATAATGGTATTGTAAGATTTCTTTTTTTAGGAGAAAAAAATACCCCCTTATCGGACAGTGTCGATCAAAGACTGCGCGTTCTGTGCAGTCTGATCTTGATCTACACTGTCCGCATAAGGTCAGTGAGTCGCACTTAGCAGTCTACATGCGACCAAGGCATGTTAACCAACCATTCTTGGTCCAGTTCTCAAGATCTCTGAACTTGAAGGTAACGCAGTTTTTAATCGAGAACTAGAGTAAGAAAGCAGTGCAGACTGGTTGGAGAATACGGTCCATGCACATTTCGTTTCGCTAGGTTTAGAGAAAATCTTAAGCAAACACTAAATCAATGTAAGTCGCTAGCTTACATGCCTTTAAAGTTAGATATGGATAGCAATACGCGTACACAATGTCGGGAATGCCCCATTTTTTCCTGTAACATTTCTTATCCGGTTGATTACGGGGTAGTCTTGATGACGTAGCAATATATGTATGGGCCATGTTCTGTGAAAAGGGGGCTTAATGTATCTGCAAAAAGTATCGACCCAAGTCAGCCTGCGCAGTCCGCGCAGGCTGACCTGGGCCGAAACTTTTTGCTATAGGTCAATTTTCTGTATGTCAAAGGACCAGTCTACCTCATGATTCAGTCAGTTGTTTAAAAAAGTGGCTATTATGGATCCATAAGGATGTGACGGCTTGACTGGTATCATGGATCACGGAGGTGCTTCAAACCCTCTTTTGCCAGAGCACGGCCTATATTCATTTCAAACGCACTAATTATAAACAGCTCAGCCGGTAGACTATATGGACGATGGTTTTGAGGGCCACGCTTTCGAATTCCAGCGATGGCAAATGCATCAGAGAAGCTGAATGCGCTGGTTTTTAATCTTCCTCTTTGTATTAATTTATTCGAATAAATGAATGTTACTCTGTAATTGGTAAAAGAAAAAAAAAAAATATTCTGTTGGCTCCAGCATGGCTTTTTTTTTTTTTTGTACTCCTACCGCCTTCTTTCCTTTTAACAGATATTTCTCGTCGTTGTATTTTTGTGATCTTTTCCTTACTGAGAGTAAACTGTCATACCCCAATGATTTTCCTTACAAAATACCATCTTTCATCTATAAACGCTTTTGCGAGCTTTTTGCAGATTTAACGAATTTATGCAAAATTCATTTTTTGTCGAATACTTATAGATGGGATACTGACTATATTTTTATAAAGCCTTTTATCAAATACTTTTTTTTTTTTCTATTTAAATCTACAGCTATCTTTACAGGCGAGTAAAAGTTATTCTTAAAAAAAAGACTCTAAAACTTGTGAATCGAATCTGGTTTCATTGCACTTTTAAGACTGAAAAAAAGATATGTAACACTAAGTACGAGTGACTGCATGTTCTGTGCTGTCTGGTCTTTTACACTGTACAAAATAACACATCCATTTACCGTCGACATCATACAGAATCAAGATTTTGGCCGTAACAATCCGCTTATGTTACGTAATTCACTTGGAGAGAACATTCCCGTGTAATTCATTTTAACTTGACAGTTTACTAGTTGTATAAGATTGATTAGGAAGACACTTTTCTAAATGGCATACAAAGTTGGAAACACATAGACAGACAGAAATGTCAAAAAGTTATTTTCAAAATTAAGACATGTGTGGGGGTCACTGTTTTAGATAATTTGGTTAAAAAACCCTAAGTGTATTAACTCTTATCCTCCGAAATAAGTTAAATAAAACTTTCAAGACGATAGAAAAAAAACCGAATGATGTTATTTCAAACTTATTTTTTCGGGAGCAATATCTCCTCATCGGACAGTGTAGATTCAAGATCAGACTGCACGTTCTGTGCCGTCTGATCTTGATCTACTCTGTCCGCAAAAGGACGGTGAGTCACGCTTAGCAGCCAAAGGGTTAACTTTTAGAAGAAAAATCCTGTTTGTACCGAACAATATTTGCATAATTTCTTATTTCTAAAAAAGATGCTTTAGAGAATAGATAAACATGACATAAGTTCTTGAAATTCATTTTTTTTTTTAACAGAAAATGATCCTTGTTGCAGGTGTTCCGACCACTGATTCATTTCTTCATTTTAAATTAAATACCTCACCAGGTGTGAAGCTTAATTCGACACAGTTTTTACTTAATTAAAATATTTGAGCAGATTTTTTACCCATGAAAGGCATAGCAGCAGTTCAGGGTCTGTATTCACCAACCATTCTTAAGAACGTTCTTTGTCTTGTTCTCCAGAATTTTCTACATTTGAAAGTAACACAACTCCTGATTGGGTAAACCATTTGGTTTAGCCAATCAGGGGTTGTGTTACTTTCAAATGTAGAAAATCTTGGAGAATAAGACTAAGAACATTCTTAAGAATGGTTGGTGAATACGAAACCAGGTTTCTCATGATGAGTGAGAAGCGCTGTTGCACTGTCATTGAAATAAAAGTGATAATGATGATTTAAAAAAAAAAATGCATTCAAACTTACTCCTTAAACTGCCAAGCCCGACTCGCTGGCCTTTTGTGGACAGTGTAGATCAAGATCAGACTGCACAGAACGTGCAGTCTAATCTTGGATCTACACTGTCCGATAAGGAGAATTTCCTCAGAAAATACCTTTGAAATATCAAAATCTTGGTCTTTACAAGCGGATTTGAAAGTTTCATTTCACTTATTTAGCAGGATAAGGGTAAATTAAGGCTAACTCATTTGATGCATACTGAATCTACAAGAAATTACACAAGTGGTTATTATTATCTGTCCAGGAACGAAGGAAGAAACAACATTTTTTGTGTTATAACTCCTAACCTGCTAAATAAGTGAAATGAAACTTTCAAGCCGAGAGCGAAAGCCCAAATTCCGACATTTTAAAGGTATTTTTGGGAGAAAAGATATCTCCTTATCGGACAGTGTAGATCAAAGATCAGACTGCACGTTCTGTGCAGTCTGATCTTGATCTACACTGTCCGCAAAAGGTCCGTGAGTAGCGCTAAGCAGCTTAGCGGTTAATAAGTATTGGAACACCATTTTTTCACAACAAACCTTTGTAGTGTGTACTCAAACCTTTAACTTATTCATTACCTGACAACAAAAATGTAGACTTGTCTAAGTTGAAAGCATTTGCAGACAACAATTCAAATTTGACTCAGATAATGAAACATGTCTTTGGTAGTGTAGAAAACATAGTGGAAAAAACCTGCGCTGGCTACCAGCATTTTCTCCGTTTACATCGACGTTTTTCAAAGCTCCTTCCCCGAATGGTTCTTAAAGTATAGGTTTCTTTGGTAAATGAAAATATGATATTTGTTCCCCATAGACACCGGCCCGTATTCACCAAACTTTCTAAATTCCATTCTTCTCAAGAATTGGCTAGATTTCAAATTAACACATTTTCTTATTGGCTAAATCAAACCCTTCTGCCAGTCAGAAATTAATTCGCTCTCTAAATCAAGAAATGAAAAAAAAAAAAAAAAAAAGCAATTTAGAATGGTTGGTGAAATACGGGTGACAAACTAAATTTACTTTGAAACTTTTTTACGAGTTTCTATCGAACCTTGTTTTTAAATGACTATCCGAAAACTTACCTGGTAATCTAATTCCAGTCCTTTACGATCGTATTCCTTTAGGATCCAGCCTCTCGTTTCTATTTTGTTGCAAAACTGCCTGAGAGTATAACAAAATTACAGACTTTACTCAATTTCTGATAAAAAATTTGCGTTGAGAAAATTTCACAGCATTGACAAAATTAAAACTTATCTGTCAATTTTTTTTTAAACAGTAGGTAAAATTCCGTGTGCTAGAAAATCAAAGATTTTTTAATGAAAACTATTTAAATAACGATAACGAGTAAGTGCGTAAAATTCTTAAAGGCCGCCAAACTTGACTTATGTTCCCAAAAAGCCAGCCAATATTCAGTCCCTCTGGTTCGAAATGCTTTGCCCCATGAAGTGACAGTCCTTGTTGTTATATACCTTGACGTCTTTAATATATGCACCTACATTGAATAGTATCGATATTAGAACAGACAAGCCGATAGTTCAGAGAACTCAAAAGTTCAGGATAACAAATAAAAATGTTCTATCAGTTTTTACGGGACATTTGCGTTAGTGAAATATTGCAGTACTGAACTGGAAGTTTATAGGATGAAAAAATGTAATTCATCGCCGCATGAAAATTTGCAATAGGAGAAAGTCATTTTTTTTTTTTAATACAAGACTTATTTTCACGCCCGAAAACGAACATAATGGCTTTTCATTCCCGCCAAACAAAGTACTAGTCTTACGGAATCTGGCCCTTTGCTGTCCCTTTCTCTTGCGTCTTTATAGTTTCACCCCCGAACACGAATAGATAAATTTTGCATTCCCACTTATAAATTATTAAGGAATCTTGCTCCAAGTTATCCCTTTCTCTTACATCTTTGCACTTTCATGCCCGTTCACGAATATATAGGCTTTGCATTCCCACTTTGAATTATTAGATTTTAACACAGATATGCGCGCTAAATGACCAAAGCTGTCGATGCGCCATAAAACAACATTCCTTCATTCATTCATTCATTTGAATTATTAGGGAATGTGATCACTTGCTATTCCTTTCTCTTGCTTCTTTGAAGTTTCAAGTCTGATAACGAATGTGGCTCCTTGCTATCCCTTTCTCTTACATCTTTGTAGTTGTACACTGAAAACGAATAGGCTTTGCATTCCCGCTAAAAGTTATAAAAGAATGCTGCCCCTTGCTGTCCCTTTCTCCTGCATCTTTGTAGTTGTACACTGAAAACGAATAGGCTTTGCATTCCCACTAAAAGTTATAAGAGAATGCTGCCCCTTGCTGTCCCTTTCTCCTGCATCTTTTTAGTTGGTAGAGATATTCGCATTCATCGTAAATTACCTATTCCTGTACTCATAAAATGCAATATGACCCATTCTCTGGCAAAAAGGGGGTTTAAAGTATTCCCGTGATGTATTAAACCAAGCAGGTCATTATATAAGTATGGATCCATAAATCCATTTTTCTATTTACCGACTGAATCATGACGTAGAAAGATCCTTGGAAATACAGGTAGCAAATAGTTTCGACACATGTTTGCCTGCGCGGGCTGCGCATACTGACATGGGTTGATCCTTTTTGCAAATGCACTGACCTCCTTTTTCACAGCATAGTTCATACAAAAGTTACCTGACCAGTAGTATTGTATGAGGTCCTTTACTGGCTTTTTGTAGAGTGGTGTAATGTGCATTTTCGTTCAGTATTGATTGTAGTGGATTTGACATATAGGAGCTGAGATAAAATTTTATTGAATGAGTCTAGGGAAAAAACAGAAAGCCTTTGGCGAGCTTGATAACATTTTTTTCTTGACAAGTTTCATTAAATTTTGTCTCAGACACCAAAGCATGTTAGATTCTTTTTTTATCACATAACTGTATCCAATTAATAACTAGAAAAATCGTTATATCTCCATAAGAAACCAAAATATTCATGCGACCGACTCACTACCTTGACATAAGTGTACGTTCGGAGCTTAAAATAGTTCCAAAAAGCTGACATATAATTACTTGATCTTAAACCTTAAAATTTACAAACTTTAGCTTTCGAGAATCACCAGTTTCACAGTTGAATTGACCGGGGAATTTGTGTCGGACATTGGTTTTTGGAAATCACGGGCAAGAATACAATGTTTTAAGAAATGACGTCACAAAACGCTCCTTTGACGTCGCAGAATCTTATCTAAACACGTATAAGATGAGAAAAATCGTAATTACTATAGATTTATTAAACTGAAAACAAGGAATGTTATGCGATAAAGGGTTTGATCCATGAAAGATAGGTATGCCCGATTCTTATGATCAGCATTTTAGTCGAAACAAAGAGAAAATGAGACAATGCAGATAACTACGAAAAAGTTTGGCGCTTAACCCTTTCCCGTACAATGCCGCCTTCCAACCCCCTGGGAAAGAAGCCTTTTGAAAACATTGTGGGAAAAGGAGAAAATGCTGGTAACCAGCATTTTCTCCTTTTCCCACAATGTTTTCTACCCTATCAACGAAAAATTGCACCATTTGAGCAACACTGACATTGTCGTCTGCAACTGCTTTCAATTTGGACAGGTCTAAAATTTTGTCGTCTGGTAAAGGGTTAACGCAAGTAAACAGCCTGAAGCATCCGTTATTTCAATAGAAACTCCACAGAACGCATACCGTCATAAGCATGCCAACACTTTGCCTAGCCTATGTCATTTGATTAATTAATTTATCGTCTGCAAAATGTTCTGAATATGGACGAGTTTAAAATTTTGTCCCCTCGTGAAAATCAAGGGTCCTGTTTGGCTCAGTGGTAAAGATGTAGGATTCGCAGCCTGGAGACCCCGAGTTCGTTACATACACGAAGAACTAGAGCTTTGTTGGATCATATTTGTAACAAATCATATATGTAACACATTTGTTACGTACATGATCACATTCGTAACAGATAAAGTGTGTTACAAATGTGTTTGTCCGAAATGGGGGTTGACATGAGAAGCATATATGTAACAGGTTTAGTTGTCTATTTGTATTCAAACAATTAACAGCAATAGCAACATCATTATATTCTTTACACTATTGATTTTATTCTCGATTGCAAAACAATAGTTAGCACATTAAGCTAATCGCTCTCGAGACTCACTCCAACTTGAATCAACCTCAGAGAGAGAGAGAGAGAGAGAGGACGTGTGGAATAATGATTTTTTGCCCAAGGTACCAGTGCATCTCGAGCGCGCACGTGAGTGTGTCCAGCAACATCCAAACAGCAAGAAAATTGATCTGCAGATTGGAACTCAAGGCAAAACACACATCATACAGTTTAACTTCCAACAATCTGCGCCTCGTACTGACTGTCGATCAATTGTTGAATAAAAGATAACAAGACAGATTTCTTATCTCAGTCGGCGTTCAACATCATTTGATGACAGGAAATCCCGGGTCAGAGCAAATCAGTATCAAGATATTGGCCCATCTGGTGAATAAAAACCTGCTACAAATGTGTTTCAGATGTAAATATGCATTCTTTTGTACCGTTTTTAAATCAAAATTGACCTGTGACATATGTGATTTCATGTCACATCAAAAACCGGCATCGATCATATTCGTCACAAAATATGTTATATTTATGCTTGATTTCCGAGTCATATATGTAACACATGTTACATATGTGATCATATATGTAACAGGTGTTACATATATGATTTGTTACAAATATGATCCAACAGAGCTTTCTCTAGGCTGTTCTTGGGCAAGACACTTAAGAGCCCTAGCCTTGTTCTGGGGAAATCCAGGAAACATATAAATAAAAGTAAGTTATCGCCGTAATCGGGCTAAAATAATGATGAAAGCGCGTAAAACACGCGTCAACCAATCAATCAATGGTAAAAATCCAACAACGTAACACACGTGATGCATATAGTACAATAATTATTTCATGACCATTGACGTCTTATCCAATAATGGCTGAGTGGGCTGGTTCTCCAATAATTACTAATTGGTCTTGGTCTCTGTTTTAGAACCGAAACGCTGTTTTGCTGAGTTGTATCAGGCCGCTTTCATCATTTAATTATCGTCAGATATTTATTATACTACACGGGAGGGACAACATTACCCCACCCGTCTTGGTGCATATCAATATTGCCACATATTGATTACAAGACAAGTTTTTTTTTTTAATTTACAATAAGTGTTATATGAGCAATGCTCTGAGAAAAGGGGGCTTAATGAATCTGCGAAAAGTATCGACCCAGGTCAGCCTGCGCAGTCCGCGCAGGCTGACCTGGGCCGAAACTTTTCGCTACTGGTCAATTTTCGGTATGGCAGAGGGGCAGTCTACGTCATGATTCAGTCGGTTTTTTTAAAAAAAAGTGGCTATTATGGATCCATAATCATGTGGCGGTTTGCTTGGTTCATTCATTACGGAGATGCATTAAGCCCTCTTTTGCCAGAGCATGACTCAGTTATATCTGTAACAATTTGATAAGGCCCTAGGACTAGTACTATGCGAACTCTTACAGAGTCTAGACTCTTGGATTAACCAAATGGACGTTTTCGATGGGGTCTCTAAGGACCCTAATTAAAAAACTTAGCATTTACGCGCCATAGGCGAAGACAAGGACTTTTGCGGCATAGATAAAGATCAAACTGCACTAAACATGCAGTCTGGTCTTGGTTCTATACCGTCAGCTTGTTTAGTCAAGCCTTTGATACAAATCGTTTTTGTGGATTGTGTTTTTCAGTCGTCGAAAAAAGCCGAGTTTACACATAGAATTAAGGTTATTTTCAGCCTGAACATCCTGACATAGAAGATCCTAGTTCAGACTGTGTACACATTCTGTAAACTATAATCTTGGTCTACAATGACCGCAGAAGCAAAGCGTACAAGGCACTTTATCATAATATCTGAGTCTCTTGTATACTGGCTTCAGCTATTGTTTAACTCTTGACCAAACGACAAAATTGAAATCTCATCGATGTTGAAGGCAGTTGCAGACGACAAATTTAATAGGGCTGAACTGAAGGAAATTGTCTCTAAAGGGGATATAAACATTGTGGGAAAAGGAGTAAATTCTGGTTACCAGCACGTTATCCATTTCACACAATGCTTTTAAAAGCTTTCTTCTTCAGAGGAATAAAACACCGGTTTGCGCGGTAAGGAGCTAAATGGTGTCAATGTTTGTTGCGTATGCAATACGTGAAAAGGGTACCAAATAAGCCCAAGAGGTTTTATTTGATTTTCATTAGGGATTTGTTAAGGCGATAATTGATCGGCGATATTCGCCCAGGTCATTATTTCACTGTCACAACGAGGCAATATAGACCTGTTTTTGTTTGTCTTAGATCCTTTGTTTGATATTCTAAAATGTCATTAGGCTTTATTTGCTGAAGAATTCATCTTTTGTATCTGCTTCGCTGTGAGGGATACAACCCTTCGAGCCCCAAACAAATAAGATAGTCTTATCCAATCATTAAAAAAAGGATACAGATATCAAAATCATAAGATTTTTTTCTTGATGAAAATATCTAATAAAGTATCGAACAGCGTAGGATCAATATCAGACTGCACGCTTCGTGCAGTATCATATTAACCTACGCTGTTCGCACATGCACCTTGAGTGCCCCTGTGGCGTCGCTAAGGTTAATATAATCAAGCAAAAATCTTTGCATGCGGCTCCGACAAACAATATCATAACCGATTTCTTTTCAGACAGATTTGCTAGCAGCTATTACGTGAAATTAGCTCATTCGTTATAGGTTTTGTAATATGTTTTTTTTAATAAAATACTGTAACGCTATATGCTTGTGATTCATGCTTTATGATCATTTTTATCAGTGGTAAATGTTTGGAGTTGAGTAACAAAATTTTACATCTAAATATTATCCTAATTCCATGTTCAAATTTATCATATAACCTCCCACGTTTTCATTTTAATACAGCCATTACGAATGTTCTTATCCTTCACACGTTAGATGGATCTATATGGATTTGTGACGTCATGGAAGCGGTATGTGACGTAAATTGTTCAAGCGTCAAATTCCTGTCCATTTTTTTTTTTTTTTTCGATACACGTGGGACACAAAATTCCTTGGTCTGTTCATTTGTGAATACGGGTGATTATGGCAAAGTTAATGTTAGTTTTATTACTAGACCTTAAATCAAGTAGGCCTACGTATGCAAAACGATAGATTAGAGTGATGAAAACAAACATAATTTAAAACACTTGGCAAAGTTTATCTTATATTTTATATCTTACATTGGCAGAACCATGTGTTATGTGAACATTATAATCGAATACCTGTTCTGGCCCTGCTACTATTTTTCAAAGATGAGAACAATATCAATTCGTAAATTCCAGGACCATTTCCCCTGTCTCGTTGAATTTACGAGGTATATCTTGCGGTTGGTTATGATTATAGACCTATATTTAGGAACTTT
This sequence comes from Tridacna gigas, assembly GCA_945859785.2. NCBI lineage: Eukaryota > Metazoa > Mollusca > Bivalvia > Cardiida > Cardiidae > Tridacna > Tridacna gigas. The sequence goes on from OX244038.2 coordinate 55,950,051, forward strand.
CTCGGTTTTTCCCATATGTTTAATCCAGTAAATTTACGGTTTTTTGACATAAAATGCAGACATCGTACCTAACACCCTTATTCCTTATTTATGAATAAATAATGTAACCTTGAAGTGCTTCTTAAATCTGAAATAAAGTACGGTACATGTATTTAACCCCTTACCTTATTTTACATTTTCTGTATTTGAACGACAGCGAGGAAGAAATCTTTAAACAAAACTGTGAGAAAAGGAGAAAATGCTGGTGATCAGCATTTTCTCCTTTTCCAACATTGTTGTCCACTCCTCACAGACAAATCATATCATTTGAGCCACATTTATATTTGTCGTTTGCAAATGCTTCCAGTTTGCACACGTCTTAAATTTTGCCGTTTTGTTAAGAGCAACCAGAACCAAATTCAACTGTTTGCAAGTCCTGGCACTTTTTTTTTAACCCTTTCCCAAACGACAAATTTTGGACTGGTCCAAGTTGAAAGAGTTTGCAGACGACAATTTTAAATTTTATGAAAATGGCAGAAAGTTCTCAAAAAGGGTAGAAAACACTGTGGGAAAAGGAGAAATTGCTCGTTACGAGCAATTTCTCCTTTTCCCACAGTGTTTTCAAAAGGCTTGTACTGCAGACACATGAAAACCAGGGCTTGTTTGGGAAAGGGTTAAATAAAGAAAGTAGGTACTTGCTTTTCGTATAGTCAGACTGTTTTATTATTCGAATATGCCAGATGTGTATTCGGATGTACCATGTAGCTTGGGCTGAAACATTTCAACTTAAATGTTGAATGCCTCTGCAAGATCTAAAATTTTGTGTTCGAGCTAGCCGAACTGTTTTTTGTTTGTTTCTTTTGCTATACACTGTATATTGATTCGTAACGCCCATTGCTTGGTAAACGTGAGCTTTGTCAAATGTGGACTGAAAATTTCCCAAAAGAGAATGAACCCGGTAGAGCTCATAAAGGTTACCCTCAAGGTCATCTAGATTATGGTGTCACACCACTGGTTTTTTGCCATATTGAAAATAGAGTGAAATTGACCATCTTTGAAGCTTCACAAATCGCTTAATGGCAAAACTTTGGCTTTACCGTCTCTTGCTCTCAAAAGTACAGTCATAGTCCTTCAAAAAAATGCATAAAAAACAATATGTCAACCGATTGCGTTTTTCGCTAAATCCCAATCAATACAGGCACCCTAGAAATTGTCCTCTCAAAAATGCCTGTTCACCGCCATGACCCCAAGTTTTTGGCCTCCACTGACATAAAATAGTCCAATCAATAGATGATAAAATCACATCTAAATGGTCCCCCACTACCTAAATTTGAAGCAAATCTAAATTATATACCCCCAAGCCCTCTCAGCTCCACGAAACAGTGCGACAAAAGTGCTACTGCAAAATTTCACATCGGACTACTTTTGACTACTACGACCCGGAAGCAAACTCGCAGTGGTGCGACACCTTATACACGTTTTGGTCCGAGAGGATGTGTTATGTTACAAACAAATGCTGAAATTGAATGCTGAGTATGTATATGTAAAGGTAGAGTTTTCATTTCTACTGAAATATTTCGAATGAAGCTTTATTACATAACTTCTCTTCTTTTTTAGTAAAATACGTGTAATATCCCACTACGGATTTTCTTACCTTACACACCTTTGAGATAAGAATTTTGTGACGTCATAATATAATGTAACGCCATCGTAAACTTATTTCAGAAAAGTGAATCAGAGTTTTATCAATAGAAATTTCCACGTAGTACAGTACAGTACAGTACAGTATAGCGCAGTGCAGTGCAGTGCAGTGTAGTAGCAGTACAGTTTGATAAAATACCACTCTCTTGCACTCCGGTTCATTCACATTCACCTCTGTAGTGGGCTCAGAAAGTAGTCCGTCCTCTCGCGAGATTTTCCGTCATATGACCATAACCCCAAATGGCGACACAAACGCCGGTGAAAGAAAGATGTATCGATTGTTTTGTTTGCTGTTCAAACAGCATACGGCCAATCAAACTTAGTGGGAGAAAATGTGGAAAAGAGGGGTTTTCTGAAAAGCTAAAATGTGTTTTAAAGGACGACAATCTCTTCTTTAATGTTACAAACTTAGATCCATCGGTTTGTCGAAACTGTCACAGGACTGTATAATTTTGTTTAACTTGTCTTCATTCGTGGGCGCAGCCATTCGGTTTACAATTGGCGTAGGAATCTGATCAGTGAAGAAACTCGAAAAAATAGTTCCATTGTATACAGGTAAATTCATCAATTTAAATGCACCTATAATGCATCTGGAATCATATTTGCTTTGTCTACTTTATCATGTTACACATGAAACAGTTAAACAGTAACAAAACATGTTTTCCTCGGTTTGACAAGATTCTTGTCATTTAGCCCATCGCAGAGATGTATGTGAGGTAACGAACGACAGCTCTGCTCGGAGATTGATAAAATACAACAATACAATAACAACAGACTGCAATAAATATCTGCTTTCAACATTTAGCGGTCCAACTCGGTGATATTATTACCTTTTGGTATGAAATGGGAGTTATTTTTGCCAAATTGCTAAATCTACACATCATGTTCTTAATCTTTTATCGAAAATCCCAAGTTTTGACAACTCTGAGGAAAAAGGCCTTTGCTAGCATTGTGGTGAAAAGGATTAAATGCTGGTAGCCCGTTTTCTACCCTTTCCAAGACGTATCAACATTTAGTCGCATTTGAATTGTCGTCTGCAATTGCTTTCAATTTGGCCAAGTCCAATATTTTGCTGTCTGGTAAAGAACTAATCCTACAACAACAGTTGCAGCACATGCATCGCGGACAAAAGCAAACAGTCCAATACGACGACATCGCTCAACAGTTGAATCATTCACACTCCCTGCAGTTTATGACACCGTTTGAAATAAGCCAGCCTAAGAAGTCAATAAATTTCTATTACAGTCGCAATCAGTCTACTGATGAAATCTTTACGGAGATAATTTTTGATGTGGAACAGATAGCCGTTGTTTAATCTTTTACCTTTCAAATATAATTTTTTAAACATCATAAATCGACGGCTTTTAAAAATCATGCATGCAAAAAGAAAAGAAACCCAAAATTAGAAATTTTATTGAATTGATTGTATGATAATTTTGAAATTCGATAACTAAATCAACAAATGAATAATTTATTTGGCAGATTTTCTTTGTAAAAATCATTTTGGCCAGTGGAATCGACTGTGTAGGGGACCAACGTGTAGACAGCCAAAGGCCTGATGATATGCAAATACATACTTGAACATTTCCAGTTCTTGACATTGTGTGTAGATCTACTATCGAAATGAAAAATAATTAAAAAAAAAAACAACTTATATTACTTAATTTTAAAGCTACATTTTAAACAACCGTTTCCTTGAATACCACCACTGATTTCGACTGTCGATTCAGACCTGACAATATACGCCTACCATGTCATTGAAATACGGCGTAGGGATACAGGGCCTTGACATGTGATGTCATACAGGGTGTCCAAAAAGAAAGTTAACAGTTTCATTGTCGATTCATTTCATCATAAATGAATTCTTCTAGATCAACGGAAATTTGCCCATGTATATCCAATAGATTTAAGTTTAATCCTGCGTCAGTTTTAATATTTACACTCATATACTTTCAGAAAAAAAAAAAAAGTCATTTCACTAATATTACTATACACGTATTTTGTCCATGGCGTCAATTCAGCAATTTATGACATTTTCAAGACGTCTGAAGCTTGCCTTTCTGATATGCTGTTCAAAACTGTTGGTTACATTGCAACAAGTGTCCACACTGATCTTCCTTACTTCTCTTTTGATGTTTCTGAGGAGCATAGGATGTGTCCGCTGGCAGTGGTTTGGCAAGCTCCAGAAAGGCAGACATCTTGAAACGTCATAAACCACAGAATTGACGAAATGGACAAAATATGGTAATTTTGGTAAACTGACATTTTTCTGAAGTATAAGAGTGTAAATTTTAAAGCTGATACAGGTCAAAAACTTTTATCTATTGTCTGTGCATGTGCAAGTCTTCGTTGATCTAGCAGAATGTAAAGATGTAATAAATAGACATTAAAACTGTTAACTTTCTTTTTGGACACCCTGTATATTGCTTGAAAGGCATCAAATAGTGCTTACGATCATCTCAAACGCGTGTAGAATTATAAAGAGCTCTGGGTGCCTATAATACGCCGAAAACAAGTGTAGTCATATAATAAATTCTTGTTATGATGACAGACGCATATTGACTTTTCACAATGTGATTGAAAATAGATAAACCAATTACTACATAAAAGTAAACATGGGTCACCCTCGGATTCTAAGTTATGAAGATCAGTGAATTTGTGCATCTGAGGCAGTGCCTAGAGAACTTTTCTCATGCTTAACCCTGCAGAGCAAGACATTTTGAAGTTATGCATAGATATAATTTGATGCGACTGATTAATTTTCTGACAAAATAAAGCGTAAATAAAGCATACACTTTGCGAACGCACTCTGTTGAGCATGAACCGAAGTTTAAAAAGAACGTACTCATGATGCTCTGTACTGACCATTCATTTCATTTTTTTTTTTTTTTAAATACTAGCCCTCTGATTGGTCGAGAAAGAACGTCTCGACCAATCAGATGGCTAGTATTGAAATTCTGACTCGGAACAAAATTGAGAACTGTCCATGAGGCGCCCTTGCTTTCGGAAGTAACATAGCGGCATTGGAGAAGTTTCGATCGCTCGCGCAAGTTTTTGGAAGCTCAAATCCGATTGGGCGTTATTTATTGTCGTCTGTTTGATATCAAATCTAGCGTTAATTTGACATTTCTGGGGGGATTATATTGTTACTTTCGTAAACCATAGAAATTCATCTACGTCCGTCACGATTAGAAAATGTTACAAGTATAACGCAAAACCGTACAAATACTTTTTTACCCTTTGAGTTTACAGCCTATGAAAGGATTGTCGGAAATGAAGCATTTTAGTGACAAACAACTTTTTTTCAAGCAATAACTTGTTTTCCTCCAACGTTTTCCACCTCATTCAAAATAGACTCGTTCCTTTTTAATAAAATATGTCTCCTTAGTGTCATTAGTAATGGTTGATGGCTGATTATAAGAATAACTTGTACAGCAATGAGTTAAGGTATCAAGGTGACAGATACTTTATTGCTACGTCGGATAAAATTTTCTGGCGTGAATGAATATTACAAGAGGGCAATGATGGCCCTAAAGTCGCCCACCTGACTCTTTTTGGCCCAAAATGACTCATTTCCATTTCCTTCAGAGATATCAAGACAAACATTCTGACAAACTTTAATGAGTGTAAGATTGAAAATGTGGCCTCTAGAGTGTACAAAAGCTTGGTTAAGATTTTGTTTCAGTGATCCGTTTTTGACTAGACGTGACCCATTTTTAACTCTTGCGAGATATCATCGAGAAAAACATTCTGACAAACTTTCATGGGTATTAGACTGAAAATGTTGCCTGTTGCGCATGCAAAAGGAAATTCTAAGATTTTACCTGGTGACCTAGTTTTTGACCCGACATAACCCATTTTCGAACTCTTACCAGATATCATCAAGACAAACACTCTCACCGAAATCAGAAAAGAGCCAAATTTTGTATTGTCCAGGGTACTTTTTCCGGAATAAAATACAGTAGGGCATAGATCCAAGATCCGACTGCACTTTCTGTGCCAACTGATCTTGATTTATACTGTCCACAAAATGCAGACTGATCTTAATCTGCATTACTCTAAAAAAAACAAAAAAAAACGCATTTGTGATTAAAAAGCGCTGTAGTAGCATATCTGTTTTATCTTGTCTTTCTTGAGATTCGGATGTGTATTTTGCGTCAGAGCCGTGCTGTGGCAAAAGGGGGTCTAATGCATCTCCGTGATGCATGGTACCAAGCAAGTCATCACATGATTTTTGATCCATAATATCTATTTCGTATGTCTAGCAAACAACTGTATCAAAAGGTAGACTGGTTTTTTGACATACGAAATATTGACCAGTAGCGAAAAGTTTCGGCCCAGGTCAGCCTGCGCGGACTGCGCAGGCTGACCTGGGTCGATACTTTTCGCAGATGCATTAAGCCCCCTTTTCACAGAGTGTGGCTCCTTTATTTGTCGAGTTATCTTAATTTTTGAATTGGTAACATGTGGCATATAACAGTGAGGGTCATCATTCTTCGTGAGCAAAGGAGGTAGATAGAAATATTGGATCTGATAGAAGTTGGCATTTAAACTAAAATTTCATAAAACAAGTTTGGGATAAATGAATTTGAGCGAGACTCTGGCGGACGTGATAACATTTTTGTAGACGAGTTTAATAAAGTCTTATCTCAAAATCAGACGAATGTCAGATTCTTTCTTATCGCATAACCTTCCTTGTTTTCAGTGTAATATATACCAGTACGAATTTACATATCTTACACACGATTGATATCACAATTGTTTGACGTCATTTTTGACGTCATTTTGTACTTATTTCATAGAAGTGAGTGCGTTTTGTATGGATATTAGCGCATGTGCATCCATAGATGGTTCTGCATCTTCTGATCTATAATTTGTGAAATATCATTATGTGATGAAAAAGAATCTGACATTTGTTGGCATTTCAGATAAAATTTTATTAAACTCGTCAAGAAAATAAGAAAATATGTTATCAAGCTCGCCAAAGGATCGCTAAATAACATTTTCCCTAGACTCGTTTATTAAAATTTTATCTCAAGCGCAGCAACTCAGGTTAGATCCTCTATATCACAAAATGATATCTCGAGAATTATAGCTCAAAATGTGCAAATGGAAAATTACAGCAGTCTGCATTTCTGTGTGTTCGTATCATGTCGAGTTTGCGTGTGAAAAGCGGATCGTATCGGATAAGACGGAAGGTCGAACCCGATGCGAACCCCTTTGCACACGCAAAAAATCTGATCCGATCATACAGAAATGCATTTTTTTTTTAAATTATGCAAAAAACAAAATTCCTTTTTCTCGAGGTTTTTTTTTTTTTTTTTTTTTCCCAATAAAAAATTATGCAAAAAAACAAAATTCGTTTTCTCGAGTGTGTATATATATATATATATATATATATATATATATATATATATATATATATATATATATATATATATATATATATGATTTTGCAAAAAAAAAAAATAAAACCAACTTTCATTTTCTAGATTTATTTTCATATAAAAAAATTATGCAAAAAACGAAATACTATCTCGTTCGAACGAGATCATCAGCCAATCCAAGTCATCCATTATGTCGTTATACGTGTTTTACATGACTTCCGTAGTTTATATCATTTACATATATGTAATTAGAATTCATACTATTCACGTGAGGATTTCCATCAATAAAGCTCGACTAACTTCTATAAAAATAGTATAAATATGATGTCACATATGACGTCAATCAGTGCTTAGCCCCGTCGTGTGTAAGATAATAAAATTCGTTATGGGTTACGCTGAAAACAGGACAGGCTATGTGATAAATGATACTTTTTGGCAAAAAAAAAATTGCAATCACTTACATGTATAGATCTGCATTCATGTGTTTTGTTGCTTATCTTTTATAAACAAAGTTTTGTATATACATGTACTTGGGCTAACTTGGCCGGAATGCTAGAACCTGGAATTTTACATTAGCTATTTGCTGTACATAACCTGACAGTGAACTCATGGCATGCTCCTATTTGTACACCGTCTGTCTTTTTACAAGTACCATGTATGTGAGAAGCAGGGCAGAGACCTCTTAACATTTACATTTGTACATACTTTAGACCTCAACATAATGCATTGGACGAAATGGTGATTACATAAAAAATTTTGATTTGGGTGTGGAGACCATGAAAATGCCTTGAAGTTTTCGTCTTGAGCCGACAGAGAAATTACTAGATATACAGAGGCCAATGGCCAACCAAACCCTGATAAAACTGTATCGAAATGGTATACTTTTCTTTCGAGCATTTCACCCTTTATGTATCTTTCGGATGGACCTGAGACGTCTGCTATGTATGTGGTCTTCTGTCATTTATTTTTCGGATTCCGAAAATCAAGAGCGACTTGGTGACAACCCGATCCTGGAACCCTTGCATTAGTAAGCGATTGTTTTATCCATTCAACCATTTTGACATTATAATATATATGAGCCATGCTCTGGCAAAAGGGGGATTAATGTATCTCCATGATGTTTTATCCGATGTAAGTCATCACATAATTATGAATCCATTTTATTCATTTTCTCTCACGAATATCTGAATCCCGAGGTAGACTGGTCCTTGAGCTCACAGAAAATTGACCAATAGCGAAAAGTTTCGGCCCGGGTCAGCCTGCGCGGACTGCGCAGGCTGACCTGGGTCGATACTTTTCGCAGATGCATTAAGTCCCTTTTCACAGAGGATGGCTAATATATATTTTTTTTTTTTTTTTTTTTTTTTTTTTTTTAACGCATGCATATCAGAACTATATCATAAATGGTGCTCTGTACAAAGTGGGTTTAATCTCTGTTGGTAAACAGCATTTTCTCCTTTTCCCGCAATTTTCTACCCTTCGAACAATAAATCTCATCATGTCGGTCACATTTGGTTTGCAATTTGCAAATGATTCCTAAATTCCGTCATCTGCTAAAGAAATAAGTGAAATTATAATGCATTTAAAACCAAACAGCAACACGAACAAACAAAAAAGATTCATGAATATATTGTGGAATACCTTGGTCCGTATTCACCAACCATTCTTAAGAACATTCTTAGTCTTATCCTCAAGAATTTTCTGAATTTGAAAGTACATGTAACACAATTTCTGATTGGCTAAACCAAATGGTTTGGCCAATCAGAAGTTGTGTTACTTTCTAAATATAGAATAGGACAAAGAATGTTCTTGAGAATGGTTGGTGAGTAGGAGCCCCGGTCTGTTATTTTAGCCGAATAAAATCTTTAAAAAAAAAACACGGAATTTTAGACTTGTCTATATATTAGGTTTTAAAAGACAGCAATTCAAATTTGATTCATAAATGGGAATCGTCCTTGAAACGATAGAAAACATAATTGGACACTAGGGGAATGCTGGTCACCAGCATTTTCTCCATTTTCCACGGTGTTCTCAAAAGTCTTCTCTCGTGAGAACTCGGACTTATGTGGTAAAGGGTAGCAGAGCGGGCCAAGTACTCTAGTCACAAGTTTGTGTGAATTCAAGGTGGGGGTAGGGCGGTATTGACTCGGTAACATTGTCTGCTTTCGTCATTATTCAAAAGTTCCGTCAACAACCTGGAAAGCAAACATACAATAAAACATGGTAAACGAATGTTAAATGATTAAGCACACAAGAACAATGAGTTTCATTCACGCTACCCATCGCCGCTTTTCGGCTGGACCCCAATTTCACTTATTTTGCAGCCAATGAATTTATTCGACTTATTTCGATGCCCCAAAGCACCATGAGTTACCATAAGGATACGGACGACGGTAGGTCTAAAACCAAACTGCACGTTTTGTGCAGGCTGGTTTTGATCTACGCCATACTCTACAGCTATATAAGTCGCGATGGGCAGTGAAAGAGTCAGTCCATTACTGCAAACGTTATACACTGTATCTATATGTATAAATGTATATATGAACTATGCTCTGACAAAAGAGGATATAGAGGATATTTGGTTTTTTTCGGTGAAAGATCGAAATTTATTTCATCGAGTGAACATCATCGATAATATCTTCACGAGTGGCGCAGTCACTCGTGAAAATATTACCGATGATGTTCACGAGATGAAATAAATTTCGATCTTTCACCGAAAAAAAAAAAACAAATATTCTATTTATTTCATGCTTCTAACGCCTTTTTTTGTCGAGACTTCCATAAAAAAAAAATGAAATCGGTATTCTCACTGGTCGTACCCGTGTAATATCGAAAAATATTTTCACCGCTATTTCTCGATATCCTACCGGAAAGCATGAAATAAATAATGTATCTCCGTGATGCAATGTATACCAAGCAAATGATCACATAATTATGGATCCATAAAATTTATTTTGTCAAACAACCGGCTGAATCTTGAGGTGCAACGGTCTTTTAACATGCAGAAAATTGACCAAAAGCAAAAAGTTTTGGTCCAGTTAAGCCTACGTGGACTGCGCAGGCTGATATTGGTCGATCCTCTTTGCAAATGCATTAAGCCGACTTTTCACAGATTATGGCTTTAATGTATATTTAACCCTTTCCCAAACAAGCCCTGGTTTTCACGTGTCTGCAGTACAAGTCTTTTGAAAACACTGTGGGAAAAGGAGAAATTGCTCGTAACGAGCAATTTCTCCTTTTCCCACAGTCTTTTCTACCCTTTTTGAGAACTTTCTGCAATTTTCATAAAATTTGAAATTGTCGTCTGTAAACTCATTCAATTTGGACCAGTCCAAAATTTGTCGTTTGGGAAAGGGTTAAACGTTATACATGGAATTCAGCCCAACCCAAAAAACTGCAAATAAACGAAAAAGCAAACACTACAAGAAAAGTACTAATTTCGAACAGCATGAAAACATGGTAGGGGTGGAAATGAAGTTTCTTGCTCTAATCATTTACCTCTTTGCCCGCAATGTTTTCCACCACTGTTAAGTGTGGGGGAGAAAACCTCCTATACTTCAGTAAGAGACCCGTCAGTTCTAATATTCTTGATCTATTAATGTCCTTTGCCTGTAGTCTGATCTTGGGTTGCGCTTTTCCACAACCGATTAATTCTTTAGGAGTTACCTTCACTTAGTCATCCCCTCTCCGGAATTAAATTTGCAGCTGTTAACCAGCATTATTCTCCTGTTTCCACAATGATTTTAAAAACTTTCTCTCTTAAGGTCGTGAAAAATCGGGCTCTTGTAGTGAAGAATGAAATAGTTTAATTAATGAAATTGTTCAGTTACATAACCCAATATTTAAGAGTGTTTGCTAAAGGTTCAAAAATAATGTTTGCTTCAGCATTGTAACTGTTTATTCGTTTACACAATTAGCAAATGTCGAATTAGAACATTTCGATCCATATTCTCGTACAGAACCATTTTTTAACAGAAAACTGTCCTTTTCCTATACAGAGTATTTTCAGAATCTCAGAAAAAATGTATACTTGTCGATGTTAAAAACGTTTGCAGAAGACAGAGTAATTTGGCTCTGATGAAAATGAAATTCGTCTTTGAAAGGGTTTTTGAACGTTGTAGAAAAAAAATGCTGATTAAAAACCAGAAACAGCGATTAATAATCTTTCAATTCAACATTAATCGGTCAGTCAGTCAGTCACAATCAGTCAGTCAGTCAGTCAGTCAGTCAGTCAGTCAGTCACATTCATTCAGTCAGTCAGTCAGTCACAGTCAGTCAGTCAGTCAGTCAGTCAGTCAGTCAGTCAGTCAGTCAGTCAGTCAGTCACATTCAGTCACATTCAGTCAGTCAGTCAGTCAGTCAGTCAGTCAGTCAGTCAGTCAGTCAGTCACCGTCAGTCAGTCAGTCAGTCAGTCAGTCAGTCAGTCAGTCAGTCAGTCAGTCAGTCACAGTCAGTCACAGTCAGTCAGTCAGTCAGTCAGTCAGTCAGTCAGTCACATTTAGTCAGTCAGTCACATTTAGTCAGTCAGTCACAGTCAGTCAGTCACAGTCACAGTCAGTCACAGTCAGTCAGTCAGTCACAGTCAGTCACAGTCAGTCAGTCAGTTACAGTCAGTCAGTCAGTCAGTCAGTCAGTCAGTCAGTCAGTCAGTCAGTCAGTCACAGTCACAGTCACAGTCAGTCACAGTCAGTCAGTCAGTCACAGTCAGTCAGTCAGTCAGTCAGTCAGTCAGTCAGTCAGTCAGTCAGTCAGTCAGTCAGTCAGTCAGTCAGTCAGTCAGTCAGTTACAGTCAGTCAGTCAGTCAGTCAGTCAGTCACAGTCAGTCAGTTACAGTCAGTCAGTCAGTTACAGTGAATCATTGTCAGTCAGTCAGTCAGTCAGTCAGTCAGTCAGTCAGTCAGTCAGTCAGTCACATTCAGTCACATTCAGTCAGTCAGTCAGTCACAGTCAGTCACATTCAGTCAGTCAGTCAGTCACATTCAGTCAGTCACAGTCAGTCAGTCAGTCAGTTACAGTCAGTCTTAGTCAGTTAACGAAGTTGTACAATGAACATGCAGAGGTGGATAATACTGAAATACAATTTAGAATCTTGCATAAATTAATGGTTAACATGTTGAATAAGTAATCTGGAGTTCCTCGGTTGAGTCATATCAGAGAAAATGGTTTTAATATGGCTTTAACGGTGTTGAAAGCAGCGTAAGATTACAATTAGTCAATCAGTCAATCAACACTTAGGGTATGCATATTGTAATATTTGAAAAAGGTATCCGTTTGGTTGATGTGGTTACTAAATGACGAAATATACGGCAAGTCAAAAAACAAAGGATTTGCAGGCAGCACATTATACGAGGGACACTTTTTAAGTTCGTAGAGTAAGCCTATAACTTTTTAACGCAATTATGAAATTGCACGATTTTTTACACAGAACTTGCGTAATCATTCCTCTCTCGAACGGTGCCACGGTATGCGGTGTACGAGGTCCACGTGCGCGCTGCGCTGGGTATTTTCAACACGTGGTTTTATACACTATAGTAAAATATAGCGTTCAATATGGATGTAAAAATCTGTGAACAGAGGGCATATTGTAAGATTCGAGCACAGCTCGGGTTTCCGCCAACAGAAATTCATGCTGATTTGCAAAAAGTTTATGGGAATGGTGCTTTAAAATATGCTACAGTTTGCAAGTGGGTACGTCGTTTTAATGATGGTCGGGAGTCAATTGAAAATGACCGTCGGGTGGGTAGGCCGGTTTCCGTTTTGACGGAAAAGAACGTTGCTACTGTGAAAACGTTAATTGAGGAAGACGCACGTTATACCGTGCAAGAGATAGAAGAATTAAGTGGCATTCATTCGTCAAGTGTTTTGAAGATCTTACGTGAACGACTTGGGCTACGTAAGATCTGTGCGCGTTGGGTGCCCCATTTGCTCACTGACGAGCAGAAACAAAGTCGGGTTAGACTTGCATCGCAAGTTATAGAAAATGTGATAAATGTGACCCACGTCGTTTGGAAAAGATAGTTACAGGTGATGAAACCTGGATCTATCATTTTCAACCCGATTTTAAGGCTAAAAATAAGGTTTGGGTTTCATCTGAGGGCGACAGACCTGTCATTGCGGGCCGTTGCAAAACATCAAATCGCATGTTGTATGCGATATTCTTTGATTCGAAAGGTCCAGTCCTTCCCATTCCAGTCCCGAAAGGTAGTTCTGTCACTGGAAAGTTTTACAGAGAAAGTGTTCTTACTCAACTTGTTAATTTCTATCAGAAACGCAGACCGCGCACCGGTGTCTGCAGCATCAAATTACTCCATGATAACGCACCAGCCCATAAATCCGCTACGGTACAGGAATATCAGAAAGAATCTGGGCTCGATGTCTTAGATCATCCCCCATACAGCCCTGACCTGTCCCCATGTGACTTTTGGTTGTTCCCAAGACTAAAGGAAATGCTGGCAGGGCACCGTTTTTAATCCCGTTGTGGTATAGGCAGTGCGGTCTACCAGTGTCTGCAACATATACCTAAAGAGGACTACCGGGCAGCGTTCCGGAAATGGGTAGATCGCATACCGTAACACCATTCGAGAGAGGAATGATTACGCAAGCTCTGTGTAAAAAATTGTGCAACTTCATAATCGCGTTAAAAAGTTATAGGCTTACTCTACGAACTTAAAAAGTGTCCCTCGTATGTGCCTCAAATGACGGAATTTGTCTTTCAAAGGATAGGCAACATTGTCGGGAAAAGGAGAAATTGCTGGTTACCAGCGTTTTCTGTCTCCCATGCTTTTTCCAAGGGGACGTGAAATCACAGACTTGTTCGACAAGGGGCTTATTTAAAGTTAGACTAGAGAATTGCGTCCGTCCGCACCTGTTATTTGCAGAGGGTGTTTGAAAAAATGTTGATTTCACGACAACCCTCAGGCATACGCACCTGTACGATATTTTACGTCATAGTAGTGGTCAGCGTTTCGAAAACAAACAACAATTATTTCTCCCCTGCACGCAACGTATTTGCCTGTGTAATTCAATTAGTGTAGCGTATTTTAGATCTTTTTCGGCGTAGCTGACTATGCCGGCTTTTGACCTACTTCTTGGTATTTACATACTGGAATGAAGAAATAGTAATTTGTGATTGGTTAAAAAAGTGGGCATGTTTATTGTGCGGCCCTTTAGGCCTACTAGTATTTATGGGCCAATTTATAATATGCATATGCATTGTATCCCAACGCCTTCTACGTATTTTATCTTTCTTTTAAAGATACATTATTTCTTGTTAAGAGATCTAGATTATCTGACAGATAAAATTGGACATGTAATTTCTCTTGTTCCTGCTGAAATAGGTAGGCCTATCCACTGGAAAAATATACTTAGTCCTGAGCGCTTGACTCGAAATCAAAGCGTTGATGGCACTGTACAAGTATTCATTGTTGTGAAAAATATAAAATGTGCTGCTGCTTATGCTATTGGTGCTGCTGCAAGAACTTTCTAAACACGGACACCACAATCTAACGGGTGACGTATTACGTTGTATTCTTCTGTTAATGAACTACTTTTTAATCACCTATAGCCATGCTGCATCTGCTTTGTCAGGCTGGTTTTTCTGTGGCAATTTGGGGGAAAATATTCTTCTTAATGGTATTGAAAACATTGGTTAAAGTAGAATTTACGACAAAGAGATGTCAGAAAATGAAAAAATATTTAATGCAGTTCATGTTTTCATTGAGAGTAGTGGTAGATTCGCTTGAGTTTTAATTTATATTGAATATACAGATGGTGCCTCTGTCTTCACATTGTACTGCCGCGGACATAGATACACATATACAATCTAATTTTTCAATTTTTCCCTTCACTCTGCTCAGTCTCCTAAGATTACTCCTTTCTTTATATTTCTTTTCTTACAATCACTCTCTGAAATCTTCACTATCAGTTTAAATTTTTGGTGTTTATTCATTTTATTTGACTTACTGTAATTGTTATATCACATGACTTGTCTTAGGGAGAGGAACTATATATAAGCTTTTATGCTTCCGTTCTCATCCTTTTTTTACCAGCCGATATAGCTCAGTAGGTAGAGCGTAGGACTTGTGAACACAATGTCCTACAGATTGTGGGTTCGTATCCCCGGCTGGCCAACTAAAAAATTACTAATAGTCTTTCGGATGAGACATTAAACCGAGGTCCCGTGTGACGGTGCTATACGCCGAGCACGTTAAAGAACCAGGCGAAGCTCTCAGTAGTTTCGACCTGTATCCTTGCACTATCCCCCGTAACAACTAACCGTCTTCTGGGGGGGGTCGCTCAGATGGGCAACCGGTAGCGACGATAAATAAACGGAAATAACCAACCAACCAAAATTCTCATCCTTTTCGTAATGCTTTGTTGTACTCGATGTTAGGCATGGAAATATACTGAATAAAATATGTTTAAACTAAAGAGACGTCCCTTTTAAAAAACCTTATTACAGACTGAAACAGTTGCGCTGGAAAATTCAATCCTAGACTGAAACCGGTCGATGGATGCATCAGATGTTGAAATCGCAAATTTTGGACAGACATTTGTGCCAAAACGGTGGTACTCATAGTTATTTGAAAGAGTGTCGGCTAAATGTTATTCTACTTTTCCCGACCTGGGATGAGTTTTTCGGGTAAAGTAGAAAAAGATCAGAGAGACATAGTCTTTTTTTAAACTCTGTGCTCCTTATGTATGGATTTAGCCATATAAGTTTTCCCCATCGAATGACTTTTAACCCTTTACTAAACAATCCTTAGCTATTTTCGACCCTAAGGAAAAAGCTTTAGCAAAACATTATCTGAAAGGAGCGAATGCTGGTGAACAGCATTTTCTCCTTTTCCCACAATGTTTTCTTCCAATAAAATATGATGCGCTGTATTTAAATGGTCGTTTGCAAGTGTTTTGAATTCGGACAAGTCCAAAATTCTATCGTCTAGTAAATGGCAAACATGACATAATCTATTAAATCATAGTTTGATTTTAGCAAGATGATGTTTGATAGTGATCTAGTTATAATATGCTCATTTTCGGCTGTAAAGCATAGTAAATACGTAAATTTGGTAACTTTAGAGAAGTGTAAAAGGTCTGTTCTCTTATCAATTTTGTGTTGGATTCGGTGAAAGTAACTTCTAGTAAATAATGACACCCTGCTTATAAATAATTGTCTATTTAGACATTGAGTTTTTCAACAATTTAAAACAAAATTGAAAACTGCTATCGGTTGGAATTAGAGCTTGGCCTGGTTCTTCATGGAAAACAGTTTTCGTTATTGTAAAAGCTGGTCATGGATAAAAGTCACTTATCTTTATAAAACTTATAAAATGAAAATAGGGACACTTTTTTTTTTTTAATATTTCATATATATTTTAACCCTTTCCCAAACAAGCCCTGGTTTTCACGTGTCTGCAGTACAAGTCTTTTGAAAACACTGTGGGGAAAAGGAGAAATTGCTCGTAACGAGCAATTTCTCCTTTTCCCACAGTGTTTTCTACCCTTTTTGAGACCTTTCTGTCATTTTCATCAAATTTAAAATTGTTGTCTGCAAACTCTTGCAATTTGGACCAGTCCAAAATTTGTCGTTTGGGAAAGGGTTAATAAGATAAAAGGCGGTGCACCGACAATTTTTTGGTCCTCGCTGGCTGGCCTGGGCCGAAACTTTTCGCTGTCAGTCAACAATCTATATGTGATGACTTGCATGGTATCATGCATCACCGAGATGTATAAAGTCCCCTTTTTCCAGTGCATGACTCATATATATGAGGTTGTAGAAGGCGAAGTTTGCCAAAATGCAAGTGCCTTTGAGGCGGTAAGTGCGACCGAATTAGATGTAATTATAGCAAATGAGGTAACAGTGGTGTTCGGATCGATCGTCGGCCTCTCACATCAAAAGTTTTGGGTTCGAATTCCTGGATGAGCGGGCAAATCTTTGGAACCATCCATATCACGGCGGGAGTACTTGTAAAAGTTTCCATCGAGAAGCATAGCGTAAGTTGTGAGAACTTCTTTAACAATCGATGAAAAAGGAATAGATTCAACTGAACGCTCTCAACTCCCCTAGCGAAACACATAGCTTAGTAACTCTAGTCCAACCGGTACAGAGTGTTAAAGTATGGGGTTAATGTTTAAAACGGGATATAAAGCATTTTATTACGAAATAACCTGGGCTCATAGGTATGCATATACGATCCCTGAAATGACGGATGCTTAAGCCACTTGTCCTTAGTCAGTGCTCCAGCACGCTATATTTTCGTATAAGTTATCCTGGGCAAAATATTACATATTTTGTGTTTGAATTATTAACAGCATTTATCTATCTGGTGTCTAGTACAACTAACAGTACCCTCTATTTGTTGCTTTCACCACGGCGCACTTTCCAAACTACTGATTGCGTTACCCCATGGGCAAAATTTAGAGATATGGTCACCGTGAGGAGAGAGAAGTGAATCCTGTTGTAAATTTACTCAACGATCCTCGAACATCGTTCTGACCAAACTGAGATTTAAACCCGAAACCTCATGATTACCAGCAATATGAGATACTACTTAGCCATTGTTGTTGCTGGTCGCGCTGTCAACGATTATTAGGACAAAGAACACAGGAGGTGACAGCAGTGCAAAGTGCTTCAGGATCGCAGTCCCGTTTGAAAAGTTAATCGCAAGCGCTTCTGCTGCAGTTTTGTCAGAGAATAAAGACGTGTTGATTTGATATCTGTGGAGACTAAGTGCAAGCTTTTGGAACTGTATTGTCCCTCTGGTTACATAAAGGAACATGGTCTACAACCAAGAAGAAGGGCTCTTTCAAGATTATGTGTGTGTGTGTGTGTGTGTGTGTGTGTTCCGGGTGGAAAAACAGAAACGCAATTCCTTGAGGTGCCGTTCTTCTTAAATTCTTGTCTAGGCCACTGGACATAATTATAATTGATAGAAACAAACACAAAGCACTTAATTGGCCACTAAAAGTACAGCAGGGGGTCAAAAGTAGTGTATGTCTTCTTAATTTCAATGTTGAAAAAAGCAGCAATATGACACCAGACAGTGATATACAACAGCAATGACTCGTATCTCATTCAGCCTCGTGGCTTGTCAGATATAATTGATATTGTAGCTCAAATTAACGTTAATAATTATTGCAAAACAAACAATAAATCGAGATCAATTCGAGATAGAGACCCATATGATTGAGAGCATGTCTGCACATGCCACACAAATATAAATGTCGTCTTTCAGCGAAAAATATGGGAAAGTGTTGAAACTACTATTTTGTCATGGGAACGAAACACAATTAAAAAAAAACCCATGTTTTTATTGATTCGAAGGTTTGGCCCAAATCGCAAGATCTCTATTTTGTAAGTGGGGGAGACTTAAGGACACTATTGTTACGGTGTTCGACCGGAAGTGGAGAACGCATCACCGTCAACGAAATTCAGTGACGCAATGAAAGTAGTCTGACGCATTTTCCGGAAGTGATTTATTTTTATATTGTTTTCTGTCGGAAGTAGATGATGAATTAACCAGAACTAAATCTAGTGACGTATGTACAGTAGATTACGGCTATTATAAATGTTCATATTTACATTACTATTAAACTTGTATTAATTAAGAGGGAGGGACCACGGTAACCTGTTCGATCAGATCTGGACGGCGAATCACCGTCAACAAACTGTAATTACGTATTTTAAAGTCAATATGTGACGTAATTTGTGGAATACATAAATTTTCAAGTCTAGTTTGTAGCTTTTTGCGAAAGAGGGTAGATCTATTTTGTCACCATGTTCATTGTAACTTATCATACCAAAATATGAAATAGGAAGGCCTGTCTGCTTATGTAAATGGTTTTAACGCCGTCTTTTTTACGTATAGTCATTAATTCTTTCATGGCAGTAGTAAAGGAGGGTAGACCTCGGACATGTCCGAGGTCTACCCTCCCAGAGTGCCATTTTTGTCCGAGGTTGCCGCATTTTGTCCGAGGTCTACCCTCCCAGAGTGCCATTTTGTCCGAGGTCTACCCTCCCGAACCTAGGCCTGGAGCCGCACCGGAAGTAGATGTCCACTTTTTCTGCCCCCCTCCTCACACCACTGCAAAAATGTAAAAACAAAAGAGGAAACCGGAAGTGGAATTCCTACCAAAGAATGGTGTGTCACCATGTTTTGTTCGGTTGATCCTGCATTTTGATTGGTCGAGACGTTTTCCCGCCAAAAAATTTGAATTAAAAACGTGTGACACCACAGACTGACTGGGGAAAAAGAAGGTGTGCCACCATCTTCATTCGGTTTGGTCTTTCTCTATCACCGTGTTGGACTTAGTCTTTTTCTCTATCATCGTTGGACTTAGTCTTTTTTCCCGTCTTTTGCTCGTCTCGAACTTTCTCTATCACCGTTGGACTTAGTCTTTTTTCACCACGATATGGGTTATTTCTCCCTCCTCATGATGGTTCAGGCAGAGAGCATCGTTGAACTTAGTCTTTTTTCCGTCTTTATTCGTCTCCATCTTTCTCTATTACCGTTGGACTTAGTCTTTTTTCACCACGATATGGGTTATTTCTCCCTCCTCACGATGGTTCAGGCAGAGAGCATCGTTGAACTTAGTCTTTTTCCGTCTTTATTCGCCTTAATCTTTTTGTATCACCATTGGACTTAGTCTTTTTTCCACGGTATGGGCTATTTTTCCCTCCTCACACTGGTTCAGGTAGAGAGTATCGTTGAACTTAGTCTTTTTTCCGTCTTTATTCGCCTTAATCTTTTTGTATCACCGTTGGACTTAGTCTTTTTTCCGTCTTTTATTCGTCTCAATCTTTCTCTATCACCGTTGGACTTAGTCTTTTCTTCGGCTCCTAGCAGTATGATCTTTAGACATTGCCTGACTATATGATCTGAGTGTGGTTTTTTCCGACATTTCCCGGAAATCAATTCGTCTAGACTTACCCAACCTTAGATTTATTCGTCCCTAGTTTTATTCGTCCCTAGTTTTTAATCTGCAAAAACTTTTTTAAATTGTAAAAAATTTTTATCCGAAATTTTTTTATCCAAATTTTTCTATGATAAAAAATTTTTAAGCGTAAAAGTTTTTCTATTGCTAACATTTTCTCTGCAAGATTTTTTATTTCGAAAAAATTTTTTCTATCGATAAAAAAGTTTTTCTCTCTGCAAGATTTTTTAATCGAAAAGTTTTTTTCTCTCTCTCTCTGCAAAAAAGTACAACAACACATCTGCGAAATTGACAATTGTTAAAGATAGGTTTTCTAAGAATTGGTTAGTCCTGAAAAGGACTGTTTTTGGAGGTTAGACTGTCTTTTTTCCTCGTCTAATGACAGCAACCAAAATTTGCATGACAGATGGGACAACTTCCAGTTCTTTTCGTAATTGTCATTGCCCCATCCTTCGTGGTGATCTTTCTCCCGAGTTCAACGTCAACTAATATGAGTTGTTGTCTGCATAAACAGCTCAAGTAATTTTTCTCCAAGTTCTCTGTATGGCTGTGTTATCTGCTCTAGGTGTCTTTGAACTGCTATGAGTTGTCTTCTTAATACCAGCAGATCTTCACCAGCATTTAAATAGTCTTGGAGAGCATCAATTATTTGATGGTTTATCTGTTCCATATTTTTTGAATTCTTTTTTTCGCTTTGGTGTACTTTTGTGATTTATTCGTCTTGCTCGAGAGAACGAGAGTCGAATGACTATAGAAGAAGTTCATTGATTTTATAGCTTGGTAGAGGGATTGACCTACTTTGACTTGGAATTAACGTTAACCAATCGTTAGTTTCGTTACATTTTTTTGGATTTGATACTCTTAGACATTGTAGATAGATCATATAGTACGTTATGTTCTATCTACATGCTCTCGCCCACGTTCGCGCTTTTAATTCTAACGCAAAGTAGGTCAATCCCCTGTCAAGCTATAAAAGAGTCAGCATTTTTTATTCTTGTATTAACTCATTTCACGATGAAGTTATCGAAATTTTGCTGTGGGCTGTTTGGCAGTAAGAAGAATAAGAAAGAGATGAAAGAGAAATGGGAACAAGAGGCCATGGAAAAGAAAGAAGACGAGGCAGAAGAAAGGAAGAGAGTAAACCATAAAGCTCTTCGGGAGTTCTTTGCAAGACGAGGGTGAGTTTTATACTCGTACCCCAATCGTTAAGATGGGTAATATTTACCCAGACTTATCAGAACTGATACCGCCAACAGAGCATCGCGGTTGGCAGAATAAATTAATGAGAATGTATCCTTCATTGAAATGGTGAAGAATACGTTCTCTTTAATTTTAAAACAGCCCTTTTCAGGGCTACCCAATACCAAGAAAGTTTTTACTTTCTTCAAATTGTCAAAAAAAGAAAACAAAAAAAGTCAAGTCCTATATGTTTTTATATCTTTTATTTAAATTTTTGTACAATAATCATTACAATGAAAACATTGAAGTACAGAAGTATATACAATGAAACATTGAACTGCGGAAATAAATGAATCGTTTTTTGAAACAGTTCTTTGAAACAGTTCTTTGAAAAAATGTTAGCACATTTTTTACAGGCACGTTTTTCTTTTTTTCTTCGGGATGTCAGGCTCACATTCACTCTTGCGTTTCCTCTTATTGTTTCCATCATTGTGTTCGTCATTGTTATTTTTCAACACAATATCTGGACAGATTTTTGCACCATGTTTTTTTGTTTTGCAGAAGAAACAGTTCTTCTTTTTCTTTTCTCTTTTCTCGTTGATTTTCTTTTCTTCAGATCCTGAAGATTTTTGAGACCTCTGTTCGTTGTTTTGCCCCTCTCCAGACAGTGAAGAGCGTTCGTTGTTTTGATCGAGTATAAGAGTATCCTCTGAAGAAAGTTTATTTTTTGGGGAACTTTGTTGCGGCTTATCATGTATTTCTACTTGAATTCTACAGATTTCTGTGTCGTTGATTTCTGTGTTATCATGCTCCATATTTTCGATCTCCTGCTCGATCTGATTTCCAGTCGATGAAGTTGTAGTCTGTGACGATCTTGTCTTCCATTTATTTTCGCCTACTTTATAGGATAATAGAGCTCCAACGTATTTCATATGTTGGAATTCACTACCTGTTTCCATTGTTGGTGAAATTTTAACATCGTGACTGTAGGGGTCCACGAAGACAGAGACGAATCTCCACATCAGTTTTTCTTTTTCTGGACATTGTCTAGCCCAATGTCCTGATCTGTTGCATGTAAAACAGATATTCGTTGTCATATCACTCACCCCATGGCGCTTGTCGAATGTTGCTTGATCCAGGACTCTGGTGATACGATAGACATCTTTTTCTGCAAAATGTTGGTGGGATAGAAATGATCCCACGTAGTTCCCAGTATGGTAGACTTGATATCTTGACGGTATATTGGTGATCTCATAATCGTGAGTGTATGGGTTAACATACAGGTACATTCTCTTTGGTGTTGTACTTTGTAGCTTGAACCCACTCATTTTTTTCTACCAGTTGTCCTGTTTGAAATCTTTCCGAAGAATGATGAAGATTTCAGTCGTAACGTCTCTTTTTATACACGTTTGGTCTGAAAAAAGATATAAAAAAGCTAGGATTTTTTGAGTTCTGGGTCATTGTTTGACTTATAATTAACCATAAAACAATGTCTAAAAGGCTAGTACCTTATTCAGACAGTACAAGTGACGATGAGACAATTCAGTCCATCCCGAAAAAGAGAAAAAAATTACTGCCGGCAAAAAAAATAAATAGAATCCTAGTCTACCAAGACAGTAGCAGCAATGGTGAAAGCGATGATGAGAAATTTTCACCGTCAACCAAAAAGAGAAAAAGTTTACCATTGAAAGAAGAAAGTGATGATGGAGACAAAAAATCTTTGAAAGAAGAAGATAGAAAATCTTTGAAAGAAGAAAGTCATGCTGGGTCATTTTCACCCAAGGAAGGAAAAAGTGAAGACAAAAAATCTTTGAAAGAAGAAGACAGAAAATCTTTGAAAGAAGAAAGTCATGCTGGGTTATTTTCACCCAAGGAAGAAGAAAGTGGAGACAAAAAATCTTTGGATATGAAAAGTCTATACGTCTTAAAAGAAGTGGGAATAAAGAAGTCAAGAAAATTCAATACAGATTCCCATGTACTGGAGGCGTCTTTTAAGAAATTCGATGAGTTACAACCACAGCAGCTGACCGTCTTATTTGACGATGTTATCCGAGAAATCGTTCAAAAGTTAAAGGCTGAATCGAGGGATATGATTAGGATTACCATCAATCACCGTTCATTGGATATGGGGATTCATATTCCCTTTCTATATGTGGAGGAGTTGGAGAGTCATACTATATTGGACGAGATTGAAAAAGTTCTACAGTCGAATGAGGAATTCGTCTTGAACGATGGCCGCATGACATCCCAAGTGGAAGTGGTAAAAGAATTAGGGGTACAGAAATATTGGATTCAAAAGTTTTCGCAAAGAAGAAACAATCGATTATTGAAATTAATAATGAAGATCATCTATGTTTTGCAAGAGCTGTTGTTGTGGGGATTTATCACCATGAACGTGAAAACACCCAAGAATGGAATCGAAGATGGGATATCATCAAAAGATCAAACAGGCCACTTCAAAAGACTGAAGCCGAGAAATTGATGAATGAAGCTGGAGTTTCGTCGACGCAACCTGTAGGGCCTGAAGAATACAAAAAAATTCAAGATTTCTTATATGAAAAAGACTATGTTATTAAAGTACATCAACAGCAATCAAAATTGGAGAAAGTGTTTGAACATCCAGAAGTGAAAGATAATAGTAAAATCATACATTTGTACTTTCATCAAAAACACTATGACTACATCAAATCCATTACATCATTTCTTGATTGTGGTTATTATTGTGAGTTCTGTGATATGCGTTACAGGAATCGGGAAGACCATGTTTGCTCAAAGATCTGTAAAGGTTGCTTTCGTACTGGAAAATGTCCATCAGAATCAAAAGAGTATGTCTGTTCCAAGTGTCATAGATGTTTTTTCAGTGCAGAATGCTTGGAAAAACACAAAACACTTCAAGGTAAAGAGAAGAAGACCATTTGTGAATTAGTGAAACTCTGTTCAAAATGTGAAGGCCAGTTTTTTGTCAGAAAGAAAAATCATGTCTGTAAGGGAAAGAAAAAGTGTCATCTCTGCAAGAAAATAGTTGACTTCTCTCATCGCTGTTTTATTCAGCCTTACCAGAGTAAGATGAAGCACGACAGCGATGATGAGACGAGTTCTTCTGTAGTCAAAAAGCCTTTGTTCATCTTCTTTGATTTCGAATGCCAGCAAGACACAGGGATACATATTCCGAATTACTGTATTGCACACCGAGCCTGTGCTGAATGTATCGATAAACCACTTGATTTTCATTGTTCCACATGCAGTGAATTCAAAGAAGGAAGAGAAGTTATTTTTCAAGGAAAAGAAACTTTGAGTCATTTTTGCAGCTGGCTCTTTACAAAGCATCATAAAGGAATCATAGCTATTGCCCATAATCTCAAAGGTTATGATGGTCAATTTATTCTCAACCACATTATCAACGTTGGGATGAAAGAACCAGAACTGACCATGAATGGGAATAATATTTTGAAGTTAGAACTGAATGGTGTGTGTTTGATCGACTCCTTCAGTTTCATGAACTTTGGGCTGGCAAAATTTCCGACTACATTTGGACTTCAAGAAATGAAAAAAGGCTACTTTCCTCACTGGGCAAATACAGACGAATTCTGGGATTACGTCGGTCCATACTTGGACATGTCTTATTACAAACCCGATTCAATGTCTGAAGAGGGTCGATCGAAATTCACAGTCTGGTATAATGACAAAGTTCAAAACGGTGAGGAATTCAATTTTCAAAAAGAGATGGAGATGTACTGTCGTTCGGATGTTGATATCCTAAGACGAGGATGTGGTGAATTCAGAAAGTTGTTCATCGAACAGAGTGGAATTTGCCCATTTACAGAGTCGTTTACCATTGCCGGCGCCTGTAACAAGATTTGGCGAAAAGATTATTTACCAAAAAATCAGATAGCCATCATTTCAAGCAAAGACCCAGTCAGACGACGGTTTTCTATGAAAGCAATACGGTGGATTCAAAGCATTGCTAGGGAAAAAGGGATTCATATTCAACATGCCAAAAATGGTGGTGAATTTCGAATAAAGAAATACACTGTAGACGGTTTTCACCATCAATCAAAGACTGTCTATGAATTCCTCGGGGATTTATTTCATGGGTGCCAGACATGTTTCAAGGATCGAAAATATATCAACCCCATCAATGGAAAAACAATGGATGAATTGTACAACAGCACCATCGAACGATTAGAAACCATCAAAAGAATGGGATATAACGTCGTGACCATATGGGAGCATGAATTCGATGCCAAGATGAAGAAGGACAAAGAGTACAAAAAAAACATTGAAAGTCTATACCCGAACTGCGACCCCATCGAACCAAGAGAGGGACTGGCTGGAGGTAGATGCAATGCAATAAAAATTGTCTATGATGTTGAGGAAAGTAGTGAGAAGGAAATCAAGTATATTGACATTTGCTCTCTGTATCCTTACGTCTGCAAACATAAATTCTATCCTGTAGGCCATCCAACGATCTTGACTGCTGAGAACATTGACATGAAGAATATTCGTCAGTATGAAGGACTCATTAAATGCAAAGTTCTACCCCCAACTGATTTGTTTCATCCTGTTCTTCCAGTTCACTGTAACAACAAGATGATGTTTCCACTCTGTATGAAATGTGCACAAGAAAGCTCAAACGTTTGTAACCATGAAAAAGAAGAGACAGCATTGATTGGAACTTGGGTTACATTTGAACTGTTCAAAGCTCTTGACTGAGGTTATCACCTAATGCAAGTGTATGAAATCTGGCATTTCCACTCTGTTTCGGATCAATTCTTTAAAGGCTATGTGGACAATTTCTTGAAAATCAAGCAAGAAGCCAGTGGATATCCCAGTTGGTGTCAGACAGACTCGGAAAAGGATCAATTCATTCGCGAGTATGAGGAAGCTGAAGGGATTCGTCTCGATCCAAATTGTATTCAAAAAAATCCTGGTAAAAGATCATTTGCTAAGATTATGCTGAACTGTCTTTGGGGGAAATTAGCACAGCGTGAAAACATGAGCAAGACGAAATACATCAGAGAACCATCTAAATATTTCGACTTGATTACCGACCCGAAATATACGGTAAAGCATGTGGAAATTTTTGACAACGAGTGTCCATTCATTTTGGTCAACTATGAAGAAAAGATGGACTTTGTCGAAACGCATGCAACAGCCAATGTTATTGTAGCATCCTACGTAACAGCTTATGCAAGGTTGGAACTGTACAGTGTTCTTGAAAGATTTGGGGATAGAGTTCTCTATTTCGATACAGACAGTTGTATGTACATTCATGATCCTGAATTGTGGAACCCTCCCATCATTAACAGCAGACTAGGAAAATGGACCGATGAAGAGCCTGATTGCAGAATTACCCATTTCTGAGGATTAGGCCCCAAGAATTACGCTTATAAGATGAGAACAAAAGATGGAAAAGAAAAAAGCAAGTGTAAAGTCAAGGGAATTACTTTGGATTACAATACAAACCAGATGGTAAATTTCGACACCTGTTCAAAATGTGCTTTGGATCGCACAATAGAAATCAAAGTTCAGTATGACTGTAGAATCAAAAGGCATAAAGACAGAACAGTGACCAGTGAACCACAGACAAAAACCTTTCGCTCTGTATACACCAAAAGAGTGATTGTAAACGATACTGATACTGTTCCCTATGGTCATAAAAGTTTGAGGGTATAAATATCTGTAAGAAACAACATCGTGTTACACTGTTTTGAAGTGAACGATCAAAGTAAGACGGTTCTATCAAAAAAAGTGAAATCATGTCAAGTGAAATGCTACCTTTACCGATAGAACTACGTGAAAAAGTTTATAGAGATTTCATCCATCAGCACACGCTCGATAAACAAGTACAGTTGGATATTAAATTCGGCTGTGTGAAACTTTGGATAAACAAATTGCATAAGGGAGTTGCAAAAGGAGAAAGATCGTGCAAGTTGTATGGTATACACAGCTTTATTGTAATGGTAGGGGATGACACAGATTTCGATTTTCCTCTCAAAGCTTATTTAGCATTTTGTTTGTTGAAAGACAACTATATTGCTAAACAGATGGATTCC
Organism: Tridacna gigas; assembly: GCA_945859785.2. NCBI lineage: Eukaryota > Metazoa > Mollusca > Bivalvia > Cardiida > Cardiidae > Tridacna > Tridacna gigas. Next base: position 55,977,288 of record OX244038.2, read on the forward strand.
ACAAGTCGATGGCAATTCATTATCGTAGGAAGAACAGAAGAAAGTTTTCTGAACGTCCTGAAAATGAAATCGGTTCTGTTTAACTTTTACTTACGCTACAAAAAAGGATCCATTCAAGACGGTGAGGAAACAATGGATACTATGGAAGGCTATATTCTATTTGATAGAGATGTCACAGAAGAAATCGTATATTCAACTCTTTCGACAAAAGATATTTCAAAACATGTTTTTCCATTTAGTGGAGTACGTGAATATAGTGAAAAGGATAGCAAATTTCCATTTTTTTTGGGGTAATGATCAGCTGCACAAAGTTATTGTGGAGCATGAAGACAAGTGGAAAAATCGAGGTATCTGCTAATTTACATTGTAACGATACTGCACTCTATGACCTATAAGTTTTTGAGGGTATAAATAACTGTAAGGAACAACACCATGTTACACTGACTTGAAGTGAACAACCAAAGTAAGACGGTTCTATCAAAAGTGAAAATCATGTCAAGTGAAATGCTGCCTTTACCGATAGAACTACGTGAAAAAGTTTATAGAGATTTCATCCATCTGAACACACTCGATGAACGAACACAATTCAGCCTTAAATTCAACTGTGTGAAACTTTGGATAGATAAATTGCACAAGGGAGTTGCAAAAGGAGAGACATCCTGCAAAATGTATAGCATGCACGACTTTATTGCAATGCTGGTGACTGAGTCAGATTTCGATACCACTATCAAAGGCTATTTGACAGCTTGTTTGTGGAAAAGTGACTATTTCCCTAAGAAGTTGCAAGCCACAAGTCGATGGCGATTCATTATCATAGGAAGACCAGAAGAAAGTTATCTGAATCTGCTGAAAATGAAATCACTCCTGTTTAACTTTTACTTACGGTATACGAAATCAAGAGATAATGCAGAAGGTGTGGATATCATGGAAGGCTATATCCTATTTGATAGAGATGTCACAGAAAAAATCGTACTTTCAACTCTTTCGACAAAAGCAGTATTCAAAAACGTCTTTGAAATTAGAGGAACGTGTGAATATAGTGGGTTGGACAGTGTATATCGTTTGTTTTTGGGCAATGAACAATTGCACAAAACTGTTGTGGAACATGAAGACAAGTGGAAAAATCGAGGTATCTGTGAATTTGCATTGTAAAAATGTTTTGTCATTGTTGTAAATAAAAACTGTATTGTCAATGCTTTGTATATAAAATGTATCTTCATTGCTTTGTATATAAAATGTCTTTGTATATATGGAATATAGTGTTAGAACATTTGCTTTGTTTTAAACGTTACTGTTTTTCATGATACTGTTAAGAACTTTTGAATGAATAAAGAAATGATTTTAAAAAAGGTCGTCTGTTTTGATTTTCTTCCCCAAAAAGTTCAGACTTAGAAAAAGTGTAGCTAGATCATCACATTCTATGTGAGATCATATAGTACGTTATGTTCTATCTACATGCTCTCGGCCCCGTTCGTGCTCTTAATTCCATAGCAAAAGTAGGTCAATCCCCCTACCAAGCTATAAAATGCTGGCAAAAATTTTCCTATCTTTTATTCTTTCTCTATCTTTTTTATCCTAGCGATATGTCCGTGAGACAAGGTTTTGGTACTCCGCCTCAATCTTATTATAGCGGGCAATATTTACGCTATAAGAAGTACTTCAATCATGAGCATTTCATTAGAAAACATTATTTTGATGCAGAACGATACTTGGATGAATCTCAACCTAGTTTGTTCTCTAGAAGATTTTCCGTTTCAGAAATTTATGAAATGGTAAAATCTACTGTAGAACATAGTGATAGTATTAAATTGCAAGGTTTCAACAAGATAATTTTTGAAATGAAATTTCCTGTTGAAATCGGAAAAGATGCAGACGGTAAAGAGGCGTATGTTTGTAAAGTCGTCGCCTGCTATGATGGATTTGAGTTGCCGGACGTAGTTAAGTATAAAGATCTTTCTATCATCACGGCATATCCTGTATAATGGATAAAAAATGGTTCTTTTTTAAAGAACCACTCTCTCCTTCTTTTAGGATTGAGGGCTCTTTTCAGAGCCAACCAATTCCCAGGAAGACTGCTTCTTCAAATTGTCAATTTCCACAAACGTATTTCTCAGATCGAAAGATTGATTGCATCAGACTCAAAAAAAAAAGACTAAGTCCTATCCGAAGAGTCGTCGTTTTTCCCCCACACCCTCCAAGATCATCCGTTTTTCCCACTCCCGTCATTCCTTTTCTACAAAAGAATATAACGATTGGTCTACGTTAATTCTGAGTCAGAAAAAGTAGGTCAATCCCCTTCATCAAGTTATAAAAATTCAGTGAACTTTTCCTATAACCATTCGACTCTCGTTTCTCTCGAGTAGCACGAATAAGAAATCGTAAAAGTATACCAAGACGAGAAAAAATGCTTATATTTTTTCCTTATTGTCCTCAGTGTGATAGACCATGTGCAATAGAGTGTGGAAAATGCTTTCGTATCCTACACCATCTTGGAGAAAAGCACAATTGTCCAGAACCAGATGAGGGATTCTATGACTATGATGAAGACTATGGTGTAGTGATTTGGTGTCATCATTGCTGTCAAGCTTTCATTGTGGTACAGTTTGAAGAAGAAGAAGAACAACTCGATCGCAACCAGTGAAGGATGAATCTTCATCAAAAAACAGCCCTTTTCAGGGCTAACATGCAACAAGAAAGTTTTTTACTTTCTTCAAATTGTCAGTTCAAGTCAATTCTGAATTAAGAAATATAACGAAACTAACGATTGGATAACATTAATTCCAAGTCAAAGTAGGTCAAACCCTCTACCACCCAATAAAAGACCGGGATATTTTTCTTTTTAATCAGTTTTTCCTCTCAGAGCTCAAAAAATGAAAACCCTCGACAAACGGTTCAAATTGCTTGAAGCAGAGCGACGACTTAGAAAGGGATGCAGACAGATCGAATTGCTTAAAATTCGTCTGAGTGGGATAGAAAAACGATATGATAAGTGTAAAAGCAGAGCCGTGCAGTATAATCTGAAAATTCAACTTTGTTCAATCAAAGGAGTACTCATTATGTATAATGAGTATGTCCAAGCCAAAGTTGAAGAAATCAACGAACTTCAGCGTGAGCTATTCCCCGAAGATTCAGATGAGGAGGTTTAGAGTCCTCGATCTTTTTTCTAGTTTTGAAATTAAGTTAACCGATAGTTAAATTAATTTCATCACAGAGAATAGTGAAAAACAGCCCTTTTCAGGGCTAACATACACCAAGAAAGTTTTATCGTTCTCTTCAAATTGTCAGACCAAGTCAATTCTGATTTTAAGAAAAAAGGTAATTTTTCTTCAACTTATCAAAAAAAAAGACTAAGTTCATCAGAAAGCTTTGATCCCTACCGGAACGTATAGAGTTGTTTTCATCTATCTTTTTACTTATTCAAAGAGAATGTAACGAAACTAACGATTGGTTAACGTTAATTCTGAGTCGAAGTAGGTCAATTCATCTGTAAAAACGTATAAAGAAAGCCGGTCAAGTTCTCATTTAATCATTTTTTACCTCTCAATACTCGAGAATAAAAAATGTTTTGCATGTTCATGTTTGGATCAGTGGCATATTATTCGATACTGAACTGGCTAGAAGATTGGTTTCGTCGACGACAGATACGTCATGACCTAGCACTACTTATCATGTTACTTGATGAGTTAGAGGCTGCGAGAGATAGACGAAGAGGTTGAAAAAATACAAATCTTCGAAAAACAGTACTTTTCAGGACTACCAAACGTTAAGAAAGTTCTATCTTTTCAAATTTTGTCAAGCAAAATTCTACATAACTCTAAGAAAAATTTTACCCCAAATAATATTTCCTAATATAGTGTAGTTCATCCTTTTACAAGTAAGCAATATAACTATGTAAAAATCGAAAGATTATCATTTCTGCCTGACTAGAATTCAGCTGTTTTCGTTCAATCATAGGATATGTTACATTCGCAATAGAGCTCAGATCAATCGGTTAGCTAGTACCCCAGATTTCTATCATTTCTCTCTCTAAGTGTTATAATCATTCGTGGGTGCTTCCGACCGGGTCCGCGCTCTTAATTCTATATCAAAGTAGGTCAATCCCCCTACTAACCTATAAAACGTTGACGCTATTTCTCTACAATCATTCGGCTCTCGATCTTCGAGTAGTACGAGTAAAAACATACTGTTAACGGGGAAAGATGAATCTCAACTTAGCTGATTACAACTTAACCGACTACATTTTAGACAACTCCTTGCCACAGAGTGGAAACAGTGGAGATATTCTAGCGTCAGCCATGAATTCGACATTCATTGAGCCAATGGCAGGACCAGTTAACAAATTCGAGGAAGAGATGAGACAGATGATATCAAAACAAGATGCTACAATAACTCAGATTTTAGAGGAGTTGAAAACATTGAACAGAAACATCGAGACAATATGTCAGCAAAGACAGTCAACTACGCCTGTTATTGTGAAGATTCCGGTGGAGTTCGACTTTGATAAAACCAGCCTTCGAAGACTAACAGACTCCCTCGTAACAGTTGTAAAAAAGAAAGATCAGAAGTCAAAGGAAAATCAGTCGAAGGAAAAACAACCAAAAGAAAAGCAACACTCAAAGGAAACACAGTCAGAGAAAGATCATCAACCAAAGGAAGAGAAGATAAAAAATAAAAAAACGAGAAATAGAGAAAGACGATGATGATGAACAACTTCACAAAAAACAACGATACGATCCCACCTATGTATCACCGGTAAAAATAGGATTGGGAAAACATGGAAAAAACATCGATAACTTCAAAGACTTCAAGATCCCAAAGATTCCAAAACTCAAACTCAAAAAGACACCCAAAGAAACAAAGAAAAGTTCTCAATAGAGGAAAAACACAGCAAAAAAAAGAAAAAAAAGACACAGAAAAGACAAAAAAGACAGTTCAATCTCCAAAAACAGTCCTTTTCAGGACTAACCAAACCCTAGAAAATCTATCTTCAACAATTGTCAATATCGCTAAGACCAATAGAAGAGCCTTTTGTCTTGGGAACCATGTCGTGGAAAAAAGACTAAGTCCAACGGTGATAGAGAAAGCCTGAGGTGAACGAAGACGGAAAAAAAGACTAGTCTCTGCCTGAACCAATCTGAGCTATCTACCTGACCCAGATTGTTTACATTAACCGGAACTACTTTTTAATCCAATTGTGAAAAAAGACTAAGTCCGACACGGTGATAGAAAAAGATCAAACCGAGTGAAGATGGTGGCACACCTTTTCCGAGCCAGTTTTGTGGTGTCACACGTCTTCCAATTCGAATTTTGGCGGGAAAACGTCTCGACCAATCAAAACGCTTGTTTACGTTTGTTTACATCAGTCGGAACTACTTTTTAATCCAAATGTGGAAAGACTAAGTTCGACGGACAATAGAGACAAAGAACAACTCTCCAAAAAAAGACTAAGTCCAACGAGGGTCTCTACCTGAACCGCCTGCCGGAACTACTTTTATTCAAGTAGCGTGTCCGAGGTCTACCCTCCCGAACCGAGTAGCGGACTATTTATAATTGTATTTCTACGCGCGGAAGCCGAATTACCGCCAAATTCTTCGGTGATGCGGTCTTTTTTCCTCCCGGGAGGGTAGACCTCGGACAAAATGGCACTCTGGGAGGGTAGACCTCGGACAAAAAGGGGCGTGTCCGGGACTCTGGAGGGTAGACCTCGGACGCTGTCCGAGGTCTACCCTCCTTTACTACTCATGGCCGCCCTTTTTCTCTATCAAAGCTACTCGCTGAATTACAAAATTAGAAATGGGGAATGGCGGCCCTTTCCTCTACCAACGCTCCTCGATGTATTACAATATTAGAAATACCGAAACAAGGTGAAGAGGTGAGAACGCTTCCTTTCACTATGACTTTCATCGATCCTCAATAAGAGTTTTGAAAGAGCAAGGATTCGAACTAGAAACTCCTGGACCACTAGATCCGAGCCTTACAAATGAGCCATGTGTACTTGGTAACAAGAAAGGCAATACATGTGAGCCAACCTCTGGCAAAAGGGAGCTTAATGCGTCTACGCGATGCACTGTACCAAGCAAGTCATCACATAATTACGTATGCATAAAATCCAGTCAGTCTAACAGTTGACTGAATCTGGACGTAGAATGGTCCTTCAACAGGCAGAAAAACTTACAATTGGTAAAAAGTTTCGACCCATGTCAGCCTGCGCGGACTGCGCAGGCTGACGCGGGTCGATACATTTTGCAGATACATTAAGCCACCTTTTCACAAAGCAAGGATCATGTATTTCAATGAATGTAAATAGGTACTTGAAAGTTGACCTTGGGCTGCGGGAGCGTGTCAGCATCTCATTAAAGCATATGTGAACCCGGTGAACCAACAAATACGATACTTTAAACTGTAACTCTACATGGAAATGTGCGGGCGTACCCTGCAAATATAAATTTGATGATCATAGGGAAGATATTAGAGACAAAACAGGAGAACATGCTTTAACTTTTTACTGGACGATACCGTGATTTAACGACCCTGGTGAAGAAGCCTTTCGAAAACATTGTGGGAAAAGACGAAAATGCTGTTAACCAACGTCTTCTCCTTTTTCCCACATTGTTTTTCTACCTTTTTAGAGTCAGGTTTCATCAGTCAAGCCATATTTTGTCGCTTACAACAGCTTTGAATTTGGACGAGTGTAACATTTTATCGGTTGGTAAATAATTAACCCTTTACCGGACGATACCGTGACTTAAAGACCCTGAAATTCGAAAGCATTGTGCACAGACAATAAAAAATTGGACTCAAATGATGAGATTTGCTCTGAAAGGATCAGAAAGATTGTGGAAAAAGGAGAAAGTGTTGGTTACCATTTTTTCTCTTTTTCCACAGTTTTTTTTCCATGCCAATTTCCTCAGGGTTGTTAAAACTCAGGATTGTTTGGTAAAGGGTTAATCAAACACACGAGATTGTGCCTTCCGCATGACAATATTTACATTAAACGGATAAAGTTAATGGCAAATTTGATAGGTAACAAGTTTTCTCGACAAATTAAAAACATACAAACTTCACATTTTACTGAATAAATGAGACACAAATTTCTACTCAATACTAAAAGCCGAAACATTGCGGTTTTAAAGTTGATTTCACCGGAAAGAAAATACCGTATCGGACAGTGTAGATCAAAGATCAGACTGCACGTTCTGTGCAGTCTGATCTTGTTCTACACTGTCCGCAAAAGGTCAGTGGGTCGCGATCAGCAGCTTAAGGGTTAATGCAGTTCAGAGAGTCTAAACAGGAACGGACAATCTGTATACTTGCTAACAGTCTTGTGGCAAAGGCCAAGAAAACATTGTTGCAAACAGGCTCATCCATTTATGAAAACGATTTTTTCATAGTCACATGCTGAAGAGTCAATCAAGTTTTAGCAAGATTTTGCCTGCTATTGTCATGGTCTGCCACCGGAGTTGATGGTGCCTAATGATGGCGCCTTTACCAAAGACAAAATTTTGTACACCTCCAAATTGAAAGTATTTGCAGAAGACATCGAATGTGGCTCAATAGATGGAATTTGTCCCTGAAAGGATAGAAAACATTGTTTGGAAAAGGAGAATATGTTGGTTACAAGCATTTTATCCTTTACACCGCAATGTGTTTCCAAAAATTCTCTTCCTCAGGGTTGTTAAAACTCCGGATTGTGTTTCCAAAAATTCTCTTCCTCAGGGTTGTTAAAACTCCGGATTGTGTGGTAAAGGGTTATAGACTAGAATCTATTATTTGAAAACATTGTGTGAAATGGAGAAAGTGCTAGAGCCCATTGTCTTCTCATTTACCCACAATATCTGCGCCGCATTTAATTTTTCGTCTGCAAATGCTTTGGATATGGACAAGTCTAAAACTTTTGTCATCTTGAGACCACACATCCAGAGTTTCAACGACAGTGACACAAAACTATTTTGAAAACATTGTGGGAAAAGAGGAAAACGCTGGTAAGCAGCATTTCCTCCTTTTTTCCACAACGTTTTCTGACTTCTCTCAAACAAATCATAACATTTTAACCTCATTTAATTTAATGTCTGCAAATGCTTTCAGTTTCGACAAGTATAAAGTTTTGTCGTCTGGTAGAGACTAAAACAAATTCGACACTATTTTGACAACAATTCTTACAGCTCAAACAACCGAATCTCTGCCATTCAGATTTCAAGGACTCGCACTGATTTTTCCAGAACTGTTATTAAATTGGTGTTGTTTATTGTGGTCTGTTTGGAATCAGACGACCCAATAATTTGACAGAACAGTTTCTATACTTGTGTACGTAAACTGGAAAATGTCCGTCTGGGTTATAGACATATGGAAATGAATTGTGTCTAACATCGTTTACAATTTTAAATCATGTCAATATTCCCATTTACATTCATATTAAGTTCAAATTGGGTCATTTATTTAAAAATAAAAACAGAAACAGAATGACAAACTTTTATCGATACAATACTCACAGCAATAATGGCATCTTTTATACCCTGTAACCCTTAGGCTGCTAAGCGAAACTCACTGACCTTTTTGAGGACAGTGTAGATCAAGATCAGACTGCACAGAACGTGCAGTCTGATCTTGGATCTACACTATCTGACCTATGTTGAAACTTTTCGCTATTGGTCAATTTTTGTGTGTGTGTGTGTTTAGGGACCAGTCTACCTCCTGATTCAGTCTATTGATAGACAAAATGTGCTTTATGGAATCATGATCATGTGATGACTTGCTTGGCATCATGCATCAAGGAGATACATTAAGCCCCCTTTTGCAAGAACATGGCTCAAATGTATCTCAATTGATAGGATTTATTTTCGATAGCGTTGTAAACATCGTGGGAAAAGGAGAAAATACGACCTCCTGTTCTTACAGAGTAGTTCAGTCAGGCGGTGATACCTTCTCTCAAATAATACTCGAATTTAAAAATAAATGATAATGATCCGCGCAGAAATTAAGACCTAAGAGGACAGACAGACAGACAGACAGACAGAACTGGTTTGGTCAGGCAAAGCATAGTATGTAAGATTGGTTGTTGCTGGTTTTTTTTTTTTTTTACACATTCATATGGAACGATTGATTGATTGATTGTATGGTGTTTAACGCCGTTTTCAACATTATTTCAGTTATATCGCGGCGGCCAGTGCACCTATCCGTGCTTTCCTGGAGTTTCTTTTACCAGTACTCCGCACAATATTCTTTCCAAGCCACTGGCTGCTTTCCCACATAACCATCGTCGAAACAACGGTCAGCGGTGAGAGAGGAATGAATCCTGTCGCAATGACTATCATCAATCCTCGGAAAGAAATTGGCCAAGCCGGGGATCGAACCAGCGACCTCCTGTTCTCAAGTCCTGTACGCTACCGACTGAGCTACGTGGGCTTGGCTCATATGGAAAGAGCAGAGGCGGTAGTCAGATCTTGATTCATGTTGAGTATCCTTATTTTACAAGACTGTTTTCAAAGTCGGACCTGATCAATCAGATGCCTGTTTTTCTTTTCTAAAGATAAGTAAATTCCAGTAATTCCGAAGGATACAAAGATATATTTGAAAGACTATATGTTTTAATGTAGAGATTCCCAGAGATAAATGGTGGGCTTTCTATGACACTGTTATTTATGGGAGTCTGATCACCACGTCTATGTAATGTTCAGCCTTAAACCTTTACCACACAATCCCGACTTTAAACGATCCTGAGAAAAAAAGTCTTTTGAAAACATTGTGGGAAAAGGAGAAAATGCTGGTAACCAGCATTTTCTCCTTTTCCCACAATGTTTTCTACCCTTCCCAAAGCAGAATTCAAATCCACACAAACTCGAATTTAAACGACCCTGAGAAAAAAGTCTTTTGAAAACATTGTGGGAAATGGAGAAAATGATGGTAACCAGCATTTTCTCCTTTTCCCACAATGTTTTCTACCCTTCCCAACGCAAAATTCAAATCCACACAATCCCGACTTTAAACCACCATGAGAAAAAGTCTTTTGAAAACATTGTGGGAAAAGGAGAAAATGCTGGTAACCAGCATTTTCTCCTTTTCCCACAGTTTTCTACCCTTCCCAAAGCAAAATTCAAATTTTGAGCCTCATTTGATTTGTCGTCTGCAAATGCTTTCAATTTGGACTGGTATCAAACTGTCGTTTGGTGAATTGTTTCACCGATTGAGGCTCAGAGGAAAGCTTACCCTTCATCCCTCCCTGAAGAGAACAGGTAACAAAGAGGTCAATAACCCTGGAGATGGTAGGATCATTGTTCTGTTCGGCCTTCCAGTTGATGGAAGCAACTTGTTTAACGAGTTGCTGCTCCTCACTGGCCACATGAGCAGCAGCAATCTCAGAGACACAATGTGCTAGTGGAGCTGAGACTGATACAGCTTGAGTTAAAGAGTCTCGACTTTCTGCACAAAGATAAATTGGAATTTGACACCTTCTTAGAAATATTCACCATAGAGATCAAACTTTCAACCTTTCACCAAACAGTACCCTGTTTAAACGACCATGAAGAAGTACGCTTAGGAAAATATAGTTGGAAAAGGGAGTAAATGCTGGTTATCAGGATTATCTCCTTTCCCTAACAATGTTTTCCACCATTATCAAAACAATGTCTACCACTAAGCTATATTTAACCCGCCGTCTGCAACTGTCATGACTTTGGAAGGCTCTAAGATTTTATCGTTTCATAAAGTCTTAAACAGTACAAATAGATAAACACCAACCCAACATATCACCGCAGATTTTATTACTGTTGCCTTTCTAATGTTATTGTGTGTAATGTGCGGAGAAAAGTAAGACGGCCTTACCGGAATTTAAACTGTGGACCCCTCCCTTACACTGCAAGTTTTGAAACCAATAGACTCTAAGGCCCTGCGTTCGACGCTTTTCGATAGGAAGTGTGGTCCGCATTACAGCCAATAAATTATTTCCCCGCCATCGAAAGTAACACCCTAACGTCATAGCTTAAATTCATTGAATACCTGTTTTTAACCGTTGTTTGTCCAACCGGACATATATTAACCCTTTCCCAAACAAGCCCTGGTTTTCACGAGTCTGCAGCACAAGTCTTTAAAAAACACTGTGGGAAAAGGAGAAATTGCTCGTAGACGAGCAATTTCTCGTTTTCCCACAGTGTTTTCTACCCGTTTAGAGACCCTTTTGCCATTTTCATCAAATTTAAAATTGTCGTCTGCAAACTCTTTCAATTTGGACTAGTCCAAAATTTGTCGTTTGGGAAAGGGTTAAAGGAACGTCTGTAACAATGGAGCCATGCTCTGGCAAAAGGCGGTTTAATGCATCCTGGTAATGCGTTACACCGAGCAAGTCATCAATTAACTATGGATCCATAAAATCCATTTTGTCTCACAACGTACTGAATCATGCGGTTGAACGGTCCTTTGACATGCAGAAAATTGACCAATAGCAAAAAGTTTCGGCTCAGGTCAGCCTGCGCGGACTGCGCAGGCTGACCTGAGTCGATACTTTTTGCAGATGCATGAAACCCCCTTTTTCAAAGAGCATTGTTACTTTTGAGCATTATTAGAAAAAGGAAAGAACGAACGAATGTACGAACAAACGAACGAACGAACACTGGCTCTCTGTACATTCAGTACCAAGCTGGTTTTAGTTTTTACAAGACGGCCAATTCTCAGAATTGTCAATATTGCAAGGTTTTGCAGGTGACACATTTAACCCTTTCCCAAGCGATTAATTTTAGACTGGTCCAAATTGAAAGAGTTTGCAGACGACAATTTTAAATTTGATGAAAATGACGGAAAGTTCTCCGAAAGGGTAGAAAACACTGTGGGAAAAGGAGAAATTGCTCGTTACGAGCATAGTGTTTTCAAAAGACTTGTACTGCAGACACGTGAAAACCAGGACTTGTTTGGGAAAGGGTTAATGGGACTCACATGATGGAATTTGTCTTTTATAAGTTTGAGTTGATAAGTTTTCTATTGCAGTTTGAAATTTAGCTAAAAGAATACACTGATTTGAATGATCTGTTTCTTTTTTAACTCTTTACCAAACGGCAAAATTTTAGACTGGACCAAATTGAAAGCATTTGCAGACGACAAATTAACTGTGTGATTAATTAACAAATGGTGATTTATGCATTGGATGGGGCTGAAAACATTGCTGGGAAACGCAAAAAAAAAAACAAAAAAACACTGTTTATAAGCATTTTCTCCTTTTTCCAAATTCTTTTCAAAAGTCTTCATCCTCAGGGTTGGATTAATTGGTAAAATGACAGGCCAGCAAAGTACAAGTGCGACTTCTTGTGCTTCTGCAGTGAAAAGTTTTTGAAAAAAAAAAATGTTTAAAATAGAAGCTACTGTTAGTTACAACATGTTTCTTTTTTCTATAACATCACAAAAATTCTCCGTTCGCTATTTATCCACTTTCCACAAAGCTTTCAAAACTGATCAACAGAAAAAACAGATGGTTCACTCCACCTAGAAAATGTGCTATACTAAGATATTTCCGTGCTGTTTAGTTTCAGGTATCTGTCACCAGATATTTTTTTTTGTAAACAGAAAATATTTACTGCTTGTTTACAAAGCTTTTGTGGATATATCTCTTTAATCCCATTAACTCTATACCAGACGACAAAACTATGAAACGTTTCCATATAGGAAGCACTTGTAGACGGCAAAGTGAAAATGGCTACGAGGATTTATGTGTCACTGAACTGGTAGAAAACATTGTGGGAAAGGTAGAAAATGCTGGTTACCAGCATTTTCCTCCTTTTCGTACAATGTTTTCAAAAGCCTTTTTGGGGTCGTTAAAACATTGGATTGTCTGGGTAAAGGTTAATTTCTGTCAGGACAGTTATAAATCACGGTATACTGTCTATACTATATGACTATTAGGGGAGAAAATTTATCGTTGATCACAGGAAATGACTAAGACATGCAATAGTTTTTTTTTCCGGTCTTCTTGAAATCCTGTTTGAACCGACTTTGCCTCGTAAGTGAAACTAGAATTGCAGTTTGAAATTAGACTCCTATCCCCACAATATTTTCTCCTTAAAGATTAGGCTGGGTTTTTTTTTCGTTTTTTTTTTAAACAAAAACTAAACTTTTAAAGATACATCCTTACCACAGCGTAGGACCGGAAGTGTAATGTTTGGGATTGTATGTAACTTGGGATTCTATTATGTACAACGGCGGTATGTCACTTAGGTATGAAAATTTGTGTTCACATGGCAAGTCAAGCTGGTGATTTTTCATTTGTTTTAATAGTTATTATAAAATCTCCATATCCAATTATTTGTCTATTATCTATAGACCATATCAGGAACAGGTATGTGCGATGTGAATCTTCCTTAGAGCAATCGGGATGCTTTGATCATTTGACCGTGCTAAAACTATAGATGATTTTGTTCCAAAACAATGCTGTTTTTATTCGATTACTCAGCATTAAAATCTGGTTTTTTTTTTTTTTGGGGGGGGGGGGTTCTGAACGGAAAGTGTATGAACTGTTTCTTTCTTCATATTTTTGTGAAAACATGCCAAGGTTTGGTGTCAAGCTTTGGTAACCATGTCAGCCTGCTCGGACTGCGCAGACGGACATGGGTCGATATTTTTTGCGGATAGATTACGGCCCCTTTTCACATAGCATGGCTCAAATACATGTATATACAGTTTGGAAATAGCAATTTGCTCTCAGATTTACTCAAAAAGTGCCGAAATTGGCCGAGCCGGGAATCGAACCACCAACCCCCTGTTCTCAAATCCTGTTACCGACGGAGCTACTGTGGCTCGGCAGACAAAATTAGTGATTTGTCCAAACTGAGGGTAAATGCAGACGACGATGTTGCTCAAAGTACGGTGTTTGTCTTTATGATATGTCAGAAAACATTGTTGGATAAAGTAGAAAACGCTTTTCCCCTTTTCCTACGATGTTTATAAAAGCATTTTCCTAACAGTCATTTATAATTGGGAATGTCTGGTAATGGGTAAAGGTCAAGTGGTAACAAAAAAAGGTGAGAAGTAATTGTGTTATGATTGATCAGTATACCGCAGGAAGTTGTCAGTGACTGATGCTCATTATAACGATTACATGTCATCGCGAACTCTGTGATTAATTTTAACTCAAACGGTAAGAAGTATTCACGAAATCCACTGAGTTATATTCACTTAACCGGTGAGAAGTGTTCACGAAATCTTGTGAGTACTGTTCACTCAAAACGATGAGTAGTATTCACAAAAAACTGTACTGAGTAATGTTCACTTACCCGGTGAGAAGTATTCACGAAATCAGGTGAGTAATATTCATTCAAACGATGAGAAGTGTTCACCAAATGCACTGAGTAATGTTCACTCAAACGGTGAGAGGTATTCACGAAATCAGGTGAGTAATGTTCATTCAAACGATGAGAAGTATTCACGAAATGCATTGAGTAATGTTCACTCAAACGGTGAGAGGTATTCACAAAAGTAATGTTGATGTATAGATATAAAGGAACAGTTTTCCCACAGTGTTTTCTACCCTTTTTGAGACCTTTCTGCCATTTTCATCAAATTTAAAATTGTCGTCTGCAAACTCTTTCAATTTGGACCAGTCCAAAATTTGTCGTTTGGGAAAGGGTTAACATAGATGTAGACAAATTAACAATATATATGGTGTCAGGGATAGCGAAGCGGAAGGGATTTGCCCTCATTGAAAACCGGAAACGACAACAGTGGTTTCTTTGAAGGCTGCCAAAAAATAAATACAGTTTCTACCCGTCGTAAACTGTGCAACCTGCAGCAGTCAGGGACAACATTTGGCTTGAAGATACAAGAATGGTTATAGTGTTGTCAAATAAAGCTGAAATGGGTTAAAAGTGGCTGAAAACGAGTAGAGATATATCTTTAATATGTTTCGCGTGTCGGCAATGCCGTTTTCAGTCACTTAAAAGATGGTGATTTTTGAGAGAGTTGGTGAAGAAAAAAGGAGAGAGAGAAAGAGAGACAGAGAGATTCTTTTGCACAAGTATCTCTCAAAAATAATTACCAATTTTGGGTATGATATTTTCACGTCAGTAGGGCGTCATCCTGCCACACAACACATTATCTCAAAAGATACAAGCATTGACAGATGAAAGAAACCGTTTCTGTTATGATTAAAGTAATAAGCTAGCCTAAAATTTTATTACCAACTCCAATCATTGCTCTCAACTCTTTATCAGATGATAAAAATTTTAGACTCGTCCGTATTGAAAGCGTTTCTTATGTCGGCCTAAGAAGTTTCTCAAAAGGTAATTTGTCTGTGAAAAAAGGTAGAAAAGTGGTGGGTTCAAAGGAAAATGCCAGTTACCAGCATTTTCTCCTTTTGCCAAAATGTTTTCGAAAACCTTTCTTTTCCAAGGGGCCATAAAAACCAGGAATTATATGGTTAAGGATAACAACAACAATCTTGATGGGATGCAGATATCTAGTCAATAATATGGCAATTTCTTTGTCGCCATCATTTCTTTGGTAAATTTTGTAACAGTCACGTGGTTTGTTATGGCCCCTCCCACTCTACTCGCACCTTAGGGGACTGCTCGGAAAATGCACTGGGTATTGCTACGGGCACAAATCGTATAGCACTAGAAATTCTTAACAGCCATATATGAGCGCACTAAGCATATGAGCCATGCTCTGTAAAAAGCGGGCTTCATACGTTTGGGAAAAAAGTATCGAACAAGGTTAGCCTGCGCAGTCCGCGCAGGCTGACCTGGGGCGAAAAGTTTTGCTGTATGTAAATTTCCTGATAGTCAAACGATCAGTTTACCCCCAGATCCAATTGCTCGACTAAATGGCTTCATGGATCCATAATTATGTGATGACTCGCTTGGTATGATGCATCACGGGGCTGCATTAAGCCCCCTTTGCCAGAGCATGGCTCATATTTATAATAATCTTTGGTAAACTTTGCACTGGTCACGTGGTTGGTTTTGGTTCCCCCCACTCTTCTCCAATCCACAAGGCTGTTCGGAAAGTTCAGTAAGTATATAGCACAAGAAGGCTATACTTGATAGCTCTGTACTGAATCATTTATCTATCTTTGTAATATTCTTCTCCTACATTTAGTATTCGGTCGACTGGGTGGCAATGACACCGCCGCCATCTTTTCTTTGGTTAACTTTGTGCTGATCACATGGCTTGTTACATGGCTCCTCCGACCTTTCTCCGACAAAAGAGGGCGGCCTGTGAAGTTCCAGAGTGTTGTCATGATTTATTGGCCACATATTACATGCATGTAGCAATAAAGATCTCAACAATCGTTCTTTATATTACCGAACATACATGTATTTGTTTTACTGTTATTTATTTATTTTTTTTTTTTTTTTAACTGGTAGACTTAACCCTTTCTCAAACGACAAATTTTGGACTAGTCCAAATTGAAAGAGTTTGCAGACGACAATTTTAAATTTGATGAAAATGGCAGAAAGTTCTCAAAAAGGATTGAAAACACTGTGGGAAAAGGAGAAATTGCTCGTTACGAGCAATTTCTCCTTTTCCCACAGTGTTTTCAAAAGACTTGTACTGCAGACACGTGAAAACCAGGGCTTGTTTGGGAAAGGGTTAATACGAGTACCAAGTCAACTAGTATTTGGTTCTGCCGATCAGAAATTGGGATTTATAAACTTTTCTAGATTTATGAATAAATTACAATTTGGAATGGTTGGTGGACACGGACTTAAGATTTTAAAATTCTCGAGCACGAATCAAAGGTACTAACCCGGAGAGCAAGCCTTTCAATTTTTCCACCGTTGAGGAATACGAAATGTAAGGGAAGGTCGTAACCATAGACACGTTTTTGTTTTTATTCGAAACTAAATGTCTCCTGCATAAGCTTTCATTGAAGAGGTCATCTCCAACAGCTGTGAGTTCAACAGGCAGACTGCCTCAGAAATTGCAATCTAATTCCACTTTTTTGCGAAATTGTTCTGATACGCAGTCTTTTTCGTCATGGTTTTATAAATAACCCGAAATAAAAAAAAAATGAAATAGGAAGTAGAGGCTTTTTGTTTTTGTGACGGATTTTCAAAAAAAAAAAAGATTTTTGTATTCATTTGATTGCAAATGTGTTTCGATGGTCCATTTAAAAAACCAAGATTATTTTCGATATTTTCTTTTACTTTCTGTTCCATCTTTTCGAAAAACGGAAAACTAAGGGGGCTTATTCTTGTTTAAGCTCAAAGGATAGTTTCAATTATTCATTTTTTTTCTATTCAAAGGATAGTTTCAATTACAATAATTATCTTCAGGACAAATGACTTCTTCAATTGTTGTAATCTTTTATTAATTAAATAAATTTAAGCGGGGAAAAAGAAATTCGTTAAAAATAAGAAAAAAAGACGCGGGAAAAGATCACTCGACTTGAAAACGTGGGAAGGTCACGTGTCTGTCATGTAATGCATAAGAGGTTTCTATGCAGCGGCAATCATATAATGCCTTACTTGTTTGTTTACATATTGTAAAATATATTGAAATTTCAAGCCAATAAACTGTTTGAAAACATTAATGCTGACCTCTCCTGTCCTCTTTTTGTAAGAAGCCAACTTGGTTCTATAACATTGATAGCTGTCCTCGAAGTACATGTATTTCAAGTACTTATTTTCGTTCACTCATTGGTTCTAGTTGTGAACACTGCTCTGGGGGGCAGTTACATGTATGTAGGGGTAGAGTTCGCTTTCCAAGAGGCAATCGTCGAGAACAGTTTTTCGAAGCTGTAAGACCTTGTTCCGCAATCGATGTAGAATAAGTAATTATAAACGTATTTTAAAAAAAAAGAAATGTAGAGCATTTTGGTCATATGTTCATCGGTGTGCAACGTACTGTTTGATTGATTCGAATTACCAATTGATATTATGTCAACGCTTTGCTTAGGGTGTTCAATAGGTTCATCGGTAAACATTTCGTTACAGTTGGAGCGGAGTTTGGGTAAAGCAAAGCAAGCAACAGAAGTACCTGGTGGATTGTTTCTAAATAATCATCCGCCGATGTTGTTTACAGTAACAAAATGAGACCAAATTCTCTTATCGAGCTAGATTATATGAAATAGGTATTTTTAGGTAGAAAATCATTTAACCCTTAGGCTGCTTATCGCGACCCACTGACCTTTTGCGGACAGCGTAGATCAAGATCAGACTGCACAGAACGTGCAGTCTGATCTTTGATCTACCCTGTCCGATGAGGAGATATCTTCCCTCCAAAAATCCCTTTGGAACAGGAAAGATTTGGGATTATACTATCGTCTTGAAAGTTTCATTTCTTTTATTCAGCAGGATAAGGGTTAAAACTTTCCTTGGCACAGTTTCACGAAAAAACTTAAGTCTCTTATTTCACTCAAACTTAAGTCTGTTACTGTAAGAGAGAAACACGTCTCAAAAAAAAAAAAAAAAAAATCAACCTACATCAGAAACTGGGTCCATTTGCGACTTTGGGCAAAATAAGTGACTTAACTTTTTGTGTGTGTGTGTCACCGGGCCCTTACGCTTGCAAATATAGATACATGTATATTCAGTCCTATTTCACGAAAAAAAATCTAAACTTTATGCCCCTTTGGCTAAATGTCATTTTACAGCGATACAGCAATATTCTTAGTGTCATCTACTTGAAATTTGTTTCAGAGGTAATGAGTGCAAACTATTGAACACATAAATGTATATAAATGTCTATGAACCTGATTACAATGCGTTTATAGCGGATATTACAGTCAATCTGATTTTATTCAAAGTTCTTTTAGGGCAGAAATCAATACAAAAGTGAACTAATTAAAGGAGATAAGATAGTATAGACAACTACAAAGCCTGTTGTAAACCTATTATGTCTTTTGGCCCGCCCAATTAAACCTGCTTTCGCGTGCTGTGACCCAATATATTGTGGTCTAGGCTGTGTTTGACGTCCAAGTTTTGTAACTTGCTCGGGCCGGATGAAACGGATGTTTTCGGTAAAGTTTCAAGTTTTTCGAACCAACACTGGTACCATTGAGGTAAAGTACTCGCTTTGATGGTTGAAGTCGTCTGTTTGAACCTCGATCGGATCATAACAAAGACTCCAGAAACTTCTATTGCAAGCGGTGCGTCCAATATAATTGTAGTCTAAGACTGTATTTGACATGGCTTTTCGTAACTTACTCGGGCCGATAGAAATGTACGCTTTTTGGTGAAGTTTCGAGCTTCTCGTACCTTACACAACGTAAAAGCATTGCTTTCATGGATGGCCGAGGTTCTCGGCTTCGAACCTCGGTCGAGTCATACCAATGACCCAAGAATCTGCTTTTTTGTGTGGTGACCTATATTGTGGTCTTGAGACTGTTTGACGTCCCCGTTTTTTTTGTAACTAGCTCGGGCCGGGTTAGGCAGATGCTTCGGTAAAGTCTCAAGTGCCTGGAACTACCCGGTACACTTGAGATAAAGCGGTTTTTCTTGTCCGATGTGGTGGCCGTTTGAATTTTTTCTGTAAGAACTTTGAAATGCGATATTAGGGTCTTTACTATTGGTAAGAAATTTCCATTTTTTAGAAGAACAAAGGTTATATATCGATTTTCTGTGCTAAAAAAAAAAGAAGCCGAGAACACTACATGTCAGGACATAGCATGACTCTATTCCAGTAAGTATGAAACTAACAACACATGGGATAAGGTGTCTGTTTACTTTCTCATCATTTTTATCATTTTCTATCCAGGTAAAACAAACATGGCGT
The DNA here is from genome assembly GCA_945859785.2 of Tridacna gigas. NCBI lineage: Eukaryota > Metazoa > Mollusca > Bivalvia > Cardiida > Cardiidae > Tridacna > Tridacna gigas. Next base: position 55,996,980 of record OX244038.2, read on the forward strand.
GACATCGACATTATTCAAGAGTCGAAAATGCAAATAGATTCATGTCATCAACGACTGTGAAGTATTTGTGTATCTAATTTCTGGAAATAATTAGGTCTCGACGTGAGTTGGTTGAAATGGCTCTTTTATGAAACATTGAAAAATCGTTTTCGTCTTCTTTGGTTTTCGATAAAGAACTACAAACTGAATTTAAACTCCCTACTGATAGAACAACAAAATTTTGGACTTGTCCAAATCTAAACCGTTTGCAGAGGACAATTAAATGTGAGTCAAGTAAGAAAAAATGTCTTTGAAAAGGTAGAAAAAAAATGTTTTTAAAAGCCTTCTATCTCAAGGTCGTTAAAACTCAGGTCTTGTGGAAGAATAACTGCACTTTCACATCTAGATTTTCAGGTTAACTCTTTCATGGCCAAATATAATAATATGAACAGCAACATGCGAAATGAGACTTTCGGACATTTGCGTAAAATGTCGTCTCGGATTAGCCTGCGCAATCCGCGCAGGCTAATCCGAGACGGCACTTTACGACTACATGAGATTTTTTCACACAGTAGACTTTCGTGAAACAGAAAATAGCACAAAAACGGAAAGTGTCCTCTCGGATTAGTTACAGACTGCACAGGCTGATGTGGGACGACACACTTAAATTACGCATATGTCCGAGGGCCCCTTTTCGTGTGTTGCACGCCATAAAATCTTTACATCAGTCGACGGCTAGAAAAACAATACACTGTAACTCGGTAAGTTTTTTTTTCATCTTGTAGGCTTGACTAAACAAGCGAGCGGTATAAATCCAATATCAGAAAGTATGTTCCGTGCCGGCTGATCTTAATCTATGCCGTCCGCAAAAGTTCCTATAATCGTCAAGGGTGCTGAAACCCCCACAATGATTAGACTGAAAATCGAAAAATGGCTAGTTTTCTTTTCAATCGGCGTTACAATCTATTATGTTCGTTTTGATAAAGTATATATTTATAGGACGAATTTGTGAAAAGATGAGGCTCAGATCCAAGAAAGGTTTTCTTTTTAATTTTTACTGATCACTTTGCTTTTTTTCTACACCGTGACAAATGGAATAAATTTATATCCATAACAGCCACATGACTTTTCGTATATATGTATACAGGTTCTAAACTATCGCCGCGCGAATAAAACAAACAAAAAACAAACGGTGCTATGAATCAACGATGATAAGAGAGAGGTTTTACTTTCCAGTATAACGTAGACGACAAAGTATCAACTTCTGTCCGAACAATACACATATTCAAGAGCAAAAAATACTTTGTTACTACTCCAGCATATATAACTAAAGTTGTTGCTATAAATAGTCTATTGCTGAGCAAATTCTCTCAGCGTCTAGTAGGAAAGATGTGGCTATAAATAGACACGCTGAGTAATTTACAGAAACGTCTAAAAATACAGATATTGCTATAAATAGACTTACACGGGTACGTTACTCCAGCGTCCAGGAGAAAAACTATGGCTATATAAATAGGGTCCCTGTAAACTTAGAAACGGAACGAGACGTTACGAAACGGAACGAAACGCAATGAAACGAAACGAAACGGAACAAAACCCAACGAAACGAAACGGAACTAGACCCAACGGAACGAAACGAAATAGAGCGAAACAGAACGAAATAGAACGAAATCTAGCAAAGTGAGTTTTATTCTACTACTCTTTTTTTTCTCAATTTATCATATTTCTTTTTATCATTCTTCTTGGTTTATACCACATTTTATGTGCAGAGCACACAGAAACAACTGAAATTTTGAGTCATCTCATGCGTGATTTGCCGGTTTGAAAATCTAGTCAGAATCAGAATTGGTTGATCCAAACGACAATCCTTTACCAGGATCTGTGATTGGGAAAGTTACGCAAACTCCAATATATTTGATGCAAGATTTTGGACGGAAATGGGATTATATTTTCTTTCTATTCTGTTCTTCTTTCATTTTGGTACCCAGCCCCTGTGGCTCAGTTGGTAACGTATAGGACTTGAGAACAGGAGGGTCGCTGGTTCGATGCCCGGCTCGGCCAATTTCTTTCCAAGGATTGATGACAGTCATTGCGACAGGATTCATTCCTCTGTCACAGTGACCATTGTTTCGACGATGGTTATGTGGGTAAGCAGCCAGTGGCTTGGAAAGAATATTGTGCGTATTACCGTCAAAAGAAACTCAAGGAAAGCATAGATAAGTGCACTGGCCACCGCGATACATCTGAAATAATGTTGAAAACGGCCTTAAACACCATCCAATTAATCAATTTCATTTTGATATTATATCACTCTCGCAGGTAGCCGGCATATTTCGCATGAACACCATATCATGCCGTGAATACCTTTGAGGTTTTCAGTCGATCCCCTTCAAGATGCTTTCAGTCGACCCTTGCCAATATGTAGAGTCCCCACAGATTTTTGTTTTTCATTTGTACATTTTCCTCATAATAATAAATCAATGTAATGAACGTCTCGGCAGAACCTGTAAGATAAAGAGATGGCATCAGGTCTGAAAAGAGAAAGTGGGTAGGGCTGTTCGTTAGAACCGCTTTAAAGGTGAATGGCTACATTGGCAGAGGGAGATAAATTCAGTCTAGAAGAAATCATCTTCAGTTTCAAAGGCATTACTTTGTTTCAAATGAATGTACAGCATGTATATAAATGAATCCAAACATTCGCACAGGATCTGACTGTAAGCAGTAGCTTATCTTAAAATCATCTGAAAATGTTAACCCTTATCCTGCTAAATACCTGAAAATGACACTTTCAAGCCGATATTAAAAACCCAAATTTTGCTATAAATTTCAAAGGTATTTTAGTGGGAAAAGTATCCCCTTATCGGACAGTTTAGATCCAAGATCAGACTGCAGGTTCTGTGCAGTCTGATCTTGATTTACACTGTCTGCAAAAGGTCCGTGAGTCGCGCTTAGCAGCCTAAGGGTTAAGTAGGTTGCAACACCGCTGTCTGGCGAGTAAGAAACCTTACCGCACGACATACAGTGGATAAGGACAATTATTCGCATGACAACAGTAAGGTTATTATTTTCTGTGAAAGAAAAATATGACACTGTATCCATTCTTTGAAAATATCGAGGAAAAGATTCACTCTTCTTATGCTAAATTGCTGTCTATGTGAAAATTATATGAGTAAACGGCCCAATGGCGGCCAAAAACACAATGCTGGTGTTAAAATACATTTAAATTTAAATCATGCCAAATCAAAAGTATGCAAAATATTGTGAGGATGACAATCTGTTATTGTATGGTAAGTCCGGTTGTTAGTCACTGGCAGAAAAATGAATTTTAAAATCAGGAAAAAAGTAAACAAAAGATGGAGTAACCTGGAAACTTTTAACTTGGTTTTGAAATTAGCTTCTCTGCCAGCGACTAACACCTTGACTGACTGTACAATATCAGATTGTCATTTTCACAATAATTTCCATACTTTTAAATGATACGCTTTCAATCTAGATGTATTTCAATACCTGTTTTGTTTACTTTTGGCAGCTATTGTTACTTTAAGAAAATCGGGAACTGACTGAACTAGAACCCAAACCTTTCCCCCCAACATCGAAGGAACTCACAATGTTCACGTTTTAAAAAATGATAATACATGTTATAATTAAGGATAAACCCCGTTACCAAACGAAGGCCGCGAATGTCGCAGCTGCTCCGGGACCAAAGATTTTTGTATATACTAAACCAAAAAAAAGAAACTTTCGTAAAGTATGTGCAAAATTTTCAAGGTTACCTTTGAGACGTACATATATACGTTATGTATACACGTGTGGTAATATTTAAAAACCTTTCATAGTTTGCAAAATTGGGCAGACAATTCCTAGCTAAAAGACCTGGTGGCTATTTAAGGCAAATTTCGAGTTTCGGTGAATGTAAGGGATAGACATATCCAGTCCACGTATTGATCAGAAATATCGATGCCAGGACTTAAAGAAAATTTACCAGAAAGAGTCATAGGTATGCTGGAAGCTGGGCTACCTTCTACAGAGGTTGCAGTTCATGTTGGTGCATTGGCGCAAGCAGTTAGCAGCCATCTGCGGCGACTTCCGCAAACCTGAAGTGCAAAAGACTTACACGTTGCGGCAGACCGAGCGTTACGACTCGAGCCTAAGACCAATATATCGTGAATTGGTACCTACGAGACCTACGAGCAACAGTTACAGCTGCTGTTATCCCCGAATTGTTTAGCTGATAACGGTTTGCTCAGATGTCGCCCGTACGTTCGCTCGGTTCTGACGCTCCGCCATCGCAATTATAGAGAGCAATTGGCCTTGGGACACATAAACTGGACAAGACAGCGTTGGTGGACATTTTTTTTTTCTGATGAGTCGAGGTTTGCATTGTCTCGAGCTAATGGCCATGTACCATTGTTCCGATGCAATTTCATATCTGAGTGCAATCCAAACATTTGTCTCTGAAAAATTGAGTTTAATTGGGTTTATTTCCTTCGATTTTGTACAAACTATGATACATGAATTTCAAAATGCTGTATTGAACTCATAGTGGCATTGTCTTCGACAGATGCCACAAAAACTATGGCTATGGCAAGGCAATTTAACCCAGAGTAAATTAATCCAGCATCTTATGGTAATTACTGAATAAAGTAAGTTAATCTCGCGCCATGCAGCAAAGTTTTTGCTATACCTAGACCTTGGCAGGGGATAAATTAAAAAAAAAAAAATAGAAAACAGACTAACGAATATTTCGAAGTTTAATTGATACACTGTTGATAAGATTTATAAGACTTTGGATATACATGTAGTTTTGCTCTACCTTAAGTCAAAACGAATTTTGATAAGTTATGTCTAACAAGGTAACACCCAATCGCCATTAAACTAAAGCGATACGCTGAAGGTCCGAAGAATCACGTGACAAATACCGATGACGTTTGTTTGGTGCTCATGTGTCAAAACATGTGCTCGCAAGGGAAGTCTGTTCTATTTTTATACTATAATCGGCTCTGACTCATGAGTAAAAAGTGCTTAAATCATCCAAATAATCTTTTCCTGGTGTTTTCTGATTTAGATTAATGTCAGTATATAAGGGATTTGGCAAAAAGGATGAAATAACTATATAAGAAATAGTCATGCTCTGTGAAAAAGGGGCTTTAATGCAGCTGCAAAAAGTATTGTATCATGTCAGCCATCGCAGTCCGCACAGCTGACCTGGATCGAACATTTAAACATATTTTATTGTACCTATAAACATACAAATGGATTGGGACGAAAGCTAATAAAAGCTTATAAAGTCCCTTTCCTAAGTAACAACATATGACAAAAAAAATACAAAATTCAACATAGTTATAAAAGACATTTGGTAAACATAGAGAGAGAGAGAGAGAGAGAGGGTATGGACCTTTTTGGAAATCATTCATTAAATCGTTTGCTTTCCTTTATATACAACTGAACCTTCAGAAAGATTTCTTCGTTTTCCTGAAAAGTAAGGAAATCATTTCCAAAGAGAAGTGTTTGAAGGTCCATACTTGTTTCATGATACGATATGGAGCGAATAAACGTATTTCTTATAGTTTCATAAAGTGGACATTCGAAGAAGTAGTGTGCATTTGTCTCTATAGCACCACATACACAGGAGAATCAACTACATTTCTTAAATACAGGTGGTGCTTTAGAGAACTACACTTATTTCGTAAACTTGTATGTAAAATTTGAAGGCGTCTTTGTCCTATGAAAAACAATTTATTTGGATACGGCCTATTAATGTCCAGATACCTTTTAAAACATGGCAAGGAATCCAAATTTCTGATATCTTGAGGGATTGAGTTCCACTCGAACATTTTTGCTATCCGTAAATTTTCCACTTGCCAAAGGACCGTTCTACCCCATGGTTCAGCCGGCTGTTACTAGAAATGGATTTTGTGGATCCACAATTATATGGTGACTTGCTTGGTTCGATCACAGGCCTTTGAAGCTCCATTAGTCTGTTACGGAACACTAACATTTTTCTTGGTTGATCATCGAATACTTGCGAATTGGTGCATTGCCTATATATCAGGGAATACTCAAATTTTCATTTACACCGTTACTATAAATAGCACACTGGCGACTGTCTCTATGTTGTATATAATAAGACCTTGTCTTATTATATACAATATAGAGGTAGTTGCCAATGTGCTATTTATAGTAACGGTGTCCGATAAGGAAAATTTCGTTGTCCGGTAATAGACCAATGGAGTTTCAGTGGCCTATGGTTCGATAAATCCCGAAGATAAAAAAAAAAAACCTCTTTTGCAAGAGTGCCACTTGTTTTATTGTCAGCCATATTGTATGCTGCTCTTTAACTCTTTACCACATAATCCCGACTTTTAACGACCATGGGAAAGAAACCTTTTGAAAACATTGTAGGAAAAGGAGAAAATGCTGGTAGCCAGCATTTTCTCCTTTTCCCACAATGTTTTCTACCCTTTCCAAGACCTTTTTCAGTTCTTGAGTTGCATTTAATTTGTCGTCTGCAAATGCTTTCAATTTGGAGTGGTCTAAAATTTTGCCCTGTGGTAAAGAGTTAAAGGCCAATTCAAATTTTTATAATTACATAAAACTGCAAAAAATGTTTTGTCACTTTTTTAAGTATCGCAACCATCAGTGAGTACGATAGAAAAATGTAAGAAAAAATACTAAGAATTAAAAAAAAAGAAAAAAAAACAACTTATCAATAACATTTCCTTAGAGGGACACGCGGCCTCTTAAGGTGTTTTCAGTTTTCGCGCCAGATCTTTTTGTCACACAACAATTAAAGTGCAATAAGATGGGGTCGTATTTAAATAGGAACGATGATGTCATAAATGGTCTCATAAAAGTAGACGGAGTGCCCGTTTGCTGACCATTACATTATGTAAACATCAAATTACTCCTTTTACTAACCGTCAAGTTTCTTTCGGCTTGCAAAAAATATAAAATATAATTATATATATTTAGTTGTATCTATCAGTGTATTTCAAGGAATTTTGATTCGCGGCAAAAAAAAAAACACCTTTCAGTATTAACATTGGCATCCAATCAAAGTTGTGAATACCTATCACCGTCAAAGAGAAGTTAGGTGTGTAATTCTTCAAGCACATTTGGCCTTCTGTAACTAATAAGGCCATTGGATTGTGTGATATTAAAATGAAATTTACATTTTCAGTAGGGGTAAAAAAAAAAAAGTCGAAATACATGTATAGTATATTGTAACTTCAGTGTTGTTCTGGCAACAATATCGTTACAAAGTAGCAGACAGTACAGATCAAAGATCAGACTGCACATTCCGCAGTCTGATCGTGATCAACACTGTCCGCATACGGCAACATTGAGATGTGCCTAGCACTCTAAAGGCTAAAGGCCGAAATATACAGACGCCAAGTCGTTAAGATAACGCTGATTGATTGGCTAGATTACGAGAACAAGCGATTGTAGCATTTACAGATAATCCGTGAGGGGCGAAACACCTACTTCGAAGTCCATTTGTCATTGTAAGAGTTGTTATTTGGAAAGTAGGATTGGTAATTTTATTACCAAACTGTAGTTTTTTTTTGTTCTTTTTTTCGGCGTAGCTGAATGTGCTGGCTTTTTGAGCTACTTTTTGGTACTGATAAAGAATGAATATATAGAAATTTGTGATTGGTCAAATATGTAGACATGTTTATTCTAAGGGCCTTCGTGATAAAACTGTAGACGTGTTTATTCTAAGAGCTACTGCCTATTTCCTGGCAAATTGACACCTTATATCTGTTTTAAAGATATTTCTTGTTTTCATTTCTTCTTAGAATATAGCATCGATCTTACTTTGCCAGATGCCTTGATGCCCATACAAAATATCCACAGTGTTGTGTTGTGGGTCGTCGAATTGTTCTTTTATTCTCCTCCTTCTTCTCTGTCTTCTTCTTCTGGTTCTTCCTCCTCTTCATAATAGCATAGGTCAAATGCTGGAACTCGTCTTGATGCCCTTGCAAAATACAATAGGAGCTGTTTGCTGCACTCTGTATGCTTGTGGTCCTTTGAATCCTTGTCCTGCTAAATAAGTGAAATGAAACTTTCAAGCCGATAGTGAGAACCTAAATTCTGCTATTTCAAATGTAATTTTGGTGGCAAAGAATCTTTTGATCGGACAGTGTAGATCCAAGATCAGACCGCACGTTCTGCGCAGTCTGGGTCCATATTCACCAACCATTCTTAAGAACGTTCTTTGACTTGTTCTCCAGAAATTTCTACATTTGAAAGTAACACAACTCCTGATTGGCTAAACCATTTGGTTTAGCCAATCAGAAGTTGTGTTACTTTCAAATGTAGAAAATCTTGGAGAATAAGACTAAGAATATTCTTAAGAATGGTTGGTGAATACGGACCCTGATCTTGATCAACACTGTCGAGTTGCGTTTAGCAGCCTAAGGGTTAACTTTGTACAAGACCACACAATTTTAGTCTCGATCATATACAAGACCACACAATTTTATTCTCGATCATATTCAGTGCACCTGTTGGGGGGGGGGGTTTAAATTGAATGCGGCTCTAATGATGGTGATATATCGTGGGAAGAAGAGAAAACTTTGTCCGTTTTGCATAAGAATTTTCATAAGCCTTCTTCCTCGGGGTCGTGAGAACAGATCGTTTGGTAAAGGGTTCATACATAGTGGTACTAATGCAGAAGTCTTTTTTGCGTTTTGCAGCAGAACACCTTTCATAATACAGTTACAGTCAGCGGAAAAGATTTATATTGTGCTTTGTGAAAAGGTGGTTACATGCATCTGCAAAACGTATCGATCCATGTCAGCCTGCGCAGTCCGCGCAAGCTTACATAGGACGAAACGTTTTGCTAAGAGTAAATTTTGTGCATGTCAAATGTACCGTATGATTCGGCTAGTTTCAAGACAAAATGAATCCATATTATGCCAAGAACTACTTGGTATGAAGCATGACAAAGATTCACTATACCTCATTTCCCTATCTAGTGTCGCTGACTTATGCTACAATTACAGAGCTCCAGATAGAGGGAGTGATTTCGATTTCAAAACTGAAAATATTAATCATTCTCCACTAAACCCTATGTTATGGGTACTCATTAGAATCGTCTCATCGAGACGATTCTAATGAGTACCCACAACATAGGGTTTGGAAGAGAAATAATGGATTCAGAATGCAATCACTCCCTCTTATCTGGAGCTCTGAATTAAATGCCGTTTTACACATACAGTTCAAGATCATACTGCACAGAACGGGCTCGGATATATACTGTCAGCTAAAGCATCTAATACTATTGTTGCTTGCGTTAGAAAGGACGTGTTAGCATTAAAATAGTTTCATTTCCAAGATACAGTTGCAGTATTTACAAGGAAAAGATCACCGCTGCAGGACATTTCCGGTTTCACCATAACATTGACCTCGACTCTCGGCTGATGCTGCTAAATTGAAAGGTCGTCCTCATGTTCCCCTATCATTTGTTAGGTTTCCAAGAAAGTAGAATACACAGAAGTGTTCACGAGAAAATCACTCCTGCAAGACATTTTGTGCATCCTTCCGAATAAGCTTGACATTTGACCGAGGCTATCCAAACTCTTAAGGGCCATTATCCTGTGCAATTTGCTTGATTTCCAGGAATGTATAGAAATGTTGCACAGGAAAAATATAAGAGCATAAAGACAATTAATGTATTTTTGAGTATTTCAATAAAAATATAGAGCAAAAAGACTGTTTATGAATTTTTGAGTATTACATTGACCTTCAACAAAGGCTGCTCGAATATAAGAGGTGTCATCCTTTAAAGTCGAACTTTATACATGAAGTTACGTAATTATCCTTTTTTGAAAAACAAAAACAGACTCTGGATAAAAAAAAAAGAAAGGGACACCAGTTTGTCTACAAATTTGATATTCGTTTATTTATCGTCGCCACCGGTTGCCAATATGGGCAACGCCCCATGAAGAGTTATGCTACGGGAGAATAGTGGAAGAAACAGGGCGTAACATAATCTAAGTTAACCCTTAAGCTGCTGATCGCGACCCACTGACCTTTTTCGGACGGTAGAGATCAAGATCAGACTGCACAGAACGTGCAGTCTGATCTTTGATCTACACAGTCCGATACGGTATTTTCTTTCCGGTGAAATCAACTTTGAAACCGCAATGTTTTGGTTTTTAGTATTGAGTAGAAATTTGCGTTTCATTTATTCAGCAGTTTAAGTGTTAACCGAGGTTCTTTCACATGCTCACTGTACAGTACCGTCAAACGGGACCTAGGTTTATCGTCTCATTCGATAGACTTTTTAGTAAATCTAGGTGACTAGCCGTGGGAATCGAACCCACTTCCTCAAGTGGCCCGAGATTTGACGCTCACAAGTCTCCTACTTTACCACCTGGGCTATTGGGGGTGGTAAGATACACAAAGGGATGAGAGACAAACGTTCACATAATTATGTATCCATAATAACCACTTTTTCATAAGGTAGACTGGTCCTTTGACATACAGAAAATTGACCAATAGCGAAAAGTTTTGGCCCAGGTCAGCCTGCGCGGATTGCGCAGGCTTACCTGGTCGATACTTTTCGCAGATTCACTAGGCACAGGTTATGGTTCATTTATAGTCGTTGTTTTCTTCAAGTTGATTTTTTTTTATGTCCCTCGACTATTCTGTTGCACTTAAATGTAAGTACAAACGATATTACATGCTATTTACATAGTGTACGCCGGAAGAGAAGAATCCAATAATTAAAATACGCGACCTTTGCACTCGCCCGTTTGTTTCCTTCGTGCCCTATCTAAATTATGGCAACATACCCAAAGTTTATAAATAATATATCAAGGGGATAGACTTCATGCGATTGAATTTCTGACTATTTATACCCAAGAGGGCGTCAAAGCACACCTTTATCTGTAACGGGAGCCTAGCATGGATTACATTTTTTACGAGATATTTGACGATAAATTGCGATCGATGGACGATATTTACGCACGATTTGTCATCCAATTTTTCACAAAATCCGCCCCGTCTCAGTAAATCACTTACGCTGCTTAATTAGGTGCTATTTCTGTGTGTCTTAAAACATTACACTAGGCTTAACCCATTACAATACAAACACGACCTGTATTTTGGCAGCTTTTGAAAATGTGATGGGAAAAGGAGCCATTGCTTTTTAACATTGCTAGCTGCTTTTATCACAATGTTTTCCATGTTACTTTAAAAGACATTTTCCTTTCTCTCACATGTATGTGCTTCGTGACTCTTGAACTGACTAGGGTATTTTTCAAATCATCTTTTATTGTAACGGGTATAAACGTTAATATGCCTTGCTAATTCTTTTCATTTGCATCTGTATCGCAGGAGAGTTTAATTCCGTTAGAAATATGAGCCACTCGTACTTGTTTTCTCTTTTTTTTCTATAAGCAAATATACTTGAGCCATGCTCTGGTAAAAGGGGGCTTAATGCATCTCCGTGATGCATTGTACCAACCAAGACATCGCATGATTATGGATCCATAAAATCCACTTCGTCCAACATCCAGCTGAATCACGAGGTAGGCTGGTCGTTGGACGTACAGAAAATTGACCAAGAGCGAAAAGTTTCGGCCAGGTCAGCCTGCGCGGACTGCGCAGGCTGACCTGGGTCGCTACTTTTCGCAGATGCATTAAGCCCCCTTTTCACAGAGCACGGCTCACTTATAAAAAAAATTGCTAAGGTGTTGCCAACTGAGCATCACTGACATAATATCAGTTTAACAAAACTTAAAAGGCAGTATCATCAAAGCAAAATACCGGTAACCCGTACTTAATAAGTTAATTAAATAAGCCTCTATTGCGATGCTTACAACCTGAAGTGTATTAGCTGACACTTGCAGACCACCATCATTCTTCATAAAAGGTGCAGTCTGATACTTTATTATGCGATATTTCATATTTTAGTAAAAAGGCTTTGAATTTTTAAACAATTATTTTTTGTAAAAAAAAAAACCGAAAACCCCAATACACACACACACACACACACACACACACACACACACACACACGAGCCATGCTCTTTAAAAAGGGGCTTAACGAGTACCGACCCAGGTCAGCCCGCGCGGACTAGCCAGCGCAGGCTGATCTGAGCCGAAACTTTTCGCTATTGGTCAATTTTCTGTATGTCAAAGGACCAGTCTACCTTATGATAAAGTCGGCTGTTAGACATTATGATTTTTATTGATCCCTCATTATGTGATGTCTTGCTTGGTATGATAGATCATTTGAGATGCATTAAGCTCCCTTTTCATACAGCATGGCTCAATTATATGTGAGCGGCGCCCTGAGAAACGGGGGTTTAATGCGTCTTCGTATTGCTGTATACCATCGACGTTGTTGTATAATGTTGTGTAATTTTGTATAAAGACCCTGTAATCACGAGGTAGAATGGTTCTCTGAAATGCAGAAAATGTACCAATAGCAAAAAGTATCTACCAAGTCAGCCTGCGCAGACTCCATACTTTTTTACAGAGCATGACTCATATATTGTTAGTATTCAAAGGGCTACATATATCTGGGCTCGTATTCACCAACCATTCTTAAGAATGTTCTTAGTCTTATTCTCCAGAATTTCAGTTATAATTTTGAAAGTAACACAACTTTTGATTGGCTAAACCACTTGGTTTAGCCAATCAGAAGTTGTGTTACTTTCAAATTTAGAAAACCTTGAAGAACAAGACCAAGAACCTTCTTAAGAATGGTTGATGAACACGGACCAAGCTGACCAAGCTGACCATTGCTGTCGGAGGCTATCAAGACTTGAACAGCTAGAATATTATCCAACAGGGAACAAAAGATGGTAATTTCAGTATTTTATTTATCCTTTTTTTTATATAAATGTTTCTATTTCAGTATTTTGTAACAATAAAAACAAAAGCAATGTTAGTTTTCTAGAAATCAAATGTAACAAATAAAAAAATAGAAATAATAACCGCTTCCCCACCCTTCCTTCATCCTCTCAAATCAGTCATAAAACAACGTTTATGTGTCAGATTTTTCCTGACTTAATTAGCAATATGAAACAGTAGTAAATTGATAATGAAGGCAATTATACACAATAAATAATTTTGTTGCATGAAGGTGTCTGGTTGCCGTGTCAATGTTCTAGGTTCGATTTTTCTTAGAGCTAAATAATTTGACCATTTCAGTTTTAAGATACATGTATTTGATAACAAACAACATAAAAAACGTCGTCTTTGCAAGCTACGTCATAATTGAGACCCTTTTCCAAGACATTTCATAATCAACAGTCTACAGCGTATAGGCATTTCAGTCTTTTCAGGGTATTTTTGCCTTACAGGATGTTTCTATATTTCCAGGATATTTCCGATTACTCAGGATATTTCTGCATTTACAGGATATTCCAGTCTTTTCATGATATTTCTGTCTTTACAGGATATTCGTGTCTTTTTAGGTATTTTCAGGATTTCTATATGTCTTTTCAGGATATTTATATGTCTTTTCAGGATATTTAGGAATTCAGTGTTCAGAGATTTTTGATCTTTTAAATGTTTTCAAGGACCAAAAGGGTTTCTGGATTACATATCAACAAGATATTTCTTTAAATAAACAATATGCTGGTATTTTCTGTCATCCTCGATTTTAACAATGCATAATACACAGTGTCAGTGATTCCTTTCTGTTTCGGCTAATACATGCATTCTCATAAACGATTAACTCCTTACCAAACGACAAAATTTTAGACCTGTCCAAATTGAAAGCATTTGCAGACGACAAAATTAATGTGACTAAAAAATTGAAATTTGTTTTGGGAAGGGTAGAAAACATTGTGGGAAAAGGAGAAAATGCTGGTTACCAGCATTTTCTCCTTTTCCCACAATGTTTTCAAAAGGCTTTTTTCACAGGGTCGTTAAAAGTCGGGATTGTGTGGCAAAGAGTTAAGAGGGTACCGTCTTTAAGAATACAAAATTAAAAGCACCAAGAGATATCTGACTTATCAAAAGTAACATACTGGTAATTAAAAGTTCAAAGATACCAGTTTCACTATATTTCATTATTACAGTCATACAGAAATGTCCTATCTTTCAAGAAATTGCAGTCTTCCCCTACAGATATTTCTGTCTTCTAGCATACTTTCCAGGACATTATTGTCTGTTATGATATATCTGTCTTTTTTTTTTTTGATATTTCTAGTATTATTTTTCTGCAAATTCAAGATATATATCTATTTTCAGGATATTTGTCTTTTCATATTATTTCTGCTTTTTCTTTTTTCAGAATATTTCTATTTTAAGATATTCCTGTCTATTCCAGATATTTTCAACTTTTCAGGATATTTTTGTATATTCAAGATATTTTTCACATGTATGACAGTTCATCCTTTGCAGGACATTCCTGTCATTTTCGGATATTCTTATCATTCAAATTATTTGTCAGTACAGGACATTTCTGCCTTTCCATGACATTTCACAATTAGCAGTGTTTAGAGGTTTCATTAATTTTATGCGAGAATATAAATCCATGACATGTTTCCAGGGTTCAATACATGTATTTTTAAAATTGCTTATATTTAGAAACAATTGGACTTTTCAAGGCTATCCATTTCTCTTTATCACGATATTTCATAATTGACTGGGTTCAGATATTTCTGTTTTATTACACAGTCATCAATCCACTCTGTTGTGACAAGTTTTACCTCTGGGTTACTCTCTGACAATTTAGACAGTATCTGAAAAAATAAAAGAAAGGCAATCAGATGAGAGCCTTCACACACAGCTTAACTCTTTACCAAACGACAAAATTTTAGACCACTCCAAATTCAAAGCATTTGCAGACGACAAAATAGGTGTGGCTCAAAAGTTGAAATTTGTTTTGGGAAGGGTAGAAAACATTGTGGGAAAAGGAGAAAATGCTGGTTACCAGCATTTTCTCCTTTTCCCACAATGTTTTAAAAGGCTTCTTTCTCAGGGTCATTAAAAGTCGGGATTGTGTGGTAAAGGGTTAAACCAGGGAGAGTATACATCAACAGTGCTAACTATTTTCAAGTCTTAAATTCCATGACAAACGTTATAATGATGTATGACAGGTCTCAATTAATTATTCAATATGTTGATTCTAATTCTAAATTTTGGATTTAACTCTTTACCAGATCGCAAAATTTTAGGCTCATCCACATTTAAGGAAATTTGTTGATAACAAATTAAAAGTGAATGCAACGATTGAATTTGTCTATAAAAAGGAAAGATAACATAAGTGGGAAAAAGAGAACATGCTGGCATTTTCTCATTTTTCCCACAATGTTTTCAAAAGCCTTCTTGTTAAGGGTTATTTTAACTTTGGATTGTTTGGCAAAAGGTTAACCCTTTAGCTACTAATCGCGATCCACTGACCTTTTGTGGACAATGTAGATCAAGATCAGATTGCACAGAACGTGCAGTCTGATTTTTGATCTATACTGTCCGATACAGCATTTTCTTCCCGGTGAAATCAACTTTGAAACTGCAATGTTTGGGCTTTTAGTCTTGAGTAGAAATTCGCGTTTCATTTATTCAGCAGCTTAAGTTTTAGTAATCTGAGATATACAGTCTCAGAATGGCTAGTTAGAATGATTAGCAATATGGACTAAGTGGAAAATTGCAATTTTTATACCTACCTCTTGGCTGCAGGTCTTTGACACTATAATATGTGTAGTGTTGTCTGTAACTGTGACATCAAAATCCCCGTCAAATGTGAGAAACTGTTAAGGAAATAGATCTAACACCTGAAACATTTCAAGCAACTCTGCAATGCTGAATGAACCCTTTACCAAATGGATGTTTTAACCCTTTCCCAAACGATAAATTTTAGACTAGTCCAAATTGAAAGCATTTGCAGATGACAATTTTAAATTTGATGAAAATGACAGAAAGTTCTCCAAAAGGGTAGAAAACACTATGGGAAAAGGAGAAATTGCTCGTTACGAGCAATTTCTCCCTTTCCCACAGTGTTTTCAAAAGACTTGTACTGCAGACACATGAAAACCAGGGCTTGTTTGGGAAAGGGTTAAGGCTGGTCCATATTGAAAACATTTGCAGATGACAAATTAACACTGGTGAGATAATAAACAAGAGGGCCATTGGCCCTAAAGCGCTTACCTGAGTAAAGTCATCTACAGCTGATAAAGCTAAAGAGATCCTGGTTTTAATGACGTAAAACACATGAGTGTAAGTGACCTACTTTTTGAACCAATGTAACTAAATTCCAAACTTGTCCAAGATATCATTAATACAAACATTCTGACCAAGTTTCATGAGTATAGGACCTCTACAGGTCACACGGGTTTTTCTAAAATTTGGTCCAGTGACCTACTTTTTAACCAGATGTGGCCCACTTTAAAACTTATCCAAGATATCATAAAGACAAACTTTCTGACCAAGTTTCATGAGAATCAGGCTGAAAATGTGGCCTCTAGAGTGCACACAAGGTTTATCTAAGATCTGACCATGTGACCTACCTTTTGCCCCGACATGACCCACTTTCAAACTTGTCTAAGATATCAACAAGATAAACATTCTGACCAATCTTTATCAGTATAAAGCTGAAAATATGGCCTCTAGAGTGCATACAAGGTTTTTCTAAAATTTAACTTAGTGACCTACTTTTTGACCCGAAATGACTCAATTTCGAACTTGTCCCAGATGTTATCAAGACAAACATTCTAGCCAACTTTCATGACTTTCAGGCTGAACATGTGGCCTCTAGAGTGCACACAAGGTTTTTCTAAGATTTAGGCCAGTGACCTACTTTTTGACCCAAGATGACCCAATTTCGAACTTGTCCGAGATATCATCAAGTACAAACATTCTGACAAAGTTTCATGAGTATATGATTGAAAATGTAGCCCCTAGAGTGCACACAAGGCGATTGTTGAAGCCTGGAGAAAGGACGATGCAGTACGCATGACATACGCCGGACACAGCACAATCACAAAAGCTTACCTTGAGCACTTTCTGCTCAGGTGAGCTAAAAATGTCTTTGGAAGGGTAGAAAACATTGTGGGAAAAATGAGAATGGCTGGTTTCAATGGTGTATTTACACTGCTTTCCACAGTGTTAACCTTTTAACCACTTTTGAAAACATTGTGGAAGGAGAAAATGCTGGAAACCTGCATTTTCTCCTTTTCCCACACCTGTTTCTCCCAATGAAAGACAAATTTCATCTTTTAATTCACTAATATTTAATTTGTTGTCTGCAAATGGTTTCAATTGGGACCAGTCTGAAACTTCCTCATTTGGTAAAGAGTTGATTCACATCACTGCAGGGACTCTCCAACCTGACTAGCATGGTCTACAGTGATTGAACCAGGATTTTCTCATTACAAACCAAATACCTAAAATACTGAGGCAGAAACATAGCTGAAATTGCAGGATATTGTGTGAAATAGGAGAAATACAAATATAGTGTTTATGACTCTTCTTATTTCCATCAGTGGAACTCTTCAAGTTAAAGGTGTGTTCAGACCAATTACCTGGACAGGGCCTAAACAAAAATAAGAGGCAACATATGCAAAATACAATCAAATACAACTATCTTGGTCAACACATGTATCAATTTGGCCATTTCATGCAATAATTGTAAATATAACAATGAAATTGTAACATTGCCTTGAAATTATAAAGTTTTCTTACATGTTTTTGGCGGATAAACAAAATTCCCACTTGAAATTAAAACCATTTTATTTCACATGGAAATAATGACGGCTATAACTTCACTGTAAATAAATTTTGTGTGGTGTTGTGTATCTTTCCAGTGTAGAGAATCAATTTGGTGTTCTCATGCCACAATGTCTTCAAAAGTGGTCTGCTGTAAGATGTAAGAAAATCGTCAAACTTTTTACCACACATCAGTAATTTAAAACAAATCCATATCAACAGCATTTTCTTAAATACACAAAATGTGGCTAAAATAATGTGGTTTATTTGTGGAAGATTGGAAAACATTGTGAAAAAAGGAGAAAATGCTGGTGACCAGCATTTTCTCCTTTTTTCACAATGTTTTCCAAAGCCTTATTTCTCAGGGCCATTCAAACTTGGAGTTGTTTGGTAAAGAGTTAAAATTTACATCTTTCATAGTCATGCAAAATATGCAATAATTTTCAAGAAAGGATATGCAATGATGTATCTTCTGTACAATTTGTAGTCACTTTCCGACATGCCCTCTTTTTCCAGGTAGATAAATTGTCCAGAAAATATAGCCAGTAGCTCCGACTTTCTCTGTTTCCGTGGTAATGTATTGGATGCACTTGTGGAGGGGTGGATATCTGTGGATTTGTTCTTTTTGACTGTGAAAAAAAGACATCATAAAACATAGGATCTAGAAAAATGGAAGAAAAACAGTAGAGCAACATGCAAAGGAAAATTAGGTTGAAAGAAATATGAAAGTAAATAGAAAAGATATTCTTTAACTCAATACTAAACAATACCAAATTTTAACTACCCTGAAAAAGAAAGATTTTGAAAACACAGTAAAAATATGATAACATGCAGTCTTATTCATTATGAAATTTTGTCTGTGAAAGGGTAGAAAACATTCTGGGAAAAGGAGAAAATGCTGGTTACCAGCATTTTCTCCTTATCCCACAAAGTTTTTTAAAGTATAATCCATTAGGGTCGTTAAATTTCGGGAAAGTGTGGTAGAGGGTTAGAGCGCGCAGTTTTCTTGTTTCTTCCTTCATTTCCAACACAGTTTTGAGATACTGAAATGATGAATTTATGCATGCGAAAAATGGGTTTCAGAGGGAACTCAATGAGACTCAGCTTTTTCAGTGACACTGAGTACTATGGACTCAGCTCAATTGGACTCGGTTTTTCAGTGACACTGAGTACCATGGACTCGATAAAATCCTAGTCAAACAGAAACATGCCACATATTAAAGGGGCCCAGGGAAACATAACACAGTATATCAGGGTATATTCACCAATTCAATTGAAAATTGAAAGACGGAATGGGAGACTGTCTGAAATAGAAAACAATCTTGTCTCGAAATTCAATAAATTGTTATTCTGAATAGAAATAGTATGAATACACAGTTTTCTGTTTTATTTCTCATACCATAACGTTGTTTATCACAAAGTATTGTAATGGATCACCAGAGAGAAATAATCTATCATATTTTGGGAAGACAAATAAAATAAAAAAAAAAAACTGCATCAGTAAGTGCTTGGGATGACTGCCCTAAGTCTGGATGACAATATTCAACCTTAACTCTTTACCACACAATCCCGACTTTTAATGACCCCGTGGAAGAAGTCTTTTGAAAACATTGTGGGAAAAGGAGAAAATGCAGGTAACCAGCATTTTCTCCTTTTCCCACAATGTTTTCTACCCTTCCCAAAACAAGTTTCATTTTTTTCAGTCACATTTTTTTTGTCATCTGCAAATGCTTTCGATTTGGACCAGTCTAAAATTTTGTTGTTTGGTAAAGAGAGTTAACACTTTACCATATGACAAAATTTTGGACTTTTCCAGATCCACAGGAATTACTGACATAGAGGATAATTGTCTGTTTCGGTAGATGATCGAAATTCCTTATATTGAGTGAAAAGCGAAGGCTATATTTTCACGATAATATGCCCTTTGCTTTTCACTCCATGATTTAATTTCGATCATACATTGAAACAAACAAGTATCCTATTTTGTTTACGCTCTTCACCTTGATCTTTCTTTTCACTCCTTATTTCAGCTCATCCTGAAAAGTATGTCTATTTTTCAAGTGAAATAGGTCAATTCAATCTAGTCGGATACTGACTAGCTATAATAATGATGTCATGTGGATGTTGACCATGTCATAAAAACGTGATGTTCACACGCTAAAAATTCATTCATGTTCTATAAATATCCATGGCATGTCAAAATATAAAAGTTATAACATTCACCAGTGAATTATAAGGATTTATTTCATGCTTTTCAGTAGTTTATCAAGAAATAATGGTGGATTATGGTTTGATATTTCATAGTTACGACCAGTGAAAATACCGATTTTATATTTTCTAACTCTTCAGTTGAAGGCGGAAACAGTAGTTCCTGCGCACTAGTTACCTAGGTAATCAGCGCGTGCCATTCAAATGCAGGGAAATATGACATAATTTATGGCTATCTTTCTCACGCTTTATGTAATATTGTAATGCATTGTTATGTGAGGGGGTCACCATGGGGAATTAGCGTAAACAACTGTACTAGATTTTGACGAAAGTTCAAACAAAATAGAGGTTAGAAGTATGAAATAAGTAGAATATTTGTTTTTTTCGGTAAAAGATCAAAATTTATTTCATCTTGTGAACATCATCAGTAATGCGCGCCACGAGTAAAAAATATTACCGAGGATGTCCACGGGATGAAATAAATTTCAATCTTTTACCCCCAAAAAAACCAAATATCCCCTATATAATTCACCGTTAGATTTCTATAAACTACTGAAAAGCACAAAAGAAAATAAATTAAATGTGGCTCAAATGGTGAGACTTGTCTTTGGAAGCAGAGAACACATTACTAGCATTTTCTCCTTTTGCTCCAACGTTTTCAAAAGCCTTCCTCCCATGGGCCATTAAAACTGGGATTGTGGAACAAAGGGGATTAATTCATAACCTTCAAAAGATTACTCACCAGGTACTACAAAAATCTTCTCTTGTCAAGCACCTTGTCAATAAATATATGCTAGACTTAGATTCTTGATACTTGTCACTTAACCCTTTACCACACAATGCCGCCTTTTAACAACCCCGAGGAAGAAGCCTTTTGAAAACATTGTGGAAAAAGGAGAAAATGCTGGTAACCAGCATTTTCTCCTTTTCCCACAATGTTTTCTACCCCTTCAAGGAAAAACCACATCATTTGAGTCACACCGAAATTGCTGTCTGCTTATGCTTTCAATTTGGACTGGTCCAAATAGTTGTCGTGTGGTAAAGGGTTACAATTTCATGACAAGGTTTTACAGACAATGTGAATTGTTATGGCACCAGTATGGTATCATTAAATCCGCACATAACTTTGTTGGAAAGAATATGATGTATAGATGGATCAATGAAATTATGCACAGAAAACAGAAAAAAAACATTTACCTATGCATTTCCTTAAAATTTCACCATTTCCCTATTGGTGTATAAAAACAAAAACCACATGATTGTCCCCCCTTTGAAATTTATCAATAACCTTGTACAACACTCAAGCCCCCCAAAAAAACATAATATCTCAGTTTCCCAAAAGGATTTATATAAGTGCATAGATACAAATGGAATATTACAACAGTTGCAATTACATGTGGTCCAATCAGGTCTCACTGTGTCTGTAAAGAGATTCACATTGGAATTGACTTGTGGTCTCATCCGATATACATATCTGTACACTGATCTCTTTACAGATGCAATGAGACCTGATCTGACTGCACACAAATGAACACTAATGTAATGTCCCTTTTAAAATGTCTTCCCTTTGTAACTGTATAAAAAAAAAAATCACAAAATAAATCAAATAAAAAAAAAAAAACAGGATTTGACAGCAAGGGCCAAATGTGAATGCATAAAAAAAGTTCCTGAACATAATGTTCCTCTACAAGAAGTACATGCGTGATGTGGAAAATGTATTCAGGTCTGTTGTATATGTGTTTTAGATAATGTCTGTATTTTAGTGAGATCATTTACATGTATATGTACCTGGTGTACAATAAAATTGATTTATTTAACATTCTAAAGCTTGAAACAAATATCTTCACATATTCTGAACGAGAGCTCCACATGCGAGTGCCAACACTTGGCTGCGGTTGCTTGATTTTCAGTGAAAATTTCAAGTTAAGAAAAAAGGGCATAACTGTGTCAAAAATACTTTAATGGTAAGCTGCCCTTGTTGTATAGGTTCCCTTCTTGATTATTATTAAATTGTCCAAGTTTGAAGCAAATACCTTCAGTAATAACATAGATATTACAAAACATCAAATTTTTGTACTATGCTGCAGCCAACGACACAGACGCCAATGCCGATGACAAAGGGCTATGCTACGACAATACGTCAAGGTTTTCCTTGAAAAAAGAGTAGCTGAAAATCAAATACATAACACTTGCAAAATAGGCTGATGTACAAACCCTTCTGTATGAAATACTTAAAAATTACCTTGCTCCTCTGTATTGGATACAGTTTGTTTTCTTTTCAAATTCTGTTTTCTTGGATAATAGTATCTTAGTCTAAGTTAAGGAAGTTCACAGGACTATAATGAACCAACATTGTAATTCAGATGATCTGCTGCAGTAGAAGTACAAACTGTTAGATGTATGTCCCTATAGCTGAAAGATAAAACTCTTTACCAATTTTAGACTGGTCCAAATTCAAAGCATTTGCAGATGACAAGATAATACTCGGATGACAGGATTTGTATCAGAAAGGGTAGAAAACATCATGGGAAAAGGAGAAAATGCTGGTTACCAGCATTTTCTTCTTTTCCCACAATGTTTTCAAATGCACCTTACCTGAGGGTTGATAAACTATGGATTGTGTGGTAAAGGGACAGACAACATGAAGGGAAAAGGAGTAACTGCTTGCAAGAAGCAATTCTACTTTCCCATCTGACAGTGTTGAATACAATTCATGAATCAATTATTTTTTCTTTCAAAATATTTAAACGTTAAATGCATTTTTTAATCTTATTCAGTTATATTGTAGCGGCCTATGCAGCTATTCATGCTTTCATGGTGTTGCTCTTACCAATGCTTAACACAACTTTCTTTCCAAGTCACTGGCTGCTTTTCCACAGAAACATAGTCCAAATTTTTTATCAATTGTTACATCTATTTTCACTGCCTCTGTGTGTGTCTGTAAAAGTTTCTCCAGCAGCAGGCTAACACCCAGCCTCCTTTTTGCTTGTCTTGCAGTAAACCATTTTTGCAAAATGAAAGTGTTATTTTTTATAACATTCCAGACAAATAGATGATATAAAAACATAGATTTTATTATAATCCTTTTCAACAACAGGGATAGGCCGAGATGTATTTTTCCATATCCACTTTGTCATATGTTTGTTCTTTAACTCTTCACCAAACAATCCAGAGCTTTTACGACCTCGAGGAACAAGACTTTTGAAAACACTGTGGCAAACAGAGAAAATGCTGGCAACCTGCAATTTTTTTCCATTTCCACTGTTTTCTACTCTTTCTAAAACAAATCCCACCATTTTAGCCACTTTTTAATTTTGTTTTTTAACCCTTTACCACACAACAAAATTTTTTACCCGTCCAAATTGAAAGCATTTGAAAACAATAATTTCAAAGTGGCTCAAATGATATGTTTCTTTTTTTATGGGGGAGAAAACATTGTGGGAAAAGGAGAAAATGCTGGTTACCAGCATTTTCTCCTTTTCCCACAGTGTTTTCAAAAAGCTTCATCCTCAGGATCGTTAAAAGTCGGCATTGTGTGGTAAAGGGTTAAAAATGCTTTCAGTGACAACAAGTTCTACAGTATGTTACGTGGTAAAGGGTTAAACTCTAAGCATGCTTACGGCAAAATAAAACTTTCTTGTTGGCATAATTAGACTTGAAATTGCAATGATTGCTTCAATGAGTGATTCAATATTTTTACTATCTTGAGGAAGGAGAACAACAAAAGCAATAAGGAAAAAGAAGCAAATGCCGGAAACCAGCATTTCCACCTTTATCTGTAATGTCTTCAACCTTTTACAGACAAATCCCATCATCTGACCCATATTCAATTTGTTGTGTGCAAATGCTTTGATTCTAAGCAAAACTTTTGTTGTCTAGCAAAGAAAACTAAAGTTAACCCTTCACCAAAGGACAAAATTTTCCCTGGTCCGAATTGAACGCAATTGCAAAAATAAATGTGACTAAAAAAATGGAATTGTTTTAGAGAGGGTAGAAAACATTGTGGGAAAAGGAGAAAATAATGGTAACCATCATTTTCTCCATTTCTCACAATGTTTGAAACGGTTTCTTACTCGGGGCTGTTAAAAGTTGGGATTGTACAGTAAAGGATTAAAGTAAATTAATTAAAGTAGGTTAGGGTAGGGTAGGGTAGGGTAGGTGAGTAAGTGGGGAAGGGTAGGGTAGGTAAGTAAGTAGGCAAGTAAGGAAATGTCGTTTCCCAAGCAAGCATGGGTGAAGAGACAAGACCTCTAAAAATGATGATAGATGGAATCTTTTCAATGAAATAATTTGTCATTTTGATTCAATTATTGTTTTCGATATCCTAAGATACTGAAAATTTACTGTATTATGTCATTATATAGAACTATATGATGAAATATCCCTTTCACTGTTTACCGTACAATCCAAAGTTTTAACAACCATGAGAAAGATGGCTTTTGAAAACACTGTGGACAAAGGAGAAAATGCTGGTTCCCAGCATTTTCTCCTTTTCCCACAATGTTTTCTACCATTTTGAAGATAAATCTCAACATCTGAATCATAATGAATTTGTCATGTGCAATTATTTCAATTTGGTCGAGTCTATTTACTCATTACCACATGACAAAATTGTAGACTTGTCCAAACTGTAGGCCTTTGCAGGTGACCATTTAAGTATGGTTGAAATGATGGAATTTGCTTCTCTAAGGATAGAAAACATTGTGGGAAAAAGAGAAACTGCCCGTTGCAAGAATTTTTTCCTTATCCCTCAATGATTTTAAGACTTCTTCTTGAGGGTTGTAACCTGCTTGGTAGAGGTGATCCGTCTCTCTGATACAGATATCATCTACTAAATATTTTTCCAGAATCCCTGCAATTTGTTCTAGAATTGAGATATATCTACAATTATGTATCAGTATTTTCTGGCTTGTTAGGTTAAGTAGGGGATATATGGACAGTTGGTTTGTTTGTCATATGGTGTTTGATGCCATTTCCAATGTTTCTTCAGTAATTAAGCAGTGGCTAGGGCACCTACCCATGCTTTCCCCCAGTTTCTTTTACCAGTACTTTGCATGATATTCTTCAAAAGCCTCTGGTTGTTTTCCCACATAACCATCATCAAAACAATGATCAGCAGTGTGAGAGGAATGAATACTGTTGCAATGACAATAATCTATTCTTTGAATGAAATTTGCCAAGCTGGGGATTTGAACCTACGACCCCCTGGTTTCAAGTCCTGTAGACTACAGACTGCACTACCAGACTTGGATAGACAGACTGACGGGATTGTATGGAAAGACAAAGTGCTAACCGAGAATTACACTTCGATGCAATCAGTATGGGGAATTACTAAAAACAAACATGTAAGAGAGAGAAAAAAACAAACAAACAAAAAAAGAAATGCTAAAAAGAAAAGAATTGTCTTCATTAAGACTCGAACCCACGACCTTTGAAACCATGGTGAGCAATTCTACCGACTAAGCTATCTGACTAATTGATAACTATGTTAAAAATGTATAAAATTCTTGTTACATGTATGCAGTAACAGATATACTGAATCTAATGAAACAGGAAATTTCACAGTAAAAATACATGTACAAAAAAAAATCTCTTTCTTCCTTTCGTTTTCTACCTGTGTTTCTATCTAAACAAAATTCTAGGCTTGTTCAAAATAAAAGCATTTGCAGAAAACAAATTAAATATCAAATGTGGCCAAATGATGTTTCCTATCTTGGAAAGAGTAGAAAACCTTCCAGAAAAAAGAGGAATTGCTACTTACTAGTATTTTCTCCTTTTCCAAAGATGTATTCATAAATGTCCTTCCTAAGGGTCATTAAAACCAACTGTTTGGTACAGAGTTAATATGGGTAGCCATTAAGACATTTTTCTGTGTATAAAAAATATTTGCATGTGTAAAATTAGCTTTTTGACTTTTTTTTATTTTTGACTTTGTTAACTCTTAACCAAATGACAAAACTTTAGACTTGTCCAAATTAAAAGCATTTGCAGAGGACAAAATGAATAAGACTGAAAAGATGAAATTTGTTATGGAAAAGGTAGAAAATATTAAGGGAAAAGGAGAAAATGCTGGTTACCAGCATTTCCTGCTTTTCCCAAAATGTTATCAAAGGCTTGTTTCTCAGGGTCGTTAAAACTTTGGACTGTGTGGTAAAGGGTTAAGGGGAAAAAGCACCCAGTGGGTAACACTTGTAAAAGGTAACACTAGAAGTACATGGATTGGTGCACTGGCTGCTCAGATACAACAGAACTGTAGCACAACAACTATAATTCTCAAAATAAGGAAGGATACATGTAAGTTGGTATGCCCTTGGATGCTAGATGTTTTCTTATTAGTCTCTCTGTACCATACCAGTTAAACCCCGGAGTGTCATGACCTATTCTGGGCAAGTGGACACTAGCTGGAAGATAAATAAACATCAACTATCCATCAGAAAAAACAAATCCTCTGTGTTCTTACAGACACCAGCTTGAAGAAATTTAAACTTTGGTAGTCCGTACAAAATATTTTGAAAAGCAACTGTTTGAATATTACTTTTTTTCATGATATAGAAAACAATGCTGGAGGTCTGTAAAAAGTTATTGCAACTTTTCCAAATGGGTGGGCAAAGAGTCTTTCTTCTACAGTATTCAATTTTATTTCATTTTTTTTTCGTTACTCTGTCTCAGTTAACCCTTTCCCAAACAAGCCCTGGTTTTCACGTGTCTGCAGTACAAGTCTTTTGAAAACACTGTGGGAAAAGGAGAAATTGCTCGTAACGAGCAATTTCTCCTTTTCCCACAGTGTTTTCTACCCGTTTTGAGACCTTTCTGCCGTTTTCATCAAATTTAAAATTGCTGTCTGCAAACTCTTTCAATTTGGGCCAGTCCAAAATTTGTCGTTTGGGAAAGGGTTAATTATATTTCTCTGTAACGTGTTAAACACCATTTTCATTTCTGATATATCACAGCCTACTTTCCTTCACAGCCAGTGCCAAAATAATGATCTGGGTCCGTATTCACCAACCATTCTTAACCCTTTACTGCACAATGCCGCCTTTTGACGCCCCTGGGAAAGAAGCCTTTTGAAAACATTGTGGGAAACGGAGAAAATGCTGGTAACCAGCATTTTCTCCTTTTCCCACAATGTTTTCTACCCTATCAAACAAAAACACTATTTCAGCCACAGTGAAATTGTTGTCTGCAAATGCTTTCAATTTGGACAGGTCTAATATTTTGTTGTGTGGTAAAGGGTTAAGCATATTCTTAGTCTTTATATCTGGAATTTTCTACATTTGAAAGTAACACAATATCTGATTGGCTAAACTATTAGGTTTAGCCAATCAGAAGTTGTGTTACTTTCGAATTTAGAAAATCTTGGAGAATAAGACTGAGAACATTCTTAAGAATGGTTGGTGAATACGGACCCAGCAGTGACAGAGGAGTGAATCCTGATACAATTACTATCATCAATCTTCAGAAACAAATTGGCCAAGTAGGGGATTCAAACCAGCAATCCCCTGATTTCAACCCTTGAATGTGAGCAACTTAGCTACCGGGCTTGACCAGCATATTGTAATCATTGTCTGTAAATTACAAAAGAGAACAGAATATAAAATGGTTGGTGCATATTGGCCAAGGGAAAAGAAAAAGAACTGCAGTACGAGCATTAAAATAAAAAGTTGCATAGCCTTTTTTTTATTTTCTTTACTATCTTATAAACTTTCTCCAAACCGTATCTCTCTGAAGACACTATTAAACAGCTATTAACTCTTAACCAAAAGACAAAATTTTAGACTGGTCCAAATTCAAAGTATTTATAGACAGCAAATTAACTCTTTACCAAACAACCAAATTTTTTGACTGGTCCAAATTGAAAGCATTTGCAGACGACAACTTAAATGTGACTCAAAAACTGAAATTTCTCTTTGGAAGTGTAGGAAACATTGTGGGAAAAAGAGAAAAATGGCGGTTACCAGCATTTTCTCCTTTTGGCACAATGTTTTCAAAGGCCTTCTTCCTTAGGGTCGTTAAAACTGGGGATTGTGCAGTAAAGAATTAAAGGTGGTTCAAAGGATATAAAAAGGGTAGAAAACTTTGTGGGAAAAGAGAGAAAAGTTTTTCTCTTTTTCTCCACAATGTTTTCAAAAGGCTTCTTTTCTGAGGGTTGTTAAAACTTGGGATTGTGTGGTACAGTGTTAAATAGATACGGCAGCAGGAAATAGGGAAAATAAACAAGAACAAACATATAGAAAACATGTTTAATAAAAATTACCTTCCTTTTCTTTGGCTACTTTGTAAACTTTCTCCAAACCATATCTCAGAGCAGACAGTTTTATACCTGACAGTTTGTTTCTTTTGTCTCTATGTTGTGCAACTATCAGTCCCAGCTGAAATTCAGAAAAAGAAAACCAACTAAGAATGTTCTGTGGAGTCTGATCTTGATCTGCAGTATCTACAATAGAACTAGAAGTAGTTTCAAGCATGCAAAGGATTGAATTGCTATGAATTTTTCAAAACTCCTCCTTTCTCAATGTATGGTGGAAAAATTCGTGTGAAAAAGAGAAAATGTTGGTTACCAGCATTTCAGATATCATCATTTTCTCCTTTTTCCCACAATGTTTTCATTTACCTTAGAGTAGTTAAAACGCTGGATTGTTTGGTAAAGGGTTAAATTATTAATTATCATCTTAAAAAGAAGAATAACAATAATGATAATTACAATACATCATAAACCCACCCAGTCTTTGTTACTGCCTCCTTTACTGCTCTCCTCAGATAGTGGTATAAGATGGCAGTCACCAAGAGCCAAGTCTGAAGTAAGCAATAAAATCTGGATCTTTATAACTTGCAAGGGATGAAAAAAAGGAAGGGATGAAGTGAGAAAAGTTTTGCTCCTTGGGTCAATATTTAGCATTCGGTGACCTGTGAGTTTCAATACTATGTTGCAAGTCAAAAAAGGTGTACCAGGAAGAAGGATAGTCAGTTGTATTATAATGCAGTAAGGAAAAGTGCCCAAATATTGTGAGGTTGCACTTGGGAAAAGTACCATCATATTGCGGGGATGAAGTAAGGAGGAGTGCCCCCATATAGTAAGGTTGAGTTAGGAAAGTATCAATATACATGTATTGTAAGGTTACAGTACAGAGAAGTGCCATCATATTTGATGATACAGTGGGGGAAAGTGCCATTATTTTGTGAGGCTGCAGTTAAGAAACATGCAATAATGTAACTGATAAATGGTTAGGAAAAGTGCCATCATAGTTTCAGGTTGCAGTAAGGAATAATGCCACCACACTGTTTGGTTATAGTTAGGAGATGTGCCAAAAAATTGCAAGGCTGCAGTCAAGAAGAAAGCCACAATATTTTGAAATTGGCATCAGAAAAAGTGCCACCATAAAGTGATGTTGCTCTTTGAAAGGTGCCACTGTATTGTGAGGTTGCTTTAAGCAAAAGTGCCACCATGTTGTGAGATCAAATAAATTTCATGGAGAACTGTCAAGGGTCAAAATTTACAAGACTTAAGGACAAGACGTCGGTCCGGCTTGGGACATGAAGATCTTGATATAATCAAATTCATAAACTTGCTCTCCTATGAAATAAATGCTCCATGAAAATTTGTTACATAGCACAATTATTGAATTTTTACTAAAATAGAAATTCATTATTTTGGTAAAACAAAACAATATGAGACACATACACATGCAATGTGTAACTTGCTAAGTTACCTTGCATTTTACCCGCCAGTGTATAATGTTCCTCTGGCACAGACGATCTGGAAGAAATCGCTGTAAACAAACCACCACGTCCCCAACTCCCAGAGTCATCTGGAAAAATTTAATTCAAAATTAGCATATAGAATATCAGAACTCCAGATAGAGGGAGTGATTTTGATTTCAAAATTGAAAACATTAATCACCCTCCACTAAACCCTATGTTATGGGTACTCATTAGAATCGTCTCATCGAGACAATTCTAATGAGTTACACACAACATAGGGTTTGGAAGAGAAATAATGGATTTAGAATACTATCACTCCCACCTATCTGGAGCTCTGGAATATGGAACAACCTTTAAACTCTTACATAACATTTCACTAGACAAGAATCTTAAGGTTGTCCAAATTAAAAGCACTTGCAGATGACAAAATCAAGTAAAGGGCAGTTATGTGATCAATACTTTTTTCATATAAGGACAAGAGATTTAAAATCAATCCCCCAATCTGATAATCAACAAAAGTAACCTTTGAAAAACCTAATTCCTAGACAGGATACACTCTTACATAACATTTTACTAGACAAGAATCTTAAGGTTGTCCAAATCAAGAAGCACTTGCAGATGACAAAATCAAGTAATTCCTAGAGAGGATACGTTTGAGATATATAGAATTTGACATAAGTTGGCATTTGAGATAAAATTTTATGAAATGAGTCTCTAAAAATGTAAAAGGCTACCTTATAAACATTTCTGTAAACAAGCTTAATAAATTTTTATTCAAAAAGCCAACCAATATTAGATTCTTTCTATGACATAAAAAATGTTACAAATGTAAGTCAGACTATGCAAAACCATACATGCACACATGGTAATTACATAGATAAAATTTGATTCACTTCTCTGTAAGAAGTATATGAAAAGACATTACATGTGACATCACATAATGCTTATCTTCGATCATACATGTGTAAGATGAGAAAATTTGTAATGGGTATATACTCAAGTCACAGAGAGTTATGTGATAAAAAATTCAAATAAACTAGACGATGGTCCACTAGCTGATGCTAAGTATCTTCAATCTAGGTTTTGTAGGTCTTCTAAAAATCCAGTATAAAAATCAAATCAACTCTTTATAAAACAAAGAAATTTCAGACTGGTCAAAACTGAAAGCATTTGCTGACGACATTAAATGTGGCTCAAATGATGGCATTTGTCTTTGATAGGGTAGAAAACATTGTGGGAAAAGGAGAAAATGCTGGTTACCAGCATTTTCTCCTTTTCCCACAATGCTTTCAAAAGGCTTCTTTCTCAGGGTCGTTGAAAATCGGGATTGTGTAAAAAAAGGTTGAAGTACCATACCAACACAATGAATAATGATATTATTTTCTCTGTCTGTAGATTTAGGCTGGGTGACATCTCCTATAGTATACTGTATTCCTCTAGTCCTCTTTCCCCCATCCTCTTCCTCAATCTCCTCATTCAAGTCCTCATTCTCCTCTTCCTCCTCTTCATTGTCAGAATCTATATTTAGAGATTTGTAGTTGTTTTTCTTCCACATCTCATCTCTGTGAGATTAAATTGAAATATGAAAATGTTTTTTTTTTTAACCCTTTACCGAACAAACACAAGTCTTATTAACCCTGGTGAAGTGAGTGAGTGAGTGAGTAAGTGAGTGGCTGGGTGGGTGGGTGAGGGAGGGAGTGAGTGAGTGAGTGTTATGGCACATTGACAGCTTTGGTCATTTAGCATGCATGTCTGTATTAAAAGATGATAAAGTGGAATTTTCGAACTTAAAAAGATTTGAACAGAATGATGACAGTAAACAGTAAAATTGATGACAGTTGAATTAAGAAGGACTATGTGTTATCTTGATATGTCTACCAGACATTACTGAGTGGCTGGGCAATCCCTGCCTACTCAAAAGTTTTGAATGATAAAGTTAAGATTGTGATAAAAAGATTTCAACAAAATCTTGAATTAATAATAAAAACATTAAATTAAGTATTATGCCTGATCGAGATATGCATAAAAGACATTACTGAATGAAAAGGCAATCCCTATCTACTCAAAAGTTTTAAATAAAAAAGTTAAGATTGTAAATAGTAGCTATAACTGAATGAAAACTTACAATAAAGAAGCTGTGGAGACTCCATTGGAATCAAAACAACCCTTAGGAAAACGCTTTTCCTTTAACCAGCATTTTCTCCTTTTCCTACAATACTTTCTACACTTTTAATGACAAATACAATCATGTCGGCCACATTGAATATGCTGTCAAAATGCCTTCACAGATGAAATCAAAATTTAGATAAGTGTTAATCATCAGGCTGCTAAGCGCGACTCACTGACCTTTTGCAGACAGTGTAGATCGAGATCAGAATGCACAGAAAGTGCAGTCTGATCTTGGATCTACACTGTCTGATAAGGGCGTATCTTTCCTCCAAAAATAACTCTGGAATAGGAATAGTTGGGTTTATACTATCTGTTCAAAAGTTTCATTTCTTTGACTTAAAAGGACAAAGGTTAAGGAATAAATATTTAGCTCAAAATCCAGCTGGGTCATACCCAACATACTTGTACTAACCTTCTTTTCCTCAACTCCTGAGCTCGCCTTATCTCTTGTTCCTCTGCTTCCTTAGCCCGTCTTTCAGCATTTTCTTGCCTCTGTAACAAAGACAATATGGTTTAACCCTTTACCACATGGCAAAATTTTAGACTTGTCCAAACTGAAAGCATTTTCAGATGACAAATCACATGTGGATCAAATGATTGAAATTGTCACTGAAAGGATTGAAAACATTGTGGGAAAAGGAGAAAATGCTGGTTACCAGTGTTTTCTCCTTTTCTTGCCATGTTTTCAAAGCTGTCTTTATCAGGGTAGTTAAAAGTCGGGATTGTGTGGTAGGGGGTTAATATCACTTTTGTAATAATGTTTCACATCCCAGCTTCTTTTGCCCTTCTTTCTGCAAAGTCCCATTTTTGTAAACAAGACAGTATGATTTTTATCGCTTTTTTCACAATGTTTCACATCTCAGCTTGGCTCTTCTTGCGTCTTCTTAATTCTTTATCACAAAATCCTGAGTTTTAACAACCCAAAGGAAAAGAACATTTGAAAACAAGGTTGAAAACAGAGAACATGCTTGTAACAAGTATTTTCTCCTTTTCTGACAATGTTTTCTACCTTTTCAAAGACATATTTCACACATGCACATGTATTCAATATGAACCATACTAAATCTTTTGTTGTCTGGTAAGGAATCAATCCTTTATCAGAAAAAACAGTTTATACATGTCAAAATTGAAACTATTGGCAGATGACAAATCAGTTAAGGGTCAAATGATGGATTTTGTACTCAAAAGGGTAGAAAACCTTGTGGAAAAAGGACAAATTGCTGGTTACTAGCATGTTTTTCTTTTTAAATTACTTTTCTGTCAAGGTTGTTAAAACTTGGAACTGTTTGGTAAAGGGTTGAAGAGCATACAAAGATAAGCGATTCACAAACTTACCTTCCTTTTTCTCTCTTCTAGCTCTTCTGGTGTTAATTTCTTCCTCGGTTTTTTCAATACGTCTGGTAATCCAGCAAATATTGTAGCTTGTTTCCTGACTCTAGATGGTCTTTCCCCCACAAGTTTGGACTGAAGTACAGCTTTTTCAGCTGGAAATTAAGTCAACCAATTACCTTTTACCTCTTTCCCACACATTAAAGATTAAGATCAAATTGAAAGCATCTGCAGATGAAAAATTCTGTGTTGCTCAAAAGATGATATCTGCCTTAGAAGTAGCAGATAACATTGTAGTTTCACGTGTGACAAAAAAATTGAAATTTGTTTTGGGAAGGCTAAAAACATTGTGGGCAAAGGAGAAAATGTTGGGTACCAGCACTGTCTCCTTTTTCCCTCAATATTTTAAAAAGCTTTTTTTTCAGGGTTGTTAAAAGTCTGCCTGTGTGATAAAGGTTTAATCCATTTCCAAATGATCCCATGTTTTCATTACCCTGAGGAATAAGGCTTTTGAACACATTGTTGGAAAAGAGAACTGGAGACTGGTATTTTCTTCTTTTCTGACATTTCTAGCCTTTTTAATGCAAATTTCCACATTTTACTGACATTTAATTTGTCATCTTCCAATGTTTTCCTATATTTCTAACCCTTACCACACAATCCCAAGTTTTAACGACCCTGAAGAAGAACCCTTTTGAAAACATTGTGGTAAAAGGAGAAAATGCTGGAAACCAGCATTTTCTCCTTTTCCCACAATGTTTTCTACCCTATCAAAGACATTTTCCTTCAACTGAGCTACATATAAACTGTCATCTGCTAATGCTTTCAACTTAGACCAGTCTTTGGTAATGAGTTAATATGGACAAGATTTGCTTATGCAGTAAAGAAGTCAACATACTTCCTAAATCTTACAAAACTTATTTTATCTTCAGGTGTGTACACATTTTCATTTTAAAAAAGTTATCATGCCTTTCGTAAGTCTTTCCAATTAACATTTTGTGGTTAAAAAAAAAAAAAAAAAAAAAAGATCATACCTGCAACCAGCTCATCAAATGCTTTAAGATCAGCAGCTGTTGGCTCTTTGGAATAATCTGTGCCCTCAAACATGTACATACTGGATGGAGCATCATGGTTCATGTCTTCTTCTGTGTCCTGTCATCAGAAACAAAATTCAAGTTAAGGATAACTCAATGTTTAAATCTTCACCAAATGACAAAATTTTGACTTGTCCAAACTGAAAGCATCTGCAGACGACAAATTAAATGTGGCTAAAATAATGGAATTTGATCCTAAAAGGTTATAAAAAAATTGTGGAAAAAGGAGAAAATGCTGGTTACCAGCATTTTTTCTCCTTTTCCCACAATGTTTTCAAAAGTCCTTCCTGTCAGGGGCATTAAAACTCAGGATTGTGTGGTAGACAGTTAAATACATTTTACAAGAACTTTTTACCTTTTACTAGATGACAGAACTGTAGGATTGTCCAAATTGGAAGCCTTTGCAGACTAAAAACAAAATGCTGCTCATTTGACTGTATTTATTTTTGAAACACACTAAGTAAGGGGGAAAAATTTACCCTTTGCCCGGCTCATTCCAGATTTTACAGCTTTTGGTCTTAGACGTTGCAATGAGAATGTTGGTTTTAAAGTTTGTTTTTTTTCCGCATAAAATGTACTCAAAAAAGCACAGTCATGGTTCTAAATGAGAAAACTGGTCACTCATACCTCTGTCCTATTATCTATCATATCTAACATCTGTCTAAATGAGAGAATTGTTCAGTCATTCCTCTGTTTCATTACCTATCTTCTATATAAATGGGAGAACTGCTCACTCATAGCTCTGTGCCATTATGTGTGATATCTATCATATATCTAAATGGGAGAACTGTTCACTCATACCTCTATGCCACTATCTATCATATCTATCATCTATATTTATGACAGAACTGTTCACTCATGCCATATTATATATGATACCTATGGTCTATCTAAATCAGAGAGCTGCTCAATCATACCTCAATTCAATTATCTATAATCTATCTGAATGAGAGGGCTGTAAACTCATACCTCTGTTCCGCTGTCTCTATCATTCTCCTCTTCCTGCCATTCACCACTCACTGTAGGTCCCAGTATTTTGACAAAATCTACAGTCACTTCTTCTTCCACTCTGCCACTGAACAGTTCATCTACTCCAAACTTTAAAATGTCCTGTAGCTATAGATAGAATAGTAATGTTCACTGATTACCAGAAAGATATTCATGACTTTATATCCCTATATTTTGACTCTTTACCAATTGACAAAATTTTTAAGCCATTGATATTGACAACTGCTAATGGCAAATGAAATATGGTTTAAATGAGA
The DNA here is from genome assembly GCA_945859785.2 of Tridacna gigas. Lineage (NCBI taxonomy): Eukaryota > Metazoa > Mollusca > Bivalvia > Cardiida > Cardiidae > Tridacna > Tridacna gigas. Next base: position 56,032,395 of record OX244038.2, read on the forward strand.
GAACTTGTCTGTAAAAGAGTAAAAAAAATTGTTACAAAATGAGACAATGCTGGTTACCTGCAGGATTTGAGGCAAGTCAAATTTTCTATTTCACATACACTATATTTGCCTTAGTTATTGAGATTTGATCCCTCATAACAATACATTTATTCTTCTACACTGAAACTTATAACTTTAAAAAAAAAAATATACATCAATGAAAACTTTTTATTATGCGAAAAAAAAAAAAAAAAAAAAAAAGAACTACAAATAAGCTATCTCTGTAAAAAGGGGGTTTAAAGCATCTGCAAAAAGTATCGACCTATTTCAGCCTGCGCAGTCTACACAGGCTGACATGGGTTGAAACTTTCAGTTATGGCCAAATTTTCTTCATGTCTTAGAACTATTCTACCTCATGATCCAGTTGTTTGTTCAACAAAATGGATTTATGGACCCTAACCATGTGATGTCTTCCACAACATTATGCACCATGGAGATGAATTAAACCCCCTTTTCATAGAGCATTGCTCAATTGTCACAACACTGATAAAATTTGGGTTTTTCAGCATGTTACCTTGATTTTATCGTCAGTAAACATGCCCTGTTTACCAGCGCCCAGTGAAAATTGCCCTTCCTCTATCACAGTCTCTGTTAATTTTAATTTTTCCTGGGCTCTCTTTAAGATGATTTCTTCCACAGTATTTGTGCCAATCAGCCGTATAATCTTGACTGGTCTGTATACAGAAAAGGCTGGGGCTCATATTCACAGAACATTCTTAACAACATTCTTAGTCTTATTCTCAAGAATTTTCTAAATGCTCAAGTTATATAATTTTTCACAGGATAAAATATATGAGCCATGCTCTGTGAAAAAGGGGCTCAATGCATTGCAAAAAGTATCAACCCAGGTCAGCCTTCGCAGTCTGCGCAGGCTGACCTGGGCCAAAACTTTTCGCTATTTGTCAATTTTCTGTATGTTCAAGGACCAGTCTACCTCATGATTACCTCAGTTGTTAAAAACCGTGGTTATTATGGATACACTGTTATGTGATGGCTTGATCGGTATTATGCATTAAGGAGATTCATTAAGCCCCCTTTCTTCCAGAGCATGGCTCATATGGGTTGGTTCAGCCCGTAAGAAATATTATGTAACAATGTAAACCTACAGTAAAGATCAAAATCGCAATTTAAAATAAAATGATTGGTGAAAACATGCCTGAACATTTTCATAAATACAATATTAACTCTTTGCCGAGTTTCAAAATTTTAGATTGGTCCAAACTGCAAGTATTTGCAGACAACAAATTAAATGTGGCCCAAATGATGGTATTTGTATCTGAAAGGGTAGAAATTATTGTGGAAAATGGAGAGACTGCTTGTCATCAGTATTTTCTCCATTTCTCACAATGTTTTCAAAAACCTCCTTCACTGGGGTCAATAAAACCTGGGAGTATGGGGAAAAGGATGAACCCTTTTCCAAACAAGCCCTGGTTTTCACATGTCTGCAGTACAAGTCTTTTGAAAACACTGTGGGAAAAAGAAAAATTACCCTTTTTTCATCAAATTTAAAATTGTCGTCTGCAAACTCTTTCAATTTGGACCAGTCCAAAATTTGTTGTTTGGGAAGGGGTTAGTGAAGCTCCTTACACATTTCTAGAGTCACTCAATCCAGAATAAAAAAACTGCATTCCTTCTAAGGGACACGCTGCTTTTCTCCCAGACATCCTGAACAGTTTATCTACAGCCAAACTTTAAGCTGACCTCTCTCACGCAGTGCCAAGCTGGGCATACAGCCATATGTACACATAGGAGGAGCTAGAATGGCTCATAACAACTTACCAGTATCCCCTTATCAAACCCTTATTTCAATGACCCATAGGTAAAATGCTTTTAAAAACATTGTGAGGAAAGGAGAAAATGCTTGTAACCAGCATTTTCTCCTTTTTTCACAATGTGTTCTATTCTTTCAAAGTTATTATCATTTGAGCTTCCGGTACACTGCATTTGTCACCGACAAAATGCTCTCAATTTTGTCAGGTCTAAAATTTTGTTGTTTGGAAGAGGGTTAAACTGCCAGCAAATGGTTCTAGCAAAACTGATCACAAATACAAACTTAAAGATATCCACAAAAGCAAGAGTTACCTGGTCTGACCAATTCTATGAGCCCTAGCTGCTGCCTGAAGATCATTCTGAGGGTTAAAATCACTGTCCACAAATATCACTGTATCTGCACTAGTCAAGTTAATACCCTGTCCACCTTTAACAGACAATGCAAAGGAGCTAAGTACAAAAAACTTTCAAAATACATTACATAACAGCCATTTGCTTCTTAAAATTCTTCTTGGCCTTTAATCCTTTACCACATGACAAAATTTTAGACCCATCCAAATTGAAAGCATTTGAAGAAAACAATTTCAAAGTGGCTCAAATGATATGATTTTTCCTTGATGGGGTAGAAAATATTGTGGGAAAAGGAGAAAATGCTGGTTACCAGCATTTTCCCCTTTCCCCACATTGTTTTCAAAAGGCTTCTTCCTCAGGGTTGTTAAAAGTCAGCATTGTGTAGTACAGGGTCCATACCATGAAACAATTTTAGGTATTGACTGTATGATGTTTAACGCTGTTTTCAACATTATTTCAGTTATATCGTGGCGGCCAGTGCACCTATCCATAATTTCCTGGAGTTTCTTTTACCAGTACTCCGCACAATATTCTTTCCAAGCCACTGGCTGCTTTCCCACATAACCATTGTCAAAACAATAGTCAGAGGTGAGAGAGGAATGAATCCTGTCGCAATGACTATCATCAATCCTCCAAAAGAAATTGGCCAAGCCAGGGATCGAACCAGCGACCTCCTGTTCTCAAGTCCTGCATGCTACCGACTGAGCTACGGGGCTTGGCAATTTTAGGTATACTTGTGAACAATGTATATGAAACTGACACTTTGCAAAACAATTCTGTGATTTTACAACCAGGCAAAAGGCTTTTTACAGAGGCAGAATGCTTTTCGAAACATTGTGGGACAAGGAGAAAATGCTCATTATCAAAAGCGTTCTCCTTCAAGATTGTAAATATTAACACTTTACCAAACAACAAAATTTTAGACTAGTCCAAATTGAAAGCATTTACAGACAACAAATTACATGTGACTTAAGAACTGAAATTTTTTATTGGACAGGTAGAAAACATTGTGGAAAAAAGAGAAAATGCTGGTTACCAGCATTTTCTCCTTTTCCCACAATGTTTTCACAGGGCTTCCATTTTAGGGTTGTTAAAAGTCGAGATTGTGTAGTAAATAGTCAAACAGCAGATCTCTGGTAGAATATCGAACGAATAAAAACTCTCTCTGTATACCAACATTTTCTCCTTTTCCCACGATGTTTTCAACCCTCCCAAAAACAAATTTCAATTTTTGAGTCTCATCTATCTTGTAGTCTGCAAATGCTTTCAATTTAGACTAGTCTAAAATTTTGTCGTTTGGTAAGGAGTTAAACCACCTCTTGCCAGAGCATAACACATATGGCGTGCAACACACGAAAAGGGACCTTCTGACAACTGCGTAAAGTGCTGTCCCGGATTAGCCTGCGCAGTCCGCGCAGGCTAATCCGGGACAGCACTTTACGACTACATAAGACTTTTTCATACAGTAGACTTTCGTGAAACAGAAAATCGCACAAAAACGGGAAGTGTCATCTCGGATTAGTCACAGACTGCACAGGCTGATCTGGGACGACACACTTTTATGCATATGTCCGAAGGCCCCTTTTCGTGTGTTGCACGCCATATATACTTACCAGCTCTTGTACTCAATAAGAAAACAAATGTTTCATCATTGGTATTAAATTTCTGCACTGCCAAAAACCTCTCCTCTCCCCTAACTGATCCATCCAAACGTTCATATGTGTAACCTAGCAACATAAAAAGAGAAATAAAATCAAAAGTCTGACCAGGGCCACATCCAGTATCATAAGCATATTATGGTACAAAAATGTCTCTTTACACTTCTGCAGATAACCATTTTTGAAAATGTCTGGGTTTGATATAAAGACAGAACTGTGCATTTCTGCATCTTTAATCCTGCACCACACAATCCTGTGTTCTAACAACCCTGTGGGGAAGAAGGCTTTTGAAAGCATAGTAGGAAAAGGTGAAAAGTGCTGGTAACCAGCATCTTTTTTCTTTTCCCAAAATGTTTTCCACCCAGTCAAAGAACTTCATTTCTCATTTCAGTTAAATCACTTTCAAATTTGTCATCTGCAGATGCTTTCAATTTAGTAGAGTCTAGAATTTGCCATCTGGTAAAGAGTTCAACCTGTCTCTACCTAAACTGTCAAGAAAATCTTGTTCCTTCTGCAGGATAGAGGATTTACATTTTGATAATAAACTTGTTTACAGGGTGGCTGTGTATGCAACTAAAATTAATGATGTCATGAATGACACTACATGTATGTACGTCATAAAGGTGACATTTCCCTGCAGAAAAAATGTTCCAAAGAGGACAAAAAGTGATTTGTAGCATACATGATTAAGTACTTCTTACAAATTAGGGCCATGCACATGAATGTGAATTAACTCATTACCAAACAACAAAATTTTAGACTGGTCCAAATTGAAAGCATCTGCAGACGACAAATTGATTGTTGCTCAAATGATTCTTTTTGCCTTTGATTTGGTAAAAAGCATTGTGGGAAAAGGTTACCAGCATTTTCTCCTTTTCCCACAATGTTTTCAAAAGGCGTCTTTCTCGGGGTCGTTAAAAATCAGGATTGTGTGGTACAGGGTTAATAGCTGAACCCCTTGCAAAACAATCCCTAGTGTAAACGCTCCGGATGAGGAAGGCTTTGACAAAATTGTGGGAAAAGGAACCAATGCTGGAATCCAGCATTTTCTACATTTTCCCACAATATTTTCTTCCTTTCCAAAGCCAAATTCCATCAATAAGTCAAATTCAAATTGTCATCTGAAAATCTTTTGGAACTGGGCAAGTCTAAAATTTTGTTGTCTGGTAAAGAGTTAACCCTTTACCGCACAATGCCACCTTTTAACGACCCTGAGAAAGAAGCCTTTTGAAAACATTGTGGGAAAAGGAGAAAATGCTGGCAACCAGCATTTTCTCCTTTTCCTACAATGTTTTCTACCTTATCACGAGAAAATTACCCCATTTGAGCCACACTGAAATTGTTGTCTGCAAATGCTCACATTTTGGACAAGGCTTAAATTTTGTCATCTGGTTATGGGTTAAACAATGAATTATACGCTTGGACTGATTGTTTGAACATTAAAAAAATTCCCCCTTGTTTACCTCTGTATCCCAGATAGTCTTGCAGGATGTCCAACATATGAGTCATCTGTGAAAACATGAGAACTTTGTGTCCTGTGGCCTTCAAGTAGTTTAACAACTTGTCAATCAATACCAGCTTTCCACTGGCCTCCACTAGATGTTCTCCTAGTTCAAACGGCTCTGGCTCAACACCTAGACAATTACATAAAAGTAGTGCACTGATTAACATGCACAAGGTGGGAGTCAAACCTACCAGCTCTGAGTCATTAACCCTTCCCACAAAATCTGACGTTTAAATGACTCTTGGGGAGGAGTCTTTTTAAAACCATGTGAGAAAAGGAGAAAATGGTGGGAACCAGGTATGAAACTTTGTACGAAAAGCAGATAAATTTGGTAACCAGCATTTTCTCCTGCTCACACAATGGTTTGATAAGCCTTCTTTTTCTGGACCGTGAAAACACAGGATTATCTGTTGAAGGGTTGACAAGGCTAAGCTTGGTCCATGATAAATGTCATTATTCACCACAGGATCTCTGTACCATCTGTTAAATAATCTGCTCATGGCGGGTCCTTGAACCAACAGCCTTAAGTCTGAGGACGAAATTCTACCAGACAGCTAACTCTATAACAGGCACCAACTTATTCTACTCTTGGGTACATCCATAAGCCTGAGACTCTGATATAAATGAGCTATGCTCTTGCAAAAGAGGGCTTAATTCAAGTCTGTAATGCATTATACCAAGCCAGTCATCACATGATTATGGATCCATAAAAGCCACTTTTTCAACATTGTAGGACATCAAAAAAGACCTAAATTTTGCATTTTCAAGCTGAATCCATTAACTAGGTCAATAACGCACAGGGCTTGAAAGCCAGGGGATGCTGGTTTTCGACTCACAGCTTGCCCAAAATTGTTTTGCAGATTGATGATAGTCAAAGCAGGGTCTATTCTTCTCTCACCACTGTACATGTACACTGTTTCAACAATCGCAGCTAGTAGTTGAAAAAATGTAGTACAAAGCACTGGTGTAAAAGCATTTTTTCTCTTTTCAACGTTTTCTACCTTTTCAGATACAAATCCAGTTGTCTGAATCAGATTTGATTTGTTGTCTGCAAGTGCTTTCAAAATGGGTGACTAAAGCTTTAGTCAATGATCTCTTCATTCTTCATTAGAGCCAAGTTTAGTAATTTTACCATCAAACAAGTATGGGTGGTTTACACACTTCCTTAATTGCATTAAAATGTTCATCAGACTGTTTGTTTGCTTCGTATAACTTCCACTGCTGGTCTCGTCAAACACATCTGTAAACAGAGAATAGGACAAAGATTTCAGTTCTGCATCAAATGAAGCAGCAATAAAGAGGAATTTTTAGAATTTTTGCTGTAAATCAGATTTTTCTGATAAATACAGGTAAATACTATAACCAATATATTTGTCCCTGCAAGTGTAAAGATACCAGATGGTTACATCCTGAAAAGCTGCCAGTTTTTGCATTTAGTTAACAGTCTGATCCTTTGGCAATAGTAACTCTGCCTATCTTTAGGAGATCAGATTTAAAGTCATTATATTCATTTGAGTATGATCCCACATAATCATCACATGTTATCTATTTTGTGACTCTTCCTCAAGCCCTAAATTTCTCGAGCAAAATCCAAACATACCTAGGCCCGCTCAGGGAGCTCAGTGGTTAGTGTATCTGACTCATGACCTGGTGGTAGCAAATTCGATATCCGGTTCAGGCAAACTTTCTTTCCAGCGATTTTTTGCCTCTCACCCCTGATGCATGTGAGAAAAGCAGTCGGTGGCTTTGGAAAGAAAGTTGTAAGAGTATTGGTGTGAGAACGCCAGGAAACACATGGGTGCGTCACTGACTGCCATGATATGACCTGAGCTGTTAAAATGATGTTAACTCCAATACAAATCAAACCAAACTAAAAGAACCTAAAGGAGCTATGTTTCAATAAATCATTTTCAACTCTTTCATAGACAGATGAAATCATTTGTGCCACATTCAGTTGGTTCTCTGAAAACGCTAGCAGTAAGGATTAGGCCTTTAACCCTTTACCAAACGATCCCGGGTTTTAACGACACTCGGAAAAAGGCCTTTTGAAAACATTGTGGGAAAAGGAGAAAATGCTGGTAACCAGCATTTTCTCCTTTTCCCACAATGTTTTCTAGCATTTCAGAAACAAATCCAATCATTTGAGCAACATTAAATTTGTCATCTGCAAATGCTTTCAATTTGGACCAGTCTAAAATATTGCAGTGTGGTAGAGAGTTAACTCTTTACCAAAGAACAACATTTCAGACTAGTCCATATCTGAAGCAACTGCAGATGACAAAATAAAATGTTAACTAAAATTGAAAATTCGTTTTGGGAAGAGCAGAAAACATTGTGGGAAAAGGAGAAAATGCTGGTTACCAGCATTTTCTCCTTTTGTCAGAATGTTTTTAATAACCTTCTTTCTGAGGGTCGTCAAAAGTTGGGATTGTGTGGTAAATGATTAATAGAATTTAACCAGAAAAAAAAAATCCATGAAAAAAAGAAATGATCCCTCATCACATGTCATTTACCTGGATCTTTCATCAAAATGCCTTTGTAAAGTTTTGTCTGCAGTTTGGAAATACCATGTGTTATAATCACTTCAGTTTTAGAAGGTAGATCTCTTAACACTGCTGTCTTTGTTCTTCTCAGTAAATATGGCTCTAACAGATTGTGGAGTTCTGAAACTTTGAATTAATAATCAAACTAAAATTTACTGTAATTCAACAGTAACATTTCCTCTGTCCGTACCTCCTAAAACTAGTTTTGGGACTTGGGACTATGGGAACATGTTTGTGAAATATGTTTAATTCTGTACCACACAAAAAAAAAATTCAGATCCGTTCATATTAAAAGCAAATACAGGTGGCAAATCAAATGCCACAAATGGAAACATTTTTCTTTGAAAAAGTAAAACACACTGTGGGAAAAGGAGAAAATGCTGGTAACCAGCCCTATCCCAGACTAACTGCTTTTTCTAGGCCACATTTAACTTGTCCTCTCCAAATGTTTTCAACTTGGACTAGTTTAAACTGTTGTGGTCTGGCAACCTGTTATTTCCAATAGTGTCTGCTGACAATTTATTTCAAGAGGATTTAATTGATTGAATGGTGCTTAATGTAGCTTTCAACATTATTTCAGTCATATTATAGCAACAGCTCACATATTCATGTATTTCCTGGGTTTCATCAGCACTAGGCTATGGCTAGGGACTGTCTTACCAATGGATAATCCTATGAAAAGCCCAGTGCCTCGAGCAAGGCTCAAACCCAAGGCCTCCAAGTTGCAAGTCATACACTTTACCACTGAGTCATGCAGGAACCCCTTTCAAGAGGAAATAAGATTCAGGACTCCTTACCTTTTAACTTCCCTTTGCTATATTTAGTTACAAAGTCATCAAGATCTTCACAGGGAAATTTTCTAGGGGTGATAAAACTTAGAAGGGCATATAACTCTTGTAGATTGTTCTGTACTGGTGTTCCTGTCAACAGAATGGAGGTGTTTGTATCCCACTGTAATAGAAATTAGACCTTTAACTCTTTTCCAAAAAATCCTGAGCTTTAACGACCCTGTGCAAAATCACATTTGAAAACAGCATACTAAAGGGAGAAAATGCTGGTAACCACATTTTCTCCTTTTCCCACACTGTTTTCTACCTCATGCAGACAAAATCCCATCAACTGAGCCACATTTCATTTGTTGTCTGCCATTGCTTTGGGTTTGGAGAGATCTAAAATTTTGTGTTTGGTTAAGAGTTAAACACATAAAAAGACAAAGGATTGTTTTTTCTAAGTTTTTCCTTGAAAACAATTTTTCCAACATAGAGAAAATGCTTACAGTCCACAAAATTAACCAAGTACTTAACATTCCTGTGTTTTAACAATCCTGGGAATACAACACACATTGTGAAAAGGGGAGATAATGCTCATATTTGGATGAGTTGAAAAAGATACTAAAACACAAAGAAATCTGTCACATTTACAAATGAATCCCTTCTTTTATGATCTTGCAAAAATGACATTTAGAAGACAATAACCCCACATATTCCTTTACCCACAATGTTTGATACCTGTTTTAAGACAGGTTCCCTCCTTTTGGCCACATTTAACTCGTAACCAAATGATTAAAATTCTAGGTTTGCCCCAGACAATAGTTTCAATTCAGCTCAGGTAAAGGTATTTGTCTTCAAAAAGGTTGAAAACATTGTGGGAAAAAGGTTATATGTCTTGTGGCTGAATAAAGGATGTGAAAAAAACCAAGATGAAATTTGTTGTGAAATAAATGAGAATTAAATACAGTTTACCTCTGTCAGAGTTTTGTACAGCAGAGAGTTGATATTTTTAAGTCTGTGTGCCTCGTCAACTACCAGTAAATTCCATTCCAGTTTTTGTAGAAATGGAGCATCTTTTAAACAGATCTAAAGGAAAAAAATGGTAATATTGATAATGATAATACTATCACATTTCTGACAGAACACCAAAGCTTCCTTTTTCATGCAAGATAAATGGGAATGCACATCAATCATTTCATTTCCTTCTACTATGTTAAAGGGGCCTAAATGGAGTTTTGCTGCAAATAAAAACTTCTGATAAAAAAAAATGCTGATAAATGTTGCTAAATATATTTTTCTATCCAGGCTAGAACTTTTGCAAATCAGACAAGCACCCCCCACCAGCACCTTGTCACTGAAGTAGTACAATCAGAGAAAACAAAGTTCAACTGTGACCTTGACCTTTGACCCATGTGACCCCAAAACCATAGTGCACCTCCTTGGGTCATAAGGTACACTTGTATGAAGTTTCAGGGTCCTAGGTCAAACCGCTTTTGAGTAAGAGCAAAGAACAAAAACGTGGACGGATTGACAGACTGAAAGATGGATGGACAGACAGATATGGTAAAACCAGTATACTCCCTCTACTATGTAGGTGAGGGGAGGGTATAATAACTGGACAGTTACATTCAGTGAAATGGTGCAGTTTTGATAAATAACAGGATGGTCATTTTGCAGTCAGGATCTCCATAAATTTGTTTCAGAACAAAAAGAGCATTGCAATACCTACTTAATCATGATCCAAACTAAAAAGTGTGTGTTATTTATCATGTGACATTTCAACAAGATTTTCAAAATTCTTGGGCAAATCTTAACTCTTTACCACACGACAAAATCTTAGACCAGTCCAAATTGATAGCATTTGCAGACAACAAATTAAATGCAACTCAAGAATTGAAATTTGTTTTGGAAATAGTAGAAAACATTGTGGGAAAAGGAGAAAATGCTGGTTACCAGCATTTTCTCCTTTTCCTACAATGTTTTCAAAAGGCTTCCTTTTCAGAGTCGTTAAAAGTCAGGCTTGTGTGGCAAAGGGTTAGAAATACATGTACATGTATCTTAAAAGGCCACATTTCCCTGTAACCCTTTACCAAACAAAAAAATTTTGGACTGGTCCATATTGAAAGAATTAACAGACAACAAAATGATACATAGCCCAAATGAGGAGATTTATTTTTGACAGTGTAGAAAACATTGTAGTTACCAGCATTTTCTTCTTTTTCCACCACAATGTTTTCAAAAGCCTTCTATGTCTGGTTCATTAAAACTTGGGATTGTTTGGTAAAGGGATAAGGAAATCCCACTGATTTTTTTTCTTCTACTTTTTATTCTTATTTTTTTTAGTGGTATGCAAACTATTGGCAAACTAGGGTCAGTGGTAAAACATAAAAAAAAATACCTTACACAGTAACAAGACATAAAAAAAGCATATACAGTACTGGCTTACACTAGCCCTTCTCGTAGTATGGCTTTATGCCGCATTGCCAGTGTAAATTAAAGGCCCAACAGAGGCCAAAAAACCATTGCAGGTGTTAAAATGCATTTAAATCCATTACATTCAAAAGTATGGATAATCTTGTGAAGATGACAATCTGTTATTGTGTGGTCCATCCAAGTGTTAGTCACCGGCAGAAAAAAGAATTTTAAAATCAGGCAAAAAGAAAAGATAGTGACCTTGCAACTTTCGACCAAGTCTTGAAATAATTTTCTCTACCTGCGACCAACACTTGGACCGACTGTACAATAAGAGATTGTCATCTTCACAATAATTTTCATACTTATAAATGATTTAACCCTTTACCAAACGACAAAATTTTAGACTCGTCCAAATTGAAAGCATTTGCAGATGACAAAATAAATGAAACTGAAAAATTGAAATTTGTTTTGGGAAGGATAGAAAACATTGTGGGAAAAGGAGAAAATGCTGGTTACCAGTATTTTCTGCTTTTCCCACAATGTTTTCAAAGGGCTTCTTTCTCAGGGTCGTTAAAAGTCTGGATTGTGTGGTAAAGAGTTAAATTAAAATGCATTTTAAAACCCACTTTATTTACTTTTGGCAGCTATTTCACTTTAATTAAACTACTACTCGGTTATAGTATTACAATATTGTAACTTACCTCATAGGTTGTGATCAGCACATCAAAGGCCAGCTCACCTTTCTTAAAGTCTGATCTTATCTTTTTAGCTTCTTCCTGTCTCTCTTCTTTATTACCTATCAAAATTTGGGCTTTCAACCCAGGGGCAAATCTAGAAAAACAAGATTTTAGATTTGAAATTTTTGCTTCCAGCTTTATGAAGGAAGATTGATAGGTCTGAGAACCTGTATATGACCCACATGATGAAAACATTATGGGAAAAGGAGAAAACGCTAGTTACCAGCATTTTCTCCTTTTCCCACCATGTTTTTTAAAGCTTATTTTTTAATCAGGGCTGTTAAAACATTGGACAGTTTGGTAAAAAATTAACCTATACCCAGATCCTCTTGTTCACTAAAATATATTCTGGTCTTAGTCTGTCACCTCAGTTCATCAATTATCGAAAAAAAAAAAGGCTCAAAGTGAATTACCATTTTTCAAGTCTATTAGACTATTCCAAGGCCGTTTTTCACTGAATATTCTTAATAACATTTTAAAGATACATCTTTAGTCATCTTCAGCCAGTTTTCAACCCATTTCATCTTTATTTTGTTGAAACTAATATCATTCTTGTATCTTCATGCCAACTGTTGACCCTGATGGTTGCAAGGTTGTATAGATTACGATGGATAGACAATACTTTTTATTTTGTGGAGACCCTCAAAGAAATCACTGTTGTTGTTTCCAGATGTAAATAAGGGCAAATTTCTTTAGTTTCTCTATCCCTTACACTATATATATTGGTATGTGTGTATATTTACACAGTTGACTAAATTTTGAGCTGTTCTACACACTATCAAGTTTTAACAGTGTTTTTTCTCTTTGGCTGTAAGGATGTATCTTTAAGTCTAATTCTGAGGAATTTTCTTTGTTAAAAAGTACTGAAATTTCTGATTGGATAAATCTCAAGGTTAATACCTTTTCATTTCTTGGCCCCAGTTTTCTAACACAGACCTTGGACATACCACTAAGTTTGGACAGCTCTTCTTGTTCAAAGTTTTGTGTATGTAGGCTATCACAGCAATGGTCTGGTAAAAAGGAACTGTACATCAAATTCATGGAAAGGTATGTTCGATTTTTTTTTTCCATTTCTAGGAGAGACATACAGTGAGACAAACAGATAGAAAGGGACAGACAAATTGACAGATAAATTACATGTAATTGACTGAGAGAGAGAGAGAGAGAAATTAGATGTAATTGAGAGAGAAAGAGAGAGAGGGGACAAACAGGCAGACAGACGAGACAGAGAAATACTGTCAGAAAGAGAGTATGGGAGATACAGAAGGAGAGAGAGACAGAGACAGAGACAGAAACAGATAGACAGTAAAAAAAAAAAACAAGGAAGCAGGCTAACAGGAAGTTAGACACATGTATACAACTTGCATCATAGTCAGTGAGAAAATCTGACAAAATGACAGCAGGCAAATATTCTTACATATAAACGTATCTTAATTAATTCATTACAACAAAACACATCTTTAGATTGGACTGTATTTAAAGAATATGCAGTCAAATGTGGCTAGAATGATGTAATTTATTGTTGAAACTTTCAAAGGGTAGGAAACAATTCTAAAGAGGGAGTAAATGCTGGGTATTTACTGTTTTTTTTCCTTCAAAGGCTGTTTTCTTCATGGTCTCAGAAACACTGTTATTTTTGGACAAGCTTTAATAATATGTATGAATTGTGTTCTGAGCTATTTCCAAGGATCATTCAATCATACAATGGCAACAGCTTACTTTCACATATGATTTTTAATATGAATTTTTAATATGTTTAACAGGTTTCCCTATTAGTACAAGGCTGCAGTTCAGTGGTACCCTGTCCAAGAAAAACCCTAGACTAAAGAAAGGATTCAGTGAATGTGGATTGTATTCTTATACATACCTGACATGTTTTACCAAGTCCCATTTCATCACCAAGAATACAACCATGTCCTTTTTTGTATCTTTGAATTATCCAGTTGACTCCGTCTAACTGATATGGTCGTAACTGACAGTCTAAAAAATGTATATAGGACAAAAATCACAATCAAAATGCTCTGCTTCTACATTATAGATACTTCATTGTGCTTGCTCTCTCTCTCTCCCCTCAAATTCAGCAAGAGTTACCTGATCACATTCCACATAAACACTGAGAAGGCAGACTCTTAAATAGTTGCTGCACTTGCCGTATTTCTTAAAGGATTAAAGAAAGGTCATCTTCCTCTTTCCTATCCATTATTCTTTCTATCTTTTCTATCTCAACTGACCTGTCATTCTGACTATCTTTCATTCTGTCCAACTCTCTATCCATCCATCCCCATCCATACATCCATTCAAGTATTCTTACTACCAACTTGCTCTTTATTTTATAAGAATTTCAACTCTTTACCATACAATCCTGAATTTCAAGGACCTCCAGGGAAACGGGTTTTGGAAGCATTCTAGAAAAAGGAGAAAATCCTTTAACTAGCATGTTCTCTATTTCCTACAATGTCTCCAGCCATTCACGAACACTATCGTTTGGGGGATATTTAATTTTTCGTCTGCAAATGTTTTCAATTTGAAAAAGTCCAAAATTCTGCCGTCTGGCAAGCATAAATTATGCTTTATGTGCATTTTCCCTTGACGATTATAAATGTTCATTGTTGCTCAAATATATAAGCTTCAAGTTCAGGGCATGAAATTTATAACAATGACAAATGTTACCTCCCCATCCATATTTCTTCAGGTTGGCCGATGACTTGATGAATTCCCTGTTTGCAGAACATGCATTGATTTCTTCGCTGCCGTCGCTGTCACTCATTTTTGCAGTTGTGAAATAACTTCTGTCGCGATGTAAATAATAAGGGAGACTACTCTAGCGAAATTTCTGGATCATAACAGCCAGATACGTAGCAGCCGTTTTACTTTTCATAAAATACGTAAAGTCATAATAAATACAAAATGGGTCCGAACACCACCATGGCATAAACTTTTCTCATTTCTGAAAACATTTGCACTTCAAATTCAATAAATATAATTTTAAATGAGGCATATATTCAAGTTCACATTTCACAGAGTTATCAAATGTGGACTTTTTTTGTCTGATAACTGAGACCAAATATCCTATTGGCTGCTTTAATTCCATTGGCTGCCAGAAGTTCGGGAAAAAAAAAACACAAAATGTTTACAAAGGCATTATTTAGTGTTTTTGCTTTTATTTCAACTGTAGTTTTGTTGCATACAGTTACCAATTTAATATATTTTGTATCATGTCAGAACGTGCGTGGAAATGATTTAGGTAATGTCACTTTTTCATGGAAATGCAATGTATCCAAGACAAAATTTGTGATGGTTTCTAACTCAAATTTGTTCACCCTTTGAAGATAAAAGGTCGAAATTCGTTTTACTTACCTTTTGGTTGCTGAGGAAAACTACATTTGCACCATCAGAAAGGGTATATCGAGTAGAGTTTTTAGGTTATCACCACCTTTAGATCTATGAAAATTGATAGAAATGACAGGAAAGATTGGTAGGGATTTACAAGTATCTTAACTCTTTAACCCTTTACCAAACGCCAAAGTTTTAGACTTTTCCAAATTGAAAGCATTTGCAGACAACAAAATAAACGTTACAGAAAAATTGAAGTTTGTTTTGGGAAGGGTAGAAAACATTGTGGGAAAAGGAGAAAATCCTGCTTACTAGCATTTTCTCCTTTTCCCACAATGTTGTCAGAAGGCTTCTTTCTCGGGGTCGTTAAAAGTCAAGATTGTGTGGTAAAGGGTTAACAAATGACAAAATTATATACAAGTCACAATTGAAAGCATTTGTATAGCACAAAATGAGCGTGGCTGAAAATTGGAAAGGGTAGAACACATTACGGGAAAAGGAAGAACATAAAATGTCAGGATTGTGTGGTAAAGGGTTAACTCCCTACCAAATTAAAAAATTGTGGACCAGTCAAAATCCAAAGTAACTGCAGACAAAAATTTAAATGTTGCTCAAATGGTAGGAATAGTCTTTGAAAGGGAAGAAAATATTACAGGAAAGGAGAAATTGCTGCTCACCAGCATTTTCTCCTTTTCCTAAATTATTTTCAGAAGCCTTCATTCTCAGGATTGTTAAAACTGGGGATTGTTTGGTAAAGGGTTAAACTGAGTATCATGGTAAACATTTGATGGGAAGGAGCAACCAGTCTGTAATGTGCAAGACTTGTAATTCAGGCTAGGGTTGGTTAACTCTTTACTAAACATCAAAATTTTAGACTGGTCCAAATTGAAAGCATTTGCAGATGACAAAATGAATGTGACCCAAAAATTGAAATTTGTGTTGGGAAGGGTAGAAAACATGGTGGGAAAAGGAGAAAATGCTGGTTACCAGCATTTTCTCCTTTTCCCACATTGTTTTCAAAAGGCTTCTTTCTCGGCATCATTAAAACTCAGGATTATGTGGTAAAGGGTTAATTTGAATGCCAAAACTCAGCTCAAGGATTGATGATAGCATTGCTATGGGTTAATTTCATTCCTGTCTCACTGCTTTAAATTGATCAGGGTGCCCAATCACGTACTGCAGTACATAATTCACGTATAAATTCTACTCTTTGTCCTCAATATAAAGCGGGATACCAAATATTTTCACTATATAATATGTTGCGGCTCCCTCGTCTGTCTGAATAATTTTCGCTACGATTTTTTAAGGTGTCAAAATTTACCACGTGTGCTGGAAATCTGGTAATTATTTTTCAGTGAGAAATTAAAATCATTTAACCCTTTCCCAGACGACAAATTTTGGACTGGTCCAAATTGAAAGAGTTTGCAGACGGCAATTTTAAATTTGATGAAAATGGCAGAAGGTTATGAAAAAGGGTAGAAAACACTGTGGGAAAAGGAGAAATTGCTCGTTATGAGCAATTTCTCCTTTTCCCACAGTGTTTTCAAAAGACTTGTACTGCAGACACGTGAAAACCAGGGCTTGTTTGGGAAAGGGTTTATTATATCCTGATGCACAGTTATTGTTAAAAACACATTTTTTTGACATATGAAAGCTGAAAAATAGAGCCGCAAATTAAACATGTAATTTTCATAGGTATGGCGTCTGCTGCGGGAAAAAAAAAAGTCATCACAACAAAAGCTGTTAAAATATTTTATAGCGTGAAGATTTGAGAAAGGTAGGTTTACACAAGTGATTCTACCATTACACATTTTATTTTATTTTGTCCTAACACGGCATGGCCTTTATTTGACAGAGTTTGAGCTTATAATGTGCCAATCGGCCTGCTCCTCTGTGATTTTAAAATAGCCAGAACATCATCTTGGACAACGAGCGTCAATCTGTCTACGCTTCCTTTTTAAAGCAGTTCTAATGTACTCTGCAACTTTCAGAAAGGAATAAAGGTGAAAAATCTTCCATGAAGGTGGTTGATTATCAAAACTCATGGCCGTGTTCGGCTTTTAAACCCTGACCGCCGTTGCGATTATATCTAAGTATGTGCATGCCCTGGAGACATATGATTCATTCATATAATCACCAAATGCACAATTCCATAATTAAATTAAGATCCATTCATAATGGAAAAGGAGCTAGGGTGTTAAAATTCATTAATAAAATTGAAACCACCCAAAATTACTCTATACCCCCTAATTTTCCTTTGTACCCCCAATTCAAAACCTAGGGGGTACAGTGTACCCCCAATTTTTTCTTTGTACCCCCAGTTCAAAACCTGGAGGGTGCATGTACCCCCAGATTGAAAACCCAGTGGGCATGCTGTTGATTCAACAGCTTCTTTATCCCAAAGTAGCTGGTGGCGATGAAACTGTTTTATGATGTGCAGGTAAATGAAACCCAAGAAAAGTTAGGTGGGTAAGCTGGAAACTGTAATATGACTAACATGATGTTGAAAATGGCATTAAACACCCAACTATGTATTCCAAAGTAGTATGATGTCAGAATTTAAGTCTGTTTCTGTAAAGGATTAAAAGACTAAGTCTTGAAACAAAGCATGTGAGCCTAAAACCTCCAAGTTAGAGATCAATAAAAATGAGCCATGCACTTGAAAAAGGGGGCTTAATGGACCTCCGTGATCCATGATACCTACCAAGCCATTACATAATTATGGATCTGTGATGCACACTTTTTTTTTTACAACCGACATAATCATGAGGTAGACTGGTCCTTGGACATACAGAAAATTGACCAATTGCCAAAAAGTTTTGGCCCAGGTCAGCCTGTGCTGAATGCGCAGGCTGACCTGGGTCGATACTTTTTGCAGATGCATCAAGCCCCCTTTTCACAGAGTATGGTTCAAATATTAACAGCAATCAAGTTTCACTTTATAAATTTACATGTATGTGTAAAATTGTGAGGATTGTGGCAAATATTGCTGGATAATATACCGGTATTTCTACCTATGTCACAATTTTTATAAACGTACATATGGTCTTATCTGCAGTGAACAGCTGCACTCTTTACCAAATGACAAAACTTTGGGCAGGGCCAACTTGAAAGCAATTGCTGACGACAAATGTAGCTTAGATGATGAAAATTGCATTTTTTTTGATATGGTAGAAAATATTGTTGGAAAAGGAGAAAATGCTGGTTATCAGCCTTTTCTCCTTTTCCCACAATGTTTTCAAAAGCTTTCTCTTCAGGGTTATTAAAACTCAGGACTGTGTGTTAAAGGGGTTACTGACCTTGTGTGCAATGTCTTGATCAGAGTGCGAAGGCTAAACTTTTTACCAGAGGCAAAGTTAAAAGCACATTGTAGCATACTGAAAGCAGTTATAGAGGAACAAATTCAAATTGTGTCTTATGTTGAAATTTGTCTTTAAAGGGATAGCATTTTCTCCTTTTCCCACAATGTTTTCACCAGCTTTTTTTCCACATGGTGCGTAAGACATATTTATACTTTCTTAACCCTTTACCACACAATCCCGACTTTTAACGACCCTGGGGAAGAAGCCTTTTGAAAACATTGTGGGAAAAGGAGAAAATGCTGGTAACCAGCATTTTCTCCTTTTCCCACAATGTTTTCTAACCTTTCAAATTTAAATTTCAGTTTTTAAGTCACATTTATTTTTCGTCTGCAAATGCTTTCAACTTGGACCAGTCTAAAAATTTTTCGTTTGGTAAAGAGTTAAACCTTTATGGTGGATTCTTTTTACTTTTAATTTATAAAGTACTAAGCAGAATTAAGTTGACCTTTCAGCCCTTTGAAAAGATCAAAACGTAGCCAGTTCAAATTCATTATACCACAAAATATCACGAATTATGTTTTTTTATTATCTGATCTTGATCTATGCTAAGGGCAAGGGTAACTTAACTCTTTACCAGACGACAAAATTTTGGCCCTGTCCAAATTGAAAGCATTTGCAGACGACAATTTCAGTGTGGCTTAAATGGTGCAATTTTCTCTCAA
Organism: Tridacna gigas; assembly: GCA_945859785.2. NCBI lineage: Eukaryota > Metazoa > Mollusca > Bivalvia > Cardiida > Cardiidae > Tridacna > Tridacna gigas. The sequence continues at coordinate 56,051,539 of OX244038.2, forward strand.
CAGGGTAGAAAACATCGTGGGAAGAGGAGAAAAAGCTGGTTACCAGCATTTTCTCCTTTTCCCACAGTTTTTTCAAAAGGGTTGTTGAAAGGCGTCATTGTGCGGTAATGGGTTAAAGATTGCTCAGGGCTGGAAGGATTTAGGGTGCAAATAAACCCAAGACACATTCTCAGTTGAGACTAAAACCCCAAGCATGTGTCTGGAGACTAAAGTCACAGCAAAGCAGACAGTGTAGATCAAGATCAGGCTGCACATTTTATGCAGTCTGATTCTTCATCTACACAGGCTGTAAAGGCAATTAACCCTTTACCGCATAATGCTACCTTTTGATGCTTTTGAAAACATTGTGGGAAAAGGAGAAAATGCTGGTAACCAGCATTTTCTCCTTTTTTTCCCTCAATGTTTTCTACCCTATCAAAGGAAAATTGTACCATTTGAACCACATTGAAATTGTCATCTGCAAATGCTTTCAATTTGGACAAGGCTAAAATTTTGTCGTCTGGTAAAGGGTTAAAAGAGTGGTCAGTGCTTAAACATGGCTATTTTTATTACAGATGCCCCTACCTTGACTCTGATCACTATTGATGTATGTTTGGTTGTGATATTTATGGCACAACACAGTGGACTAGCAACATCTGTGTACAGAGAGTTTATGGAGTTTCTTCATTTAAAACCAATAACCAGATCTGTCTATACATGTCTAACTGCCCTGGCTCTACAGGTAGGCATTGCGGAGTTGAGCATTTACTGGTAATCCTGTTGGCTATCTGTCAGTGTTATGTCAAAGTTGTATTGAAAAGAATATCCTGAAAAATATCCTTCAGTTCAGTCTGTTCTTGATCTCCACTGACCTGTAAAGCAAATTTTTTTTCTATGTTCTGCTGAGAATACTTCAAAAGCAGCTGTCATTATCATAGGCATTGTAGACCTGTCCAAATTCAAAGCACTTGCAGACGACAATTTAGATTTGACTCAAATTAGGAATTTTGCCTTTAATAAGGTAGAAAACATTGTGGGAAAAGGATAAAATGCTGGTTACCAGCATTTTCTCCTTTTGCCACAGTGTTTTCAAAAGGTTCCTTCCTCAGGGTCGTTAAAAGTTGGGATTGTGTGTTAAAGTGCTAACTGAACCATTCCATATTATAACAACCTATCTAGGAAGAAAACGTTTGAAAACAGTCTTGAAAATGGAGAAAATGCAGATAACCAGCATTTTCTGGTTTTCAAACAGTGTTTTCAAATCTTTGTATTGGAACCAGATTCAGTTTGTCTTCCGCAAATGCTTTCAATATGGAGGAATCTAGGCTCATATACACCAACTATTCTTAAGAACGTTCTTAGTCTTCTTCTCCAGAATTTTCTAAATCTGAAAGTCACAGAACTTCTGATTGGTTAAACCAAATGTTTTGGCCAATCAGAAGTTGTTTTACTGTCAGATTTAGAAAATCTTGGAGAATGAGACAAATTGTTCTTAAGAATGGTTGGTGAATATCAACCCTAAAAGTGTTATGTCTGGTTAAGAGTTAATATCTTCTAATTCTCTTGACAGTTTATGATGAACAAATGGCAGACAATTGACGAGATTCGGTTTTGGCTGATTGACACTAGAGATCATCCATTGCTGTGGTTATTCTTCCACATTTTACACTGGACACTGTGGATTCTCACACTGTTACAAGTACTGTTCACCTCTCCTCTGGAACTCACTGGTGTTAGACAGGTATCAGTTACATTATTAGCTGTGCTCTGGGAAAAAGGGGGGTCCTGCATGGCTCAGTGTAGAGTGTAGGCATAAGGTTTGAGCCTCACTTTTAGCACTGGGTTTTTCGTGGGAGTGTCCTTGGGCAAGACACTTCAAAGTCCTAGCCCAGTACTGCTGAAACCCATGACATACATGAATAAGTGAGCTGTTGCCGTGATATGACTTAAATAATGTTAACTCTTTACCAAACGACAACATTTTAGACTGGTCCAAATTGAAAGCAGTTGCAGACGACAAAACAAATGTAACTGAAATATTGAAATTTGTTTTGGGAAGGGTAGAAAACATTGTGGGAAAAGGAGAAAATGCTGGTTACCAGCATTTTCTCATTTTCCCACAATGTTTTCAAAAGGCTCCTTTCTTAGGGTTGTTAAAAGTCGGAATTGTATCGTAAAGGGTTAAAGAAAAATTGCACTATTTGAGCCACATTGAAATTGTCGTCTGCAAATGCTTTCACTTTGAACAAGACTAAAATTTGTTGTCTGGTAAAGGGTTAAAAGCTCTGTAAAACACCATTCAATCAATCAGTCTGGGCAAGAAGGGGATTTACTGCATCTCCATGATCTATTATACTGGTACAATGCAAGTAGTCACATGATTATGGATCTATAAAATCCGGTTTTTTTTGATAGCCATCTGTACCATGAGATAGAATTGTCCTTTGACATGCAGAAAATATAACAATAGCAAAAAGTTTTGACCCAGGTCAGCCTGCGCAGACTGCACATGGCTCATTTATTTTTATGGCTGGCATGATTACCTCTCATCCATGGATGCAAATAAGTGTGTGGATATCTGTGTAGGTATCTCTGCTGAGGCTGAAGCATTCATTTTGAGATATTTGGGGCTTATTGCGTGACAGACTCAAATATTTTAGTAAAGAGTAGCTTATTCTTTACGCCAAATTGGCACCACGGTGTCAAGAGAACTTCTTAACTCTTTACCAAACGGCAAAATTTTAGATGTGACCAAATTGAAAGCAATTGTAGACAACAAATTAGATATGACTCAAAAATTGAAATTTGTTATGGGAAAAGTGGAAGACATTGTGGGAAAAGGAGAAAATGCTGGTTACCAGCATTTTCTCTTTTTCCCACAGTGTTTTCAAAATGCCTCTCAGGGTCGTTAAAAGTCAGGATTGTGTGGTATAGGGTTAACACATTACAAAACGACAAAATATTAGCTGTGTTGAAATTGGAAGCATTAGCAGTTGACAAATTTAAATGTTACTTCAATAAAACATGAGGGTAGAAAACATTGTGGCAAAAGGAGAAAATTCTGGTTACCAGCATTTTCTCCTTTTCTCACGTTTTCAAAAGGCTTCTACTTTTTCAGGGACCCTGCCAGGGTTGTTAAAAATTGGGATTGTGGTAAAGGGTCATTATATATGTGGAAAGGTTTTATGCCAACAATTTCAAATTCTTGACATCTTCAAAGAGCGGATTACCTCCCTTACATGAAAGCAAATGAGATAGGCAAGGCTAGATGTTGGGTGCTTTTGTCTGTGTATCGGTAGAGGCTGAAGCATTTTGATTGAAATGCTGGATGGGTCAGTGTGTTGGTCTACAAAGCTAGGCAACTTTAATGTATTAGACTGGCTTGTTTCATCAAGTTTGCTCTTTGGTGGGGCTTGCTAGTTCTTCACAATATATTGCTACGTAACAGGTGCTGTTTAACTCTGTACAGAACAACAAATTTTAGACCTGTACAAATTGAAGGTATTTTGCGATGACAAAAATAAATTTTACTCAAGGATTTAAATTAGTTTTTAGAAGGGTATATGGCACAGTAGGAAAAGGAGAAAATGCTCAGCATTTTTTCCTTTTTCCTCAATGTTTTCAAGAGCTTTCTTCCTCAGGGTCAGAAAAGTCAGGATTGTGTGGTAAATGGTTAAGCCCCCTCAGGAACAATCTGGGATTAGACATCCATCACATAATCCCAAGTTTTAACATCCCTGATAAAGAGCATTTTGTAAACATTGTTGGAAAAGGAGAAAATGATAGCAATCAGCTGGTTGCATTCCCCAGCTCAGCCAAATTCTCTGCAAGCATTGCTGATTGACAATGTCGGAACACAGCCAGTGGCTTTGAAAGAATGTTGTGCAAAGTACTGGTAAAGGAAACTCTAGGGAAGCATGGATAGGTGCGCTGGCAGCCACAATGTAACTGAAATAATGTCAAAAAAGGTGTCACATACCAAACAAACAAAAAATTTGTCTATTTTGCAGGTATGGAATTTCTTACTTGACATTTTTCCACAAGAGACACGATTTCAACAGTTTTTAAAACACATGCCTCACACTGGATCTGGATGTTTTGTTGCTTTACTGTGGATTCACCCTTGTATGACATTCGACAGAATGATTTTAGCCACTGTGCTGACAGCGTATCTATGGACAGGTTTTTCAGTGACAAGTAGTGATTATGTTTTTCTCAGAAAATATTCAAATTTTAGCTATGCAAGGTCATCCACAAATGTTAGAAGATCATACAGACATCAGCCTTACAGATAAAATAGAGTATTGCAGGGTTTCAAATTTTTATCAGATGACAAAATATTAGACTCATCCTTATTAACCCTTTACAAAACAGTCTCGACTTTTAATGACCCTTTGAAAGAAGCCTTTTGAAAACATTGTGAGAAAAAGAGAAAATGCTGGTAACCAGCATTTTCTCCTTTTCCCACAATGTTTTCTGCCCTTCCGAAAACAAATTTCAACTCTTCAGTCACATTTATTTTGTCGTCTGCAAATGCTCTCAGTTTGGACCAGTCTAAAATTTTGTCGTTCGGTAGAGTTGAAAGCATCTGCTGGCAACATTTGAAATATGTCCAAAATGATGGGAATTGCTTTTGAAAGGGTGATGGCATTTTCACCTTTTCCCACAATGTTTCCAGAAGGCTTAATCTTAAGTAAGAGTATCACATAATTTGTTCAAGGGTCAACTATCATTTTATTAACTCTTTACCAAATGACAAAATTGTAGACTGGTCCAAATTGAAAGCATTTGCAGACAACAAATTTAATGTAGCTCAACTGCCCATTTCCGTCTTGATAGGGTAGTAAAACATTGTGGGAAAAGGAGAAAATGCTGGTTACCAACATTTTCTCCTTTTCCCACAATGTTTTCAAAAGCCTTATACCACAGGGTCGTTAAAAGTCAGGATTGTGTGGTAAAGGGTTAACCCTGTATTCCACAGTCCCGACTTTTAATGACCTTGAGAATTAAAGCTGTTGAAAACACTGTTGGAAAAGGAGAAACTGCTGGTAACCAGCATTTTGCCCCACAGTGTTTTCTACCCTTTTGAAACAAATTTCATTTTTTGAGTCACAGTTACTTTGTCATCTGCAAATGCTTTCTATTTGAACTAGACTGAAATTTTGTCGTTTGGTAAAGAGTTAAAGCGATGCAAAGGATAAACATTTTTTGAAAGAAAGAAGTTTCATCTACCTGTATTATATGCAAAACGTGGGAAAAGACGTATAAGATTAATATTTAGATAGGAATCTGAATTTAGGAATCTGAATTTAATCAGTAAAACAGCTGCGTAATTGCTAGGCCTTAAAGTTTTGGAAGTGAAAATCAATTTCATTCATTAATTCATGTAATCAGTACCATATTTATTAAGTACTCATAGGCTTATTTATTTAATTAACCATTTTTAAGTTTTTATATTCTGTTAGAGCAGAGCTCAAGATAGAGGGAGTGATTTTGATTTCAAAATTGAAAAAATTAATTATTTTCCACTAAACCCTATGTTATGGGTACTCATTAGAATCGTCTCATCGAGACGATTCTAAAGAGTACCCACAACATAGGGTTTGGAAGAGAAATAATGGATTTAGAATACCATCACTCCCTCTTATCTGGTGCTCTGGTTAGAGTGTAGTTTTAGTGGTGCTAAGTGGTATTTATAAAGCCTTTGTTTTATTACATAGATTTTTATTTTTGTGTAAATGTATTACAGTATTCCAGCTTTTATCTGAAATTTCACCCTTCACTACACAACACTGCCTGTTAATGACCCTGATGAAGGCTTTGGAAAAGATTGTTGGCAAAGGAGAAAATGCTGGAAAACCAGTTTTTTCTCCTTTTCCCACAACATTTTCTGTCCTACCAAAAACAATTTTCAGTTTTTGAGTCATAATTATTATGTTGTCTGCAAATGCTTTCTGTTTGGAAATGTCTAATATATTGCCATGTGGTAAAGGGTTAATTACATGAAAGAGGTGTAGTATGAGGCATTAGTGTCGGGGTGGAGTATCGGTCTCTTATTTAAGGTTCAGGGCTCAAATCCAGTGATGAGCATGGGACAAACTTTGGAACTGCCCACTCCAAGACTCAAGTGCTGGTTAATTTTCCAGGCAGCAGCCTCTGAAAATGATTTTGTCTGTAATCATTTCACAATCTATTTCCAATGAATAGTTTATACCCTCTAACACACAACCCTAACTAAATTAATGAATTTAAAGAAGATGACTTTTGAAAACAAAGTGGGAAAAGAAGAAAATGCTGGTAACTAGACAATTCCACTATTTTAGGCCACAGTTTACATATTGACTACAAATGCAGTCAATGTGGACTAGTCTGAACTTTTTCTGTTTGATAAATTATACTTTACCAGAGGTCAGAATTTTAGATTTGTTTAAATTGAAAGCAGGTAACATAAACAGTGGTTGAAAATGGAAAATTTGATTATCAGATTAAAGTTTTATGGATAAATGATGCTTACCTGGAATAACAGTATGAATACTCTTTTTCTATCCGTAGAATAAACTTACCCCCCCCCCGCAACGGAAGTAAGTTTCTAAAACCGCAAATGCGTAGATCCTTACTTCCAGTTCCAGTTCAATACAACCATGCGCTTCAGTTCTCCTTTTCTGGTGAAAGTGTTTGCCAGAGGAGACTGTTTGAAACGCAGGGAAGGTAGGGAGGGTACCTGTTATTCCAGGTAAGTATTATTTATTCATAAAACTTTAATGTGATAATCAAATTTTCCATTTTTAGCTCCACTGGCCAAAGGCCAGCAGGCTTATGTCATGGCCCGGTGTCCGTCGTGTGTCTGTCCGTGCGTTAACTTTTATTTCAAACATCTTCTTCTCTGAAACTACCCATCCAATTTTCATGAAACTTCACAGAAATGATCCTGCCATGGTCCTCTTCAGAGTTTCTTGAAAGAATTTAACTCCTTCAAAAACTCTGGTTGCCATGGCAACAAAACTGAAAAATAATGGAAATCTTTAAAAATCTTCTTGTCTGAAACTATAAGGCGTAGGGCTACCAAATTTGGCATGTAGCTTTATGTAGTAGACCTCTATCATGTTTCTACAAATTATAGCCCTGGGGTCAAAATTGGCTCTGCCCCAGGGGTCACAAGTTTTACATAGGCTTATATAGAGAAAACTTTAAAAATCTTCCTGTACCTAGCCATAAGGCCTAGAGCTACCAAATTTTGCATGTTGCTATATCTAGTGGCCTTCTACCAAGCGGGCCAAAATTTTAGCCCTCAGGGTTAAAATTTGCCCCGCTGCAGGGGTCACAAGTTTTACATGGATTTACATAGTGACAACTTAAGAAATCTTCCAGTACCTAGCCATAAGGTGTAGAGCTACCAAATTTTGCATTTAGCTTGATCTAGTGGGGGTCTACCAAAAGTGCCCAAATTACAGTCCTGGGGTCAATTTGGCCTCATGCTGGGGGGTGGGGAGAGGTTCACAAGATTTACATGGGCTTATATAGGGAAAACTTTTAAATCTTGGTGTACATAGCCATAAGGCTTAGGGCTACCAAATTTTGCATAATTATAGCACTATCTAGTGGACAACTACAAAGAGGGCCCAAGTTACAACCCTAGGATCAAGTTTGACTCTGCACCAGGGGTCACAAGTTTTACATGGGTTTATGGTGTGAAAACTTCAGAAACCGTCTTGTTACTAGCCATAAGGCCAAGAACTCCCAAATTTGGTCATAAACATGTGCTTATAGGGTGAAAATTCAAAAAATCCTTTTGCTCCTAACTGCAAACCCAAGGGCTACCAAACCTGGATCACTTTTGATTTTTTAGCTCCACTGGCCAAAGGCCAGCGGGCTTATGTCATGGCCCGGTGTCCGTCGTGCGTCCGTCCGTCCATTAACTTTTATTTCAAACATCTTCTTCTCTGAAACTACCCATCCAATTTTCATGAAACTTCACAGAAATGATCCTGCCATGTTCCTCTTCAGAATTTCTTGAAAGAATTTAATTCCTTCAAAAACTCTGGTTGCCATGGCAACAGAACTGAAAAATATTGGAAATCTTTAAAAATCTTCTTGTCTGAAACCATAAGGCGTAGGGCTACCAAATTTGGCATGTAGCTTTATGTAGTAGACCTCTATCGTGTTTCTTGAAATTATAGCCCTGGGGTCAAAATTGGCTCTGCCCCAGGGGTCACAAGTTTTACATAGGCTTATATAGAGAAAACTTTAAAAATCTTCTTGTCTGAAACCATAAGGCATAGGGCTACCAAATTTGGCATGTAGCTTTATGTAGTAAACCTCTATCACGTTTCTTGAAATTATAGCCCTGGTGTCAAAATTGGCTCTGCCCCAGGGGTCACAAGTTTTACATAGGCTTATATAGAGAAAACTTTAAAAATCTTCCTGTACCTAGCCATAAGCTTGCATTTAGCTTGATCTAGTTGGGGTCTACCAAAAGTGCCCAAATTATAGTCCTGGGGTCAATTTGGCCTCATGCTTGGGGGTGGGGGGGGGGGGGTTCACAAGATTTACATAGGCTTACATAGGGAAAACTTTTAAATCTTGGTGTACATCGCCATAAGGCTTAGGCTACCAAATTCTGCATAATTATAGCATTATCTAGTGGACAACTACAAAGAGGGCCCAAGTTACAGCCCTAAGATCAAGTTTGGCCCTGCACCAGGGGTCACAAGTTTTACATGGGTTTATGGAGTGAAAAGTTCAGAAACCGTCTTGTTACTAGCCATAAGGCCAAGAACTCCCAAATTTGGCATGTTATTCTTCTAATACACATATTCCCCATTTAGTTCGACTGTAGCCCTGGGGTCAAAGTTTTATAAGGGCTTATATAGTGAAGACTTCTCTTCATGGTTTATATTTATAAGCCAGTGGAGCGATACAGGGCCATCATGGCCCTCTTGTTTTTGAAATTAGCCTTGCATCAGGGGTCTTATGTTTTACAGAGGCTTCATATGGACAAAACTTGAAAATCACCTTATTTATAACCATACAGCATAGACTTGTATTATTTTGGCATGTGGTTTTATCTTGTGGACCTCTACCAGGGTTCAAAGTAATTATAGCTCTGGCATCAAAAATGGCTTTGCCCTGCGGGTCTCAACTTTCACATGTGCTTTTACAGAGAAAACTTTGTAAGTCTTCATTTTGAAACCATTTGGCTCAGAATTGAAATGTTTAGTATTTATGGTTTATATTTGTAAGCCAGTGGAGCGATACAAGGCCATCATGGCCCTCTTGTCATTTCATAAATAAACTTACCTGGAATAACAGTCTGAATACCACCGATTCCACAGCAATATGGATGTGGAGGTGGGTCTTTCAACAGTCTTCTCTGCTTAACCACCAATAACTAGTATACACTAGTTACAACCTCTACTGAACTGTCTTGTCAGTAACGGAGCTCAAACTTCACATTTATTTACACAAAAAAGAATCTTTTCTGGACCCTCAGTTCAACTGTTTCTACTGTATTATGTACATATAATACCTTGAAACTCAAGGTTTCAGTCTAAAAGTATCCCACGCAATGCGCAAGAAAATAAGAGATCAACCCAAAACGCATAGTTTGCTTCTTAGAAATAACACTGTTACAATGTGTTGCTTACACAGTCATACGAAGTGCCTTCAGTAAGTTTCCTGACTTTTTAGCTCCACTGGCCGAAGGCCAGCGGGCTTTATGTCATGGCCCGGTGTCCGTTGTGCGTCCCTCCATGCGTCCGTCCGTGCGTTAACTTTTATTTCAAACATCTTCTTCTCTGAAACTACCCATCCAATTTTCATGAAACTTCACAGAAATGATCCTGCCATGGTCCTCTTCAGAATTTCTTGAAAGAATTTAACTCCTTCAAAAACTCTGGTTGCCATGGCAACAAAACTGAAAAATATTGGAAATCTTTAAAAATCTTCTTGTCTGAAACCATAAGGCATAGGGCTACCAAATTTGGAATGTAGCTTTATGTGGTAGACCTATATCGTGTGTCTTGAAATTATAGCCCTGGGGTCAAAATTGGCTCTGCCCCAGGGGTCACAAGTTTTACATAGGCTTATATAGAGAAAACTTTAAAAATCTTCCTGTACCTAGCCATAAGGCCTAGAGCTACCAAATTTCGCATGTAGCTGTATCTAGTGGGCCTCTACCAAGTGGGCCAAAACTTTAGCCCCGGGGTCAAAATTGGCACCGCTGCAGGGGTCACAAGTTTTACATGGGCTTACATAGTGACAACTTAAGAAATCCTCCTGTTTTGATTTTTTTTTTTGAAATTAGCCTTGCATCAGGGGTCTTATGTTTTACAGAGGCTTCATATGGACAAAACTTGAAAATCACTTTATTTACAGCATAGACTTGTATTATTTTGGCATGTGGCTTTATCTTGTGGACCTCTACCAAGGTTCCACTAATTATAGCTCTGGGATCAAAAATGGCTTTGCCCAGCGGGTCTCAACTTTTACATGGGCTTTTACAGAGAAAACTTAAGTCTTTATTTTGAAATCATTTGGCTCAGAATTGAAATGTTTACTATTTATGGTTTGTATTTATAAGCCAGTGGAGCGATACAGGGCCGTCATGGCCCTCTTGTTTTGTATGGCTACTTTTTTTCATTGGACACACATTAAACTCTAGTCTCCTTCAAAGTACTCTCCTCCGGCTGCAATGCACTTATTGTACAGTTCCACCAACTTCTGGAAGGCCACCTGGAAGTCCTCCGTTGTGAACATGTCAACGACCCTCGTCACAGCCTCTTTCATCTCCTCAATTGTCTCGAAACGACTGCCTCTCAGGTTTTCCTTGAGCTTAGGGAACAACCAAAAGTCAGAGGGAGCAAGGTCTGGACTGTAGAGAGAGTGAGGAACTGTCTTGATGCCCATCTCGGTCAAACAGTTGGAAACACGGATGGAGTTGTGGACTGGTGCATTGTCCTGGTGAAAATGCCACTGACCAGATGTGAAGTGCTGGCCTCTTTCGACGGAATCTCTGCCTGAACTCCTCTAAAACCTGAACATAGTATTCTTTGTTGACTGTCTATCCAGAGGGAACCCAGTGCAAGTAGATCATGCCCTTGTTGTCAGAAAGAGGAATCATCATAAGTTTCTGGGTGGACTTGCTCTGTCTGGCCTTCTTGGGTCTGGGGGAGCCAGCATGCATCCACTGGAAACTCTGTCTCTTGGTTTCTGGGTCATAGCAGTAGATCCAGCTTTCATCACAGGTCACCAGGGCCTCAAGAACTAAGGGATCTGAATCAATAAGTTCGACCATCTCCCTGCTGTTGTTACGACGTCTTTCCTTCTGTTCTTCACTGAGCACCCTTGGGACAAACTTCACGCAAATCTTCCGCATCTTCAGTTCCTCAGGAATGATTGTGTGTACAGTTCCCACACTGACATCAAACTGTGTACTTATTGTCTCTATAGACACACGACGGTCCTCATCCATAAATTTACGGATTTGCCTCACCAACTCTGGTGTTGTGACATCCCTACTCCTCCCACACCTCTCATCGTCCCTCACAGACTCTCTGCCTTCCTTGAATCTCTTGTGCCACTCAAAAACTGATGATCGGCCCATGCAGGACGGTCCATAAGCAGTCTGAAGCATTCCATACGTTTCTGTGGCATTTTTTCCAAGTTTAACACAAAACTTTATTGCGTATCGTTCTTCCAAAGTGTCCTCTCACCTGGACTGCATTTTCGAAAAACGTCAGCTGTGACGATCAGCAATTAGTATGGTGTGTTCCAAGTCCTGCTGCAGCTGTCCCTTTCAACCTGAACTGATAAAAATGGGTCTGTCATCTCATCAGATGTATAGTAATAGCATACTACAATTTCAAGAGCCTACAATAATTTTAAATGCCTCTACAAAAAAAGTCCGGAAATTAATTGAAGGCACCTCGTATATTCCATATTCACAGTCTTAAGATAATGCTTAGTAAAAGTGGTCTCCCTTGACCAGTCAGCACTCTCCATGATCTGCTGAAGTGATGCACCTTTAAACAGAGCCCATGATGGGCCTACACTTCTAGTCGAATGTCCTTTAACTTTGCCTAAAGACTTATCATGCAGTTTGTAGCAAAATTTTATAGTACTAACTAACCACCTACATATGGTCTGAGCTGAAATAGGTTTGTGAGGCTTCTTAGTAGCCAGAAGTAACTTGACAATGTCCTGACCTGATTTTGATATGAAAGTCTCTGTCCTTTTGAGATAAAGGTATAAACATCTCTTAGGATCTAGATACTTCTTGTTGGGTAAAGCTGGAACAAAAATTGTCCTGTCAGAGTGACTAGGCCTATCATGTTTTGATAAACCAGTTCGAATAAAAGTTACCCCTTTTTTCTGTACATTCACAAACTGCTCACCAAATTGAAGAGACTGTAAGTCACTACACCTTCTGAAAGTAGTTATAGCCAGCAGAAAACAGGTCTTCCAAGTCAGGTGACGTAAAGATGCATCCTTCAGAGGTTCAAATGGAGATTTCTTCAAGCACTCTAAAACGAGAAGAAGATTCCATTCAGGTACCAATTTTTTTAATCAGAGGTCTCTCATTGGAGAGGTCATCAGACCTCTCCAACAGTGGTGAGTTTAAAAGGCAGACTGCCACAGAAATCGCTGTCTAAATCCATTTGTTTTTGCGAAATTGTTCTGATACACAGTCTATTTCGTCATGGTTTTATAAACAAACCGAAATCAAAAAACTGAAATAGGAAATAAACGTTTTCTTTTATATGACGGTTTTCCAAAAAGATTTATTATACTATATTGATAGTAAATGATCTCTCCAATAATTGCAATTTTTCATTAAACAAATAAATCTAAGCAGAGAGAAAAAAAATTTCGTTTAAAAAAAAAAAAAAAAAAAGGAGAAAGAACACCGCGGGAAAAGATCACGTGACTTGATACTATCTGGAGAATTCGTACCCTGGAGAACTCGTACCCTAATCTCGAGAGCACGTGTTCTCTGGAGAATGCGTACCCCACAAATAGATAGAAATAGGTTGATCAGTATGTTTTCAAGTTCTATTTTTCAAAACTGACTAGATTCTAGCATTTTTCTGTTTTATTAAAAAATTCTATGGATTTATAATGATACAGATTTGATGAAATAACACCACAGAGCTGCTTCTATTATGCGGGATTTCGAGAATCCTGCGAAAATCAACTTATGAGCGCGAAAGAAAGTCGTGCCTCTTCGCCCTACGTACCGCACACCTCAAAAGAGTCTGTGGTCCTTTGGTTTTGGGCGGATTGCGCAGGCTGACATGGGTCAATACTTTTTGCAGATGCATTAAGGGCCCTTTTCTCTGAGCATGTCTCATTTATCTACTTTCTTAAATTTTTAACGTTTAGACAAACAGCCTCTTCATTTTACATGTCTGCAGCAGACAACTTTTCAAAATATTGTGGAAAGAGGAGAAGCTGTTAGTCACTGCAGTTTCACATTTATTTTTAACATGTCTGGTACTAGTATTATGTATAGGCCACCTTTATTTGTTGTTATCAGGTAAGATTCTTGCCTCCTCAGTGGAATAAGCATATTGAATCAAATTTTAATTGAATGATTTCTTCTTTCCAAAAAAAAAAATTGGCTTATCTGAGCACACATTACAAACATTCATTTGAGGGTTGTTCATTTTGAAAATGAGCTAAATTGGATAATCATCTTCGGTTTTGTGTCCTTTAATTTTGAAAAAAATATGCATTTCTGAGCATGTTAATAGCATATGGCCTCCAATTCCTTGAATATTATAACAATGTGGAACATGTACTGTTTTGTGCCTTTACACCAGCAAGATTGGAAAAAAAAAATTTTTTCTCATTCATTTAATGCCTAATTTGTTTGTTTACTTCTACCAAAATATATTGAAATCAAAGGCCAATAAACTATTTGAAAACATCGATGCTGACCTCTCCTGGCTTCTTTTTTAAAGAAGCCAACTTGTTAAAAACTGCTCTTAGTAACCTTATAATAAATGGATGTTGACCAATTGGCATTTTCCCTACAGGAGGTAAAACTGACGACAGCATGGATCTATAACCATTAACTGTCATTGTCCTGTGTTTTAACCCTTTTTCATAGAAGTATGTGAGAAAATCTGCACAGTTAGCTAGAGATGCAAAATGCGTATCAATTGCCTTCTCACGACACCAGGTGTTAAACTGTTTGAATTTGCTGCAGTAATCTTTTTGAGTGCCTCATCGCCATGACTTGCAGAGTAAACGACTTGTTTTTTTAGAAAAGCCCTCTGACGAGAAACGTTTTTCGATAACAGCCATGCAGTCAGACTTACGACTCTCTGGGTTTGGGTGAGAGACATGACCTTGACATTGAGTTAATAACGTGTGACTGCATGGTAGTTGGATTGGATTGTCTACTAACAGACTCAATAGTTGAGGGTAAAAATACTGTCTTGGCCACTGAGGAGCAATCCAGATTATTGTGCATTGAAACTTTTGCATGTGATTTAGCACTCTGGGCAACAGTTGAGTTGGCGGAAATGCATATGCCAGTAGATTGTGCCAAGAGATCGACAAAGCGTCCACCACAACTGCTTGTGGATGATGTATCCATGAATAAAACAGCGGTGCTTGCTTGGTCTGAAACGTAGCAAACAGATCCATCATCGGTTGACCCCACTGACTGAATAACTGGGCCACCAGTCTTGTTCAAGGACCATTCTGTCGCATGTATTTGTTTCCGACTCAAAGAATCCGCCAACACATTCTTCTTGCTCATAATATAAACAGCTCTCAACCTGATATTGTTCTGAAGGCAAGATGCTGTTATACCTAGAAGTATCATGAAATCTCTTGCTGTGCAGTGGCCCTTTAAAATGTCTTGAACTGAAAATTTTAGACTTCGCTGCCTTTCCATTGTTGGAGAGACTATGCCCTTCTTCAAATCGAACAAGCTCCCTAGATATGTGATCAACTGAGCTGTAATTAATTGCAATATGCTTTTGTTCACCATGAAACCCAAATTGAAAAGAAGTCTGAGAACAGTCATTCTGTCTTGTAGTAAGCTTGGGCAAGTTTGGTTCAATGTTAGCCAGTCGTCTAAGTAGCTTGCTAGACGAACATTTAATTGTCTCAGATAAGCTGCTACCACCAAAATTACCTTCGTGAATTCCCAGGGCGCACAGGTAGGCCCGAAACAAAGAGCTCGGAACTGATAAGCTTCTCCCTCAAAGTAAAAACGAAGGTACTTTCGATGGCCCTTGAATATCTTTAAATGGAAGTATGCATCTTTTAAATCTATTGTTAGGGCCCAATCTCCTTTTGTCGCAATGTTTAGAACTTTGCCCAAAGTGTCCATCTTAAAATGCTTTTTGACCAAATACTGATTGGGTGGCTTCAGATTGATTACGAGCCTCATTTCCCCATTCTTTTTCGGAACAAGAAATAATGTGCTGTAAAAACCTGAATGAATTTCTAGTGCACTCACCTTTTCTATAGCACATTTCTTTTAACACAGAATTTATTTCCTGTCTTACTGGACCCTGATTTTTGGCAGACACTTTTGTTGGTTTTATGCCCCAAAATTGAGGTTTTTCCAAAAATTCTACTTTGTAACCGTTTTCTATAACATCCAGTACCCATTTGTCGGATGTTATTTTCTTCCATTCTGATAGAAAAGGGGACAACCTCCCCACAACTGGTATTTTTGGATTTTTTGCAATTATACTCACAGAGTCATTTTGCATCTGGTTTTGCAGGTCCCTCTCCTCTGCCTGCTGAGGGTCGTCTTGGTCCAAATCCCCCACGACCTTGTGAATTTGTCTTCTTGTCAGACCGCGAGACTTTTGGGATCCGAAAATTACCCCATCCACTATCAGGGGTATTGTCCAATTTTGCCTAACTTTTATCAGCAACTTGCCTTTTCAGTGGTTCATTAGGAGGACCAGAAATTCTCCGTCTTTTGCTTACATATGGGATAAGGTCATCAACTTGTTTCCTTTTCTCTTTTTTGGATTTCAATAAGGACTCCACACCTTCTCCACAGATCCCATCCCCCGTGAGAGGAAGATTAGTGAATTCCAACTTATCTGACTGCTCATAAAGACCTGTTTATGAAGAAACCGCTGCATGTTTTCTAAAATATTTTCCATTTTGCTCATTCTGGAGTCAAGTTCGTCGTATCTCTTGGACCTTTTATCTTTCTTAGCCTTTGAAGTCCTCGACGAACTAGAAGTAGCAGACTTTGTGTCCACTGGCAGAGTTTTTCCATTTCCCGTCCCATGTTTAGGACTCGCTGCCCGAGTAGTGTTCCGATACAAGGATCTCCCCATCCTCTGGAACCATGTTATGTGCCATACTAGCAAGCACAATGAGAGGTAACACAAATAAAACTCGTCCAAAACGACGAAAAGTCCAATTTGTCGCGGAAGATGCGACCACTTTCGCGAGATAAGTTTATTCTGAGGATTGAAAAAGAGTATTCAGACTGTTATTCCAGATAAGTTTATTTATGAAATAAAATCAAGGGATTTGTCTTTTACAGGTACAAAACATTGTGGGAAAAGAAGAAAATGCTGGTAACCAGCATTTTCTCTTTTTCCCATATTGTTTTCATAAGACTTTTCCGACAGGATTGTTTAAACATTGTACTGTTGTGTTGCGGGTTAAAATAATAACCAGTAACCATTTGTGCACCATGGGCATTTGAGTAAAATAATAAGACAACAACCATTTTTTATGTGTAATACTAGCAAATGATGGCAATAAAAATGAATACTCAATTCTGAACTTGTTTCAACTTTGTTATATATTCATCATCCCATAAAAAGTATATAAAGGAATAGTACAAATAAATGCATAGGGAATGAAACAACAGAAATTTCTCATTTTTCAACAGAAATACTAGAAAAAATAGATTATGATTCTGTAATACATATAAAAATACAAAATTTTACAGCTGCAACTGTTTGTCATCAACATGTTTCAAATGGTCAACATTACTCTATATTCTGATACTCCAAAAATGTAACAAGAGGGCCATGATGGCCCTGTATCGCTCCACTGGCTTATAAACGATAAATACTAAACATTTCAATTCTGTGCCACATGGTTTCAAAATGAAGACTTACAAATTTTTCTCTGTAAAAGCCCATGTGAAAGTTGAGACCCGCAGGGCAAATCCATTTTTGATCCCACAGCTATAATTACTTGAACCCTGGTAGAGGTCCACAAGATAAAGCCACATGCCAAAATAATACAAGTCTATGTTGTATGGTTATAAATAAAGTGATTTTCAATTTTTGTCCATATGAGGCCTCTGTAAAACATGAGACCCCTGATGCAAGGCTAATTTAAAAAAAAAAAATCAAAGCAGGAAGATTTCTTAAGTTGTCACTATGTAAGCCCATTTAAAACTTGTGACCCCTGCGGCGGGGCCAATTTTGACCCCAGGGCTAAAATTTTGGCCCGCTTGGTAGAGGCCCACTAGATATAGCTACATGCAAAATTTGGTAGCTCTAGGCCTTATGGCTAGGTTCAGGAAGATTTTTAAAGTTTTCTCTATATAAGCCTATGTAAAACTTGTGACCCCTGGGGCAGAGCCAATTTTGACCCCAGGGCTATAATTTGAAGAAAATTGATAGAGGTCTACTACATAAAGCTACATGCCAAATTTGGTAGCCCTATGCCTTATGGTTTCAGACAAGAAGATTTTTAAAGATTTCCAATATTTTTCAGTTTTGTTGCCATGGCAACCAGAGTTTTTGAAGGAATCAAATTCTTTCAAGAAATTCTGAAGAGGACCATGGCAGGATCATTTCTGTGAAGTTTCATGAAAATTGGATGGGTAGTTTCAGAGAAGAAGATTTTTGAAATAAAAGTTAACGCACGGACATACGGACGGACGCACGGACGGACGACGGACACCGGGCCATGACATTAGCTAACATTACTACAAATAAAGATAATTTTAATGCAGACTTTAACCATTATTTAAATTCTCTCCATACAAGTTAAACCCTTAGCAATGTACCACACGATCCCGACTTTAATGACCCTAATGAAAAGGCCTGTTGAAAACATTGTGGGAAAAGGAGATAACCATTATTTAAACTCTCTCAATACAAGTTAAACCCTTAGCAATGTACCATATGATCCTGACTTTAATGACCCTAAAGAAAAGGCCTGTTGAAAACATTGTGGGAAAAGGAGAAATGCTGTTACCAGCATTTCTCCTCTTCCCACAATGTTTTCTACCTTTTCAAAAAGCAAAGTCTAATTTTTTTAATCATGTTTGTCATCTGCAAATGCTTTAAATTTGGGCAAGTCTAAAGTTGGGTGTTTGGTGAAACATTCACCCTTTCCCAAACAACAAATTTTGGACTGGTCCAAATTGAAAGAGTTTGCAGATGACAATTTTTAATTTGATGAAAATGGCAGGAAGTTCTCAAAAAGGGTAGAAAACACTGTGGGAAAAGGAGAAATTGCTCGTTACGAGCAATTTCTCCTTTTCCCACAGTGTTTTGAAAACACTGTGAAAGACTTGTACTGCAGACACGTGAAAACCAGGGCTTGTTTGGGAAAGGGTTAACAAACAATTGCAAACCAAATTGTTTAACCCTTTACCAAGCAACAAAGTAGAAGTGGCTCAAATGATGAAATGTGCCTTTGGAAGGGTAGGAAACAACATGAGCAAAGGAGAAAATGCTGGTAACCAGAAAATGCTGGCTGCCAGCACTTTCTTCTTTTCCCACAAAATGTTTTCAAAAGCCCTTTTCTTGTTGGTCAAAACAATATGGGATTGTTTGGAAAAGGATTACTTTCCATTATCTTGGTACATGTATAAATATATAATGGGTCTCTCTTGAGGTGAATAGCTATAGATCTGTGATCGTCCAAGTCCTTCATACTTTTAGACTATTCCTTGAGGTAAAAATGGAACTTCTTAATTAAAACATAGGTACACATTTGTTAACTCTACCATAAATCCTTCACAGACAGAGCTTTGGAAAACACTGTGGGAAAAGGAGAAAATACTTGTAAACAGTATTTTCTCCTTCTTACCATAGTGTATTCTACCCTTTCACAGACAATCCGATTTGATTTTAGCCATGTGTGATAAATTATGTCTTCCACACAATCCTTTCAATGGGAGAAAGTAAAATTCTGTTGAATGGTAAAGAGTTACACAGTAAAAACATATTTACAAGTTAAACTAGAACTGTCGCAAAGTGGACAAATACCCCCCCAACCCACGCCCCTCCCCCCCACTGGCACCTTGTCACTGAGCCAGCACAATCAGAGAAAACAAAGTTCACCTGTGACCTTGACCTTTGACCCATGTGACCCAAAAACAATAAGGCACCTCCTTGGGTAATGAGGACCATTTGTGTAAAGTTTCAGGGTCCTAGGTCAAGCGGCTTTTAAGTTAGAGCACAGAAAAGAAAAGATGTACGGATAGACAGACAAGGTAAAACCAGTATACCCCACTCTACTACATAGGTGGGGGGTATAACAATAGAAAAACTAATGCTATAAAACTCTAATAATTAAACAAAATGTCTACTTTATAACTGTAATGGAATGCTCAAAATGTAACTCCTACAAACCTAGAACTATGATATGCTTCCGATATACTGAATAAAAAACTGAAACAATACCGGTATATCACAAATATTCACACAACCATGTTTCTAACACATTTAACCCTTTACCGCACAATCCTGATTTTTAACGACCATGAGAAAGAGGCCTTTTGAAAACATTGTGGGAAAAGGAGAAAATGCTGGTAACCAGCATTTTCTCCTTTTCCCACAATGTTTTTTGTCCTTTTACAGACAAATCTCGCCATATGAGCCATATATAATTTGTCATCTGCAAAAGCTTTCAATCTGGACAAGTGTAAGATTTTGTCATGTGGTAAAAGATTAAAATAATCTTAACCCTTTCCCAAACAAGCCCTGGTTTTCACGTGTCTGCAGTACAAGTCTTTTGAAAACACTGTGGGAAAAGGAGAAATTGCTCGTAACGAGCAATTTCTCCTTCTCCCACAGTGTTTTCTACCCTTTTTGAGACCTTTCTGTCATTTTCATCAAATTTAAAATTGTTGTCTGCAAACTCCTTCAATTTGGACCAGTCCAAAATTTGTCGTTTGGGAAAGGGTTAACTGGACATAAACCATATTAACAAACAGAACACATTTCCTTACTGTAGTAGACTAGCTAAGGCACATTTTAGCCCTATACCACACAACCCCAATTTCTAAGGAATCTGACAGAGATGGCTTCTGAAAACTCCGTGGGAAAAGGAGAAACTGCTGGTGACCAGCATTTTTTTTTTCTTTTTCCATAATCTTTTCTAACCTTTGGAACATAGATCCAGTGTCGGCCAGATTTAACCCATAAAGCACCTTTTGTCACTATAGGTGCCTCTGCGGCTAGTGTAGATCAAGATCAGACTGCACAAAACATGTAATCTGATCTTTGATCTACACTGTCTGCACTGCTAAGAAATTGTGGATGAAAAGGAACCTTGAAATTGCAATTATTTTGGTCTATTTCTAGAGCAAAAATGTCTGTAGGGTCTATTCGGAACTCTAAAGGTTAATCTGTCCTTTATAAAATTATTCTTCTTCTGTCTTCAAGAAATGTTCTGAATTTGGCAGATTCTAAAATTTTGTCGTTTGGTAAAGAGTCAATTCATAATCCCCTCTGAGAAATTTGCAGCAAGGGCCATAAAAAAAAACTTCAGTGTAAAATAATAGATCATCATCTTAGGTAATGTTGAATCACAGGTCTTTGAAGCTCAATTGGTCTATCACGGCCCATCGAAAATTTCATTGGTCGATCATCAAACACTGTTACTAAAAGTAGCACAATGGTGGCCTCTATGGTGCATATAATAATATTTATGTCATTATACCATTATTATCCTACTAAATTTCACATTAGCTGCATCTTTTGCATATACGATAACGCTTATTATTTTTATGATCGGTATAGTTATTATTTTGACATAAAGGTCTTGCATCAATTTAGTAAAAGTGTTTGATCTACCGGTGAAAATTTCAGTGTTCCACAATAGACCAAAAGGGCTTCAAAGGCGGTTGAGTACATTTTGATGAACAAAAGTCCTCAGCTAGGGTATATAGTCAATGATCCTTGCCACCTCAGGCATTGCTATTACATGTACATATAATTGATGAATTTTAGTCTCCAAGTCTTTTGTACACTGGTCTGTCCTTGTTAACCTTTTACCAAATGACAAAATATTACACTTATCCAAATTGAAAGCACTTAAAGACAACAAATTAGATATACATGTAGTTCAAATGAATAGCTTTGTGTTTGAAAGGCTAGAAAACATTGTGGGAAAAGAAAATGATGGCTACCAGCATTTTCTCCTTTTCCCAAAATGTCTTCAAAAGCCTCTTTCCTCAGTCATTAAAGCTCTGGGTTTAGTGGTAGAGGGTTGAATGGGTCTGTGTGCTTCTGCCCACTTCAGAGATTCTGAAGCAGTCTTGGAGAAGTCTCCATCACTCTTACAAGAAGTTGATCTATATAAGTCTCCAAGTCCTTTATATACTGGTCTTTCCTTATCAGCTGAGCTTTGTGAGTAACAACCAATCGTATCAGCTCCTGAAGAAGAATTTTAGAGAAAAAATTAGTCATCTATAATCGAGAACGTGGCTTGGAGGTCTCAGGCAGAAAGGTCAGAAACAACATCGGGGCAAAAAGAGAACTTGTTCATTTCGAGCAGTATTTCTTTCCTGTATATTTAATCAAAGGTCATTATGTGACTGAACCTGCTTAGATTAACTCTTTACCAAACAACAAAATTTTAGACTGGTCCAAATTGAAAGCATGTGCAGATGACAAAATAAATGTGACTCAAAAATTGAAATTTGTTTTTGGAAGAGTAGAAAACATTCCGGGAAAAGGAGAAAATGCTGGTAACCAGCATTTTCTCCTTTTCCCACAATGTTTTCAAAAGGCTTCTTTTTCAGGGTCGTTAAAAGTCAGGATTGTGTGGTAAAGGGTTAACATAATAATTATCATCTGTCCATCATTGACATGTTTCGCTTGGCTTCAAAGAAAATGTCGAGGTGCTGTAGTTTTGGCAGGGTTGTTGTCTGCGCCATCTTTGTGCAAAAACTTTGACATTTTATTAAATTTCTGTTATTACTGAAGATATTTACTTCAAAATCCAAAATTTTGTTAACTATCAAAAGAGGAACCCATATGACAGGGTCATCAACCATCAAAATATTTTGATACAGTTATGTCCCTTTTCCAACTTAGATCTTTAAAAAATCTTGACATTTCATAATATCTGTTATTACTGAAGATATTTACTTCAAACTCGGAAAAGTTATTAGCTCCAAAAGGGGAACCCATACAACAGTGGCAGATAACCATCGAAGTATTTTTGACACAGTTATGCCCCTGTTTCGACAAAGAAATTTTACTGGAAATCGAGCTGAGCGTTCCCACACTCATGCGGTGCTCTTGTTTTGTCTTACGTAGACATTCACCTCTAAAGATCATTGAGCAAAAAAGAGAGATTACCAGTAAAAAAAAAAATTCACAATACCCTTTATCACACGGCAAAATTTTAATCTTTCCCAAATTGAAAGCATTTGCAGATGACAATTTCAATGTGGCTCAAATGGTGAAATTTTTCTTTGATAGGGTAGAAAACATTGTGGGAAAAGGAGAAAATGCTGGTTACCAGCATTTTCTCCTTTTCCCACAATGTTTTCAAAAGGCTTCTTTCACAGGGTCGTTAAAACTCGGGATTGTGTGGTAAAGGGTTAATTTGTTTGGGTGTTTAAAAGTTTTAGTAATTGTTTCAGTAATATCACAGGTACCATTGCACCTATAAATGCTTTCCTGCGTTTCTTTTTTAAGAACATATATTGTGTGCAACACTCTTTCTCGGGCTGCTTTCCCACATGAACATGGTTGTAACAATGTCCAGTAGGACAGGAATGAATCCTATCAAACTGACCATCATCAATCCTCAGACAGGGACTTGGTCAAACTCCATATCACACAAAGTCTTGCAAACCCAGCATAAAATGTCCTGTATGTCATGTACTGAGCTACTGGATTGGGATTCATGTATTAGCCCTTTACCACACAATCCTGACTTTTAATGATCCTAAGAAAGAAGCCTTTTGAAAACACTGTGGGAAAAGGAGAAAATGCTGGTAATCAGCATTTTCTCCTTTTCCCACAATGTTTTCTACCCTTCCCAAGACAAATTTCAATTTTTAAGTCACATTCATTTTGTCGTCTGCAAATGCGTTCAATATGGACAAGCATAAAATTTTGTCGTTTGGTAAAGAGTTAAATGACACAAACTGCTATCAAAAAGTCCCATTTTAACAACCCTGTGGAAGAAGGCTTTAGCAAACATCATGGCAAACAGGAAAAATGTTGCTAACCAGTATCTTCTTTTCCCACAGTGTTTTTAATCCTTTCATAGACAAATTCCATCATTTTAACCATGCTTGAATGCCTTTAATACAGACAAGCCTAAAATTTGTTAAATAGTGAAGTTAAACCTCACCTATCATATTTAGCCTATTGAAAAAGAAATGCACGACAGTATCTTACCTCTCTGTTCATGTTTCGGTACACATTGATCAAATCCTCTGGGACTGAATCCTCTCGGGTGATTAACGATGGTCGGTGGTCCCGTATGTCTGGTGCAGACCTGTGGTTCTCAAATCCTTGTACAGTAAACCGTCTACCTCCTGGAGAAATAGAATAATGTTGATTTCAAACCACTTAACCCCTTCTGTAAAAATCCTGTGTTTTCATGATCCTTTAGGGAGAGAGCTTTTGAAAATACTGTGGAAAAGGGAAAACATGCTTGAAACCAGCATTTACTCTGTTTCCCACCATGTTTTCTACCTTTACCAGACAATCCCGAGTTTTAACAACCCTGAGAAAGAGGGCTTTTGAAAACATTGTGGGAAAAGGGGAAATTGCTGGAAGCCAGCATTTTCTCCTTTTTCCACAATGTTTTCTGTCCTTTTAGACAAATCTCACAATACGAGCCGTATCTAATTTGTCGTCTGCAAATGCTTTCAATTTGGACATGCGTAAAATTTTGTCATGTTGTAAAGGTTTAAAAGACGAACACATAATTTGAGCCAAGTTTATTTCAATGTATAGAAATACATGTACTATATATGGGCCAGTCTAGTTTTGTTTTCTGGTAAAGATAGAAAATTATTTACCTTTGAAACTAATTTACACTGGATTACCATAAGAGTATGGTTGAACATGGAAAAATTAACATTAGCAATGAGTATTACCGGAAAACATTCTGCTAAAACGGGAAATTCTAAACGATGGATGAATGGCTAATCACAGTAGTTGTAAAGTGAAATTCATAAAACATTTCAAATCATTTTCCCGTCTTAACTCGTTAAAAGAAAGTTTACATTCATTTTAGATTGAAAAAAATGTTCCAACATTTTTACCTTTGGTATATAGTTTCATTTTCCTTCTTTGTAATGATCTCATATCATCATTTGAAACTTGAGAAGCACCTGTGAAATGAAACTGTTCTTCAAGAGATATTTTACGCCGTCGCAAGTCTATCTCAGACTCCGGTGAATCTCGTTCAAATGCTCGTTGTGCTGCAGTTTTTCCCTGGTAACTTAGACTACTAGAAGATGCATGTGAAGATGTGATATTGTCACTAGAGCCCTGTGAATTAAGTGAGTTTGACTTCTTTCTACTTTGCTCTCTTGCAATTACTCTGTCTAACTCATTCACCTGTGGGATAGGTCTAACACTGACTGGTACACCACTAGTTTCTGTTTGACTCACATCCAGTGTACTCCCAGCAGAATGATACACACTTCCTTCAGGCATGTCACTCTCTAGGTCAACACTTTTCCGTCTACCCTCCACCAATGCACTATTATCAGACTTTTGCAAGTCAACACTTTTCTCTTCCATATGTTCTGGTATATACTCCTCGGTGATATTTTCCCTAGAGAGCGACTCACTTTTTAACTTCACTTTAGGCAGGATTACTGGTGAATCATCCTCACTGTGAGATTCTGTCTCTGATTCGCTTGAACTACTTGATCCGCTCTGGGAAGAAGTTGCAAAAACATCAAACTCTGCTGACTTCTTTCTACGATCTCTATCATGTTCCTCCTCATAATCTTCCTCATCTACTTCCTCATGAAACGTGTCGCTAATTCTCTCTTCGACCTCACATTCTTTTCGGAACATATTCTCTAAATATCCTTCCTGCGAGGTAACTGACCCTCTAGAACTCCTTGAACTTGCGGAATGATGTATGAAAGCATTTTCATCCAGTGAGGGACGGTGTCTATTACGTCGTGGATTTGGTAAAGTTAGGGAGTAGTCCCCTGGGAGGTTCATTAAAGACCTACTCTTAAAATCTGAAAATAAAAAAAACAAAAATCATTATAACAAAAGCTTAACAACTTATGGATTAAAAGAAGTATTACCATTAAATAGAATATCGTTACCAGACGACAAAATGTTAGACTTTTCTAAACTGAAATAATTTGCAGAAGATATATTGAATAAGACTCTAGTGATGGAATTTATCTCTGAAAGGGTAAAGCCATTGTGAGAAAAGGAGGAAATGCTGGTGACCTCGTTTTCTAACAAAGTTCTGAAAAGCTTTTTCCCCTTGGTTGCTAAAACACAGGTATTTTCGTAAAGGTTAACCCTTTACCAAATGGCCAAATTTTAGACTGGTCCAATTTGAAGGCATTTGCAGATGACAAAATTAATGCAAATCAAAAGTAGAACTTTGCTTTGGGAAGGATAGAAAACATTGTGGGTTACCAGCATTTTCTCCTTTTCCCACAATGTTTTCAAAAGCGTTCTGTCTCAGGGTGATAAAAATTCAGGACTGTGTGGTAAAGGGTTAAACAAATAAAACAGATTTTCTCATTCAATAGCAAAAGCCAGACTGTTCCAGTATCAGGGCCACCTCTGACAATCTCCAAATAACTCTTTCCACACAACAAAATCTTAAACTTGTCTGTACAGGAAGTATTTGCAGATGATCATTTAAATGTTGTTCACTTGATGGAATTTGTCGTTGATAGGGTAGAAAACATGGTGGGAAAAGGAAAATAATGCTGGTTATCAGCATTTCCTCCTTTTCCCAAATGTTTTCAAAAGGCTTCTTCCACAGGGTCATTAAAACTTGGGATTCTGTGGTAAAAGATTAAACCAGTAAAGGTCAAAGATAAGATTGCACAATATTGGAGTCACAAAGCTCTGATAGATAACTATCAAAGAAATTTGTGAAATACATCAAAGTAAGCACCAACATTTAAACATCTTTCTCAAAACCGCATGTTTTAGACAGCTGTCAGGTGAACGTGTTTGACTTATCTGACTGGCCAACTGAACTTAGCTATCGGTTTTTGGAATAACGGTAAGCTGCTAACAAGATTATTGACCAATCAGATTTGTTCAACATTTGCTGCGGTCTTAAAATTTCCACTTCACTATTCAAAGAAAAAATCTTCTCGCTTCAAAAGTTTTAACCATATTTACTATCTTGATACTTGTCCATTTGTTCTGTTTTATGGTTACCAGCATTTTCTCCTTTTCCCACAATGTTTTCAAGTCTTCTTTCTCTAGACTTTTAAAAGACGAGATCTTCTGTTTATGGTTCACCATTTAGCCAAAGAGCATGCCTTTATTTATGTTGAAGTCACAACAGACATGGTAACTACAATGATATGCCTACCTCTACTTTTTCTTTTATCACTTGTCAAACTGTAACTTCTGACAAAGTCCCCCTCTCCCTGAAAGTATACAAGTCCAGAGTTATTTATATTTGAGCCATGCTCTGGCAAAAGGGGGCATAATACATTCCCCTGAAGCATGATACCAAGCAAGTCATCACATGATCATGTATTCATAAAATCCATTTTAACCCTTTACCAAACGACAAAATTTTAGCCCTGTCCAAACTGAAAGCATTTGCAGACAACAATTTCTATGTGACTCAAATGGTGTATATATCCTTTGATAGGGTAGAAAACATTGTGGGAAAAGGAGAAAATGCTGGTTACCAGCATTTTCTCCTTTTCCCACAATGTTTTCAAAAGGCTTTTTTTCCTGGGGCGTCAAAAGGCGTCACTGTGCGGTAAAGGGTTAACCTGACTCCAACAACTGACTGAATCAAGAGGTAGACTGGTCCTTTGACATATTACAGAAAACTGACCAATAGTGCAGTTTCGGCCCAAGTCAGCCTGCACCATTTGAGCAGGCTGACCTGGGTTGATACTTTTTGCAAATGCATTAAGCTCCCTTTTCACAGAGCATGTTTCATATACTTAAGACACATACATGTGCTTAACCCTTTACCACACAATCCCGACTTTTAACAACCCCGAGGAAGAAGCCTTTTGAAAACATTGTGGGAAAAGGAGAAAATGCTGGTAACCAGCATTTTCTCCTTTTCCCACAATGTTTTCTACCCTAAGACAAATTCCATTATATGAGTCACAATTAAATTATTGTCTGCAAATGTTTTCTTGTTAGACCAGTCTAAATTTTTCTCATGTGGTAAAGAGTTAACAGGAATCTTTTAATTTTTTTCCAACAAAGGCACGACAGTACCCTTTCCTCATGCTTACCCATGCTTATAATCCATTCCTGCAAGAGTATATGAATGATTTTTCTCATTCCCTCGACAAACAGCTTTTGAAAATATTGCTGTAAAAGGAGCCATTGCTTGTCACAAGCATTTTCCTCCTTGTCCCAGAGTGCCTTCCAAAATTGTTTGGTAGGTTAGAATGGTACTCTTTCCATGAATTTTTTCTTCTTCAAGAAATTTTAGTGTTTTCTATGTTCTGATATAGCCTGTCTTAAGGTACTAGGTAAACACTTACGATGCTGCGACTAATTTAACCCTTTCCCAAACGACAAATTTTGGACTGGTCCAAATTCAAAGAGTTTGCAGACAACAATTTTAAATTTGATGAAAATGGCAGAAAGTTTTCAAAAAGGGTAGAAAACACTGTGGGAAAAGGAGAAATTGCTCGTTATGAGCAATTTCTCCTTTTCCCACAGTGTTTTCAAAAGACTTGTACTGCAGACACGTGAAAACCAGGGCCTGTTTGGGAAAGGGTTAAAAGCCTTTAAATGACAGT
Source organism: Tridacna gigas (assembly GCA_945859785.2). NCBI lineage: Eukaryota > Metazoa > Mollusca > Bivalvia > Cardiida > Cardiidae > Tridacna > Tridacna gigas. Next base: position 56,079,683 of record OX244038.2, read on the forward strand.
ACAGACTTCAGATCAGACTGCACAGAACATGTAGTCTGATCTTGGATCCCAAATGCAAAATGTTTCATATGAAAATTATTGTGGCTAAATTTGGACCCCTGAAATTGTGTTTGTCTAGCATACTTTGTAATAGTCTAAGAGTTGACCCTTAACAACATAATCCCACATTTTCATAAGCCTAAAGGAGAAGGCTTGTAAAAACATTGTGGGAAAAGCAGAAAATGGTGGTAACCCTTTAACCTTTACCACACAATGCCGACTTTTAACGACTCTGGCAAAGACGCCTTTTGAAAATATTGTGGGAAAAGGAGAAAATGCTGGTAACCAGCATTTTCTCCTTTTCCCTCAATGTTTTCTACCCTATCGAAGAAAAATGCACCATTTGAGCCACTATGAAATTGTCGTCTGCAAGTGCTTTCAATTTGGACAAGGCTAAAATTTTGTCGTCTGGTAAAGGGTTAAAGGACCAATTCCATCAACCGAGCCACATTTAATACGGACAGGTCCAAGATTTGCCTGTCTTATTCTTCTATCTTTCAAGTAAAATAAAATAAATAAAAGTTTGTTTGTTGTTCTAAATTATTGTTATTATATCAAAAAAAAAACCAACTGTTTCAGCGCTAGGGGCCATTTTACTGAAGAACCTGCACAAATGTGAGAGTAAGATTCCATAAGTTTTCACAAACATTGAGGCTTTGCATTTTTCCGAAACCATACTCAGAATTGAGAAAGTAAATTTGGAGATATTTTTTCCACTAGGTCAGAAGAAAGGAAAATTGTTTAGAGAAAAACGGACAATTTACAGATAGTACTGTTCTCAGAAGAAATCAACAGTTTCACTTTTTCACCAATCTTCTTTTCTATCCTTTCACAGTCACAGGATCTGTATTTTAGGCATGAGATGACATAGTGACTGAGAACAAAGGGGCATATATTATGTTGTTTCTTCTTTAACCCTTTACCAAACGGCAAAATTTTAGCCTTGTCCAAATTGAAAGCATTTGCAGACGACAATTTCAGTGTGGCTCAAATGATGAGATTTTTCTTTGAGAGGGTAGAAAACGTGGGAAAAGTAGAAAATGCTGGTTACCTGCATTTTCTTCTTTTCCCACAATGTTTTCAAAAGGCTTTTTCCTCAAGGTCGTTAAAAGTCGGCATTGTATGGTAAAGGGTTAACTCTTCACCAAATGACAAAATTTTGGACTCGACCAAACTGAAAGCTGTTGCAGACAACAACTTAAATGTAGCTAAAATGATAACTTCTGCCTTTGATTCAGCATTTTCTCCTTTTCCAACAATGTTTTTCCAAAGGCTTTTCTTTCAGGGTCGTTAAAACTCGGCATTGTGTGGTAAAGAGTTATTTTGAAGAGCAAGCCGTGTTTACACTGGTGAAAATATTTGCAATGGTTATTTATTTTATTGTGTGCTGCAAATTAGAAAAGTTAGGACTTAGCGAATAAAACAGGGATGGTTTACAAAACAGCTGAAGCATAAAGACAGCATTTCTTTTTTGTTTGTTTCTGTCCACAGTCTCTTGGTTAATAAAGCATAAGAAAACAAGTTACTCTGCATTCTTTACAGTGTATAGATCAAGACCAGACTGCACAAAACATACACCCTGAGCTTTGATCTACACAGTCTGCCTTGCCGAGACATTCTACACTAGAGCAATCTTGAAATTGCAATTATATACATGTACTTCTTATTAACCCTTCACCAAACGACAAAATTTTAGACCCGTCCAATTTGAAAGCATTTGCAGATGACAATTTCAATGTGGCTCAAATGCTATGATTTTTCTCTAATAGGGTAGAAAACACTGTGCGAAAATGAGAAAATGCTGGTTACCAGCATTTTCTCCTTTTCCCACAGTGTTTTCAAAAGGCTTCTTTGCCAGGGTCTTCAAAAGTCGAGATTGTGTGGTAAAGGGTTAAAGGGGGTGGGGAATCACATGGATTTTTTGATACAATGCACACATTAATGGTGGAATTTTTGTCAAAATGAGAAGGTATTGCTTTTTCTGTCATTTAATGTGTTCAGTTTATTGTTTGATCTATGCATCGCATTCCAGCAAACTAATGTCCTTATACAATGATACTGTAATGGTGTCATAAGAAATCACTCTTCGCAAACACTCTGTCATAAAATATTTCCTTAAGATACTCATCACTTAACCCTTTCCCAAATGACATATTTAAGACTTTCAAACTATCTGCAGACAACAAATTCAACATTGGTACAAATATTTTTCGCTCTCTGAAAAGGCAGAAAACATAGTTGGAAAAGGAGAAAATGCTGGGTACCAGGATTTTCTCCTTTTCCTACAATGTTTTCAAAAGTCTTCTTTCCCAGGGTCAAGAAAACCAGGAATTGTTTGATGAAGGGTCAAAACTTCATGACATGGCGTTTGCAAAGAATGTGAATTTTTATGACACCACTATGGTATCATTTAACCTGAACATGACTTGAGAACAGGAGGTCGCTGTTTTGATCTCCGGCTCGGCCAATTCCTTTCTGAGGATTGATGATAGTTATTGCGACAGGATTCATTCCTCTCTCACTGCTGACTATTGTTTCGACAATGGTTATGTGGAAAAGCAGCCAGTGGCTTGGAAAGAATATTGTACTGGTAAAAGCAACTCCAGGAAAGCATGGATAGGTGTACTAACCGCCGCGATATAACTGAAATAATGTTGAAAATCGCATTAAACACCATACAATCAATCAATCAGTCATTAATCTGAACATGAGTTCCATGGAATATGATGCATGGATCTAAACTGATAATATTCAGCAAAACAGAGAGAGAAAGATATCTGAGCCATACTCTATGAAAAGCAGACTTAATGCATCTGCATAAAGTATCAACCCAGGTCAGCCTGTACAGTCCAAGCAGGCTGACCCAGATTGATACTTTTTGCTTTTGGTAAATTTTCCCAATGTCAAAGGACCATAATGATTGCACCTCATAATTCAGGCAGTTGTTATACAAGGTGGATCTTATGGATCAATGATAATGTGTAACTTGCTTGGTATCATGACTCATGAATATGCACTAACCCTTTACCACACAACAAAATTTTAGACTGGTCCAAATTGAATGCATTAGCAGACGAAAAAATAAATGTGACCCAAAAATCCAATTTTGTCTTGGGCAGGATAGAAAACATTGTGGGAAAAGGTGAAAATGCTGGTTACCAGCATTTTCTCCTTTTCCCACAATGTTTTCAAAAGGCTTCTGTCTCAGGGTCATTAAAAGTCAGGATTGTGTGGTAAAGGGTTAAAACTCCACTCCCCTGGAGCATGACTTACCAATTTCAGCATTTTGTCAGCATTCCACCATCAATCCTTGCAGAGTGTCAAAAGAAATACAATGTGATTCCCATCCTTAGTTATTTCTAGACTAAAAGTGTCTGCCGGGTTTATTCCACACTCTATTATTGAAGGAGAAGTAACTTTTTGAAATTTTACATTTCTAAGATTTAGGCATTCTAAAGAATACAAAAATATGCATATGTTACATGGGAGAGGGTCAACACCATGCCTATAGACCACAAAGTGAGCAATACTAGCACTGACTGTTGTAAGTATATAGGCCGCCTAAATTCATTAATTACTTCTTTATGTATGTAACGGTGGACCTGTTATCCCTCTACCAAACAACAAAATTTTTGACTTACAAAAATTCAAAGCTTTTGCAGACGAACAAATTGAAAAAGTTGAAATTTACCTTTGGCAAGGATAATTTTGTGAAGCGATCACTGAATGATTAATTGATTGTATCATGTTTAACATCTTCTTCAACATTATTTCAGTTGTATTTTGGCAGCCAGTGCACCTATCCATGCTTTCCTGGAGTTTCTTTTACCAGTACTTCACACAATATTCTTCTCAAGCCAATGGCTGCTTACCAACAAAATTATTTTTGAAACAAATATCAGCGGCGAGAGAAGAGCGAGTCCTGATGCAATTACTACTATCAATCCTTGGAAAGAAATAGGCTGAGCTGGGGACTGAACCAGCGACCCCCTGTTCTCAAGTCCTGTATGCTACTGACTGTGCTGCTGGGGCTTGGCATGGAAGGTTCAAGAGACTGTGGCAAACAGTGCAAGTGCTTATAAAAAGCAATTTCTTCTTTTGCCACAATATGTTCAATTCCCATTCAAGCCTCAATTTATTTTGATGATTTACATTTTACAAAGTTGTTTGCAAAGTCACCTGAAGCAAATTTGACTTAAGACAATGAAAACTGCAGGAGTCAAGTTCCCAAGGTGGGAAGGCTACTATTAATTTTTGTAAAATTTGGTTAAGCCTATGCCACACAATGGTGCCTTTTAACAACCCTGGGAAAGAAGCCTTTGAAAACATTGTGGGAAAAGGAGAAAATGCTGGTAACCAGCATTTTCTCCTTTTCCCACAGTGTTTTCTACCCTATCAAAGAAAATTGCACCATTTGAGCCACATTGAAATTATCGTCTGCAAATGCTTTCAGTTTCAACAAGGCTAACATTTCGTCGTCTGGTAAAGGGTTAAAACTTTTGGAGGAGAAAGTCTAAGGACAGAATCTGGATGATGAATAGAGACTGAAGTAAAAACGTCATGCGAAAAGGAAGAAATTACTTTGAACCAATAATTTCTCAACATTTTGGCAAAATTCTGCAGAAAGGTGAAATTTTTTTTCTGGCAGGTAATAAGATAAGCCCGGGAAAGCGAAGATAATAAACAAAATGATATATATTGTATTAGCATGATGCAACAAAAGTCAAGAGCACATTGTGCTTTTTTTTATGTCATTTTAAACAAATATATAGGATCTTACATTTTTTAGTTGGCATTTGAGGTCAAATTTGTCTAGAAAGTTATTACGCACAGCTTTTGCAAGTTAAAACCACTTTTTCCAGACAAGTTGAATAAAATCTTTATTTAAAATACAAAGGAAGATCAGATTCTTTTTATCCAATAACTGTATTTAAAGAACTACATGTATTTATATGTGTATAATGATTAGATCTATTCACAACCTAATTACTGCCTTTACAGATCTGCTTTAATTGTTTTGAATAAAAATAGTTCCATTTTTTTTTTTAATGAAGCTGATAAATAACCTCATGATTTCAAATCTAGAATAAAAAAACAACTTATCTTTACCATGACCAACAGTTTTGACAATTGACTGAATAGTGTTATACGCCACTTTCAACATTATTTCAGTCATATCAGGGTTTTGAAAATTTAAGTGATGCTTCTGATATGTTTTGAAAATATGTGTACTTCCCAGGAATACAACGCTTTATCTCTTTACCAAACGACAATATTTTAGACTGGTCCAAATTGAAAGCATTTGCAGACGACAAATTAAATGTGGCTCAAATGATGGAATATGTGTCCGGAAGAGTAGAAAACATTGCGGGAAAAGGAAAAAATGCTGGTTACCAGCATTTTCTCCTTTTCCCACAATGTTTTCAAAACTTTTTTTTTACAGGGTCATTAAAAGTCAGGATTGTGTGGTAAAGGGTTTATGAACTCACACACTGATACATGTTTTTAACCCTTTACCAAACGACAAAATTTTAGACTGGTCCAAATTGAAGGCATTTGCAGACGACAAATTAAAGGCAGCCCAAATGATGAAATCTGCCCTTGATAGCTTAGAAAACATTGTGGTAAAAGGAGAAAATGCTGGTTACCAGCATTTTCTCCATTTCCCACAATGTTTTCAAAGGCCTTCTTCCTCAGGGTCGTTAAAAGTCGGGATTGTGTGGTAAAGAGTTAAGGTGTCACACAACTCCAATTTAACTCTTTACCAAACGACAAAATGTTGTACTCAACCATATTGAAAGCATTTGCAGACAACAAATGAAATATTGCACAAATGATGATTTCTGTCTTCGACAGGGGAGAAAACCTTGTGGGAAAAGGAGAAAATGTTCATTACCAGCATTTTCTCCTTTTTCCACAAGGTTTTCGAAAGCCTTCTTTTTCAAGGTCATTAAAAGTCGGGATTGTGTGGTGAAGAGTTAAACATGTGTTAAGAGTAAAGAAAACTCGTCCACAGCTATATTACACTGAAATCAAGGGAGGTTATGCGATAAAAAATCATAATTATCATGCATGCATTACATGGGAACATAAATAATGATGATAAATCATAATTACAGTATAAAGTTGTCATTACAGATTAAAAAAAAATGTGAATATATGGTTTGGGCATTTGATTGTGGGGGTAATACATTCTACACAATTCAACTTTTACCCGCAATAAATTGTCTTCCTTTTGCCCACTCTTGAAATGTAAACACAGAAATAAAAATGGTGAGTACAGAGAATTATATAATTATATACACAAATAAATATCACAACACCAGAAAACAACAGTTTTACTTTAACCCTAAACCCCTTATCCTGCCAAATTTAAATCTATGACAATTACACAGATAGATTTTGTTAACCCTTTACCAGACGACAAAATTTTAGCCTTGTCCAAATTGAAAGCATTTGCAGACGACAATTTCAATGTGGCTTAAATGGTGCAATTTTTCTTTGATAGAGTAGAAAACATTGTGGGAAAAGGAGAAAATGCTGGTTACCAGCATTTTCTCCTTTTCCCACAATGTTTTCAAAAGGCTTCTTTCCCAGAGGTGTCAAAAGGCGGCATTGTGCAGTAAAGGGTTAAGTGGTATTGAATGGGCTTAAACCCTTTACCACTACATCCTGAGTTTTAATGACCCCACAGGAAAGTGGCAGTAGAAAACATTGTGGGAAAAGGAGAAAATGCTGGTAACTAGCATTTTTCCCTATTTCCACACAATTTACTACCTTCAATAACAAATTTTAATTTTGAGTCACATTTCTTATGTAATCTGCAAGTGTTTTCAATTTGGACAAGTCTAAAATGTTGTCCCATGGTAAAGGATTGAATGACCAAAACCACTGGACACATGTGCAGGCTGATCTTGTTTTAAAGTCTACCTACAAAAATTAATTGGCCTAAAATCTGTTCTGAACAACAGGATAACAGTTAATCTTTTACCAAACAATCACATATTCTAATGACCCTGAGGTAAAAGGCTTAAATTGAACACATCACTGAAAAATAGCCATTTCTCTTTTTCTCTCAATGTTTTCAACCTTTTCAAATACAAGTTTATCATGTCAGCCACAGTCAATTTGTAGTTTGCATGTGCTGTCAGTATCACTGTCTGTATCAGAAAGAATGAAATTTTGTACTCTGTTAGAAACTAAACATACTGATAGTGTGTATCAAAATCATGTAACACAGAGAGTGCAGTCTGATCATGATGTGCACTGTCCTCTATCTTACTAGATATTCTAGCAAACAACGTTTTTCACTTAAAAAAATTGTCTTTTTTCATGACTGAAGACGTGCATTTCGCTGGTTCTATACCTGAGGATTTAACACAATATTTGTCATGGATGTGCACGGCACAGGAGATCAGGCTTCACTTCGCAGTTTGATCTTGAATCTACAATGTCTGGCCCATGGCTTAATTCTATACGTATCACCAAAGTGTTGCAACTGAATTGTATTTTGACCCTCAAAAAGGCAGAAGATAGTTAATTTGGTAGCAGAGGAGTTAACTCTGTCACAGGTGATGTCGTCAAATTGAAAGCATTTTGGCAGACAAGAAATCAAATGTTACCCAAAAGACTAAAGGTGCCTTTCAATGGATAGAAAACATAAAATGGAAAAAGAAGAAAATGCTTGTTATGTTTTTGATGTTTTCAAGGGCCCTCTTCCCCAAGATCATTAAAAAGAGGGCCATGATGGCCCTGGATTGCTCACCTGAGGCAAAATTTCACCCCAGGGTATTAATGACCAAATTTAAAACTCATCTGAGATAATTATTATTAAGACAAACATTCTGACCAACTGTCAGGTCAATTGAGCTGAAAATGTGGCCTCTGGAGTGTCCAAAATGTATTTCTTCAATCTGACCTAGTGACCTAGTTTATGACCCTATGTGACCAAATTTCAAACTCATCCAAGATATCAAGACAAACTTGTTAAACAAGGTTCAGGTGAATTGGGCAAGAATTGCCACCTCTAGAGTGCCCACAAGGTATTTCTGTAATTTGACCTAGTGACCTAGATTATGACCCTATGTGACCCAATTTCAAACCCACTCAAGATATCATCAAGTCAAACATGCTGACAAATTTTCAGGTCAGTTGAGCTAAAATTGTGGCCTCTAGAACACCCACAATACATGTCTTTAATTTGACCTAGTGACCTAGTTTATGACCCTATGAGACCCAATTTCTGAATGATCTGAGATATCATCAAGTCAAACATGTAAACCAATTTTCAGGTCAATTTAGCTAGAAATTGTGGCAACTAGGTATTTCTTCAATGTGACCAAGGGACCTTGTTTATGACCCTATGTGACCCAATTTTGAACTCATACCAGATATCATGAAGACATACACGCTGACCAATTTTCAGGTCAATTGAGCAAGAATTGTGGCCACTACAGTGCCCACAAAATATTTCTTTAAATTTGACCTGGTGACCTAGTTTATGACCCTATGTGACCCAATTTTAAACTCATCCAAGATTTTATCAAGACAAACATGCTGATCAATTTCCAGGTCAATTGAGTAAGAATTGTAGACTCTAAAGCACCCACAAGGAATTTTTGTAAGTTGATCTAGTGAGACCTAGTTTATGACCCTAAGTGACCCAAATTCAAACTCATCTGAAATTTCATCAAGACAAACATTCTCACCAATTTTCAGGTCAATTGAGTAAGAAATGTGGCCTCTAGAGCATCCACAAGGTATTTCTTGAATTTGACCCAGTGACCTAGTTTATGACTCAAGCTATCCCAAATTTGAACTCATACGAGATTTTATTAAGACAAAGATTCTGAACAATTTTCAAGACAAATGAGTAATAAATGTGGCCTCAGAACTACCCACAAGGTATTTCTTTAATTTGACCTAGTGACCTAGATTATGTCCCAAGGTGACCCAATTTTTTACTAATTCTAGATTTTATCAAGACAAACATTCTGACCAATTTTCAGGTCAATTGAGCAAAAAATGTGGCCTCTAGAGTGCCCACAAGGTGTTACTTTAATTTGACCTAGTGACCAAGTTTATGACCCTATGTGACCCAATTTCAAACTCATCCAAAATTTAATTAAGACAAAGATTCTGATTAATTTTCAAGTCTACTGACCAAAAGATGTGGCCTCTAGAGTGCCCACAAGGTATTTCTTTGATTTGACCTAGTGACCTAGTTTATGAGCCCAGGTGACCCAAATTCACACTCATCCAAGATTTTATCGAGAAAAACATTCTGACCACTTTTCAGGTCAATTGAGCAAGAAATGTGGCTTCTAGAGTGTCCACAAGATATTTCTTTAATTTGACCTAGTGACCTAGTTTATGACCCCAGGTGACCCAAATTAGAACGCATCCGTGATTTCATCAAGACAAACATTGTCCAATTTTCAGATCAATTGAGTAAGAAATGTGGCCTCTAGAGTGTCCACAAGGTAAATGTTGACGACGGATGACGGACATTGGACAACCACAAAAGCTCACCTTGAGCACATTGTGCTCAGGTGAGCTAAAAATTGGGATTGTGTGGCTGTTGTTAGCAATGAGCTGAACTCTTTACCAAAAGTTAGCAATTTAGCCTTAGCAAAATTTTAGACTGGTCCATATTTATTTAAAGCACTTGCAGATGACAAAATTTGAAATGTTGCATTACTGATGGGATTTGTGTTTCAATAGCTAGAAAACATTGCAGGAAAAGGAGAAAATACTTTCTGTCAGCTTTTTCTCCTTTTCCAACAATGTTTTCATAAGCCTTCTCCCCTAAGGTTGTTAAAGCTCAGGATTGTGTGGTAAAGGGTCAACTACCCCACCCACAATTCAATAGTCTATCTATCTGAAACGTACCACAAACACACAAAATCAAACTAAGAAGGAAAAAATTCGACAATGCAATGTGAAATTATTGTATTCCATTTTGCTGATATCACTTTCAATTTACATCTGTATGTCTAACTTAGGATGATTCTTTGAAGTTGTTGCTGTTTGGTATAATGGTCCGCTAAGGATTAATAACGACAGATTTTAACATTTTGAAACATGAGCAAATTTAATGGGACCCACACCTTACACCACAAATAATATTTCAAGTTCTGGCTCACCTCCCCTGTCCCAGTCCCAGGGTTTGTTTGAATGGTGTTTTGTGGCACATATAACCCTAATTCAGTTATGTCTTGGCAACAGCCCTTTTATTTCTTAGGTTTCTGCCAATTTCTATCCTAGGACAGGGCCACTACTGTAAAACATGTGTTCACCTTGAACATCTAAGGACACAATTTGAACAATTTTGATGAGGTATTATTAAAGGATGCTATATTTAAAATATCAAATCTAAACCTGGCAGCTCAAGATGTGCCAAGATGGCTGTCTGAAGGAGAACTATATCCCCAGCCACCACATTTTTTGAGAATCCTTACAGGAGAGAGTGTATGACCAATGAAAACTTTTGAATGGACTTAGGAGGGCTAACATAAGGCAACAACAAGTGTTTTGGACATGCAGATTGACACATAGACAGAGATAGTTGAAGGCCATACCTATAGTCCCCAACATTTGACTTAAGGTCATAGGCTCTGCACATCATCTTACTGTGCCAAACACTTGGCCAAATGTTTTTGAAAATCTTTAACAGATTTGAACAAGATATGGAGCAGACAGGAATCTAAGGTCAAGGTCTGAGCAGGAGGTCAAAGCTCCCAAGCAGGATGCATGGGTCAACCATGCAGCCTCGAGGTCAAGTTCTTATTTTGAGGGTCAAATGCTTAAGCCCTCAATTTCCTGTCTGCTCCGTATCTCATTCGACTCAATTAACCCTTTCCCAAACAAGCCCTAGTTTTCACGTGTCTACAGTACAAGTCTTTTGAAAACACTGTGCAGAAAGGAGAAATTGCTCATAACGAGCAATTTCTCCTTTTCCCACAGTGTTTTCTACCCTTTTTGAGACTTTTCTGCCATTTTCATCAAATTTAAAATTGTCGTCTGCAAACTCTTTCAATTTGGACCAGTCCAAAATTTGTCGTTTGGGAAAAGGTTAAGGATTTTCAGAAAAAATTCTGCTTTAATGTTTGGCTCATTATGACGATGTACAGAGTCAATGGTTATCATTTACCTTGAGTCAAATGTTGGAGATTATAGGTATGGCCTTCAACTATCTCTGTCCATCTGTCTGTCCAAAACACTTTTTGTGGCTTCATGTCTCCTGAGCCCTGTCAAGATTTTCATTGGTCAAATGTTCACTCCTGTAAGGATTTTCAGAAAAAATGTGCAGGGAGAGATCTTTACAGCTATCTTTCACTGCGATCCTGATCAAAATTTAGTATCTTTTTCAGTAACCACTATGGCTAGACTATACTGCATGCAAACTATCAACACTGTATGCTTGCATGGTCTTGATAAATATAAAAAAGAAAAAATTTGAGCTAGTAAAGTGACATGCCTGAAATCTCTACAAAATACAGCAATTTCACATTGTGCCCAATATGGCCTAAGCTATGCTACCAAACAATAAATAGTTTAATATTTCTACAGCACAGGGACCTGTAACAGAATGGATAGCACTACATCCAGGCTCAGAATAATACTACATAACTTTCAGTTTCAGCCTTTCTCTAACAAACTCAGATGTAAGCTCTAGAAATGGAAACGTTTGCATGAAATTATATTGTTGGAAAGGATGTCTAAGTCTATTATGTCATGTGACCCCAAAATTATGTTCATTTGGTTCAAACTAGTTACCGTTTATCATTTTGTTAAACAGCATAAATAAAACATCCAGTAATGAATCTCTTTACAAATGACATATATTTCATAAAATCTGAATGATTTAACCAAATACATGTAAAGTAGAATATTTTCTCATACATAAAAGGATAACAGTTTCTTTAACAATACGCATGTTACCCGTTTTGTTACATGTTTACCCACAAATAAAATGGATATACATGTATTAAGTTATAAGTTAGTAGGAGACACCTTGGTTCAAAGTTTTTTTCCATGATAAACTAAGACTAAAGTATGCTGTATTTCATAAACAAGCAATGAAGGTTGCTGAAAGAGGTTGCAAGGAAGAACAGAAATGAACACTGAAGTAAAAGGAATTTCAGCTTACGCCAGCAGATATGTCAGCCATTTTTCTGATACCGAAAAATCATACAACAACATGTACGAGTAAATATTTGACAGCTCTTAAATATTTGACAGCTCTTAAATATTTGACAGCTTATATATGTAATTATTTCAATACAATATGATGGTGTATCTACTTATGCTTTCTAACAGTCACAGAATCGACTTGCCTCGTTTCTGAATACCAAAATATCTCTGTTATAAAGGTATTGATGCAGGCTATAATAGTCTTTTACATACAAATTTCCTCCAAGTCTTAACCCTTTCCCAAACGACAAATTTTGGACTGATCCAATTTGAAAGATGACAATTTTAAATTTGATGAAAATGCAAGAATAGTCTCAAAAAGGGTAGAAAACACTGTGGGAAAAGGAGAAATTGCTTGTTACAAGCAATTTCTCCTTTTCCCACAGTGTTTTCAAAAGACTTGTACTGCAGACACGTGAAAACCAGGGCTTGTTTGGGAAAGGGTTAACTGCTTTACCACTCAGTCTGTCAGGAAAAAGGCTGAACAGTAACCCTAAGATTGCTAAATGAATGAAATGGGTGTATTTTGAAATGGTTATAAAGATCCAGAGTATTGCACTTTCACACTACAGGATCAGACTCCGTATTTTACTAATTCTGATTTAGGATTATATTTTATTTAAGTGATCAAAACAGACAGCTTCTGTAAGTAAAGAGAGATCCTGACAATGAAATTTGACCAGATTAACATACAAAATATTGGATAGTCTGATCTTGATCTATGAACAATATAAACAATCAATGTTCTGATCTTGTTCGGACCTCTCTTTAAAGCTATCTGAAGCAGAACTTAGCAATCTGTGGGCTTAAAGCAATCCTGTACAAAGGGCAGAAACCTAAAAGGGTATTTCCCACAAAAGTTGCATCATTTTCACACAAAAAGAGTCATACTGAGTAACTAAAGAGATTAACACATAATTTTGAAATTTAAAAAAAAAAAAAAGTACAGAAAGAAGATTTAAGACAAAAACAATAATCAGATACCAACCAAAGACTCATTATCGAATTCATTTTCCCGCCAACACTGTTCCGGAACAAAGAGATCCACAGCGTCAAATTTAACAGGGTCAACTGAGGGGGTGATACTGCCCAAATAGGCGGAGGTTTTAGTAGAGGTTTTCTGACAAACAACGAGTAATATAAACAATTATATTAGATACAAGTCTAGATAAGAAAGTGACTTTAGCCCATTACCGAACAATCCTGTACTTCAACGACCCTAAGAAAAAGCCTTGTGAAAATCATTGTGGGACAAGAAGAAAATGCTGGTAACCCAGTCCCACTTATAATGTTTTCTACCCTTTCAGAGAGTGACTGACATATTACACTATTTGCGTCACATTCAATTTGTTGTCTGCAAATGCTTTCAATTAAACAAGTCTAAAATTTTGATGTTTGGTTAAGAGTTAACCCATTACTGTAGATGACATTTCTAGACCTACCAAAACCTAAAATTACAAAGAATGCAAAGCACAAATATTTGCAAGAAAGTAAAAAGTTTTTCAACAGTATGGAAAGCCTTGTGGGAAAAAGACACATGTTAAAACCATTTGCCTCTTTTTCCACAAAGTTTACCAAGGCTAAATGCTGCAAGAATGTTTTAAAGTTATACATCTACAGTAACAAGTTAAAACATTACAATCTAGGTTACATTATTAAATCTTAAACTCAAATGTTCGAATGTTAGCTTTTATTACAACACAGAAAACTTTCATTAATGCAAAATGTTGAAGATGTTTTTTTTTTATTTTTTCCATTTTTGGTTTCTTGTTGACCTTGATGGTCAATCAATACCAGAATTCTGGTGCCATACACTATTCTTCAGAAATGGTAACTTTTCCTGTCCAAATACTTTAACTTTGTCCTTGTAAAGTTTCAAACTTAAATGTGATGATCATTGTCTAATTTTTGATACTGTGCAAATTACTGCAATAAATATGAAACAAAGCTTCATGATGAATCTCCCTTATTTCTGCACATTTTCTATAATCTATGTTTTCTTTGTATTCCGTCTTAGATAATTTACTTTATTAACTCTTTAGCAAACGACAAAATTTTAGACTTGTCCAAATTGAAAGCATTTGCAAACGACAAAATCAACGTGACTGACACAATAAAATTTGTTTTGGGAAGGGAAGAAAACGTTGTGGGGAAAAGGAGAAAATGCTGGTTACCAGCATTTTCTCCTTTTCCCACAATGTTTTCAAAAGGCTTCTTTCTCGGGGTTGTTAAAAGTCGGGATTGTGTGGTAAAGGGTTAAATCAGTCCCTGACAGAGAATAGATGAGTTACGGCACGAAAGTAACAAGGTGTTAGTAACTGACAATCTGTTTAACAATTACATTATAAGTACATGTATAAATGATACAGGAAAGCAACAAAAACTGGTTTATGTACCAATACATGTCTTGCTATCTGATGTTTATTTTTCTCACATCAAAAGTAACCTTCAATACTGTCTTTAAAAAAAAAAAATTCCACAAACCTTTGGGTATAAGGCTTTTTGAAAGCATTGTGATAAAAGGAAAATAAGCTGCTTCTTCCATTCATAGACAAATCCCAATATTTCAGCCTTATTTACTTATTATCTTCAAAATTAATGCTTTCAACATGGACAAGTCTAAAATGTTTATGTCTGGTAAAGAGTTAAGTTGATTGATTGATTGACTGATTAATTGGTTGATTGAATGATTGATTGATTGGTTGGTTGGTTGGTTGATTGATTGATTTACTCCATTTTCAACATTAATTCATTTATATAACAGAGTCAAGTGCACCTATCCATGCTTTACTGGAGTTTCTTTTACCGGCCCTTTGCACAATATAATGTCCAAGCCACTGGCTGCTTTCCCACATAGACATCCTGGAAACAATGATTAGCAGTGAGAGAGAAATGGATCATGTTGCAATGACTATCATCCATCCTCAGCTGGGGATTCAAACCAGCAACCCCTGTTCTCGAATCCTGTACACTACCAACTGACCAACCATCGTTTGGCAGTTAACTCTTTACGACAACATTTTAGACTAGTCCAATTTCAAAGCATTTGCAGATGCCAAATTCAGCTTTGGAACAAACGGGCTTAAGTTCTCTGACAAAGCAGAAAACATTGTGGAGATCAGCATTTTCTCCTTTTCCCACGTTTTCAAAAGCCTTCTTTCCTGGGGTCATGAAAGCCCGGGATTGTTTGGTAAAGGGTTACTCACAAGTGTGTGGTGGTTAATCTGATGAATTGAGCAAAATATATGTAGCAATGAGATTCAACTAACAGGATGTTGAGAAAGATGAATTAAGTTTCTATGAGCAAACTAACATGCATTAAGGTCAGACTGCACAGAAAATACATGTAGTCTGATATTGGATCCATACTGTTTCACAGTTCAAAAGATATTTGGATTAATATTTCAAGTTTTTTTGTGTGTTTTTCATGAAAGAAATTCACAAATCTATTACTTACAAGTCTGTGAAAGGATAATACTTCATGATCTATATGAGGATATTCAGCCGAGCTTTGAAAAAATGTTTGCATTTTTGCGTTTCAATGTTTGATAAAAAACTAACATAAGACCTTTGCAAAATTCATAAATGTTCAACTAAGGTATATATTTCAAGCTACACTATTCTAACATTCTCAAATATATACATGTATATTCTCAGTCACAATCAGCGAAATAAAAAAATCTCTTCTCTATGGGTAATAAGTATAAATGAAACATAAACTGTTGGAACAAACAAGTGGTCTTCAATAAAAGGACATGAATTTCAGCAACTATCTACATCAAAGTATGCTGACACTTTGTACAAGTTGAACTTAAATGCTTAACATACCAGAGCTCCAGATAGAGAGAGTGATTTTGATGTCAAAATTGAAAATATTAATCACTCTCCACTAAACCCTATGTTATGGGTACTCATTAGAATCGTCTCATCGAGACAATTCTAATGAGCACCCACAACATAGGGTTTGGAAGAGAAATAATGTATTTAGAATACCATCACTCCCTCTTATCTGGAGTTCTGATATTATACCCTATATATAATGGGAGCTGTTAATGACATGACTGTAAGATTAACTGATAAAATTTTATATTTTTTTTACCCTCTACAAAAGAACACTTTTGAAACCTAAGGCCAATATCAAATCTAACCTCTAGGACTTTTAAGTCTTTTAAGACTTTGAAGTTTTAAAAGTCTTTACCAGAAAACAAAATTTTAGATATGTTCAATTTGAAAGCATTTGCAGAAGGCAAATTAATTGCGGCTGAAATGATAGAATTTGTCTTTGGCAGGGTAGAAATTACATTGCATGAAAAATAGAAACAAGCATTTTCCCCTTTTCTCACAGTATTTTCAAAAGCCTTCTTCCACGAGGTTGTTAAAACTTCAGATTGTTTGGTACAGACTAATCAAGACTAAGTGCTTTTTTGGACAACGCATTTGCAGATCAGACATCATTACTTTTTCATATATTTGGCTCATACATCCTGAAAGTTGCAAGGTTTGTGTCCTTTTAATCAACTTAATGTAAAATTATGGAAAATAGGTCAGCTGAACATTACCAACCCTCCATCTTTTTGTCTTTGAATGTGAATATTTTTTTTAAATTCGTTTTATTATTTCTTGAAATGCTTTCATGAAGGAGTAGATAATGTATTCGAAAAATTGCCAATGTTGCACTGAATTAAGTTTTTCTTTTACAACAAAATCAATTCTGTGCAAAATTACCCATCTCCATTTTTCAGTTGTGGTCACATGCTCTCAATGTGCAAAAAAAAACATTACCTAAATTTATCAAGTTAACCCTTTACCAAACGACAAACTTTTAGACTTGTTCAAATTGAAAGCATTTGCAGACGACAAAATTAATGTGACTCAAAAAATGCAATCTGTTTTGGGAAGGGTAGAAAACATTGTGGGAAAAGGAGAAAATGCTGGTTACCAGCATCTTCTCCTTTTCCCACAATGTTTTCAAAAGGCTTCTTTCTCAAGGCCATGAAAACCCAGGATTCTTTGACAAAGGGTTAAATCTTTATCTCCACCCAACCCGTGCTCACAACACCCCAAGACAAACCATTTCATCCAAAGAAGTCCCCTTGCTCTGTATTATTCACCCTCTCGTATATTGCTCCCAAAAGTAGTAAACTTATTGGTTATGGTCACCGACATGAATATTGTTTGAATTTATACTCTTGGGGGTGCTAAAATAATGTAATGGACCTTTCCAATAAGGAAAAACAATTGAATTACTACATTTTTTAGTTAGATCTAGTATTGTGAATTCATCAACTAGTGTTACAAACAGAGACTTTCAACTTAAGTTGAAATAAGTAATTTACAAATCAAAGCACTGAAGTATGATTAGGTATCTGGCATCACAGAACCTGATCATGGATAAACTGTTTGCCAGACTGTGTCAGTGTCTGATTATACAGGTTCAGATGAAATGGCTAATTAAAAGTAGAATCATTTAATTGAAAAATTCTGTTAAAAAGAAAGAATAACCCTGCCAAACATTCCAACAGATCTCCAAATTTCAATCAAACATAGCCAAGCATGCAGTAACCCTTTACCATACAATCCCAAGTTTTAAGGAAAAAAGCTCTAGAAAACATGGTACAAAAAGGAGAAAATGTGGCAGCAATTTATTCTACCACCATAATGTTTTCTACGTTTTTAACTCTTTACCAAACAACAAATTTTTACACTTGTCCACATTGGAAGCATATTCAGACAACAAATATGGCTTGAGATATGGATTTGTCTTTGAAAGGGTAGAAACTATTATGGGAAAAGGAGAAAATGCTGGTTACCAGCATTTTCTTCTTTTCCCACAATGTTTTCAAAACAGTTTTTTCACAGGATTGTTAAAACTCTGGATCATATGGTAAAGGGTTGAGATAAATCCAATTATTTCAGGCACATTTGTTTCCTGCAAAAACCGTGAACTTGGACAACTCTAAAATTCTGTCATCTGGTAAAGAATTAATAACTGACTCTAAGAAAGTATATAACTACATGTACAACTGGTTATCAATGAAACTGGCCAACGTTAATTTGTATGTTTAATCAAATAGTGCAAACATGGTAAAATCACAAAAATCTGTTGCTTTATCTTCATACAGTGTACTTCATCAGCAAATTTTAGGTGGAAAAAATGTGGCAAATTAAGAAGAGCACGTGAAAAAATGGAAAAACAGCTCAGAAAAAAGTTAGTTCTGTAATGGCCACAATATTTTTTTTTGTAATGTCTCTTAAAATTTAAAAGTTTCAGGGTCTTCAAGTCATTTTAAAATTACTACAATTAAGGTACTTGAAATTAACAATAGTTGAAAGAAACATGGAAAGTTTGCAGGTAGGTTGTGGTTTAACAAACTACACCTAAAATATTGGGAGATCAGGGGGTCATACAGTTACCAACCATTTTGAAATGCATTCTAACTCACATGAATTTTCTAAATTGAAAGGGAAAGCAAAATTTGATGGCTAAACCATCCACTGGCTTAGCCAATCAAAAACTGTACATGTATTACCTTTTTAGTATAAAACTAGATTAGATTTATTATGACTTGTATATACAGTACATCATCACAAAAAATACAATAATGACATACAATAATTGTCTTGTTCGATCGTGTGTTGATTCAAAAAGTATTATGCAACAGATTTCTAAAGAAATGGATTACGGAATATCATAATTCATAATAGAGACTCATCGTAACATATTGACAAAAAATATGTGCACAGAGAAAACAACAATCATATCATATCGAAATAAAAATGGAATAGTGCTCAAATGGAAGTTCTAATAAATTAATGTTATTGTTATTGGTAGTAAATGTTTTCTTTATAGAATGAACTTTGTAAAGACACTGTATGACCTACGACAGATTTGTAAGTGAATTAAAGCCTTTTTTAAAAAATATTGCTAGCTTTCTTATTTCATGATGTTTTTTCGATGACATAAGATAACAAAATTTTATAAAACTTGTTTTTTTTTATGTAGTATTGCTTTTATATGTGCATTTCTTAATTCCATGTACAACAGGCAGTTTAAATTAAAATGATACTCATCCTCAATATCATGAGTATACTTACATTTAAAACAATATCTTTCACTTCTTTTAGTTTTAACCCTTCCATAGCATCCTGCTTCTATTCCTAAATTATTAGATGACATACATACTTTTGAAAGGCAAATTCCTAATTCTTTAGGTAAAATTGTTAAATACTGTTCAATGCCAAAATCTAAACTCCTTGTTCAAAAGTGCAGAGAAAGCTGTTTATATTGAAACTACAAGGGTTAAAACAAACATTTGCAAATCTACAGCCTTCCAATAAGAATACTTTTAAAATGGCTAATTAAATGGCCAGACTGGGGTAAAAATAGTACAAAAATATACAAAATGGGAAACTCTTGACAAAATGTGGAACTAAAAAAGTAACAATTATTAATTGTGTTTTAATTGATTTGTCCACCATGACAATCTGAAAAGCTGATTTTAGCATATAAATGTGCTTCCTTTGTGTTTTATGGTCCCAAACTGTTTACAAAATAATGATAAGAGTTAAGACTCCTCAATACTGAAAGGTTTTTGCACTTTGCAAATGAAAAATCAAATAAAGCTCAAATGATGCACCTTGGGTAAAGGTAAGGGCAGACAACATTGTGAGAAAAGGAAAAAACTCTGGTTATATTTCTCAAATACTGGTATTTCCTTCTGTGACAATGCTTTCAAACACACATTTCTGCAGGAGAAAAAGAAGCCTGCAGAAAGTTGTGTTAGTAAAACAAATCTTTTTACAGGTGTTGAACATAGTTATTATCTTCAACTTTATTATGATCTAATTAAACACCGAACCCCTAGCCTTCACTGCATACTATAAGACATCTTGAGATCTGACAGTAATTTTGATAATGATTTTTGCTTTGTCCATACTGAAGGCATTTGCTGATGACAAATAAAGCAAATATTGTGCTTTGTGTGTAAAAGGGTACAAAACAATGTTTGGTGTTTAACACCCTTGTCAATATTATTTCAGTTACTGTATATCACAGCAACCAGTGCACTGGTCAACATTTTCCTAGAGTTTCTTTTAAGCTATTAACTGTACTTTGCCCAAGATTCTTTCAAAGCCACTAGCTGCTTTCCCACATTAAATGTCTTCAAAACAATGTTCAGCAGTAGAAGAGATATGAATCCTATTGCAATGAATGACTAACATCAAACCCATTACTCCTGGTTTCCAAGCTGTCACTGAGAACTGATATACCTAGCTCCCCTTGACATACTGTACCACAGACTAGCCTGACACAAAGACAAGGGATAGGACACTTATTCTCCAATCCTGGAGTCTAAAAAGTAAAGAGATTTTCATTAACTTTTTACCAGGGGAAAAAGTTTAGAACTGTCCATTCTGAAAGTATTTCAGACAACAAGCTAAATGTGACTCTTATAATTGGATAAGTTTTTGAAAGAGTAGAAAACATTGTGGGAAAAGAGAGAAAATGCTGCTTACCAGCTCTTTTTTTCAGACAACATCTACAATGACACTCATCTTAAAGGCTGTTAAAATGTGGGATTGTTGGATAAAGGGCCTAGGGATATGGTATGCAAGAGGACACTTCACAAAAAAATCTGCCACAATGTTGAGAATTGAGTGAATGTTTTGCCCATAATTTTGACACAAATGTGGGTACAGTATAAAATCCTAGGAACACACATGTTCAAATGAGCTTATCTCACCAGTCATGACAAATCACCACATCATTTTGAGCCATACTTGTGATCTACAAATGCTTATAACGAAAACTTTTCTTGTCTAAATAAGAGTACAAAATTTATTGTTATTAAGCTTTGATGGCCATGAGGATGAAGGATTTAAAAACATTTTCAGAAAAGGAGAAAATGCTGGTATTCAGTATTTTCTCCTTCTTTTAAATATTTTCTACCCTTTCAAATGCAATTGTTTGACTCATATTTAGAAAATTGTGGAAAGCATCTGTACTTATTAATAGTTCCACCACAAACCTTGCCATAAACAAGTGTGTACCACCAGAAATTTGACCATTACATGGTGCAACAAGAAACTATGGCATTCCATTTCTAAGTTCCTATCTTCTTGGTTACAAATTAGTGTTCTGTTACCATGGATATACCTACCTTATTGGGCTTGCGGGCCTGGGGCGTGGAGAACGTCTGACTGCCCTCCCCTCGCAATGAGCGCCTTGTGAACTTGAACTTGTCACCTGAAAAATTATCATGGTGTTTAATGTTTCTCTTTACACATAATTTCTACAACTTTATCAGCCCTAAATATAATAACCCTTAAAGTGCACTCTCTTTGCTGCAAGTGTAGATTAAGATCAGGATGCACAAAATGTAGATTGGTAACACTTGAAGGCACTAAATTTTGCAGACAACAAATTTTATGTGTGTCTGATCTTACTCCATCAGACTTCCATTTATTTCCAAACTTAATAAAGGCTATTTCCGGTACCCACTTTCAGTCAGTAATGACATCATACATGCAGTGGAGGACTCCCTGAACAGTCAAGAAAAGGACTTCTATAACCCTTTACCACACAATTCCGACTTTCAACAACCCAGAGGAAAAAGCCTTTTGAAAACATTGTGGGAAAAAGGAGAAAATGCTGGTAACCAGCATTTTCTCCTTCTCCCCCAATATTTTCTTACCTATCAAAAACAACTTTCATCCCCAGAACCACATTTATATTGTCGTCTGCAAATGCTTTCAATTTTGACAAGTCTACATATTTGTTGTGTGGTGAAGGGTTAAAGGTGTCAAAGCGGCCCCTAAACATCGCTGGCAAAAGTGTATAGATACTGAAGGGAATTATGTTGGAAAATAATGCAGTATCTCCATGGAAAGTCAAACCCTTGCAAATGAGGCTCACAACTTATCAATCAGCCCTTGTAACTTAAAAACTAGAGCTGTCACTGAATGTGACTTAATACCCCTGCCAGCGCTTTGACAGAAAGAAAGTGTCAAGTTCAAGGGGAGATAATTCCTCAACCAGGGGGGAGTTGACACTTGAAAATTACGTCTTGCAAATCTTCAATATATGATCAATATATGTGCAAAGTTTCAATGCAATTGAAGGAAATCTGTAGGAGGAGTTCGCGACACAAAATTGGTAGTATTTTGTACAAAGACGGACACACGGACAGACAGACTGATTCCAGTATACCCCCGAAAACATTCATTTTGCAGGGGTTTAACCAGTATACCCACAAAAACTTTCGTTATGCGGGGGTATAAAAACATTTGTTTTGCGGGGGTATAAAGATGCTCTATAGCCATTTGCCACACAATAACAACTTTTAACGACCCTGAGAAAGACTACTTTAGGAGACATTGTAGTAAAAGGAGAAAATGCTCGATACCAGTATTTTCTCCTTTTCCCATGATGTTTCCTACACTTTCAACAACACTTCTCCAATCTGAGCTATAATTAATTTGTAATCTGCAGATGCTTTGGATTTGGAAAAGTCCAGAATTTTATTGTCTGGTAAAGATTTAAGGGTTTAACCCATTACCAAACAATCCCAACTTTTAACAACCCTGAGGAAGAGGGCTTTTGAAAACATTGTGAGAAAAGAAGAAAATGCTGGTAACCAGCATTTTCTTCTTTTCCCACAATGTTTTCTACCCTTCCAATGTCAAATTTCAGATTCTGAGCCATGCTGGATTTGTTGTCTGCAAAAACTTTCAATTTGGACAAGTCTAACATTTTGTTGTTTGGTAAAGAGTTTATACATAGATTTGATGTAGAGTAAACAATGAAAATATCTGGTTTTCATTATAAAAATGGAATAAAAGAGCCAGACATACCAACAGCTGTGACGAGGGATTTGATTGATCCAGATCTGGATTCTTTGAAACTACCAGGGGACGACGACTCGTTCTCACGACTTTTAACATGAAACGTTAGACGCACCTCTATCTCTCCTCTGTATCTACCGTCTGGCAATTTACTTGGCTTGTGTTGTAATGGCAACCAGCTGAAGTGACAGTTACTTTTAATTACAGACTTTGTTGGGATTGTTTTTAAAGCTTATATCGCAGTGGCCAGTGCACCTATCCATGCTTCTTTTTTTTTTTTTTTTTTTTACCAGTACTTTATAGAATATTGCGCTCAGGCCACAGGCTGCTTTCCCACACAAACATTATCGAAACAACAATCAGTGGTGAGAGAGAAATGAATCCCAATTCTATGACTATCATCAATCCTTGGAAGGACATTGGCAAAGCTAGGGATTGGAACCAGCAACCCTCTAAGCCAGTTGCAAGCAGAGTACTTTACTGAGCCACTGGCCTCTGCAATTACAGATTAAGCCATCTTGTATCTCCAAAGAATGCTTAACCCTTTCTGTATCAAAGATCAAAACATTGGCCTTTGTACACTGCATAGATCAAGATCAGGCTACACAAAACATGCAGTCTGATCTTTGAACTTTACTGTCCACTTGTTTAATCAAGCCAAGTGGCAAAAAAAAAATTCAGAGAATTATTGTAAGCCATAGCAACAGGGTCTATTCCTCTCTCATTCTTTAAATTTTATGTTTTGGGTGTCTCATAGATATCATTTCCTATAAAATCATATGAGACAAGAACCTCACAGAATAGTTTGTAAACAGCCAGTAACACATTAACAAAGACAATAATGATACTGCCACCCACTTACTGGCTCCTTGGTCTCTTATACACATCATATTCTCTGAGAGGTGTGGCCACATATCCAATAAACTCATATGAGACAAGCACCTTACTGGACAGTTCGTAAACAGCCAATAAAATATAAACAAAGACTAAAATTACACTGCCACCAACTTACTGACTCCTTGGTCTCTCATACACATCATATTCTCTGAGAGGTACAGCCACATATCCAATAAACTCATCAGACAGGAGACCTCTGTTCATCACACTGACTTCTATCTCCATCTTCATGTTGGGGATGGTCCTGTAATAATAGCATGGTATAATCCCCATAAGTGCTACAGTTAAATATGCAATCAAATACAAAAACACTGAGGCAAAATAAGACATTGCTCAATCTGGCTGCATTGTCGAGACACTAAATCATTGTACTGAGCTCAATCTCCAATAGCGAAATTGTAATCACAGCAAAAAAAAAACAAGATGGCCATGATGGCCTTGTATTGCTGCACATCCCTTTAAGTAAATGTATCATGCACTTAAATGGCAATGACAGATATATCAAATCATAAGGAGTTTGCAGTGGAAAAAAAACTTTCATAGAGAAAATAGCCCACTTTAGTTTTAACAATCTTGCTACAGATCCAATAAATGAAGGTACATACAAACTTTGGTAGACCTGGACCTTACAGTTAGGAACGAGAAGGTTTTTTTTAACTTTTAAGAAATATAAGCCCATATAAAACTTGTGGCCCCCTGGGCAGGGCCAAAATAGACCCTAAAGTACGAATGATAGTTTAGAATGAGGACAAACTCAGTACAGAACTCTACTTGATGAAGCTACAAGCTATAATTAGTGGCCCAAGGCCTTACAGTTGGGAACAAGATTTTTTTTAAGTTTTCTACTTTATAATTCTATGTAAACCTTTTGACCCTGGGGCAGAGCAAATTTTGAAGCCAGGGCTATAATTTGAATAATGTTAGCAGGGGACCACTAGATACAGTTATACATCCCAAATTTGGTAGCCCTGGGCTTTATGGTCAGGAACAAGAGATTTATAAAGTTTTCACTATAATAGGCCCATGTAAAACTTGTGACCCCAGAGTGGGGCCAATTTTGACTCCAGGGCTTTACTTTGAAGAATTTTGGTACATATCCATTAGATGAGGCCAGTTTTGACCCCAGGGCTTTACTTTGAAGAATTTTGGTACATATCTATTAGATGAGGACTACATGCCCGATTTTGAAGCCTTAAGCCTTATGATTCTGCACAAAAAAATAATACAGAAATATTTTTCAGTTTTGTTGTCATGGCAACCAGTCTTTACTCGAATAATATCCTTTGAAGAGAGTCATGGCAGGATCATACCTGTGAAGTTTCATCAAAATTGGATGGGTAGTTTCACAGAAGATGTTTGAAATAAAAGGTAACACACGCATGGGCAGATACATCAATGTTACACACCATGGACACAGGGCCATGACATTAAGCTTGTTAGACAGTGGAGCTTCATATAACTGTAATCACAGCAAAATTCAGCAAAATTCTGTCAGTAGTCATTGAAAAATAGTAACTGTAATCACAGCAATATTTCAGTCATAATCATAGCAAAAAAGTATGTGTAAATTATGGCAGAAAACTACCGGTATTACTGTAATCAAAGCAAACTTCTGTCTTTAATCATAGCAGTCATCTCTAGGCCAGATGTTAGACCCAAAAAATGACTGATATGATTGATTTTATAGTGTTTAACGCTGTATACAACATCATTTCATTTGCTTTCACACATGACCATCACTGAAACAATGTAGACGCAAATAAATGCAATTTCAAAGTGTTATTGTCCAAAAAATCTTAGCAAAGTGGATAGTACAGATCAAAGATTAATCTGCATATTTTGTGCAGTCGGATCTTGATCTACATTGGTGGCAATGACAACTATAGTTGTAATACAGTGTCGCTTTAAGAGTTCAAACTTGTTGAACATATTTAGAACTGGGTCTGAATTCACCAACCATTCTTAAGAAGGTTCTTAGTCTTATTCTCCAGAATTTTCTAAATTTGAAAGTAAGAAAACTTCTGATTGGCTGAACAATTTGGTTTAGCCAATCAGAGGTAGTGTTATTTTCAAATGTAGAAAATCTTGAAGAGTAATTAGACTAAGAATATTCTCAAGAATGGTTGGTGAATACAGACCCTGATCTGAGGTCAGTTGGCAGAGTAATACAGTATCAGTCAACAGTTTAGCACAGTTTATATTGACACAAATTGCCATGAAAACAAAACCAGACATCCAAACAAGACAAAAAGTAAATAACTATCTTCACTAATCATGTAACTTGTCAGTTGTGATGATGCATTAACCCTTTTAACTCTTTACCACACAATCCCGACTTTTAACGACCCTGAGAAAGAAGCCTTTTGAAAACATTGTGGGAAAAGGAGAAAATGCTGGTAACCAGCATTTTCTCCTTTTCCCACAATGTTTTCTACCTTTCCCAAAACAAATTTCATTTTTTGGGTCACATTTAATTTGTCGTCTGCAATTGCTTTCAATTTGGACCAGTCTAAAATTTTGTCGTTTGGTAAAGAGTTAACTCTTTACCAAACAACAAAATTTTAGCCTGGTCCAAACACCTGTCTCTCTCTCTTGCTTTTGTGCCCAAAATGACCTTTGCTGTCGACAGGCCATAAAACTCCATTCATTCATTCACTCTCTTGCTTTTACTTTGTTTGCAATTTCTATAACTCCAACTCGATAATCCTTTCATTAACAGTTGATATTATTGTTTGTTTTTTGGGAATACATGTTTAAAACCAAGAACCATGATGTGATAATATAAACATTATCGAGTTGGGTTTATAAATTATCTCATCACAGTGCCTGATTTTAAACCCGTTATCCCAAACATAAACAATAATATAAACTGATGAAACGTTTATCAAGTAAGAGCTATATCAACAAGAAGTGATTATCTTTTATATAATTATAAAAATATTTCCGAGTTTGGGAAAATCTCAACACAACTCAAAGGTAAAAATACATTAAAACGCTACTTTTTTAATATCATGCAGTTTCCCTTTGCATTTCCTTGGATGACCCATGTAACTTTTGTGTGTATCAGAACCAAAAAACACAGAACATCCAGCCTGATCTTGATTCTACAAGGTGCTTCATTAGTATTTTTGACCCTGAGAAAAGAATAATTCATGTTTTCATAATATTATGGAGGTTAAAGATGTTTCATCTGACAGTTTTACTATTTACACACTTTACTTTAGTGGACAGTGTGTCAAGTCATTTTTATGGACCTTCTCCACAGTATAATGGGCAATGTATTAACCCATTACTGTCCAGTGGCTGTTTTCATCAACCGTTCTTAGTTTCATTTTAAAGCTGTCCCTTCTCTCAACCCTCTTCCCCCTCTCCCCCAATGAACAACACCAAATGAAACAAACTTCAATTTCTTTTATTTTGAAAGCACCCCCACTTCCTATTCCCTTTTACCGTACAATCCCAAGTTTTAACAAACCAGAAAAAGAAGCCTATTGAAAACATTATTGGGAAAGGTATCATTCAGAAATAATGGTAACCAGCATTTTCTCCTTTTTCCAAAATGTTTTCTATCCCACCAGACAAATCCCATCATCTAAGCCTCATTTGAATTCTCAACTGCAAATGTTTTCAATTTAGACAAGTCTAAGATTTTGACATTTGGCAAGCAGCTAGAGTGCCAAATAAACAAATCCAAAATTTTTAGTCAAGTTATTACCCATACAGAATATTATATTAACTCTTTACCAAATATTATATTAACTCTTTACCAAACGACAAAATTTTAGCGTTGTCGAAATTGAAAGCATTTGCAGATGACAACTTCAGTGTGGCTCAAAAGGTGTGATTTTTCTTTGAGAGGGTAGAAAACATTGTGGGAAAAGGAGAAAATGCTGGTTACCAGCCTTTTCTCCTTTACCCAGAATGTTTTCGAAGGCTTCTTTCCCAGGGTCATTGAAAGTCAGGATTGTGCAATACAGGGGTAAGTGAAAGCCATTTAACCCTTTGCCACACATCTTTAACTTGCCCAGATTGAAATCATTTGCATACAACAAAATAATGTGAATCAAAAGATTGAAATTGTCTTCTAAAGTAAGAAAACACTGTGAGAAAATGCTGGTTGCCTGCATTATCTCCTTTTTCCACAATGTTTTTAAACAGAATTTTCTTCGGGGTCGTTAAAATCTGAAATTGTTTGGTGGTGGATTAAGGGATGCTTTTGGCCAGAATGTCTCAGCACAGACTATATTTTAGATCCATGAACAGACAGCATGTTTTTTGCAGTCTAAATTTGATCTCAATGGCCACAACAGCAAATCTAGTTGCAAAAGGCACTTATGTGGTTAATCAATATTCATGAGCAAAATACATGTCAATTGGTTCCTTTTTACAAGGCCAAAACAAAAATACCTTTAAGAATTTGGATAGGCAGGTAGGAAATTTTTATTTCTTTAAAATATTTCTCCCCAAACAGGCCCTGGGGGCTTTTAAAAGAGGTAAAATGACGTAAAATATTCCAGGGATGACGATAACATTACTGTCCAGGTTTTAGGCAGTGCCAACTGCGAAGCGAATGCCATTCTATAAACCTGCTATATTCAATGCAGAATAATTATTTTACTGCTGATCGTAACTCATTTGGTCCTTAAATAGCATTCATGATAAATATTGGACACTTAATTATCTCCAATTCTTTTACTCCCTCTAAAGCTTGACCAAGTTTGTGTAACTGGAAGTTTACGTCAGCAGAAGTGTATGTATATTCGGATAGTCAGGTGTTAACGAAATTGATTTGTGAAGTAATTAGGATTATGTTAATGCCATTAGTTTATTCTAGCTGATTTATTAAAGTGTGTGTGTGGGGGGGGAGAGTGTAAAGACCATTATGGTGTGTCAAAACATTAAACAATCAACTAGTTAAAAAAATGTTTAGGGTCAGGCATAAAAATCAGACACAGTAAGGTAACCAGAACCACATATATATATTCTGTTTTGGCCTAAACACTAAAAAAATGATATATTGGTTTTACCTTTAGCCTGTTGGAAGAAAAAAAGGTGAGGAATATTTTCAAACACTAGAAAAAGCCTGTATCTCTGTTTCAATGCTGTTTTTGCAACTATATCAAAACAAAATTACTGGACAAAAAAGATCCAAGATCAGACTAAAATCTTTTTGATCTTATCTATAAATCCCAATCTGTGTGCAAAATCATGACAAAAAATGTCTACAGTATATCCAAAGGGTTAACAAAATTAAATATATCACCTCTGAGTCATATGTACTGGTATCTAACATCAAATTGACTCCTTAGTCATTTTTATTTATCCCTTTACCTTCAACCCTTTCCCAAACGACAAATTTTGGACTGGTCCAAATTGAAAGAGTTTGCAGGCGACAATTTTAAATTTGATGAAAATGGGAGGAAGTTATCAAACAGGGTAGAAAACACTGTGGGAAAAGGAGAAATTGCTCGTTACGAGCAATTTCTCCTTTTTATCACAGTGTTTTCAAAAGACATGTACTGCAAACATGTGAAAACCAGGGCTTGTTAAGTCTTTACCAAACGTCAAAATTTTGCACTTGATCAAATTAACTCTTTGAGCACCAA
This sequence comes from Tridacna gigas, assembly GCA_945859785.2. Taxonomy (NCBI): domain Eukaryota; kingdom Metazoa; phylum Mollusca; class Bivalvia; order Cardiida; family Cardiidae; genus Tridacna; species Tridacna gigas. Next base: position 56,109,265 of record OX244038.2, read on the forward strand.
ATAAACCTATCAAGACATTTTCAACCTAACAATATGACCCAAATAATTGCAATTTCATGGTTGCTTTTATCTACAGCATTTCGCCAAAGCGGACACTGTAGATCAAAATCAGGCTGCATGTTTTGTGCAGCCTGAACTTGATCTACACTGGCCGCAAAGGCAACTATAGTTGTGAAAGGCGCTTTAAGGGTTAAAAGCACTTGTAGAGGACAAATCAAAGGTGGTCCTTAAAGGGATTAAGAAAACATTGTGGGAAAAGGAGACAATGCTAGTTACCAGCATTTTCTCCTTTTCCCACAATGTTTTCAAAAGCCTTCTTTTAGCAGAGTCATTAAAACTTGGAATTGTTTGGTAAAGGCTTAACTCTTTACCACACAATCCCAACCTTTAACAACCCTGTGGAAGAAACCTTTTGAAAACCTTGTGGGGGAAAAGGAGAAAATGTTGGTAACCAGTATTTTCTCCTTTTCCTACGACGTTTTCTACCCTTCCCAGAACAAATTTCAATTTTTCAATTACATTTATTTTGTTGCCTGCAAATGCTTTCCATTTGGACCAGTCTAAAATTTTGTCATTTGGTAAAGTGTTAAAAGGGCCTCCAATTTCAGTTTTATGCATAAATCAAAATTTCTTGTACAGCACCTACAGATACGACTAGATTATAGATCTATACTTATCCTGACAATCATTAACCCTTTCCCAAACAAGCCCTGGTTTTCACGTGTCTGCAGTATAAGTCTTTTGAAAACATTGTAGGAAAAGGAGAAATTGCTCGTAACGAGCAATTTCTCCTTTTCCCACAGTGTTTTCTACACTTTTTGTAGATCTTTCTGCCATTTTCATCAAATATAAAATTGTCGTCTGCAAACTCTTTCAATTTGGACCAGTCTAAATTTTATCGTTTGGGAAAGGGTTAAATTACAGAAACTGTAAGGTTACATTCAGTATAAGGTTCAATATTTGAAAAAGGCACTTAGATATGAGGTCCCATGGTCATTTTACAATTGGAAAATATGTCTTTTTGTCACATCATTTTATGATGTCATTGTTTTGATTTGAATATGAAATTCTAAAGACTTGTAATTGACGCATGTCATTGATCATGTCAGATTCTAACAAGTCTGTGAAACTCTTGCGCGAAATCTTAAAATACTTAAAGAAGCTATGTAACCCAGTAAGGCAATACCATAGAACAATATTTTTTTTCATACTTCTGTCTTTCTTCTTTGATTGGCCAGGTTCTAATGGCCTTATTTTATATATTCAGTGATAACTCATTTTAGAAGTTTTGTAATATCATCAAGATCTGAATATCTCCATTTAAATTGTCACTGATAACTTTAATTGCCTTCCAGGCCAGTGCCGATCAAGATCAGATTGCACAAAACATTCAGTCTGATCTTTGGTCTATACTGTCTGCTACGTTAAATAACTTTGAAACTGATCCTATAAGGATCAAATTTCTAGAATGAAAATGCCTGTTGAGTTTCTTTGGTGCTATCTGGGTTTAACTTTTTTGAATGACTGACTTTTCTTTCACTTTATCATAGCGAACCATTGCCCTCAGAAGGCTATATAAGTTATGTTACAACTTAACCCTTTCCAAAACGACAAATTTTGGACTGGTCCAAATTGAAAGAGGTTGCAGACGACAATTTTAAATTTGATGAAAATGGCAGAAAGTTCTCAAAAAGGGTAGAAAACACTGGGGGAAAAGGAGAAATTGCTCGTTACAAGCAATTTCTCCTTTTCCCACAGTGTTTTCAAAAGACTTGTACTGTAGACACGTGAAAACCAGGGCTTGTTTGGGAAAGGATTAAGGGGAACGCTTTTGGGGCTGGTAAAAATTTAGCTATTGCTGGTAACAATCCCCTATTTTTACAAAAGGGATGATTTGAAATTATTTTGGAAAGTGTATATCAACAGGTCTCTTGGTGGAAATTTCTTAATTGGATGAATTAATGCAGCCTAGTAACCCTTAAAGCACCATACACAACTATTGCTGCCTATGCGGCCAATGTAGATCAAGATCAGACTGCACAGAACATGCAGTCTGATCCTTGATCTAGACTGTCTGCTTTGCTGAAACATTGTAGACAAAGGTAACCTTTAAATTGCAATTATTTGGGTTTTATTTTTAGTTTTAAAATGCCAGATATTGTTTATTCAGTGCTTTAAGGGTTAAGGCTCCTTTCCCAGGGTCGTTTGGTGGTAAAGGATCTTACCCCCCCGTTCACACAGAGCTGCGACCTTAGGAAGATCATGCCGATCAAGCCACGATCTGAAAAAGTATTGGATCGAGGTGGATCCGGGCCGATCGGCGTCGTAATGGAGCAATTTGGCAAATTATGGGATTCATTACGACCGTACTATGATGCCCCTACGTCCAACGCGCTGCTGACACGCTTCTTCTATGATGTTACGCAGACCAACGACGACCAGCGGCCGCGTTTACTGCATTTATACTATGCTGCCTAGAAGACTGTACGACGATATCCCTACGATGGTGCCGATCATATCACGCTTGTAGTAGGCTTCTAGTACGATTTGCGCGATGGTGAGTATATATATCTTGGGTTTCAAACATTATTTTTCATTTATTTCCACGATTCAAACATGAACAGACCTATTAATGCTGATCTGATTCATCTGGCTTTACTTTAGCAACAACAAATTTGGTTGAAATTGAAATTGCCCAGATCCTTAACAGGCGGAGGCGGAGAAGGAGGCCAAGAAGATACTGGGTACGGCCGTGGCTATCTGCACACAGGAGACTCCAGTTTGGACAGTATGATACACTGTTGAGAGAGCTTTGAATGGAAGACACCACTTCCTCCTTCAACTTTTTAAGGATGGAACCAGCGATGTTTGATAAGCTGCTCCAGAGAAATGGCCCTAGAATTCAGAAGAAAGATACATTTGGAACTTCTTCTGCATCGGATTGAGAGTTGATAGTGGGGTCTTCAGGCTGAGGAGTTTCCGTGGAAGAAAGGGCATAAGCTTCAACGGATGAAGGCTTGTCATGCTTTTTTCCGACCCTGGAATTTTTAGCTGCAGGATTTTCAAGGTCTTGAGTCTCGGAGTTTGCTACCGCAGATTTTTCTCGGCCTTTACTACAGAGTTTACGCTGCATTTTCAATTTTTCGAAAACAGTTATTTTTTTTACAGATCTGCTTAGTATGAAGTCTCAATTGCAAATGATCGTCAAGCTAAAATATATCAAATAGTTGGCAGATGCTGACTGGTCAAAAACAAACTGCTGCCTGATAGGTCATGGTATGATTGGGGTAAGGTCATAGTAGGTCGTTGTAGGATCGTCATGAACATAGAGAGATCGCAGTGGGAACATAGTAAGAACATAGTGGTAGCGTGGTAGAAGCGTACTTGAAATGACCCAAGTTTGTTCCCAACTGTACTGTGCTGTTACTGCACCTTTACTATGATCATGAAGATCTCTCCACGATGCTTCCACGCTTCTTGTACGATTACGGCATTTCTACCACGCTATTTTTACGACTTTACCCCGATTCTTGTTGGCCACGATCCCGCTATGCTTGTTTTGAGCATGTTCAAAATAAGCGTGGCGAAAGCGTACGGCTTCCCGATCATGAAAACCCTACCCCGATCATACTGCGCTTATGAAGATTCCACTACGTTTCTTCTGCGATTTGTCATGATCGGCCACGTTTTTGGCCACATTTTGATTATAGTAGAAGCGGCATCTATGTGTGAACGGGGTAATTTTCTTTCTCCTTTACACATATACAGAAATAAAATCAGAAGTGACACTGCAAACGGGTTGGATCCAGTAAACAGATAAGTGGATGAAAGACATAATCTCACAAAAACAGGAGAAAAACCTTAACCTACATAATAATGCAAGCAACCAGAAGTAAGATGATCTGCCTGAGGCTCAGTCATTAAATATCTAATGACATAATGGTAAACCCTTAATCCTTTACAAAACAAAGACCCTACATTAGATTTAACCCTTTACCACACAATCCCGACTTTTAACGACCCTGAGAAAGAGGCCTTTTGAAAACATTGTGGAAAAAGGAGAAAATGCTGGTAACCAGCATTTTCTCCTTTTCCCACAATGTTTTCTACCCTTCCCAAAACAAATTTCATTTTTTGAGTCACATTTCATTTTGTCGTCTGGAAATGCTTTCAATTTGAACTGGCCTAAAATTTTGTCGTTTGGTAAAGAGTTAAGCTTTTACAAACACTGTGTACTGGAGTGATTGCTTGCCCAAAAGTATTAAGATCAAATCTGAATATTTGTAGTCCATGTAAAATATTCAAATCTTTGAAGATATTAGTTTTACTCTCACAGGGCTGACCCTTTACCGCACAACAAAATTTTAGCCATTTCCAAATTGAAAGCACTTGCAGATGACAATTTCGATTTGGCTCAAATGTTGCAATTTTTCTTTGATAGGGCAGAAAACACTGTGGGAAAAGGAAAAAATGCTGGTTACCAGCATTTTCTCCTTTTCCCACAATGTTTTCAAAAGGCTTCTTTACCAGGGTCATTAAAAGGTGGTATTGTGTGGTAAAGGTTGATTGAATGATTGATTGTATGGTGTTTAACGCCGTGTTTTCAACATTATTTCAGTTATATCGCAGCGGCCAGTGTACCCAATCCATGCTTTCCTGTATTTTCTTTTACCAGTACAACGCACAATATTCTTTCCAAGCCACTGGCTGCTTTCCCACATAACCATCGTCCAAACAATGGTCAGCGGTGGGAGAGGAATGAATCCTGTCGCAATGACTATCATCAATCCTCGGAAAGAAATTGGCCGAGCTGGGGATCGAACCAGCAAGCTCCTGTTCTCAAGTCCTGTACGCTACCGACTGAGCTATGGGGGCTCGGCTGTGTGGTAAAGGGTTAGTGTTCAAGGGTTACAATTTACATCTGAAGCAGACATGGATCATGTGACAGGGAAGTCAAGTACATTTTTTTGAAATGTGTAACCCCCCCCCACTCCCCCCTTTATCAAATTTTTTTTTTTATGGTCTACATGCTATGTTTCTTTCCAACTGAAATTATTATACACATATTTTTGATAAAGTTGTGAGAAATCTGTTTTTCTCTGCAGAGTACAGTAACTTAGTATCATAGAAAAAACTTAGTATCATAGAATTAGGAATCCGACGTTCAGAAATTTGGGGACGGGGGGAAGGGGGTCCCTCCATGGCCTATTTTTCAGATCAGTCTCCTTTAACACTTTACCAGACGACAAAATTTTAGCCTTGTCCAAATTGAAAGCATTTGCAGGCAAAAATTTCGATGCGGCTCAAATGGTGCAACTTTTCTTAGACAGGGTAGAAAACATTGTGGGAAAAGGAGAAAATGCTGGTTACCAGCATTTTCTCCTTTTCCTACAATGTTTTCAAAAGGCTTCTTTCCCAGGGGTGTCAAAAGGTGGCATTGCACGGTAAAGGGTTAACTCTTTTCCACACGACAAAATTTTAGACTGGTCCAAATTGAAAACAATTGCAGACAACAAATTAAATGCGACTCAAAAATTGAAACTGGTTTTGGGAAAGGTAGAAAACATTGTGGGAAAAGGAGAAAATGCTGGTTACCAGCATTTTCTCCTTTACCTGTAATGTTTTCAAAATACTTCTTTCTCAGGGTTGTTAAAAGTCGGGACTGTGTGGTAAAGAGTTAACCCTTTCCCAAACGACAAATTCTGGACTGGTCTTGAAAGAGTTTGCAGAGGACAATTTTAAATTTGATGAAAATGGCAGAAAGTTATCAAAAAGGGTAGAAAACACTGTGGGAAAAGGAGAAATTGCTCATTACGATCAATTTCTCCTTTTCCCACAGTGTTTTCAAAAGACTTGTACTGCAGACACGTGAAAACCAGGGCTTGTTTGGGAAAGGGTTAAGAGAAATGCACCAGTATCATGCATTGCCAACTTCTGTAAAAGAGAAAGCTTTCGAAAACATTGTGGGAAAAGGAGAAAATGCTGGTTACCAACATTTTCTTCTTTTCCCACAATGTTTTCTACCCTATCAAAGACAGAAAGAGTCATTTTAGCAACGTTTAATTTGTCGTCTGCTTATGCTTTGAAATTTGGTCCTGGACAAAAATGGTCATTTGGTTAAGGTTTAATGATCCTGAGGAAAAAGGCTATTGAAAACATTGTGGGAAAAGGAGAAAACGCTGGTAACAAGCATTTTCTCCTTTTCCCACAATGTTTTCTACTCTACCAAAAGCAAATTTCAATTTTTGAATCACACTCATTTTGTCATCTACAAATACTCTCAGTTTGGACATGTCTAAAATTCTGTTATTTGGTAAAGGGTTAACCCTGAAAGAACTGAATAAATCCAACAGACATTTTTAATCTAGAATGAGATCCAGATGATTGCAATTTTGTGGTTTCCCTTTGTCTGTAGTGTTTCAGGAAAGCAGATAGCATAGATCAAACATCGAACTGCATGTTTTGTGCTGTCTGATCTTGATCTACACTGGCTGCAGAGGCAAGCATAAGGCGTGTATCAGTATTGAAAGGTGCTTTAAGAGTTAAATCTGGGTTCAGACAAAAAGGATCAGAGGCATTGTTTAGAAATTTCATAGGTCATAAAATACCATCGCATCGCATCGGAAAACCTCATAATATGTCAACAAGAGTTTGATAAAAATTTATTATAGAAATATTTGTTTTGCCTTTAACAAGACAATCCATCTTTTTGTCACCCTGCAGGAGAAGGCCTTTGAAAACACTGTGGAAAAAGGAGAAAATGTTTATAACAAGCATTTTCTCCTTTTCTCTGATGAGTTTTTCTAGCATAATTTCCAAGACAAATGCAATCATTTTCAGACATATTTAATTCGTCATCTGTTCACTAAAGCTCTTTAATTCTGACAAGTCCGAAAACTTGGTCGCCCGGCAAGGAGCGAACTCTTTACCAGATGACAGAATTTCAGCCTTGTCCAAATTGAAAGCATTTGCAGACGACACATTAAATGTTACACAAAACATAAAATTTGTCTTTCATAGGGTAGAAAACATTGTTGAAAAAGGAGAAAATGCTGGTTACTAGCATTTTCTCCTTTTTCCACAATGTTTTCAAACAGTGTCTTCCTCAGGGTCGTTAAAATTTGGCATTGTGTAGTAAAGGATTAAAGTTGATGGTACAGGCATTGGAGACAAAAAACTGTTTAACCCTTTACCACACAATCCTGACTTTTAACGGGGAAGAAGCCTTTTGAAAACATTGTGGGAAAAGGAGAAAATGCTGGTAACCAGCATTTTCTCCTTTTCCCACAATGTTTCCTACTCTTCCGAAAACAAATTTCCATTTTGTAGTCACATTTATTCTGTTGTCTGCGAATGCTTTCAATTTGGATGTGTCTAAAATTTTGTCGTTTGGTAAAGAGTTAACCCTTTCCCAAACAAGCCCTGGTTTTCACGTGTCTGCAATACAAGTCTTTTGAAAACACTGTGGGAAAAGGAGAAATTGCTCGTAACGAGCAATTTCTCCTTTTCCCACAGTGTTTTCTACCCTTTTGGAGAACTTTCTGTCATTTTCATTAAATTTAAAATTGTCGTCTGCAAACTCTTTCAATTTGGACCGGTCCAAAATTTATCGTTTGGTAAAGATTTAATGTCAAATCTGACTTGAATCATGACCAACAAACATATGAACATGGCCCTGGCAACAGGGAATTTAACTCTTTACCAAACGACAAAATTTTAGACTGGTCCAAATTGAAAGCATTTGCAGACAACAAAATAAATGTGACTGAAAATTTGAAATTTGTTTTAGGAAGGGTAGAAAACATGGTGGGAAAAGGAGAAATGCTGGTTACCAGCATTTTCTCCTTTTCCCGCAATGTTTTCAAAAGACTTTTTCTTCAGGGTCGTTAAAACCGTGATTGTGTGGTAAAGAGTTAACTCTTTACCGCACAACAAAATTTTAGACTAGTCCAAATTGAAAGCAATTGCAGATGACATAATAAATATCACTTAAACATAAAACTTGTCTTTCAAAGGGTAGAAAACATTGTGGGAAAAGAAGAAAATGCTGGTTACCAGCATTTTCTCCTTTTCCCACAATGTTTTCAAAAGACCTTTTCTTCATGGTCGTTAAAACCCGTTGTTGTGTGGTACAGAGTTAATGCATCTCCTTTCAATTCTCTATCAAACGACAAAATTTTAGACTCGTCGAAATTGAAAGCATTTACATCCAAGAAAAAGTTAAATGTGACTCAATAACTGAAATGTGTCTTTGGAATTGTAGAAAACATTGTGGGTAAAGGAGAAAATGCTGGTTACCAGCATTTTCTCTTTTCACGAAAATGTTTTCAAAAGCCTGTGCTCTAAGAGTCATTAACCCTTGGGATTGTTTGGTAAAGCCTTAAAGGCTTAAACTTTCCTCCTATCAGATCATTTGAATTTGAAACAAATTCATTTAAAATTCTGCCTTACTTATTTGTATTTCATTTGCAATTCTAATTATTCAGCCTCCAGTAAATTGATTGCTTTGTAAAAATTTATTTATCTTGCAATACAAAACCTAAAGTTACCACACAGTCCCATGTTTTTACAAAAGAGATGCTTTTTAAAAGCTATTGTGGGAAAAGGAAAAAAAATCCTGATAACCAGCACTTTCTTCTTTTTCCATGATGTCTTCAAACTTTTGAAAGACAAATCTCACCATAATATGATCATCCACATTCCATTTGTGGATTAAAAATATTTTCAAACTTTTTAAAAATGGTATCTATTCATTCATTTGATCCACATTTAATTAAATTTTGTGGACTGAAAATGATTTCAAAGTTGACAAGTCTAACATGTTGACATGTGGTAAAGAGTTTATTCCTTACCTCAAACAGAGGTCTTCTGTATCTCAGTATTTAATCCTTTCCTAAAGGACAAATTTTAGACTCCCGAGTCCTCCAAATTCGAAACATCTGCAGAAGACAAGTTTGTATTCTTTCCAAATGAGTTGAAGTTCCATGATTGGGTAGATAAACAATGTGGGAAAAGGAGAAAATGCTGGTTACCAGCATTTTCTTCTTTTCCCACAATGTTTTCAAAAGTCTTCTCTTTCAGGGTCGTTAAAGCTCGGGATTGTGTGGTAAAGCGTTAACCCTTTACCAAATCACAACATTTTAGACAAGTCAAAATTGAAAGCATTTGCAAAAGACAAAATAAATGGGACTCAAAAATTGAAATTTGTTTCCAGAAAGGTAGAAAACATTGTGGGCAAAGGAGAAAATGCTGGTAATACCAGCATTTTCTCCTTTTCCCACGATGTTTTCTAAAGCTGTTTTTCTCATTCGTTAAAAGTCGGGATTGTGTGGTAAAGGGTTAAGGCATTGAAATTGTGATCTGTGAAAATCCTAATTCAGTCCTGATGGCAAGTATCATTTGAATGCAAGTGGGCAAAGCACTGCAGAGCCAAAGCATTCTACCGACAAAATCCACATAAGACATGAAAAAGGGAGCTAAGCTGAGATGAGCTGAGGCTGTGATTAGTATAGAGTACTGTCCCGAAGACAACTTTAGTTTTTGATTGGTCGCCTCCAGGTACAGAGACGATCATGAAACAAGAGGGCCATGATGGTCCTGTATCGCTCCACTGGCTTATAAATATAAACCACGAAGAAAAGTCTTCACTATATAAGCCCTTATAAAACTTTGACCTCATGGCTACAGTCTGACTAAATGGGAAATATTGTATTAGAAGAATAACATGCCAAATGTGGGAGTTCTTGGCCTTATGGCTGGTAACAAGATGGTTTCTGAACTTTTCACTCCATAAACCCATGTAAAACTTGTGATCCCTGGTGCAGGGCCAAACTTGATCCTAGAGCTGTAACTTGGGCCCTCTTTGTAACTGTCCACTAAATAATGCTATAATTATATGCAAAATTTGGTAGCCTAAGCCTTATGGCTGTGTACACCAAGATTTAAAAGTTTTCCCTATGTAAGCCTATGTAAATCTTGTGAACCCCCCCCTCCAAGTATGAGGCCAAATTGACCCCAGGACTATACTTTGGACACTTTTGGTAGACTCCAACTAGATCAAGCTAAATGCCAAATTTGGTAGCTCTAGGCCTTATGGTTTCAGACAAGAAGATATTTAAAGTTTTCTCTATATAAGCCTATGTATAAAACTTGTGACCCCTGGGGAAGAGCCAATTTTGACCCCAGGGCTATAATTTCAAGAAACATGATAGAGGTCTACTACATAAAGCTACATGCCAAATTTGGTAGCCCTATGCCTTATGGTTTCAGACAAGAAGATTTTTAAAGTTTTCTCTATATAAGCCTATGTAAAACTTGTGACCCCTGGGGAAGAGCCAATTTTGACCCCAGGGCTATAATTTGAAGAAACTTGATAGAGGTCTACTACATAAAGCTACATGCCAAATTTGGTAGCCCTATGCCTTATGGTTTCAGACAAGAAGATTTTTAAAGTTTTCTCTATATAAGCCTATGTAAAACTTGTGACCCCTGGGGCAGAGCCAATTTTGACCCCAGGGCTATAATTTGAAGAAACTTGATAAAGGTCTACTACATAAAGCTACATGCCAAATTTGGTAGCCCTATGCCTTATGGTTTCAGACAAGAAGATTTTTAAAGATTTCCAATATTTTTCAGTTTTGTTGCCATGGCAACCAGAGTTTTTGAAGGAATCAAATTCTTTCAAGAAATTCTGAAGAGGACCATGTCAGGATCATTTCTGTGAAGTTTCGTGAAAATCGGATGGGTAGTTTCAGAGAAGAAGATGTTTGAAATAAAAGTTAACGCACGGACGGACGGACTGACGGCCGGACGCACGGACGCACGACGGACACCGGGCCATGACATAAGCCCGCTGGCCTTCGGCCAGTGGAGCTAAAAATCAGTTAAATCTGCACACAGATTTTGTGCGCACTTTGAAACTCTCTTGTTTTCACAAATAAAGAGACGATCATGAAAAAATCAGTTAAATCTGCAAACAGATTTATGGAAAAGGGAGCTAAGCTGAGATGAGCTGAGGCTGTGATTATACTTAGTATAGAGTACTGTCACGAAGACAATTTTAGTTTTTGATTGGTCGCCTCCAGGTACAGAGACGATCATGAAAAAATCAGTTAAATCTGCACACAGATTTTGTGTGCACGTTGAAACTCTCTTGTTTTCACAAATAAAGGACGAAACTCGAATTTGACCATACATGTTGCTTACATATTCAATAATCCTTTGTTACAAATACAAATATTTTCAATTTAAACGCTGAACATATGCAAAAACTTTATTTCGTCTGTTACATGAGGTGTTTACATTCCCAAAAATACACACAAAATGGCCACCAAACACATGATAAATTTCGTCAGGGTTTTTTTTTTTTCCGAGCTTTACATGTTATGAAAGACTAGTCTACTAGCACTAAAGTAAAGAACCATTTATTAATTTGTCCTTGGCGTCACTGAAAATTCATTGCATTTCACTGCCATACAGATTAAACCAACAAAACAGAAAGTCAGTACAGTGCTGTACCTTTGCTACCGTAAATTCACGATGGATTTGAGATGGTGTGGTGCACATAAACATCCAAATAAGAAAAGAAGCACTGCAAACGTCTCATTATTGAGACTAAGGCTGTGAAAAGCATCAATACAGCCAAGATAAAGCCCAAGACTAAGTCCTCGTCCAAGCTTCCATGCCCACTCAGGTAGCTCAGTGGTTAGCGGATCTGACTTGTGATCTGGTGGTTACGAGTTTGATACCCGGTTGAGGCAAGCTTTTTTTTTTGGTGATTTTTCATCTCTCACCTCTGATGCATGTGAGGAAAGTAGTCAGTGGCTTTGGAAAGAAAGTTGTGTCAGTACTGGTGTTAGAAAGCCTGGAAACACATGGGTGCCTCACTGACTGCCAATTGATATGACCTTATCTGTTAAAATGGTGTTAAGAACTAATACAAACCAAACAATACAAACTGAGCTTCCATCCCCTTAGCTATGTTGTTGATCTTTTTTTTCTCTCCAAAATGTTTGTCGAGTAGATTCTGCACTCTTAGGGTTTAACTCTTTTATTTACGAATGATGAAATTTTAGTCACAATGAAATGAACAAAAGTGCAGACAACAAATTAAATATTGCAACATTGATGATTTCTGTCTTTCATAGGGTAGAAAACATTGTGGAAAAGGGTGAAAAGGCTGGTTACCAGCATTTTCTCCTTTCCAAATAATGTTTTCCAAAAGCTTCCCTTTAAGGGTCAAGAAAAGTCAGGATTGTGCGGTTAAGGGTTAATATCCAAATGACCAAGTTTGATACAAAGATTTATATACTTACAGATCACATTCCTCGAACCATTCTACACTGTTCTGAACTTTCCCGCCATATTTGATTGTGGAGGTTTGAAATTTCTCCTTTCCAAGAGCTATAGAAACAAATACATCTGTCACTTTGGCACCTGTAAATAAGCACGAAAACATAATTTTCAAAAACTTGATTTCTCCTTTGTCCACAGTGTTTTCAAAGGTAGAGCTAGTCTGCTGTAAGAAGTAAACAAGAGGGCAATTGGCCCTAAAGCACTCACCTGAGTAAGGTCATCTAGGATTGATAAGGCTGAAAAGATCCTGGTCGTGATGATGTAAAACGCATGAGTGCAAGTGATCTACTTTTTGACTACTTAAGCCTATTTTTGAATTTCTAATCTGGCTCAAAATGTGTCACAGAAGTCACAGAAGGTTTTTCTAAGATTTGGCCCCGTGACCAACTTTTTGATCTGACGTGACTTGATATTCTTTTCCGAGATTTCATCCAGACAAACATTCTGACCAAGTTTTACGAGCATCAGGCTGAAAATGTAGCCTTTAGAGTGCACAGGTTTTTTTAAGATTTGGCCCAGTGACCTACTTTTTGACCTGACATGACCCAATTTCAAACCTGTCCGAGATTTTATCCAGAAAAACATTCTGACCAAGTGTCATGCATATCAGGCTGAAAATGTGGTCTCCAGAGTACACACAAGCTTTTTCTAAGATTTGACCCCATGACCTACTTTTTAACCCCATGTGACCCAATTTCAAACGTGTCCGAGATTTTAACCTGACAAACATTCAGACCAAGTTTCATGAGTATCGGGCTGAAAATGTGGCTTTTACAGTACACACAAGCTTTTTCTAAGATCTTGCCCTGTGACCTACTTTTTGACCCCATATGACCCTATTTTAATTTTGTCCAAGATTTTATCCAGACAAACATTCTGACCAAGTTTCATGAGGATCTGGCTGAAAATGTGGCCTCCAGAGTGCACACAAGTAAATGTTGACGAAGGCACGACGGACGACACACGATGGACGACGCAGGACGGACGCTGAACACAGCACAATCACAAAAGTTCACCTTGAGCACTTTGTGCTCAGGTGACCTAAAAATGACCGCAAGTGGTACGTAATATCATGTAAATACAGATTATACATGTAACTAGTTATAGCAGTTTTTTTTTGAGTGGTGTAGGTCAAAGACTATACCATATGCACAATCAATATATGGTTCAATCTGATCTTGATCTACACACTCCATAAACATGGGTACCTATAATCTCAATCCAAGTGTAAGCGAAACACCTTTCTAAGATGACAAACTACTAGATCAGTCTGAATTGAAAGCAGTTGCTGATGACAAATCTACCCCAAATGATCGGATCTGTCTTTTGAAAGGGTAGAAAACACTGTGGGAAAAGCAGAAAATGCTGGTAACCAGCATTTTCTGCTTTTCCCACAATGTTTTTGAAAGCTGCTGTCTTTTTCAGTCTTAAAGGTAAAGATTATTTGGTTGAGAGCTAAAGAAAGGATACATGACCAAATGAATAAGAACAGGAGTTGGGGTCGAGTTAGTACCCTCTGTCTGGAACTAGCTCTGATGTTATTTTTTATGATTCATTCTTTGGGTGTCCCGGAAAAATATTTTCTGAGTGATCCAACAATAATTGACAGAGTAGGATTAAAATTTTACTGTGTCAGCTATTTTATGAAGAAAAACAATTTTGAAAAAGAATAAAGCCATCAACCAGCCATTGAGTGCAATCCTATTACTGCTGAAATCTCACTCTCTAATATCCCTCTGTAACCTTTGACCAAACAACCCTGAGCGAAGAACAGTGAGTTTTCAAAACATTGAAAAAGGAGGGGAAAAAAGTGTTTGCAAGCACATTGTCCTTTTTTGCCTCACAACATTTCTACCTTTCTTAACACAAATTCCATCATTTGAATCACATTTGTCATTTGCAAAATGTTTCAATAAGGAACAATCTAAAATTTTGTTGTCCGGGACAGTGCCCATTGTAGTCTTAAAAGAGAATATCCATACCTCTAAAAGTGAAATTTTATGGCCCGCAACATGCGAAATGAGACCTTCGGACATTTGCGTAAAGTGTCATCCCAGATTAGCCTGCGCAGTCCGTGCAGGCTAATCCGAGATGGCACTTTACGACTGCATAAGATTTTTTCACACAGCAGACTTTCGTGACACATTAATGAAAATCACACAAAAACAGGAAGTGTCTCGGATTTAGTCACAGACTGCACAGGCTGAAATGGGACAACACACTTTTATGCATATGTCCAAAGGCCCCTTTTCGTGTGTTGCACGCCTTATATAAACCTTTACTTGGACTAAACAATATCAGCAACTAAGTGTGTGTAAAAACTAATTTTTCTGAATATTAATTTGAAGCCAATTGAAATTAATCTTTTAACCCTTAACCAGACGGCAAAATTTTAGCCCTGTCTAAACTGAAAGCATTTGCAGACAACAATTTCAATGTAGTTCAAATGGTGCAACTTTTCTTTGATAGGTTAGAAAACATTGTGGGAAAAGGAGAAAATGCTGGTTACCAGCATTTTCTCCTTTTCCCACAATGTTTTCAAAAGGCTTCTTTCCCAGGGTCATTAAAAGGCGGCATTGTGCGGTAAAGGGTTAAAGCCCGAGCCAGAAACATGACTAAAATTCTACACGTAATCATTGACCAGGGAAAGCATGTGCACTTCTTTTCATGGTCTATATTTAGGCAGCAAGGTCATGTGACATGGTTGACCAATCAAGTTTTGTATCAGATTTTCTTACTCAGTAACTGATAGAGTAATTTTTTATCATTACTGTTTACTTTTTCATTTATAATAGCAAAAAATCTGTACGATAATATTGTCTTTTTTTTTTCTTTCATAATTAAATTTAGCATAAAATCTTGAAGTTATGGACCCCCGAGTGCTAGCCAATCACCAGACATGATTACCAAGTTGACCAGGTGCAACAGAAGTTAAGTTTTTTCCAGGGGACGTATTTAATACTTGTC
Organism: Tridacna gigas; assembly: GCA_945859785.2. Lineage (NCBI taxonomy): Eukaryota > Metazoa > Mollusca > Bivalvia > Cardiida > Cardiidae > Tridacna > Tridacna gigas. The sequence goes on from OX244038.2 coordinate 56,124,586, forward strand.
CAAATTGAAAGCACTTTCAAATGACAAAATTTGTGGGTCACATGATGTAATTTATCTTAGCATAAAGCAATATGGTAAAGCAAGAAAATGCTGGTTACCAACAGTTTCTCCTTTCCCCAAAATGTTTTCAAATGTCTTTTTCCTCAGGGTCATTAGAACTTGAGATTGTTTGGTACAGGGTTTAACCCTTAGAGCATCAAATAACAGATAAGCTTTTCTTCCTCTGGGTTTACTACAAAAAAATATCAAAATTTAACCAAATTAGATTCAAAGCTCAAGTTCAAGGTACTTTTTTTTGTATTTGGATTTTATCTTTACTTCGCTTTTCAAATATCTTTTCCATTTGCGACACGCTATCAGGAAATATCTAATTGACACCTGTCTAAATGCTAATTTAATCATGACAATAGTGATGAACCCTTTACCAAACAATCCCAGCTGTTTGAACAACCCTGAAGAAGAAGACTTTTGAAAACAATGTGGGAAAAGAGGAAAATGCTGGTAACCAGCATTTTCTCCTTTTCCCACAATATTTTCTACCCTTTCAAACATAGAAATCATCTTTCAAGTTACATTTAATTTCTTGTCTGTAAATTCTTTCAATCTGCTTTAATCCAAAATTTTGTCGATTAGTAAAGAGTTAACTTTAAATCAAAAAGCTCCTCATTAGCATATAATGTTTATCAGAATTATCATTACTGTCAACTCTTTACCCGACTGTATAATACTGAACCCAGTTTTGGCCCTGTCTATATTCAAAGCATTTGTAGACTTCATATGTACTTGTAATGTAACAGTTCTGTCCTAGGATTTGACTTTGAAAAGTTTAACTCTTTATCAAACAAAAAATTCTAGACTACTCTAACTTGAAAGCATTTGCAGATGACAAAATAATTGTGACTGAAGAGTTGAAATTTATCTTTGGAAGGGTAGAAAACATTGTGGGAGAAATACAGAATGCTGATTACCAGCATTTTCAGCTTTTCCCACAATGTTTTCAAAAGGCTGCTTTTTCAGGGTTGTTAAAAGTTGGGACTGTGTGGTAAAAAAATATCCGAGGAAAAGGAGAAAATACTGGTCACTAGTTCCCTTAATATTTTCAAGTTTTTAACTCTGTAAAACAATCCGAAGTTTTAATGACCTAGAGGAAGAGAGCTTTTGAAAAAATTGTAGGAAAAAGGAGAAAATAATGGAAACCAGCACCGCCTCCTTTTCCTCACATTCATGTTTTCTTTCTTTTCCAGAACTCCCATCATCTGACAGCCACACGTCTGTAGCTCAATTGGTAGCATACAGGACTTGAGAACAGAGGGTCGCTGGTGCAATCCCTGGCTCGGCCAATTTCTCTCTGAGGACTGATAATAGTCACTGCGACAGGATTCATCTCTCTCTCACTGCCAACCATTGTTTCGATGATGGTTACGAGGGAAAGCAGCCAGTGGCTTGGAAAGAAAATTGTATGTAGTACTGGCAAAAGAAACTAGATGAATGCATGGATAGCTGCACTGGCTGCTGCAATATAACTGAAATACTAGTAATGTTGAAATCAGGGTTAAATACCTACAATCAATCAACCCATCAATTGAGCCACTTTAAATTTTTCGTCTGCAAATGCCTTTCATGTGAAGAAGTCTAAAATTTTGTTCTCTGGTAAAGAGGAAACAGTCTTCTTCCACAGGGTCATGAAAATAAAGGATTGTTTGGTCAATCCTTTTCCGAAATGACAGTATTTTGAACTTGACCATATTGAAAGCATTTGTGAACAACGAAATGAATGTGACTCATACACTGAATTTTGTATTCAAATAGGTAGTAAACATTGTGGGAAAAGGAGAAAATGCTGGTTACCAGCATTTTCTCCTTTTCCCAGAATGTTTTCAAAATCTCTTTCTCAGGGTCAATATAAGTCGGAATTGTGTGGAAAAGGGTTAATGGTTTTGAAAAGGCACAGGATATGCTTGACAGACTAATGTGCATGCATGTGCTTTATTGCTCAACAAAAGCCATACCACCACAGCACCTGCTCGTAAAACTCCCACCTGGTTCACTGATTGAATGGTGCTTTGCTCTCCTTTCAGCATTATTTAATATGTCATATCATGGCAACAGCTCACATAATTATGTATTCAAAGTCATATTCACCTAGTTTCTATTTAGTAAATTAATCCCCATGTAAATCATTTATTCTTAACTTACCAGTTGAATTGACTTATGTATCAATTCCAGTTGTTGTAAATAATATTTCTGTATTATGTTTTTGATTGATCAACATACTTTGTACAGATCTAAAAAGAAAATGTTCTGTTTGTCCGTCATTGTCCTGGGTTTCACTAGTCTAGCCTAGACTTAGGACTCTGAAGTGTTTTACCTACGGACACTTACACGAACAACCCGGTGCTTCCAGTAAGGCTCAAACCCTTGGCCTCCAGGTTACAAGTCCTACACTTAACCACTGAGCAAAGCAGGACCCCTTCATCTAGCAAAGAGCTTATATCAATTCTAATAAAGATACCAGACAAAAAAAAACCGTTAGATCATGGATAAAATCAATTTTTCGGTATAATGGCTACTTATTGATTGTGAAATAAGTAGATACATTGATTTTGTGTCAGCGGATGAACTGGCCCATTGGCCAGAGGAATTTCAACTATTTCTCGGCAAAGAACTACCTTCAGTATGCTTAGGCAGAGCTCCAGATAAGACAGAGTGATGGTGTTTTAAATCCATTATTCCTCTTCCAAAGCCTATGTTGTGGGTACTCATTAGAATCGTCTCGATGAGACGATTCTAATGAGTACCCATACCATAGAGTTAAGTGGAGAATAACTAATATTTTCAATTTTGAAATCAAAATCACTCCCTCTATCTGGAACTCTGCTTAAGGCAAAACCAGTCAAGGTGATTATGTAGGATAAATTTACTAGTCTTGATATTTATCATATCTTTCAATTGGTTATAATTGTATGATACCATAGAGTTAAGTGGAGAATAACTAATATTTTCAATTTTGAAATCAAAATCACTCCCTCTATCTGGAACTCTGCTTAAGGCAAAACCAGTCAAGGTGATTATGTAGGATAAATTTACTAGTCTTGATATTTATCATATCTTTCAATTGGTTATAATTGTATGATTGTTTGTAAAAACCTTTCTCATGTAAGACATGCCAAGCCTTCCCTACTGGAAGGGTATAAACATCTATGAATTAGGGTTGTCAGAAAAGATAGTCCCATGAAAAATGTCAATTAATTTTCACTTAATTTGTGCACCATACCACATCCATCATTCATCACCTATGGAATGTACATGAACATGACTGTAGCATAATGAAAACTTTTAACCCTTTACAAAACAAGCACATTTTCTAACGATGCTGAAGACGAACATTTTTGAAAATACTGTAGGAAAAGCAGAAAATGCTTAGTAATAGCATTTTTTCATTTTCCGACAATGTTTTTGTACCCTGTCCCATTAGAGAAAGCAACCATTAATTGACATACATTTTAATTGTAGCCCGCAAAATTTAATGCTTTCATTTTGTCCTGTGGTGAAGACAAACCTTCATAGCACAAAGCTGAGTTTTAACAACAGGACTTTTGAAAACATACTGGAAAAAGGATAAAATGCTGCTATCTTTTGGTAAAGAATCATTGAACAGAGGGCTATGATGGTCCTTGGCTGTGGTAGCATTTTCACTCACTCTTTACCAGAAAAAAAAGTTTTAGACTTGTCCACGTTGAAAGTTTTTGCAGACAAGCTAAATGTGGCTCAAATAATTTCATTTTGTATTTGGAAGGGCAGAAAACATTGTGAGAAAAGTAGAAAATGCTGGTAACCAGCATTTTCTACTTTTCCCACAATGTTTTTAAAAGCCTCCTTCCTCCAGGTCATTATAACTAAGGATGGTGTGGTAAAGGGTGGAGGGAAGAGAGGACAAAATGTCAACAGGACAGAAACAAAAAAAATATGATGAATGAGGAAAGTGGGTTTTTTTTTTTACAAAAACTAGTCTAACAGGAAAAAGGCTCTGCATGGCTGGGTGATTAAAATGTAGACTCAGTCTGCAGTTGCTCTGGTCCTGAGTTCAATCCTCAGCTGAGGCACTGTGCATTTTGAAGGAGTGTCATTGGACAAGCCACTTCATAGCCCCAGGGAAGCACTGATGAAACTTAATACATGTAAGTTACATGTAGTAAACACATTACTAAGTGAACTGTCACCATAACAGTGGCTGAAATAAAATTAATTCTTGACCATCAAATTTTGGACTGCCCCAAATTTAATGCTTTTGCAGATGACAAATCAAATCAAATGTTACATAAATGGAGGGATTTTTCCTTTGGAATGCTAGAATACACTGAGGAAAAAAACCAAGAAAATGCTGGTTACAAGCATTTTCTCCTTTTCCCACCATGTTTTCAAAAGCCTTTTTCCTCGAGGTAGTCAAGACCCAGGATTGTGTGGTAAAGAGTCATATGTGGTTTTAACTGAATAACTGATTGATTGATTGTATGGTGTTTAATGCCGTTTTCAACATTATTTCAGTTATATCGCGGCGGCCAGTGCACCTATCCATGCTTTCCTGGAGTTTCTTTTACCAGTACTACATACAATATTCTTTCCAAGCCACTGGCTGCTTTCCCACATAACCATCGTCGAAACAATGGTCAGCGGTAAGAGAGGAATGAATCCTGTCGCAATGACTATCATCAATCCTCAGAAAGAAATTGGCCACGCCGGGGATCGAACCAGCGACCTCCTGTTCTCAAGTCCTGTAAGCTACCGACTCAGCTACGGGGCTCGGCAAAAATGTGGTTTTAAAACATCATTTTATCAATCAATGTTTACAAAGCAAGAGAAGGAACAGTAGATCCTCAGAATTAGTAATTTCACCTTAACTCTTTACCAAACGACAAAATTGTAGACGCGTCCAAATTGAAAGCATTTGGAGCAACAAAATTAATATGACTTAGAAATTGAAATTTGTTTTGGGACGGGTAGAAAACATTGTGGGATATGGAGAAAATTCTGGTTACCAGCATTTTCTCCATTTCCCACAATGTTTTCAAAAGGCGTTTTCTTCAGGGTCGTTAAAACTCAGGATTGTGTGGTAAAGGGTTAAATGACTGGAATCTAACAGAAAGTGCATTTCATGATCAGATGGCATAGAATGTGCAGTCTGATCTTGGATTAAAGCCTATCAAAGTATTTTCTATTCAGTCTTTTTGCACTATCTCCCTCTCTTCTGACTGAAACATGATCATTGATGCTTTCCTGTTCGTAAAATTTTACATGCTTTTTATTCTTTATTTAGGCCAAGACTGAAGTGTGAGAACTACAGGTATATACCAGGTCACAAACTTTCTAACCAATCTGTTTTGCAGGCATTTACAGACGATGACGAGTGACTGATCAAACAACTGAATTTAATATCTTTGAAACAGTAGAATGCACTGGCTACCAGCATTTTCTCCTTTGTAACTCTTTACTACATGAGAAAATTTTGGAGTTGTCCAAATTGAAATCATCTGAAGACGACAATTTAAATGTGGTTAGAAGTATGAGATTTGGCTGTGAAGGAGTGGAAACATTGTGGGAAAAGGGGAAAATGCTGGTTACCAGCATTATCTTCTTTTCCCACAATGTTTTCAAAAGCTTTCTTTCTCAGGGTCTTTAAAACTCTGGATTGTGCAGTACAGAGTTAAAGAATGTTTTCAAAGCTTTCTTCATCAGTGTCAAAAAAGTGTGGGACGGTTTTATAAATGGTTAAGTTACCGGGAAGGGTGATAATTAGACAGGTAAATTGACTAATTTATAATATTTATAACCACAGCATAAATTAAACTAGATACATGTAATACCCATCCCTTTAGTAAGAAAAAATTTCTTATCTCCCCTGAATGCAGGTAGTTTAGACTTGCCATGGTCTCAGTGAAAAGGGCCCTTATCTGCAAAAAGTGTTAACCCAGGTCAGCCTGCCGAGTCCACAAATGCTGACCTGGGTCGAAACTTTTTGCTATTACTATCCAAAAAATACTTCACAAATGAATGCATGTTATATCAGCTATCTCTTGCACTGTATATAATATCGCATATCTTCATCAATTAATGATTTTATGAGGGCAACATTTTTCTTTTCGTCATGACAGAGTGAGGTCTGCCTCCCTTAGGGTCCTTTTCAATTGGCTGACAACCATCACCAGCTGGACTTATTTACAAACTCTACTGAGCTTTAATGTATCCTTTCCATAAACTTTCTGCTGTTCAGCATCATTTTTTACCAATGGACGTGTGAGCTGTGTCCGAATTTTAGTTTACCTTCTATTAAGACATAATTTCTGCCATATTGAAAGCAGTGTTTCAATCTAGTGTATAAAACCACCCATCGCAAAATCTCAGCATGGTATGCACGAGGACCATCTGTATCACTTGCCATTACATCAATTAACACGGGAATATTTACACTAGCCCTGTGTAAAATTGTGCAGTTTCATAGTTGCATTAATGATTAAAAAGCTATACAAATTTCTACGAACATAAAAATTGCCCTTGTAAATGTTTAAGTTATTTGATAGACGTTTGAGATACACGTATGTCATATATGAAAGATGACCAGAAATATGCAAGATATTAGAGTTTAGTTAATTAAATACTTACTAGACTTCCCTTTAAGTTTTCCAACAAGACTCTTTGCTCTCAACACTGAAAAATAAAAAAGGAATTAGCCATGCTCTGTGAAAGGCTGACCTGGGCCGAAACTTTTTGCTATAATGGTCAATTTTCTGTATGCCCAAGGACCAGTCTACCTCGTGCTTGAGAAGGTCATTTAAAAAAGAAAGTGGCTACAATGGATCCATAATTATGTGATGGCTTGAATTGTATTAAGCCCCTTTTTGCCAGAGAAAGGCTCAAATATTTAACCCTGCAGTGCTAAATACTCGAAATGGACAACCTGAGCAGTATTAGAGATGCATATGGTTAAGAAACGGACAGCACGATCAAAGATCATACTGCATTTTCCATTTAGTCTGATCTTGTTCTACACTGCATAAGCAATTAAATCCTGTTCAGCACTATTTGATGAAGATATTTTACCATACAAGACAAAACTATAATTCCTATATATCCATGAGAAAACTAAGCCTTTTAGTTTGAAAATACTAAGGGCAAAAGTTTTTTTTGACTCTTCATGAAACAACAATATTTTAACTCTTTACCAAACGACAAAATTTTAGACTGGTCCAAATTGAAAGCATTTTGCAGATGACAAAATAAATATCACTAAAAAACTGAGTCTGTTTTGGGAAGGCTAGAAAAAATTGTGGGAAAGGGAGAAATGCTGGTTACCAGCATTTTCTCCTTTTCCCACAATGTTTTCAAAAGGCTTCTTTCTCAGGGTCATTAAAAGTCGGGATTGTGTGGTAAAGGGTTAAACTTGTCCTGATTGAAAGCATTTTCAGACACCAAATTAGATGTGGTGCAAACGATAAATTTTCTATCCAAAGGAAAGAAAACATTGTGGAAAATGGAAAAAAATGATTTTGTTATGATATGCTTGTTCAAGATTGATTGATTGATTGATTGGACTGGTGTTTTACTCCACTTTCAACATTAATTCAGTCACAGCAACTGCTCAAATATTCATTGTATTTCCTGGGTTTCACCAGTACTAGGCTAGGACTCAGGTGTCTTGCCCAAGGACACTCCCACAAAAAGTACAGTGGATCCAGTGAGGCTAGAACCCAGGACCTCCAGGTCAAGAGTCCTACACTTTACCACTGTACCATGCAGGACCCCTATACTTGTTCCAGATAAATGGGGTATAACATTGGTATTGTTGCCGAACCTAAATTGTTTATAAACAAAGTTGTTTATCTGTAAACTTTATGATCATAATATTTTGATACAACAGACAAAGTAGATCATCATCACACAGTGTTTCCATTTGAATAAAATTTTACAGAGTCTATGGGACCCAGTGCAACTGTAAAAGTTATGTCTCACTGTGTTCCTTCTAAGTCCCATTTTTGCTTGCATAAATCGTCCATTTATTAAGGCCAAATTTGGTCAGAGGATAAAAAGAAGCTATTTCAAATGACTTCTTTATGGAACCTTTCGCAGATTTAATGTGCTGTGCGTGCCAGTGACCATCGCTCGAAATAGTATAAATCTTACGTCACGATGGAACTTCTTTGAAAGTCCATGCAACCTATTGTAAAATTCTTATTTCTGCTTAGTTTCACAGCAAATCAAACACATTTACATGAATAGAGGAATATAGATAAATTTCTCTCAGCATCTACTCTTAGAAGGCTGGATCTTTCAGCCATTGGTCTTGGAAAGATCGTGAATGCTTTTTCTTTTTGGCTCGGGAAGCCATCTTCAGGAAAGAAATGCTAAACGAAAGCTGTTTTCCTACGATCAGTTTGTCAGAAAAGACAGTATGACCACACCGCGGGTAACCAGTCCAAGTCGACGACAAAGAGATCTATTATTATCTTTCTCTGTTTTATCTTGGAATACCAAGATCTATTTATAGACACTTTAGAAAAATCTGATGGTCAGTTTGTACAAGAAATGTTAAATCTCCGTACCGTTATTTTGCATTTTTGTCATTATTTACGTAGATCTAGTTAAATCATTGTTTTGACTCATTTCTGACTGCGTCCAAGGGACGCAATCAGCTTTGATATTTTGTGTCCGAGCATATATGCGTATATAGATAGATACTTTAATATCGTAAATGGAAACCCTGATCACAGATCAGACAACATGCTTTGTACACCCTGATCTTCTAAGCTGTCTGTTTGTTACCTCTTGAAACCAATTTTCAGACGGAGTATTAATCAACAGTCTAGTAAAATACAGATTTCAACATGAATTATGGCCTCACCTTTAACCCTTTACCACACAATCCTGACCTTTAACGATCCTAAAGAAGAAGACTTTTAAAAACATTGTGGGAAAAGGAGAAAATGCTGGTAACCAGCATTTTCTACTTTTCCCACAATGTTTTCTACTTTTTCGAAGACAAATATCATTCCCTCAGGCATAACTAATTCGTCGTCTGCAAATGCTTTCAATGTGAACTAGTCTAAGAGTTAAGGCTTAATAAAGTGCCAAATAAACCTATCAGGCATTATCATCCTAGAAAAATGACGAAAATAATAGCAATTTCACAGTTGCTTTTGTCTTCAATGTTTCAGTAAAGTGGACAGTGTAGATCAAAGATCAGGCTGCACATTTTGTGCAGCCTGATCTTGGTCAACACTTACCCCAAAGGCAAATAGAATTGTGAAAAGCACTTTAAAGCTTAACATAGGAAAACATCAAAAAACAATGTGACAAATTGTGAAGTTGTTAAAAGTAATTTCTCCATTTGTCATTATGTTTTCAAAACTAGTGTGCTCCTAGACATATATAGTAACTAGTGTGCTCCAAGATATATATAGTCATTGAGAGGATAATGTTTTAGCCCTTTTTTCATACTGCCCTGAAAATGAAGGCTATAATTGAAGACATGGTGGCAAAGGCAAAAACTCTGGTAACCAGTATTTTCTCATTCACCCACAATGTTTGAATGTTTCTATCCTTTGAAAACAGACATCATTTAATCGAGCTACGTGTAATTTGTCGTCTGCAAATGATTTCAATATGGTGATATTGAAATTTTGTCGTCTGGTAAAGTGTTTCTTTCGTATTTCCAAGAGTAATGAATTTTACCTGTAAACTGTACGTGGGTCGGTTCCCAAGTCATGATTTAGACTTCCCAAGGTATTTTACTTGTCAACTTTGAAGTACTTAGAGTCTGAGGACTTTTGGCATATCCATCTACTTTTCCATGACACAATATAAAACAAAGTAAACACACAAATAACGATGATATTAAGTGATATTAATCACACCATTTCGTGGACTATATGCCTATCTTATCACTGAAATATTTTACGTACAAACACACACAAATATACCACAACGACACCAGAGGCTAAACTTTTTTGACAGTTCCGTTTTACCTGTTGCGCATGTGCAATGGTTTATACAGGTATAATCGTTAGAATCGCTACATTGTGTCAATATCACTATCATTTCACGTGTGTACCGCGCACGTGGGTGTGCAGAAAAAATATCAGTTCGTACGTTAAAGCAGTATGATCTTGTTCTGCACTGAGTCCACCCATTTTACATCATATTCGCAGCAGACGAACTTGAAATCGTTAATGCCACGTTTAGGTCATCGACATGAATTACGGTTTATATACCTTAGTGAGTGCATATAGACCAGGGATCGTATATGTGTATATACGATCCCTGTATAGACTAACTTTCATGATGGCAAAAGGAGCAATTACTCAAAACGACCAACCTCGCCCTGCCCACTTCGACTATTATCTTTCTGGTGCTGGCACGTATTTTCACGCTTATTCATCCCCCTACATGTTTCGTTCTCGTTGAATCTTCAAGAAGTTGATATTGATCACTGATACAGGGGAAAACATTGTGGCACAATGAGAAAACGCTTCATAAGTTCCTTTTATATATTCAGACGTTACTTTGTCAAAATGTGAGGTAATAATGGGCCTATCGAAGAAGCGATAAACCGTCTGAAAATGAGTTTTGAAGGAGACCGCTGTAAGGACTAAAATATTTTTACCGCCTGCACCCAGGCTAACCGTCATGGATAAGAGGTGGTAGCACAAAATTTATCGTAATACTCTTTCTTCTAGCAATTCAATTTTTTCTGTATTTAAGCTTTTTTACGCTTAAAAATCTATTTTACCCATTCCAAGTAAGCCTTCCCATCTTCACTTGAGGCTGATGGTCGCACACACGCACATGGAGCTGGGTCCGTATTCACCAACCATTCTTAAGATCGTTCTTTGTATTGTTCTCCAGAATTTTCTACATTTGAAAGTAACACAACATGGGTTTAGCCAATCAAGAGTTGTGTTACTTTCAAATGTAGAAAATTCTGGAGAACAATACAAAGAACGTTCTTAAGAATGGTTGGTGAATACGGACCCTGGCAGAATTGGAGTCAGCCATAATTTTAACCCTTAACCTGCTAAATAAGTTATATCAAACTTTAATGCCGATAGTTAAAAAAAAAATGCGCTATTTCAAAGTTTTTTTTTTTTGCCGGCGGAAGCAGGGACCTAATATACACATGTGTATCAGGGATCTTATATACACATATAAGATCCCCGGGGGAGTGATATCTCCTTATTGGACAGTGTAGATCAATGTTTCTGTGCAGTCCGACCTTAATCTACACTGTCTGCAAAAGGTCTATGAGTCGCGCTTAGCAGTATAAGGGTTAATACATGCAATGAGGATATCTAAAATGTCAACCACAGTCTGTTCAAGTATCCTTTCATTGTCACTGGGGCTTTAAACATAGCCCTTATAAGCTTGGGAAAGGGCCCTGGTATAAGCCCAGCAAGGCGGGCACATTATTTTTGTTGTCAGTCTGTTGCACAAAATCCGGTTTTCCCCATGTCTATATTAGAAGCTGTCTTCAAAGATTTGCATTAAACAGTTGGTTTTTAAGAAAAGAAATCATTTTCCTCGTTTGAAATCATGTTGCTTTTGTTTTTTGAAAACTTTGTAGGAAAAAAACTGGTTTGATTTTTCCACAGACGTATTATTTATTGCCATTTACCGCCCACACTATTTTAAGCGACAATTTACGCACTGCGTATTAATATTTGTCCCGTACAGGACTGATGCGTCATAGCGGAAAGGTCAAATCTTCAAAGAATATTGATATGCGCAGATGACGTTATTATTGATGCTGCTCGTTAAGAATTCCATTTTCTGTGACATTTTTCTGCTCGCATTTTAATATAGGCAGTGCCGTTGTCTGCGTACGCCAATATTCTTCGAAGGTTGGACCTGCCTGGTTTGACGCATCACTATCCTGTACAGGATAAATATTAATACGCGCTGTGTAAACTAAAACCGTGCTGCTAAAAAAGTGGCGCTGGAGAAAATGACTTCTGTGAAAAAAAAATCTAGCTTGTTTTTCGCCCCAAAATTCTTAAAAATTGAATTATTTCAAATGGGAAAATAGTTTTCAAAAATTCAATTGTTTACTGTAAATCGTTTTAAATATAGTTTCTAAATATAGATTTAAGGACACACAGGATTTGTGCATCTGGGTTTTTCCAGATTTATCAACAAAAAATGTACTACGGTCATTCCCCGAGCCCATAGGGGCTGAGTTTATAAATGACTTCGGCATACGTTATATGGTAGCTTACCATAGCTAGGCGAATCATACGAAGTAGCTTTTCATTGAGTAAACGTTTATATTATTTTGAAATTCGCTGTATCGATTGCTATCTTGAAAAGTAGTCCGGTCCTGTACCCAGCATGCCCAAACCAATAGGTAACGTATTTGAAAAATGCCACCCAGCGAAAGATAATGAAGTGTCTTGCCCAAAGAAAAATCCCAGTGCTTCCAGTGAGGCTCGAACCGGGACCTCCTGGTTACATTGATTGCACCAGAGCATGAGAGAGTAATAATTTCATGTACAAATACAGGACATAAAATGGAATAAACTTAGAATTAAGCTGTTGGCTGTTAAAACGTCATTGAAAGGCGTATGTACTCACACGCAAAAGAAACACTGCATAGATTTTTAGGCTATTTTCCCAGGGATCCATGAATGAAAGTATGTAATTTTGGTACCGAATTGTAGCTTATCTAATTTCATACAAAGTGGTATAACTTTTTTTAAGAATAGCGATTTGTAGGCCTATAGACGCGTGTTAATCGTTAAAGCGTAGTAGTGGTCAAAATAAAAAATACACAAATTTATAGCGATTTTGGTGTTATTGTGAGTAAAGATACGGTTAAAGACTCTCCTAATGGCGTAGTTGTGATAATTTCACTCATTTCATTTTGACGCATTACCTGTACAATACGACGTCTCATGGAATCGACGTAACGTTAGAGATACGGCTTGCAGAGAAACGCTATTCCATTTGACTTGCAGAGCATGCTGTAGCTCCTGCAAATTGTTTATAGGGTACCTTAATCTTACTCTACGACCACGAAGATCCCACATACGCTCAATGGAATTTAGGTCTGGGGAAACCACAGGCCAAGGCAAGACGTTTACACAATTTGCATTCAGATATTGTCTCGCAATGCGAGACGTATATGGACGTGCATTGTCATGCATCAATGTCATGCATCAATGGCAGAAGCATGCTGGCCGATGACTGGAACAGCTACAGGTCTCAACACCTGATTGATTTTACCAGCAGTATTGAGACTGCCATTCACAATAACCACGTCGGTTTTCCTATTACCCTTTATCCCACCCCACACCATCACGCTGCCCCCGCCAAACCTGTTTCTTTCAACAGGCGTTGGCAAATCGCTCGTCTCTCCTTCTAAACACCCGCACTCTACGTTCATGGTAACTAAGGTTGAACCTAGATTCGTCAGAGAAAAGAGTTTCATTCCACTGACGCCTTCGCCAACGGAGATGTTGGCGTGCTCAGTTCAGGCGAGCAACGCGGTGACGTCGAGTGAGTACGCTCCCGACGTAAATCTGTATTGGTCTTATGAGCCGAACACATTGACGATGACGTCTCAGAACGGTGTCCCTGCTTATACCGTGCTGTCTAGCTGTAGCGGAAGCCGTTTGGAATCTACGTCTGGTGTGCGTCAGTTCAATGAGGTGGTAAAATCTGGCATCAGTAACGCAACTGCAACTATATGGTGGAACCTTGCTCGAAGATTACTGATAGTGTTTCTGTGGCAATTAAAGGCCCGCGCAACGTTATCAAGAGAGTCGCCTCTACTGAGCATCATAAACGCCTCAATTCGGTGACGTTCAGATAGCCTTGGCATTGCGAGTTTTGATTTTTCTGTTATCACTGTGTGCTTTTCTTACTCGTTGAATTCGCAAGAAAGTAATGAGAGCTCATTCAGCCGATTTCGCATTTGACAAGCAGTTGCACGGGTAAATCTTGCGATTTGTCTGTTACGTTACGTAACATTTAACCCGATATTTACCGGATGTGTCCAGTGTTTGACATAGTGACGCGCGCACGTGCTTCACATGAGTACAAAAATGAAATGCCTATGACCGGTTTAACTGAAGTTATCCAAACTTGAAACGTGCACAGTTTCTTTTGCGTGCTAGTATATAGCTCTATAGTTTCCTTCTTAAGGATGTTTTCAAATGAAAATATTTGCATTTGAGCGAAATGGATCAACTGGTGCAAATAAGAGAAGGCAAACATTGGGTTGCTTTGCTGAGATTCAGTAGTGTATCACTTTGCCCCCGTCGCTGTAATGCTCTGCCCCAAAGCATGAGGCAAAGTGGTAAATAGTTTAGCAAAGGTCCTGTATGTTCGAAATTGTCGATTATATTTTCAGAATTCGTCGCTCATAGAGTTCTGTACGGTTTAATATGTTAAAGAAAATCCAAAAAGCTTGAAAAATGTACACATTACTTTGCCCCATCTCCTTTAAATTTTCTATTGCAAGAAAATTTTGCCGTATCTAAAAGCGTAAACCAAAATCAGACAGCACCTTCTGTGCAGTCTAATAATGATCTACATTGTCCTTAAAGCCGTTCTGTGTCGCGTTTAGCGGACTTAAAGGGTAAAACTGTAATTCGAACAAAATGATCTACGTGATAAACTTGTACTTGATGATTCGCTGCATCACGGGAGGTAACCAATCTTCGAGGACCCGGTATATAGCATTCGTCATTGAATCTCTCGCACCGGAAGAGACTGGGATTTCAGTGCGATAAAACACGTAGAGTTGTTGACGGAAAGTGACAGCTTCAGTTGAACGTAGTAAATACCTTAAATCAACGATAATCATTCATTTTTTTCATTTAAAATATTAAGTTATGTAACAATCTCATACTTGTTGAAATATTGTGCCTTTGATTGTCAAAATGTCTACCTAAATCTGATTGTAATTAGTATTCGCGTCGTTTCTATTTCTGGAAACAACCAGCAAACTGCAGATTCTAGCAGATTCACCTGAAACAACATTTTTTCCAGGGCCAAGATGGACATGTTTAATAAGTTGAAGAGTGCAGTGTCAAACGCGTTGCCAGGCAACCCATTATCCCGAGATTTTGACGTTTATGGACAAATTGCCACAGGGGGCCCAGGATTAATGTGGAAGATTTATGGAGGAATGAAGAAAACGACGAAACAAGTTTGTAATCAATATTTTTTCTGTACCATTAGTATATATTGTAGCACATTATCAAAACTTGTATCCCTATATATGCCAAAGGCTGTAGTTGTTAGAGAGTGATATGACTAGAATGACAGACAGTTCCCTTAGATTCTCAGGACAAGTGTCAATGGAATTCACTACTCACCCTTCTGATCTCAGGGAGCTTCCAAATTTTCCAAGTCTTTACGACCAACCCTGTTGCAAACCTGTACACAATAACTTACTTGTCCTTGAAAGGAGATTGTTTGTAACTCATACTTTGGACCTGAATTTGATAGTGCTGTATAACTAAGATACTTTAGGTAACCTGGACTGCTGGATGTCATTATTTTGCTAAATTTTTTACATCAGTGTTCTCCAAAACACTGTAGAAAAAGGACAGGGTTCCTACTTTAACACTGAAATAAATAATCATGCAAAAAAAATTTGTGAAATGTGCAGGCAATGAATAGGTTTTAACTATCTAAAATCAACAGAATACTTAACAAAATTGTTGTTAACATATTGGATAGTAATTATTAAGTAATTGCTAATAGAAAGTAAGAATGGAATACAAGTTTGTTTATTTGTGCTACTTTGACAAGGAGTAATAATCCAACTCATTATTTAATTTGCTATCGCAAAATGCCAAGTGCATTTGTTTCAGCTTACTTGGGATGACCATAACTGTAACTCATACTTCTTTGTTGCCTTAACTGTTTACCAAACGACATAATTTTAGACAGGTCCAAATTGAAAGCAGTTGCAAACGACAAAATAAATGTGACTAAAAAATTGAAATTTGTTTTGGGAAGGGTAGAAAACTTTGTGGGAAAAGGAGAAAATGCTGGTTACCAGCATTTTCTCCTTTTCCCACAATGTTTTCAAAAGCCTTCTTTTTTATGGTCGTAAAAAGTCAGGATTGTGTCGTAATGGGTTAAACAGATTGGCCTATATCACTGGTTCTTGTTTTATCTTCTGTAACCATCCGACAGATGTTGATATGGGGCTATCACTTTAACATCACTGTTATGGTAACAGTGTCCTCTGCGTGTATACCCAGAAAGCTATCACAGAAATATATCTTTCTGGTTATGGAAAATGGTCAGCATTAATTTTTAAACTAATCAGAAAACTGAAAATGCTTTCGGATATCAGGTGGCAAGTTGTCCCTCTGAACCTGGTCCCTGTGAATAGGAAAATGTTACACAAAACTTCTTCTTTACCAGTAGTGTTTTCAACAGCAGATGACTGCAGAATGAGACTCGTGAAAACTTACTTTCAATACTCCAGACCCGTACATTTTGTCCGTAGAAACTCTAAAATTGGTAGAGTCCAAGATGCCATATCATGGAAAAGGGTTAACCC
Source organism: Tridacna gigas (assembly GCA_945859785.2). NCBI lineage: Eukaryota > Metazoa > Mollusca > Bivalvia > Cardiida > Cardiidae > Tridacna > Tridacna gigas. The sequence goes on from OX244038.2 coordinate 56,141,156, forward strand.
TTTACCACACAATCCCGACTTTTAATGACCCTGAGAAAGATACCTTTAGAAAACATTGTGGGAAAAGGAGAAAATGCTGGTAACCAGCATTTTCTCCTTTTCCCACAATGTTTTCTACCCTTCCCAGAACAAACTGTAATTTTTGAATCACCTTTATCTTGTCGTCTGCAAATGCTTTCAAATTGGACACATCTAAAATTTTGTCGTTTGGTAAAGAGTTAAATTAGTTCATTTTTATTGCACTAAACATATAAATATAAAGTGCACTTGAAGACTTTCTCTCACTCTCCCAAATTTTTGTCACGGGGAGTGCATGCACTTCCAAAATAGATGTGAATGGGAACACAGAAAAGAGGAATGGATAAGTGGTTTTAAAATACACACTCCTGACACCATTTACCTGTATCTATTCATGTATGTGTTTTCAGGATGCAGCCATCTTTGTGTTTGAGAAGAAAAGCATTGAAAAAATGTCAAGGAGAGACAAAGAGTTGATTCTGGAGACATTAAGAAAAGGAGTTACACAGCTGACAAGGTTGAGACATCCAAAAGTATTATCTGTCATGCAGCCACTGGAAGAATCAAGGTACTTCAGCTTTTACTCTTTACCACATAACAAAAATTTAAATTTGTCCAAACTGAAAGCACCTGTAGACGGCAATTTAAGTGTGGCTCACATAATGGAATTTGTCTTTGATAGTGTGGAAAACTTTGTTGGAAAAGGAAAAAATGCTGGTTACCAGCATTTTTTTCTGGTTACCAGCATTTTCTCCTTTTCCCACAATGTTTTCAAAAGGCTCCTTCCTCAGAGTCGTTAAAACTTGGGATTGTGTGGTTAATGGTTACATTCAAAGTGAATTTTACAACACCAGTTTTTTTTTTTTGTGCAGACAAAGATTAAGATTAGACTGTAAAAGCATGCAGTTTGACCTTGAATCCACACTGTCTGCATATTTGAAATGTTTGGTACATAAAATAGTGGTAATATTGAAATGTCATTAATTTCTTGTGTTTTGTTCCTGGCTGAAGATGTGCATGTTATTTATTTGGCACTGAAAAGAATTACAATAAATCCATTTTTATGATTACTTCCATTGAATGGCTTCTTGTAGTCTGACATTGATCTACAAGTCTTGAAGACATCAGATGATTTCTAATGAATGCTGGATTTAATTGCGAGATCCTCATTTGTTTGGTGGTTGTTTTTTTGTTTCAGAGGGTTTTATTCTATAGTCTTATTCTGATCTTATTCAAGTTTTATGAGTATGATATGGGTTTGCAGAATATTTTTTTTTTTTTCATAATTTGTTTTTCTTATTGCAGGGAAACTCTAGCATTTGCGACAGAACCAGTATTTGCTAGCTTGTCTAATATTTTAGGTGACAGAGATAACTTACCTCCACATGTTATTAAGGAGTTGGAAGAATTCAGCCTCTATGATGTGGAAATCAAGTATGGCTTACTTCAGGTAAAAATATTTGAGACATGCTCTGTTAAAATGGGACTTAATGCATCTGCAAAAAGTATTGACCTGAACCAAAAATTTTTGCTATCGGTAAATTTTCTGCGTGTCAAAGGACCAACCTACCACATGATATAATTTGTTATGAGACAAAATGGATTTTATGGATCCATAGTTAGTGATTACTTGGTCGGTACAATGTGTCATGGAGATGCATTAACCCCCCTTTTGCCAGAGCATGACTCATCTATTTCTTTAGCAGTATTCTGTCAAATCAAGGATTCTGGGACAATTTCCCGTTCAACATTGACCAAACAATCCCATATTTTATTGAGCCTGGATAAGAAAGCTTTTGAGAACATTGTGGGAAAGGGAGAAAGTGCTAATTAACAGCAGTTTCTCCTTTTCTCACAATGTTTTCTATCCTTTTAGAGACAAATCCTTTAATCAACTAATTGCATCATTTTAGCCACATTTACTTTGTCTTCTGCAAAACTAGCCATTGGATGAGAATTCTTGAAATTTAGAATTAACTCTTTACCAAAGGACAAAATTTTAGACTCATCCAAACTGAAAGCATTTGCAGACGACAAATTGAATGGTGCACAGATTATGAAATTTGCCTTTGAAAGGGTAGAAAACATTGAGGGAAAAGGAGAAAATGCTGGTTACCAGCATTTTCTCCTTTTCCCTCAATGTTTTCAAAAGTCCCTTTCCTTATGGCCCTTAAAACTTGGGATTGTGTGGGTAAGGGTTAAAGCAATATTTTAGAATGATTTTCAAACACAGTATTAGAATTGATATTCTTGTGAATGACAAAGCCGAGAGGGAAAACCATGAGTTATTATTTGTTTCTGTATACAAAATTAACAATGATGAGCTGAGGCCCGTAGCTCAGTCGGTAGCATACAAGACTTGAGAGCCAATTTCTTTCAGAGGATTGATGATAGTCATTGCGACGGGATTCATTCCTCTCTCATCACTGACCATTGTTTCGACGATGTTTATGTGGGAAAGCAGCCAGTGGCTTGGAAAGAATATTGTGCGGTGTACTGGTAACAGAAACTCCAGGAACGCATGGATAGGTGCGCTGGCCGCTGCGATATACTGTAATAATGTTGAAAACGGCGTTAAACACCATACAAGAAATTAATTAATTAATAATGATGAGGATGATTATGATAAATAAATAAATAAATAAATAAATAAATGATGATACTAAGCAATAATTATTTTGTTCTAGGTGACAGAAGCTTTGCAGTTTCTTCATGGAGGAGTTAAACTCTTGCATAACAACATCTGTCCAGATAGTATTATTGTCAACAAAACTGGATCTTGGAAGTTAGCAGGGTTTGAATTCTGTGTGCCAAATAAAAATCCCCCAGAGCAACCTGTAAGTACTGGGCACATATTCACCAACCATTCTTAAGAACATTCTTAGTCTTATTCTTCATGATTTTCAAAATTTCTTTTTTTTTGTTTTCTACCCTTTGAAAGACAAATTCCATATTTTTTGAAAAGCATTTGATTTGTCCTCTGCCAATGCTTTCATTTTTGACATATCTTAAGATTTGTCATCTGGTAAAGAATTAGGGGCAATTTGGGGTAAGTTTCATTGTACAGGGTTTCAGTATTTTACTATAAGAGTGAATCATGATCAATCTTGAAAGGATGGAAAACATTGTGGGAAAATGGGAAAATGCAGGTAACCAGCATTTTCTACTTTTCCCCAAATGGTTCAAAAAGCCTTTTTCCTAAGGGCCATTAAAACTCTGGATTTGGTTAAGGGTTAAAATTTTAAACTAGTCCAAATTGAAAGCAGTTGCAGACGACAAAATAAACATGACTGAAAAATTGAAATTTGTTTTGGGAAGGGTAGAAAACATTGTGGGAAAAGCAGAAAATGCTGGTTGCCAGCATTTTCTCCTTTTCCCACAATGTTTTCAAAAGGATTCTTTCTTAGGTCATCAAAAGTCGGGATTGTGTGGTAAAGGGTTAAGGTATTTGCTCAAAACACTTACCAGTATATAGATCTGATTCTTGAATTATTATTGTATTGCAGCCTCATTTTCCATATAAGGACTGGGATCCAGACCTACCGCCTTATGTCCAGCCAAACTTGAACTACAGGGCACCAGAATATGCCCTGACCGAGAGCTGTAGCCTGGCTTGTGATATGTTTTCCATTGGTGTCCTTATTTATGCTATTTTCAACAAAGGGAAGCCACTCTATGAGTGCAAGAATCAAGTACACTCCTTTAAAACAAACTCTGAACAGGTAATGAGTTTTTGAAACTTATTACCCATTTATATCTTATTGGAAAGTATTTTAATACCCTTGCTCATGCTCTTCCCTGTGGTATCTGCTTCTTGACCCTTTGTCAAACAATTGATTGTTTTAACAACCTTTGGAAATGAAGTTGTTAAACGTCTTTGGAAAAGGAGACAATGCTGGCAACCAGCATTTTTTTCATTTTCCAAATTCACTCCATAACCCTTTACCAAATTACCAAATTTTGAATTTTTTGTCCAGTTTCAAAGCATTTGCAGATGACAAATGTGGCTGGGTTGATGGAATCTGTGTGAAAGGACATCTATGTGGGTAAAGGAGACAATACTGGTTATGAGCTGCATTCTCCCTCAGGGTGGTTAAAACTGGCTATTGTGTGATAAAGGATTAAAGTACAATTTTAAGTATTTGAATTATGTATAGTTTGTTGTCTATACATAATTTCAAAATTGACTAGCCTAAAGTTTCGTCTGGTAAAGAGTTCCACAATGTTATGTGCTAGAGTTGTCAGAGGTTCAGAGCCCTTTACCACACAATACAATTTTAGACCTGTCCAAATTGAAAGCATTTGCAGACGACAATTTTAATGTGGCTAAAATGATGTGGTTTTTCTTAGTTCGGGTAGAAAATATTGTGGGAAAAGGAGAAAATGCTGGTTACCAGCATTTTCTCCTTTTTCCACAGTTTTCAAAAGCCTTCTTCCTCAGGGTTCTTAAAAGTCGTCATTGTGTGGTTAAGGGATAGGAGCCTGTGAAAATGTCATAGGCCTTTTCTGTTCCTTTAAATATGTCTCCTATTTGTAAATTGTACTTTTCAACAATTTCAATTTAGTTCAGATGATAGAATTTTTCTTTGAAAGGGTAGAAAACATTGTGTATAAAGGAGAAAATGCTGGTTTCTAGGATTTTCTCCTTTTCCCTCAGTGTTTTCAAAAGCTCTCTTTCTCAGAATTGTTGAAACATGTAGTTGTTTGGTAAAGGGTTAAATAGGTTGAACAAGACAGTTGGTGTAAGTCCTATTTGCTCTCTCTCTCAAGCAGGTACATTTGTGTATAAGTGTCTGCATCATGTAAAAACTTTGAAATTTTCACTTATTTCAGTCTTTACCTTTGGTATTTAGTCCCAAACTTCAGCTAGTTGTTAACTCTATAGCAAACGGCAATTTTAAACTGGTTCAAATTGAAAGCATTTGCAGATGACAAATTATGTTTGACTCGAAAACTGAAATTTTCCTTTAGAAGGGTAGAAAACATTGTTGGGAAAGGAGAAAATGCTGGTTACCAGTATTTTCACCTTTTCCAACAATGTTTTCAAAAGTTTTCTTTCTCAGAGTTGTTAAAATTCATGATTGTGTGGTAAAGGCTTAACTATCAAAAGGGGAACCCCTGCAACAAGAACTGGTTAATACCCAGAGTACTTTTGAAACTTTCAGTAAGAAAACAGTTGCAGTGAACTGTTGGCGCCAGCATGCCATGCTTTTATTTAGTTTTATAATAGTCTTTACATTAGGCACAACAGTTATCAGCCTATTTTGTGATTGATTTTCTTGTTATATTTATTAGTTTTGCAAGGTCTATAACATTTTATCAACAGCTGTTGAAGTGGAAAGGACAGTTATTAGGAAGTATTCCAGAAGATTTAAAGGACATTGTCAAACTCCTCCTGAACACAGAACCTGCTGTCAGACCAGATCCAGATCAGCTTGGCAAGGTTTGTGTTACCAATATTCTTGTGTTGAATTTTTTTTATTAATGATTGTTCCTGTCCTTGACCTCATAGAAGCTCATAAGTACTACACACTTTGGTATAGGGTATACTTAGATGAGGCACACTGGTCATTTGACATGTAGAAAATTGTCCAAGAGCAAAAAGGTCCAACCCAGGTCAGGCTGACCTTGGTTGATACTTTTTGCAGATCCATTAAACCCCTTTTTCTCAGAGTATGACTCAATTACATATTTCATTCAGGCCTTTTGAAAACAATTTGGGAAAAGAAGAAAATGTTGGTTACCAGCATTTTCTCCTTTTCCTTCAATGTTTTGTACCCTTCCAAAGACCGAAATCATTCTTTGAGCTACAAATGAGCATCTTTTTTTGGTTAGCAAATGCTTTCAGTTTGGTTGGGCCTAAAATTTTTGTTGTTTGGTGCAGGATTGACATAATTAACCCTTTACCACACAATTCCGACTTTTGACAACCCTGATGTAGAAGCCTTCTGAAAACATTGTGAGAAAAGGAGAAAATGCATTTTCTCCTTTTCCCACAATGTTTTCTACCCTATCAAAGACAAATCACATCATTTGAGCCACATTGAAATTGTCGTCTGCAAATGCTTTCAATTTGGACGGGTCTAAAATTTTGTCATCTGGTAAAGGGTTTAACAGATAACTTTAACCTTTATCCTGCTAAGTAATGTAAATGATCTTTCAAGTCGATGGTCTGTGAGTCAACCTTAGCAGCCTAGAGGTTAAGGTCTTGAATCCGACTACCTTTTTCTGGATATTATTGACTTGGTCTGCTTCTAATACGTCTAAGAATGCTATGATGAGTAAAACTTTGTATATAATTATGAAAGAAAGGGTAATATGAAATCTAACAAGTTGTGCAATTTTTTTTTTACATTCACAGGTCAATTTTTTCGAAGATGTTGGTTCTAAAACACTGCAGTACATGGACTCTTTATTTCAACAAGACAATCTTCAGAAGTCAAAGTTCTTCAAAGGTCTGCCAAAAATTCTTGTCAAATTACCAAAGGTTTGAGTTTTTTATTATTTCTTTAAGTAACCTGCTCATGTTTCTATTCTTGTTTTCATTATATTTATCCCTGTCTGTCTGACAAAAAAAACTAAATAGTTTCCTTTGGTTAAGAAGCCTTTATATTTGATGGCATTTTGATACCCTAGAAATCAAGTGATTTTGGATAAAAATGTATACAATGTATAAAAAATATAATATCATTAATGTTATTTTCATTTTTCTAGAGAGTAAATGTACAAAGAATATTGCCACCTTTATTGAAAGAGTGTGTGAACCCTGAGATGATACCATTTGTATTGCCCAACATCCTTCAGATAGCTGAACAGGCCACAGACAAGGAATATATTACCTATATTTTACCTGACCTGATACCCATCTTCAGAATAACCTCCCCTGTGCAGGTATGACCATAATTAAAACTATTGAAACATTATTTTTTTATGCCATTTTTAATGTAACTCTTAACCAAATGACAAAATGTTATACTTGACAAAATTGCAGATGACAAATTGAATGAAGCTCAAAAGATTATTTCTGTTGTTATCCCCCATCAAAGGTGAGGTGATATAGCTTTTTTCTGTCTGTCCATCCATCTGTTCGTCCATCTGTCTGGACGGCATCTTCTAAAATCCTTGACGAAATTTGATGAAACTTCATACATGTGTTTGTTATAATAGTCTGCCGATATACTTATTTTTTTTTTTAATACTGTGTCATGGAAAAAAGGTTTGGTTTTTTTTTTTCAGTGGGGGATATAATTTCAATGAGATCACTTTTTGAAAATGTGGAAAACATTGTGGAAAAAGGTGAAAATGCTGGTTACCAGCATTTTCTCCTTTTCCCACAATGTTTTTAAAAGTATTTTCCAACAGGGTTGTTAAAACAGGGGATTATCAGGTAAAGGGTTAGTATGTAAAATATCGAAACAGTTATTAAGCAGCTAGTCATAAATGACAAATATTTGCACCTGAAGTAGTAGCTTTAACCATTTACCAAACAATTCCAACTTTTAACAATCTTGGGCAAAAAGACCTTTGAAAACATTGTGGGAAAGGAGAAAATGCTGGTGACCAGCCAGTTCTCCTTTTCCCGCAATATTTTCTATCCTATCAAGGCCAACTTCCACAATTTTAGCCACATTTAATTTGGGCTGTGCATGATGCGTTGGGTTTGGACAAGTCTTCACCCTTATCCTGATAAATAAATGAAGATGAACTTTTCAAACCGATAGTAAAATCCCGAATAATGTTATTTGAAACTTATTTTTAGCAAAAAATATCTTCTTGTCAGACAGGGTAGATCCAAGATCAGACTGCACAGAAGGTGCAGTCTGATCTTTATCTAGACTGTCTGCAAAAGGTCAGTGAGTGGTGCTTGGCAGCCTAGGGGTTAAATTTTGCTGTGTGGTAAAGGGTTGAAATGAGTGCATGTATGATTTCCAGCAAAAAGACAAATTTAGATGAAAAGTCTTGTTTTGGTAGACTGATCAACAAATAATTAACGAATTAATGTACAATTCTCATGCTTGGGCATAAAATTTTGAAATTTGATTATAGTATAAGAAAAAACAATAAATGCACAGCTCAGCTAGGCCTGTATTCACCAACCATTCTTAATAATATTCTCAATCTAATTCTCAAGGATTTGGTCTAGCCAATCAGAAACTGTGTTACTTTCTTACTTTAGAATAAGCCTATGTACGCAGCTTAGAATGGTTGGTGAATATGGGCCCTGATTTTATAAGATTTCTTTTTAAAAGGGGTCTTTTTATCGTATAATTCAATATTTTTTAGGTATTACTTATCTTTATGGAAAACATGAGCTTGTTACTGAAGAAGACACCTGCTGCAGACATAAAAAGTCATGTGTTACCCATGATTTATAAAGCTCTGGAATCAGACAATGTACAAATACAGGTAGGAGAACAGTGTAGATAATGATGAGTTTGTAGGATGTAGGTCCCTCTGTGCTCTTGGTATATTGAGTATTGATTGTTAGTGAAAAATATCTAGGAAGAAAGAATCAGATACAAGTAGGTCCAGGCACAAGGCCTGAGCTCTAATTTGAATTGACCATTTGGTTCTTTTATTTGCCTAGTATAAAGCTCAGATACATGTGAGACTTAAAGATACATCCTTACAGCTAGAGAGAAAGAAAACACTGTTAAAGTTTGATAGACTGTAGAATGGGTCAGAATTGAGTCAGCTGTGTAAACATAAATAAATTACTGATATATATGGTGTAAGGAATAAAAACATACTTATATTGTAAATTTTTTATTTAAAAACGGAAACGTCACAACAGTGATTTCTTTGATTGCATCCAGAAAATGAAATGCATTTTCTATCAGTTGTAATATATGCAACCTTGCAACCATCAGGGCAACATTTGGCATTAAGATACAAGAACGATTATAGTTAAGTAAAATAAAGCTTACAACTGGTAAAAAATTGGCTGAAAACAAGTATAGATGTATCTTTAACTATATTTTGCACCATTTAACCTTGATTGGATGGAAAACCGTAACTATCGTACAAAATCCATTGTATGGGCTTTGGGTTGAACCCTTAACATTCAAATTGGTGGTCCTGTGTTTTACCACAATGCCACAGCTTCACTGCAAAGTTGTTTCTGTGTAAAATTTGTCTTTTCTATACACCTACTGACCACATTTGTGGCTGTTATTTCACTTTGTTTGCCTTGAACTGTGTTTTAATACCTTCTCCAAAACTTTTTCAGTCATATCTCATTCATGGGGTTGGTCCTACAGTATATTGCCCAAGAATACTCTAAACAAAATTGCAAATACACTCTATCAAAATTGGAAAAAAGGTAACAATATTGTTTGCATTAATGTGCAGTTTCTTGCATATCATTAACCCTTTACCGCACAATGCCACCTTTTAACGCCCCTGGGAAAAACGCCTTTTGAAAACATTGTGGGAAAAGGAGAAAATGCTGGTAACCAGCATTTTCTCCTTTTCCCACAATGTTTTCTACCCTATCAAGAGAAAATTGCACCATTTGAGCCACACTGAAATTGTCGTCTGCAAATGCTTCCAGTTTCGACAGGGCTAAAATTTTGTCGTCTGGTAAAGGGTTAAGAGGATAATCATTTTATTTCATACAATTATATGTCATATTTATTTTTTCAGGAGCTGTGTTTAAACATCATTCCAACATTCGCTGACATGATAGACTATACAGTATTGAAAAAGTCCATCACACCTCGGATAAAAAAGTTATGTCTCGAAACACATGTGATTGGGGTGTGTAATTGCTGATTTTTCATTATTTCAACGTAGAAAGCATATCAAAATTTTTGTTTTGGATTTTTGGTCAGTGTAGATCAAAGATCACACCGAACAAAAACATCGGTCTAATCTTGAACCCTTTGCCACACAATCCTTGGTTTTTAATGACCCTGAGGAAGAAGCCTTTAGAAAACATTGTGGGAAAAGGAGAAAATGCTGGTAACCAGCATTTTCTCCTTTTCCCACAATGTTTTCTACCCTTCCAAAGTCAAATTTTAATTTTTGAGTCACATTTGGTTTGTCATCTGCAAGTGCTTTCAGTTTGGACAAGTCTAAAATTTTGTCATTTGGTAAAGAGTTAAAGTTAAACATTGTTTTTACTTCGATTGTGAAAAAAAGTTCTTTCACCGTCTACTAAATCGCTCTGGATGATTGGTTCCTGGAAACCTCAACCAGTACTTTTGCGGTGATGTGGGTTGTTCCAAAGGCTGGCCCTGCCCATGACAGGATTTGAACCTAGAACTTTTGATGCAGCACTCTACCCCTACACTGCTGTCTCCCACTGATCTTTGATCTGCAGTGACAACTTTGTTGAGATATCCTAGCATAAGATTGCCTTAAAATTTCAACTTTAAAGTCCTTCTTTCCTTTACAAATGAAATGTTGTTACAAATATAGATTGTCGGGTGAGATAAACTATAGTTGTAAACTGTAACTGTTTCTTTTCTTTTCAAAATTTCTCTTGTGATGATTAGTATGTTGTTTTAAAACATCTATATGTGTTTTGGTCTGTTTTGTGATAGAGTATGAACTGCATGACAAATATTCTGCCTTAACTCTTTACCACACAATCCCGACTTTTAACGACCCTGAGAAAGATGCCTTTGGAAAACATTGTGTGAAATGGAGAAAATGCTGGTAACCAGCATTTTCTCCTTTTTCCACAATGTTTTCTACCTTTCCCAAGACAAATTTCAAATTTTCGGTCACATTTATTTTGTTGTCTGCAAGTGCTTTCAATTTAGACTAGTCTAAAATTTTGCCGTTTGGTAAAGGGTTAAGACATTTTCTGTTGAAGATCGTATGTTGACACTTGTTCTTGGTAATAAGTTTTCTTAAGCATGTACTGAGACAAAAGTATATTTGTCCTATTGCTAGGTCGCTGATGTACATGTTTATTCTTAGCTTACTAGAGCACATATTAATTCTTTACTAAATGACAAAGCTTTGGACTGGACCAAATTGAAAGCATTTGCAGACGAAATATTAAATGTAGACGATATCTGTCCTTGCTAGGGCAGAAAACATTGTGGAGAAAGGAGAAAATGCAGGTTACCAGCATTTTCTCCTTTTCCCACACAATGTTTTCAAAAGGCTTCTCTTTCAGGTTCGCTAAAAATCAGGATTGTGTGGTAAAGAGTTAAGTGGTCTGATGTGATTGCTCACTCCTTTGTCCATCCATCTGTCTGGCTGTCTGTCTATCTATCAGTTCAACCATCCTTTATTGTTTACTGAAAAAAGGAGCTATTGTTACAAGCAATTACTCGTTTTCCATACTGCAGTTTCCATATGATTAGGAAAAAAGCCTTTTTCCACAGATATTTTCAAGGGCTGTCAGTTTTGAGGAGCTATACAAGTTGTATTTGTATGGAAGTAGATGAAGCAATGTACAATTTTACCCAACTTTCAGGTTCGAGTTAACTGTTTATTGTGCATGGGTAAACTATTAGAACACATGGACAAGTGGTTTGTACTGGATGAGGTGTTTCCCATTCTGACCTCAATCCCAAGTCGGGAACCAGCTGTGTTAATGAGTATATTGGGTAAGTAGGTGAATAATAATTCTTAACCCTTTCCCAAACGACAAATTTTGGACTGGTCCAAATTGAAAGAGTTTGCAGACGACAATTTTAAATTTGATGAAAATGGCAGAACGGTCTCTAAAAGGGTAGAAAACACTGTGGGAAAAAGAGAAATTGCTGGTTACGAGCAATTTCTCTTTTTCCCACAGTGTTTTCAAGAGACTTGCACTGCAGACATGTGAAAACCAGGGCTTGTTTGGGAAAGGGTTAAATTCAGTGCTAGAGAAAGTATCATTTGATTTCAAAGGTGACATTGAATTTATTGTTCACATTGTCTGTGCATGTCATATTCTTCGAAGATTGACCTGTCTGCTATGACGCATCACTTGATAAAAAATGGACATATATCAATATGCAGTGCGTAAATTGCCGCTTCAAAAGTGCAGGTGAAAATGGCAATGAATAGTAGGTCTGTGGAAAATTTAAGCAAGTTTTAAGCTACAAATTTCTTAGAAGACAAAATGATTTCAAACGGGGAAAATAGATTTTTTAGAATACCAACTGTTTACTGCAAATCTCTGTCAACAGTTTCTAAATGTAGACACGGGAAAAACCGGTATTTGTGCAACAGACTGACAATAAAAATAATGTCCCCACCTTTCTGGGCTTATACCGGGGCCTTTTCCCAAGCTTATAGGAGCTTATGTTTATAAATGGCTTGTGCATATGTTATATGCTAGCTACCCATGGCTGGATGAATTATACAAGGTAGGTTTTAGAGAGTTAACGGATATTTTATTTCAAAATTTGTTGCTTTGATTCTCGCCTTGAAAAATAGTCTGGTTCTGTACCCAGAATGCCCATATCAGATAGGTTGTGTATTTGAAACATGCCACCCACTGGAAGATAATGTTGTTGTTCATGATTTTACCTTTACTGTGTTTACAAACATTGTCAGTAGCACATTTGATAAAGTGTTTTATTTGTAATTGGGATCTCTGGATTTGGTAGTGTTGGTTTCTTGGAGTAAACATTAGAACATTTTGCAGAGCTAAAGCCTGGAATCAATAAAACCCAGATGCACCCTTTTATCAAAGTTCTAAAAATTGTCTTTGGCATATATGACAAAAAAGCTAGTATACGAGCAACACCCAGGTCAAAAGTGGTTTAATGCATCCCTGTTCCCTGTAATGCGCTATACAAAGCAATTTGTCTCATAATTATTGATCTATAAAATCTATTTGGTCTAACAACTGTCTGAATCTGGAGCTAGTACAGTCCTTTGGACATACAAAAAATTAAAAATAAGAAGTTTCGACTTGCGTCAGCGTTGCAAAATACTTTTTGTAGATGCATGAAACCCCTTTTCACAGAGCACAACTCATCTATACAGAAAGGTGTGACATAATTGTATTGCACAATACTTAATCCCTCATATAATTTTCTTGAATGTTTCAGGTATATACAAAGTGACTTTTACTCACGCCAAACTTGGAATAACTAAAGACATTCTAGCAGGAAAAGTTTTGCCATTCCTGATTACAGTTTGTATAGATAACAACCTAAATTTAATGCAGGTATGAAATTCTCTGTCAAGAAAATGTCACCTTTTTGTTTCTCAAGTATCGTCGACCGTCCTTGAATCATACCCGTCCTTGGATGGTGCCATCATGCATTTCAGTGATACCGATGAATCAGGTGAGAAGATAATGTCATAATTAGGTTGCCGGCTTTTGACTTCCTTTTAGAAGCTACATTACCATTAACTGCATCGAAATGCATTTCAAAAGAGCAAATATAGGCTTAATTCGAGACATGTCCCCAAAATGACACAACTTTCTTATTCCCATTTTTAGCTCACCTTAGCACAACGTGCTAAAGGTGAGCTATTGTGATCGCCCTATGTCTGGCGTCCGTCGTCCGTCGTCTGTCGTCCGTCGTCTGTCGTCCGTCAACAATTTCTTTAAACATCTTCTTCTCCTAAACCACTGGGCCAATCTTGATGAAACTTGGCAGGGATGTTCCTTGGGTGAAGCACTACCAAAATTGTTCAAAGAATTGAATTCCACCCACAACTCTGGTTGCCATGGCAACAAAAAGGAAAAAAAAGCAAAATCTTTGAAAATCTTCTTCTCTGAAACTAGAGGGCGCAGAGCTTTGATATTTGGTATGTAGCATCTCCTAGTGGACCTCTACCAAGTTTGTTCATTTGATGTCCCTGGGGTCAAAACTGGCCCCGCCCCGGGGGTCACAAGTTTGAGCATAGTCATAAAGAAGGAAAACTTTAAATATCTTCTTCTATAAAACTTGAAGGCGTAGAGCTTTGATATTTGGCATGTAGCATCTCCTAGTGGACCTCTACCAAGTTTGTTCATATGATGCCCCTGGGGTCAAAACTGGCCCCGCCCCGGGGGTCACAATTTCCAACATAGGAACAAAGAAGGAAAACTCTAAAAATCTTCTTCTCTAAAACTAGAAGGCATAGAGCTTTGATATTTGGCATGAAGCATCTCCTAGTGGACCTCTACCAAGTTTGTTCATATGATGCCCTTGGGGTCAAAACTGGCCCTACCCCGGGGCTCACAAGTTCGAACATAGGAACAAAGAGGGGCAGTTTTAAAAATCATCTTCTCTGAAACTGGAAGGCGTAGAGCTTTGATATTTGGTATGTAGCATTTCCTAGTGGACCTCTACCAAGTTTGTTCATATGATGCCCCTGGGGTCAAAACTGGCCCCGCCCCGGGGGTCACAAGTTTGAGCATAGTAACAAAGAAGGAAAACTTTAAAAATCTTCTTCTCTGAAACTTGAAGGCATAGAGCTTTGATATTTGGCATGTAGCATCTCCTTGTGGACCTCTACCAAGTTTGTTCATATGATGCCCCTGGGGTCAAAACTGGCCCCGCCCCGGGGGTCACAATTTCCAACATAGGAACAAAGAAGGAAAACTTTAAAAATCTTCTTCTCTAAAACTAGAAGGCATAGAGCTTTGATATTTGGCATGAAGCATCTCCTAGTGGACCTCTACCAAGTTTGTTCATATGATGCCCTTGGGGTCAAAACTGGCCCTACCCCGGGGGTCACAAGTTCGAACATAGGAACAAAGTGGGGAAACTTTAAAAATCATCTTCTCTGAAACTGGAAGGCGTAGAGCTTTGATATTTGGTATGTAGCATTGCCTAGTGGACCTCTACCAAGTTTGTTCATATGATGCTCCTGGGGTCAAAACTGCCCCCGGGGGCCTCAAGTTTGAGCATAGTAACAAAGAAGGAAAACTTTAAAAATCTTCTACTCTGAAACTGGAAGGCGTAGAGCTTTGATATTTGGCATGTAGCATCTCAGAGTGGACCTCTACCAAGTTTGTTCATATGATGCCCCTGGGTCAAAACTGGCCCCGCCCCGGGGGTCACAAGTTCGAAGATAGGAACAAAGAAGGAAAACATTAAATTTCTTTTTCTCTTAAAAGGGAAGGTGTAGAGCTGTGATATTTGGCATGTAGCATTTCCTAGTGGACCTCTACCAAGTTTGTTCATATGATGCCCGTGGGTCAAAACTGGCCCAGCCCCGGGGGTCACAAGTTCGAACATAGGAACAAAGAAGGAAAACTTTAAAATTCTTCTTTAAACCTGGAAGGCGTAGAGCTTTGATATTTGGTATGTAGTGATTCTCTTCTAAGTTTGTTTGCCCGTCTAAGCGCAACAAGTTCATTGAGTTCAAAATTGGGTCATCTTGGGTCATAAACTAGGTCACTAGGTCAAATTAAAGAAATACCTTGTTGGCACTCTCGAGGCCACATTATTTGCTCAATTGCCTTGAAAATTAGTTAGAAAGTTTGTCTTTATAAAGTCTCACATAAGATTAATTTGGGTCAACTTGGGTCATAAACTAGTTCACTGGGTCAAATTAAAGAAATACCTTGTTTGCACTCTGGAGGCCACATTTATTGCTCAAATGACCTGAAATTTGGCCAGAATATTTGTCTTGATGAAATACTAGATGAGTTTGGATTTGGGTCACCTAGAACCATAAACTAGGTCATTAGGTCAAAATAAAGAAATACCTTGTGGGCACTCTAGAGGCTACATTATTTGCTTAATTGCCTTGAAAATTGGTCAGAATGTTTTAACCTTTTACCACACAATTCCAACTTTTAACAACCCTGAGAAAGAAGCCTTTTGAAAACATTGAGGGAAAAGGTCTTTGTAAAATCTCACATGAGTCTGAATTTGGGTCAACTTGGGTCATAAACTAGTTCACTTGGTCCAATTAAAGAAATAGCTATTGGGCACTCCAGAGGCCACATTTATTATTCATTTGATTTGAAAATTGGTTAAAATGTTTCTTTTGATATAGTCAAAGACCAGTTCAAATTTGGGTCACCTGGGGTCATAATCTAGGTCACTAGGTCAAATTAAAGAAATATCTTTCGGGCACTCGAGGCCACATTTTTTGCTCAATTGACTTGAAAATTGGTCAGAATGTTTGTCTTTATGAAATATGAGTTTGAAATTGGGTCACCTGCGGTCAAAAACTAAGTCACATGGTCAAATTAAAGAAAAACCTTTAAGGCACTCTGCTAAGGTGAGCGACCCAGGGCCATCATGGCCCTCTTGTTTTTAAAATACATTTTACAGTCAAAAAACACCTGAAATGTTTTTTCAGCATATCAGTATTTTGGCATGGTGTTTTTCAATGTTTCTTTTTTACGATAATCCCACCCACTTTTTTGACAGTAAGGCCAAATCTATTATATCATGTGTTTTACGAAAAGGGTTCCGTATACATTTTCAGTCCTGTGATAATGCAGTTATAAACTATGACATAAAAAACATGTCAATTATAGTAAGAAAAGAATTCCAAACTTATTTCTGTGTAAATCCGCAAGTATTCTGTACAATTTCATTGCTAAGTTACTATAACAATGATAAACGACAGTTGAAATTAGCTTGCCCTGTAAAGGATGTGTGTATGACGTCATTTATTGGGTTAAATAACTACAACAACACGTATTAAAATTTTAAAGTTTATGTACTGTACGACGTTTCGGCATTTGCCTTCTTCAGGAGTACATAATAAATTAAATTGCTATAAACAAACGTGACGTCATAAACGTTACGTTACACAGAGAATTGCGGAAAAAAAAAAAAAACGCATAAGAAAGCGTGCAATTTAGCGTAAATGAGTAAGACATATTAATAAGCATACCTTAGATTCACCGCAAAAACATCGCAACTGCAGCCTGATTCAAGCTGTAGTTACGAGGTCTCCACAGCAAACAGGCGATATATGAACTCCATAATAAAGCAAAGATGTGATTACGTAACATAATGAGATGGCACCAAAAACAGTTAAGGGTGCAATACAAGTCAATACAAGTGTGCACAGACGTGTTGCCTGTAATGCATCTATAAAAAAAAAAAAAAAAAAACGTAGTAAGTGAAGGAGAGCGCGTAACCGGATAATAAGTATACTTTAATTCCTATATAAAAAAATAGTCATTTAAAAAATGTGAAATAGGAAAAAACGGTTAGCGCTCCTATGCCCAAAAGGAAAAGTAATGCTTGTATATGTCAATTAAACTTCATATAAATGCTTAGTATTTAAGCCGTTTGGGTTCATTGTCTTCAGCTTATGTATCCAAAAAGTTTCTTTACAAAGTCGATCCATATCATTTTTCACAATATCAATGGGCATGAAAGTGAAATCTTCAATGCTGTGATTATCCCCATTAAAATGAGATGCTACTGAAGAAGAAAATGCTGGATCTGTGAAATTATTAATATCGAATCTGTGACTATTCATACGTCTTGAGACAGGCTGTTTAGTCTGTCCGACGTACTGTGTTTGACATTGACTACATGTTATCAGGTACACTACATTTTTAGTTTTACAGTTGGTATCGTGCCTCATAGTAAAGGTTTCACCAGTACTAGTGCTAGTAAATGTCTGTGAATTTGCTATACTATTCCAGTGTGAACAACGTATACTGTTACAAGTTTGAGATTTGAATTCTGCAAATCTATTGCTTTTTAGGTCAGAAGACACTAAGAAATCATACAAATTTTTAGGATGATTAAAAGCCACAATAGGTTTAGATGTGCAGAAAATTTTCTTTACACAGTCATTTTTGGAAAGCTTTAGTAAACTCCAATATTTGTGAATAATTCTACCTATTTCGGGCAGAGAAGGGTTGTATTCAACAGTGAAGGGAATCACAGATGCAGTTGTTTTTGGCTTTTCTTCTAGCGTCTCTTCTTGGGAGAGATTGGCTACCTTGTTCAAACAATTATCTAGTAAATCGCTGGGATATCCGCGCTCCATGAAGAAACTTTTCAAAAACTGCTCAAAATTTTTTTTTTAAATGGTCATTTATTGAGGGCATGGTTCAAGGACAGTACCTCTAGAAATAGAATGCGATCAAAGTTGGTTTTGAATGTAAACAGGTAAAATAATTAGAAGGTATGAGAAATAAAACAACAACACGCATACAAAGCACATGCAATCAGTTTATTTTCCCAGTGTAATTTTTATAATTAAAGATATGTCCATAGATTGATGGCTGTTTCTTGCTTATGGGCACGACTCGTGGATGGTCGAGGATATCTTCGTCATAACTCACTGCTTTAGAGTAGTACACTTGAATTCCTGTTCTGATGAACACAAATGAAGGGAAAAAAATGATAGGAAAAAAATAACAGAAAAAAAGAAACAGTTTCAACAAAATTATGATTAAATTGCCAACAAAAGCTTATATCTGGTGAAATCATTTGTCTCATATAATGAGATCTGACTTTGAAAAGGTAGAAAATATTGTGACAGATGGAGAAAATGCTTTTTATCAGAATTTTTTCCTAAAACACTTGCTTCTCAAGGTTGTTAAAACTCAGGTTTGTTAAACAGTTAAAATTATTGATGCATCAAGCATCTTTTGAATACACATATGATTCAAACAGATATTGTCATGCTTATAATCATGCTATTTAGATTGTGCTGTGTTCTAGCTTGTCATTTACAACATACAAACACCTGTCATATAACAGTTGTACTCTTTTTCTCAATTGTTTTTCTCAGTTGTTTGTCCTTATGCTCAAAAATTCTATTGAAATGTGCACCAACTGACCTTAATACTCACCAATGCGACATTACAAGTACCGTTCGCCCTCTCACATCACAGTTTTGTACCTATATGATCCTAGATGACCTTATCTTGGTATTTCCCTTTGCCAGAGATTTTATTAAGTCTATCAGACTTTGTGTCAATGAAAAAGTTGTGTTTTATTGAGTTCCTTCTGAGTCCCATTTAAACCTGCCTAAATAATTACTTATATATCTTAATCCATTTGGGAAAAAATAAAAACAAAACTGACTTTAATGAGAAATTTCTGAAAGTTGTCTTCAACTTCAGTCATGTAAAGCAACAGTTAGCTCCTGTAATGAATGTGCTGGGAATCACTGTATAACTCTGTCAATGGTAACCAGTTGAAAATTGATTTTAAAAGAAACACAATCACATAGGCTCAATTACATCATGGTACCGATGTAGGTCAAGATAAATTTGTCAACAATTTGGATTTCTGATGGTCAGATTTTGCAGTTAGAGTTAAAAACTTTGTAGTTTTTTTTACTGATATAGAGGATATTTGTTTTTTTCGGTGAAAGATCGAAATTTATTTCATCGAGTGAACATCATCGGTAATATTTTCATGAGTGGCTGCACGAGTGAAAATATTACCGATGATGTTCACTCGATGAAATAAATTCACAAAAAAAACCAAATATTCTATTTATTTCATGCTTCTAATGCCTTTTTTTGTCGAGACTTCCATAAAAATCAGTACAAACTCCCCGTGGTCGGTATTCTCACTGGTTGTACCCGTGTAATATCGAAAAATATTTTCACCGCTATTTCTTGATATCCTACTGGAAAGCATGAAATAAGTAGTTATATTGATTCAATATTTTCACTCACATTTGTGTACATTCCAGGAAAGGGATGAGCTTTGGTATTTTGCATCCCAGCAGATTTTCATGGGTATACACTAAACAAAATTTCTAAACGGCCACTTTTAAGCTTGAATTCCCCATATACCTTTTCTTTTGCGTCTGCTATCCAGAACAGAGACAGTTCATTTGGTTTTTATTTTTTGGAGAATAATTGACCAGTGTAAATGCAAACTTCACCCGAAGTCTGAAATTTCTTTTGGTGTGTGTATACTTTTGAAAGGAACTTATTTAATGTTTATTCACTCAGCATTGAAAATTGAAAAATCATTTTTTTGAAAACGTCATGCTCCTTCTCTTAGTTTATATTTTTGTGTAGAAAATAATTTTCATTTTTTTCTTTCGTATTAGTGACAAAATTTCAGTAATTTATGATTATCTATTTACCTTGTTTTGGCTGATAGACACCACGCATGCACAAACCATGCGTTTTTCCTTTTTTTAAAAAGGTATGCCTTCTGTTGGCAGAATCAAGAATCTTTTCATTACGATACCATGGCTAACGTCCAGATATATGTTACATTTTGTTTTTATCTACCTGTCTATTACTTGGTCAAATTTAAAAGGAGAAACAAAAGTGGCCGATTAGAAGTTTTGCTGAGTGTATAGATACTTTCATGACGAAACTGGAAACACTTTATCTGTCAATATGCTTGGTTATAAATACCATAGATTTGCGTACATTTCAGTTTAGTGCCTATATGAAGCTGATCAAGGAAATGGTGGAGAAAGTGGAGTCAGAACATCGCGGCAAACTCGAACAGCTTGAGCAGATGAAACAGGAACAAAGGTATTGACTTTTTAATCCTTTACCACACAATCCAGAGTTTTAGTCATCCTGAAGAATAAAACTTTTGAAAATGTTGTGGGAAAAGCAGAAAATGCTGGTAACCAGCATTTTCTGCTTTTCCCACAACATTTTCTACTCTTTCAGACACAAATTTCATCATTTGAGCCACAATTAATCTCTTATCTGTAAATACTTTTAAATTTGGACCAGTCCAAGGTTTTGTCGGTTGGTAAAGAGTCAGCTCTTTGCCTCCTGTAGACAACATTTTTGTTCTGGTTGCAGAATACTTTTGAAAACATTCTGGCAAAAGGAGAAATTTAGGGGTACTTTAATCTTTGGGTTTTTCTTTTTTTTTTTTTGGGGGGGGGGGTGTAATGTAGATTTATTTGCCATGTTTACAATCCACAATATTTTAATTCGTCATAATGGCATACATTCAAGACATTATGTATTAAAGGCACATACAAAGTCTTGATTTAATTTTGGCAAGCCAAAGAAAAATAAAAGAATTTTCTGCAAGTATAGAAAAAGACTTTCATGAGCAACCTTCTGCTTTGTCACTTTGTTGCCACTAAAACTATGTTTGCAAAGCATCATAATGTATGTACCTCACAATAGGGTTATGGGTTAAAGGGGCGTCAAACCAGATTTTGATTGAATTTCTTTTTGAGACGGGTGGGTAAAGTTGATATTGCGTAAGGAAAAATCATAAGGATTTGGCTGTTTACCCTTATTTGGGGTAAAAAAAACAAAAATAAAAACATGCCGAGAAAAAAAGCCTCTGGTGGGACCCAAACCCACAACCTTCAAATCCATACTCGGCGACTCTAATAACTTAGCTATAGGGGATAATTTGACTCTACCAACTTACCTGTAGGGGAGAATTTGGCATGTTTAAAATGTATTTATCCCTTCCCATGCAATAGCAGCAATGCAATAACACACAGAAAAGGAAATTTGAAAGTAAAAATACAGAAAACTTGGTAATTCCATATGTATTTTATCTATGTTTTAATTTCAAAGCCGTCTTTTCATGTGAATAATAATTAGCAGTCTTTCTCAAAATTTTCTAAAAAACTTGTGCAAAAAATGAAATCTGGTTTAAAGTCCCTTTAAACATGCATTGTATTTTGTCCCTTTCTCCCACCTCCCATATATGTACCCCATTTTAATCCTTTTTATTAACCCTTATCCTGCTAAATAAATGAAAGTAAAAAGCCAAATTCTGCTGTTTCAAAGGTATTTTGAGGGGGGGGGAATCTCCAGATCAGACACTGTAGATCCAAGATCAGACTGCATGTTCTCTGCAGTCTGTTCTTGATGTACACTGTCCGCAAAAGGTCCTTGAGTCATGCTTCACAGCCTAAGGCTTAATTAACCTTCAGAGTGCATGCATAACTTTAGTGGCTTCCATAGTTTTTGTACATGATGATCAGATGGGGCAAATTGATTTTGCTGTCTGACCATACCCTGTAATTTTTGTTATTTTGAAAAATCTGTATCTACACAGTTATTTTCAAATCTCCGCCTATACAGTCTGTTACATTAAAAAATCTTGGCAATTTTTCTTTTTTAATTGCAACATAAGCCCTTAATAAAAAATACAGAGTTGTGATGACTCTGAAGAAGGAAGCCTTTGAAAACAGTGGGGGAAAAGGAGAGAATACATGTAACCAGGATTTTTTCCTTTCCCCTCAGTGCTACCCTATCAAATGCAAGTCAAATCATTTAAACCACCTGTGGTTTGTCAACTCAAATGCTTTGAATATGGACAAATCCAAAGTTTTGTTGTTCAGTAAAGAGTTAGCTCTTTACCAAAGAAAAAATTGTTGACTGGTAAAAATCCAAAGCACTTGCAGCTGACACATCAAATGTGATTCAGTTGTGGAAATTGCCTATAAAAAGGTTGGAAACATTGCGGGAAAAGGAGAAATTGTTGGTTACAAGCCTTATGTCCTTTTCCCCCCCTCAGTGTTTGCAAAAGTCTTCTTCCTTGACATTGTGAAAACTTGAGATTGTGTTGTAAGAGGTTTAGAAAACATCTGTTTTACTTTTTGCCCTCTTAACCCTTTCCCAAACGACAAATTTTGGACTGGTCCAAATTGAAAGAGTTTGCAGACGATAATTTCAAATTTGATAAAAATGGCAGAAAGTTCTCAAAAAGGGTAGAAAACACTGTGGGAAAAGGAGAAATTGCTCGTTATGAGCAATTTCTACTTTTCCCACAGTGTTTTCAAAAGACTTGTACTGCAGACACCTGAAAACCAGGGCTTGTTTGGGAAAGGGTTAAGGGTACACCTTTCTTTTATGCTTGTTTTTCTTTTTCATTCCATCTTTTGTTAAATTTCTCAGGGAAACAACTGCATGGTAAATTTTAAGCAATGTGCTTGTGTGATACCTACTCACTTTAACTACTTACTAACTCAATCTGTCTTTCTTTGAGTAGGCCAGCTTCTTGTGTTTTTTCTCTTTTAACAACCCAATAAATGTTACACTCTTAACCCTTTACTGCACAATGGCGCCTTTTAACGACCCTGGGAAAAAAGCCTTTTGAAAACATTGTGGGAAATCGGAGAAAATGCTGGTAACCAGCATTTTCTCCTCTTCCCACAATGTTTTCTACCCTATGAAAGAAAATTTGCACCATTTGAGCCACATTAATATTGTCGTCTGCAAATGCTTTCAATTTGGACAAGGCTAAAATGTTGTTGTCTTGTAAAGGGTTAAGTCTTTATTAGACAACAAAATCTTGCATGGGTCAGAGGTGAAAGCATCTGCAGACTACATGCCAAAATATAGCTCAAATGATATGATTTGTCATTGCCAGGACAAAAAACATAAAGGAAAAAGGAGAAAATGCTGGTAACCAGATTTAATTAAACAAAAGCTGGATTCAATAACATACAAAGTCAGTGACCTGTTATCCTGTTCATATCATTGTAAGATAGAAAATATATAAAAATCTTTCATCCCAAATAAATGAAGTAGCCTTTTTTTAACCAATGAAAATAAAATTCTTTTCCAAATGAAGAGATTTTTGGCCGGTTTGGAGTGTAGTAGTAGATGGTGTAAGATCAAAGATCAGACTGCACATTCTGTGCTGTCTGATCTACATGTTTACCACCCACAAAAGCTTTACATACATAGTATGCTGCATATAAGCCATGCTGTGTGAAAAGGGGGCATAGTGCATTTGTAAAAAGTATCACCCAGGTCAGCCTGCCCAGGCTGACCTGGGCTGAAACTTTCTGCTATCGGCCAATTTTCTGGACCAGTCTATCTCATGATTCACTCGGTTGTTAAAAAAAAAGGTGGCTATTATGGATCCATAATTATGTGATAGCTTGATTGGTACAGTGCATCACAAAGATGCATTAAGCCCCCTTTTGCCAGAACATGGCTCATATGATGGTGAAATATTTAGTCTTTTACCAAGCAGTATCATTTTTATGTAAACATGAAGAAAAAGGCTGTTTAAAGTATTGTGGAAAAAGGAACAGAAACTGGTAAAACTGGTAACCAGTACATTGTAATTGTTACTTTTGGAAGAGCTCAATATGAAGTTTTCTGGGGAAAAAAAAAGGATAAAACGTGGACCTATTATAAGAAGACATTATGAAGAACGTGTTGTGTCAAAACAATATTGTGTAACCATAGGCAGTGTCTGTGATTGTGAATTTGTTTTAATCCTTTTACTGAAATACAGATTTTTAAACTGCTGCATTTAGCGTCTTTGGTAAACATTGCTGGGAAAGGAGTTGTTGCCTTTACAAGTGATTGCATCTTTTCCCATTATGTTTACCACTCTTTTTTCAAAAATGATGTTTCCACCCCCTCCTACCTTTATGTGATTTGTAGTAAATTTTGGATGGTCTAAAGAGAGTCTATACAGTACAGGGTTAAATGCTTTGTAATGTAGGTACACATATCTAAAGGCACTTGCATTGGGAAAGAATTCTTCATATCAGTTTGTGCATGTTTATTATTATGACTATAACATCAGAGCTCCAGATAGAGGAAGTGATTTTGATTTCAAAATCGAAAATATTAATCACTCTCCACTAAACCCTATGTTATGGGTACTCATTAGAATTGTCTCATCGAGACGATTCTAATGAGTACCCACAACATAGGGTTTGGAAGAGAAATAATGGATTTAGAATACTATCACTCCCTCTTATCTGGAGCTCTGATTATTATGCATGTCCATTCTTTGCACTCACATAACTGTGTTTAACCCTTTCCCAAACAAGCCCTGGTTTTCACGTGTCTGCAGTACAAGTCTTTTGAAAACACTGTGGGAAAAGGAGAAATTGCTCGTAACGAGCAATTTCTCCTTTTCCCATAGTGTTTTCTACCCTTTTTGAGACCTTTCTGCCGTTTTCATCAAATTTAAAATTGTCGTCTGCAAACTCTTTCAATTTGGACTAGTCCAAAATTTGTCGTTTGGGAAAGGGTTAAGATAGTGTTTCACTCATATTTCATCCTATAAGACACATGTTATAAGGTTTTTATTGGTATTCATTAATTAACAAACTGTGTAACTGCATTTATATGACAAAAATGGTCTGTTCAATACCAAATGACAAACAAGGCCAAAATCAGCAATCTCGGCCAATACAAAAAAATTAGGCAAAAATCAATCAAAAGAAGGCTAATATGACTTGGTCAGTATCAAATACAGAAGGAAGGACATATTACAGCTGTTAATTAATAAAATGGTACTGAAGCAGTTTTGCATTGGCCGAGTTTTAGGTACCCTGTCTGTGGTATTAGCCCTCAGCCTTTGGCCTGGTATTAATACCACAGAGGCCAGACCTGTAACATAGCCTATTGAAAATCAAATGATTAATAATATTGAAACATACCGTCCAATTACATTAAACAAGCTCATATGGGACACTTGCTTTTGTAAAACAGACGCTTTCTGGGCACAGGTAAATCTGAATATAATGCCTTCCTCCAGGAAAGCAAACTCTTAATCAAACTACAAAATTTTCAACCTGTCCAAATTGAAAGCATTTGCAGAAGCCAATTTAAATGTGATTTAACTCTTAACCACACAACAAAATTGTAGACTTGTCCAAATCAAAAGGATTTGCAGCCGACAATTTAAAAGTGGCTCAGAAGTTGGTAGTTGCCTTCGATAGGGTAGAAAACATTGTGGGAAAAGGAGAAAATGCTGGTTACCAGCATTTTCTCCTCTTCCAACAATGTTTTCAGAAGCCTTTTCTTTCAGGGTTGTTAAAAGTTGGGATTGTGTAAAACCTAGGATTGTCTGATAAATTGTCAATACAGATTACTTTCTTAGGGGAGGTGGCCTCTAAGACATGTTTTACAGTGTTTATAAAACTGATATTGTTTCCACGTAAAATTATATCTTTTTATGTGAGGAGGGTACACCATTGGGAATTACAGAAAACAGCTCTACTAGATTTTGATGTAATTCCCAACAAAAAAGGGTTATAGAAGCATGAAATAAACAGAATATTTGTTTTTTTTTTCGGTGAAAGATTGAAATTTATTGCATCTCATGAACATCATCAGTAATTTTTTCACTTGTGGCTGTGCCAATCTTTAAAATATTACCGATGATGGTCACTCGATGAAATAAATTTTGATCTTTCACCAAAAAAAGCAAAATATCCTCTATTTATTTGATATCTTTTTTCCTCAAATAACTCAGTTTTCTTAGACCGTTTTCAATTTTCATCCAACCATTTCTTATTTTTATCATTTTATTTCTTATTTTTATCATTTTGACTGCAAATGTTTTAAGCCATTATTAAATGACAGTGTAATTATTTGTTATGTTGTAAGGGGTTAAAAGATCTTGTAAAATTTATCCTATATGACTTGGTGAAAGTTAAATAAAGAACAAGTCATACTTCTTTATATTGGTAGAGATTTTCAGCTTGGCCATATTTTCCCATCTTCTGTTTTTTCACATACATGTATTAACCCTTTACAACACAATTCCGACTTATAACGACCCTGAGAAAGAATCCTCTTGAAAACATTGTGGGAAAAGAAGAAAATGCTGGTAACCAGCATTTTCTCCTTTTCCCACAGTGTTTTCTACCCAATCCAACACAAATATTAAATATGAGTCACATTAATTTTGTTGTCTGCAAAAGCTTTCAATTTGGACTGGTCTAAAATTTTGTCATTTGGTAAAGAGTTAAAGAATACTTACCTGCTTGTTCTAAGAAAATTTATATAGTGAACTTTTTGTTTTTGTGAACAATTGATTTGTCTCTGGCTTTTTCTTTGGAAAAATATACTCTAGTGACTCTTGTTTGGCTTAACATGGTGATGGGTTGGCTTTTACTCTTTACCAAACGACAAAATTTTAGACCAGATTGAAAGCTTTTGCTGACAACAAAATAAAATGTGATTCGAAAATCAAAATTTATCTTGGGAAGAGTAGAAAACATTTTGGGAAAAGGAGAAAATGCTGGTTACCAGCATTTTCTCCTTTTCCCACAATGTTTTCAAAAGGTTTCTTCTTCAGGGTCGTTAAAACTCAGGATTGTGTGGTAAAGGGTTGATAACATTCACTTTGGAAAGAAGAATTGGAATAGTTGTTGTAAAGCTTTACCTTATGATCAAGCGTATTA
Organism: Tridacna gigas; assembly: GCA_945859785.2. Lineage (NCBI taxonomy): Eukaryota > Metazoa > Mollusca > Bivalvia > Cardiida > Cardiidae > Tridacna > Tridacna gigas. The sequence goes on from OX244038.2 coordinate 56,168,129, forward strand.
ATGACTTTGAGGAAGAGGGTATATGAGGGTATTTGAAAATATTGTGGGAAAAGGAGAAAATGCTGGTAACCAGTATTTTCTTCTTCCACAATGTTTTCTACCCTTTCAGAAACAGATCCAACCATTTGAGCCAAAGTTATGGACCAGACTAAAATTTTGTCATTTGCTAAAGAGTATAAATAGGCTTAGCTGCTTGAAAAATTAGGAAAAGAAGCCTAGAGCTTTAGAGGTTCAGTGGATTGTAAACTTGAAAGATTTAATGTAATTTTCTCTGGTGTTAGTACAGGGATTGTCATATAATTCTGGCCAATTTCTTAATGCTTACATTTTTAGCTCACCTGAGCACGAAGTGCTGAAGCTGAGCTTTTGTGATTGTGCTGTGTCCCACGTTGTGTCTTGTGTGTCATCCAGGCATCAACAAGTACCTTGTGTGCACTCTAGAGGCTACACTTTCAGTCATATACTCATGAAACTTGGTCAGAATGTTTGTCTTGATAATTTCTCGGACAGGTTCGAAAATGGGTCATGTCGGGTCAAAATGTAGGTCACTGGGCTAAATGTAGGAAAAATCTTGTATGCACTCTAGAGGCCATATTTTGAGCCTGATACTCTTGAATCCAGGTTAGAATGTTTGTCTTGATGATATCTTGGACAAGTATGAAATTGGGTCATGTTGGGTCAAAAAGTAGGTCACTAGGCCAAATTTTACAAAAACCTTGCATGCACTCTAGAGGCCACATTTTCAGCCTGAAACTCATGAAAGTTGGGTAGAATGTTTGTCTTGATAATATCTGGGACAAGTTTGAAATTGGGTCATGTCTGGTCAAAAAGTAGGCCACTGGGCTAAATTTTAGAAAAATCTTGTGTGCACTCTAGAGGTCACATCTGTAGTCAGATACTCATGAAACTAGGTCAGATTGTCTGTCTTGATGATATCTCTCACAAGTTTGAAATTGGGTCATGCCGGACGAAAAATTAGGTCACTGGGCCAAATTGTAGGAAAACCTTCTGTCCTCCATAGAGGCCACATTTTCAGCCGTATACTGATAAAGATTGGTCAGAATGTTTATCTTGTTGATATCTCAAACAAGTTTGAAAGTGGGTCATGTCGGGGCAAAAAGTAAGTCACATGGTCAGATCTTAGATAAACCTTGTGTGCAATCTAGAGGCCACATTTTCAGCCTGATTCTAATAAAACTTGGTCAGAAAGTTTGCCTTGATGATACCTTGGACAAGTTTCAAAGTGCATCACATCTGGTCAAAAAGTAGGTCACTGAACCAAATCTTAGAAAAACCTTGTGTGCACTGTATAGGCCACATTGTTAGTCTGATACTCATGAAACTTGTTTTAATGATATCCAGGACAAGTTTAGAATTTAGTCACATTGGTTCAAAAAGTAGGTCACTTACACTTATGTGTTTTACATCATTAAAACCAGGATCTCTTCAGCTTTATCAACTGTAGATGACTTTCCTCAGGTGAGCGCTTTAGGGCGAATGGCCCTCTTGTTTAATCCAGTTCTCTTATGGGATTTTTTTTTTCAATTATCAAAGACTCAAATGAAAATGAAGAAAATCCACCAGCTAGTTTTGGAAAAATGAGCCATTTTAGATTTTGAATTAAACTTACAGCAAGATTCTGGGTAAAATGACCCTTGTATGGTAATTTTTTTCAACTGTCACTCCTACTTGTAAATATGGATGTAAGTTTTTTGTATTGTATAAGGGTTGATGGGAAGCATGCTCGGAGTAGTATTTGTAGAACAGGTCTTCAAACACATCCTCATGAATGTGGATAATTATCATGATTTTAGCCATACTCTATGAAAAGGGGGCGTAATGCATCTGCGAAAAGTATCGACCCAGGCCAGCCTGCGCAGTCCGCGCAGGCTGACCTGGGCCGAAACTTTACGCGATAGGTCAATTTTCTGTATGTCAAAGGACCAGACTGCCTCATGATTATGTCGGTTGTTAAAAAAAAAAATTGGCTATTATGGATCTATAATTATGTGAATGTTTGATCAGTATCACGCATCATGGAGATGCATTAAGCTCCCTTTTACCAGAGCATGGCTCATTTACGAGTTACCTTTTACCAAACAATCCCAAGTGTCAAAAAAGGTGACTTTAGAAAACATTGTGGGAAAAACAGAACAAGCTTGTAACCAGCATTTCTCCTTTATCCAAAATGTTTCTACCCTACCCAGTTAAAAACAAATTTCAATCTTTTATGCACATTTATTCAGTCAGCTGGAAATGCTTTCATTATGGACGATTCTAAAATTTATGGTATGGTAAAGGGTTAAATAAAATTGAAAACGATTTTGCAAAAGTAGAAATTTCTTTTTATGAACAATACCATCCTTTTGCAACAATTGTCTTTTTTCAAAGTCACCATTTGCTGCAACACAAAGAAATATGGCTGAAAGGGGGGGGGGGGATTGATTGAATACTTTTACAAACAAGATCAAGCCCAGATCCCTGGAAATGAATTCATATTTTATTTTTAGGTCTATGGAGATAACCAAAGTTGAAGACAGTGATGATCACACACTTATAAAGGGGGTCACTGATGATAAGCCACATACTATGGTGAGATACTGAAATGGTAGTTTTACACTTACAACTCTTTGAAATAATTCCTTGTTAGTAAGGAAGTAGGCTTTTGGAAACATTATGGGAAAAAGAAGCAGGTTCTTGTTAATTAAAAAACTGCTTTTTGTGATAAGATGATTCGATATCATTCAAATTGCACACTTTCTTTTACTCTAATTTTTTTTTTCTTTTGTCTTTTTTAGTTGTAATTTGTATGCTTAACACTTTACCACACGACAAAAATTTAGCCTTGTCCAAATTGAAAGCATTTGCAGACGACAATTTCAATGTGGCTCAAATGGTACAACTTTTCTTTGATAGGGTAGAAAAAATTGTGGGAAAAGGAGAAAATGCTGGTTACCAGCATTTTCTCCTTTTCCCACAATGTTTTCAAAAGGCTTCCTTCCCAGGGGCGTCAAAAGGCGTCATTGTGCAGTAAAGGCTTAAAGGGATTATAAATATACCCAGATCCTTAACTAAATAATTCCATGTATTAACAATGTGAGGAAAGTAGCCTTTGAAAAAAAATGGGAAAATCCACGAGTATTGCCAATAACCAGCACTTTCTCTTTTTCACACAATAGTTTCTACCTTTTTAAAGACAAATACCATCTGTAGAGTCACATTTGTCAACTCGAAATGCTTTCGATTTGGAGAATTCTTAACTCTTAGGCTGTTAAGCGTGACTCACTGACCCTTTGTGAACAGAATAGATCAAGATCAGACTGCACAGAACGTGCAGTCTGATCTCTGATCTACACTGTCCGATAAGGAGATATCATTCCTCCAAAAATACCTTAGAAATAGGAAAATTTAGGTTTATACTATCGGTTTGTATGTTTCATTTCTTTTATTTGTAGGATAAGGGTTATATTTTGTTGTCTGGTAAAGCCTTTATCCTTTACCACACAATCTGTGTTTTAACAAACCTAAGAAAAAAGGCTTTCTAAAACATTGTGGGAAAAGGAGAAAATACTTGTTGTCAGCATTTTCTCCTTTTCTCATAATGTTTTCTACCCTCTCACAGAACTTGCATCATTTGCATAACATTTAATCTGTGGTCTGAAAAATGCTTCCAGTTTGAAAAAGTCTAACATTTTTTCATCCGGTTAAGAGTCAAATAGGTTAATAATTGGAATACTTAGCTCAATGCTATACAGATTGATTGTAAACCTATTAAAAACTAAAGCATATAATGGAATAAAATAATATTTATCGAAGAATAGTGTAGATCAAACAGATTTTTCATGTATACTTCCTGCAAAAACAATTGAATTCAATAGTTTCCTGTTACTTATGAATTTGTTATGCTTGTTAGTGTCTAGCAGATCTTATTTATGTTTTCCTATTGCGTTACTATGATAGAAACGGTTGAAACTTAATCAAATGATAAAATTTTAGACTTCCCCAAATTCAAAGCATTCACAAACAACAAATTAAATGTGGTGCAAAGGTTTATCCCTTACCAGATAATTCCAAATGACAAAAATTTGGACTGAATTGAAAGCATTTGCAGATGACTAATATGACAATTTTTGTCCTTAGTAGGTTAGAAAACATTGTGGGAAAAGGAGAAAATGCTGGTTACCAGCATTTTCTCCTTTTCCCAAAATGTTTTCTACCCTTTGATAGATATTTATATTACATTGTATTTAAAACTTAAGGAAACTTTGAGGTTTTTTTTATTGGTTTTATGTTCTGTTTTAGATGGATGACTTTCTGTCTGGGTTTGGAATGTCTTCAATATCTACAAAACAAGCCAATAAAATGACATCCAATGGTGTATCAGATGTTAAAAAAACTGAAGCTCCAGCTCAGCCAGCTAAGGTATGCTGTCTAAAAAACAATGTAAAGTGTGGTATTTACATGTATTCTGTACTTCTGTCTGGTCATTGCAACATGATTCATTCCTCTCTTACCACTTACCATTGTTTTGATGATGATTACGTGGGAAAGCAGCCAGTGGCTTGGAAAGAATATCGTGCATAGTACTGGTAAGAGAAACTCCACGAGAACATGGGTAGGTGCACTGGCCACCATGGTATAACTGAAATAATGTTGAAAATGGCCTTAAACACCATACAGTCAATCAGCCAGTTTACTTCTGTCAGCCCTCTTAGCCACTTCAGGCCACTTCATTGGTGATGTACTGTGCTAGTAATCTTGGGGTTTTGTTACTTTGAACCCATGCTTGGCCTTAACACTTTCAAGGGATTGATGAAAGCACCTTTCTGTCTTAAAGCTGAACATTGTTTGAACATCTTTTTTTGCCAGTGGCTTTGACAGAGAGTTGTTTGTCATGCTGATTAAAGAAACTCCAGGACCCATATTCACCTTCTGTTCTCAATTGAATTCATAGCTTTATTCTGGTCTTACAACACAGATTCATTTCAAACTCGTTTCGCCAATCAGAAATTTAGGTACAGTGAAATTTTCAAAACTATTGAGAATTATTCGTAGAATTTTGTCAAGAACGATTGGTGAATAAGGGCTCAGGAGGCATAAAATGTCACATTCGTAGGGTTATGGGATAAATTTGGAACATTAGTGAATTGGTGAGCCAGGTCTGACTTCCATCAGTAGGTTTCATTGTTGGAGTGTCGTTTGGTAAAACAAAGGAGACATGCTCTTGAAAAGGAGGCTTAATGCATCTGCAAAAATTATCAACCCAGGTCAACTTGTGCGGTCCGCGCAGGCTGACCTGGGCTGATTTCTTTGCTAATGATCAGTTTTCTGCATGTTAAAGGACCAGTCTACCTTTTGATTCCATTGGTTGATAGGCAAAATGGGTTTTATGGATCCATAATTATGTGATGACTTACACAGTACAATGCATCATGGATACACATTAAGCCCCCTTTTGCCAGAGCATGGCTGAAAGTTAAAGTACTCATGAGGAAACATGAAGCAGGGATACTGTGACTTGTGTTGCCATTGAACGTTAGTTATAATGAAAATTGAATGATGCTGGTATTAAACAGCAATTAACTCTTTCCCACACAATCCCAAGTTTTAACAACCCTGAAGAGGAAGGCTTTTGAAAATATTGTGGGAAAAGAAGAAACTGCTGGTAACCAGCAACGTTTTCAATGATCCCAAAGACAGATACTGTTGTTTGTGCCCCATTTCATTTGTCATCTTAAAACACTTTCAATTTTGACCGGTCTAAAATTTTGTTGTGTGGTAAAGAGTTAACAGAACTGGGTTTATAAACCTATTACAACAAGGTCTCAGGTCTACACAACCAGTAGGAAGATTGAAATGTAAAAAGTTGTAGGAAAAGTTGGAAATGCTGGTAACCAGCATTGTAATCTTTTTCCCCTCAATGTGTTTCACCCTTTTTCAATACTAACCCCCCTTTTTCACTTACAAAAGCTTTCAGTATGACAGATCTTTGTGTTTAGAATCAGTAATAAATTCAGTAATTTTTTTCATCACCATTTCTTTAACTACTCTGTATAGGAAATAATGTACATTTTCATACTGTAATTTACATGTTATTCTACTTGTTTATTTATGGCAAAGAAGGCTTAATGCATCTCTGTGATGCATTATACCAAGCAAGTCATCACATAATTATGGATCCATAAAATCTATTTTGTTCAACAACCGTCAGAATTATAGGGTAGAATGATCCTTGGACATGCAGAAAATTCACAAACAGTAAAAAGTTTCGATCCTTGTCAGCCTGTGCAGACTGCGCAAGCTGACATGGGTTGATACTTTTTGCAGATTCATCAAATCCCCTTATCACACAGCATAGCATATATATATTAAATTTTTGTCAATATTGTTATAATGGAGTACATTTAAAATTACAGGTAACATTGTCTCTTCAAGAAAAGCAGAGACTAGCTAAAGAACAAGAACAGCAAAGATTCTTAAAGGCACAGAAACCACTGGAAACTAAATCAGCATCTTCTACAGCAAAAACACAACCAAAGAAACAGTTAAACAATCAGCCAAAAGACTTAACATCGACCTTAATGAGTTCTAATTTAGCTAATATGTCTCTTAGTTCTCAAAGTAAACCCATGTCATCATCGAGTGTTGGTGGAATGTCAAACATGGGTTCTGGACCAAGGACTAGTTCTGGATTAGCTCAGCCAAATTATTCTATGAATACACCATCCTTATCCACCATGGGAGGAACAGCATCATACTCTAGTCCAATGTCCCAAAGTTCATTTGGAATGTCATCAAACACTTCAGGATATGGGACTTCAAGTTTAGGTATGGCTGCCAATTCACAGCCACAAAATAAACAAATGGACCTATCTGCATTTGACTCTTTGTTACCAAGTAGTTCTAACCAACAGAAAATGCCAATGAATCAGATGGTACAAAATAAAGGGTCATCGTCATGGCAACAAGGAACCATGGGAATGGGAAGTCAAGGTCAGATTGGAAACCAAAGGATGATGGGTAATCCAGGAATGATGGGTAATCCAGGAATGATGGGAAATCCAGGAATGATGGGAAATCCAAACATGGCTGCACAGCAAAGCATGATGGGTAGTTTTGGAGGAAATACAATGGCAGGAGGATATGGTGGGATGAACTTGAATCAAGGATTCAATTCTAGCATGCCCCAAAATAATGCTGGTTTGTTTCAACCGTCACCCAATCAAGGAATGATGCAGCCTCAACAAGTGGGAAATATGAACATGTCAAGCAATCAGACACAAAATATAAATGATTTAAGTGATTTACTGGGCTAAGTCTGTGATGAATTGTCTTGTATGATTTAATCCTCTACTTGACCCTTTACCAAACAGTCCTGTGTTTTAATGACCATGAAATATATAAAGGTTTTTGAAAATCTTTTTGGAAAATGTTTTTAAAAAGCTTTTTCCTTTGGGGTCCGTAAAAGTTGGCTCTTCCTTTTGGGTCCTTAAAAGTTGGGATAGTTTGGTGAAGGGTCAAAACTCTTGTTATTGTTTTTTGTTTTGTTGAAAATGACTTGGACATGAGACTTCAAGCGTATTCTTTATTCACAGTAGATACCTTAACAACTTGCACAGAAGAGGGACTGAGAGCTTACTGTGAACACTATTTCATATGTTGTCAGCAAATGCTCTCAATATGGATGAGTTTAACCCTTTACCACACAATCCCGACTTTTAACGACCCTGAGAAAGAGGCCCTTTGAAAACATTGTGGGAAAAGGAGAAAATGCTGGTAACCAGCATTTTCTCCTTTTCCCACAATGTTTTCTACCCTTCCCAAAACAAATTTCAAATTTTGAGCCACATTTGATTTGTCGTCTGCATATGCTTTCAATTTGGACCAGTCTCAAATTTTGTCGTTTGGTAAAGGGTTAAAGCTTTGTTGTCTGGTTATGAGCTTAGTCTGTCATACATTCCTGTTTTTTTTTATTGAAAGGGGCCTTCTATTTTTTTTTAGATATTTTACAGTAAATTCCTTTTCACATATACTATTAGATATAATCTTCTTTTAAGATGGACAGTTATATTCAGAAAAAAGGGGTGGTTTTAGCATCTATGTAACGGTATTTGGTTTGCAGTTGGGAACTGTCTAATTTGATGAGGCCAGGTATGACATCATTATACTCAAATGAATGCAGTTCTTAGTATTCAATGTGTGTAATTGATTATGTATCATTCCTACAAGCCATGGTTAAATACCTGCGCAAAATATAAAATTACCTAGAGAGGCTATGTACCATTTAGGGAAATACCCCTGAAAATATTTTTTTGCACCTTTTTTAGTTATTGGTGGTTTGTAAACTATTTGCTTTACTTAATTTGGGCTTAAAGAATTTCTGAATTTTGGTATGAGCTTGAAAGCTGAATAAACTCCTTTGAATCACTTTAATTACTATTCTTATTAGAGATGGTTTGTAATCGAGATGCAAAGTAAATTTTAACCCTTAAGCTGCTTATCGCGACCCACTGACCTTTTGCAGACAGTTTAGATCAAGATCAGACTGCACAGAATGTGCAGTCTGATCTTTGATCTACACTGTCTGTTATGGTATTTTGTTTCCGGTGAAATCAACTTGGAAAACGCAATGTTTGGGCTTCTACTATTAAGTGGAGATTCTCGTTTCATTTATTCAGCAGCTTAAGTGTTAATGGCATATCGTAAACCGTAACCTTATGGCACAAACAAAATCCTGTGTTTTAACGACCATGAAGCAAAAAGCTTTTGAAACAAAAGTGGGAAAATGAGAAAGTGTTGGTGACCAGCATTTTCTCCTCTTCCCACAGTGTTTTCTGTCCTTTCAAAGGCAAATTCAGTCATCTGAGCTTGGTTCAGATTGTTGTCTACTGAAGCTTTCAGTATGGAAAAGTCTAAAATTTTGTCGTCTGGTAAAGAGTTAAATGTTTAAAAACAGAAGGAGGGACCAAGTTTTTAATTTGAAATAGAAATATGTAAAGATTACCAAAAAGGCTCAATGAATTTACAGATTTGTTTTCACCAGTCTCGCTGCTTAAATATGACTTTTTCTTTTCAATATTAAAGAGCCTTTCACAACTTCAGTCGCCTTTGTGGCCAGTGCAAAAAACATGCAGTCTGATCTTTGAGCAACATTGTGTACTTTGCTGAGACATTCTTGACAAGTCTGGAGCAACATTAAATCTACTCATATACGGGTCTTATTTTTCGAATGGAAATGTCAGCTGGGTTAAGTGTTATTGTATTATTAATTCAGTTGGACCAGAAAACACAATGAAAACTTGTTCCAGTTTTAGATCATGTGACAATCCTATATCAATGAGAGCAAAGCACAAGTTAAGAAACAGGCCATCATTGAGACATGTGCAATAAGGAATAAACTTTGACATTCACCATTTATGTTAATAAGCAACATTCAAACATTATTTATTGAAAAAGTATATATTGTAATAAATGGAACAGGAAAATGTACATGTATTCATTTTTGATCATAGAAAGGCAAAAGTCTGTCATGCATTATGTTCTTTGTTTTAAGCATTAACCACACAATCCCAGTGACCCTGACAGAGAGGGCTTTCAAACCATCGTAGGAAAAAGAGAAATTCTGGTTACCAGAATTTACTCTTTTACCCACAATGTATTCTGTCCTTTCGAAAATGAATCCAGTCACTGTAATTATCTTCATTTTGTTGTCTGCAAATGCTTTAGATTTGGACAAGTCCAAAATTTTGTCCTGTGATGCAGAGTTGACCCTTCCCTTTTTGAACTCCTTACCAATTTCCTCTGACGTGCAGCAGGTGAAAGGTTTACTTTTACATGCTAAACTGAACTCCAACATGCCCTAGGCATTTCACACATACATGTATTTAAGACGCAGATTAAAAAAAAACCTTTACAGTTTCAAAAAGGTTAATGTAAGCTAATGTTCCCAATGAAAGGTTTGCCTCTACTGCCCAAAAGGTTCCTGTAGTTTAGCTAAACCAGACAACAATTTTACCAGCAAAAGACAGCGAAAAACCGATAAAGGTTTGCCTTCAATCGAGTTTAACTAGGAAATCATTTCACCAAGATAAACCTTCGAAAACCAGATGAAAGATTTGCCTTTACAGTCTATCAGATACCTGTTCTTGAGCCTAACTCATCAACAGTTTCATCAAGATAAACTTTCAAGAACCTGATGTAAGGTTTGCTTTTACAGTATAACTGGTCCCTTTACTCAAGCTGAACTAAGCAACCGTTTGACCAAAATAAACATTCGAGTACCAGATGAAAAGTTTGCCTTTACAATCTAACAGATACCTGTACCCCAGCTTTACTAATCAATCGTTTCGTAGCGATAAACCTCTGAGAACCAGATGAAAGGTTTGCTTTTACAGTATAAATGGTACCTTTACACAAGCTTAACTAAGCAACCATTTCTCTAAGATAAAGATTCGAGTACCAGATGAAAGATTTGCCTCTAAAGGCTGAGGTTCCTGTACCCGAGGTTAACGAGGCAACTATTTCATCAAGGTTAAGATTCGAGAACCAGATGAAAGAATTGCCTTTTTAGCACAATAGGAACCTTTTATCAAACTTATCTAGGCCATCATTTCGCAAAAGGTAAACGAGAAGCAAATGAATGGTTTGCCTTTACAGTCTAACAGATTATTATACTCGAGTATAACTAGGCAACCGTTTCATACAGATAAAACTTTTAGAACCAGATGAAAGGTGGCTTTGACAGTATGATAGGTACCTTTACTGAAGCGTAACCAGGCAACCATTCCTCAAAAATAAACCCTCGAGAACTAGATGAAAGGTTTGTTTTTACAGTTTTAGAAATACCTGTACTCGAGCTAAACAAGGCAACCATTTCACAACGATATGCACTCGAGAACCACAAGAAAGGTTTGCCTTTAGAGTCTAGCATTTACAAGTAACCATACTGAACTTTGCAGACTATTCAAAGATATATGCATTTGAAAGCCATGTAAATTATTTTAGGCTTCCATATCATCTAGAAATGCATGTTTGAACGAGATGTATGGTTTCCAAGATCGAATTAAAATGTTTTACGAGGGGTGTTCAAATATGAATGCATCTAAGTACCTAAAATTTTATTCTTTATAGGTTTCACTGAATTTTTTATCTTATTCCCTCAAAGTATTCACCTCCAGCAGATATACAAAGTTCTAGTCTCCAGATCCAATCTTTGGAGGCATGTTCATAGTTTTTTTATACTAAAAAAGACGCTGGAATATTGCGGAACCGAGGTGTTTGCGCTAAACAATTTTTCGACCTGAAAGGTATTTTCTTTTTAGCTTTGGAAACAAAAAGAATTCGCAAGGGGCAAAGGTCGGGTGAGTACGGAGGGCGGGGGAGCACAACAACTTTTTCCTGCTTCAGAAAGTCTTGCCCCTCGTACAAAAGACAATGACATGAACTGATGGTTTACACACGTTAAAATATAGTTAACAGAAAATTAATTCCAAGACAACGAAAATTCCTTCAAAGATTTGATCCGGAGACTGAAACTTTGTAAGTCTGTTGGAGGTGAATAGGCCTACTTTAAGGGAACAAAATAAAAATTTCATTGAAACCTATTAAGAATTAAATTTTAGGTGTTTAGATGCATTCAAATTTGAACACACCTCGTAGTCTTTTCAGTGCCATGTATATGTTAATTCGACCTTTTTGAAAGGCTGAAAATACAAAACACTGAAACGCATAAAGACTAAACAGACGGACGGTAAAGATCCACGACCAGGCTGCACTTACTTTGCCGTCTGATTTTGATCGATGCCGCCCGTATAAGTCCGTGTATTCGCCAGTGGCGTTGAAAGGAATAAATGAGTTAAAAAAATAAGTCGTCAAAATTGTATTCTCTTTGAACCAAATTTACTTGCATATTACGTTCATAATTATGACAGTAAAATAAAAACCATGGTAATCGTTAACACATAATCTCCTGCAGACGGCCTTGTTTTTCCTCCTTTAGCGGACAACTTAGAAAAAAATGCTCGCTACAAGCAATTTCTCTTTGTCACAATGTTTTTACACGTATCCACGTGTTAAATTCAAGCTGATTATCCTTATTTCAATCCTTTATCAAACAATTCCATGTTTTTACGACCCCGAGGAAGAAGCCTCTGGAAAATCTCGTGGAAAAGGGAGAAAATGCTGGTAACCAGCATCTTCTCCTTTTTTCCACGATGTTTCCTTTTCCATCGAAGACAAATTTCAAATTTGAGCGTTATTCAATCTGTCGTCTGCAAATGCTTTCAATTTGGATCTGTCCAAAATTTTGTTGTTTGGTAAGTGATATAGGAAATTTACAAAGTCGTCTGAAATTTTGGTGCCGGATGTAATGAAGTAAAATATCGTTTCCATACAATCCAATATCTAACATCGTCGGCCCATACGTCAGTTTGTCCGTTCACACACCGTTTATAACCGTGGAAAATCACGTTTTCATATATATTGGTAAACCACAAAAAGAGACAGTTAAAAAAAAAAAGTTCTGGATTTGTTTCAGTTGAAAACTCTTCAGCACGAAGTATGAACTGTCTAACTGTGACGACAAATAAACTGGTACATGTTGTATGAATTCATTGGTCAATATTTCCGTAAAATGTAATGATGGACCAATGAAATGTTTCGTCAATTTTTCATGGGAAGAGGATTTTGTCAGCTATATATTCCACGGTACACAGATGGAATGTGACGTAATCAAACTGATCAAATTGAACCAACGATGCGTATCTATATACATGTACGAGTAGATCTATCTGTAACGTTGATCAGAAGATGTATATTTAGAAGTAAGTGCCGCTCTGGGTAAAAAGGGGTTTAATGTATCTGTATCGATACTTTTTGCAGATATATTAAATTCATTTTTTGAACAGAGCAGAACTCATCTAAATGTAAATCTATCTGTAACTTTGATATATTTACAAATAAATAAAATGTGACTAGAAATGATATCTATAAATACGATGATAACCATGTATGTACTGTAACAACCGTGATACATACGAAATGTTATGTTGTGGTAACTTTTGTGCAGCTTGTTTTTGCTTCGGTTGCGTGGGAAAGTTTGATATATAGTTGGAAAAGTTTTCCTATGCAGCGGAAAACAAATGCAAGCTCTAGGAAAGTTATCATAACGTAACATTCCTTTTATCATATAGATATACCTACAGTTATTGATATAGATTTATTTCAATTATTGACGATATCATGACATACTAAAAATGCTGGTTTAGTTTGTAATAATTTTTTTCGTGAATGGCAGATGAATATCATAATGTAACATTTTAACCAATCAAATCAAAAACCAGACCGAAAGTAGTCCGCAGGCGGATTACGTCATCATACCATATTTGGGCCCATTGTTGACACTTGCTACATACAGGCTTTTTCCCGTCGTGTCTCATTTTATCCGCATGCAATGCATATAAGCCATGCTGTGTGAAAAGGGGACTATATGCATCTGCGAAAAGTATCGATCCGCGTCAGCCTGCACAGTTCACGCAGGCTGACACGGGCCGTATCTTTTTGCTATTGTTCAATTTTCTGCATGCCAAAGGACCAGTGTATCTCATAATTCATTTGGTTGTTAGACAAACTGGATTTTATGGATCCGTAATACTGTGATAACTTGCTTGGTATCATGCATAACAGAGGTGCATGAAGCCCCCTTTTGCCAGAGCTTGACTCAATGTATCTGAGACAGAAAATTGGTAGGTACATAGTAAAATTAAATGTACTGACAGACAACCGATATAACAGTTATATTTTTAAACCTTAATCTTCGATGATAACCCACTGAAAAAAAATTGCGGCAGAAGACTTTGCATTTTTTTTTTTTAATCCTTTACTGCACAATGCCGCTTTTTGACGCCCCTGGGAAAGAAGCCTTTTGAAAACATTGTGGGAAAAGGAGAAAATGCTGGTAACCAGCATTTTCTCCTTTTCCTACAATGTTTTCTACCCTATCAAGAGGAAATTCCACCATTTGAGCCACATTGAAATTGTCGTCTGCAGATGCTTTCAATTTGGACAAGGCTAAAATTTTGTCGTCTGGTAAAGGGTTAAAAATGTGAATTCTCAACAGGATTTTGTAGGTGTGGTCCCTTGTCTTCAATTATTTTATGGGTGTGCTCTTTGTCTTAAACCTTAGGCTGCTTAGAGCAACTCACTGACCTTTTGCGGACAATGTAGATCAAGATCAGACTGCACAGAACGTGCAGTCTGATCTTGAATCTACTCTGTCCGATAAGGAGATACCCCCCCCCCCCATCCTCGTTAACCCAGTTCCGATGTATTCCGTAAACTACATCAATGATGAATGGTAATACTTCACACCTGGGTGAACGAGGGTGCCCCCGCCCCCCACAAAGAAAAAAGGTTGAAAAAGCAGCATTCAGGTTTTTACCATCGGCTTGAAAGTTTCATTTAACTTAGCTAGCAGATTAAGTGTTAAATCTTTACCAAAACTTTAGATCCGTCCAAATTGAAAACCTTTGCAGAAGTCAAATATGGCTGAAATGACGGAATTTGTCTCTAAAAAGATGGAAACACTGTGTGGAAGGGAGAAAATGCTGCTTACCAGCATTTTCTCCTTTTCCCGCACATATGTTCGAAGTTTTTTTTCCCCTGGGTTGTTATAGCACGGAATTTTGTGGCAAAGGGTTAAACCTCTTGTTATGAAACACGTTATTGCAGATAAATTCTATACACCATTATAGAAAATAAAACAAACCACACCACTCACAACCAACACAGATTAATATCTGAGCCCTCATTTTAGCCTTTACCAGACGACAAAATTTTAGCCTTGTCCAAATTGAAAGCATTTGCAGACGACAATTTCGGTGTGGTTCAAATGTATAAGTTTTCTTTGATAGGATAGAAAACATTGTGGGAAAAGGAGAAAATGCTGGTTACCAGCATTTTCTCCTTTTCCCACAGTGTTTCAAAAGACTTCTTTCCCAGGGTAGTTAAAAGGCGGCATTGTGCGGTAAAGGGTTAAGATTTGAAGGTTTATTTTTCTCTTTGAATTCCTGAATGTCAATCAGACTTCATAGTGAACAATGTAAAATGTACAGTCAGAAAAAAGAAGAGGAAGGAATTATTTTTCTGGTCATTTTTTTTTTTAACTCTTTTGCTGTCAAATAAATGGTTACAAGGTCTAAAAGCATATAATCATTGTTTTTGAAGCCGATTTTGTTCGAAGATTACTATCAGGTAGCGGATGTGTAGATCAAAGATCAGACTGCACGTTTTGTGCAGTCTGATCTTGATCTATACCATCCGCAAAAGATGTTCAAGGCGACAATAGCAAGGAAGGAATTAAACCAATAATGAAAGATGCATCTTTAAGACACATTAAAGGAAAATGTAAAAAACACAAAAAGAAGAATTTTAACTTTTGATTGAATCATCTTTCAGTTGTATTAGAGGAAACATTTAGGGTGAAATGAAGCAAATGTTTATCATGTGCGATAGCTGTCTGTCCTTCATTGTTTTCAAAACCTGTTCGCTGCTGTAACTGGGGTCAGGTCGCATCTGTGTGTTTAATGGTCTTGCCCACTGCTGCACAGATAATCTTCTACGTCCCTAGAGTTGAAAGCCCCTCAAACATCATGGGAAGAGAACCACTTGGTTGTTTAAAGCAAAATTTGCCCTTTTCCAATAACTTTTTCTATAAAATTTCTTTCCTTTCGTTTACATGCTTGTCCTTTTTGTAACATGTGATTGTGTTTTGTATAGGTCTTAATATTGTCTGCACCTGGGTCCGTATTCACCAACCTTTCTAAATTGCTCACTTAGTCTTCTTCTAGAGTTAGAAAGTATCGCAAATTTCGATTGGCTAAACCTTTTGGTTTAGCCAATCAGAAATTACAATACTTTTAAATTTCTGAAAGTCTTAAGATTAACACTGTTGTTAAGAATGGTTGGAGAATAGGGATCCTGGCCTAAGTTAAAGATGCGCAAGTATATAACGCAATTCCAACATAAATCCTTCAACTACACAACATTTTCAGTCACCCGGTTGATAAAAATGAAAACCAGCGTCTGTATTCACTAACTGTTGTTTAGAATATTCTTTATCTAATGCTCAAGAAGTTCTAGATTTGAAAGTAACACAACTTCTGATTGGCTAAACCATTTGGTTTAGCCAATCAAAAGTTGTGTTACTTTTAAATTCAGAAAATTCTGCAGCATAGGCCTAAGAATATTCTTAGGAATGGTTGGTGAATACGGACTCAGGACTATATTGGTAAAGGCCATCAGTAGCAGCTCCAAGGTTGAAACTTGTCTTTCAAAGGGTAGAAAACACTGTGGGAAAAGGAGAAAATGCTGCTTACCTTCATTTCTCCCATTGTTTTCAAAAGCATTTTACTTCAGGGTCGTTAAAATACAGATGAGAAAGGTTAAATTGAATGTTAAAAATGAAGGGTTAAATTGAAGTAAAGTAACCAATGCAGAAACGTAGAAAGTCAGATTTAGACGCCAATGGGTTAAACGCAAACATATAATTCAGTCTAGTGTGAATTTTTTTTTACAATATCACTAGAAAACATTTTCCATCATATATCCTTATCATCGTCCGAGAAATAAACATGATCACGTGCTTCCTTTTGAATAAACTCCTCCCTCGTTTCGTAGGTGGGATGGTTAAACTGAGTGAAATAACTGTTGTCAATGTTAACAGGTCCGCCATAACCGTACCCGGGATCATTTATGACGCCGCCATTTTGTTTCACGCTTCCATTCTGTTTTTCATATCCGTCATAATCCGAAGATTCGTAGGAGTAGCTCTGTCTTTTATAGGGGTCGTTGCCATAGTCACTGCCACCATAGTGACCATCGTATGGTCCGCCATTTTGAGTGGCAAACTTTTCTTTACCCAGACTTCCATAGGAATTCATCTTGTCGTCCGATTTCAACGTATCTTCCGGTTTCCAGTTGTCCTCTTTAGGGGGGTCAGCCCACGGTTGTTTCTCACCAGAAGCGAAAATGGCGTAGAAGAACACCCCAGCAAAGTGAACGCAGCTGGCTATTATAAATACGTGTTCCCAGCTGTCAGCGGTCTAAAATAAACAGAGAAAAAAAGACGGCTTTTCACGTAACGATGTAAATTAATACTTGTATGTAGCTTGCAAGTTATCAAACCATGCAAATGAGTTAACGCAAATAAATCTCTCCACTTTACTTTTTGATCTGCGAAAGAGGCCACAAGAAACGAGAGAGACTTCCCCAAATCTAAAGTAAACAAGAGTGACCTCCTATGATTCTAAAAATAGACAGGCAGACTTCTGCTCGTTTTCAGTAGCCAGTACCGACCCCTATACCCATTGCTGTATCTGGAGAGGTAACCAATCTAATGTTGACGGAGATCTAGAGAGCCTGTTACGTGGTTGGTTTACTTTTTTGTGGCATTTGTCAAAGATAATGCCACTATGAGTTCAATACGGCATTTTGAAAATCATGTATTGTATTTTGTGCAAAACCGAAGGAAGTAAACCCAATTAAACTCAATTTTTCTGAGACAAATAAGTGTTTTGATTGCACTCAGATATGAAAATGAAAATGGCGTATTAAAATAAATTGGATTAGGCCATCGATCATGGAAATTCCTCTTTTTTATCGTAAATAGATCGATCCGCTTGGTCTTCTATTGGCGTAATGATACACACAATATTTGTTTCCTGACCGCCCGACTCCGTGCTTGATCGTCCCAAGCCAGTTCGTTTCTGGGCTTATTCGTGCCTGGGCTTGTTCGCTAGGACTTCTTCGTCCCACAAGATTGCACGCTACGTATACTCTATTGGACTGTGCATGACTATATAGTAGGTTGACTTTCAAGGGAATATTTTGAAACTATTTCTATGATTTATTTTTCGAATTATTAATTCCACACAAGGCCTCCTATGACAAATGCCACACCAGCACTTTCAACGCTTTGATTATACAAGCAAGAACACATAAGCGGTGCTCTGGAAAAAATGGGTTTCATACATGTACATCTTCCGTGACGCGCTATACCGAGCAAGTTATCGTAGAACTATGGATGCATAAAATCCATTTTGTTTAACAAACAACTGAATCATGAGGTGGGATGGTCCTTGGACATGCAGAAAATTCACAAATAACAAAATGTTTCGTTCCATATCAGCCTGCGCAGACTGCGCAGGCTGATATGGTCGATACATTTTTTGCAGATGCATTAAATCCCCATTTCACAGAGCATAGCACACTTTAATTTGACTGTAATTCAATGCGACAAGCATGTCCGGTCGTACATCGTTAAAATAGCGGGCTAAAATCTGCCATTTAATCCTTTGTCATACCACAAAATTTTACATTAGTCCGAAATGGGTATATTTACAGACGACAAACAATGTATGTCTAAAATGATAATAAAATTTGTCTTAGACAGCGCAGAAAACATTGTGGGAAAAGGAGAAAATGCTATTTACTGGCATGTTTTCTTTTTCCAATTATGTTTTTAACAGTCTTTTTCGTTATAGTCATCGAAATTCGTGATTGTGTGGTTAGTCAATATGCAGGGTTTAATTGTATATAATAGTATATTTAGGTATTAGCAGCGTGTTAACTATTTCTGGTTAAGAGTAAAGCTAGAAGAGAAATATTATGGCCTTGCTCCATAAAAAGGGGATTTAATGTATCTGTATAAAGTGCAGGCTGACCTGGACCGAAACATTTTGCTATTAGTCATTTCTTTGCGTATCAAGGGACCAGGCTACCTCATGACCAGATCGGTTGTTAGACAAAATGGATTGCATTGATTCCATAATCATGCGACGATGTATTAAATCCCCGTTTGCAACAGTATGGCTCATTTCTATACGTACCCGTTTTTTGGTCAGTTTTTCTGTGACAATGGGACACAGCATGCCCGCAATTGTTCCAAAACCGTTGCTAAATCCCATTAGTATACTAGCGTATCTTGGTGCTATGTCCAAATGATTCACATTGAAACCTGAAAGTAAAACGAAGTGATGTGATGGGTCTAAATGGTTTGGTTGAAACCTGGAAAATGGACAAGGATATGTGTACACGGTTCACCGTGAAACCTTACAATAAACTGAATGAGATGTCATATCTGAAAGGTTCACACTGAAACCTGAAAATTAACCCGTAGGGTGCGAACTGCTACTCACTGACCTCTTGCAGACAGTGTAGATCAAGATCAGACTGCACAGAACGTGCAGTCTGATCTTGGATCTACACTGTCTGATAAGGAGATATTTTTCTCCAAGAAATAAGTTTGAAGTAGCACCCTTCGGGTTGTTACTATCGGCTTGAAAGTTTAACTTATTTAGAAGGATAAGGATTAAAATGATCGCGGTGCTATGTCTCCATACAAGTTTTTATTGACACCCGAAACCTGAAAATAAACAGATTTTGTGGCGATGCCTAAACAGATCACACTGAAACTTGGAAACAAATACATTGCGATGCTGTGTCCAAAAGGTTCACATTGAAGCCCGAAATATAAACGTATCGCAGAGCTATGTTGAAACACTTCAGACTGAAACCCGAAAATAAACAGATTGCAGTGCTGTGTCTAAATGATTCACACTGTTACCAGGGCCTGTATTCACCAACCGTTCTTGAGAACAGCCTTAGTCTTATTTCTAAAAAAATCCTGAATTTGAAAGTAAAACGACTTCTGATTAGCTAAACCAAATATTTTTTAGTCTGTCAGAAGTTGTGTTACTTTCTAAATCTAGCATAACACTAAGAATGTTCTTTAGAATGGTTGGTAAAAACGGATCCTGAAAATAAATGGAGTGTAGTGATACGTAAAAATAGTTAACTCTTTACCAAACGACAAAATTTTAGACTGGTCCAAATTGAAAGGATCTGCAGGCGACATATTAATTAACCCTTTACCGTACAATGCTGCCTTTTAACTCGCCCTGGGAAAGAAACCCTTTGTAAACATCGTGGGAAAAGGAGAAAATGCTGGTAACCAGCATTTTCTCCTTTTCCCACAATGTTTTCTACTCTATCAAAGAAAAGTTGCACCATTTGAGCCACACTGAAATTGTCGTCTGCAAATGCTTTCAATTTGAAAAGGCTAAAATTTTGTGGTCTGGTTAAGGGTTAAATGTAGCTCAAATGATGATTTCTTTTTTGGACAGGGTAGAAAACATTGTGGGAAAAGGAGAAAATGCTGGTTACCAGCATTTTCTCCTTTTCCCACAATGTTTTCAAAAACCATCTCTTACAGGGTCGTTTAAAGTCGGGATTGTGTGGTAATCGATTAATTAACATTCATTTCTGAAAAAAGAAATGGAGCAAGTGTTGCACCCTAATGGTCAAAAAATTGTAAAATTGTAGTTCAACGCTTATATGGATCACACAGGCATCACTATACATGTATATCTATACATAAATTCAGTTTCGACTTTTATGCCCATCTTATTAGAGAAAAGAAGGGTCACCCATAAGTTAATACTACATAAAGCTTTTTTTTTTAAATACTTTCCGCGGACAAAGAAGGTAGGTATATCACCGTATCAGACAGTGTAGATCCAAGATAAGACTGCACGTTCTATGCAGCCTGATCTTGATCTACACTGTTCGCTAAAGCGTAAAATAATGCGGATACATTTAATGCCATGGTTGGAATAATTACCTTGCCTTAATTCATGCAAATGGGATAGGCTTTTGACTAAGTATTGTTAGGGGTTGCATCTGTGCTGGTTTTAACGGTAAACAGTAGGAAATAACGAGCTGTGACAGTGCTGAATGAAAGGGTACTAGATTAGTACAGTTTTAACCCTTTCCCAAACAAGCCCTGGTTTTCACGTGTCTGCAGTACAAGTCTTTTGAAAACACTGTGGGAAAAGGAGAAATTGCTCGTTACGAGCAATTTCTCCTTTTCCCACAGTGTTTTCTACCCTTTTTGAGACCTTTCTGCCATTTTCATCAAATTTAAAATTGTCGTCTGCAAACTCTTTCAATTTGGACCAGTCCAAAATTTGTTGTTTGGGAAAGGGTTTACACAGTAAACACATGAGTAAGTGACCTGTTGCCGCGATATAATTAAAGTACTATGTACAGCTTCGTAAAACGTAAATCAACTCTTTATAACAGCATCCCGAGTTTTAATGACCCTGAGAAAGAAGACTTTTAAAAAGACTGTGGGAAAAGGAGAAAACGCTTGTAACCAGCATTTTCTCCTATTTCCCGCAATGTTTTCTACCCTATCAAAGACAGAAATAATTACCTGAGACACATTTAATTTGTCGGCTGCAAATGCTTTCAATTTCGTTCAGTCAAATTTTTGTCGTTTGGTAAAGTGTAAAACAAGGAAGAAAGGT
Organism: Tridacna gigas; assembly: GCA_945859785.2. Taxonomy (NCBI): domain Eukaryota; kingdom Metazoa; phylum Mollusca; class Bivalvia; order Cardiida; family Cardiidae; genus Tridacna; species Tridacna gigas. The sequence continues at coordinate 56,189,494 of OX244038.2, forward strand.
CTTTAATATCTATCTCTGCGTGTATTTTGTCGTTTGTATCGTGCTTTCCTCAAACGAGTAGATTTCCTTCTAATCAATATTGGTTTGTGAACATTGATTAAAAGTCTTTAAGAAAAGCAGAATACAAAACACAAAGCGATTTAGAATGTAAACACTGAAAACTCAACTTCATCCATTTATAATTCATCGAAGGGAAATAAAAGTTGCGATTGATAAAACGATAAGCGATCTGTTATTGGGAAATGTCTACTAATGTAAAATCCACGCTCTTTTTGCGGCCGATAATTATCATTTAAATTCCGATCAACAGCCGGCCAATATAGTCCTTACAAATACAATAATGCCAAGAATGGAATACTGATGTCTCCCTTGGGTAAACGCCTATAAATAATTGCTCCCTCAGAAGTTTATTACCGCCATTTTTTACTGCGATAAATATACAGAAATATTATTAGAAGAACTGAGACAGAAATCCCGGGTGATTTTCAAACGCTTTAACCAACATTTGGTTTATATGCATCGATCACGCTAAAATACTGGATAACCGAAAAAAAAAAATTCACTACACACATTGAAAAGTACCATAAGCACATGACTAAGTCTGCAGAATTTTTTTTTTTTCGTCTTGCACCATTTTGAAAACTTTCTTCTTCGTTAAGAGAAATTTCTCATTTTTGTTTTTCCAAAATGTTTTTTGATGAATGCAAGCGTTAAATAAATGAAGATCTATAAAGATCTATTGTAGGATAAATCCATCTTGATTCATGTTGACTAGAGGTCTTGAGAAAGTTATCTGCTGCAAATTTGTTCTTTGAGGTCAGGCGCGGAGTCTAACCATTGGAAAGCCTGGAAGATCGGAAGCCCGAGCTTCAACATTAAGTATCAAAGCATCAAATAAATAAAATGCCGTCTCTAAATCAAGAAAAGGGACACAATTATGTCAATTTCAAAATTGCTTTTGCCAGAAAATAAGAACTAACTAGCGGACAATGTAGATCAAAGATCAGACTGCACGTTCTGCAAAATGAGGTCTGATGATGAATTTTTTTTTTGGTCGAAGTTTTAAATTTAAAGATCAAATAAGGATTGCAAAAGCACCCCCTGAGAGATAAAGGCTGATGATTAGACAATTAAGCCGTGTCCCTGAATTACTAAATTCTGTGACAATAAAAGCCCTTTTAAAAACTACTAATATATTTTTCGACAAATGACATAGTTATAGCAGCCCAGGGCTGTTGTGTAAAAAGTTATCAGAAATATCAGAAACACGGGCGCCCGCAACTAAGATTGATATCTTACTTAGCAGAAATATCAAAACCATTGAAGCCAAAAGCTAACATACTATGTAAACAATAATTTGGCTTATCCAAATAGGAAACCACTGATTCCCACAGGTAGAATGTTATGTACAAATTTGACTTACCAAACATAGCAAAAACCACTGTAGTCCATAGCTAGGATGTTATGTACAAGAATGACTTACCAAACATAGCAAAATCGCTGTAGTCCACAGCTAGGATGTTATGTACAAATTTGACTTACAAAACATAGCAAAACCACTGTAGTCCACAGCTAAGATGCGATGTACAAATTTGATTTACCAAACATAGCAAAACCACTGTAGCTCACAGCTATTATGCTATGTACAAATTTGACTTATAAAGCATAGCAAAACCACTGTAGTCCACAGCTACGATGCGATGTACAAATTTGGCTTACCAAACATAGCAAAACCACTGTAGCCCACAGCCAGGATGTTATGTACAAATTTGACTTACAAAACATAGCAAAACCACTGTAGCCCACAGCTAGGATGTTATGTACACATTTGACTAACCAAACATAGCAAAACCACTGTAGCCCACAGCTACGATGTTATGTACAAATTTGACTAACCAAACATAGCAAAAACCACTGTAGCCCATAGCTAGGATTTTATGTACACATTTGACTTACAAAACATAGCACAACCACTGTAGTCCATAGCTATGATGCGATGTACAAATTTTACTTACCAAACATAGCAAAATCACTGATTCCCACAGATAGGATGTTATGTACAAATTTGACTTACCAAAAATAGCAAAACCACATAGCCCACAGCTACGATGTTATGTAAAAATGGTAAAAATGGACTTACCAGAAATAACAAAACTATTGAAGCCCACAGGTAAGATGTTTTGTACAAATCTGACTAACCAGAAATAACAAAACTATTGAAGCCCATGGTTAAGATGCATTAAATTGACTTACCAGAAATTGCACAATTACTGAAAACTACAGCTAAGATGTCATGTAGAAATTTGACTTACCATGAATAAAATATCACTGAAATTCACAGGAAAGATGTTATGTTCAACTTCGACTTACCAGAAATTAAAAAAGCGCTTGGGCCTACAACCAATATGTTATGTACAAATTTGACCGATCAGAAATAGCAAACCATTGAATCCCACAGCTAGGATGTTATGTAGAAATTTTGGTTACCAGAAATAGCAAAACCGCTGTAGCCCATAGGTAAGATGTTATGGATATATTTGACCTACCAGAAATATAACTTAGCCTACAGGTAAGAATTTATGTAGAAAACTTAAGCAGGAAAATGCAAAACCATCAAAGTCAGCAACAACGATTTATGAAAAACCTTGACTCACTATAAGCAGAAAAAAACATTGAAGCCCTCTGCTAAATTGTTATGTAAAAACTGTTATCGGGAATGGTAAAAGTACTTAAGCAAACAACCAATATATTATGTAGAAACTTGACTTATCGTAAATAGTAAACCATTGAATCGCACAGCTGTCATGTGAACAAGTGGCCACCAGAAATTGATGTAGAAATTTGACTTACAGAAATCGCAAAACCATTGAACCGACAGCTGATAGGTAAAGTTCAAGTCTGACATATCAGAAATGGAAAACCATTTAAGCTCGCAGCTAAGACGTTACTCATAAATTTGACTCACCAGAAATACCAAACATTGAGGCTTACATCGAAGATGTTATGTAAAAGCATGTGTGACCAGAAATGACAAACCATTGAAACTCATAGCTAATATCTAATGTGAAAACTTGACATTCCAGAAAAATCAAACCATTAAAACGCACAGCTAAGATGAATTTTATGTAAAAACTTGACTTACTAGAAATGGTAAAACACTGAAACTCACAGCTAAGATATTCTGTAAAAACCTGACTTACTAGAAATGGCAATTTATGGAAACTCACAGCTAAAATGTTATATAAAAAACTTGACTTACCAGAAATGGCAATTCATTGAAACTCACAGGTTGTATGTTATGTAAAAATTTGACTTACTAAAAATGGCAATTCATTGAAACTCACAACTAAAATGTTATGTAAAAACTTGACTTACCAGAAATGGCAATTCATTGAAATTCACAGCTAAGATGCTAAGTAAAAACTTGACCTACAAGATATAACAAACCATTGAACTCACACCTGATATGTTATGTAAAAACTCAGTGACTTACCGGAAATAGCAAAACCGCTGAAGCCTACTGCTAAAGTTAAACAGACAATGGCGGTTGTGGTATCCCGAGTGAAACCCACACCAAGTAAAAATATTGCCTCCATACCGAACCCTGGAAAATGAAAAAATGTTTGCAGCATATCTTTGTTAACCCTGTGAGCACTACATAAATGAAATTGGTATTTGAAAAAAAAAGTGTAGATCTTTAATGCTTTCAGATTGAGGTCTGTTAAAAAAATTAGAACAATTATTCTTAATCCATAGCCTTCTCAGCGCGATTCAATGCTTTTCTACGGATAACTTAAAACAAGATCATACTGCAAAAAAAGTTTTGTCTGATCTTCGATCTACATTGTCCGATACTGAAAGATTTTTATGGCGAAGATAGTTTTTACAATAATAAAACAGATATTCTAAAAAAAAAAAAAAAAAAAACCCAAAAATATATAATTGAGCCATGCTCCGTGAAAAGGGAGCTTAATGCATCTGCAAAAGGTATCGACGTAGATTAGCCAGCACAGTCCGCGCAAGTGGACCTGGGCCGAACTTTTTGCTTTTGGTAAATTTTGTGCATATCAAAGAACAAGTGTATCTCACGGTTCAGTCGGATTTAACACTTAAGCTGCTAATCGCGACCCAATGACCTTTTGCGGACAGTGTAGATCAAGATCAGACTGCACAGAACGTGCAGTCTGATCTTTGATCTACACTGTCCGATACGGTATTTTTTTTCCGGTGAAATCAAATTCGAAACCGCAATGTTTGGCCTTTCAGTATTGCGTAGAAATTTGCGTTTCATTTATTCAGCAGCTTAAGTGTTGAGAGAAAATGGGTTTCATGGATCCATGATTATGTGATGACTTGCTTAAGCCCCCCTTTTGCCAGAGCATGGTTCATTAGTTTTATAGAGTGGTAAAAATCTTGGCTGAAATGTAACAAAACTTTGGATTCAATTATTCTAGAATTTTACATGTTCCTCTGAGGACATCGCTTTTGAATATTTGTAGCTTTTACTGTCGGTTGCTATGGTGACCGAATAAACTTTACGATTCTTTTTTTTTCCTGTGGAATTTGGTGGAGGCGGTAAACCCTAGACTGGGAAAAACCATCAACTTTGTTTTTTTCTTTAACACTTTATAAGACAACAAAACTTTAAACTTGTCCAAATTGGAAGTGTTACATTCCGGTTTGCTATATACCTTTCCTAGAGGGAAAAAAATCAAAGCATTTGCAGACAAAAATTCAAATGTGGCTGAACTCTTTACCAGACGAAATACTTTGGACTTGTCCAAATTGAAAGGACATTTAACTCGGCGAGTTCTAGTGGTACTCTGTTGAATTTAGAATTCACCGGAAACACCTATTGTGTAGAGTCCTTAGTTTGGTCTTGTATTAATGTGCCGATCCCGGAAGCTCAGTCAGGTATGTACAAATCTTGAAACCGAGAGGACACTGGTTCGATTCACAAGCTCGGCCAAATTCTGTTCGAGGATTGATTATAGTCTTTGCGACAGAATTCATTCATCTTTCACTGAAGATTTTTTCGGCGATGTTCACGTGGGACAACAACGGAGTAAATGTTGTTCGAAGTAATAGTAAAAGAAACTCCAAGACGGTATGGATAGATGCACTGGCCGCTGTGAAATAACTGAGGAAATGTTGAAAACGGCGTTAAACATAAAACAAACAAACAAACAAACAAGCAAACAAACTGAAATGGATGTAGAAAAGGTTTAACTTTTATGTCAAACCTAGGCTGCATTGATGAACTTTGTCCTGCTGTCTAGGTACAGGATTTCAAGGTCACTATATGAAGGCTTGAGGCTAATGATTTGTAAAAAGTCGGAAGTGGGTACGCGCAAAGCACACCGGGACAACACATACCTCCGCAGTTGAAGACTTTCCGGACTACAGTGGTTGACAAAATTCCCCTCCGACGTAAATAGTCCGCCAGGAATCCTCCAATAGGAACAATGAGCGCCATTATCAAATGTGGTAACGCAGATAGAATTCCGCTCTGCAAAATATAAACGAAAAAAGAAACTGTTATGATGAAAAGCATAAAAATGAGCCATGCTCATGTGAAACGGGGAATTAACGCATTGCAAAAAGCGTGGCCCAAATATAATTAATAATAAATATAATAAACAATATTAGACATAACATTATTCAACAACTGACCATAACGTAATTAAAAAATAATCTACTTGGTTCTGCTCCCGGTTCGAATCCGGTGATCAATAATAACAAACGCGGAATGCAATATCAACACCTATGATGTTGAGGAAAATATAAGGTAGATCTACTTGTAGACTGTAAATCAACATCACACTGAACAAAAAATGCAGTCAAATCTAGATGGTTCTCAAAAAGAATTAGAGTCAGTCAGTATTCATAGAGTAAAGTCGGAAGTCCTAGACATCCAGCCCTGGAACATTAGCTCTTTACAACACAGCAAAATTTTCGACAGGTCCAAATTGAAAGCATTTGCCGACAACAGATTGGAATTTGTCTTTTGGGAGGTTGGAAAACATTGTGGGAAAAAGAGGAAATGGCTGATTTGGCATTTCTCATTTTCTCACAATGGTTTTAACGATCGTCTTTTCAAGGATCCTTAAAACACGGGATTATTTGGTAAAAACCTAAGAGAAATAAATGCAATATAGTTCGGTATATCTGTCATGGCAGATAGTTTTGCACGGATCAAAAACTGGAGAGTGGAGTACAACAGGGCGGCACTTCTGAACCGATTTATTTCCCCACTAAATTCAATATGCATGACGCAAGTGACATCTCTGAGACAAGGGAAGTGTTACAGGCTCCTGAATATTGAATTACGAAACAGCTACAGAAAACGTAGGTGGATAGAGTTGGGACAGAAATTACTGAATAACACACAGCAACTATCTTTATAGTCAATATCGACGGCAATTAATTATTTCAACCTCTCCTGAGAGCATGTGATACAGTTTTATGTGTTCTGTTTATTTTTTTTTTCGCAACGGAAAGTGCATTGCGATCCATCGTTAAAATGCGTTGGTTTTACTTATTTTCACTGCTTGGGTTGGAAGGTGGTGACACTGAGTTGAATCTCCTTCTTACGATGGTCATAAACTTTGTACAACTTAAGAGTACATAGAGGTTCGCCAAAGGACTTGATTAATGAAAGAGAGTAAGAATTGACAGGAGCATGTTGGGGGTGGAAATGAACTTGCGATAAAGGTACATTCGGACTGTAAAAAAAAATACAGAATCATTTATACAGTCTTCCATCTTATTATAGAGAATGGCCAGCAAATCTTATTTCTAATTGTGAACTGCTGCTGTAGATAAGATAAGTTCAAATAAGTAAATTCTCCAAATACTATAAACGATATTTCGATTTTTGTCACATGACTATGGCAATAGCTTTTGAAGTAATTTCGCGTACCTTGAGCCGAGCCCGTAGCTCAATCGGTAACGCACAGTGCTTGACACTAGGACATTGCTGGTTCGAAACCCAGCTTGGCCAATTTCCTCAGAAATTGAAGATAATCTTTCCTCTTTCAGCGTCGAATATTGTCTCGACGATGGTTATAACGTCGAATATTGTTTCGAAGATGGTTATGTGGGAAAGCAACCAATGCCTTGAGAAAAATACTGTGCAAAGTACTAGGAAAAGAAACTCCGGGAAAAGCATGTATATGTGCACTGGTCACCGCGGTATACAGTGTAACTGAAATACTGTTGAAACTGGCCTTCAAACACCATATAGACAAAGAATGCACCAAATTGTCACCAGAACTTTGGATACAACCAACTACATCAATAGCCGATCAGTTGCACATTGCAAAGGGTATACATTTACAAATGGTAGATCTGTACTAGAACAAATACCATTTGCGTATTGAACCTTTTACTATACCACACATATTTAGACTTGTCCAAATTGAAAGTACTTGAAGACGACAAAACAAATGCCGATAAAATGATGGAATCTGCTTCTGAGCATAGAGAAAACATTGTGGGAAAAGGAGAAAATGCTGGTTACCAGCATTTTCTCCTTTTCCCACAATGTTTTCAAAAGGCTTACATCCTTAGGGCCCTCAAGATGGTATTGGAGTTTAAAAGCCGTTTTAACAGCTTAGGTCATATCACGACGGTCAGTGCACCTACGCATGTGTTTCCTGGCTTTCTCACACCAGTACTGACACAACTTTCTTTCCAAGTCACTGACTACTTTTCTCACATGCATCAGGGGTGAGAGGCGAAAAATCACCGGGAAAAAAGTTTGCCTTAACCGGGTATCGAACTCGCAACCACCAGTTCACGAGTCAGATACTCTAACCACTGAGCTACCCGGGCGGGCCTTTGAAAACGGGCCTGTGTGGTAAAGGGTTAAAGACAAAAGGGTCACTGTATAAAAAAGAGTCAATGTACTGACCTTTGACAAGTTAAAGCCGAACACTTCTTTGAAATATTTAGGTTGTTCTATGATGAGAAGATAGAATGTCCAACTTCGGCAAAAGTTTGCCACCAAGATCGCATAAACTGGTGTGGACATTGCAAACTTCAGCCACGGGGTCTTCTTCATATCCTGTGAAATAGACAAACGGAATATCATGTTGCAGTAATTTTCCTGTGTCCGTATTCATCAACCATTCTTAAGACCATTCTTAGTCTTGTTCTCTAGATGGTTTTGAATATTGAAAGTAACACAGCTTCTGGTTAGCTAAACCAAATGTTACCGTCTAAACCTAAATCTATTATTAGACTACTAGTATAAATTTTCTTAAGAATGGTTAGTGATTACGGACCCTTGTGTTTGTATTTGCTCCAAGCTGCGTGGGAGAAAATTGGTATCTCGCGAGTTTGGAAAAAAAAATCACTGGGCAAGCTTTTGGCTAGATTACCAACGCTTTTTTTCTCGACGAATTTAATAAAATTTCACCTGAAAAGCCTACCAATGTCAGATACTTTTTATCACGTATGTTTAACTAAAGAATAACAGTTCATGATATGCGAAAACATAGGCATACAATAATTCCAACAAGCTTACGTTAAACGGCTTTCGAAGAAAGAAAAATACAATGATGAGAAAATTCGTAGCTCTGATAGTTGAGTTAGCCCTTAGGCTGCTAAGCGCGACTCAAGGACTTTTTGCGGACAGTGCACAGAACGTGCAGTCTGATCTTGGATCTACACTGTCCGATAAGGAGTTATTTTCTTCAAGAAATAACTTTGAAATAGCAACATTTGAGTTTTCACTATCGGCTTGTAAGTTTCATTCAACTTATTTGGCAGGTTATGGGTTAACAGGAAAATTTAGCTTTGGCATACAGCCTATAAAACTAACTGGCCCACTAGCTTTTCCATCGGAGGACAAAGTACACTGTATTGTCAGGAAGAGGCGTTTGGTAAGCTAAGGTATAAAAACCAACTGTACTGGAAAGTAAGCCTTTTCCAGCTATGAGTTTTGGTTCATGCTCCTCGTAGGAAGGAAAGTAGCGTGTTTTATTTACATTTCTTGACGTTTCTCGTTACGAATGAATGCAATAATAAACGAGCTTTGCTCTGTGAAAAGGGGGTTTAATGCATCTGTATCGGCCCGTGCCAGCCTGCGCATACCACGCAGAATGACGTCGGTTGATATTTTGCTACATGTATCTGTCAATTTTCTGCATCTCCAAGGACCAGTCTACCTCATGATTCAGTTGGTTGTTAGACAAAATCAGTTTCATAGATCCATAATTAACCCTTTACCATACAATCCCGAGTTTTAACGACCCTGGAAGGGAATGCCTTTGAAAACATTGTAGTAGGAAAAGGAGAAAATGCTGGTAACCAGCATTTTCTCCTTTTCCCGCAATGTTTTCTATCCTGTCAAAGACTGAAATCATCATTTGATCTAAATTTGATTTGTCGTCTGCAATACTTTCAATTTGGACCAGTACAAAATTTTGTTGTTTGGCAAAGGGTTATGTGATACTTTGCTAAGTATATTGCAGCACCACGGAGTTGCATTCAACCCCCTTTTGCCAGGACGCAACTCAAACATACCGTGTTGAGGACTGATGTATTCTCCCCGATCGATGTCTCGATGTAAATACGTTCGTGTTCTGAAATATGGGGATGTTTGCCCGGGCTCTCGAATGCAAGAAACCACCAGGCTATAGCCCAAGTGATACCCATAGCACCTGAAGATAGAGATTGTAAGAAATGACCCATGCTCTGTGAAAAGGGGTCTCAATGCATTTGCAAAAAGTATCGATCCAGGTCAGCCTGCGCAGTCCGCGCAGGCTGACCTGGGCCGAAACTTTTTGCTTTTCAATTTTCTGCATGTCAAAGGACCAATGCACCTCATGATTCAATGCGCTGCTATACAAAACGGAATTTAGGGATGTATGATACCGTGATGACTTGGTTGGTACGATGCACCAAGGAGATGCATTAAGCCCCCTTTTTGCCAGAGCATGGCTCAAATGTAAGTTTCATCATCATAGAGGTTCAGCGCCGAATTCATCAGCCAGCCGGTCTCCATCAAAGCTTTACACTAATTATCAGCTTCATATTAAAGTCAAAGATTAGCCATGTGATTGGCTGAGACGTTTTGTCTCGTCCAATCAGATGACTAGTCTTTGAATTTAGAAAGCGAACGATATCAAGGAATGCTGGAGAACATAGTTTCCAATCTTGATCTCCGTCATTCGAAAAAGTTACTTACGGATTAAAAAAATAAACAAATAAAAATCAAATCACTAAATGACTGAATAAATGAATGAATAAATAAATATATATATGAATAAATAAATAAAACCTACCAAAGCAGTAAAAACCAGATTGCCACCCAAAGTTCTTCGTTAAGATACCAGAAATTGGCATACCAATGACGGCTCCAGCGTAAGAACCTGTAAATAAAATGTATGAGGCTTTAATTAACATAGTGGAAAATAAGTCGTAGGTTTTTGGCGTTTAGCCCTATTTCTTGACAGTATCGCAGATAACGCTCCGATCTATACATCCATGATGGGTTTGTTTTCTACCGGTACTACATGCGACATTTATTTCTAAGCCACTGACGGGCTTTTCAGATTTCAGGATCAAAGAACTACAATTAGTAGATTCAATTCTGTAGAACAACTACAACAACCGTACACACAATTGTATAGAAATAATAATTTGAATTGTAATAAATGATTTTGTTCGCTTATTACAGAGCAATGCATAGTTTGCATATAATTTCCAAATTGAAGGCATTTGTAGACGACAAATTCAATATGGTTCAGAGGACTAGATAAGTCTTGGAAAGAACAGAAAACATTGTGGGAATGGGAGAAAGTGCTGGTTACAAGCATTTTCTTCTTTTCTCACAATATTTTCAGGTCATTAAAGCATGGGATTGTCTGGTAAAGAGTTAAGCAAAAGTCTAAAATTCATACCTACCGAAACAGAATCCCTTTAAGACTATTGTTTTGAAATTATTCAACCTACTCAGAAGAGATTTCGTTAGAAAAAATAATGGACTCAATTGAACATTGCTGTCAAAATTCTCGGCAGTCAAAACAATTTTCTAATTATGATATTTGGAGATACTAATTTGTTAGGAAGTGAAAAACGAAAACACAGTATGTTTTTGGTAATTATGCTCAAAATGAAATGAAAATAATAAGACTCTTGCTATACAACAATCGGATGGTATTCTGTTGACATATCGAAAGAAACAAAACAATGGCTTTGAAATTAATCTGAAATGATGCTATTGTTTGAACCCATAGGCTGTCAAACGCGACTCATTGCGCTTATGCGGCCAGTGTAGATCAAGATCAGACGGCACAGAACGTGCCGTCTGATCTTTGATCTACACTGTCCGATAAGGAGATATTCCCCCCTCCCCCCACAAAAAAGAAACTTTCAAATTGAATTTTTTTTTTACTATTAGCTGGAAAGTTTCATTTAACTTAGGGTTAAACCAAATTATAGCTACATTGTAAAGCTAATCTGGCAAAAAAAAAAAAAAATGGTTGAAAACAACAATTTAATTTCAGATTAATTTCTAAACAATTGCTTTCTTTTTGTTTTATCAATATGCAAACAGAGTGCCTTGTAATTGTAGTTTTGTTTGTTCAATCGACAAGTTTAACCCTTAGGATACTAAGCGCGATTCACTGACCTTTTGCGGACAGTGTAGATCAAGATCAGACTGCACAGAACGTGGAGTCTGATCTTGGATCTACACTGTCCGGTAAGGAGATATTCTTCTCCAAAAAGTAAGTTTGAAACAGCTCTATTCAGGTTTTTACAAACGGCTCGTTGATTTAACTTATTTAGCAGGATAAGGGATAAAAGACCGTCTCTCCTCTCAGCCTAATGTCTAAAATACTAAGTTTTGTTTTATTCAACCTACGATAATACAAATCTATGGGGGTTTTGGTTGCAATTGTTGAAGCTAACTTGCCGTCAAAAAACGATAGACGAGCCAGCAGAACTGCCTCCTGGAACATTGTCCTTTCTAATTTGTAAATTTATACCATCTATATGAGGTATATATGGCATAATTGATAAGTTGTGTAAGCCTCGTATGTAAGGGTTTGACTTTTGGCGGACAAATTGATGGACCCACATTTCATCCATAGTCACAAACCTCTACAGGAAGTTAGGAGGAGGAAGATCTGCCTATTGAAGGTTAAAACGCGACATAGTCCGCCTTGTGTGCTTCTGATCAACTGTCAGAAGTCTTGGTATCCAAGAAGTCCCGACTGTATTGGCTATAGATATCTCTATAACTCGCCTGTCAGGCATAAAAATATCATGAACTTTATTGACCATTTCAGGAATTGCAAGAGTGACGGGCCTTCCAGGATGGGAGTAATCCTCAAGGCTCTGCCTGCCATGCTTAAAATCCTCCTCCCACCTTTTCCCTATAGCATAATATGAAGGGACATTATTCCCTAGTGTTGCTACCATATCAGTATAGATATCCTTAAGAGCTAGACCTTTCTTATGCAAATATTAAATCACTGCTTTTTCAGCACTTGCCTTGGTGACTTTACAGTGCTATCTCTTCGGATTAAACTGACCAAATGACACCAGTCTTCAAGTACAGAACCCTAAAAAGTCTTGAACTAGTAGAGCTGAAAAAGGACATCTCTGCCTAACTCCTCCAAAACAAGGCTTACAACTTATGAATCAGCCCTCATATATGATCTATTAAACACAAATACTATCTTTCGAACAAATAAAAAGCTTTCGAGTATTTTTTCTTCGATAATCGCTATTGACTTAATTTTAGATTCGACCAAAATGAAAACATTTGGAAACGACATATTAATTGTTGCTCAAATGTCGATTTCTGTTTCTGAAATGGTACGAAAACATTGAGGGAGAGCAAAAAATAAAATCTGGTTACCGGCGTTTTCTCCTTTCCAACATTCATTAAAAATCTTCTGAGGAGTTGTTAATTCACAAGAATGTTTGGAAAGGCTTAACTAGATATGTTCAAAATTAAATAGGAATAATAGGATTGAAAAAAAAAAAACAAAACTTATGTCAACAAATGCGGAATCAATGGATGACGGTAGATATTTTTATATATATATAGCGGAAATACATTGTGTCAGTGGTAATGCGTCCTGTACTTCCGGTCGAAAACCGTTAAAGCATCAGACTAGAACCATGCCAAAATGTCTGTTATCGCAAATAATATAAAGAGAAAGAATTGAACACTATAAAGATATGAGAAAATGCAGCAATATTTACTAATATAGCAACACACATCGGGAATTCAATCTGATTTCTCAAGTAGTTTAATTTTGCAGTTTGAATCAATATTAAAAAATCTTTGATAGGGAGAGGTTTATAAATATGTTTTTTAAGTTAAAGTTTTTAGTTCACTAATTACCGGTACTGGTTCCCTGATTACATGTTTAGCGTAAGCGATAATAACGTTGTCAAAAACACTGGGACTGGTTCCCTGCTTTGCATGTTTAGAGTATGTGATAATGAACATGTCAAATACACTGAGAGGGTTCCCGGCTTTGCCTATTTAGAGTATGCGATATAACCATGTCAAATACACTGGGATGGTTTCCCTGCTTTGCATGTTTAAAGTACGCAATATAGCCATGTCAAATACACTAGGATGGGTTCCGTGCTTTACATGTTTAGTTTACGCGATAATAACCATGTCAGATACACAGGGACGGGTTGCCTGTTTAGCATGTTTAGAGTACGCGATGTAACCATGTGAAATACACTTGGACGTGTTCCCTGCTTTGCACATTTAGAGTACGCATATAACCATGTCAAATACTCTGGGATGGGTGCGTTGCATGTTTAGAGTACGCGATAATAACCATGTCAGACTCACTGGGACGGGTTCCTCTGCTTTTCATGTTTAAGCACGCGATAATTATCATATCATTCCACTGGGACGGCTTCCCTGCTTGCATGTTTAGAGTGCGCGATAGTTACTATGTCATATACACCGTGAATAGCTCCCTTATTTGCATGTTTAGAGTACTGGATAATGATCATGTCAAATACACTGTGACGGGTTCCCTGATTTGCATGTTTAGAGTACACGATAAAAACCATAATATGTACACCGTGATGCTTCCCTTATTTACACGTTTAGAGTATGCGATAATAAATTTGTCCAATACACCGTAACGGGTTACCTGTTTAGAGTAGGTGATAACTATATCTAATGCATCGGGGCGGGTTCCGTGATCTGATGTTTAGCACACTCGACAATAAACCATTTTAAATACAACGGAATAGAAAACAGTCAAGTTTCTCTTGACTGCATTGCACACCATTTTTGCTCAACTATACGGTAATTGCAAAATGAGATGAGCCACGCTCTGGCTAAAGGGGGCTTAATGCATCTGGTTGTGACATTATACCAGGCAAGCCATTACATAATTGTGGATCCATTAACCCTTTCAGCGCCACAAGCGAAAATAGGGACTTTTACGGACGGCACAGATCAAGATCAGACTGCACAGAACGTGTAGTCTGATCTTTGATCTGTACCGTCCGCTTAATTAGTCAAGCCCTTACGATAAAAATCTTTCTGGGTCTCTGTGGATTGCATTTACAGCCACCGAACGAAGTCGAGTTTATTTATTTGGCGCCGAAAGAGTTAAAATCCATTTTATAGAACAACCGGCTGAATCGTGAGGTAGACTGGTCCTTTGATACAATTGAAATTGACCAATAGCGAAAAGCTTCGGCCCAGGTCAGCCTGCGCGGACTGCGCAGGCTGACCTGAGCCTATACATTTCGCAAATGCATTAAGCCCCCTTTTCACAGAGTATGGATCATATTTTTTTCCCTTTGAAATGTGTTGCTAGTCAACCTATTTAGGTGAATGGGTTTGAAGGGAATCCTTTAATGTGGCTGTAAAACGATTATTTTTCTCAATACGCGGGTATGCAAATTGGATTTTCAAGATTATGTTTTCGGATACAAATGCAATAACAAAATGATGCAACAATTATCGTTGTTTTGCTATCCTTTCAAATGCGTATCCCCTCATTTGAAACACGTTGAATTTGTCGCTTTCAAATGCTTTAACATGGACGAGTCTAGAAATTTAACATTTATCGTGTTATATAAGTAAAATAGATCTTTCAAACCGATAGTAACAACCCAAATTTCTAGAATTTCTAAGGTATTTCTGAGAAAAGGTATTTTTGAGAAAAGATATCTCGTAATTGAACAGTGTAGATCCAAGATCAGACTTCACGTTTTCTGCAGCCTGATCTTGATCTACATTGTCCGCAAAAGGTCCTAGAGTCGCGCTTTGCAGCGTAAGGGTTAAAATTAACTCTTTACTGAAAGAGAAAAAATTAGACTCGTCCATTTTAAGAGCGTATTCATAAAACAACAACAACAACAACAACAACAAAAAGTCGCTAAAAGTGGCTAAAACGATGGCATTTGTCTTAAAAAGGATTGAAAACATTATAGGAAAGAAGCAATTACTGTCACTAAAATGTTCCCCTATTCCCAGAATGTAATCAAAAGTCTTCCTTTTTCCAGGTCTTTAAAACTCGAGATTGAATGGTATATAGTTAGACAGATTGATTGTATAGTGTTTAACGCAGTTTTCAACATTATTTCAGTTATATCACGGTGGCCAGTGCACCTATCCATGCTTTCCTGGAGTTTCTTTTAACCAGTACCCCGAACAATATTTTTTCGAAGTCACTGGCTGCTTTCCCACATAACCATCGTCGAAACAATGGTCAGCGGTGAGAGAGGAATGAATCCTATCGCCATGAAAACAACTTCGGTTTTTTTTACCAATAAAAAATCGTGTCATTTATTTAACAGTTTAAGGGTTAACCCCTTAAGCTGCTAATCGCGACTCATTGACCTTTTGCGGACATTGTAGATCAAGATCAGACTGCACAGAACGTGCAGTCTGATCCTTGATCTACACTGTCCGATACGGTATTTTCTTTCCGGTGAAATCAACTTTGAAACTGCAATTTTTGGGCTTTAAGTATTGTGTAGAAATTCGCGTTTCATTTGTTCAACAGTTTTAGGGTTAAGAAATCTACCACTGTGCATGGTTGACACAAATTGTAAAACATGCATCAACAAAATGCCAAATATTAAAATAAGAAGGTTTAACCCAAACTTACAATATAACATCGGCAGATTATGATTTTTGTGGCTAGGCCGAGCCGGATAACTCAATCGGTAACGTTCAGGACTTGAAACCAGGGGATAGCTGGTTCGAATCAGCTCAGCCTATTTATTTTTTAGGATTGATGATAGTCATTGCGACAGGGTTCGTTGTTCTTTCTTCGCTGATCATTGTTTCAAAGATGGTTATGTGGGAAAGCAGCCAGTGGTTTGGGGATAATTTGTGTGAAGAACCGTTAAAAGAACTTCCAGGAAAGTACGGTTAGGCGCACTGGCCGCCGCGATATAACTGAAATTATGCTGTAAATGGCACAATCAATCATTGAATAATTCTGTGACTAGAATGCAACATTTTCCTATTTTCTCCCGACACGACCGAAGGTGTCGTTTGAGAAATAAAATGATCTCGGCGTGTTGGACCCTGCATACGAAATGAGAGATTAGTCCATATGGAACCATATTCTGGATTCCGTAGATTAAACTCTCGATGGAATTGATCGACACCGGCTTCGTGTCGGGATTGAACAATGTCTAATTAACCTCTAATATCTACCATAACAAGGGAAAACAGGCTAAACGTGCAAGTCCCTTGCCAATGGTTCATTAGTGAATCATTTTCATAACGAGGTTTTAACATGATTTCATATTTAATGATGGTTCACATAACACAATATAGTATAAGTGGTGTACTCAGTGGCTCGATTATAGACCCTTCCAGAGTCACAGGGGCTTTTACGGACGGTCTAGATCAAGATCAGACTGCACATAACGTGCAGTCTGATCTTGGATCTATACTGTCTGCTTGTTAAGTCAAGCCTTTAAAAGAAAAAAGTCTAAGTTAAAGTAGATTGTACTTCCAGCCATCAAAAGAAGTTGAGTTCATGCTTGGCGCTGAAAATCTTAACTGTTCATTATACAGGGATATAGATCTACCGGCTTTGCAGAGCAATTTATAAACCGGTCGATCAGAAAGGCTACGACAAACCAACCAGCCTTACAGGCTACCTACAAAGCAGTATAGTTTTACAGGCTATTTATAAATCATCCAGCCCTACAGACTACTAATAAACTAGCCAGCCGTACAGTATACTTATAAACAATACAGACTTACCAGGTTTTTATAAAGTAACCAGCCTCACAATAAAACAACCAGCCTTACAGGCTTCTTATAAACAAACGAGCCTACTATACAATTCCTAAATCGACAGGCTGAACCGGCTTAATTTAAAGCAACCAGCATTTAAGGCAGCTTACAAATCGAGCAGTTCATTTTAAACCAACCAGTTTTACCGGCTACTTATAAACCAACCAGCCTTACAGGCTACCAACAAACCAACCAGGCCTACAGACTACTTACAAACCATCAACTTTGCAGGCTACTTATAAACAAACCAGCCTTACGATTGCTTATAAAATAACCATCCAGCCTTACAACCTATACATTTATAGAACCAATCAGCCTTAAAGGTTACTTATAAACCAAACAGCCTTTCGGGCTACTTAGAAATCAACAAGCTTAACATGTAACTTATAAGTCGACCAGCTGAATCGGCTAATTATCAACCACCATGCATTAAAGACAACGTTAAATCAGCCAGCTTTACAGGTTAATTATAAAGCAATCAGCCTTGCTGGCTACTCTTGAACCAAGCATCATTACAGGCTACTTATAAACAAACCAGTCCTACAGATTACTCAAAAGCAAACCTGTATAACAGACTACTTGGTAACCAACCAGCTTTACAGGCTACCTATTAAGCAACCAGATCCACAGCCATATATAAACCAACCAACCTTATTTACGTGATACTAACAAACAATCCAGCCTTACTGGCTACTCATAAACCATCCAGCTTTACAGGCTACTTATAAACCAACCAGCCTTACAGGCTAATCATAAACCAAGCAGCCTTGCAGGCTACTCATAAACCATCAACCCTTACAGGCTGCTCATGAACCAAACAGCCTTACAGGCTACTTAAAAACCATCAAGTCTTACAGGCTACTTATAAACCAACTAGCCTTACAGACTAATCATAAACCAACCAGCCTTACAGGCTACTCATAAATCACCAAGCCTTACAGGCTGCTCATGAAACAACCGGCCTTACAGGCTACTTAAAAACCACCCAGCCTTACAGGCTACTTATTAACCATCCAGCCTTACGGGCTTCTTTTAAACCAAACAGTCTTACAGGCTACTTATAAACCAACCGGCTTCACAGGCTACTTACACATCAACCAACTTTACAAGCTACTTACAGGCTACTTACAAACCATCCGGCCATATAGGCTACTCAAAATCCATCCGGCTTTACAGGCTACTTATAAACCAACCAGCTTTACAAGCTACTTATAAACCAACTAGTCTTTCAGGCTACTTATAAACCAACCAGCTTTACCGTATACATGTACTTTCAAATTCCTCAGTGGCGTGAATCGTCTCATTGTTTGGTAATGAGTTTTCATCATAAACATATGCAGTTTCTCTATTGAATGTTTAAATGCACAGCTATACTGTAAAGAATTCTTTATCAAATATAGTAAGTTACAAACACATTTTTTCATGCGATGTCACAAAAAACATTATGGAAAAACGAGCCGCTGCCCTTTTCGTTTAGTCATATGTTTGATAACTGTTAGTATATCATTAATTCTTTCATTTCCTTGTACGACTTAAATACCTGTTGCCGCCGGCGTAAATCAAGATCAGACTGCACAGAACGCACAGCCTGATCTTGGATCTACACTGTCTGATACCTGATACTAAACTGATACCAAAATAATATTTAGTTAGCAGTGGTATTCTTCTTTTAGAACTCGAAAAAAAGTTAGGTTTCTGTAGATGGTAGAGAAAGAGAAAACAATAAAATGTACAGAGAGGAACTGCTTAGTAATCGGATGACATAGCTAGAAGATAGTCGACCAGAATAACGCGACAAGTGATTTTTTGGATCGACGAATATATTACGGCACTTTGATTCTTTAAACTCTGTACCAAACAATGATGAGTTTTAACGCCTCGGGGAATTAGACTTATAAAAACATCATGGGAAAAGGAGAAAATGCTGGTAACCAGCATTTTCTCCTTTTCCCACGATATTTTCTAACCTTTCAGAAACAAATCCTATCACTTGAGCCACATTTAGTTTTGTCGTCTGCAAATGCTTTGAATTTGGACCAGTCTAAAATTTTGTCGTCTGGTAAAGAGTTAAACAAACCTCTCTGATATTGACAGGGAAATGAATAAATGCTTTTAAACCAAAAAAAAAAGTTTGACAGTCGCATTAAGGGATTCCTTTCAAAATGGTCGCGTAAATGGGTTGATTTGCAATGCTTCTCGAAGGGAAAAAAGACGATTTTGTAATTATGGTTTGCTTTGACAAAAATGGCGCGCACTGCAGTCGAGAGAAAATTGACTGTCCTCTGTTCCGGTGTATTTGACATGGTTATTATCGCATACTCTAAGCATGTAATCAGGGAACCCGTCTCAGTAATTAGCGAATAACGCTTGAAACACGCATGACAATACATTGCATTTGTTGCATCATTTCTGTTAATGCATTCGTACCCAGGAACTTTCGTACAGAAAGGAAAAGAATTTTATACAAGAAAAAGAAATATCTGAGCCGTGCTCTGGCAAAAAGGGGCTTAATGCATCTCCGAAATGCATGCTACCAAGCAAGTCATCACGTAATTAGGAATCCATATAATCCATTTTGTCTAACAACCAACTGTATCATATGGTAGACTGGTCCTTTGACATACAGAAAATTGACCAATAGCGAAAAGTTTCGGCCCAGGTCAGCCTGCGCGGAGTGCGCAGGCTGACCTGGTTCGATACTTTTCGCAGATGCATTAAGCCACCTTTTCACAGAGCATCGCTCATATGCAAACTTAACCCTAACTGTTTTGATGCCAAGTGTAAAAGAAGCCCATTATGAAACCCCTTGCTTTTACTTTTTACGACATGCACAGAGACGTGTTTTGAAAACTTTGTGGTAAAAGGAGATAATTCTGGAAACAAGCAGTTTATCCTTTTCGTGCAACATTTTCTACCTTATTAAAGATAAATCCTTCCATCTGAGTAACATTAATTGTTCGTCTGCAAAGACTTTCAAATTCTGTCGTCTGGTTATGAGATAACCCTTAAGCTACTATGCCCGACTCACTGACCCTTTGCAGACAGTGTAAGATCAAGATCAGACCGCAGAGAACGCACAGTCTGATCTTGGATCGACTCTGTCCGATAAGAATATAACTGTCTTACAAAAAAAAAAAAAACTTTGAAATGACATTATTCGGGGTTTTATTATCGGCTTAAAAGTTTTATTTAACTTATTTAGCAGGAAAAGGATTGTGGTAAGGGGAAGAACATTTTAATCTATGGATCGAATTTCCCATATGAGCTTCTATTTCAGTAAATATTGCTAGGTTTAACCGATATTTTAAAAAAAAAGTCTGCAAAGTTTCTGTTTTTCATTACCTGTCACAGCAACAATTTACTTTATAACTCGTTCACTGCCTGTGGTGTCTAATATTGTTTCTGCAGACGACATTGGTTAAGATCAGACTGCACAAAACGGGCGATCTGATCTTGGCACTACATTTTTCACGACGTTGTGAAATGTTCTTGCGAAAACACCTTTACTGAACT
The DNA here is from genome assembly GCA_945859785.2 of Tridacna gigas. Taxonomy (NCBI): domain Eukaryota; kingdom Metazoa; phylum Mollusca; class Bivalvia; order Cardiida; family Cardiidae; genus Tridacna; species Tridacna gigas. The sequence goes on from OX244038.2 coordinate 56,210,279, forward strand.
CTTTGCCAAACGACAAAATCATGGTAATTTCCAAATAAAAAGCAATTGCAGATGATAAAGTCAGTGTGGCTCAAAAGGATGGAAGAAAACATTGTGGGAAAAGTAGAAAATGCTTGTAACCAGCATTTTCTTCTTTTTCCCACAATAGTTTCAATATCCCTTTAAAACTCGGGATCTTATGGGAAAGGTTTCACCCTTTACCACAGAATTCCGAGTTTTAACGACCCTGAAAGAAAACGCTTTTGAAAACATTGTGGGGAAAGGTGAAAATGCTGGTAACCAGCATTTTCTCCTTTTCCCACAAGGATTTTTACCCTATCAGAGACAAAAAATCGTCATTTGAACTACATTTACTTTGTCGTCTGCAAATGCTTTCAATTTGGCAGGGTCCAAAATGTTGTCGTTTGGTAAAGAGTTAAATCGCAATGTATTTTTTTTTTTCTTATTTAGAAAGTCCCTCTCATTCATTTACTGCTTTAACCCGTTACCTAACAATCCGGATTATAACCCTTTACCTAACAATCCCGTGTTTTAACAGCCTTGGTAACCACCGTTTTCTCCTTTTATCACATTTTCTTCTTTCCCTTCGAAGGAAAATTTCATTATTTAAATTACATTGAGTTTGTCGTCTGCAAATGACTTAGAAAAGTGAAATTAATCGTTGATAAAGAGTACAAAAAATAACCCTTTACCACACAATCTCGAGTTTTAACCACCATGGGGGTGGAAGGCATTTGAAAACATTGCAGGAAAAGAAGAAAATGCTGGTAACCAGCATTTTCTCCTCTTCTTACAATATTTTCTACCCCTTCAGATATAAATTTCATCATTAAAGCCTCACTTAATTTGTAGTCTGCAACGGCTTTGAATTTGGACGCGTCTGAATTTTTGTCGTCTGGTAAAGAGTTAAGTGCTTTGAAGGTGAAAGTGCATCGCCTCGATGGATTTAATCACGTGATTTAGATTTTCCACTCTGGTTGGTTTTCACACAATGTGTACAGAATGGAATCGTAATGATATTGCATTTTGCATCGTTCCCCAAGCTTTAATCAAATTTCCAGTTGGCACCAGAGACATCCATTTGTTCACTATCTGCTAAGTTTCCAAGGAAACGGGACTTTTATAGGGGGGATCTGTAATATGTAACTTATCCGTAAAATCGAGTAAAAAAAAAAGGTCTAAAACATTTAAGCCATGCTCTGTGAAAACGGGGCTCAATGCACATGTAAATAGTATCGACCAGGTCAGCCTGCGCATTCTGCGCAGGCTGACCTGGGTCGATACTATTTGCTATCGGTCAATTTTCTGTCTGTCAAAAGACCATTCTACCCTACGATTCAGTGGGTTCTTTGACAAAAAGGATTTTATGGATCCCAAATTATGTGATGATTTGCTTTGTATCACGGAGATGCATTCAACTACCTTTTGCCGGAGTATGGCTCATGTTCATGCTCTCATTGCTTGGTGTTTGGCTTAGTCAAATTTCTTGTCGTAAACTTCCTATGCAAAAGAAAAACTATGGCGCCGCATGCGGGTGCTCGGCTGTCGTTGCTTTCAGTGAAAATCCTAAGTCGAAAAAGGGACATAACTGTGTCAAAAATATTTTGATGGTTACCTGTCCCTATTTCTAGGTTCCTCTTTTGATAGTTAACGGCTAGTCGAAGTTTGAAGTGAATATCTTCAGTAATGACAGAGATATTATAAATTGTCATAGCAAAAAAAAGTCGAAAAAGGGACATAACTGTGTCAAAAATATTTTGACGGTTACCTGTCCCTGTTGTATGGCTTTCACTTGTGATAATTCACAACTAGTTTGTGTTTGAAATAAATACCTTCAGTAATAACAGAGATATTTTGTTATATAAAACTATGCGGTGCAATTAATACCTTGGTGTATCAAAATAACTATGAATGAAACAGTTCTTGAGCCCATAAAATGTCAAAGTTTTTGCACGAAGACGCAGAGACGACACCAGCGCTACGACAGTTCCTCGACGTTTTCTTTGAAAAAAAAAAAAAAAAAAAAAGCCGAGCTAACAACATTTCAGCCGCAGTTGTATTTTTCAGTTTTTGATTGACTGAAAATTCGAAGTCGAAGAAGGGGCATAACTTTATCAAAAATACTTTGAGGATTACCTCTCTTTCTGAAACTGGTTGCCATTTTCATAATTTTTTACCAGCTAAGGTTTGAAGTAGGTGTCTTCAGTAATAACAGAGATACGAGAAAATGTCCAAGTTTTCGCACGACGGTGCAGGCACAAACGCAAAGGCAGATGGAACGGCAGAAGCAGGCGCCAAAACATACAACTAAATGATAAATCGATCATTATGGTTAGAAACTATAACTTACCACAGAAGGAAGTAGTCGCCAGTTTTGATCTCTCAAGAGGCGGTGCCCAGTGACTCCATATACCGTGGCAGGCTGGATAAGTAACACCCTGAATGATAATAATGAAATGACATGCATCTTGTAGTAAGGTAAAAACATTGAAAAGTACATATGAGCAATGCTCTGGAAAAAGAAGATTAATGTATCTGCAAAAAGTATCGACCCAGGCCAGCCTGCGTAATCCGCGCAGGCTGGCCTCGGCCGAAACTGTTTGCTATTGGTCAATTTCTGCATGTTCAAGGACCAGTCTATCTCATGATTCAGTCGGTTATCAAACAAAATGGATTTCAAGGATCCATAATCATGGAATGACTTGCTTGGTATCATGCATCACGGAAATGCATTAAGTCCCCTTTTGCCGCAGCATGGCTCATATATATATATACACACACACACACACACACAACCAATAACTTTCATCTAAAATACGTTTTTAAGGAAGGTTGGGGGGAGGGGGGGGTCATACAGTGTTTAGATGTCACATAATCTGCCGTGTTTTCAGTGTGATATACTTATACCAATTTTTCTTATCTTACACAAATTTGCTGAGAAAATCATGTGTGACGTCATTTTATGTCTCTTTCAGAGAAGTAAATCGGGTTTTATTAATGGAAATTTACAAGTGTGATTTTGCACATTCTGACCTGTAACTTGTTTGAAATATCCTTATGTGAAACAAGTATATCTTTATTGGCCTGGTCAAATTTATGGTCATGCACACAGTTGACCGTGATTCATTTTAAAGGTAGTTCGTCGTAGTGTAACTACGGTCGAATAGGTTAAAGTACGTTTGAAGTAGGTTCAATATTGGCAAAAAGAGGAAATATAGAAATTTTAATGCCATGGTCACATTTACGGTCATGCACGTAGTTGACCGTAGTTCATTTCAAACGTAGTCTACCGTAGTGTCACTACGGTCAACTAAGAAGTTGACGAGCCCACATTGTTGATCGCTTATCATGCCATGCCGCCTAGGAAGACACGAAGTAATGTTGATATGTTTTAGCAGGTACTACGATCAACTAAGTACACACTACGGCTAAGTATGGTCAATTACACTTGTCTAAGATCAACTACGGTCACAATAGGGTAACGACACTGTAGTTAACCGTAACCAATTTTTGAACATGTTGAAAAATTATGTGCTTACTACGGGCAAATGATAAACTACGTAAAATGTGACCATGGCTTTAGTAGGCTGCACTACGTGTAAGTACGGTCAACTGTATTCAACTACGAGCAAAGTGGCAAGAGTTAACTAGGGTATCACTACGTCTAACTTCGAGTAGTTACGTTACACTACGTATAAACTACGTCCTAATTACGCGCAACTACGGTAAATTAGTGTCAATAACGTTAAGCTACGATAAAAGGTTGTGGATGCGCCTGCTCAGTCCGAGTAAGCTACAGCCATTGTGCTTTTTGGAGGTTGACGAGCCAACATTGCTGATCGCTTTTTCTGCCCTGCCGCCTCGGAAGAAACGATGTACAGTCGATGTGTTTTGGCCGGTACTACGGTCAGCTACAATACACACTACGGTCAATTACGGTTGAATAAGGTCAACCACGTTCAAACTGTGGTCTAAGTAGGGTCACAACATCGTAGTTAACCGTAACCAATTTTTGTACATGTTGAAAACTCATGTGCTTACTTCGGGCAAATCATAAGTTAAAACTGCGTACATTATTACGTTGAACTACGATTATCTACCTGTATCTACGTTCAACTACGGTAAACTACGGTCATTCCCCAGCACGGTCAACTACCTAAGATGTGTCCACGGTTTACAAAATGCAGACGACGTCAGAGTAAAGGGTATAGCAATATTGAAACTCTTTTGTGGTTCAGTATGAATTAAAATGATTACATTTAACCTCGGCAGTATTAGAAAGTTTTATTAATTTTATAAAAATTAAAACATTTTTTTTCCTAACCTCGTTTCATTTACTTTAAGAATAAAACTCTATGTCAAATGCCAACATATGTCAGATCTGACATACCTCCTCTTTTAACCATTTGTTTAGATAATTCATAAGAACTGTCACAGATAATTCTATTCTGTGCCGACAACACAGGTTTCAGGAAGATGTTAATGTTTTTAGGCTATCCAAAATTATTTTGACCCCTAAGAACTGAGAGACCTTCTTTCAAAACTTCTCGATACAGACGTAACGTAATGTCATAAAATATACTAGTATAAAAAAGCTAATTTGTATTCAACTCGCTTTTCGTCAGTCAATGTCTTTGGCATAAAATGTGGGTTCACCTAGTTCATTTCGCTACTAGGAGTGTTCTGTCTTGACGCCATTAAATAAAATTAATTTTTCGAGAGAAACCCAGATTATAAAGTCTAATTTTATATTCGTAGTCACGTGTGCTATCCTATGTTTAAACCACCCCCCCCCCCCCCCCTCCAACCCGTAGCAAACATTCCAGTGTTTTGACCCTTTCAGAGCCATAGGCAAAAGCATACACTTATGAGGACAGCATAGATCAAGACAGACTGCATAGAACATGCAGTCTGATCTTTGATCTATACCATCCGATTGTTTAGTCAAGCCTATATAAAACAACAAAAATTATCTGAGTTTCAGTGGATTGTATCTGTCCCGCTCGTGAAAATATGACCGTTGATGTTCATCCGATGAAATAAATTTCGATCTTTCACCGAAAAAAAGTCTATTTATATCATGTTTCTAACCCCTTTTTTGTTGGGACTTCAATCAAAATCCAGTACAGTTGTTTTCGGTAATTCCCTGTAACGTACCCCCACCCCCCCCACATAAGACCGCATTACAAAGTTATAAACATGGTGCAAGAATCTAAGTAGTTCCGTACTACTGAGTTATCAAATTGGTAAATTTCACTGGTCGAAACGGTGAAATTATCAAACAGTAATCTACTATTAGTTCCCGATAAGCTAATGAAAAGCGTAAAAAAAGGCTTTCGCAATAATCTTTTCTTTTTATTGTACTCTAATGTTAAGTGTAACTCTTTCAGCACCATAAATGTGAGCCATGCTCTGTGAAAAGGGGGCTTAATCAGATGTTACTCATATGTCGATGTTTGCCTTCAACTGGGTAGAAAACATTACGGAAAAAAATATGGGTCACCATTAAAAATATTACGCTGGTAACAAGCATTCCCCGCATTATTGTGTGGTTACTGCGTTGAATATTTCTCCAAAATTTCTTTCTATTTCTTTAAAAGCCGTTTTCTTTGAGATCAGTAAAAAAAAAATAAAAACCCAAGATTATTTGGTAAAGGGTTAAAAAAGAAATAATAAAAAGTTATAAAACGTTTTCGGACTTTCATGAAAAACAAATAAGAATCATTTTACAATAAGAATCATTTTAGATTCCCATTTATTAAACCTACGACCATTTTTTTTTTTTATTGATGCATCAAGTAAATGGTGCAAACTACCATAAAGTTAAAACATATTACTGTCCACTTTACCAAATAAGTTTTAATGACAGTTTGTAAGAAGGCTTTTGAAAACATTGTGGGAAAAGGAGAAAATGCTGGTAACCAGCATTTTCTCCTTTTCCCACGATCCTTGCTAACCTCTGAAAGACAAGGTTCATGTTTTGAGTAACATGTCTGCAAATGCCGTTAACTTTTATCCTGCTAAATAAATGAAATGAGACTCTTAGCTGATAGTAAAAATCCGAATATTGTTCTTTCAAAGGCATATCTTGGGGGAAAGAAATCTCCACATCGGACAGTGTTGATCAAGATCAGACTGCACGTTCTGTGCAGTCTGATCTTGATCTACACTGTCCGCAAAAGGTCAGTGATTTGCGCTTAGCAACCTAAGGGTAAAAAATTGGACGAGGCTAAAACTTTATCGTCCGGTAAAGAGTTAAATATACCACTCTCTTTTATTATGACATTTTTTAATGTATCCTATAAAATATGCTTTTAGAGGGGTCCCTTACAAATTTAACAAAATGACTTTTATTATGTTTGCCTAGACTGTAGATCTCAACTTTACCGAGAATTATTTATTTTTCCGTCTCAAAAATATAACTGAGGACTCACGTAGCAACCCATTTTTCTGATTTCTACCTATTCTTATTATCACCCAGAGATGACGTTTATTCGTCGTACAACAGACAGTATTTTGAAAACACCGTGGCAAAAGGAGAAATTGTCTGTAATTAGCAGTTACTGTGGCATCAATACCTCCATGCATCTTCGTATAATTATCGACCATGACACGCCAAAACACAGGCCTACCATTCGGCAAACCTCCGGTGATCCGGTGATCAGGTCCTTCACGTAGCGTGATATGCACCTACACGGTACATTTCTTCGCCGGAAGTACACCGTTTTACCGTTATTAGAATTGTAAGGCTTCTCTTAAAAAAGAAAACATGTGTCACAATTTTCTATCGATGTCTTTCTAAGAATATTTTCGTCGGCAAACAGTTCCTCCATTCAATTTTGTGCGTGGTATACCAGTTCCGTTGGGAGCATTCATCGACAGATCGATAGATGCGAATAACTTCACCGTGGTTGTTCATGTCGTTGCTAAGCGATTTACATGAACGCCGTCATGCTTAAGATCATGTGACTGGTAGTTCAAAATGTAAACCTATTTTATACGGACGAGGTAAGATGTATGTACGGAATCAGCCGAGTTGTAACGAGTGACAGGCCTACATGCAGACGGCGTCCATGTGTATTGCAATTTACATGAATGAAACTTATTCGCTTCCATGACTATGTGTGCGTCCCGCAGAAAAAAATAGTTCCAAAGAAGCTTTCATATAACAGCTGAAGATATAAATGAGCTATGCTCTGCAAAAGGTTGCTTAATGCATCTCCGTAATGTATTATACCAAGCAAGACATCACATAATCAGGGATCCATAAAATCCGTTATGTCTAACAATGGACTGTATCATAAGGTAGACTGGTCCTTTGACACACAGAAAATTGACCAATAGCGAAAAGTTTCGGCCCAGGTCAGCCTGCGCGGATTGTGCAGGCTGACCTGGGTCGATACTTTTCGCAGATGCATTGAGCCCCCTATTCATAGGGCATGATTCAAATAATTCGTACGTTTTCCACGATCATCGATTCTGACAGCTGATTTAACAGGGAAATCTGCGTTAGCACATTTTTAGAAATAAAGGGGCATAGGTACAAAACTATTACCAATGATTGCACTGTTTGTTTATCACAAACGTGTGTAAGATAAGAAAATGCCTTATGGCTATATTACACTGAAAACAAGGGTAGTCATGTGATAAACTGAGATCTTACCTCGACGAGACCTTGCAGAATTCTGACGGCCATAACGAGACCATAATGCACCTGTGCTGCGCCGGGTATAAACATGTTGAGAAGCGCCGAGGTTCCAATGGCCAAACCAAATATTCTGAAAGTAGATGGATGATAAGGATTGCGTCTCACGATGGTTTTAACAGAAATTCAGTAGATATTTGCTACTGACTAAGTATTAAAGGTCAAGGTCAGACTACACAGAGGTGTTCAACCATGATCTTAATTATGAACCGTTCCCTACTTGATCCTGAAGTGCATACATGACCAAACAATCTTTTTCATTACGGTCATATAGTATTTTTTGACTTTCAAAAAGACAAATCTATTTGAGCCATGCTCTGTGAAAAGGGGGCTTAATGCATCTGCGAAAAGTAGCGACCCGTACAGGCTGACCTGGGCCGAAACTTTTCGCAAATGGTCAATTTTCTTTATGTCAATGGACCAGTCTACCTCAGGATTCTATCAGTTGTTAGACAAAATGTGCTTTATGGATCCATGATCATGTGATGACTTGCTTGGTATCATAAACCACGGAGATGCATTAAGCTTCCTTTTGCAAGATCATAGATCAAAATTATTCTTTGTGCAGCCTACGTAGAAAAACATTTACTAATTTATCATATCAACATATTTGTACAAGTAGCAATATCGTCTGAGGAAGGTTAAAGATCAGTATTGGTATCGCAGAAACAAATTATATCAGTTAATCAAAAAGCAGATAAATTCCGTGACAAGCCGTCTGCTATAGTTTATACCCCTCGTGACAGGGTCATTACGTATTCAATTTGAAAGTAAATGGACCTAGATCAATTTCCCTTTTTCGTTGTGCCATGGCCCTATTGATTCAATTAGGTCCTTTAATGTGGGCATAAATGAACCGTGCAGAGTAAATGTCAGTTGTAATAATGTGAAAGATAATGCCATCATGGAATCAATCTTCTTTATTCATATGTATAGCTAAGATCGGTAGCTCTGTCGGTAGCGTACAGGACTTTCCATCCCAGGGAACCGGTAGGTCTGTCGGTTGCATACAGGGGACTTGCCATCCCAAGGGGCAGTAGCTTTGCCGGTAGCGTACAGGATTTACCATCCCAGGAACCGGTAGCTCTGTCCGAAGCACACATGGCCTGTTATCCTAAGGGATAGTAGCTTTGTCGGTAGCGCAGGGGACTCACCATCCCAGGGGTTAGTAGCTTTGTCAGTAGCGTACAGGGGGTTCGCAATTCCGGGGGCCAGAGCTTTTTCCTTTCCGTAGCAGGTAGCGTTCAGGGCTTGCCATTCCATGGGTTAGTAGTTTTGTCGGTAGCGTACAGGACTCGCCACCCCAGGAACCGGTAGCTCTGTCGGTAACGTACAGGGGGGCTCGCCATTCCGAGGGCCACAGCTTTTTCCTTTGTCGATAGCGTACAGCGCCCGCCATTCCAGGGGCCGGTAGCTTTGTCGGTAGCACGCATGGCCTGTTATCCTAGGAGCCAGTAGCTTTGTCGATAGCGTACAAGGGGCTTACCATCTCAGGGGCCTGTAGCTCTGTCATTAGCATACAGGGCTCACCATCCCAGAGCTGATAGCTCTGCCGGTAGCATACAGGGCTTGCTATCCCAGAGGTCGCAGGCCGAGTCCTTTAGCCCTGTCGATAGCGTATATGGCTTGCCATGCCAGGTGTTGCAGGCCGAGTCGGGTGGCTCTTTCGACAGCATAGACAGCTTGCCGGTGTAATGCAGAGAAATGACCCTCCCCTACAAAATGACCCATGGGTCATTTCACTACGTAGAGGAATGATCCGGGTCATTATTCTACGTAGAGAAATGACCCCAGACTGTAGAGAAAGGACCTCCCTCTTAGAAGTAGTTGCAGCAGCAGCAGCAGCTGTAGTAGTAGTAGTAGTAGAAACATCAGCAGCATCAGCAGCAACAACAATGTTAAGGCAAAAAGGGGGTAGTAGAAGTACGAGTAGTAGTAGTAGTAGTAGTAGTAGTAGTATCAGCATCAGCAGCAACAACAGTGTTTCAGGGGAAAAAAGGGGGGTCATTTCTCTACGGGGGTCCTTTCTTTTCATGAGGGGGTCATTCTACTACAGCTAGGGGGGGGGGGGTCCTTTCTCTACAGTCTGGGGTCATTTCTCTGCGTAGAATAATGACCCGGGTCATTCCTCTACGTAGTGAAATGACCCATGGGTCATTTTGTAGGGGAGGGTCATTTCTCTGCATTACACCGGCCCAAGGGTAGCTGGCAGGGGTCTGTAGCGTAGTCGGTAGCATATCGGGCTACCAATTCCAGGGATCGCGGAATAAATTCCAAGCTCAGCATTGTTCCCTGGGATAGATAATGGTCACCGCGATATGATCCATTTCTCTCTTACTGTTTCGACAATTTTTGTATGGGACGATAGCAAATGGTTTGGTAAACTGTTGTGACAAGCGCTGATAAAAGAAAGTAAGTCCAAACAATTTACTACAGGACATAATTCATTAAGCCGAAAAGCACTGGAACCGACTTGAGTGGTTTTTGCGGACAATGTAGATCAAGATCAGACTACACAGAACGTGTAGTCTTATCTTTTATCTACACTACCCCCTACTTTGCAAATTGTTCAGGCCAAAACAACCTTGAAATGGCAATATTTCCAATGTCTGTCCCGATTGAAAAGGTCCATTTCATTCATTCATAGATCTAAGGGTCAATTTTACTCTGTATTTATTTAGAACTATCGCATGCCGACTGATACACCCACCAGATCCTTGTCACTGGACCGGGGAAAACCCCACAAAGGGCCATAACTCTTGTAATAGTCGACCAATCATAATGAAAATTGCAGGTGCACAACTTCATCCATTTCCATTGTAGGAAGGTTTCCATTGGACCCTTAAGCTATTAAGTGCGTCTCACAGACCTTTTGCGGACAGTGTAGATCAAGATCAGACTGCACAGAACGTGCAGTCTGATCTAGGATCTACAATGTCCGATAAGGAGTCATTCTTCCATTCTCGCCCCCCCCCCCCCCCCCCCCCCCCCCCATAACTTGGAATTAGGAATATTTGGGGATTTTGTTTAGTATCGGGTTGAAGATTTCATTTAACTTATGCAGCATGTTGTAAGATAAGACAAAACGGTTAACTAAAGATACTGTTATATGAAATCAGTTATTCCTCTCCTGACCCCCCCCCCCCCCCTTTTTTTTTTGTTTTTCTTTTTGCTCTATCATGGTTCTTTAGTTTAGTACTTTGAGTTAATTGATTTAATGTCAATCACTGATTTTTCTGGTACCAAAACCAATTTTCATCAATGAAAAAAATAATAAATAAAATGAAAAATAGGAAGTTCTAGAATTTATATAAGCGATATATAATATAAGAAAGGTAAGTTTTGTCATAGATTTTAGTCTCTGTGAAAATCATTAGCTTAAGCGGCCTTGCAATTACAGTGACTGATTCTTAGCATTCTGGTGGTCATTACCTATTTTCCTTGTTGAATGCCCCGTGTGGACACTGCACAGTTGTTAACTATCATAGTACATGTAACACCAGAAGGGAATGCTTCCGGTTCGTAGACCCACTTGAAAATTTGATATCAAGCACTTCTGCCACACTATTTCATCATGAGAGTAAAGGTAAAAAATATCTGTCTGAAGTTAAACTGATTATTTTTCCAGAGGATGAATTTATTTTTTTCTTTTGCATTTCTTTCAGGACTATTTTTGTGTGTGTGTGTGTGTGTGTTGGTGACCTGGAAAAGAGGCATGGTCTATCACCAGTAAGGGCCTTGTTCGGAATAATTTTCCGAGGGAGGATCAGTTTGAAGGGGAATAGCAAAAAAGTTCATATCTCAGTCACGATGCCATTTTCTGTACCTTTTTGTGGAGGACATTGCACAAATATTTGATGGAAAAAAACCTGCTACCTCCTGCTACATCAGGGAATCAGCAGCAGCCAGTCGAAGATACTGATTTTTCTCTATTTTCAATTAGCAAAAAGTTACCGCTATGACACCTGTGCGGGAAGGGGGTAAGGTTAATTCCGGTCAGCAGACAGATGTGAGACAGACAACTCTGTATAACTTCCGTATTTACGACATAGTATTTGTATCTCTAGCTGTCGTCTGCTATTTTCTAAATCACATTCTCGTCTGATGTAATTGGTCGTCTGGTCATGTCATCATTGTCCCATTTTCTGAACCTCACTGTCGATGTTTTTGTAATGAAATACTTTTGAATCTTTTAACTTGCTTACACCAATTTGGACTGTTTTATAGACAATGAAAATCGAGATCATGCTGCATAAAAAAACGTTTTCTTCCAGGAATTAGTGTTGAATTGTCGTAAAGCAAAACACATGAATTTGTGAACTGTCGCCGAAAAGACTGGAATGTGAAAGGGGCGTAAAACACTATATAATCCATGAATCAGTCTGTCTCTGGATCTCCAAACTTTGCAAAATAGCTGGGCTATTTCATTTTCCTCAAGTTAGTTATAAGAGCGATACACTTTTCTCTAATAGCAAACTGGCCTAATAAATTATGAAATTTCAAGTATGATAATGGAGATATATATTTCTTCTTTACCGCGTTTCATCTTATCCGTTCAATCCTATTCAAAACCATCCCTCTGTTTACAATCCAAAGAAAGAAAGCTTTTGAAAATAGTGTGGGAAAAGGAGAAAATGCCAGTAACCAAAATTTTCCCTTTTTCCGAATATCTTTAAACTCTTTTAAAGAAAGTTCTCGTCATTTTAGCCACAGTATACTTGTCGTCTGCAAATGCTTTTAGTTAGGACACGTGTACAAATTTGTTGTCTGGTAAAGAGGTAAACCAGGTATCGCCCATTAACCCTTTACCACATAATCTCGACTTTTAACGACCCTGAGAAAGAAGCCTTTTTAAAACATTGTGGAAAAAGGAGAAAATGCTGGTAACCAGCATTTTCTCCTTTTCCCACAATGTTTTCCACCCTTTTGTTGCCGCTGATTGACAAAATCCTTGAAATCCATAAAGAAAAACTGTAACAATAGTAGCATAGTACCAGACTTACTGAGCAAAGTATACAGACGAACGAAAAATGATAAACGCGTCTACTGAGACCAACGATAAAACGTGACAAGTTTTCGGGGAAAAAACAGTAAAACCAGACTCTATTAACACGTTTTTAATCGTTACTGAAAAAAAAAAAATCAGACTTACTTTGTTGCCGGAAGTCTAGACGCCAAGTAGCCACCAGGGACCTGCGTTATGATGTAACCCCAGAAAAATGAACTGTCCACCACTCCGATTGTTTCTGGGGTCCACGTGAATTCTGGGGGCTGAAAAAAAAAGGATAAGAAATAAACGAAAATTATACACATACCTGTTACAGAGTTAAGCTCACAATGTTGACATTACCATTACCTCCCGTGTCGTGAAACTCAGTCAAATCTTCCAGTTTGTGTGCGTAAGGAATGTGCAGATAGTCTTAATCTACTTATGTAAAATCTTTGGTCATGAGAAACTTCGCCAAAATAATATTCATAAGTAAAAGAAAGCTTGAAGTTTACCATAAAACTAGCCTTGTTTCCAGTGTAACAATGCCATTAAGAAATTTGTCTTCTTACCCATGCTTGTAACAAGCAGATGGTGCCGCCAATGGTCCAAGCTCTGTAATCCCCGCCTTTTTTTTTTTATTAAAAGATAGTCAACGTAAATTTTCGTGTTAATACAACTGTCAAAATTGAAAGAGCTACGGAGTTTGTCTTGTCTTTGGATTTAAAGTAATGTCGCTGTATGTAAGTTTCTTCCAGAACATTTTTCGAACAGGATGTCCATACATGTCAAAGAGGTGAATAGATTAGGCATGGCTCATTTGTTCAGTTCCTTGCGCTGTATAACATCTCATGCATATTTAAAGCAAAAACATCGCGTTTGCAGACAAATTTGTTATCGACATGAAAACCTGTGTTCAATGAAGAAATTTATTCTTACAGTTTTTAGGGTTTTAAAGATGTTCATGTGCTTAAGGATAAGGCCATTTCTTATTTCAAGTCCAGACAGACGCAGTTTAGGGTCTACATTTTAATGTCAACATCTGCTTCACACTGCATTTCCATTTTCTTCACAGTAAGAAAATGTCGATGTAAGCAACATTTGAGGTGAATTATGCAACTTAGTCTTTTATGGTATCAAGTGAATATCATTTTGTGTTTTACCTAACTCTTCGTTCAAAAGATAAAAACTCGGCCAAAAAAAGGCCAAATAGGTTTAGGTAAATAAAGGATAGCACGCAAGTTTTCCAAATACCCCTGATGAACAGCATTCAAGGGAATTTTTGAAATAAAAATAATTAAATAACAAGAGTTCAAAAAGCACTGCAGTGCTATTTGTGGATCCCACACAGTTCCGGTGATTTAAACTCTTGTTGCTAATGACGACCATGACTACTCTGCGCATTAATAATTCTGTCTGTCAGACGAAAGAAAGTAGTCCCCTGGTCCAAATAAAAACTGCTAAGAAAATGGAAGTTATTGAAATGTTATTGACTTGAAGCAAGTAACTGCAGGTTTATGAGTCCCATTTGGGACTTCTAAGACGATGAGTTCGCATAACGTTTTGTCATTCAGATAAAAGCAGTTCTCCTATTTTAACCCTTATCCTGCTGAATAAATTAAATAAAACTTTCAATCCGGTAGTAAAAACCCCAATGATGCTATTTCAAACTTATTTTTTGGAGAAAAATATCTCCCTATCGGGCAGTGTAGATCCAAGATCAGACTGCACGTTCTGTGCAGTCTGATCTTGATCTACACTGTCCGCAAAAGGTCAGTAAGTCGCACTTATCAGCTTAAGGGTTAACAAATTTCTCCTCGGAAGAGTTTAGAGCGGGTTGAAACCGATTTCTAAAATATGTAAAGTTGAGAAGAGCATTTTATTGACTAGTGGATTTACACATTTTTACATTGTGACGAAAAGAGAAATTACACTTGATCAATTTCCTCTTTTGCCACAGTATTTTCATAAGTAATCTGCAGCAAAACGTTTGCGTGACGCAATATGTCCAAGGTGGTTTAACAAGCACCCTTGACTTAATGTTTTTTTTTTCCTTCGAAATGTGCCTTCCTTTTTCTTTACATACTTGAGCAGTGCTTAGGGAGAAAACGGGTCAAATGTAACCCCGTAACGCATTACAAGTCGGCGCGAAAAAGTACGAAAGAAATGATAAACAAGAAATATCTTTCTAAAAAGATAGACCACGTAAGAATCACTGGGGTATAAATATTTAAACTCTTTTCTGGTCCAATTTGAAGAGAAATAAGTAAAAGAGACAAGCCAGAAATTAGCTCTTTTTTCTCTTATATGCTTTGCATATTGTTGAAAAGTGAAATTTTCAATGCGACACTCAGTGTATATGACTTTCGTTTATGCATCGTCGCCACCGTCGCCATCGACGCCCCCAGAAGACTGTTAGAATTGTTAACCATTAATGAGACGTTTGCGGTGCTTCTTTTCATATTTGGACATTCATTGCGCACCGTACCGTCTCAAGTCCATCGTGAATTTTCCAGTAGCAAAGTTACAGCGCTGTACTGACTTTCTGTTTCGTCGGTTTAATCTGTATTGCAGCGAAATGCAATCAATTCTTAGTGACACACATGACCGTGGACAAATTATTAAACGATTCATTACATAAAGCGCTTTTAGAATTCGTTTATATCATGTAAAATTCGAAAAAAAAAAAGGCACAACGAAATTTATTGTGTCTAGCTGCCATTTTATGTCAATTTTTGGCAACGTAAACATCTCGAGTAACATATGAATTAAACTTAAATTTGTATGTGTTTGGCGTTTAAATTGAAAATACTTGTATTTAAAACGGTGGATTATTGAATACGCAAGCAGCTAGAATGTTCATTTTCTAATTTTTCCGTCAATCTGTGAAAATATGAGAGATTTCAACCATTTTTTTTCGCGATCGTCTCTGTACCCGGGGGCGACCAATCAAAAACTGAAATCGCATTCAGGGAAAGTTATCTGTACTACTAATTTTGTTTACGGGGAATCGTGCAGGATACAGGATGAAACCCATCCCAAGTAACGTACTCGGTGTATCGCATCGTCACACGGGACATCGGTTTATGTCTCATCGGAAAGACAATTAGTAACTGTAGACGGCCAGCCGCGGGGCTCAAACCCACACCCTCAAGCGACCCAAGAGTTGACGTTTTCAAGTCCTACGCTCTACCACTTGAGCCTGAGCTATTTCGGCTTACTAATGAGATATAAGAATGAGAAACCATTTGTAATGAGCACTACTGAGCAATTCTTTCTCTTACGTCTTGAGTGCTGATATTCAGAAAGGTTTCTGGAAATATCGTTTTTATAATCTTTATTAATGAATCATGCGAAAAAACAGACTTGATAAAATAATTACCGATAATAATCCGTCGCCGTTATCGTCTGTGGTTTCATTATTCGTCATCTTTACGATAGCCACGCCCATATTACATCGGATACCGAAGGAGATCATGAAGCCCACACTACTCAGAATAGCCATCTGGTATCGGCGGGCACAAAAATCACACCTGCACATCCAGGACACCTGGAAGGAAACCATAAATACACTGTGACACTTCCGGTCTGTAACTGTTTTTTGACAGCTTCATATACTATTACCCTTACCCTGCTAAATAAGTGAAATGGTATGACCTAAAGTTTTGCTATTTCAGAGTTATTTTTCGGGAAAAACTATTCCCTTTTCGGAAAGTGTAGATCCAAGATCAGACTGCACGTTCTGTGCAGTCTGATCTTGATCTACTTTGTCCACAAAAGGTCCTTGAGTCCTGTTTAGCAGCCAAAGGGTTAACCCTTCCACCGACGAGAGCGAGTTTTGACGACCCTGAAGAAGGTGACTTTTGAAAATACTGTGGAAAAAAAAAAAATAGGAAATGCTACTTAAAAGCATTTTTGCGTTTCCCACAATGTTTCATACCCCGTTGTAAACCAAATATCACGTTTTGAGTAACTTGAAATTGGTCGTCTGCCAATGTGTTCATCTTGAACAATTCTAAACTTTTGTCGTCTGGTAAAGTGTTAGGATGGTGGAAAATGCTGTGACAACTGTAGAGCCATCTCAAAACGGTTAATTCCTCTTTTTCTGCGATGTTCTCTTGCATATGTGGCATAAAAGGCTGTGGACAAAGGATTGG
Source organism: Tridacna gigas (assembly GCA_945859785.2). NCBI lineage: Eukaryota > Metazoa > Mollusca > Bivalvia > Cardiida > Cardiidae > Tridacna > Tridacna gigas. The sequence goes on from OX244038.2 coordinate 56,227,128, forward strand.
CCTCTTATTCATAGATCTAAGCATTATTTGTGAGAATGTATATTTTTCTTTGGACTTGTCATCAGATGACAAAATTAACTCTTCTACAAATACAAAACACGTGTAGGCAACTAGGTGTGACTCAAAGGATGAAATTTGTCTTTGAAAGGATAGAAAACAATATGGGAAAAGAAAAAAAAAAAAATGCTGGTTATCATTTTCCTTTTCCCACGATGTTTTCAAAACAGTTTATCCTGTGGGTCGTTCAAACTCAGATGCATTAAAACCCATTTTCACAGAGCATGGCACATATATATATATATACACACACACACACACACACACACACATATATATATATATATATATATATATATATATATATATATATATATATATATATATATATATATATATAATTGAACCACCCTCTGTGAAAAGGGGACTTAATGCATCTGCAAAAAGTATCGACCCATGTCAGCCTGCGCAATCCGCGCAGGCTGACCTGGGTCGAAACATTTTGCTATTTGTAAATTTTCTGCATGTCCAAGGACCATTCTACCCCATGAATCCGTCAGTAGTTAGACAAAGTAGATTTTTTTTAGACCCAAAATTATGTAATGACTAGCTTGGATGATGCATCAATGAGATGCATTAAGCCTCCTTTTGCTAGAGCATGGCTCATGTATAAAACTGTCTTACCTTTTAAAGTACTCCAGTTCCATAAATAATTTTAGAAGTAAACGACGTTTTACGAAACGGGGAGCTTTAACTCTTTCGGCGCCAAATAAACAAACTCGGCTTCTTTTGAAGGCTATAAATGGAATCCACTAAGTCTCCGGAAGATTTTTTATCATATAGGCTTGACCAAACAAGAGGAAGGTATAGATCAAAGATCAGACTGCACGTTCTGTGCAGTCTGATCTTGATCTATGCCGTCCGCAAAAGTCCCTGTTTTCGCCTATGGCGCTGAAAGGGTTAAGATCCTTTCCACAAGGCCCAACCGCGGCCAAAAGTGAATAACCATGGTCTGTATTCATTAATCATTCTTGAGAAAATTCTTTGTCTAATTATCAAAAATGTTCTAGATTTGAAAGTAACACAACTTTCGATTGGCTAAACCAAAGGGTGTAGCCAATCGGAGGTTGTGTTACTTTCAAATTTAGAAAATCTTGGAAAATGAAACTGAGGATATTCTTAAGGATATAGACAACTCATCTAAACTGCAATGTTATAGATCTTTTAAACTATATTTTGAATTTGAAAATTATCTTAACTGTTTACGGCGTTAACTGTGTTATTAATGATAAACAAAGAATTGAACTAACAAGATTAAGATGTTCATCACACCATTTATTGATTGAGGAAGGTGGATTCAATAGCATACTAAGAGAGAATAGAATCTATAAATTATGTAATCTGAATGAAATAGAAGACGAATTTCACTTTGTACAAATATTTCTTTATCAACAAATTAGAAGTCAGTTAATACCAAAGTTTTATTATACTCGAACATCTATGTACAAATTTATTTTATTGATGAAAAATGATAATAAAAAAACTACGAATAATTTAAGTAAATATATATGTATGGTCAATGATAAATGTCAGAGTAACAAATAAATAGGATAGAAATCTGTAAAATAATTAAATTGTCTAGGTTTGAACCCATATCGTACTTTTCTCGAACTGTTTTAGTCCAAAGATGCACGTAAAAATTGCAGTTTGAAACTACTAGCATAAATCATGAATTCTGAAAATGTATTGTACATTTTTTTTTTGTAATAGCAACAACATTGTATTATGTTATACTAATAAGATATTGACTTGACTTGACTTAAGGATGGTTGGTGGTATACGGACCCATGTATATAAAATATAAGTAAATTCCATTCATATCATTTAAAAGAATGTCGATTATCATAAGTCTACAATCTGTCGGAGTATGTGCTTTTACAGTTCCAGTCAGTGGTAGAAAAATTAATCTTAAAACCAGAATTAAACATGGCAACTTTAATTCTAGTTTTATAATTCATTCTTTTTCTGCCAGTGACCAGAACTCTGACGGACTTTAATGTAACATGCTGTCAGATTAATTATAATAAAAATACTTTTAAAAGATATGATTTGAATTTTCGTCAACTTTTTACTCCCGAATTGTTTACCTGTGGCCGCTATTGGGCCTTTAAGTTCCACATCTTCGCTATACTATCAATTAATTAGTCTATGACTTTAAACTACAACCAAATCGTATTAAATGGAATTCGTTGTATCCGAGTGATGAGTCCCATAACATTCTAGGAAAGTTTCTAGAATGATCCCATTTCCAATTACTTACTATGCAGTTTTCAACCCCATTGGTCACAGGCCATCAGTATATGTACTTATTATAGATTATAAAAGCACATAAGTCAAACATTCAAAAATGTTGAAATCATCTATTAAATCATAATCTAACAATCATCATTGTATAAACCTACTAAATCATTAATTAAATCAGTTAAAAATACCATTTATTATGTAGCTTAATAATCTATAATAAGTACATATAAATTGAATTTGGCCAAACCTACTAAATCATTAATTAAATCAGTTAAAAATACCATTTATTATGTAGCTTAATAATCTATGATAAGTACATATAAATTGAAGTTGGCCAAACCTACTAAATCATTAATTAAATCAGTTAAAAATACCATTTATGTAGCTTAATAATCTATAATAAGTACATATAAATTGAATTTGGCCAAACCTACTAAATCATTAATTAAATCAGTTAAAAATACCATTTATGTAGCTTAATAATCTATAATAAGTACATATAAATTGAATTTGGCCAAAACGTCCGTTTTTTCAATAAGGCTGGTCAAAACATCCGCGGCCAAAACATCCTGGCCAAAACATCCTGGCCAAAACGTCCGTGGCCAAAACGTCCGTCCTCCGTGAAAAGGAGGCTTAATGCATCTGCGAAAAGTATCGACCCAGGTCAGCCTGCGCAGTCCGCGCAGGCTGACCTGGACCGAAACTTTTCGCTATTGGGAAAATTTCTGTATATCCAAGGACCAGTCTACCTCATGATTAAGTCGGTTGTTAGAAAAGGGGCTATTATGGATTCATAATTATGTGATGGCTTGATAGGTAAAATGCATCACAGAGATGCATTAAGTCCCCTTTTGCCAGAGCATGGCTCATTTTATCATATTGTACCTAATATAAACAAATTCAGATTTTGCAAAGTACCTGTACTTTTTCTTAACCCCTTAAGCGCCTTTTACGACTATAGTTGCCCTTGCGGCCAGCGTAGATCAAGATCAGACTGCATAAAACGTGCAGTCTGATCTTTGATCTACACTGTCCGCCTTACTGAAACACTGCAGAAAAAATACAACCATGAAATTGCAGTCATCTGGGTGTTATTCTAGACTGAAAATAATTATTAAGTTTATTCGGCGTTGTGAAGGTTTAAAAAAAAAGGGGGACGGCGTTACACCTGGAATGAGTGGTATATAAACAGTATAAACTGGTTTGAAAATATCTATGTGAGCCATGCTCTGGCAAAAGGGGGTTTAATGCGTCTCCTTGATGTTTGATACCAAGCAAGTCATCACATATATTACTATGGGTCCTTTAAAACCCATTTTATCGAAGAGCCGACAGAATCATGGGGCGGAATGGTCCTTTGGCATGCAGAAAATTGACCAAAAGCAAAAAGTTTCGGCCCAGGTCAGCCTGCGCGGACTGCGCAGGCTGACCTGGGTCGATACTTTTTGCAAGTGCATTAAGCTCCCTTTTCACAGAGCATGGCTCGTATATTGAAAACTACACTTTAAACAGTTAAAAACAGTTCAAATAACAAAGAGAAACACCAGTAAAAATGTTTGTAACCGATAATCACATACACATACTTGTAAATATTTTGATTCGTATATTTTGATGTCAGCTTTAACTCTTTACAACACGACACATTTTTGGACCTGTCCAAATCCAAAACTTTTGCAGACGAAAAACTAAATGTGGCTCAAATGGTGGAAATTGTCTTTGATAGGGTTGAAAACAGTGGGGAAAGGAGAAAATGCTGGTTACCAGGATTTTCTCCTTTTCTCACAATGTTCACAATGTCTACAAAAGCCTTCTTCCTAAGGGTCGTTAGCAGAAGTCCAGATTTTTCCCTGTATTTCGGTTAGTACTATGTGACCGATGTCATCGTTATTTGCACTTTTACCAGAGTTCCAGATAGAGGGAGTGATTTTGATAAAGGAAATGAAAATATTAATTATTCTCCACTAAACCCTACATTATGGGTACTCATTAGAATCGTCTCATTGAGACGATTCTAATGAGTACCCACAACATAGGGTTTGGAACAGAAATAAGAGATTTAGAATACCATCAATTCCTCTTATCTAAAGCTCTGATCACTATTCTTCTTATTGTAGGGAATATCGTAATGGAGGGTTGCCCGACCAAATCACCAGTGAACGTTAAAATTTAACCCTTTTCGAAACAATTCTGTATGCAAGAACCCTGTGGGAGAATTTTGAAAACTTTACGGAGAAAAGAGAAAATGCTGGTAACTAGCGTTTTCTTATTTCGCTACAGTATTTTTTGCCCTATCAGAGCTCTTCGACTTATTTGTGAAAGTTTCAAATATGTCATCTGCAAATGTTCTAAATCTAGAAAAGATAAATGTGCGTCGTCTTGTAAATGTTTAACTTTAAGCTTGGTGAAAAAATAGACTTGTCCAAACTGAAACTATTTGCAGTCGACAAATTCAATGTTACTCAAAATACATGAATTTGTCTAGGGTAATAAATAGGGGACTACGCAGGCTGGCATGGGTCGATACTTTTGCAGATGCATTTAACTACCTTTTCACAGAAATTGAATTTGTATTAACCGCTAAGCTGTTTTTGCGGACAGCGTAGATCAAGATCAGACTGCACAGAACGTGCAGTCTGATCTTTGATCTACACTGTCCGATATGATACTTTCTTTCCGGTGGAATTAACTTCGAAAGTGCATTTCTTTTTCTTTCGAACGACTGGAAATCGTTTCATCTATTTAGTAGCTTAAGGGCTAAACGCAAATATAAACACCAAGCTATGCCAGCACTCTGACAAGGTGTTCTGAGGAGAGTTACCCGTGAACACCAACCTTGTAAAACGCAGATATTGAACACAAAGCCGTTCAAACGTATATAGAACAAGTTTTATACATCTGTGATATTTAGCTAATGAATTGAAGTTTTGAGGTTTTGTCTAATTGTCTGTCTTGATTTTAACCCTTGTCCCCACAATCACGAGTTCTGAGGACCCTAGGGGAGAAGGATTTTGAAAACATAGTGGGAAAAGGAGAAAATGCTGGTTACCAGCATTTTCTCCTTTTTCCCACAATGTTTTCTACACTTTCAAAGAGAAATATCAGTTTTTGAGTCATATTTAATTTGTCGTCTACAAATGCTTTCAATTTGGACTAGTCTAAAATTTTGTCGTTTGGCAAAGAGTTAAAGAAAATATCCATAAACACTTACCCTATCAAAGGGACATGTTGAACACCATTTCGGACAGTTTCCTTCCGGTCTCTCTCGGATTTCATCGTCTTCTATATCTCCATATGCTTCGTCTAGTTCGTCGTATTTGGCGAAACCTTTCTCTTCGGCCGCCTTCTTGAACGGACTGAAAAATAAATAAATAAAATAATTGAAAATAAATAAAATTATGTTAGATAAATTGCATTAAATACATTGCATTAAATACATTGCATCAAATAAATAATGAATAAATAAATAAATAAATAAATAAATAAATAGATAAAAAAAGATGGATTCATTGGTATGAATGGTTTTTAAGTGCCATTTTCAGCAATGCTTCAGTTATAGAGCGGCAGCCAGTGAACCTATCAATGCTTTCCTTGGTTTTCTTTTTTCAGAACTTCACAAAATATTCTTACCAAGCCACTGGCTGCTTTCCCACATAACCATTTTCGAAAAATTGACGAGCGGAGGAGAGAAATGAATTCTGTCTTATGTTCCTAACGAGCAATTTTCCTTTTACCACAATGTTTCCACATGTATCCATGTAATCAACGTTGACGAACGTGCCTAGTTAGTGAACGTCACAGATAAGCCACGCTCTGGCAAAAGGGACTTTAAAGCATCTCCGTGACAAATCATACCAAGCTAAGTCGATGCAAAGTTAAGGATCCATAGAATGTTATTTGTCGAACAACGGATTGAATCATGGACACTTGTCCTTAGACATGCAGAAATATCACGAAAAGCAAAAAGTTCGACCCAGGTCAGCCTTTGCGAACTGCGCACAGAGCTCAGCCTTTGCGAACTGCGCATAGAGCTCAGCCTTTGCGAACTGCGCATAGAGCTCAATCTTTGCGAACTGCGCACAGAGCTCAATCTTTGCGAACTGCGCACAGAGAATGGCTCAAACGTTGTGGTAGGTTCTTTTACTTCACGTAAAGTTTTCATTTTTTTTTTTTGTATATTCAAAACGACAGTTGTAGGACAAGTTTGACATATTCCATGGGCTAATTTCTTTTGTTCGTTTTTTTTTTTCCGAGGCCCGTATTAACAACAATTCTTGATAACATTCTTAGTGGTCTCGTCTTCAAGAATTACCTGAATTTCTGATTGGCTCAGGAACTAAATGGTTAAGCCAATCAGAATCTGCGTTATTTTCCAACGTTATATTGAACTACGTATGCTATTCAGAATTGTCGTTGAAAACGATGCGCAGAATATGACACAGATTCTGGTCAGTACTAAAATGAGATTTTCTCTGTGAGACTGTGCCCTTAATGGGCATATTTAAAACCCTGACAGTCCTGCTTTAATTGTACAGGCTTTACAATGTTAACCCTTTACCAGACGACAAAATTTTAGCCTCGTCCAAATTGAAAGCATTTGCAGACGACAATTTCTTTGTGGCTCAAATGGTGCAATTTGTCTTGATAGGGTAGAAAACATTGTGGGAAAAGGAGAAAATGCTGGTTACCAGCATTTTCTCCTTTTCCCATAATGTTTTCAAAAGGTTTCTTTCCCAGGGGCGTCAAAAGGCGGGGATTAATAAAGGATTAATACATGGTTATACTCCGCTAATGCACGGTCACTTACAAGAATATGCACGGCGTTTGAAGCTAGGATTGTGATTAAGAAAATAATTACAAGGCTAGTATTTGATGATTAATTTTACAAGCCCCGTATACGACCTGAAAAGATATAATTAAAATTGTATATAAATGTTTAGTGCGCAGAGAAGCCCTTGTAGCAGTAATTTTAATCTATATCTTTGACTGCAAAGCGGGACTCAGTGGTCTCGATCTTAATCTTGATCTACAGTGTTCGATACAGGTGGTCTGATCTTAATCTTCAGTATATACAAAACAACATTTTTGTGCGTAGCGCTCTATAGGTAAATGAGTCCGCGATGTTCTATTTTGTTGAAACTATTTCGGACAGAACCTAATTACGTCTGCCTTCTCAATTGGTTTTGGTTCTTTGTTTCGTCGACAAGGCAGGGGTAGTTTCTTTCAATCTAGTAAACTCCTATGAAGAAAGTTCAGACCTTTTTCAGCTTACACGCTATGAAGAAGAAGAAGAAGAAGAAGATGATGATGATGATGATGTCGATGATGATGATGATGATGATGAAGAGCCACCGAAAACTGCGTTTGAGTGAAACTCAGAAAGATTTTATTCCATAAGCTTGACTACAAAAGCACGTTCTGTGCAGTCTGATCTTGGATATATGTCGTCTGCAAAAGGCCCCTGGTTTCGCCCACGGCACTCGGAAAGGGTTAAATCAGGTGTTTAAAGACTAAATATTTTGGCATACAACTATACTTGCCAATCGGATTCCTGAGATGTGACAAGACAAAGCTAGCTCTATAACCCATCTTCAAAGGAAACGAATTGATTTTAGATAAAACCACGTAAGAGGATTTCTCAACGCTTCACAATATTTTGATGAGCTCAATAAAAAAAAAAAGAAAAAAAAGAGTTTTGGAAACAATGTGGGAAAAGGAGAAAATGCTGGCAACAAACATTTACTCCTTTTCCCATATTTTTTCCTACCCTTTCGAAAGACCATTCTCTCCATTTGAACCACATGTAAAATGTCGTCTGCAAATGCCTTCAGTTTGTACTTGGCGAAATTTTGTCATCTAGTAAAGAGTTAACACTAAAATACTCGAGAGAATCTTATGGCAGGCTTATAACCTGTAAAGTTATCCTTCAGTTTGCTGAATACAAATAAATATTCATTGTTTAGGCCCAATTTTGGACCTTATTAGTATAAGAAAGCATAGGAAAATTAATCAAGTAACGAAAAGAGAAGACAAAGATCAGACTGCACATCCATGTAGTCTGATCTTTGTCTTCTCTTTTCGCGAATGGCAGTTTGTGATGAGCAGGGTGTGACTGGAAGACAAGATAATGCACGAGGCTGTTGCTGTCTTCGTTCAGTTGTATTTAGGCGGTAATCTGGTGATATGTGTGCCCAGTAAAACAGAATCAAAGACAAAAAGAAAGAAAATAAGTGAACAAAGCTCATCTGACATTTTTAAGAATGTCTAACCCTTTTAGCTCTACAGGCGAAATCATGAACTTTGGCGGACGGCATAGATCAAGATCAGACTGCATAGAAAGTGCAGTCTGATCTTGGATCTATATCGTCCGCTTGTTTAGTCATACATATAAGATGGAAATATTTTTTTAGTTTCAGTGTATTTTATCCTCAGTTCTCCAAAGACGTCGATTTTTTACACCTGGCACTGAAAAGGTTAAAAAAAAACATGTGTCCTTTGAAAATTCACTCGTCACAACTCGGCCGATTCCGTACTACATCTAACCTCGTCCGTACTAAGGAGGCTTCCATTTTGAACTACCAATCACATGATCTTAAAAATGGCGGCGCCCCTGTAAATCGCTTAGCAACGACATGAACAACCAAGGTGAAGTTATTCACTTCCATTGATCTGTCGATGAAAGCTTCCAACGGAATTGATAAACTACGCTAAAAAATTGAATGTACAAAGTGTTTGCCGACGGAAATACTCTTATAAAGATATCGATAGAAAATTGTTACTCATGTTTTCTTAATGGTAAAAAGGGTGTACTTCCGGCGAAGAAATGTACCGTGTAGGTGCATATCAAGCTACGTGATACAGCCGAGGGATCACCGGATCACCTGAACTGGTCCCCGTTGTAGATATACATATTACAACTGTCATAGGTTATTGTGTCGTAGCTTTCCATGGGGCCAAATGTATATCACAGAATGGCCAAACAGAGAAGCTTACACATTTGGCTGTATAGGTAACGATGCCATATTTTTGCACAATTTGAAATTGGTAATCGAAACTAAAAAGAATATTAGTAGATCTAAAATGCGGGTTCTAGCACATTTTAGTCATCTTGAGGGATTAATCATGAAAAACAAACCACAAGGACAGCACAAGCCAACACAAGGAACCACATGTCAACGCAAAAACAAACACGAGCGTTATAATCCAACACGTCACATAACGTGTCGCAACGCACAATAATTTTTTTATTACCATATTAAAGCGATAAAAAATTTGTTGTGCGTTAATGCATCTCCCTGACACATCATGTAAAGCAAGTCTTCTCATAATTATGAATTCATAAAATCCATTTTGTCTAACAACCGACGGAATCATGAGTACACTTTCCAAAATTTACCAAAAGCAAAAGGTTTCGGCTCAGGTCAGCCTGCGCGGACTGCGCAGGCTGACCTGAATCGATACTTTTTGCAAATGCATCAAAGCCCCCTTTCCCCTTTTCACAGAGCATGGCTCATGTGTTGGGTGAATTGTAATTTTTGTGAGCATTTTTAACTCGGCCCTGTTCTGTGAAAAAGGGGCTTGGTGCATCTCCCTGACGCATTATGTACAGCAAGTCTTCTCATAATTATGAATTCATAAAATCCATTTTGTCAAACAACCGACTGAATCGTGAATAGACTTGTCCCTTAGCCCCTATCCTGCTGTATAACTTAACTCTTTACCAAACGACAATGTTTCGGACTGGTCCAAACTGAAAGCATTTGCAGACGACAAATTAAATGTGGCTAAAATGATTACATTTCTTTCTGAAAAAGGAAAAGGAGAAAATGCTGGTTACCAGCATTTTCTCCTTTTCCCACAATGTTTTCAAAAGGCTTCTTTCTCAGGGTCGTTAAAAGTCGGGATTGTGTGGCAAAGGGTTAAATGAAACTTTCAAGTCGATGGTAAAAAACAAAATGTTGGTACATGTATTTCAAAGTTATGGGGGTTAGGAAAATATCTTCTTATCGGACAGTGTAGATCTAAGATCCAAGATCAGACTTCACGTTCTGTGCAGTCTGATTTTGATCCACACTGTCCGCAAAAGGTCAGTGGGTTGCGCTTAGCAGTTTAAGGGTTAACATGGCGACAATAGCAAAAGTTTCGGCCCAGGTCAGCCTGCGCGGACTGCGCAGGCTGACCTGGGTCGATACGTTTTGCAGATGCATTAAGCCGCATTTTCAAAGAGCATGACAAATTCGTTTTCAACACAATTTTACTTAATTTCAACAGCTCACCGATTCATGCTTCTCTGTAAAATCATAAAGTTTACTAGCTCTTCGTAGAATACTCTTCCTAACATAACCTTTGTCGAAACAAACAACAGTTGTGAGAGAGGAATGAATTCTACCTCAGTCATTATCATCAACCCTCGCAGAGAAACTGGTCGAGTAAGGATTCGAACCAGCGACCGCACCCCCCTCCTCCCCTTGGTATCAAGACTTGTACATTACCGACCGAGGTATCGGGCTCTCAAAGTTTTAACGAATGATTAATGAACAAAACGTAATGGGGGCACCGTAACGTGTACTGTATCTATCAAACAAAGGTCTGTGGGTTAATTTCGAATTTAACGAACATTTAGATCTAATGCATATTCATCAAATAAATCTATACTATCTTAAGTTTCAACAGGAAAGGGCTAGGGTTCTGCAGTGGCTTGCTAAAAGGACAAATCCTCTACAGCAGCCGCCAACAGCTGGGATCCAACCAGAAATTCCTGGTTACATGCACAGTTCCGAATATGGGGAAAGGGGGCGGGGGACTCCATCCCATTTCTCCTCTGACGGCCGCTTTTTGGATTTAACCCTTTAGTTTAAACATATTTTATTCATCAGTATTAGATACAAATTTATCAAAACAAGAGGAAATACAAATATATGATAAATATACTGAGGAAAAGGATAAGAACGGAAGCTAAGCTTATAAAGTTCTTCTCCTAGATCCGGCTTAAGGTTATTATATTAGCATATCCTTACTAATCACTGACAAAGAACGCAATTGAAAGAAAAAGTTGTAAAACATAGTGAATATCTAAAGGGTGTGGAGTGGTATTGGTGAAGATTTCAATTGAAGACACCTATTTACTAGCTGTAGAAACCTCCAGCTAGACCAAACAAATGACAGAACTAATGATTGCTTTAAACTAAGGGAACCAAAATCGTATAAGGATGTTAGCAAAACGTACTCAAGTGGTCCAAACCAATATTTAAATTTAAAAGAAAAGGTAATGAAATGATTTGAATTTATGCAACAGATCGGGTATAAAATCAACTGTTACATAGGAAATATAAGAATTATATATCATTTGGTAAATCTTTTACTATCACGGATATAGATGTGCACGGCGGCAAATAATCTTTGGTTATCAAACAGGTTAAGATTTTCATCCCCATATAAAATGGTTTGGAGTGTTAAGTTTGTTATAGCGTTTACACTGAAACTAAGACTAATTCTTTGGCTATTATAAAATGGACATTCTAAAAAGAAGTGCTTAGTCGATTCAACTGCACCACATCTACAGAGCGGGGATTCCACTAGTTTTTTTAAGTACAGATGTTCATTGAGACTGCTGCATCTGTTGCGTAATCTGGCATGTATAACTTGAATTTTCCTTTCGCCAAAAAAATAAAGCCTCCGTGGACAAGGTTTATCCATGTTTAAACGATATTTAAAAGCTGACAATGATTCTGCATTCTTAGTATCATCTGCAAGTGAATTCCAATCATTAATCACAGATGGCAAAAATGAAGCGCTATACAAGCTCGTTCTACAAGTAATGTTTCTCAAATTGTTGGGCCTACGAAGATTGTAACTGCAAGAATTGCCAACCGTAGATGGAACAAGAGTATTAAGATAATTTGGGGTAAGTCCGTTGACCATTTTATAGAAAAGGGTGAGTTTGTGCTTACGCCGTCGATGGCTTAATGTTTCCCAACCAGACTCTCGGTATAGATCAATGATAGAAACTAATTTAGTACAGCCGGTAACGATCCGTGCAGCCTCATTTTGTACTTTATCCAGTTGATCTTTCAATCCTTGAGAAAGATTATCCCATATGACATCACCATATTCAAGAATAGGTCGAATAAAAGAAAAGTACATGATTTGGAGTGAAAGTCGATCAAGGTGGATCTTCAGATGACGCATGACTCCAATTCTTTTCCATGCCTTTTTGATAGATTTACTAATATGGGAGTCCCAAGACCCGTCGCTAGAAAGAAATATGCCTAAATGTTTATGACTAGTGACAGGTGGAATTTCGGTATTCGACATAAACAGACCAGGGTGGTTAGTCTTAAAACGTTTTCGAGATATAACTAAGGATTCTGATTTTGCTGGATTGAACTTGACCAACCACTTCTGCGCCCAACGAGTGATTGTATCGATATCTGTTTGTAATACAGTTCCAGCGGCAGCTGGATCAGATACAACCATCGATAGACTGGTATCATCTGCAAAGAGATTAATGTTTGCCCGAATATCATCAACAATATCATTAATATATATTAAGAACAAAAGAGGTCCTAAAATAGATCCTTGGGGCACACCTGCCTGCACGTGGCGTAAGTCAGAGATACCACCTGGTATAAGAACTCGTTGAAAACGATTTGAAAGATAGTCAGAAAACCAGGACAATAATTTACCTCTAATACCGGCTCTTCGCATCTTGAATAACAAGCCCTTATGCCAGACTTTATCAAATGCTTTGCTTATGTCAAAGAATACTACTCTGAATTCCAATCCATCATCTAAGGCTTTGCATATGGTGTTATAAAGACAAGTTACTTGATTAACAGTAGAATCACCTGGCATAAAACCAGACTGATATGGAGTAAAAAAATCTGTATCCTTTAGATAATTATAGACATGCTTGAATATGATTCGTTCTAAGACTTTTTCTATGTTATTTAGTAATGAAACGGGTCTGTAGTTGGAAGGCAGAGAAGGGTCACCCGACTTAAATATGGGACATACATTGGATATTTTCCACGAAGATGGGACAGTACTGGTATTCAATGAGTAATTAAATAGATCGCATAAATGTGGTGCTAGCTGACCAGCTGCTTCAATAAGAATTTTATTATTTATGCCATCAGGGCCAGAGGCTTTGCCCGTTTTAAGTGTTTTCAGAACATCCAGTACTTCAAATGGCATGACATTGATTGAATCTAAAGAATCATTTATGACGTAGAAATGTTCATCGGGTACTTCATTGAATGAATCATCTATATAAGACTGATTAGCAAAATAATTATTCAATGAATTTGCTTTCTCATATTCGTCGATGATCAAAGAATCTTTAGAAATGTCAAAGAGAAGAGGGATGGATGTTGAAGACTGTGTAGACATCATTGACTTGAGGGTTTTCCACCAGTCACGAGGAGACAGAGAACCAGATTTTAACCTCAAAGACAGTCGTTCATAATAGTTTAATTTGCTCTGACGAATTAAAGAGATCACGTTGTTTCTGACAGATTTGAATTTTGACCAGTGATTAACTTTGTTTGATAGTTTTGCTTTTTTATACAGTCTTTTACGACGGCGAATTTCTTTTTTGATCGAACAATTCATCCAGGGTGGTTCTTGCGGATTAACGATAATTGTCTTACTGGGGATAAACTTGCTTGCGTTATCAGTAATGACACCTGCAATTCTTTCAGCATATGTGTTAATGTCACTATCATATATCGAGTCCCAATTAAAATTTGAAAGACGGGTTCTGAGCTCATTATAATTTCCTTGGTCATATTTCCAAATCGTACGTTGGATATTTCTAAACTTTGGTTTCAGGAAATTAAAAACACCAAAAACAGGACAGTGGTAACGCATGGTAAGATCCAGACAGGGTTCACCAACGCCAGTTGTTAGGATTGAATCTTTATTAGTAACGAAAAGAAGATCAATCGTAGATACAGAATTTTCTGTGAAATGAGTCGGTTCGTCAATACATTGAATCATATTATATTCATTACACAGGGATTCAACTTTACGGAAATAGTGTTGGTTCATTACATCCAGGTTAAAATCCCCACTAATGATGACATCAGAAATACCAGAATCCATAGCAAGGCCAATAGAATCTTCAATAAGTGAGTAATAAGCGGAGTCTGAGTTCGGTGGTCTATAGAATATACCGTACAAAATATTCCTATTATTGCTAGACTTTATTTGTATCCAAATACACTCAAGTCTATTCGGTTCAAGATCATGTCTACGAATATATGACAAGGTGTTTTTAACATATAAGATAACGCCTCCATATCTGTCGTCAGTTCGATCTTTCCGTTCTGGTGGATGAAAAGAAGGGAAAATCAGATCATCTGATAAATATTCATGATGCAACCAAGTCTCAGAAAATGACACAATATCAAAAAACGAGAACTCTGCAATCAGAGTATCAAGCTTATTAGCTATACTTTGTACGTTATAATGAACAGTTGACAGGTGATTGGGGAGATTGAGAAAATTATAAATATCAGATGTAGAAGAAGCACTACCAAAGGACTCATTAGATAGCGGACCAGGGTTCGGGTGAACATCACCTGCTTGTAATATCAACGAAAGAGACAATACTAACAGTGTTAACAAGCTATAAAAAGAGATGTTAAATAACAACCTACAAAATTCGGCATTCTCCTTAAAGCGTGTTGTTAATAATAACTTCCTTTTGTTGTAATGCACAATGTGTTTTGTCAGAAATCCTGACTGACGCACGTCAGTAAAAACTGAATATGAGTGGAAGGCAGTGTTAAGTATTGATAGTATAAAAAAAAGATTGACGGTCAAGTGGAAGTGAAGTTTTTGACAATGTGTTGGCCGGCCGATTTAACCCTTTACCACACAATGCCGCCTTTTGACGCCCCTGGGAAAAAAACCTTTTGAAAACATTGTGGGTAAAGGAGAAAATGCTGGTAACCAGCATTTTCCCCTTTTCCCACAAAGTTTTCTATCCTATCAAAGAAAAAATGCACTATTTGAGCCACATAGAAATTGTCGACTGCAAATGTTTTTAATTTGGACAAGGCTAAACTTTTGTCGTCTGGTAAAGGGTTAACATACGTCACATCGCGAGATATGCCCCTCTGCGTGACGAATGTCCGTTTCCTGTCCAATAAACTACAATATGAAACCCTGATAATTGTATTGTGTCTTATAGAAACCACGATAATATATTACATTATATCATTCAGACCATCTGCCATATCGTCAAGGTAAAATGTGTCTATAAAACAATCAATTAACTCTTTACCAGACATCGGAAAACGTTGTGGAAAAAGGGAAAATCTATCCAAGGGAAAATGTTGTCTCGGTAATTATAGCTGTAAATAATCTAAGATCAGTTGTGACTAAAGCAAAATGGCATCAGTTAAATCTTTACCAAACAATTCTATGATCTAATAAACTTGAACAATAAGGTTTTTGATAACATTGCTGGAAAAGGACAAAAATGCTGGTTTCTCTTTTTCCGACAATGTTTTCTATTTTTTTCACAGTCAAATTTCATTATTTCTGCCTCATGGAAGGTCGGCTGCAAATCCTTTCAGCTGCAAATGATCCGGACAAGTCTTAAAATTTTTGGCGTAGCTGATTGCGCTGGTTTTTACCCACTTCTTGGTACTGATAAAGAATGAATAGATGGTAATTTGCAATTGGTCAAAAATATGCACATGGTTACTCGGCGGGCCCCTGCTGGCATATTTGCTCACACATTTATGATACCACTATTAACAAGCGTTGCTACTGCTATCGATACCCTGGGGCCTTGATTCATACCTTAGCAAACTAATGCAGTTGAGAATCGTTCTTTTCTTGTGCTATTTGGAAATTTAATATTTTCATAAGCATTTACCAATAACCCTACACTACTTTTCAACAAAATGAAAAACAGAATAAAGTAGGCAATTGCCTGTGAGGTTACTTTTCATTATTTTACTTCATACTGAGCCAAGAAAGAGTTTCAATATTCATATTTCAATATCCCTTACGCCGTCCATATTTTTTAGAGACATTTTTTTTTCTTGTATCTCCTGGATTCGAATTCACCAACCGTTCTTAAGAACAGTTTTGGTCTAATTATGGATTTTGAAAGTAACATACCTTCAGATTGGCTAAACTATATGGTTAGAAAATATTTGTGAATAAGACTAAGAATGTTCTTAAGAATAATTGGTGAATACAAACCCTAATAGAGTTAATCGTCTCGTTAACAGACGACACAATTTTAGACTCGTCCATATTCAAAGGACTCGCAGACGACAATTTAAATATGGCCCAAGACATTAGCCATCTGTCAGGACGATCGTTGCAAATGCGATATGGAGCAACAGCGCCCAGGATCAGATGAACAATTGGCTCCCAATCATTCCGCCGTGATCGTGCTTGTTCCTAGGTGATTTATAGTTATTACAGAAGCCTCGTTGCGCTTGGCTGATATTTGCCATTTGTCACAAGGTATTCCAACAACGACCGCTACAAACGCGGTATGAGTTAACAAGTCACAGGATCAATTAAATACATGTGAGGCATGGTCTAGCAAAAAGAGGGATAAATGCATCTGCGCGATCCATGATATCGAGCAAGTCATCACGTAATTGTGGATCCAAAAATCCATTTTGTCTAACAACCGACTGAATCATGAGGTACGCTGGTCCTTTGACATGCAGAAAATTGACCAAAAGCAAAAAAGTTTCGGCCCAGGTCAGCCTGCGCGGACTGCGCAGGCTGACCTGAGTCGATACATTTTGCAGATGCATTAAGCCCCCTTTTTTACAGAGCATGGCTCATGTCATTGACGCACAATCGGTTTGTTTACATCGCGCTCGTTCCTAGATTATTTACTGTTATGGCCTAATTATACCGATGCCTTGTTAAACTAGGTAGATCTCTTCCATTTCCATTTGTTACAACCTGTTGGCCATTGACGACAACTGCAAACGCAATAAGAAGCAACAGGGTACAGGATCAATTGAATAATTGCCGCCCAATCATTCCGTCTTGGTCGCGATTGTTCCTAGATTATTTAGAGTCGTAATTATTTCAGAAGCCTTGCGTGGTTGATGATGAGACGTTTAAATCCTTCTTTTCATATCTGAACGCTAATTGTGCACCGTAATAACTCAAGTCTATCGTGAATATGCCGTGCAAATTGCCAAAGCGCTGCACTGACTTTCTGTTTCGTCGGTTTAATCTGTATTGCAGCGAAATTCAATTAATTTTTAGTAACAAGCTTGATCAAGGACAAATTAGAAAAGGTTTTGTTACCCAAAGCGCCTTTAGAAGTCGTTTGTAACCTGTAAATCTAGGGGAAAAAAAACAAAAAAACTGCGTTGTCTGCGCATGTCATATTCTTCGAAGATTCGACCTGTCTGCTATGACGCATCACCCATCCCCGGTATACCTGGGAAAAGTAGGGCTTATATTGAAGCTATTAGCCTATTACCAAAGCATGTAGGGGGGCATGTAGGGGCTGTTTTAATAATGGTTGGTGCATAGGTTACATGTTAGCCGATCATAGCTGAATGAATGGCGTTTTATTGAGTAAACGTTTATTTTATTTGAAATTCAAAGTCACGGTTGTTGTTCTGAAAAATTACTCCGCTTCTGTACCCAGGATGCCCAAATTAGATAGATGTGTATTTGTAGAATGCCATCTAGCGGGAGATAATGTGTTTGGCAGCCATTTTGTATCTATTTTGGGAAATGTAAA
Source organism: Tridacna gigas (assembly GCA_945859785.2). Lineage (NCBI taxonomy): Eukaryota > Metazoa > Mollusca > Bivalvia > Cardiida > Cardiidae > Tridacna > Tridacna gigas. Next base: position 56,245,174 of record OX244038.2, read on the forward strand.
CATCTCGAGTAAAAGAGTTTTTTTTCCTCATGTTTAGTGTTTATATTGAAAATATTTGTTTTTGAAACGAAGGATTACTGAATGGGCAAGCAACAGGTCGCATTCTAGTCTTGTTGTCAATTTGTGAAAATGTGAGAGTTTAAACGTGCGCTCAAATTCTGTGCGGAGATTTCAACCATTTTTTTTAGATCGTCTCTGTACCCTGATGCGACCAGTCAAAAACTAAAATCGCATTCGGGGCCATAAATCTGTACTCCTTCATTGTACAGTGCAGATATTTTCCATTTATCGCAATGCATTTAAACCACAACAGCTACTAACGCGAAAATAAGCAACCTGGCACTGGAAAATTGAATAATTGTTGCCCAATCATTCCGCCATGGTCGCGATTATTTCTAGATTATTTTTAGCAGTTATGAATTCAGATCCCTCTTTACATCGAGTGTAATCGTTTACCATGTGTCGCAACGTATTCAAACGAACATCGTTGCAAACGCATCTATGAAGTAACAGGACACTGGATCAATTGAATAATTGCCACCCAATCATTCCGCAGTGGTCGCGATTGTTCCTAGATTATTTATAACTATAATTATTTCAGAGACCTTGTTGCGCGGGCTGACATTTTTTGTCACAAATAACAAGAAGCCAACAGGGTGATTATAGTAGAGCAACTGAGAGGTTTTGACATTGCGACAGATAACGAATGATTAACGCAGCATTACGCTTGTTACTTGAAGGTACAGGATATTTCTGTTTTTCAATAATGGTATAATTCAGGTCACAATAATTCAAAAACACCTGTGCAAACAAAAAAAATAAAATGTCCTTGTGGCCATCGCATTCGGCATACCTCGGGTGATCCGGTGATCAAATCCCTCGGCTGTATCACGTAGCTTGATATGGACCTACAAGGTACATTTCGCACGTTTCCGGAAGCACACCGCTTTACTGTTATTGAAATTGTAAGGCTCCTCTTAAAAAGAAAACATGAGTCAATTTTCATATCGTTATCTTTCTAACAATATTTCAGTCGGCAAACAGTTTGTACATTCAATTCTTAGCTTGGTTTATCAATTTCCGTTGGGAGCTTTCATCGACAGATCGATAGATGTGAATAACTCCATCGTGGTTGTTCATATCGTTGCTAAGCGATTTACAGGGGCGCCGCCATGTTTAAGATCATGTGATGGGTAGTTCAAAATGGAAGCCGCCTTAATACGGACGAGGTTACATGTAGGTACGGAATCGGCCGAGTTGTGACGAGTGTGGCCACCGCTATCAAGCAAGCAGTCTGTATTAAAAAAGCATATACAGTCCATTTGACATTTAGAGTGCCAAATGAAAAAAAAAACCAACAAACATTTTCAGTGTACAGATAAGACCCAAATAATTACAATTTTCCAGTTGCTTTTGTTTATAGCGTTTAAGACAGTGTAAATGATAAAACTGCACGTCAATTTGTCATCTAAAAGCTTGTAATTTCGACAAGTCTAAAACTGTGGAAAGGGTCAAGGCAGGTGCTCGCTTAATACAAGTACATCATTATCTCCCGCTAGATGGCATTCTACAAATACACATCTATCTAATTTGGGCATCCTGGGTACAGTAGCGGAGTAATTTTTCAAAACAACAACTGTGACTTTGAATTTCAAATGAAATAAACGTTTACTCAATAAAACGCTACCTGGTGCCATCCATTCAGCTATGATCGGCTAGCATGTAACCTATGCACCGACCATTTATTAAAACAGCCCCTACATGCTTTGGTAATAGGCTAATAGCTTCGATATAAGCCCTACTTTACCCCGGTATACGGGGGATGGGTGATGCGTCATTTAAGACAGGTCGAATCTTCGAAGAATATGACATGCGCAGGCAACGCCAAGTACATTTCAACATTCATAGAGCTGTTCTCTATGAAAAGGGGGGGGGGGGGGGTCAGCCTGTGCAAAGACGACTCTACCTAATGACTCAGCCGGTTGTTAAACAAAATGGATCTTACGGATTCACAATTATATGGATACTTGCCTAGTACAATGTATCGCGCAGATGCATTAAACCCCCTTTTGTCAGAGCGTGGGTCATAATTATTTTCTTTGGAAACTCAATATATGCCTGCTTAACCCTTTCCCAAACGACAAATTTTGGACTAGTCCAAACTGAAAGAGTTTGCAGACGACAATTTTCAATTTGATAAAAATGGCAGAAAGGTCTCAAAACGGATAGAAAACACTGTTGGAAAAGGAGAAATTGCTCGTAACGAGCAATTTCTCCTTTTTCCACAGTGTTTTCAAAAGACTTGTACTGCAGACACGTGAAAACCAGGGCTTGTTTGGGAAAGGGTTAATACATGTTGCTTGCTTAACAGAGGTGGCTAGAAAGGCAGATTTTTATAGTATTGTGCTCCTACTAGAGGAAACGATGTTAAAATGTTCCCAGACTAAACGGGTTGCTGTCTTGATCACATTTTTACCGTCCTTCTTGTGCTTGCTAAGTGCAGGCTTGACTGAATGTCGATTTCTTTAGCCGAGCCCGGTAGCACAGTCGGTAGCATACAGGAATTGAGACCAGGCGGTCTCTGTTTCGAATTCCCAGCTCGGTAAATTTCTTTCCGGGGACTGATGACAGTAATTGCGGTAGGCTTCATTCCACCGCTGATCATCGTTTCAACGATGGCAATGTGGGAAGCAGCAAGTGGCTTGGGAAAAATACTGCTTGTTGCAAGCAATTGCTCCTTTTCCAACAATGCTTTCAGTGCCATTCGAAAGAGCAATTCAACCTTTTCTCGAAACATTTATAAAATGTCACGTGTGCTGATTAGAAGACGGTCTTTCAAATCCCTCGGTGTATGGTCACCTGTATTTAAATAAGGAAAGGTCTAAAGCCACCCTGTAAAGTGACTTGTATTAGGAAAGGGAAGGTCTGAAGACTAACCTGTACGGCAATAGTTTGAAATAGGTGACTCCAACAGAGTTAATTTCAGTCTGTTGATAAACCGTATTCGTGACAAGAGCACATTTCTTCCTCGACTGTCAACTCACAATTGTGTTTAAATTTCTCCGCGAGCGATCAAACAGTTGCAGTCGCAATTACATTTGAGCCATGCTCTGTGAAAAGGGAGCTAAATGTATCTGCGAAAAAGTATCGACCCAGGTCAGCCTACGCAGTCCGCGCAGGCTGACATGGGCCGAAACTTTTCGCTATTGGTCAATTTTCTGTATGTTAAAGGACCAGTCTACCTCATGATTAAGTCGGTTGTTTAGAAAAGTAGCTATTATTGATCCATAATTATGTGATGGCTTGCTTGGTATTACGCATTACGGAGATGCTTAAGTCCCCTTTTGCCGGAGCATGGCTAATTTTTTTTCTGTCAGATTATTTCTACGAAAGGATCTTTTGATCACTGAACGTGCTATACGAGACACTATTGCCTTGAATTTCCAAGAAAAGCCTTTTTTTTAAGGATTAGAAAATTTAAAATCAAACTGCTAAAAGCACAGAGGATATCTTCAAGAAAGTGCTCTTTTTCACAAAATGATTTCAGGTCAATCGAAATGTATTCTTGGATTTTTTTTTTTCTTTCTTCCTTTTTAAATACTGATATTTCTCTTTTATCAATGATATATTGATGACCGTCCTTCGATCGTGCCTGTTTTTGATCTTGCCCTACAGCATTTCAGTGAAACCGATGACTAGCGTAAGACGATGACGTCATAAAGTGGGTCGTCGGCTTTTGATTAAGTTGCAGAAGAAACACCGAAATTTCGTCAAAATACGTTTTTTAAAGCATAAATATACGTTTAGAAGTATCCCCAAAATTACACATGGTATCTATGCACGTTCATTATCCCTTTCCCAAACAAGCCCTGGTTTTCACGTGTCCGCGGTACAAGTCTTTTGAAAACACAGTGGGAAAAGGAGAAATTGCTCGTAACGAGCAATTTCTCCTTTTCCCACAGTGTTTTCTACCCTTTTTGATAACTTTCAGCAATTTTCATCAAATTTGAAATTGTCGTCTGCAAACTCTTTCAATTTGGACCAGTCCAAAATTTGTCGTTTGGGAAAGGGTTAAACACATTCTATTGTCATACAACTGAAATATTTTTTAACATGTTAGTATTTTCGCATGGCATGTTAATGCTTCTATATTTAGATAATTCATCCCACATTTTCGACAGTCAGGCCAAAGTAACGTATCATGTGCTTCACAAAGAGGCCCTTTCACATTTTTAGTCGTTTCCTTTGTAAAACCTGGATTCGTGACCTCTTCCTTGACTGTCTGTTCACGATTGTAGTTAGATTTGTCAGATAATGGAACGTCAAAAATGTGCCCTTATAAGGTAACCTTTATCAGTTTACAGAAGTTCAAAAAAATAACATGTACAGTAATGTATAGTTACTAATCAACATTAATATATTACCGCTGTATCTGTTGTAAAACCGGTATTTGTGACCTGAGCATATTTCTACATTAGCTGACAACTCACAGTTGGATCTGAAATTGTCAGATAAAGGGCACTCGTCACAATTCGGCCGATTCCGTACCTACATCTAATCTCGTCCGTATAAAGGAGACTTCCATTTTGAACAACCAATCACAGGATCTTAAACATGTCGGCGCCCCTGTAGATCGCTTAGCAACGAAATGAACAACCACGATGAAGTTATTCACTTCTATCGATCTGTCGATGAAAGCTCCCAACGGAATTGATAAACTACGCTAAAAATTGAATGTACAAACTGTTTGCCGACTGAAATATTCTTAGAAAGATAACGATAGAAAATTTACTCACGTTTTCTTTTTAAAGAGGAGATTTACAATTTTAATAACGGTAAAGCGGTGTGCTTCCGGAGATGTGCGAAATGTACCGTGTAAGTGCATATCAAGCTACGTGATACAGCCGAGGGATTTGGTCACCGGATCACCCGAGGTATGCCGAATGAGATAAGGGGGTGTCTAAATAATCTGTACTGCAACTCTTATTAGGTATTGGACAGTCTAAAGACTAACGTTTACAGTACTAGTATATAGAAAGTGGTCTCGACAGAGCTTATTTCTGTCTGTTTTAAAACGAGTGTTCATGACAAGAGTACATTAAATTTTCTTCCTCGGGTGTCAACCCACAATGGTGAAGGAATTTCTCAGATAAAGGAAGGTCTAGTTAACAACCTCTGCGAGATCTCTTATTAGCCTTAGGCTACTAAGCGCGACTCAATGAACTTTTGCGGACAGTGTAGATCCAAGATCAGACTGCACAGAACGTGATATTTATCCCCCCCCCCCCAAATATCTTTGAAATGGCAAAATATGGGTTTTCACGATAAGCTTGAAACTTACATTTCACTTCTTTTTAGCAGACTCAGTGTTACTTATAGAAAAGCCTAAGAACTAAACTGTAGAGTAATATCGAAAACAAGTAACCCCTACAGGCTTGGTTTTAATCTGTTTTAAAACCCGTATTCGTGACAAAAACACATTTCTCCCTCAAGTGTCAACTCACAATTGTGTTTGAATTTCTCAGGGAGTAATCATCATTTGCAATAGCAATTGTATTTTTTGTTTCAGATTATTTCTACGAAATGCTTGTTTTTGTGTTCACCCATGGCAACGTTTTATACGGCACACTGGTGCTTTGATTTTATAATCTTAGACAAGGTTTCTCTTTTTTCTCTTTGCAAGGTATGGAATATTTAACTTCAAAGTTTTGAAAGTATAGAGAATCACAGGATTTTTTTTTTTACTCTATTTTTACCAGACGACAAAATTTTAGACTTGTCTATACTGAAAAGCATTTGCGGAAGCCATTTTAATATGGCTTAAAAGACCTCTTTTAAAGGGATGGAAAACGTTTGTTTGTTTGGTTTTTGTGTTAGAGTTTAGCGCCGTTTTAACAGCTAAGGTTATATCACGGTGGTCAACTACGCTTGTGTTTCCTGGCATTCTCACACCAGTATTGACACAACCTTCTTTCCACTCACTGACTTCTTTTCTCACATGTACCAGAAATTAGACGCAAAATTCACTGGAAAGAAAGTTTGCCTCAGCCGGATATCCAACTCGCAACCACCACGTCACGAGTCAGATACGCTAACCGCTGAGCTACCCGGCCAGGCTGTTAGAGAAAGGAGAAACGACTAGTTACCATGGTCTTCCTTTATTTACAGTTGTTTTCAAGACAGTTCTTTCTTACAGTAATCAAAGGGTTGAAAGCACTGGTGTGGCATTTGTCAAGGAAGCCATTGTTTGCAATTAATGATTTGAAAAATAAACCATAGAAATAGTTTCATAATATTCGCTTGAAAGTCAACCTACTATACAGTCATGCACAATCCAATAGAGTAGCGTGCAATCTTGTGGAACGAACAAGTCCTGGCGAACAAGCCCAGGGACGAATAAGCCAAGGAGCGAACTGGTTTCGGACGATCAAGCACGGAATCGGGCGGTCAGGAAACAAAGATTGTGTGTATCACTACGCCAATAGAAGGCGGATCAAACTATTTTCGGTAAAAAAGAGTGCAATCGAAACACTTATTTGTCTTAAAAAAATTGAGTTATTTTGTGTTTACTTCCTTCGGTTTTTGCACAAAATACGGTACATGATTTTCAAAATGCCGAATTGAACTCATAGTGGCATTGTCTTCGACAAATGCCTCAAAAACATGACTCAAGTATTTGGTAACACATTAGAAGTTGTAGACAAGCGATCTTTTTTTTTTTTTTTTCAGAATTGCTTTATATGTATTTTCACGCCTTTCTCGTTGCAATTTAAATGCTCTTTCCGGGAACTTTTGTATGAAACAAGACTTCACTTTCCTTTGATGAATTCAAAACTTTGAAGAAAAAAAGAATCTTACTATTTGTGAAACAAGCTCTACGTAGATAATTTAATACAAAGTATTCGTACAGGTCTATAAAACTGGGGATGAAAAACCCGTCGACCTTTAATTTGTGATCAATAATTTTGTCTTCTATAACAGTAATTTTATTTCGAAGGAAATTGAGTAAAAGATCATGTCTTTGAATGAATAAAGAAACGTCTGACTTTCTCATATCCCTTCTTCACTGTTAAATTCATCCATCGAAAACTGTATATACTAGCATATGAATCATGCTCTGTGAAAAGGGGTTTTAATGTACCTTCAAAATCTATCGACCAATGTGAGTCTGCGCAGTCCGTGCAGGCTAACCTGAGTCGAAACATTTTGTCATTGGTAAATTTTCTACCAGTACATGGACGGTTCAACCTCATGACCCGGTCGATTGTTTGACAAAATCGACGTTACAGATCCATAATTGTGTAGTGACTTGCTTGGATTAACGCTTCCCCAAACGACAAATTTTGGACTGCTCCAAATTGAAAGAGCTTGCAGACGACAATTTTAAATTGGATGAAAATGGCAGAAAGGTCTCAAAAAGGGTAGAAAACACTGTGGGAAAAGGAGAAATTGCTCGTTACGAGCAATTTCTCCTTTTCCCACAGTGTTTTCAAAAGACTTGCACTGCAGACACGTGAAAACCAGGGCTTGTTTGGAAAAGGGTTAATGCATCTCAGAGATGTATTAACCCTTAGGCTGCTAAGAGCGACTCGCTGACCTTTTGCGGACGGTGTAGATCAAGATCAGACTGCACAGAACGTGCAGTCTGATCTTGGATCTACACTGTCCGATAAGGAGATTTCTTTCCCTAATAATATGATTAAGATTGCATTATTCGGATTTTTACCACCGGTTTGAAAATGTTATTTCACTTTTTCAGCGGGATTAGGGTTAACCCCACCCCCCCTTTTGCCAGTGCGCCGTGCTCATGTATACCTATATCGAAATATGAGCCATGCTCTGGCAAAAGGGGGCTTATTGCATTTCCGTGATCCATGATACCAAGCAAGTCATCACATAATTATGGATCAATAAAATCCATTCTGTATAACAACTGACTGATTCTTGAGGCACACTGGTCCTTGGACATGGAGAAAATTGAACCATTAGCGAAAAGTTTCTGCCCAGGTCAGCCTGCGCGGACTGCGCAGGCTGCCATGGTCGATACTTTTTGCAGATGCATTAAGCCCCTTTTCCCAGAGCGCCGCTCAATTATGAATTTAAAATAACATGCAGGAAGTTATAGAGGTGGTTGCCATCTAACGTCATAAACTCTCAACCAGCCGAGCGTGAAAATTTAGAACTTTTCCATATTGAAAGCATTTGCAGACGACAAATTGATTCTTTACAACACAATCCCGACTTTTAACGACCTTGAGGAAGAAGCCAGTTGAGAACATTGTGGGAAAAGGAGAAAATGCTGGTAACCAGCATTTTCTTCTTTTTCCACAATGTTTTCTACTCTTCCCAAGACAAATTTCAATTTTTGAGTCACATTTATTTTGTTGTCTGCAAATGCTTTCAATTTGGACTGGTCTAAAATTTTGTCGTTTGGCAAAGAGTTAAACGTGGCTCAAATAACTCGTCTTATGGAAGGTTGAAAAACATGGATTGTGGAAAAGGAAGAAAAAGCTGGTTACCAGCACTTTTAGATATATGATCTTGATCAACAATTTACGAAAAAGCACTTTAAAACCATTGGTGCTCCAAGAGTTAAAAAATACGTCAAATTTTACAAGAAGAGCGCATCTTTTTTTTTTTCTCCATACTGTCAACCCGCAATTCTATTTGAATTTCTCAGCGAGTAATCAACAGTTGCAGGCGCAATTATGTTTTTTGAGTAAGATTATTTTTCACCAAGGAGTTTTTATCGGTTCTACAAATTTTACGAGCCACAAGAGCCTTGGTATTTTTCAGGAAGAAAAATGTTCAATATTCGCTCTGTCTGCGAAATGTAAAAGAACGTGAGACAGATTTGAGGACTGAGAGGTTCAACAGTAGAGAGACTTCCGCCGGAAGTCTTGCTTTAAAGTGAAAGTAATCGCGCCCGGAAGTCTAGCACTACAGTGAAGAACTCTGCCTGAAGGACCAATGACTCCGGAGCAGGACATGCCCTCAGGAAATCTCACTCAAACCTGGATCTTTTGCTTTTGTTATGCATAATCGTCAAAACTCCATTGAAAAGTGTTTGATTAACCAGAGTTTTTTTCTATCTGAGCCATGCTTAACGCATCTGCAAAGAGTATCGACCCAGGTCAGCCTGCGCAGTCCGCGCAGGTTGATCTGAACCGAAACTTTGTGCTTTTGTTAAATTTTCTACATGTTCAAAGACCCATTCTACCTCATAATTCAGTGCATTGTTAGACAAAATGTATTTCATGGATCCATAATTATGTGATGACTTGCTCAGTATCATGGATCACAGAGATGCATTAAGCCCCTTTTGCCAGAGCATGACTCATCTACATAAAACATTATTGTACAGTTACCATTTCCATGCATGTATGTGTCTTTTGACTATGATTTAGTATGCTTTATGCCAGAAACATTATGTTATTTGTATTTGTACGACTCGTTAACCCTTTCCCAAACAAGCCCTGGTTTTCACGTGTCTGCAGCACAAGTCTTTTGAAGACACTGTGGGAAAAGGAGAAATTGCTCGTAACGAGCAATTTCTCCTTTTCCCACAGTGTTTTCTACCCTTATTGAGAACTTTCTACCATTTTCATCAAATTTAATATTGTCGTCTGCAAACTCTTTCAGTTTGGACCAGTCCAAATTTTGTCGTTTGGGAAAGGGTTAATTATACGCGAAGCAAGCACGAGGTATTTTTGATGGACACTACGAGTTTCATTAAAACAACATTGTTAAATTGGATATGATTTGTAATGAAATCGAATTTGTCATGCAAACAGTTCGAATCCTCTGTGAAATGTAAATAAATATAGGAAATCATTTAACCCTTATCCTGCGTAATAAGGTAAACCAAACTTTCGAGACGATAGTAAAAACCCGAATAATGCTATTTTAAACTGATCTTTTGGGGAACAATATCTCCTTATCGGACTGAGTAGATCCAAGATCAGACTACAAGTTCTGCGCATTCTGATCTTATCTACACTATCCGCAATAGGCCAGTGTGTCGCGCTTAGCACTTTCAGGGTTATGTGTCCCAAAAATCAAAGGAACATTTTTGTCAGGAGAAAAATACAAAAGTAAGTTGAGGTAAATAGGATTTAAGTTTGTCTTTCAGCGGCTGTAGTCCAGAGAATACCGGACAGTGTAAATCCACGATCAGACAGTATTCAGGTTTTGAACTGCATTGTCTGCAAATCCACCAAGCAAGAAATTGATTTGAACTAAATCTTCTTTGTAAATCTGTGAGGGATTGTCAGGAATCACATAAAAATAGAACGACACCATGTTTGAACGTTTTAATCACAATACTCCACTTCAGGTACAAAGTCAACAAATCTGAGATTTAGTGTTTAAACACAAGTCACGTGATAAAAGTAAATATTTGTTTAGATTGTGTCAACTGACAGAATCCATTTGACTGTTCTTGCGGACGTCACCATTAGACCACAGCGATGAAATATTGTTCTACCTTTCCCAAGGATTACGGAAATCTCATTGGATGAAAGCTGTCACGTGGTAATGTGTCGTGTTTCCATGAAGAGTTTGTAGAATTTTTCTTGAAGGGTATTCACAAATTCAATCATGTTCCATGAAAAGGGTGTTTTAATGCATCTGCAAAAAGTATTAATTCATGTCAGCCTGCGCAGTCCCTATCGGATTGAAATGGCACTCCGTGGGGGTGGGGGTGGGGTAGGGGAGTTTGCGGCTTAGCAAAACTCCTGTCCGAAATTTAAGATGGTAATTGCGACAAAACTATTTCCTCCCTCCCTGTGGTAAATTTCAATCGTTTCCGTACATGTGAGAAAGCCTCCGTTGGCTCGAAAAGGTGTTAAATACGAGCACTGGCAAAGAATAACAAGTTTCGCTTACGCTAGGTGCACAAGCCGCCTTGAAACAGTTGAGATAATGGTGAAAACCGCGTCAACGCTTTCACTGCGAATGACGACTTGATTGTATATTTTCAAGATTTTCAAGATTACTTCAGTAATATTGCAGCAAAAGTACACTTATTTAAGAGTATCCTGGATTTAAATTAGTATACATGTACCTACTAGGCAAGGGCTCTGAATGCCTTGCGCAAGGACACTTCCATAAAAATCTAGCAATGGTCATGGGGATTGCGGTCGGGGCCACCAGATTGCGTTTTCCACTGGGCCACGAACACTCCAGAAAGTGTTGAAATTAGTGTAAAGATTTAACCTTTTCTCTGAAATATACAGAATATTTCATAATGCACTGTAATCTGTGACGTAACTGAAGTGATATTGAGAAGTCATTTAACCCTTTGGCTGCTAAGCGCGACTCAATGACCTATTGCGGACAGTGTAGATCAAGATCAGACTGCACAGAACGTGCAGTCTGATCTTGGATCTACACTGTCAATAAGGAGATATTTCTCCCCTCATTTTTTTTTTTTTTTTTTGAAATAACAACATTTGGGTTTTTTCTATCGACTTGAAGATATCATTTAACATATTCAGCAAGATGAGGGTTAACACCATATAAAAAAAAAAACCAAACAAATCACTATCTCACAAAACCTAATCGACAACTTTCGTCCCCCGTTCTGTTTGTACTAGGGCGATGATATTTGTGTTTCATTAGTTCTAAGGCCTATAATGGGGCAATGGTTTTCTCCGATAAGTGCCCGGAATTGTTCCTAAGACGTTTGCGCCTGTCAGATTATAACTGATAGTTCAGAAGAGGTTTTGACAACTGGCATAGTCAGATTTTCTGAGCCGTACAAGATGTGTATTTAGCCTATAACAATTTGACAAATATGACATTAAAGTTTCATCCCTTTATCGCACAATGCCGCCTTTTAACGACCTTGGTGAAAAAAAACCTTTTGAAAACATTGTGGGAAAAGGATAAAATGTTGGTTACCAGCATTTTCTACTTTTCCCACCATGTTTTCTACACTGTCCATGAAAAAAATGCGCCATTTCCGCCAAATTGAAATTGCTTTCAATTTGGACGAGGCTAAAATTTTGTCGTCTTGTAAAGGGTTAACCCTTATATTGCTAAATAAAAGAAATGAAATTTTCAAGTCGACATTAAAACCCTATTTTTTCTATTTTAAAGGTATTTTTGGAGGAAAGATATCTCCTTATTGGACAGTGTAGATCCAAGATCAGACTGCACGTTCTGTGCAGTCTGCTCTTGATCTACTCTGTCCGCAAGAGGTCAGTGAGTCGAGCTTAGTAGCGTAAGGGTTAATATCTATGTAAATGACAGTTTTTGGAAAAAAAATCGTGGCAAAAGGAGCATTTGCTTGAAACAAAGAATTGCTTCTTTACTGAACAGATTTTAGACTCAGTCATACGTAAAGACGTTTGCAGGCGATTAATTCACTGTATTTTTAAAGTTTGATTTTTTCCTTTGAAATAGTACAAAACAAAATCTGTGGAAAGGCGAAAATGTTGTAAACGGGCATTTTCTTCTATACCGTCAACAAATTAAAAAGCACGAGTATTGTAAAACCATGGAATCAGTTGGTAACTGGTCCATTTAGAAAGCCAAAGGTCCAACACTTAGGAGGCAGTTTGTCAGTCGATGACAATGAAATAAATATCATCATTCTTACATCAAAGCTGCCAAAATGAGAACATCTCAGAACTCGATGGACATGAAAGATAGAAGATAAGACTGCAAAATGTGTGCAGTCTTATCTTTATCTTCATTGTCTGAAAAAGCAGCCTTCAGTACCAAGAAGTTTAACCCTGTATCAAACAATTCCGTTTTTTTGCCGATCCTGACGAGAAGAACGTTTGACACCATTGCTGGTAACCAGCTTTTTCTCCTTTTCCCAAAATATTCTCTATCCTACCAAAGACAAATGTCGCCATTTGAGCAATATTTAATCTGTCGTCTGCAAACGCTTTCAAATTGGACTAGTCTACAACTCTGTCGTTTCGTGGAAGAGTTAAGCTAAACTTTATGTTCTCGTTAAGATTTATTGTCCGGAAAAAGCTCTTCCTTACACATACCGAATCGCCTGATCGTATTGACTTAATTTTATTACCAGTTTAAAGCGACTCGAAACCAGTGGTAAGTTATTAGCTCGGCTGTTTTCGAAGAAAACGTCGAGTTATTGTCGTGGCCCTGACGTTGTCTTCGTGCGTCGTGCAAAAACTTTGACATTTTATAATATCTCTGTTATTACAGGAGATATGAACTTCAAACTCGAACAAGTTAACTATCAAAAAGGGAAGTCATACAACAAAGGCAGGTAACCATCAAAGTTTTTTTTGACACAGTTATGCCCTTTTTCGACGTAAATTTTCGCTGGAAATCAAGCAAATGCAGCCGAGCGTTGGCAACCGCATGCGGTGCTCTTGTTTTTGTATGTAACAGTGTTTCATGTATCCTACCTGTAAAAAGTATATCGGTCAGGTCCTGAAGAACATTGGCTTAGCAAATATAAAATCTCTACAAACGGTTTTTGTCAAAATTTGGTATTAAGAAGGTGTAAACTTTTTTCCCCACAATATCCAATTTTTAACGGACCCTGATGAAAAAGACTTTTGAAAACATTATGGAAAAAGGAGAAAACGCTGGAAGCCAGCGTTTTCTCCTTTTCCCATAATTTTTTCTACACTTTTAGAGACAACTTTGTCGTGTGCAAGTGCTTGGACTTTGGACCAGTGTAAAATTTTGTAGTTTGTTAAAAAGTTGAAATAGACAGCTTAATTGTTATATAGTCCCTGAAATGACTCGTTTTTACATTATTCGATTGGAAAAAGGTCAGTAAGAAGGGCAGAGGTGTCCCTTTTCGTAAATAATCGACTAGAAACAAAACCCACAGAAACATGCAGTTTAATCTTGGATCTACACTGTCCGATACGGTGAACTATGGATTTTTCTCCACTGGCTGGAAATCTTAGTTTATTTAGCAGCGCACGGGTTAAATGACTCGACCGGAGACAAGTTGAAGGAAATGTCTGCAAGGATCTGTGTCTAAATGACTCGACTGAAATCAAAATCAGTAACAGGTTTTGAAATGACTCTTTTCTAGAAAAAAAAATATTAAAAAGATTTGAAATGACTCCTTTCTGAATGACTCGACTGGAAACAAAATCAGTGAAAAGCATCAGATACCCCGATCAATTTTCCCGACAATGGACGTATTTTTATCGGTTCATCAAATAAAACGATGCAGTATCTTTATTGAAAATCGATCAGTTTTAAAGTGCCGCGCGTATTTACAATAGATAGAATAGCACCTACCATTTACAATATTGTCTCTACTTCCAGGCAGGGGCGCCAAAATTTCCGAGATTTTGTTTTGGTTTCACTCATCATTATACAAATAATCTACAACTTTTTTTTACACACCCTGAAGTAGCCAGCTTGTAGAAAACATATGAAAAAAAAAAGCAATTTTCTGTTACAGCAGGGTTTTTCACATCGTTCCATGGGAATATAATTGACCTGTGATCTGTTATAAGGGGATTTAATGCATCTGCAAACAGTTTCGACCCAGATCAGCCTGCGCAATCCGCGCAGGCTGACCTGGGTCGAAACTGTTTGATTCTGGTCAATTTTCTGAATGTCAAAGGACCAGTACTGTACGACTTTTTACACACCCTGAGGTAGCCAGCTTGTAGAAAACATATGAAAAAAAAAAAGCAATTTTCTGTTACAGCAGTGTTTTTCACATCGTTCAATGAGAATAACTGAGCCGTGATCTGTTACAAGTGGATTTAATGCATCTGCAAACAGTATCGACTCAGATCAGCCTGCGCAATCCGCGCAGGCTGACCTGGGTCGAAACTGTTTGATTTTGGTCAATTTTCTGAATGTCAAAGGACCAGTGTACCTCATGGCTCAGTCGGCTGTTCTAGCATTATGGATTTTATGGATCCGTAATTATGTGATGACTTGCTTGGTATCATGTGTAACGGAGATACATTAAACCCCATTTTCACAGAGTATGGCCGAATAATTTTTCTTCCATCAAATAGTTTTCTTTTGAGTCACTGAATAAATTAAATGTATGACTCAAAATATATGGGCCTTTGCTCTGATGAAATGGGATTTAACCCTTTACCACACAATCCCGAGTTTTCGCGACCTTGAAGAAGAAGCCTTTTGAAAACATTGTGGGAAAAGGAGAAAATGCTGGTTACCAGCATTTTCTCCTTTTCCCAAAATGTTTTCTACCCTGTCAAAGACAGAAATTGCGATTTTTGAGCTTCATTTATTTTGTCGTCTGCAAATGCTTTCAAAATGCCAAGCCCCGGTAGCTCAGTCGGTAGCGTACAGGACTTGAGAACAGGAGGTCGTAGGTTCGATTCCCGGCTTGGCCAATTTCTTTCCGAGGATTGATGATCGTCATTGCGACAGGATTCATTCCTCTCTCACCGCTGACCATTGTTTCGACGATGGTTATGTGGGAAAGCAGCCAGTGGCTTGGAAAGAATATTGTGCAGAGTACTGGTAAAAGAAACTCCAGGAAAGCATGGATAGGTGCACTGGCCGCCGCGATATAACTGAAATAATGTTGAAAACGGCGTTAAACACCATACAATCAATCAAGCAAATGCTTTCAATTTGATCGAGACCAAAATATTGTTGTTTGATAAAGAGTTAATTCATCTCCGTGATGCATTATACTACGCAAGCCATCACATAATTATGGATCCATAAAATCCAATTTTGTCTGACAAGCGGCTGAATAATGGGGCAGAATGGTCTTTGGACAAGAAGAAAATGGACAAAAAGCAACAGGTTTCGATACAGGACAGTCTGCGCGGACTGCGCAGGCTGACCTGGGTCGATGCCTTTTGCAGATGCTTTAAGCCCCCTTCTTTACAAAGCATAGATCATAAAGTTCCATGATAATGCATTTGATGTTTTGGGATTTTTTTTTCTTAAGCCAACAGTATTTTAGTCATTTCACAAGGAGAGCTAATCTATTCACGTCTTTCTTGAGAGCAGCTGTAGACGTCCGATGTCAACTTGAATGTGGCTAAAATTGAGGGGATTTTCCCCTTTGAACTTGTAGAAAACCATGTGGATATGGATTATCTTACATTCGTATTTATGCATTATCATTTTTATCAAACGAGTTGACTAAAACTATGACGCGAGCCTTTGCGAGCGTCAAATGCATTTTAGTCAACGAGTTTGATAAAAATGATAATACATAAACACGAATGGGAGATTCTGTTTATCACATAAAACGAATGGCAGACAAAACATTATCTTGCATCATCACCTTTAGCCTATAATTATTCACGGGTCCATGTTTACAATTGTGATTCGGTTTCAAATATGTACATACACAAGTAGATAGTTCTTTGACATTCACACCGAAAGTAGAATGAAACAGAAATTAGAGAGGGTAAGTCCACATGTTTCCGCAATTTTGTTGATTTAAACAACTTTCGATGAATTTCTTGGTTTTTATCAAACACGAAAATCAAAAACTTTCCACACATTTACGTCTTAGCAACCGTGACCTCATTTTTTCAGTGAAACGGCGTAGTAGTACAAATTCCGGCACGTGCTGTGACTGGTTTCTCCAGCTTCACGCGCTCATAACTGAAAAGTGATCAGAAACGGGACCCCCAAAAATGATAATACACAAGTATATTATCAAAAATAAGTCATTGGTTTAACCCTTTCCCAAACAAGCCCTGGTTTTCACGTGTCTGCAGTACACGTCTTTTGAAAACACTGTGGGAAAAGGAGAAATTGCTCGTAACGAGCAATTTCTCCTTTTCCCACAGTGTTTTCTACCCTTTTTGAGACCTCTCTGCCATTTTCATCAAATTTAAAATTGTCATCTGCAAACTCTTTCAATTTGGACCAGTCCAAAATTTGTCGTTTGGGAAAGGGTTAAGACACTGCTGGAGGAAGTTTTATGTGATAAAAAAGAAGTTTTTTTTTTTTTACCTGAAAGAGGCATCAAGTGGAATCGAACCAACGGCCTTCAATCAAGTCCATAATCGGTGACTCTACCAACTGAACTATTGGACCAATTGATGGCTTATCGTGTTAAAAAATGCATGTACATGTATATCCTGTTATGCAATATCGGACCTATATTGACAAATCAATAATGAATATTTTAAAAGAGAACGAGCAATGTCTGATTTACACAAATTCTGTAAACAGAGTACAAGCAATTTCTCCCCTTTTCCACAACGTTTTTCAAAGTCGTCAGCTGTAAGAACCCACCCTAAAAAAAAAAGGAAAGAATCTTCAGCAGAAGGCAATGGTTTAATTAAATCAGAGAAAAGAGGTTATCTCTATTTCCGGATAGTCTATAATCCGGATATTATGTTTAGAACCGTAAAGAGAAGGTTTTGTTGTGTTGCACAAGCTTCATTAACCGCCGATAAAATATTTATTTCGAGGAATTCTGGCATATTATCGGAGTCCTGGCATATTTCCGGCGGTAGCGGCGGTTTTATTTGGCAGCAATTACCGCAAGATCTAGGCTTATACGAGTATTTTGGTCAAATTAGAACAATTTTTATGTGGATACACGTATTTTAATGAATAGTTTACTAGAACTATAGGAAACTTTTAGGGCAAAAATCAAAGGGTAAACTTATATCAATTCATATGGGAGTGTTTAGATCTTTTGCGATAAAAAAATAGTTAAGCACTGTTAAATATTGCTAAATTTATATGATTTTCTCTGCGAGTTTAAATAGCTTGCTAACATTTGGTAAAAAGGAGCAGTTTTGGCGTTTGAATAAAGAGGTTGGCATTTTGCCATATGGCACGCCATCTGGGTCCGTGTTCACCAACCATTCTTAAGAACGTTCTTAGACTTGTTCTTCAAGATTTTCAAAGTTTGAAAGTAACACAACTTCTGAATGGCTAAACCATATGGTTTAGCCAATCAGAAGGCGTGTTACTTTCAAATTTGCAAAAATTTTGAAGAACAAGACCAAGAATGTTCTTAAGAATGGTTGGTGAATACGGACCCTGGTTTTGTAACGCCAGATATGACGTCACTGTACATATTTGAATACGCATAATCGATGAGTGTTATTAATAACGTGACCCCGTAACTAACTTAACCTCCAAATGCCTATGTAAATTTCTAACATCTATAATATCTTAAGAGGCTACCTACAATTTTCACCCTTTAACACACAGTCCCGAGTTGTAACGACACTGAGGTAGAAGGCTTCTGAAAACATTGAGGGAAAAGGAGAAAATGCTGGTAACCAGCATTTTCTCCTTTTCCCACAATGTTTTCTGTCCTTTCACTCACAGATTCTATTACATGAGCCACATATGAGTTGTCGTCTGCAAATGCTTTGAAATTAGACAAACTAAAAATTTTGTCGTTTGGAAACGGGTTAAGGATAACCATTGATTTTTTTTTTCAAGCACTTCTCTTCCATTTTTCTTTATTTTATGATATGGTGATGGTTTACAAATTGTCGTCTGCCTAAAGTCAGCGATATGACATTTTTGAAAATAACAGACCGATTAGCCCTCTTTGAGGTTCATATCGCTTGTCACATCACATGCAATAAAAATTTGAGAGCGTATACACACGTTACGACTTCGAGAGAAGTTAGCTTGTATGATAATTATTGTAATTTGGACATCACAGAAATAGAAAAGAATATGTCGAAATAATTAATTTAGCATATTGCAGTTTAAAGTTTACATAATAATAATAATAGCAACATTAATAATACCAATAGTTACAATATTGTACTTACTTCGGCGGTCTGAAGTTTTTCAGTTTCATCATATGATTGTCCTTTGCGTCTTTTAGTTCCACAATTTTCCTTTCGAAATCCCTCATTGTCAGTATTTGTTATACAAAGGCTAGTAAACTATCCAACTATGGAAAGATAAATCTTTTTCTCTCTTATCATATATTAATTAAAAATATGATAGAACATCTATGTTTAAAAAGCTCCGTTTACACTCGAATATCCAAACCAGGTGAATATAATTTTCATCAATCTATAAACATCTTTCTGGTACAACCGCGATTCACAACCCAAGGACGAAAAGAGGATCATTCATTCTCCATTAAAAACTGACCAGTTCGTTTTCCCAATCAGACAATTTGCACAACCCAACTATTAACCTCCGGAAACTACTTCCGGTTTATGTCGTTCTCTCACTTAGCGCAACTTCCGGTCCGCCTCTACAATACCAGTACGCGACCTGTAGCTTGGAATTAAATTGGTACTTCCCGGAGACAATGTCGTTGGATGAGAGATAAAATTGTCTTGCGATTGGATATGGCCTGTGTCTGTTACTGTATCATCTTATCAGCACGTGGTCTAGTTGTAAAAACCGACTGACCATGGCATTGGTCGGCTTCCTAGAAAATAAATAGCTGTCATAAATAACATTATCTCGTTGGTGATGACTTATTTTGTCATGTTTGCAAATTAGATTTTCGGGGCTTTTATAACATTTTCGGATGATGAGGGCTTTAATTTGAAATAAACCATGATTTATATCCAGGTTCCTCTATGTTATAGAACGTCATAAAATGATAGGACCCAAGTGTATGGTTTGTGGTTCCGCTTTCTTTCTGAAAACTAGGTGGTTGCAAGCAGATTCGTGGGGCAGAGTTTTGCAGTGATGTGGAGAAATGAAAAATAAGCCAAACATAACTTTTTTGGATTACGGATCCAAGGCCAACCATTTACCACACAATCCCGACTTTTAACGACCCTACGAAAGAGGCCTTTTGAAAACCTTGTGGGAAAAGGAGAAAATGCTGGTACCAGCATTTTCTCCTTTTACCACAATGTTTTCTACCCCTCCCAAAACAAATTTCAGTTCTTGAATCATATTTATTTTGTCGTCTGCAAATGCTTTCAGTTTGGACCAATCTAAAACTTTGTCGTTTGGTAAGGAGTTAACCTTTTGCCAGCCAACAAAACCTTAGATTCGTTCAAACTAAAATCATTTGCGGGCGACAAAACAAATGTAGTTGAAATGAGTGGTTTTTCTCTGACAAAGAGGAGAACATTGTAGGAAAAGAGAAGAAAATGTTGTTTACCCGTATTTTCAACTTATCCCACAATGTTTTCAAAAGCCTTCTACAGCACAGAGTTGACCATGATCTATTTAAGACTTGGACTACAAACAAATATTATATCTAATATCTGCACTTCAGCTTATATTTTGAAAGTCGCTCTGGAACTTAAATACGTAGAAATATGAAAAGACTATAGCCAGATGAAGTAGAAATTAGAAACCTTTCCAACAGAAAGTTATACGAGCTTGTTAAACAATTCAAAGAGACATGGGCCCGTATTTACCAACCATTCTTAAGAATAGTCTTTGGCTTATTCTAGATTTATAAAGTTACGCAACTTCTGATTGGCTAAACCAAACCGTTTAGCCAATCAGACGTTGCGTTACTTTCAAATATAGAAAACTCTGGAGAATAGGACTTGGAATGATCTCAAGAATGGTTGGTGAATACGGACCCTGATCTTCTTATTTGAGACTTGACATCCTTACTGCTCAAAAGGGATGTCGCATTGAATATTCTGATGCAATAAAAATAATGGGATACAGATAATTACAAGAACGTGAGGTTCATGGTTTTACTATCACCACTCACAGGCATTTCGAATAACAACTATACATAGTGTTTTTACCGGGTTTGATTTTGTGGCGTGAATGATATGAAATGTGGTTTGAAATTACATATAAGAATCTGGCTGCTGCATACACCAACAAACCAGTGTGTTGCCTCTGAACTGAAATGAACTAAGGTATCCCTTGACCTCATGGCAGCGTCTACTGAACGAGCTGTTTCACCCTCTTGTGAGAGGTACGAGACGAAGACTGCAAGCTGTTCTGCAAGCCTGTGGCAGAATTGCGCAATTTTGACTCATTGTGTGTGCCCATTCTCTGCAAGCCACTTTCAACCTGTCGTAAGTTTGATTTCGACATTAAATTCCCGGTGTCAGCCAAACTTTAAAAGCTTCTCGTTTTTCTTAAGTTTGAAAGCAATACCTAAGCAAAAAATTCCTACTTACCATGAGGTCAAGGGATACCTCAGTTCAGTTTAATTCATAGGCAAAAGACCGGTCTGTTGGTGTATGAAGCAGCCAGATTCTAATTTCTACCCCATTTTATATTATTAATGCCAGAAAATCAAGGTCGGTAAAATACACAGGGGGTGCATAACATTTTTATTGTGTACATATGGAAAATAAGTACAATCATTTTAAAAGACAGTGATACTATTAACATTTAAAACCATTTCAAATATTATGAATCACCCTGTACAACAGCTAAATGAGCGATACTGTGAAAAAAGGGGGTTTAACGCACCTTTGCAATGCAAAGCATTTCATACAATGGATGCATTTTTGTCTAAAATTTGGCAAAATCACTAGGTAGATTGGTCCTTTGATATGCAGAAAATTTACCTACAGCAAAAAGTTTTTACTCATGTCAGCCTGCGCAGACTGCGCAGGCTGACATGAGTAGAAACTTTTTGTAGATGCATTAAACCCCGTTTTTCACAGAGCATGACTCAAATAGAAAGTTGGCCTTAATTCAGAGTGGTATAACCTTTGCCCAGTCACGAAAGCGTTACATTTGTTATCAGGAAATCCAAGTTAAGCCCTAGCCGTCCAAGCTCGGATCATGAGGGTGTGTCTTTGACAAGGAGCTGCAGAGCTCCAGTCTAGTACTGGTAAAAGACCCCCCCACACACACACACACACCAAAAAAAGAGTCAAATTTACTTCGATAGTATCAGCATCGTATTTATTGGAAATGGACAACCAATACGTGACTAAATAGACACATTCTCTGTCTAACACATTTACTTCTCCATTCCTACCCTCCTATGCTAGTCTAGGCACAAGACGGGAAGGCATTTGGTGTTGCTTAAGTAACTGGTCGTCAACCGCCCGGCCACACCAGAGCCATCCCTTCTCCCACTGAGACTTGAGTCTTCGACCTTCCGCTCTGTTGGCAGAGAGATTAATTAATATACCACAGAGAGATCGCGTAAAGTTATGTAAATATTTACTCAAATCGTAAAGTTACGCAGTTTAGTGAAACTTATTTTCAGACTTGATGCCTGCTTATCTAAACTACGTACGCAAATTTCGTGCGTACGCAGTTCAGTGAAAGGCAGCCCTGTTCTGTTCTGTTCCGTGTTGTCGACCCATGAGCATATTTAATGCATGACAACCTTTGAAATTACCTGCCGATGTAAAGCGATCGTTTTTATTGTTTCTCCCAGGTATTTCCTAATCGATCTTCACGCATGCTAGTCTTCGTTCAATAATCGATACTTGAACAAGAGAAATACATGGAGAGAGGGCAGTGTGGAACAACACTAAAATCCTACTTCTCTGAACCCTTTACCACACAATCTCGCGTTTTTTATGACTCTGATAAGGAGGTCTTTAGAAACCATTGAAGGAAAAGGAGAAAATGCTGGTTACCAGCATTTTCTCCTTTTCCCTCAATGTTTTCTAGTTTTCTAACCTCTCTAAAAAAAAAAAAAAAAAAACAGATCTCATCATTTAAGCCACATTATTTGTCGTATTCAATTGCTTTCAATTTGCAAAAGTCGAAATTTTTGTTTTGTGGTAAAGAGTTAACTCTTTATTACACAACAAAGTTTTAAAGTTATCTAAGTATAAAAGTTACTTAAATAAAAGCAGTTGCAGACGATAAATTAAATGTGACTCAAAATTTGAGAATGATTTTTTTAAAGATAGAAAACATTGTAAGAAAAGGAGAAATGCTGGTAACATGCATTTTCTCCTTTTCCCACAATGTTTTCAAGAGTTTTCTTCTCCTTAGACTGCTAAGCGCGACTCAAGGACCTTTTCGCAGACAGTGTAGATCAAGATAAGACAGCACAGAACGTGTATTTTGATCTTGAATCTACACTGTTCGATAAAGAGATATTTTTAACAAAAAAAAAAAAAAAAAAAGCAGCAGTTTGCTTTTTACTGCCGGCTTCAATGTAACATTTTACTTATTTAGCACGTGAAGAGTTAAAACTCAGGATTGTGTGGTAAAAGGTCTATTCTCTACCGTGGAACAACAATTTTCTACTCGTCCATTTTGAAAGTATTCGCTATTTTTGAAAAATTGAGAATTCCAACAATACGTTAAGTCTTAGGGCCTTTGTTGAATGATGGTCTCTGGTTGGAGTAAATGGTAAACGTTTTGTTAGGGGAAAACTAGCAGTGAGTCTGGTTTGTAGAAACAGTAATGATATGTATTTCTGGTACAATTAACTCTTTGCAAGACGACAAAATTTTCGACTCGTCCATTTTGAAAGTATTCGCTATTTTTGAAATGAAGAATTCCGACAACACGTAGAGACAGTTGTTGAATTATGGCCCCTGGCTGGCATAAAGGATGAACGATATATTAGAAAAAAAAATAGGAGTGATTCTGATTGGTAGAGACATCATGATATGTGTTTCTGGTACAATTAACTCTTTACCAAACGACAAAATTTTAGACTGGTCAAAACTGAAAGCATTTGCAGACAAGAAATTAAATGTGAATAAAAAATTGAAATATGTTTGGGAAATGGTAGAAAACATTGTGGGGAAAGGAGAAAATGCTGGTTTCCTATATTTTCTCCCTTTGCTAACACTGTTTTTAAAAGCTTTTTTTTCTCGGTTAGTAAAACTCGTGATTGTTTAGTAAAGAATTTTAGACGACAGATTTCATATCTCGAAGGATGTGGGACTTAATTGACATTTAAAATAGCACACAAGCTCATTAGATAGCTAGATTTAAAAAAAAAAAGATAACGTTTTGTCTGAATGGAATGTTTAGATGATCTGTTTCCACAGTAAAAAAAAAACAAACAGGAACATTTTGCGAAAGGCATAGATGATTGACTGAATTGTGTTTTACGCCGCTTTAAACATTATTTCAGTCATATCACGGCGACAGCTCACATATTCGTGTATTTCCTGGGTTTTATCAGTACTAGGCTAGGGCTCTGAAGTATCTTGCCCAAGGTCACTCCCACGGAAAACCCAATGGATTCAGTGAGGCTCGAATCCGGTACCTCCAGGTCACGAGTCCTACTCTTTACCACTGAGCCACGTTGGAACCCCGGGACGGTATACATGTAGATCAATATAAGACTGCACAGAGCGTCTGTTTTGATCTTGGATCTATCGCGCCCACGTGCTTGGTCAAGCCTTTACGATAAAATCTGTCTATCTGTCAGCAGATTGTATTTTAAGCCGCAAACGGAGGCCGAGTTTTATAATTGAGCGATACTCTGACAAAAGAGAGTTAGAGGCATCTCTTTGATGCATTACACCAAGCAAGTCATCATATAACGATGGATCCATAGATTCTGTTTTGTCTAACAACCGACTAAATCATGAGGTAGACTGGTCCTTTCAGCATGCAGGAAAAATGCCGAAAGCAAAAAGTATCGACCCAGGTTAGCCTGCGCGGGCCGCGCGGGCTGACCTGGGTCGATACTTTTTTGTGGACGCAAAATACCTTCTTTTCACAGAGCATGGGTCAATTATACTTTTGCACCGAGAGCGTCAGAGAAAACGTTTGTCGTTGAGGGAGTAACTGCTTTCATTTTTTATACCTTTCCACAACCAATTTGAAAGCTGTCAACAGCAGGAGTAAAAACAGTCGAATTTGCTAAAAGAAGACTCTTTAAAGGCCCATTAACGGCCAAAAGGAAACATTTTGGAGGTAAAATTACAGGCAGATGTATTTCATACCTTTTAAATCTTTATTTAGTCTAACAACGTGTTACACAATACGATCTTTCAAGGTTCCAGTCGCTGGAAGAGAAATGTATCTAAGAACTATAATAAAGTTGGCAACTTAAATTCTAGATTTACATTTTTTTTTTTCTGCCGGAGACTTGAACTTTGACAGACCGTAATGTAACACATTGTCCGACTTAAAACAACATCCATACTTTTCAATGGTATAACGGAAACCCGATAAATCTTTCATTAACAGTTTATGTTATTGTTTGTTTTTAGGAATTCACGAACCATGACGAGATAATATAAACGTTATTGAGTTGGGTTTATAAATTATCTCGTCACGGTACATGATTTTGAAACCTGTTATCCAAAACATAAACAATAATATGAACTGATAATGAACGGTTTATCGTGTGAAAGCTATATGAATTAAATCTACCTGTAATTTTACCCCCGAAATGTTTACGTTTGGCCGCTAAAGGGCCTTTACAGAGTCTTCATCTGCATTGGTGTGAAAAAGGTTTATGAAAAACAGACATTCTCTTTCAATTTTAGTATTAATCCTTTATTTCACTATAATTACTCAAGGTTCTAAATAATTTATGACCCGCCAGTAATTCCAATGTATTGCTCGGGCACGTGGTATGACCTTCTACTACAATATTTCTCGCTGTCTGAACAAACAAGAAGATGTAAATAAACTGTTTGGAAGTCTTTAACTAAGTATATAGAGGGTATTTTTTTTTTTCGGTGAAAGATCGAAATTTATTTCATCTCGTGAACATCATCGGTAATATTTTCACGAGTGGCTGCCACTCGTGAAAATATTACCGATGATGTTCACTCGATGAAATAAATTTCGATCTTTCACCGAAAAAAACAAATATTCTATTTATTTCATGCTTCTAACGCCTTTTTTTGTCGAGACTTCCATAAAAATCAGTACAAACTCCCCGTGGTCGGTATTCTCACTGGTCGTACCCGTGTAATATCGAAAAATATTTTCACCGCTATTTCTCGATATCCTACCGGAAAGTATGAAATAAACTCTCTTATGACACTGGTTTATAGTCGAACAAGTTTGTCAACAAGTAAACTGTAGCACTTCTGCTTATTTTCGAACTATATTGAAAGCAACTACAGACTACAAATTAAATGTGAATCCAATGGCGGGGGGGGGGGGGGGATTTGTCCTTGACAGGATAAAAACACCGATGCATTTCGGTTTTAATCATTTTTCAAGGAAAAAGCTCATCGTCCTGGACAATGTAGATCGAAGATCAGACTGCACGCTCTGTGCAGCCTGATCTTGGATCTACACTGTCCAAAAAATAGCCTTGAGTCGTATTAGCAAGGCTAGGAGGTAACTAAGGAAGCAGATACAACAAAAAGTCGGTAAAATATTTATACGTTGTACGCGGAATTATATGTCACGAATATCTGGCATCCAAGTCAGGTTTTGATTCAATTAAATTCTATCTGATTCCCGCCAGAGTTCATATGACATTTAACTTCATGCTTTTATAGTTTATACTCATTCTCCACCACAGAAACTTCTCATTCGCCGAGAGTTTACTTGTAATATTGCACTGAAAACGAACGAACGAACGAACGAATGAACGAACGAGTGAGTGAATGAATGAATGAATGAATGGATGGATGAAGGAATGAATGAATGAATGAATGAATGAATGAATAGTTCTTCAAGGACCGTCTACAGCTAAGGTCTTATTGGGCACACTTACAAATTAAGCCATGCATTTATTATTTTAGATGATAGCCTACTGTGAAATATTGATACAAAAATGTTTCAGAAGTAATAATTAGGTGGCAGTCTCGTTAAAGAAATCTATATAAGCCATGCTCTGTGAGAAGGGGGCTTAGCGCATCTGCGAAAAGTATCGATTCAGGTCAGCCTGCGCAGGCCGCGCAGGCTGACCTGGGCCGAAACTTTTCCCTATTGGTCAATTTTCCACGTGTCAAAGGACCTTTCTACCTTATGGTTCAGTTGGTAATTAAAAAAAAGTGGCTATTATGGCTTCATAATTATGTGTTGGCTTGCTTGGTATCATGCGTCACGGAGATGCATTAAGCCCCCTTTTGCAAGGGCATGGTTCGTATAAAATAAACAGAGCCCTGCACAATAAAGAACAGTAGTATGGACAGATAGAATGTCGGCCTCTCACATCAGTTCCCAGGTTCGAATCCCGCGATAACCAGGACCAACCTTTGGAAATACCCACATCAGGAAGCGAGTACCGTTTAAGGTTACCAACAATCATCTAGGGTGGTTTATATAAGTTGTTTAAATCGTTTCACATTCAGTTAAAAGAAAAAAGAATGTTTTAACAAACTGAAGAGCCTTTTTGTTGTTCTTGTTGATTGTTGTTGCACTGCTGAAACAAGTAGCGGATGGTGTACATTATAGATCTTTTTGTGCAGTCTGATCTTAATCTATGCTTAATGCAAACGCTGTGTATGTGTCTCCTGGCGGTGACAACATTGATGTTAATTTATAAGGAAACAATTAGGTCTTAATTTCGGCGTGTTACTTTAGCGACCTAATGTTAAAGGTCTTGATATTACGATTGCTCTGCCAATGGATTTTGCCATATTAGTAAATAATAACGTGAATAATCCATAAATTGGGGAAACAATGTAGCAGAGGCTTGCTGCCCATACAAAGATACAAGCGTAATTAGGCCTCTGGCTAAAAATATGATTATTGTATTGCACTTCTTAAATATAATCATATAGTAACGCGTCAGGTTTACATTGAGAAGTATGATTTTCTTAGATCTACTTAACGAATTTCTGAAGTAGATATGAAGCAAAACGACATTCGAAACTAATGCTGTACTATTTTGTATGACAAATTGTTGATCAGATTTGTATAAAGACAACACGACCGATAATGATGTTCTCTTATCTTTCAGACTCTTGTTGATGATTTGACATACTTAACGCTTTATCCTGTTGAATGATTTAAATGAAACTTACAAGCCTGTAAAAGCCTGACTAATGCTATTTCAAACTTATGTTTTGGAGGAAAATATCTTCTCATCAGACAGTGTAGATCCAAGATCAGACTGCACGTTCTATGCAGTCTGATCTTGATCTACACCGTCCGCAAAAGGTCAGTGAGTCGCGCTTAGCAGCCTAAATTATAGAGCGCCGAATAAATCCAACGGACATTTTCAATTGAGAAATATGGCCAAAAAACTGCAATATCATATTTGTTTTAGTTAAGAATGTCTCAGCGAAGCGCACAATGTAGATCAAAGATAAGACTGTACCTTTTGTGAAGTCTGATCTTTATCTACACTAGCAGCAAAGGCAACTATAGTTGTGAAAGGTGCTTTAACGATTAATCTTGATGATCTGTACTCATTGAGAGCTCGAACTACTTTCTTGTTCCCAATCGCAGAGTTCCAGATCAGAAGGAAATGTCAAATTGTAAAATTATCAATTCTTCACCAAAACCTAGGTTGTTGGTACTCATTAGAATTGTCTCATTGAGACAATTCTAACGAGTACCCACAACAATGATAACACAGGATTTGTTGAGAAATTTAGGAGATATCAATCTTCGAACCTAAACGTTTTCCACTTATCTTTTCGCTCGTATTCAAATTTTCGAGGCCTTTCCATACATGTCAAACTGATTAAGAAAGCAAAAAATATCGGACATATATAGCAAATTAAATTAAGAAAACAAAATGTAATTATAATGTGTTAGGATGGCAAGAAATAAGCTGCAAAAGAAAATAAAATTAAAGAATGATATTTAAACATTTCCGCAAACTAGTTCAATTTCAGGAATGCGTGCTGCAGTTTTTCATCAACAATCACAGAAATTTGCAAAATAGAAACAAAACAACAACAACAAAAAATCCATCGACTGTTTTTTTTTTTTTAGATTACTCAAAATTTCTTCACAGAATTCCATTAAAACAGTATGAAATTACCATATATGGTTACATTTTTAAACCAATTTTCCCTCGAATTTTGAAAACAGAACACGCCAATAAAATGAATTCAACTTGAAATGAAAGCAATGTCCACAGGAAAACAGTTCTCCGAGAATAAAGTTCAGTTTACCTTTTTCCTAAAGAATGAAAATAGTCGGTGGAACCAACAATCTTTAACAAAGCAACTGTTGATGTCATATAGGTAGATCTACAGTCCAGTTTAACTCTTAACCCTTTACCAGACGACAAATTTTGGACTGGTCCAAATTGAAAGAGTTTGCAGACGACAATTTTAAATTTGATGAAAATGGCAGGAAGTTATCAAAAAGGGGAGAAAACACTGTGGGAAAAGGAGAAATTGCTCGTTACGAGTAATTTCTCCTTTTCCCACAGTGTTTTCAAAAGACTTGTACTGCAGACACGTGAAAACCTGGGCTTGTTTGGGAAAGGGTTAACCAGACGACAATATTTTAGACCGATTAAAGTTGAATCCATTTGCAGACGACAAATTAAATGTGACTGAAGTGATAGGATTTGTAACTGAAAGGTCAGAAAACATTGTGGGAAAAGGAGAAAATGCTGGTTACCAGCATTTTCTCCTTTTCCCACAATGTTTTCAAAAGGATCATCTCCCAGGTTCGTTAAAACTCGGCTTTCTACGGTAATGAGTTAAACCTTTTCCCAACAATCCCGAATTATAACGAACCCTGACGGAGAGTTTTTGAAAACATTGTGGGAAAAGGAGAAAATTTAAGCTACAAGTATTTTCTCTTGTTGCCCACGGCGAGCTCTGGTAGCCAGTTGGTAGCGTACAGGACTTGAGAATAGAAGGTCGCTGGTTCGGTCCCCGGCTCGGCCAATTTCTTTGCCAGGATTGATGATAGTCATAGCTACAGGATTCATTCCTCTCTCTCCGCTGACCATTGTATCGACGATGGTTATGTAGGAAAGCAGCCAGTGGCTTGGAAAGAATTTTGTGCGGAGTACTGGTAAAAGAAGATCCAGAAAAGCATGGATATGCGCACTGACCGCCGCGATATAACTGAAATAATGTTGAAAACGGCGTTAAACACCATACAACCAACCTGTTGCCCACAATGTTTTCTGTCTTTTCAGGCAGATCCTGCCATTAAAATTAAAGTCAGTTTGTCGTCTGTAATTGCTCTTAAACTGCACGAGTATCAAAACATTTTATCCTTCAGTAAAAAATTTAAACACTTTTATAAATATCGAAGAGTGTGGAACAAAATCAGACTGCACGGATGTACAGTCTGATCTTGTTCCACACACTTCGCAAAAGACACCATCAGCTGTCACGATTGTGGAAAAAAAAAAAAAACAGAATACAAGTTAAGTGTTACCATACGTTTTTTCTCCCTCTCACAGAACATCCTATTAACACCTCAGTACAGACAATTCCTCCGCACCACTCCGCGACTCTAACGACTGTAACACGCAAATAGTCCATCAGATCTATAGAGGCACCAATACTCGGAGGTTACCAATATTGTTGGTCCGGTCCCCGGGGGACGGGGCACAATATTGAAGTTATTGAAAAAAGAAAACTTAGCCCTAGAATCAGTGACAATGGATTCTTCCTCAAAATACGAAAATATAATCAAACTTGAACAAGTTGTTGACTTTTTCTTGTAATTGTCTAGATGTGCAACAATTTATGTGAAAAATGCTTTTCTGAAGGAAAATTTGTTGAATTAAAGATCAACAAGTTTCTGAACTAAACCCAAAAGATCTCGGGAAAGATACAAATAACACAGCCATATTTAGATGTAGAAGAAGAAATGAAATACTATTACTGTTTATTGGGAGCCTAACGCTTCGTGTTCAATATTTAATGACGCCATTGTAGGTTCTTAACACGTGCGTTAGAATACATCTGTAGCGTTCTAATGATGACGTCATTCGTGGCTTACATTGGGACCTTGGGACTACCTTTTATCTTGCTGAAGCTGATTTTTTACAGTCTATTCTGAACTTCGCTACTATACTTACCTTTTTTCAAGTTGTGTCGTTTTTCAGAGTTATGGCTTTTCATGTTACTAATACATCTTTAACAGGCTGATCTTAGCTCTGGTGTTTCATCTTGCTTTTAATATCTACAATATGATATTAGCTAAATTTTCATATGTTTGTACTTTCTTTACATTTTGGTATTGGCTATGGTGTTTCGCCTTGCTCTTAACTTCTACAGTCTGGTCTTAGATACGGTGTTTCATCTTGCTTTTAATTTCTGATAGTTTGATATTAGTCTGATGATAGTTATGGTGTTTCATGTTGTTTTTAATTTCTACACTCTGATCTTAGTTATGGTATTTCAGCTTGCATTGAGATTCAAAAGTAAACCTTCAGTATGGTCGCTGGTGTCACCTTATTCCTAAGATAATAGTTTAAAACCAACCACTAGATAAACAATCTGTCATCATAAGACTAAAGTAACTAACAATGGAACCGAAAAGGGTAAACTTTTTTTGTTTAGAATAAACGTCAGAAACGTCAAAGGAGAGGGAAACCGCAATACCTGTATGGTTCAATGATTTATTGTTCCTTTTATCAAATACATGTGGATTGGTTTGGCTCTAACATTTAGAACAGTTCGATTTAGAAGGTTTTACGTCAGTTAGATGTAATGTATACAACCTTGATCAGTTTTCAGTGACGTACTGCTTGTTCACCTTTGTCATTTCTAGTCGAAACGAAACACCCTTACGTTGTCTTCATCAGCATTTTGTATCTGTAGTCCACCTCCGTATATTGTTTAGGATGCGGAGGAGAGATTTAAAATGCTTTATATGGTGTCTTATAAAGGAAACTCTTAGTCTGCTTTCTCAGACATCCCCTACTATAGAAAAGAAACTTCTCGTCGTCACATAATTAATCCTTCTCCTGCTAAATAACTTAAAAAAAAAAAACTTTGAAGGCGATAGTAAGATCCGAATAATGTTATTTCAAACTTACTTTAAGGGTATTAATTTTCTGGGTTGAATTCAACTGCTTCGCTAGCTTAGTGGGCTAGACGAAAGGTCCCAAAATCTTTTTAGTTTTGGTCATTGGTGGACAGGGGTCAAATCTGAGCAACTACTACATTTTTTATATCATTTTCCCACATTTTCTTTTCTTTTTCATTCACTATCCCTAATTCTGAGACATTTATAAATACAAATTTCAAATTCAAATAATTAAGGATGTGTGAAAATTTTCAGGCTCTCTATTTTTCTACTTTCATGCATTTCCATAGGTTTTATTTTCCACCAACGCAAACGGCTTGCCAGGCTTGAGCTGGGAAGATGTCCCGAATCGACATGATATTGCAATATCTCGTTAACGGACAGTGTAGATCAAGATCAGACTGCACGTTCTGTGCAGTCTGATCTTGATCTAAACTGTCCGCAAAAGGTCAGCGAGTCGCGCTTAGCAGCTCAAGGGTTAGTAGGAAATGTTGGTAATGCTCATATATGTTTTGTTGTTAAGATTTGAGCTCAATAAGGTATTTTGAATTAAAATTGGACTTTTCTACCGATTGTCCTGAATTAAGATTCCAAGGCTAGCCATCTGATTGACTGAGTCGATTTGCCTTGTCCTGAAATATGAGCTACAGTTGATTTATCAATACATTTTAATATTACACTATATTTATTTGAGCCATGCGCTGTTAAAAGAGGTTAAATGCATCTGGGCCCGGTCTGGTAGCTCAGTGGTTAGGGTATCTGACGTGGTGGTTGCGAGTTCGATACCCGGATGGGGCAAACTTTCTTTCTGGCAATTTTCGCTTCTCACCCCTGATTCGTGTGGGAAAAGTAGTCAGTGACTTGGAAAGAAAGTTGTGTCAGTACTGGTGTAAGAAAGCCAGGAAACACATGTGTAGGTGCACTGACCGCGGTGATATGACCTAACCTGTTAAGACGGCGTTAAACTCCAGTACAAACAAATAAATGCATTTGCAAAAAATATCGACACATGTCAGCCTGCGCAGTTTGCGCAAGCTGACAGGGCTCGAAACATTTTGCTATGGGTAAATTTTCTGCGTGTAATGGGACCATTCTGTCTCAGCTGCTTGGTAGACAAAACCAACACATCTTATGCAACGGCTTGCTTGGTACACTTGCATCACGAAGATGAGCTGAACCCCCTTTTCACAGAAAGCCGCTCATTCATTTTCGTATTAATCATTTTATTGTTCTGATTGAATTTCAAGAATATGCCATCTAGTTTGCTGAAACGTTCTGTGTAGTCTGATCTTGATCTGTGACGTCCGCTTGACAGTCTAGGGATTTAAATCTCAGACATTTACTTTTTAGTAAGATGCTAACTGGTTTGCTGGACGTTCTTGGTCTGTAACGTCAGCTTGACAGCCTAGGGATTGAAATCTCAGACATTTACTTTTCATTAAGATACTAACTGGTTTGCTGGACGTTCTTGGTCTGTAATGTCTGCTTGACAGCCTAGGGATTTAAATCTCAGACATTTACTTTTTAGTAAGATGCTAACTGGTTTGCTGGACGTTCTTGATCTGTAACGTCAGCTTGACAGCCTAGGGATTGAAATCTCAGATATTTGGTTTTAGACAGGTTTAACTGACTTTTTCATGCAGGCAAAATGAATGGAAATTGCTATAATATATGGCGTGCAACACACGAAAAGGGGCCTTCGGACATATGCGTAAAAGTGTGTCGTCCCGGATCAGCCTGTGCATTCTGTGACTTATCCGAGACGACACTTCCCGTTTTTGTGCGATTTTCTATTTCACGAAAGTCTACTGTATGAAAAAATCTTATGTAGTCGTAAAGTGCTGTCCCGGATTAGCCTGCGCGGACTGCGCAGGCTAATCCGGGACGACACTTTACGCAATTGTCAGTAGGCCCCTTTTCGTGTGTTGCACGCCATTATTGTAAGCTTCTTACTGGCTTACATTACTTTCTCATTAAAGGCCCAATAGCGACCAAAATAGCAATGAAGGTGTTAGAATGCATTCATATTTAATTCATACCATTTAAAAGTATGGAAAATATTGTGGAGATGACAATCTGTTATATGTGTGATCGGTCCAAGTGTTAGTCTCTGGCAGAAACATGAATTTTAAAATCGGGCAAAAAGTAAACAAAAGATGGAGTGACCTGGCAATTTTTAACTTAGTTTTGAAATTAATTTCTCTTCCAGCGACTAACATTGGATCGACCGTACAATAAAAAATTGTCATCTTCACGATAATTGCTATCCTTTTAAATGGTATGATTTAAATCAAAGTGCATTTTAACATCGGCTTAGTTTTCTTTTGGCAGCTAGTGTTACTTGAACTTAATAATTCCTCAAACGAATTTGCAGCAGACGACTTTGAAAAGCCAGTCTCAAGGTTAACTACCGACTTTTTGACACAATGGGCCAAAAGGCAAAATTGCACATCACGTGCAATTTCTCATTAAGCCACAATTTTTTCGTAAGCCGGTCTTCTTCAATAAAAAAAAAAACACACACACACACACATTTGAAGGATAGGTAAATTCTTCATTTTGGCAACAAGCAATTCCTATCTATGGAAACATTTGACAAAAAAGTGAGTTTCCAATTTGGAAAAAAAACAACTACAATTTATAGAAATGAAAGAAAAAAGGCAATAACTATATAGAGAAACAAACAATAACCACCAGGAAAGATAAGTATTCATTCTGGCATCAAGTATTTGCCATCTTTAGAAACATTTAAAGCAGCGGTACGTAAGCGTCCATTTTAGTACCATGCAATTGCTGTACCATCATGTGAAACATTTAAGGACAGGTAAGATTCCATCATGGCAACGAACAATAGCCATTCACAGAACCATTTGAAGGTATGGCATGTTTCCATTTTGGTAAAAATTGGTCTCCGTCTTCAGAAATACTGTAGGAGAGATAAGTTTCCATTTGAGTAACAAATAGTTACAATCTAGAGAAAAAATGGGGGAAAGGTAAATTTCAACAGTGGCAACAACAAACATTATAAAAAAAGAAGAAAATTTCCATTTTGGCATCGAGCACTTACCATCTAGGGCAACATTTGAAGGGAGTGCAAGTTTTCACTTAGGTTACAACCATCTACGGCCTTGAAAAATATTTGAAGGGAAGGCAAGTTTCCATTTTGGAAACAACAACAACAAAACTGCTAGACATACGCCTTACTCATACAAGTAACACAAAGGAGAAATACTTGAAGACAAGGAAATTGTTCTTTTTGAAAATAATCAGTGGCCATCTAGACCACTTTTTGAAATATATCTCAGTCGATTGAAGAGACACAAAAGAGAAATAATTAAAGGAAAGGAAAACATCCTTTTGCAAAATCAGTAAAATTCTCTCTAGACTACTGTCAGACATATTATTACCTTGCACCTACCTAATTGTGTTTCAGTGACAACAAGGAAATGGATTTGAAGAAAAGGAATATGGTTTCCATTTTTCCAAAATAATTATTCTATTTCATGAAGACTATTCTCAAACATATAAACTTAATATCAAGAAACACAAAGGAAACATAATTGAAAGAAAGGAAATGATTTGTTTGTTTTGGCTTTTTTTTCCTGGAATGATATGGAAGACATTGTGGGAACCAAAGTGGTTGCTTGTAACAAGCATTTTGTCCTTTTTACTTTTTCTAAAACCGTTTTTAGATGTTGTTAAGTTAACCAAATACCAAACAATGCCATGTTTGAAGACCCAGCGGAAGAAGGCTTTTGAAAACTTTGTGGAAAAAAGGAGAAAATGCCGGTAACCAGCATTTTCTCCTTTTCCAAAAATGTCTCCTATCTTTAAAAGAAAAAAAAAAAAAAAAAAATCCAATATTTCCGTCATAGTTTTTCGTCAGCAAATGCTTTCGTTCTGGACAAGTCTAAAATTTTGTGGTTTGGGAAAAGAAAATAGAATGCTATTATTCATTGAGTGTTTCATTGTAAGACACTGGAAGATTGCAGCCATCTTGTAGCTTTATATACAGACTTGGGTAATAAGGGTTTTCATCAGTGTTCATTATTGTAAAAGCACGTAATTATCGATTGTGAATAGACGAGATGGTTTATTACTTAGCATCACGTGATCGAGACGGTAGATCACGTGACGCGATTCTTACGCCTCCGTGATTTTGAACAGACGGCCATATCGCCTCATTACGTAATTTTTGCGTCCCATGTTACTTAGAGATGCTAATGTTCCGATATCGTTGAGATAATGTTTGTGTCTGGTTAGTCAACAATTTTATTTTGTCCAGTACCAAATATTGGTCTCACGCCATATCATTATATTTGTCATTGATTTGACACTTTACCAGACGACAAAATTTTACACTTATCCCATATGAAAGAATCTAAAGATGACGATTCAAATGTCGCCCAAGTAATCTTCTTTGGCTGCAACTAGGAGTAAAATGAGCCATGCTCTGTGAAAATGAAGCATAATGCATCTGCAAAAAGTATCGAGTCATGTCAGCCTGCGCAGTCCGCGCAGACTGACATGAGTCGAAAATTTTTGCTATTGTCAAGTTTCTGCGTGTCAAAGGACCAGTCTACCATATGATTCAGTCGGGTATTAGACAGAATTGATTTTTTTGATCCACAAGTATGGGGTGACTCGCTTAGTATAATGCATCACAGAGATGCATTAAGCCCTCCTTTGTCAGAGCATGGCTCAAATATTTTCCATAATGTTTTCAACCCTTTCAAAGATTAATTCAATCCATTTAACTTGTCATCGGTATATGGTATAAATTTGGAAAATTCTGAAATTTTGTCATTTGGTAAGGGGCCAAATCTTAAAACCCTAGAACAATTAAATGGAAATTTCCTGCCAATAGTAACATAATGGTGTTTAGATATCGGACAATTTAGGTCCAAGATCAGACTGCACGTTCTTTACAGTCAGTACCCGGTCTGTACTGTCGACGTAAGCATCTGTTTACCCTTCCCATTCTAAGAATCACTGGAAACACATGATAAGTGAGCTTTCGCCGTAATATAAATGTGTTGTAGTAAGAGAACACCAGATTAAAAAGCGTGTCTATGGTCAATGGCAAAATAAAGAGCTTTTGCGGGCGGCATAGATCAAGATCAAGATCAGACTGCACAGAACGTGCCGTCTGATCTTCGATCTATACCACCGTTTGTTTCGTCAAGCCTGTAAGATACATACGATAGAAGTTGACATGAATTGGCTTTTGAGATAATTTTTTTATGGAACGAGTCTAAAAAAGCTGAATTGATATTTATTCCATTTTTGCACACGAGTTTACCAAAGTTTTTTCTCAAAAGCCAACGACAAAAGTAGTCGGTGGCTTTGGAAAGAAGGTTGTGTCAATACTAGTGTGAGAAAGCCAGGAAACAGATGGGTGCGTCACTGACCGCCAGGATATGACCTAAGCTGTTAAATTGGCGTTAAACTCCAACTGATACCAACCAAACCAAACCAAAAGCTTACGAATGTCAGGTTCTTTTTATCACAGGAGGATATACTGCGCAATAAAGGTCAGAACATGCAAAACCATGCATGCACACGTGGGAATTTGAATGCATAAAACCCGATTCACTTCGCTGAAAGAAATGGGCCATCCTTTGGCAAAAGGGAGCTTATTGCATCTCCTTGATGCATGATAAAAATCAAGCCATTACATGATTACTGATCAATCATAGCCACTTTTTAAACAACTGACTGAATCATAAGGTAGACTGGTCCTTGGGCATACAGAAAAAATTGACCAATAGCGAAAAGTTTCTGCCCAGGTCAGCCTGCGCGGACTGCGCAGGCTGACCTGGTCGATACTTTTCGCAGATGCATTAAGGCCCCTTTTCACTGAGCGCGGCTCAAATATAAAATTCCGTCACAAAATCTTATCTCAAACGTGTTTAAAATAAGAAAAATCGTAATGGGTGTATTACACTGAATACAGGAGAGGTAATGTGATAGAAAAATCTCTCTTAGTTTCAATGGACCATATATTTAGCCGGCGAAAAAGGTCGATTACGTGTAAGCCATGCTCTGTGAAAAGAGGGTTTTATGCACCTGCAGAAAGTATCGACCCAGCTCAACCTATGCAGTCCGCGAAGACTGACCTGGATCACAACTTTTTGCTACTGGTCATTTTTTTTTTTTTTTTTTTTTATGTCATAAGACCATTCTACCGCATGATTCAGTCAGAAGTTATACAAAATCGTTTTTATGGATCAATAATTATGTGATGACTTGCTTGATATAAGGCATCACGGAGATGCATTAAACCCCCTTTTGCCAGAGCATGGCTAATATGAGCCATGCTCTGGCAAAAGGGGGCTTAATGCATCTCCCTAATGCATGCTACCAATCAAGCCATTACATAATTATTGATCCATAATAGACACCTTTTTAGCAATCATGAGGTAGACTGGTCCTTTGACATACAAATAATTGACCAACAGCGAAAAGTGTCGGCCCAGGTCAGCCTGCGCGGACTGCGCAGGCTGACCTGTGTCGATACTTTTCGCAGATGCATTAAGCCCCTTTTTCACAGGGCATGGCTAATATATTTTTGGCGCTATGAGAGTTAGAAAGACTTTCGTATCACCTATAACGCAAATTTGCGTTAGCAGTGATTGTTAAAATGTTTACTGAAACTGCCTGTAGCTTAAACATTTTACAATAGAAGAAAGAGTTAGCAGTCGGAGCCCTTTACCAAAGTAATGGACCTTTTCAATTAGGAAAAAAACAGCCGAAACACTTGAATCTCAGATTTTGGTTTTGGTAGAATATGCTACCAAGTAGCGGACAGTGTAGTTCCAACATCAAGCTTCACGTTTTGTGCGGCCTGATCTTGATCTACACCTTTCCGCTTAGGCATCGTACGTTGTGTTCATCCTCTCAAAGTGTTAATGAATGACGAGTCTCGTACAAGTGTTTACTTTCTGATTTCCTATTAATGGCCCAGTCATTGTCCTTGCCAGTAGTTCAGAATCCTTGCTGTTAGTTCAATCTTTTAGCAAAAAAGATCCCACCTTTAACTCTTTACCAAACGACAAAATTTTAGACTGGTCCAAATTGTAAGCATTTGCAGACGACAATATAAATGTAATTGAAAAATTGAAATTTGTTTTGGAAAGGGTAGAAAACATTGTGGGAAAAGGAGAAAATGCTGGTTACCAGCATTTTCTCCTTTTTCCACAATGTTTTCAAAAGGCTTCTATCACAGGGTCGTTAAAAGTCAGGATTGTGTGTTAAAGAATTCAACCACTCCGGGGAAAACGGTTGTTGAAACTATCGCGAGAAAAGATGATAACATCGATAATATTTATTTCTGTTTAAATTATATCCTTTCAACGACAGATCCTTGACATTTGGGTCAAATTTGAATTATCATCTGTAAACTCTTTCAGTTTCGACTAATATAATTTTTGTCGTTTGGTAAAGCGTCAGACATCTTCCATCCGGGCTACCGGAAGTACGTGTAGTGTGATTGCAAATAAAAAGACATAAAATCGATGCGGATCCATTAAAATTTTGTTTGTTTTTTGGAAAAGGTAACGTGACATCGGTACAAAAACGGCATTGAGTATTCCATTCATTTTCTTCATTCCATATTCTGACGGCTGAATAGCGAGGAAATAGGGACGTCAAAATCCCGCTTCTCATTCTTCTCAGTTAGAACAAAAAATATGTGTGCCCGGCTTAGTATACGAATTACACGTACATGTGAATTACACGTACATTGTAAATGTACTATAACATTCCAGAATTTTTATGAGCAAGTGAAAGGAGGCCTTTGGAAATATTCTATGCAGCATTTGCTCCTTTTCCCACAAAGTTTCCTGCTCTGTCAAAGACGACTCCTGTCATTGCACAAATATCTTGCTTTCAAAATGGACAAATGTAAAATTTTGTCGTTTTGATGAAGAGTAAACTCTGTAAATAAAACCGTCTTGCAAACTGTTTTAAACAGAATAGTTCTCAGTCGGATAGTGTATATCAATGATCAGAATGCACTTTCTGTACAGTCTGACCTTGATCTACACTGTCCACTAAAACAGAATACTTTTCCAAAGCTAAGAGTTGATATAAAAGTCTATTTCAAAGTAAATCTGCAGACAAGGTTGGGGGCATTTCATTCCTACTTTCAAAGGCTTGGAAACGGTTGATGACAACATTAACTCTTAGGCTGCTAAGCGCGACTCACTGACCTTTTGCGTACAGCGTAGATCAAGATCAGACCGCACAGCACGTCCAGTCTGATCTTGGATCTACACTGTCCGATAAGAAGATATTTTTTCTCCAAAAATACCTTCGAAACGGGAAAGTTTGGGTTTATACTATCGGTGTGAAAGTTTTATTTCTTTTATGTAGCAGGATAAGGGTTAAATACAACATCACTTAAGCCTTATGTTGCGCTATGGGCTTTTTTTTTTTTATAAAAAGGAATTTGTATTTTGTCGTTTTTATCCTTTCTTTTACAGCTGACAGTATTCTTTTCATAAACACTGTCTCTGTCTCTCTGGCTCTCTGTGTCTCACACCTTGACAAACTTGATAAAATTAAAACGCCTTGAGACCTGCTATATCTGCTGCCACAGTGTCTTCAGTTTATGAAAGGTTAAGACGTTTTGATATAACTCCGCCGCTCTTGAAAGAGAGAGAGGGAAAAAAAAGAAAATGGCGCGTATTGGCGTCACATTAATTTTGTATCTTTTTGGTAGGCTTGAAAACAGATTTAAAATCACTATCCTCGACTATCTGCTATTTCACTGACAAAGCAGGAAATTTCATAGTTTAAATTTCTTTCAATGACATGGATGCTAGACGGTCTGCACAAGAAAGGTAGATTAACCCTTTACCACACAATCCCGATTTTTAACGACGCTGAGAAAGAGGCCTTTTGAAAACATTGTGAGAAAAGGAGAAAATGCTGGTAACCAGCATTTTCTCCTTTTCCCACAATGTTTTCTAACCTATCAAAGAAAAATTGCACAATTTGACCCACACTGAAATTTTCGTCTGCAAATGCTTTCAATTTGGATAAGTCTAAATTTTTGCCCTGTAGTAATGAGTTAAACTGCATCATGGGCTATATATGACCATTTTTACTATTGCCTCCTAGACATACTGTAATCCGAAAACCATAGTGGAAAGACATCATCACTTACTGTAGAGTATTTTTGCTTATGTGGTCACAGGCATTGAATAGTTCCTCCCAAAAATTAACTACACTCACGTTTCTCGAATTACCATATCAAAAGCAAAAAGAAATGAAAGACCTGGCCTTCTCTCTTTCCTGATCAAAAAGTGTAGCAGAAGTGATGGTTATCAAATTTTCAAAAATGAGTGCTCTTGACTTAAAACGGACGGGAGGCATTCCATTCCGAGGTTTCTTCTTTTCCGTATACCCATTCCTTCAACAATTGCGCAGGAATAAAAATGTTCTTTTGTCAAAAATGTCACCGAAAGCCGTCTACAGCAGGGGCGTAAGGAGTCTGATTGGTTGGGTAATGAGTGGAAACAGACTCGTAAAACCACCAATTACTGGTTCGTAATGGACTTTTAGTCCAACTGAGATCAATAGAAATTCATAATGGATGAAGCAATGAATGAGAACACCTTTCAACAGAGCGCATGCTCGAGCATGCGCACACTAACACATAAAGCCATAGCATATGCTGTGCGAAAAAGAAATCCTCACCTTTTAAGTGCTTTTCACAGCTGTAGTTGCCTCTGCGAGCAGTGTAGATTAAGACCGGGCTGCAACATTAAAATTTCTATGATTTCGATCTTTTTTTTTTTTTCTAGAATGAAAATGTCTGCTGTGTTATACGGCCCTTTAAGAGTTAAAATTGAAATGTCTGTGCCGGTAAACTATTGACTAAGATCAGATATAAAAAAGTCTTCCCAGGTTGATCCATTTCTTTCTGTCAAACAATGAAACGGGGAAAGGATGAAAGGATGACCTGTCTTGAAACGACACAATGATTGTTTTAGCCTTGAAACAAGTTCGCTTTGAAACGAAACAGTGATCGTTTTCGGGTTGAATCGAGTTCACCTTGAAACCAAACAGTGATCGCGTTCGCTTTGATAAGAAACAGTGATCGTTCTCGCCTTGAAACCATTTCTCCTTGAAACGATATAGTGAGCGTCTTCGCAAGTACAGTAAACGCCCCTTTTATATGAACTGACTCAAGTTCAGGCATTCACAGAAACTTCAAGCTCATTCATGAACGTGCTGAATAATATATGTTTGGTTTTATTTCGAATTAAAAGCAATCAGCCATAGGCCCATCCTTTCCCGAAGCCGAACTCTAGCGCCATATTTGTAATACAAAGGGCTAGTTTTCCTGGGACTGCATTCACCAACCATTCTCAATTACACTTTAATTTGTATTTCTAAAAAAAAAAAACCTTTATTTCAAAGAAACGCAATTTCAACTATTCTCAATTGCACTTTGATTTGTTTTTCTAAAAAAAAAAACCCTTTATTTCAAAGAAACTCAATTTCAGACTGGGTAAAGCAAAATGATTTAGCCATTCAGAAAATATGTTACTTTCTGAATTGAGTACGAATTTAATGTACACGAATCCGAGCAGTCTGTAAGTCGCCTTACCCACAGGGTGGGCCGAAAGTAGGCTTACACTTACGAAGTAGACATGTATGTACAGCCTAAAAATCGAACTGTTTGTCATGTTACTGTTCGATGGAAGATTTTAATTCATCAACTATTAGTTTAAGGGTGAAATTAACAGCCTTATTACAAGCCAACAGGCGAACAAAGGGCGAATATTAACTCTTTACCAAACGACAATAATTTTGACTGGTCCAAATTGAAAGCATTTGCAGACGACAAATTAAAGGTGGCTCAAATGACAAAACTTGTCCTTGATAGAGTAGAAAACATTGTGGGAAAAGGAGAAAATGCTGGTTACCAGCATTTTCTCCTTTTCCCACAATGTTTTCAAAAGGCTTCTAACGTTAAAAGTCAGGATTGTGTGGTAAAGGGTTAAATGAATTTCGAGCAGAACAAAAATGTATTCTCAATCCAGGAAATGATATATTATCGGTGTGATAGATTTAGACGTAGAATTCCTTTGATAGTTCATCATCGATTTGAAAAACGTTTATTTTTTCATCTCATATTTTATACCGTGTCATTTGGGAGACGGAAAAGAGAAAGGGATGAAAAGTTCTTGGCGTTTGTCAGTTTCGGTATTTTAACCCTATTTTCCACACAATCCGGAATTATTACGACCCTATGAAAGAAGGTTTTTGGAAACATTGTAGGAGAAGGAGAAAATGCTGGTACCCAGCATTTTCTCCTTTTCCTACAATGTTTTCTACATTTTCATAGAGAAAAAATATTCTTTTAGTTGTATTTCATTTGTCGTCTGTAAATGCTTTGAATTTGGACAAGTTCAAAATTTTGTCGTCTGGTAAAAGAGTTAAATACGCAAACGATTATTGGAACATAAACAGAGAGAGGGGGGGATAGACGGGTGGACGGACAGACAGACCGAAAGACAGAAAATCAAAGAGACAGAGAAAGAGAGTGTGAGAGAGACGGACAAAGAGAGAAAAAAGAGAGAAACAGAGTCTAAGTGACAGGTAGAGAGAGAGGGAGAGAGACTGACTGACACATGGTCGGAGCGAGAGAGAGAGAGAGAGAGAGAGAGGCAGACAGAGACCAGCGAAACAGATATATATGGCTTAGCGATAAAATTTATAATTTCAAACTGCTTTTAAAATGGTTTAGGGAAAAACTGTCCATGATGCTATCTTTGGCCAGCCGCAATAAACGTAAACAATGGCCATCGGAGGGCAGTAGTAACATATCAAATCATAGATATCTGCAAATATGGCATAAATGAATGGAAATATTTCATTCTCTAAGTGCCGTTATAATTCCTTTGAGACAGTGCATATAGCCAACCAGTTAATCACTGTTGGGTGGGCGGCAGAAGAAAATCACCCAAATTCCACAATTCTTTTTTTTTTTACTTCTTTGCCGCACAATGCCACCTTTAAACGACTCTGGGAAAGAAGCCTTTTGAAAACATTGTAGGAAAAGGAGAAAATGCTGGTAACCATCATTTTCTCCTTTTCCCACAATGTTTTCAAAAGGCTTCTTCAAAGGGGTCGTTAAAAGTCGGCTCTGTGTGCTAAAGGGTTAACTCTTTACCAAAGACCAAAATTTTGGCCATGTGTAAATTGATAGCATTTGCAGACGACATATTAGATGTGATATAGATGAGAAAAGTTCTCCAAGAAAGGGTTAAAAGCATTGTGGGAAATAAGGAGAAAATGCTGCTTACCAGCATTCTCTCCTTTTTCCCACTATGTTTTGAAAGGGGCTCTTTCTCAGGGTCGTTAAAACTCTGGGTTGTGTGGTAAAGGGTCAACAGATAATTGCAGACAATAGGCAAGACCGAATTCAAACACCGAAGTATACAAAACATTTTATTGAAAAAAAAAAAGTCTGTATTAATTTCGAAAAAAGTATTTCTATCTTACTGGCATTTATAAAAAACATTACAATGGAGAAATCACACTTTTTGACCATCCAAACATTTCAATGTATCGGCTGATTCAAAGTGTTTTTTTCTGGAATGTTTATTTCTTAGTACAGGGTAAAGGGCAACATAGATTAAGTATAAATGAA
This sequence comes from Tridacna gigas, assembly GCA_945859785.2. Classification (NCBI taxonomy): domain Eukaryota; kingdom Metazoa; phylum Mollusca; class Bivalvia; order Cardiida; family Cardiidae; genus Tridacna; species Tridacna gigas. The sequence continues at coordinate 56,289,497 of OX244038.2, forward strand.
CCATGCTCTGACAGAATGGAGCTAAAAGCATCTCCGTGATGCATCGTAACAAGCAAGTCATCTCATAATTTTGGACCCATAAAATCTATTTTGTCCAAAAAACAGGCTGAATCCTGAGATCGAATGGTCCTTGGACGTGTAGAAAATTCACCGAAAGCAAAAAGTATCGACCAGGTCAGCCTGCGCAGACTGCGCAGGCTGACCTCGGTCGATACGTTTTACAGATGCATTAAACCCCAATTTAACAGAGCATGGATCACATATATTAGCCCTACGGGTTCAGACAAATACGAAACTCCTCTGCCAAATGATAGGGCCAATATCAAACCACCAGGTCGATAACATGAAATTATTAATTAACTTATGCGTATTAACCGTAATACTGCCTACTCAGAAAAGCTTGTATCAAGTTTGCAATAACAGTATTTCAATAAAACAGGACCAATATGACAAAGTCGGGGCCAATTTCTAAAAGCATGGCCAATTCGCAAATGACTCGAGCAGATTGGTTGCTACAACGGGGCCGATTCGAAATTATTGACAAGTGACTTTTTTCGCCGCTATTGAAATGCTTTTTGAATTGGTTAAACTTGTACCAATGACGAAGATATTTCGCCTTTTACTGAAGAAAACAAGTGTACAATACTTTTGCATTTAATCATTAGATTGACATTAATCAGGTGATTTCATATTGGCGCATGTATATAGCCTACGACCTTTGGCCAATGAGACAGTCCTCGGCCAAAAACCAGGGCCAAGACGAAATCATCTGGGGTACTGTCACTAAACTTCGTAGATTTACACAGTTTTTGGGGGATGGAATATGAACGCATACGACCCCTGCTTTACCCAAAGATATGTGCTGGCGTAAAGTTAAGCAAACATTTACTCAGTTAGTAAAGTTATGAATTTCAATGAAACTTGCTTCCAGAATTGATGCTTGATTACCTAAACTGCGTACGCAATTTTCATGCGTACGCAATTTTCATGCGTACGCAATTTTCTTGCGTACGCAGTTTAGGGTAAGGTACCCCAGTGATGAATAATATTAAAGTATTGTCGCATCGAAACCAACTTGTGCCCAGTCCGATTTCCGCTTGAGCGATTGACAGTTGACGTTCTGTTTTGCATGGAAATTCCAGCAGCCTTCGTACGCAAAACTGACCGAGAGAGCTTGGACAATTATGTTTGAGTCGGAATAAAACCGTATTACTCCAACAGAGTGTGTCTAACTGTATAAGAAATAGTAAATTATTTATTGATAATATACCATGCATATTCATGTTCTGCCTTTGCATAAGGCAATAAAACACAATGTTTTTCGCCAAATAAAGGATTTTGACTTGACTTGACTATTCGCCATAAGAATCCCGTCTATAGATGACTTTGTCTTGTGTCTATTAGCTATTATTCAAAGTAAACATTACAGAAGACAGCCCGTCCCCCGGGGAATCGTGCAACTCTGGTAGAATATTATTGACCATCCGTCTTTTATCGTTGTCTGCCTACACTGCATACTGCCTTCTCCTCCGTTTAAGCTTTGCCAAAACATTAATGCTGTGTGAAAAGGGGGTGGGGGGCTGAATGCATCTGCGAAAAGTATCGACTAAGGTCAGCCTGCGCAGTCCGCGCAGGCTGACCTGGGCCGAAACTTTTCGCTATTAGACAATTTTCTGTATATTAAAGGACCAGTCAACCTTATGATGCAGTCGGTTGTTTGACAAAATGGTTTTTATGGATCCATAATTATGAGATGATTTGCTTGGTATAATGTATCACAGAGTTGCATTAAGTCCCCTTTAGCCGGAGCATGGCACATTTATTTTCTGCCTAAACTGCATACTGCCTTCTTCTCCGTTAAAACTTTGCCAAAAAGAATCTAGTGTTACCGAGGAAGGCCTTTGAAACATTGTGCGAAGACGAGAAAATACTAACACCCAGCATTTGCTCCTGTTTCCTGCTCTACTAAAGACAAATCCAGTTTCACGTAGTAACCACACAGATGACGCTATATGCCATTTCTTTAGATGATCTTTGAAAACATTGTGGAAACAGGAATAACTCCTTTTCCTCCACAATAATTCATCTATAAACCAACAATTTTTTTTTGTCATTTTTCTGATTTTTTTTTTTTCTATCTTTTCTGCGTCATAACAGATATTTTCATATCTCATGGCTTGCAATCTCTGAGACTCTTTTCGAAGATCCTTCGAAAGTACCGTAGGATTAACCTGCACTTTCATGCTGTATGATCTGTGTCTACACTTTTCGATAGTCAATGTATTGTATCACCTCTGTGATGCACTGTACCAAGCAAATCATCACCTAATTATGGATCCATAAAATCCATTTTGTCAATCAACCAACTGAATCGTGACATAGACTGGTCCTTTGACATGCAGAAAATTGACCAAAAGCAAAAAGTTTCGGTCTAGGTCAGCCTGCGCGGATTGCGCAGGCTGACCTGGACCGAAACTTTTAGCAGATACATTAAACCCCATTTTCACAGAGCATAGCTCATTTGTTACTTGACCGTTTCAAGTTCCGTAAACCCTATAAGCGTTGTTGCTATTCTTAATATGAGTAAATAGTTGGAACAATCAATTAAACTATAGGTCAATGATACAAAAAAAAAAAAAACGATTTGAGCACGTAATGATTTTTAAAAAATGTAAAGAAAGATAGAAAGCGATAGATAAATGAATAACAACACAAAAAAGGGACAGATGGGAGAAAAATATAAATGGGTCAAACAAAGGTCAAATTTAAAGTTCAAACACCCAACAAATGTTTACTTATATTTTTTTTGGGGGGGGGGGATGAAGTCTGGACAAGTTTATGTTGCAAGAAGGTATCAGTGTTGCCCTAATCATGTCAGCACCATAGGTGAAAACTCGAGCTTTTGCTGGCGGCATAGATCAAGGTTAGACTGCACAGAACGTGAAGCCTGATCTCTGATATATGCCGCCCGCATGTGTTAAGCATATGAGATAGAAATCTCTCTCAGTTTCAATGAATGGTATTTTTAAATCGACGGAAGTGGTCAAATGTATGCATCTGGCGCTGAGAGAGTTAAACTGTAGATGGATCAACAGAGTTCATATTTTGTGTGATGAAGACTGTTACACAAGTCTAAAGGGAATTTGTGCATTACTGTAATGGCTATGTTGATTGATAAAACAATAAATGGGCCCAGAAAATATGAGGAGAAATAGTAATAGTCCTTTACGGTGTTCCATTTAGGCCATTGTGCAATTTCGCAATTTCAAATTAACAGTATATGAGCCGTGCCCTGTAAAAAGTGGGATTAATGCATCTGCGAAAAGTATCGACCCAGGTCAGCCTGCGCAGTCCGCGCAGGCTGACCTAAGCCAAAACTTTTCGCTATTGGTCAATTTTCTGTATGTCAAAGGACCAGTCTACCTTATGATACAGTCGGTTGTTGGACAAAATGTATTTTATGGGTCCCTAGTTATGTGTTGACTTGTTTCGTATCATGCATTAAGGAAATGCATGAAGCTCTCTCTTGCCAGAGCATGGCTTATATATAAATAGTAAAACTACGAAATGTTCTGTCTCTTCAATAATCCTTTACGGTGTTCCATTTAGGCCATTGTATAATTTCGCAATTTTGATTGATAGAATACAGATTTCGAGAGCAAGTCAAGAAAACATGCTGAAAATTTGATATTTTATTATCAAAATGCGATACCACAATTTCGCGTAACGTTATCAAGGCTTTGCATTCTAAAGTCGTGACCTAGACATTTCTTATAGGCGGGTGACATAATCATGACAGGATGCGAAGTCTTTACAATACGATTCAAAGTTGTGATGTGATTATTGAATTATCGTTGTCACTTTATCATATTATTGTATTATTGTGTAAAACTGTATTTCATTATAATATAATTTTGTATGATAACTATGGATGTCAAAACCAGACTTTCCCTTTTTGATTCCATGGTTTCTACTAAAAGTATACTCCTTTACTGTTCCGAAGTATGGGGTTTATATAACTATGGCGTTTTTGATAATTTTCACCCGAAATTTTGTAAAATGTTTCCCCGTGTGGACAGACAAGCGTCTGATACCACCATTTTGGGGCAGTTTTGAAGGTATCCGCTTTAAAAAAAGTTAATAAAGAGTACGGGGAAAAAAATTATGGATGTAAATATTTAGTAATGAAAATTCACCATGGTATAGAATATTTATTGAACAACTAAAAACAGTAATAATGCGAAATGTTGGACATATCCAATCAAAAAACTAATAGATAGTCTACGTTTTAACAATTTAACAATGTTTGGGATTATTTTGACGAAAATACGATCTACCTCCGTTCATATTTATTCAAAAAGAAGTTAAGAAATCAGTTTTTACAAAACAGCAGCCCCCCTCCCGTAATATGTTCTATCGTAGGCAATTAAAACGTAATTTTGGTCGAGAAAAATATTGATTCCAAATGATTTTTGAGAAAAACGTTGACTTCTTTTCGAATGTCCTCCCATTGTTTAGAAATTAACCCTTTACCAGACGACAAAATTTTAGCCTTGTCCAAATTGAAAACATTTGCAGACGACAATTTCAGTGTGGCTCAAATGATGCAACTTTTCTTTGATAGGGTAGAAAACATTGTGGGAAAAGGAGAAAATGCTGGTTACCAGCATTTTCTCCTTTTCCCACAATGTTTTCAAAAGACTTCTTTTCCAGGGGCGTCAAAAGGCGGCATTGTGCGGTAAAGGGTTAAGGTAAGTAGATATATCATAATGCAGGAAGATGACCATAAAAACAAGTTATGCTCTAATCACTAAATTGAGACTGGTTTGATATTTGTAGCGCTTCGCGACTTCTTTTCCGTCGCCTTTATATTTCATTTCTGTATTTTATTCAATTTTCACATTTATGCCGTATCTTTCATTCTGCATTATGCTCTTAACTCTTTACCAAACGACAAAATTTTAGACTGATCCAAATTCAAACCATTTGCAGACGTCAAAACAAATGTGACTCAAAAATTGAAATTTGTTCTGGGAAGGATAGAAAACATTGTGGGAAAAGGAGAAAATGCTGGTCACCAGCATTTTCTCCTTTTCCCACAATGTTTTCAAAAGGCCTCTCTCTCAGGGTCGTTAAAATTCGGGATTATTTGGTAAGGGTTAAAAGATGCTTTTAAACGGCATTATGCTCTTAAAAGATGGTTTTAAACTTCTGAATGGCAAATTTATACGAATACATTTACCGGTTAAATCACCCATTTATTATTTAGTACTGACTACTAAACCTACTTTATGTATCACACTTGTGACGGTCTATTTGAGCATGAACATATCTCCCAGTTTATTTCTCGGAGTTGGATGTGACATACATTTTAGCCATGCTCTGTGAAAGTGGGGCTTAATGCATCTGCTAACATACGATTGGCTGACACAAATTGTACATTCAGTGCTAGCCTATCAGTTTTCTTGTGTAAGAATTTACGAATAGAACAAATATAAATGAGCCATACTCTGTGAAAACGGAGGTTGATGCATCTGCGAAAAGTATCGATCCATGTAAGCCTGCACAGTCCTCGCAGGTTGACATGAATTGAAACTCTTTGCTATTTTAAATTTTCTGCATGTCAAAGGACCAGTCTACCTCATGATTCAGTCGGTTCTGAGACAAAATGGATTTCATGGATCCATAATTATGTGATGACTTGCTTGGTATCATGCACCGCGGAGATGCATTAAACCCCCTTTTGCAAGAGAATGAGTCATTTCTATTTCATCATATACTGTAAAAAATAAATGTTTCACCACTGTTTCGATGTTTTGTAGCGCTTCGCGATTTCTCATTCGCGGCCTTTTTATTTCATTTCTGTATTTTATTCAATTTTCACATTTATGCCATATTTTTTCATCCTGTACTGTTACGGCTGAAAATATTTTTTTTTCTGATCTGACGAATGAAATGATGAAAATGAAAAAAAAGAATGTTATCTCGCGCTTTATATTTCGTGGGCTCTATGTGCGTACTAAAGATGGTCATAAATGAATTCCAGAATTTGTTGTCTTTTACATGGATAAGAATTTCTAGGCAGCAAAAATAGTCAAATGTAACAACTTTGAATACTCGTACATTTTTTTGTCTTTGCCTGTCATAGTTTCGGTCGTTTTTTTTTTCATTTTTCTTGATTGTGTATAATAACTCTCTAATTGCACACATATAGGTAGTACCAAATGAAACTCAAGTATATGAGCAATGCTCTGGCAAAAGGGAGCTTAATGCATCTCTGTGATGCATGATACCAATAAAGTCATCACATAATTATGGATCCATTATAGCCACTTTTTTTAATAACAGACTTAATTATGAAATAGACTGGTCCTTGGGCATACAGAAAATTGACCAATAGCGAAAAGTTTCGGCCCAGGTCAGCCTGCGCGGACTGCGCAGGCTGACCTGGGTCGATACTTTTCGCAGATGCATCAACCTCCCTTTTCACAGAGTATGGCTCATTTATATTCATTCTATTCGTAAATTCTTACACAAGAAAACTGATAGGCTATCACTGAATGTACAATTTGTTTCAGCCAATCGTATGGCTAGTCTAGGAATTTTACAATTAAAATAAGACATTAGAACTGTTGGGAAAATAGCTCCACCATTTTAAATTACATATGAGCCATGCTCTGGCAAGAGAGGGCTTAATGCATTTCCGTAACGCATTATACCAAACTAGTCATCGCATAATCATGGAGCCATGACATCAATTTTGTCTAACAATGGTCCTTGGACATGCAGAAAATTTAGTCAGCCTACGCCAGCGACACTTTTTGCAGATACATTAAACCCCTATTCACAGAGCATGGCCCATTTTAATTTTAATTCTAAATATTGTTTCTTATGGATTGTTTAAAACAAATTCTAATTGGCTGAGTGAAATGGCTCAACCAAGAAATTGTGTTACTTTCTGATTTTCAAATTAAAATTACATTTATTTTAGAATTGTTGGTGAATACATTCCTAGATCAGTAGAGACTGAAAGCCCACCATGTACCGAGTCAGTTTCTATATTCTCACAGACACGATGACTAAATCTTTACCCTAGGCAATTCTCTGATCTTCCTCTTTTTATGTAAGCTTTTATTATTTTGTAATCGGCTTTTTTTAAGAGCGGCAAAGGATCAGAAAAATTCAATTTCCCTCCTCATTCATTCCAAAGTATTAATCACAGGTCATTTGTTTGAAGCGATGAGATATACAGGAATGTGATTTGAATCCTCATTTGACACTGTAATTACATATTTCTCCCTACGCCCATTTACAGAGCAAGAGAAAGAGAACCGCGTTTTTATGACCCCGAGGAAAAAGACGTTTGAAATAGTGTTGTTTAACTCTTTACCAAACGACATTTTTTTTTTTGTACTTGACCAAATTGAAAACATTTGCAGAGGACAAAATAAATGTAGCTCAGTTGATGATTTCTGTCATTGATAGGGTAGAAAATATTGTAGGAAAAGGGGAAAATGCTGGATACCAGCATTTTCTCCTTTTCCAACAATGTTTTCGAAAGGCTTCTTCCTCAGGGTCATTAGAACTCGGAGATGTGTGGTTAAAAAGGAGAAAATGCTGATAAGCTTCATTTCTCCTTTTTTTTTTTCATAATTTGTTATATCCAAAGACCAACCTCATTGCTTCATAAATGTCGACTTTGTCGTCTGCAAAATGCTTTCAATTTGGAAAAATCTAAAATTATTTTAGTCGGGTAAATTATTGACATTGAAAAAATTACCGGGCACATACGCCTTTGCAGCAGCCATTTGAAACTGTAAAAAAGCAACAATTGTTCGGTACAAGTGATTGCTCCTTTTCCCACAATGTTTAATACACCATTCTAATATGTCTTCTACTGTCTTTCAAACACGTCTTTCTACTGTTTGACGTGCACCGCTCACTGGTATCTATGACTTTGGATAAAGATTTACAGCTTCTTAAACAACCTAGGCCATAGAGAAGCATATATAGAATCAAAAATAAGGGAACCATTGTATTTCATCTTGAGGTATTTTTTTTTATTTTTCCTTAAACATAGAACAGATATGGGATCCAGGTAAATATCGGACGTAATCTCCATGTGTAGCAACACTTGCACGACACCTGGCGGGCATATTGGAGATGATGCGGCGTATCGTTGCACTAAGAATCTGCTAAAATATTGAGAGGTAAAGGCATTCTGTCATATCATGTCAGAAGAAACAAGTAACAGGTTTCCCTTATTTTTGGGGCTATATATATATGTATATGTAGATCTATAGCTTTTTTTGTAACTCACATTAGAAATTTTGGGTGCTCATGCTGTGATGATTTGAAGAGTGTCTGACAACCCATGGAGTTACTCACATCTCGGCGTGAGTACTGGTTAAATTTTCCAGGAACCGATCATGGAGAGTGGCTGATGTAAAATGAATAGGTTTAAACTAAAGTGAACATCAGTTGTGGGGTCCATGCCCGAGCAATGTGGCATATGGTATTAGATACATAACTTGCATTCTAAAATTTTCGATGTATGACAAAGCCAATAGAATACAGGCATTTCTCAGCATTCTTTCAAATTATCATAGTTCAAAAATGGTTCAAAGGGTTGGAAAAAAAACTTAGACATTCGGTGCATTCTTTGCGATGACAGTTGAGGAATCCAATCACCATCATCAATATCATTTACAAGCTTGGAGCGACGGAAATAAAGCGTCTCTTTACTTGAATATGTGATTGTGTCATTGGGGATTTTAACTTATTTTACTCCATGCATACGACATTTTTGCGTCTTACAGTGGACGACCATTGAAATTGTAGCAAAGGGAGAAATTACTCGCAACGAGCGATTTCTCCTTTGGATACAGTGTTTTCACATGTATACGCGTGTCATCCCTTAATTAAACATGTTGTTTAGATCTATCTCTATTTTACAAGGACGTTTTCAAAGTAGCCTGCTGCAAATTTGTTTGAAGAAGTCTAATGAAATAATGGATTGTAAAACAGAACGCTGTTCCAGGCGATGTTTTTAGGCTTTGACATTTTTACGCATCTGGAGCGATTTCAACATTAAAATGTATTTCTTTTTGGAGTGGGACTGAACAAAACTATTTTCTATCACATAATTTCCCTTGTTTTCAGTGTAATATACCAGTTACGAATTCCTTTATCTTGCACATCTTTGACAGAAGCATTGTGTGACGTCATATGCGACGTCTTTTATCATTCTTTGCGAGAAGAAACCTGGGTTTTATTCATGAAAATTACCACTTGTGCCTTGCTGCTGAGCAAGCCTTTACAGCAATGCAGTTTCTTACATTTGGTGGCAGAGTTACGATTATGACAACTGCCGGACTTGAGTTTCCTCAATCTCATATATTACCCTGGTTTATTTGTATGTAAGACATCTTCTCGAGACTTCTCGAAGGGATAAGTAATGTCCCGGAGAGCGGTTAGGTACATAAGGTCTTAAAACCAGTCTTGCTGATGAGCTAGCCTTTGCAGCGATGTGGTTTGGTATATGTCTCTCATATAATAAAGCAATATAATATAATTAAGCAACGTGTATTATAGTTAGTGCTTGGATGTGTGACCAAGCCGTTGCACGTTACAGTAGTAATAAACTCCTGCAAACGACCTAGGTTCGTATTCGCCAACCATTCTGAAGAACATTCTTAATCTTATTCTCAAGAATTTTCTATCTGTGAAAACAACACAACATCTGATTGGCTAAATCAAATAGTTTAGCCAATTAGAAGTTGTGTTACTTTCTAAATCTAGAATTAGACTAAAAATGGTCTAAAGAGTGGTTGGTGAATACAGACCCTGCTTTTCGAATTGCAGCAGACCACGATTGAAAATATCGTGGCAAAGGACAATGTTTACCAAACGACAAAAATTTAAACCTGTCCGAATTGAAAGCATTTGCAGACGACCCATAATTGTGACTTCAAAAATTGAAATTGATTTTGAAAGGGTAGAAAACGTTGTTGGAATAGGAGAAAATCCTGGTTACCAGCAATGTTTCCCACATTGTTTTCAAAAGCCCTTTTTCTTAGAGTCATTAAAAGTCGGAAGAGTGTGGTAAAGGGTTTATGGGCAATGATCGTTTTACCAAATTCTTTCCATATATATGCGTTAAACATTACTTCATGTTAAAGGATCCTCATTTTAACACATGAACCATGCTCTGGCATGAGGACGCTTAATGTATCTCCGCGGTGCATGATACCAATCAAGCTATCACTTAAATGAATCCATAAAAGTCACTTTTTTAATAACCGACTTAATCATGAGGTAGATTCGTCCATGGACATACAAAAAAATTACCAAAAGCGAAAAGTTTCGGCACAGGTCAGCCTGCGCGGATTGCGCAGGCTGACCTGGGCTGATACTTTTCGCAAATGCATTAAGCCGCCTTTCCATAAAGTATGGTTCATTTGATATGTTTTTCAAAGCCGTCTGCTGCGAACTTATTTCTGGCGGTAAAAGGTACCAGAAATGATTCAAAACGTAATTCTGGACGACAGGTAAAATGAATGAAATAGCGAACATTTTATGGAATGATCTCTCAAATCTTAATTAATGGGAGAGCACAATGACCCTTAGATCATATAATATATCTGAATAATTCGCAGTGTGACATGACAGGCCTTGCATCCCTTCCAGGACACCATTCGTCATAGCCATAAAGCCGTTAGAAACATTTTGTTTGCTCTTCGAATACCTATCGTTCTTCCACAGATCTTTTTACACTTTAGACCAAAATAAGTCCACACAGGCTCAAGCCGCGCGGTGGCAAAAGGCGATTAAATGCTTCTCCGTGATGCATTATACCAAGCAAGTCATTACATATTATTGAATCTTTAAGTTCCAATTTGTCTAGCTTCATTTTTATAAGCTGCACTAGCAAACAATTATGTAGTACTGACGGTCAGGTTGTAAGTTTTTGTTGTCTCTATATATGGTTCCTTCTAAGGTGACATCTCCACCAGTAGATCCCTCACTCCACACCCATCTGTTCCCCTTTATTTTTCTCTATCTCTTTTTTTTTTCTATGTGCCTTCTTAGACTTCTTCTGTATATTTTACTTTATACATGCAATAACCGGAAATTGGAGAGGAACTTTATAAGCTCTGCTTTCGTTCCAATCCATTTCTGCAGAATCATATTTGTGAACCTATTGTATTGTATTGTTTATGTATATTGTACTTCTGTGGAATAAGATATGTTTAAATTAAGTTCCAATTTGTCCGACAACTGACTGAATCTGAAGGTGGAATGGTCTTTTGACATGCAGAAAATTGACCCCCAAAAAGATGTTTCTACCAAGGTCAGCCTATGCGGACTGGGCAGGCCTACCTGAGTCGATAGTTTTCGCAGATATCCTAAACCTCCTTTTCACAGAGCATAGCTCATTTATCTAAGATAATAACCGGAACTTTGTGCAACCGTACTTCAACAGATCGCCAGATGTAACAATAATCGCCGTACTTGTCACTGGTATAAATCAAATTTACCTGTATTTTATTGGAGAGGTCATCAGACCTCTCCAACAGTGGTGAGTTTAAAAGGCAGACTGCCTCAGAAATTGCTGCCTAACTCCATGCGTTTTTGCGAAATTGTTCTGATACACAGTCTGTTTCGTCATGGTTTTATAAATAAACCGAAATCAAAAAGCTGAAATAGGAAATAGATGTGTTTTGTTTTTATACGACGGATTTCAAAAAGGATTTGTTTTGTTGATTTGACTTCAAACAACCTTTCCAGCAGTTGTAATTTTTCATTAAAAAAAATAAAGCTACACTCACAAAAAAAGAATTTCGTTAAAAAAAAGAGAACAACGCGGGAAAAGATCACTTGAAAACGTGGGAAGAAGGTCACGTGTCTGTCATGTAATGCATAAAAGGTTTCTCCTTTTTACACAGCGACAATCATACAATGCCTTACTTATTTGTTTATATGTACCAAAATATGTTGAAATTAAAAGCAATAAGCTATTTGAAAACATTGATGCTGACCTCTCCTGGCTTCTTTTTTAAAGAAGCCAACTTGTACACAAAATTGAGTACATTTGGCCAGTGCTGTCGTTAACACTTTATCGAACAACAAAATATTAGACCGACCCAAATTTAAAGCAGTTGCAGACGACAATTTTAATGTGGCTCAAATGGAGGAAATTTTCTTAGAAAGAGTAGAAAACATTGTGGGAAAAGGAGAAAATGCTGGTAACCAGCATTTTCTCCTTTTCCCACAATCTTTTCAAAAGGCATTCTTCTTCAGGAACTCGGGGATGTGTGGTAAAGAGTTAAGAGGAACATATACTAAGTTTTACGTGTGAAAAAAATGGAGATATATTTGAAAGTATGGAATCGCCGGTCTTTTCTCTTTTTTTATCATTTTAACCTACTGAGATAAACTTTCAAAAGCTTTCTATATCAGCGCATGTAAAAAACTGTCTTTAGATGTCGATGGGTTTGTAGATTAAATTAGAACAGATATTTGGGTCAATCGGGTTTTTGTTTTAATCCCGTTTCCGAGAGAAATTTCTTTAGTCATGTCCTTAATTGATTAATGAAAATCCGAGCTACCCAAATTTGATAACACCTAATGACTTATTTTCCAGGAAAAAATGTTTAATGTCTGTGTTTTTTACGTATAAACTCTACAGATGATGAAGACAAATGACACACTTTTTAGAGCGCGTATATATATCAGAAGACTAAATATAAACAGAACGTGCTGTATGACCTTGATTTACGTTGACCGTAAAAACGCTGCATCTTACTTTCATTGTTCTCAGAATGAGTTGTATGAAAAAAAATCGACATATTCTATTATTTTGTGCTCGAAATGCGCTGTGCCCAAACACCAAATCTTGTCACATTTTTCCTCAGAATGCACTGTCCCCAAAAAGCACCACTTGTCATAACTCTTGTCCTCACAGTGATCTCCCATCCAAACACCACATCTTATTTATTTTATTTTGTTCTAAAAATACGCTGTGCCACAAATACAGCTTTACCTATATCTAGTTACTTTTGTTCATAGAATGCAGTTCTCAAAAAAAAAAAACACTCCAATTTTTTCTCATGATACAAGGCCCCCAAATACTTTATGTTATCTTATTTTGTGCTCAGAATACGCTGTCCCCAAAAAGCTCTACATCTTATTACTTTGTCATCATAACGCGCTTCTCCCAAACCGCTATGTGTTCTTATATTTTATTCTCACAATATTCTATCCATAAAATATTATATGTTATTACATTTTAAATTTACAATTCGCAGTCCCACGGCCAAAAAAAAAAATGTTTTCATTGTCATTCTTTCTTCGTAACTAGGGTTTTTGTCATTGCTTTGTTTTAACAGCCACGTGTCTTGTTTTAGTGAAGATCTTGGACAGATGGTACAGAATGATGTGCCTTATTTAAGCCTTCTCAATTTATCAAAAAGAAATTTCAACTTACTTACTGAACTTACACTTGCCTACTGTTTGAAAAAGATAAAAACAAGTCGCTTCGGGTGCAAACACAAACAAATAGGATTAAGCCTATGAGATCGAAGGGTAGGCTTACAAGAAAAATCTTATAAACCCAGCCCTTCTTGAAAGATTGACAATGTTGTTGGCTCTTTTGTGGACAACGTGGATCAATATATGATTGCGCTGAATGTGCCGTGTAATCCTGGGTTATATTGTCCATTTCTTGTTGCTGTTATCCATGCGAAAAATAGTTCATGTGACCATAAGTTTGTCCCTACAATACTGAAGAGACACATTTTTTGTAACAAGAACGCTTAAAAAACTAATTACCATTCCATTTGCGCGGCACTCAAGCAAAAGGTTGAATGCATCTCCGCCATGCATTATAACAAACAAGCTATCATATAATTGTGGGCCCATAAAACTCATGTTGTCTAACAACCGAGGTCCTTTGGTTTAACGTGAAAAAAAAAAATAATGACCAAAAACAAAAAAGAAAAAGTTACGACCCAGGTCAGCCGACGTGGCTGCGAATTCTCACCTGGGTCGAAACTTTTTGCAGATGCATTGAACGCCCTTTTCACAGAGCATACTGCTATGATAAGGGTTAAATTAAAAAAAAAAAAAAAAAAATCCTCTAAAAAACAATCTCATCAACTTTCGCCAGATCGTGAAAATTATAGCCGTGATAATCTTGTAACAAAAATTGTATTAAAGACAGAGATTTGGAAAATCCAATCAATCTTTTAAAGTGTCATGCCCAGAAATATAGCTCAATCTTTACTGACCTATTTTCCGCCTGTCAATACATCCAGGTCCTTAGTCACCAACCATTCTTAGCCCTTAGGCTGCTAAATAAGCGAAATGAAACTTTCAAAGCGATAGTAAACACCCAAATAATGTTATTTCAAAGGTATTTTGGAGGGAAACAAGTATCTCCTTATCGGACAGTGTAGATCCAAGATCAGGCTGCACGTTCTGTGCAGTCTGATCTTGATCTACACTGTCCGCAAAAGGTCATTAAGTCGCACTTAGCAGCCTAAGGGTTAAGAATTTTCTGAGTTCAAAGTAATTCAACTTCTTGTTAACTAAACCATTTGATTTTGACGGTCAGAAATTGTGTTACTGTCTAAATGTAAAATAATACTAAGGATGCATTAGAATGGGTCATAAAGACGGACCCTGGTGTCTTCTATGCTGGCGTCACACTGTTCCCAAAATGACACAAGACAGGAATATGAATGTTGATTTTTCGGCCTAGCTGTAAACTGTTGGTATTAGTCTCGCATGAATATATAGTTATCGGCGATTGGTAGAAAATGTTCACATGGTTATTCTGCGGACTTCTGGGGGCCTATATATGACACCAATAAACAAGACTTAATACCATTAATCGATAACCTGCAACACACCGTTTCTAGTAATTTACTGCTCCTTTTCCAATGACTACAGATCGTCACACGATGGCATCTGAACCACACCCAAAGGCCACACGAAAGATGTAAATGTTCACTCAAAAGTTCGAAGGTTTTTCGATGGCCTCACAATATCTTCACGACGTAGACTAGAAATTAGGATGCATTTGATTGATTGAGTGAATAGTATTTTTCGCCGCTTTCAAGATTATCTCACTCACATTACAGCGAATAATGTTATAACATTTGTGCAAAAGAAGAAATTACTCGTAAAAGGGTTTTTTTTTTTTATTTCCACATTTATTATTTTAAAATTTGTCTGCCGCAAGACTATAAAAATCGTCTACATGTATTAATCAGTTTAGGAAAGTCTTCTTTTACAACCAGTCGATTATATTTATTGGTCTGACACCTTTGAGAAAGAATTGAAGGTAACATTTCCTGGTCTGACACCTTTCGGAAAGAAACTGTATAGACAACATTTAGAGGTCGGATACCTTCAAAGAAGCTCCGTCCAACAAAGAAAAAACATTATTCATCTAGAACAATTCTCTCCAATAAAATCTCATCTGAGACCAAGTTGAAACAATAATGTCGGCTCTCGAAATGGATGTTTTCTTCCTTAACTCTTTATCAGACGACAAACAATTAAGTACGTCCAAATTGAAAGCACTTGCAGACGATAAACTGAGCGAGGCTCAAATAATGAGATTTTGTATTTGAAAAGCTAGAAAACCTTGTGGGAAAAGGAGAAAATGCTGGTAACCAGCATTTTCTCCTTTTCTCACAAGGTTTTCAAAATCTTTCTATTTTAGTTCTGTAACAACACGGGATCTTTTATCTGCAAGGATTAATTGAACGTCTTTGCGGCCTTATTGTTTCTTTCCGCAAACATCCAAAACCCATTCTGTCAATATTTCGGTTGGAATCCCTCGGGTCTGTTCGTCAAGCTTTATTAACTTGTCGCTCTGCTACAGTTTGTTGCTGTCGTAGATTTGTTGAGACGTTTTTGCGCCTAGAAATACAGGAGAAAATGTTTCCTGATTGGGGATACCTCTGCCTGTCTATCTGTCCGTCCGTTCTTCCCTTTGTGTCTTCATCCTGTCATCTTTTTCTTTATCCACACACATTAAATCACACTCCTATTGAAGTTTTAAGAACAAAAATCACAATAGATGTTACAACATCTGTCCATCCGACTGTCTGTCCGGCCGACAGCCTCCCACTCTTTCTTTCCGCCCTTCTGTCCACCTGTCCACGTGGACGGAACGATACTTATGTATCCAAAAGTAGCTTTCATTCCGTAGTAAAATTAAAAAAATTTTCTTTTATGTGGCTTAAAAATTCTTTTAAGTGGCTTCTCGAATTTCAAAGAAAAGACACGTAACTACACTCCCATTAGAACGTCCGTCCTTCCATCCGTCCGTCTGGCTCTTTGTTCCTGTAGTCCCCAGGCGTCCATTTTTTTGCATGCACATGCACTTTGTTGTGTGGTTGAAATTCTAGTAAAAATGACTTTCAACACCAAACTTGAAATCGAATCAAACAAATTATTTTTCCATTTCCTGTCTGAGTTGACAAGACGGTAAACTCACATTACCAAATGTGGGAGATAAACCCTTAAACTGCTACATAAATGAAACGAACATTTCCACTCAATACTAAAAACCAAAATATTGCGCTTTCAAAGTTGATTTCACCGGCATCGAACAGTGCAGATCAAAGATCAGACTGCACGTTTTGTGCAGTCTGATCTTGATCTACACTGTCCGCAAAAGGTCAGTGACAAGTTAAATGAAGCTTTAATGGTGGTATTAACGTGCAAAACACTCAAACAATCTAAAGAAAAAATAACTGCCCATGTTCCCTGATATGGATTGTACTTGTTGACTGGATCAGACGATCGCATCACAAAATGCTTTGAGATTGATTCAAAACGTGGCCTTACGTTCAAAATCTCGTCTGAACTTCATTTCAAACGAACGAGAAAACCAGCAAACAAACTTAGAACAAAGCCATTTTCCCTTGATACAGCCTGTTCGTGAGATACATGGAATCTGACGTAAGTTGGCATTTGATATAAAGTTTCTTAAGCAAGTCTAGCAAATGTTATCAAGCTAGCCTTCCGCGTGCTTAACCCTTTGGCTGCTAAGAGTGACCTTTTGCGGACAGCGTAGATCAAGATCATACTGCACAAAACGTGCAGTCTGATCTTGGATCTACACTGTCCGATAAGGAGATATCTTTCCCTACCTTTGAAATATGAAAATCGGGTCTTTACTGTCGGCTCGAAAGTTTCATTTCTTTTATTTAGCAGGATAGGTGTTAAGACTATTTCTTTTGACGAGATTAATAAAATTTTATCTTAAATGCCAACGAATGTTAGATTCTTTTTTACGCCTGATGATATTTCATGAATTATATAGTTCACCTTATGCAAAAATCATACATGCACTCTTGGGAATTTCCATGAAAAAAACCCGATTTACTTGCTGAAAGAAGTTCAACATTTGACTGAATTATGAGGTGGACTGCTCCTTTGGCCTACAGAAAATTGACCAATAGCGAAAAGTTTCGGCCCAGGTCAGCCTGCGCGGACTGCGCAGGCTGACCATGGTCGATACTTTTCGCAGATTCATTAAACCCTCTTTTCACAAAGCATGTCTCAAATGAAACAAACAATCTGTGAACATGTACACTGACCATTTCCTCTTGACCAAGCTTGTCCGTGTTGACTGGCCCAGACGATCACGTGACCAAATATTGGAGATTAATTCAGAATGTCGCCGTTACGGTTGATATCTCGTCTTCTTAAATGTCGTCTTCATTATCGACATTTCAACAGTCTGACCTCTCGGCTCCAACAAAACCGTCTTTTCACTCTGTACCAGACGACAAAGTTTTATACAAGTCCAATTTGAAAGCATTTGCAGACGAGATTTAAAAAGTGCCTCAGAAGATGGGATGTGCGTTTGAAAGGACAGAAAATATTGTGGGAAAAGGAGAAAATATCGGTTACCAACATTTTCTTCTGTTACCACAATGTTTTCAAAGGCCTTATTCCCCTGGGTCATTAAAACTCGAGATTGTTTGGTAAATGTTTAATATAATAATTCCTGCCGTCAAATCCTTGCATCTTGAAAACATTTTGGCAAACGGAGAAATTGCTAGCTACGATTCATTCCTCCTTCGGCCACGATAGTTTTACATAGATGAACCATGCTCTGTGAAAAGGTTTTTTTTTTTTCTAAATCTTAACGAGGCACAAATTTCTACAATTTTCAGGATTGAGATCATTTGTAGACTACAAGTAAAATGACACTAAAATGATGGAATTAGGAATTCAAAACATATGAGGAAAAAGAGGAAAATGCTGGTTACCAGCGCTTCGTTCCCATCGTCGTTAACCCTTTACCAGACGACAAAAATTTAGCCTTGTCCAAATCGAAAGCATTTGCAGACGACAATTTCAGTGTTGGTCAAATAGCGCAATTTATCTTTAATAGGGTAGAAAAAAAATTGTGGGAAAAGGAGAAAATGCTGGTTATCAGCATTTTCTCCTTTTCCCACAATGTTTTCAAAAGGCTTCTTTCCCATGGTCGTTAAAAGGCGGCATTGTGCGGTATAGGATTAAAGTAGGAGATTCTATGGTAAGCGAGTTATCTATAAAAAGTGGTAAAAAACTGCTAAGTAAATTAAAGAAAAATTTCAGGGCAATTGTCGAAACAAGATTTTACGATGTATTTTTTTTACTTTTTAAACGGAAAAAAATATTCTTTCATTTAGTATGCCACTTTTAGTCAACTGAGCCCGTAACTAGGGTCCAATACCCAACTCGGCGAATTTCTTTTTGGGGACTGATGATAGCCGTTGCGACAAAATTTATTCCTCGCTCAACGCTGATCATAATTTCGACGATGGGCAAGAAGCCAGTGACTTGAGAAGAATATCTTTCAAAGTACAGGTAAAAGAAATTCAATGGAAGCTTGGATAGGTGCACTGACCGCCGCAATATAACAAATGGTCAAGATATTGTCACAAATTTATCGGTCAGTCGATACGCCAATGTGTTATAAAGGTGTATATTGGAAAACATGGATGGCGTGACAGGCGCCATCTAGAGTGTAGAAGCTTATCACAAAAAAACTAATATTAGCCAATGGTTTTCTCTCCTTGTCGTCCAAAGGATTGCATGTCACGCAATGAATTCATTAATATTTATTGTTGCCAATTTCGATGGCAAGTTTAGCAGCTATCGGAGACTCCACAGATTTATCTACAACCGTGTAATATTACCTCATCAACATATTGCTACAAGAAAGAAAGAACTGTGCCAATCATCGGGACAGTTACAAAAAACTCACTTGGAAAAGGAGTATGTCTAACAGACTGTATATTATGGCAGAAATGTAGGCTCCGACATAAGTCGGCATTTGAGATAATTTTAATTGAATAAGTCTAAACATATGTTATTAAATGAGCCTTTGGCGAAATTATTATTATTATTATTATTTTTTTTTTCAAAATCATCACTGAACCTAAAGAATGATAGTTTAGTGTATTCGTAAAGCAAACATGTACACCGTTTACCTCTGAATTGACATGAGTCTTATTCACTTCTAAACCATTTGTCTCATGTCACAACTCGGCCGATTCCGTACCTACATCTAACCTCGTCCGTATTTATATCATGAAGGAAGTTTCGATTTTGGACTACCAATCACATGATTTTAAACATGGCGGCGCCCATGAAAACCGCTTAACAACGACATGAACGACCACGGTGAAGTAATTCACATCTATCGATCTGTCGATGAAAGCTTCAATCGGAATTGATAAACTACGCTAAAGATTGAATGTACAAACTGCTTGCCGACGGAAATATTCTTAGAAAGATATCGATAGAAAATTGTGACTCATGTTTTCTTTTTGAAGAGAAGCCTTACAATTTTAATAACAGTAATACGGTGTACTTCCGGCGAAGAAATGTACCATGTAGGTACATATCAAGCTACGTGATACAGCCGAGGGACTTGATCACCGGATCACCCGAGGTTTGCCGAATGAGCCATTTGTGTACGTCATGGACGAAAAATAGTTCCAAAGAAGCTGATATAAAACGACTCTATTTTAAATCTAACGACACAAAAATGTGTTACTTTGTCACGATTATAAATTTTGTCAGTTGATTCACTGAAAAAAAAAAAAAAAAACAAGCTCAGGAATGTTTTGGAAACAAGGCGTATGATTACAGATCTTTGAACATTGGCGACAGGTTTACAAAAAAGAGAATTCGTAATTTGTAATGGCTGTATTCCACCAAAACAAGGGTAGACTTTATGTGATGAAATACAGAAGTTTTGACATTTCCATCTGGTTACAGACAAGCATTTTATGTATTTGAATTTCACGAATGGCTTTAGAGATTTACTTATCAATGTGGTATTAGAATTTCATGACGGTAGTTCGTCCCACGCTTCCTGTTCATCCTTTTCAGCAAAAATCATTGAGATCATTTGTAGACGACAATAGGCAAAAACCAAAGCTTGTCGCGACAGGGAAAGACCAAGATCAGACTACATAGAACGTACAGTCTGGTCTTAGATCTTGTTTAGTCAGGCCAGGATAGCAAGAAATATTTTTAATAAAGATAGACGGCACAAATTTGGCCAAAAATAGGCAAGGGCCCTTAAGATAAACATGTCTACAAATAGGCAAGGGCCCTTAAGATAAACATGTCTACATATTTGACCAATCACAAATTTCTATTTATTCCTTTTATATCAGTTTCGAAAAGTAGGTCAAAAGCCAGCACATTCAGCTACGTTGAGAAAAGAACATTCTGAGCTTCAGTGGAGTGTATTATCAGCCGTATAAATGGCATCGAGTTCATATATCTGGTGTTGAAAAAGTTAACGACGCAGTGTGAAGATCAAAGTTAGATTCCTGTATTAACCCTTTATCACACAATCTCGGGTTTTAACGACCCTACAGAAAATGCCTTTTGAAAGCATTGTGGGAAAAGAGAACACGCTGGTAATCAGCATTTTCTCCTTTTCCCACAATGCCATCTCCCCTTTCGAAAACAAATTTCAAGTTCGAGTCACATTTATTTTGTCGTCTGCAAATGCTTTGAATTTGGACAAGTCTAAAATTTTGTTGTTTGGTAAAGAGTTAACGACTTCGTTCGATGATGCATGTGTTACATGAGCCATGCTATGTGAAAAGGGGGCTTAATGTATCTGCAAAAAGTATCGCGGACTGCGCAGGCTGACATGAGTCGAAATCTTTTGCTACTTGTACATTTTCTACCAGTCAAAGGACCAGTGTACCTCATGATTTAGTTGGTTGTTAGAAAAAAATGAGTTTTATTGATCCAAAATTATGTGATGACTTGCTTGGTACAATGCATCACGGAGATGCATTTAGCCCCCTTTTGCCAGAGCATGACTCAATAATGTATAGATGCTATTCCTTGACCCTTTCCCAAACAAGCCCTGGTTTTCACGTGTCTGCCGTAGAAGTCTTTTGAAAACACTGTGGGAAAAGGAGAAATTGCTCGTAACGAGCAATTTCTCCTTTTCCCACAGTGTTTTCTACTCTTTTTGAGACCTTTCTGCCATTTTCATCAAATTTAAAATTGTCGTCTGCAGACTCTTTCAATTTGGACCAGTCCAAAATTTGTCGTTTGGGAAAGGGTTAAAGCGATAAACAAATGAAAATGACCTTCTCAATTACGAAAGCAGACCAAAGCGCTGCAATACCGAGCTTGTTTTTGCCGGAAAATTTCAGAAAATAGCGGACAGTATAGGTCAAAGATCAGACTGCACGATCTGTGCAGTCTGATGTTTGACCTACACTTTCCGCAAAAGGCAGTCTGATCTGGGATCCACATTGTCCTGAAAAATAACTAAAGTTGAGTTGAGATCGCCAAGGAATAATTTTATTTTCTGCAATTTTCTGTAATTGTCGCTTGACGGACTCTGTAATTGTCGGTTGATGAACTATGATGTTTTGAAGGGGGCAATTTTTGATTAAACGCCTTGTTCCGTGCGAATCTATATAATCCATAATTCCTGAAGAAAAAAATATAACCTAATATCCCATTAGTATTCATTGTATTTTTCCAGGCAATTACCAAGGCATTAACCTGTGTATACCAAATTATACCAAATTAGGCAATTACCCTTTTCCAAACTATCCCCAATGAAGAAGCCTTTTGAAAACATTGTGAGAAAAGGAGAAAATGCTGGTAACCAGCATTTCTCCTTTTCTCACAATGTTTTCTACCCTTCCAGTGAAATATCTCTTTATTATAGCCACATTCAATTTATCGTCTGCAAATGGTTTCAATATGGACGAGTCTAAAATTTGTTGTCTAGTAAAGAATTTATGTAGATTATCGATAGAATATAATGCTCGGGAGATTCCTTTTTTGATAGATCAGAAAACGTAAACTTTGGTACTAATGAGATCCCAGACCGCCTTTAGGGACGTAAAATGGTATATATAATAAGTATAGTCTACAATTTGTGGGAGCCAGAAATCTGGAGGTAGAGGGCTAGTATCTCACAACCGAGGATCTGGGTTCGAATTCCGTTATAAGCGTAGGGTCAACCTTTGATGCACATATAATGCATAATTGTTCGTTTCGGTGCAAGATGTGTTTGTTTGTATGTATGTATG
Organism: Tridacna gigas; assembly: GCA_945859785.2. Lineage (NCBI taxonomy): Eukaryota > Metazoa > Mollusca > Bivalvia > Cardiida > Cardiidae > Tridacna > Tridacna gigas. The sequence continues at coordinate 56,312,101 of OX244038.2, forward strand.
TATGTTTGTATTGTGTTTAACGCCGTTTTTAACATTACTTTAATTTTATAGCGGCGGCAAGCGTGCCTATTCATTCTTTCCTGTAATATCTCTATCAGTACTTCGAACCATGTTCTTCCAAAGCAACTGGCTGCTTTCCCAAATAACAATCGTTGAAAAGATGACCAGAAAGAAGAAGGTATCCTTTCATAATGACTATACCATCATCAATCCTCGGAAAGAAATTCGCCGGACTGTGGATTCGAGCCAGCGACTGCCTGGTTTCAAGTCCTTTACTCTACCCACTGCGCCACCGGTTCGACTCGGTGCTTACTGGCTGAAATTCGCGTATTTATAGGAAAGTTAGCCTTCAAAAAACTTCGTCTTCCATTTTAAATTTCAAGGCTAGACTTCTGATTAGCTGAGACAGAACGGCTCAGCCAATCAGAAGGCTAGCCTTGAAGTTTTAAAATTATAACATTGTTTGATGGATACGAGCCCTGGACACCCAGTCACCAACCATTCTAAATACCAGTAGCATTCTTAGGCTTATTCTAGATTTAGCAAGTAACGCAATTTCTGATTTGCTAACCCAAATTGTTTAGCAAATTTAGAAGTTGTGTTACTTTCTAAGTTTAGAATAAAGCTAAGACTGAAATTAAGAATGGCTGGTGAATATGGGCCATGAACTTACTAATAAAGCACCGACATACACGCCATTTACATGCAAACAATTTTTTATTTGATTTAAAAAGCAGTAGATGTTAATCTAAGTGCTGTTTATCCCCATTCTTTAAACTAATAAAGTAAATTTGGCCGCCGTTTATCTTTTTATTTGGCATTATTTGGCATAAAAGCCAGCTCTAGGTGCCTCCATTGCGGGACAACAAGATATTGGTACAAGTTTGATCAATTTAGATTTGAAACAAAATTTTACTGAAACAAAAAACGCACAAAAAAGTCAGAGGAAGAATAAAATGAATAATAATTTGAAACACACTGGTAACACACTTACCACTAAGCCCCCTTCTCGCTGTCTCGGTGTAGGATCACTTTACTTAGCATAACAGTATCTAACAATGTAAAAACCAGGAGTACAAGCCTGACAGTGCCCTGATTGACCGGAACGAACAATGGAAAGCCGAGATGAATGGGCATACAGTCATGGTTGTTTTAATGATTCTCATACAACCGAGGGTTACCAAGACACACCGTATAGGAATATTCAAAACGGCTAAATCCGGGCAATGCCTGGATTATGTTATTTCAAAAACTTTACTTTCTGGAACAAGGTCGGCCCTAACCTTGATAAACAGTGTTAATTTGTCACAGGCTGATTTGATATATTGTGCGTTTATTTCTCGTCTCCACCGGTTGCCCATATGGAAGATGCCCTTGGATATATTCCGATGCATGATCGGTCATCAACCGGGGCCAATGCCGTGATAAACCGTGGTTATCGGACACTATATATTTTGATTCTGCGTTTATATATCGTCGCTATCGGTTACTCATATGGGCAATGTCAGTCGTTTTAATTGGAGATAGTGCAAGATACAGGTAGAAACCCGTCCTAAATTCCTTTAAGGTGTTCGGTGTATAGCACCGTCACACGGGAGCTGGGTTTCAAAGTTTCACCCGAAAGACTATTAGTAATTTCTGTGATGACTAGCCTTGGAATCGAACCCACACCCTCAAGTATCCCAAGATTTGTGGACTACAAACCCCGTGCTCTCGTGCTCTACCACTTTAACTAATGCCCATCACTGAATTAGAATTCCCCTGCTTAACTTCATCTGTTGTCATTCGAGACTTTTCGTTATTTGAATACCCGAACTTTAGAGTGGTTGGTATACACGAACAGGCCCGTGGTAAAACATATTTGATAATATCCTTAGTCTTTTTCTCAAAAATTTTCTTAATTTCAAAGTAACGCAATTTTGATTGGCCCAACCAAATAGTTCAGCCAATCAGAAACCGCATTACTTTCGAAATGTAGAATCACTTTAAAACTGTTGGTATCTGAATAAAAAAGTATCTGTCCCAGACAAAACACGATATAAACTCACACAAAACCGTCCCGATGTGATCAATGGTAACTTAATATTCATTTTCGGGCCCCCGAAAATGTTCCCCATAATTTTGCTTTCGTCTGCCGATCATCATTAGTTGTTTACAGAAAAACCGCCGGAATATTTCTATACAATAATATCATTATCACTAGATTTAGTGCGGGCTGCTTTCCACTTAACATAATTTCTATTGATTGCCCTGCCAAACATTCGTGTACGGGAAAGGTTCAGCTGCGACCAGAAATCAGATTACGCTCGGATTCTGTTACTTTTGTCTTTCTTTTCCCCTACATACCGGTTTTCCGGGTTTTTCTCAGACTTGTATGTGGGTAAATAAATTACAATAAAATTTGACAGGCGAGACGCGCGGGGCGATGGGATTTAGTATACAGTGGTATCACGCCGCATTTCAAACTAGTCTTGCTGTTGAGCTACCCTTTTCGGAGTAGCTGAATGCGCTGGCCTTTGACCTATATTTTTGGTATATTATTCGAATGAATAATTAGATATCTGCGATTGGTCAAAAATAGGGACATGTTTATTCTACGGGCCTCTGCAGACCTATTTTGGCCAAATTTACGCCGTACATCTTTTTCAAAGGACACTTCTTGTTTAGAGATACGGTTTGGTGCACAGCTTTCTGTAACATTTAAGCCACATGTTCATTGTGTGTTTGATGTTTAAATGGATGACCTGCCTGGTTGCATCCTGCATTTTGTGGCAGAGGTGGGATAATGACAACTACCGAACAGGAGTCGCCTTACCCAGTGGTCCATCCCAAATAAAGTTCCTATATAAGTTTCAGAGTTCAGGCTTCCCCTGGGGGTAGTAATGTCACGACGCATTTTAAACTAGCTTTGTTATTCAGCTAGCATTTACAGCGATGTGGTTTGGTGCGAGTCTCTCCATGACTATTAACCTTTAGTCTGCAAAGCGCGACTCAATGACCTTTTGCGGACAGTGTAGATCAAGATCAGACTGTACGTTCTGCGCAGTCTGATCTTGGATCTATACTGTCCGATAAGGAGATATGCCGCCCCCCCCCCCCCCAAAAAAAAAACCTTTGAAATAGCAGACATGGGTTTTAATATCTGCTTGAAAGTTTTATTTCACTTATTTAGCAGGTCAAGGGTTAAGCAACGTGTTGGGTGTTCTGTCCTTGGATGGGTGACCAAGCTGATTCACGTTACATTTGTGGCAGCAATGGGATAATATCAGTTGCTTGACTGGCGTTACCTTAACCTTTGATCTTTCCCAGATTTAGTTTGTATACAAGTCTCTTGGTCGAGATTTTCGACGGGGAAAGTAATGTCCGGAGCTATTCAAACCAGTCTTGCCATTGAGCTAGCTTTTAAAACGGTGCAGTTTTGCACATGCCTCTGGGAGACAGGTAAGCAGTGTGCTGCGTGGTTAGTACTTTGATGGGTCACTATGCATGCTGTTGCATGTTGCAGTAGAATTTTTATGTTGTTCAGGTGACACTTGTCGGTTCAAAATGTTTATCATTTGGACGTGAATATTCATGCGGGATCGAAGAATTTCTTTTGAAACACTGGATGTTTCAGTCATTGGTCTGCATTCGTGCCCTAACTCTCTTTTTTTTTTTTTTTTCAGAAAATCCAACATTTTAATGGCCATGAGATAGAAAGGCTTTTGTCAACAGTTTGGGAAAATGGGGAAATGCCGTTAACCAACAATTTCTACTCTTCCCACGATGTTTTCTACCTTTTCAAAGACATATCCCATCAGCTGAGCTACATTTAATTTGTCGTCCGAAAATACTTTCATTACGAACCAGTCTAACATTTTGTCCTCTAGTAAAGACAGTATGCACGTATCTGGCCGACTGGTGTTTTTTTTTTAAACATTATAGTTTGCGACAATTTGTAAGACCTTGCGGTGTACTAGGCTGAATTTTCGTTCAGCAGAAATCGAGAAAGGACCCGTATTCACTATCCGTTTTTAATTGTGGCATTTGTCGAAGACAATGCCACAATGAGTTCAATGCGGCATTTTGAAAATCACGTATCGTATTTTGTGCAAAACCGAAGAAAGTAACCCCAAGTAAACTCAATTTTTCTGAGACAAATAAGTGTTTCGACTGCACTCAGATATGAAAATGAAAATGGCCTATTAAAATGAATTGGATTAGACCATCGATCATGGAAATACTTCTTTTTTTTATCTAAAATAGCTTGATCAGATATAGTCTTCTATAGTCTTCTATCGGCGTAATGATACACACAATCTTTGTTTCCCGACCGCCCGATTCCGTGCTTGATCGTCCCAAACCAGTTCGTTCCTGGGCTTATTCGTCCCTTGGCTTGTTCGCCATGACTTGTTCGTCCCACAAGGTTGCACGCTACTCTATTAGATTATGTATGACTATATAGTTGGTTGACCTTCAAGCGAATATTTTGAAACTATTTCAATAGTTTATTTTCAAATTATTAATTCCACACAATGGCTCCCTTGACATATGCCACACCAGTGCTTTCAACGCTTTGATTGTACTCTCAGTCTAATTCTGAAAAATTCTGTAAATAATAATAACCAATTGAAGTAGCCAATCAGAATTTACGTTCCTTTCAAAATCTAGAATAAGAGTGCAAAAATAGAATAGTTGGTGAATACTGGCCCAGGATTTAGATTATTTCTATTTTATCAACGGAGCCTCTTGGCGCTTTTTTACAATATTTTTATCATGTCACGGCAGGTTCCACTTACTGTGCTCTTTCTTCGGTTTAACTCTTTGCCAAATGACAAAATTTTAGACCAGTCCAAATTGAAAGCTTTTACAGACGGCAAAATAAATGTGACTGAAAAATTGAAATTTGGTTTCGGAAGAGTAGAAAACATTGTGGGGAAAAGGAGAAAATGCTGGTTATCAGCATTTTCTCCTTTTCCCACAATATTTTCAAAATACCAGGGTCTTTAAAAGTCGGGATTGTGTGGTAAAGGTTTAAATAGGTGTAATTAAGGATTCCGCGTTTGCTCTGTGTGCCTAAATTAATTATCAGCCTAACAGGCATGAGGGGGTGTGCAATGACTGAATGATTGATTGAATGGTGTTTTAAGCTGCTTTCAACATTATTTCAGCCAAGGGTGCGCGATGAAAAACGATATGCAGTAGGATTTCGGTTATTGGCCATCTTTATTAAGAACAGAACAGAACAGAAGTTTATTACAAGACAAGTACACAGTTGTACATAGTCACAAAAAGTATCATTTATAAACATGAAATAAAACGAGATCTAGAGAGTATGACAGACGGTAAAAGGACCTGCATTATACAATATATGTGTGTAGCACTTTCAGCAAAGTCAAAATATAATTTAAGTTTTACTTGACAGTGCTACACACATATTTGTCTACTGAACAGTACGTATATAAAAAAATGAAACAAAGCAAACAGACATAAAAAGAAAGAACTTTGGACATTTAGGCTTAGGGTGTTTTTTCGAATATCAATGGAATCTTTGATGAATCTCAGCAACAATAATAATGACATGTTACAATTTTGGAGCAAGTATATCGGGGAGAATGACTTATGCGTGTAGTGCTTTCAACAAAGCTATACAATATATCTCATATAATTCAACTTTTAGATGAGAGCATTACACGTATGAGTTTTCAACAGAACGAAGCGAAAAAACAACATAAGAATTAGACATGTAGGTTTAGGGTGTTTTTACGAATATCTAGGGCATTTTTTATAAATCTCGACAAGTTGAAAAGTTGTTTGCCATCATCGCTATTCATTAGTTGATTAAGTTTAAAAACTGAAGGCCTTACATAGTATTTTTTACTTAAATGTTTTTTTCTTAATCTATCCTAAGAGGGACAGATACAAATGAAATGAAACACGTCTTCAATATAAATACAAGCAACCAGCCTGTATCTTAAGAATTCTCTCTCAAAACACATAATGTTTCGATTTATATATTTTAGGTAGATTGGAAACATTCTGGATAATAAACAAGCATTTTGTACTCATTTGATCTTATCAAAGACATTTTAATTCATATTCATGAGTGGCAATGTATCTCTCCGCGAAAGAAAAGGGGGAAATCGATTTCTTTTTTTTTAAATTAATTGGTTTTCCTGGTGAATTAAATACAATGGCCATATTAAAGCGGGAACCAGTAAATCATTTTCCTTGTAAAGTCTACTTAACATTTTTAAAGCTCGGTGGCTAATTCGTTTTCAATGTTCTAATTAGAATATACTTGTAAAACGTCTTTTATACCCTCATCTAGCTTTGAACATGGCCAGTTCGACCGCAAGAGTGCTAATCACACTTTGTCTTGCTCTTGCGGCCAATGTAGATCAAGATCAGACTACACGGAACGTGCAGTCTGATCTTGGATCTACACTGGCCGCTACTTTGTAACATATAGCCTGAGACAACTTTGGAATTGCGATATCGCGTCTGCTTTTCCTGACTGGGAGGCATAACTTCATTAATTCAGGTCTGTAAGGGTGAAACTTCGAAGATATTCAAATTTCAGTATGTGATGCGAGCCTGCGACCTAGAGTTTGCCCAAACAAAGAATTGTACGTAAGCGTTTGCGTAAATTAATCGATTTTATACGATATTTCAACTATAGCCTTGATGTGGTGACTTATGATGGTCGTTGCTAAGAGTGTAATCCAAGACTTGACTGCCCATCGACGCATTTGGATCTTGCTCTACATTTCTCGATCACGACGCTTTTATAGTCAATATACTGGTGTAAAATAACGAATGTGTTTGATTATCAATTGAATCAAAAGTTCACCCATAGTTACGTAATTGAAAAGAACATTATAAGACTTAATTTTTGAGGTGGGGTGCGAAGCATCCCAGCTTAGAGTTACCATGTGGGAAAGTGAACCTGAAAAGTCTGATTCTGGGGTACCTAACATTGCAAAATCATTACCTGGAAAAAAATAGTACTATTAAGAAAGCATTTTATTCACTTTGGCATCAGGGCATCGCTAAAAAGTTAACAACAGAGGAACTTACACGACTTGGACGATAAATATGTAAACAAATACACCGTTATTGGAGAAGGTCATCAGACCTCTCCAACAGTGGTGAGTTTAAAAGGCAGACTGTCTCAGAAATTGCTGCCTAACTCCATGCTTTTCTGTGAAATCGTTCTGATACACAGTCTATTTCGTCATGGTTTTATGAATAAACCGAAATCAAAAAACTGAAATAGGAAATAGACGTGTTTTGTTTTTATATGTAATTTTTCATTAAACAAATAAAGCTATACACACACACACACATAAAAGAATTTCGTTTAAAAAAAGAGAACACCGCGGCAAAAGATCACGCGACTTGAAAACAGGGAAAAAGGTCACGGGTCTGTCATGTAATGCATAAGAGGTTTCTCCTTTTTACACAGCGGCAATCATATAATGCCTTACTTATTTGTTTATATGTACCAAAATATATTGAAATTAAAAGCAGTAAGCTATTTGAAAACATTAATGCTGACCTCTTTTGGCTTCTTTTTAAAGAAGCCAACTTGTCATGACACGATTTAAAAAAAAAATAATGGTAGAACAGACTACCATGAAGCATGGATAGGTATACGCATTTATGTATCAGTTTCACCAAATAGCGTTAAGAAGTGTCAACAAGTGCCATGGAAAGCTTAGAAGCACCATGAGAACTCTTTTGATAATTTCTTTGAAAATGGATAGGTTTATTTGTCTAGATATTGCTTAATAATACTTCTCATGTCGTTTAATTTTGACATTCTATTGAACCCCCCTCCCCTCACACACAAAGAGAGAAATTTGATAGTTTGCTCTGACATTTATAGAAGAGATACCTCTCAGCTCTTTAAATGTCTTCTTGCTTTTACTCAATTCTTTCTAGTAGCACTACGTGCTTATTATTTGGTACAATAGTTAGATTTCAATTTGAGCAGGATTAAACGCACCCCACCTCAGCAGCACTTTCACCGCTTTGATTATTATTCTCTAATATACCAGAAATCCAACAGAGGTCAGATAATGTAGATCCTTAATTGGAATACAGTTTCTCTGGCAGACTGATCTTCATCTGTTATTTTGTTCGCAAAAAGAATTGAAATATAATTTGGCTCTCCAAGAATTAGTAGTTACGGAACTCCAGAAATGAGGACTAGACCGTACTACTTTTGTTCTCGGCTGCAATTTGCTAATATCACTGTGATAAGCCGGTAGTATAAGGCGCATTACTGCAGAGAAAAAAATGCATCGCCGCAATACGCAATAAAGAATAAATGAGCCATGCCCTGTAAGAAAAGGAGGCTTAATGCATCTGCGAAAAGTATCGATTCAGGTCCGCGCAGGCTGACCTGGACCGAAACTTTTCGTTATCGGCTAATTTCCTGTTTGTCCAAGGACCAGTCTACCTTATGATTCAGTCGCTTGTTAGACAAAATGGATTTTATGGATCCATAATCATGTACTGACTTGCTTGGTATCATGGATTACGGAGATGCATTAAACCCCCCTTTGCCAGAGCCTGGCTCAAATGTTTAGCATCATTCTTTGAAATAGCTCTTTTCATGATGACGAATTTTATATTCGTCCCATTTCCAGACAACTAATGAAATGTGGCTTAAATGGTGGGATATGCCTTCGAAAATGTAGAAAACATGGTGGGAAAAGGAGAAAATGCTGGTAACCGGCATTTTCTTCTTTTCTCACATGTTTTCCAAAGCTTTCTTCCCCAGGTTCGTGTAACCCCTAGGCAGCTAAGCGCGACTCACGGACCTTTTGCGGACAGCGTAGATCCAAGACCAGACTGCACAGAACGTGTGGTCTGATCTTGAATCTACACTGTCCGATAAGAAGATATTTCCCCAATTCCCGTAACGTTGAAATACCAACATTTTGGTTTTTACCATCGGCTTGAAAGTTTCATTTAAGTTATATAGCAGGATAAGGGTAAAAATATTTTTTTGGTAAAATGATTAAATGATTTTCTACTAGACGAAAGATATCACTGTAATACTTGTACTTCGCGTTTTATCTCGCTCTGTTAAGCTTATTTACCCGCGAAAGACAGATATTTCTGGTCAATTTATCTTATAGAGAAAACGAGACTCCTGTTACAAAATTTTCATGTGTCTATTGTATTTCTAATGAGGATTATCCAAGAATGAGGCCAGATGTACCAAAAATTGGGACTCCCTAGTAGTATAGGAGGGTAGACCTCGGACAAAACGCGTTTTGTCCGAGGTCTACCCTCCCTGAGTGCCATTTTGTCCGAGGTCTACCCTCCCTGAGTGCCATTTTTGTCCGAGGTCTACCCTCCCGAGCAGAAAAAATGCCGCATCACTGCAATTTTGGCGTGATTCGGTTTCCGCGACATATGAATACAATAATAAATAGTCCGTTACTAGTCTCGGGAGGGTAGACCTCGGACAAAAGTAGTTCCGGCAGTTTGTTCAGGTAGAAACCCTCGTTGGACTTAGTCTTTTTTGGAGGGTTGATCTTTCTCTCTCTATTACCGTCGGACTTAGTCTTTTTTCCACAATTGGATTAAAAAGTAGTTCCGGCTGCTGTAAACAAGTAGTTCCGACTGATGTAAACAAACGTAAACAAACGTTTTGATTGGTCGAGACGTTTTCCCGCCAAAATTCGATGGGTTATTTCCCCTTTTCAGCTTGGATCAACCCAAAGACCCTTGTTGGACTTAGTCTTTTTCACAATTGTATTAAAAAGTAGTTCCGCCTAATGTAAACAAACAGCTTGGTTCAGGCGGAGTCTATCGTTGGACTTAGTCTTTTTTCCACGATATGGTTCCAAAGATGAAAGACTCTTCTATTGGTCTTACCGATATTGACAATTTGAGAAAGATAGACTTTTCTTGGGGAATGGTTAGCCCTGAAAAGGGCTGTTTTGGAGTTTGTTTTTTCCTCCTCCTCTAATGATAGTATCCAAAGTTTGTCTGACAGATAGGACACTCCACGGACCTTCTTCGATCTGCTATTAACCTTCTTATTTTGTTTATTTTATGTATAGGCAAAGTGGAGTCATGCATCATGGCCAGTAGAAAGGTTGTCAGATACCATTTTGTTATCGAGAGAAGTAGAAATTGTACACTATAGTCCATCACCATTTCTTTAGCTGTCATCTATTCGGGAACCGAATGATTAATGTACTGAAAATATCATCGTCTTTTATACGCTTGGAGGCGGTTTGACTTACTTATTGACAATTGTTGAAGATAGATTTTTCTAGGGTTTTGGTTAGTCCTGAAAAGGACTGTTTTTGGAAATTGAACTGTCTTTTTTTGTCTTTTTTCTCTATTGAGAACTTTTCTTTGTTTCTTTGGGTATCTTTTTGAGTTTGAGCTTTGGAATCTTTGGGATCTTGAAGTCTTTGAAGTTGTCGATATTTTTCCCATGTTTTCCCAGTCCTATTTTTGACGGTGATACATAGGTGGGCTCGTATCGTTGTTTTTTGTGAAGTTGTTCATCATCGTCTTTCTCTATTTCTCGTTTTTTATTTTTTATCTTCTCTTCCTTTGGCTGATGATCTTTCTCTGATTGTGTTTCCTTTGAGTGTTGCTTTTCCTTCGACTGATTTTCCTTTGACTTCTGATCTTTCTTTTTTACAGCTGATACAAGGGAGTCTGTTAGTCTTCGAAGGCTGGTTTTATCAAAGTCGAACTCCACCGGAATCTTCACAATAACAGGTGTAGTTGACTGCCTTTGCTGACATATTGTCTCGATGTTTCTGTTCAATGTTTTCAACTCCTCTAAAATCTGAGTTATTGTAGCATCTTGTTTTGAGATCATCTGTCGCATCTCTTCCTCGAATTTGTTAACTGGTGCTGCCATTGGCTCAATGAATGTCGAATTCATGGCTGACGCTAGAATATTTCCACTGTTTCCACTCTGTGGTAAGGAGTTGTCTAAGATGTAGTCGGTTAAGTTGTAATCGGTTAAGTTGAGATTCATCTTTCCCGTTAACAGTGTGTTTTTACTCGTACTACTCGAAGATCGAGAGTCGAATGATTGTAGAGAAATATCGTCAACGTTTTATAGGTTGGTAGGGGGATTGACCTACTTTGATACAGAATTAAGAGCGCGGACCCGGTCGGAAGCAGTCACGAATGATTATAACACTTACAGAGAGAAATAATAGAAATCTGGGGTAGTGGCTAACCGATTGATCTGAGCTCTATTGTGAATGTAACATATCCTATGATTGAACGAAAACAACTGAATTCTAGTCAAGTAGAAATGATAATCTTTCGTTTTTACATAGTTATACTGCTTACTTGCAAAAGAATGAACTATACTATATTAGAAAATATTATTTGGGATGAGATTTTTCTTAGAGTTATGCAGAATTTTGCTTGACAAAATTTGAAAAGATAGAACTTTTCTTAACGTTTGGTAGTCCTGAAAAGGACTGTTTTTCGAAGATTTGTATTTTTTAACCTCTTCGTCTATCTCTCGCAGCCTCTAACTCATCAAGTAACATAATAAGTAGTGCTAGGTTATGACGTATCTGCCGTCGACGAAACCAATCTTCTAACCAGTTCAGTATCGAATAATATACCACTGATCCAAACATGAACATACAAAACATTTTTTATTCTCGAGTATTGAGAGGTAAAAATGATTAAATGAGAACTTGACCGGCTTTCTTTATACGTTTTACAGATGAATTGACCTACCTCGACTATGAATTAACGTTAACCAATCGCTAGTTTTGTTATATTCTCTTTTGAATAAGTAAAAGATAGATGAAAACAAGTCTATACGTTGTGGTAGGGAATAAGGTTTTCTGATAAACTTAGTCTTTTTTGATAAGTTGAAGTAAAAATTAACCTTTTCTTAAAATCAGAATTGATTTGGCCTGACAATTTGAAGAGAGATAAAACTTTCTTGGTGTATGTTAGCCCTGAAAAGGGCTGTTTTTTCACTATTCTCTGTAATGAAATTAATTTAACTATCGGTTAACTTAATTTCAAAACTAGAGAAAAGATCGAGGACTCTAAACCTCCTCATCTGAATCTTCGGGGAATAGCTCACGCCGAAGTTCATTGATTTCTTCAACTTTGCCTTGGACATACTCATTATACATAATGAGTATTCCTTTGATTGAACAAAGTTGAATTTTCAGATTATATTGCACAGCTCTGCTTTTACACTTATCATATCGTTTTTCTATCCCACTCAGACGAATTTTAAGCAATTCGATCTGTTTGCATCCCTTTCTAAATCGTCGCTCTGCTTCAATCAATTTGAACCGTTTGTCGAGGGTCTTCATTTTGAGTTCTGAGAGGGAAAAACTGATTAAAAAGAAAAAGAGCCCCGTCTTTTATAGGATGGTAGGGGTTGACCTACTTTGACTTGGAATTAACGTTATCCAATCGTTAGTTTCGTTATATTTCTTAATTCAGAATTGATTTGAAGTGACAATTTGAAGAAAAGTAGAAAAACTTTCTTGTTGTATGTTAGCCCTGAAAAGGGCTGTTTTTGATGAAGCTTCATCCTTCACTGGCTGCGATCGAGTTGTTCTTCTTCTTCATACTGTACCACAATGAAAGCTTGACAGCAATGATGACACCAAATCACTACACCGTAGTCTTCATCATAGTCATAGAATCCCTCATCTGGTTCTGGACAATTGTGCTTTTCTCCAAGATGTTGTAGGATATGAAAGCATTTTCCACACTCTATTGCACATGGTCTATTACACTGTGGACAATAAGGAAAAAATATAAGCATTTTTCTCGTCTTGGTATACTTTTACGATTTCTTATTCGTGCTACTCGAGAGAAACGAGAGTCGAATGGTTATAGGAAAAGTTCACTGAATTTTTATAACTTAGTGGAGGGCTTGACCTACTTTTTTTGACTCAGAAATAACGTAGACCAATCGTCAGACTTGTTATATTCTTTTGTAGAAAAGGAATGGCGGGAGTGGGAAAAACGGTTGATCTTGGCGGGTGGGAAAACGATAATTCTTCGGATAGGGGTTAGTCTTTTTTTGAGTCTGATGCAATCAATCTTTCGATCTGAGAAATACGTTTGGTTTTGACAATTTGAAGAAGCAGACTTCCTGGGTATTGGTTGGCTCTGAAAAGAGCCCTCAATCCTAAAAGAAGGAGAGAGTGGTTCTTAAAAAGAACCATTGTTTTTATCCATTATACAGGATATGCTGTGATGACAGAAAGATCTTTATACTTGACTACATCCGGCAACTCAAATCCATCATAGCAGGCGACGACTTTACAAACATACGCCTCTTTACCATCTGCATCTTTTCCGATTTCAACAGGAAATTTCATTTCAAAAATTATCTTGTTGAAACCTTGCAATTTAATACTATCGCTATGTTCTACAGTAGATTTTACCATTTCATAAATTTCTGAAACGGAAAATCTTCTAGAGAACAAACTAGGTTGAGATTCATCCAAGTATCGTTCTGCATCAAAATAATGCTTTCTAATGAAATGGTCATGATTGAAGTACTTCTTATAGCGTAAATATTGCCCGCTATAATAAGATTGAGGCGGTGTGCCAAAACCCTGTCTCACAGACATATCGCTAGGATAAAAAAGATAGAGAAAGAATAAAAGATAGGAAAATTTTTGCCAACATTTTATAGCTTGGTAGGGGGATTGACCTACTTTGATACAGAATTAAGAGCACGAACGGGGGTGAGAGCATGTAGATAGAACATAACGTGCTATATGATCTCACATAGAATGTAATGATCTAGCTACATTTTTCTAAGTCTGAACTTTTCTTTATTCAAGTTTTGGGAAGAAAATCAAAACAGACGACCTTTTTTAAAAATCATTTCTTTATTCATTCAAAAGTTCTTAACAATATCATGAAAAACAGTAACGTTTAAAACAAACCAAATGTTCTAACACTATATTTCATATATACAAAGACAATTTATATACAAAAACAATGAAGGTACATTTTTATATACAAAGTATTGACAATGCAGTTCTTATTTACAACAATGACAGAACATTTTTACAATGCAAATTCACAGATACCTCGATTTTTCCACTTGTCTTCATGTTCCACAACAGTTTTGTGCAATTGTTCATTGCCCAAAAACAAACTATATACACTGTCCAATCCACTATATTCGCACGTTCCTCTAATTTCAAAGACGTTTTTGAATACTGCTTTTGCCGAAAGAGTTGAAAGTACGATTTTTTCTGTGACATCTCTATCAAATAGGAGATAGCCTTCCATGATATCCACTCCTTCTGCATTATCTCTTGATTTTGTATACCGTAAGTAAAAGTTAAACAGGAGTGATTTCATTTTCAGCATGATCAGATAACTTTCTTCTGGTCTTCCTATGATAATGAATCGCCATCGGCTTGTGGCTTGCAACTTCTTAGCGAAATAGTCACTTTTCCACAAACAAGCTGTCAAATAGCCTTTGATGGTGGTATCGAAGTCTGACTCAGTCACCAACATTGCAATAAAGTCGTGCATGCTATACATTTTGCAGGATGTCTCTCCTTTTGCAACTCCATTGTGCAATTTATCTATCCAAAATTTCACACATCTGAATTTAAGGTTGAATTGTGTTCCTTCATCGAGTGTGTGCAGATGGATGAAATCTCTATAAACTTTTTCACGTAGCTCTATTGGCAAAGGTAGCATTTCGCTTGACATGATTTTCACTTTTTGATAGAACCGTCTTACTTTGATTGTTCACTTCAAGCCAGTGTAATATGGTGTTGTCCCTTACAGTTATTTATACCCTCAAATCTTATAGGTCATAGAGTGCAGTATCGTTACAATGCAAATTCACAGATACCTCGATTTTTCCACTTGTCTTCATGTTCCACAATAACTTTATGCAACTGATCATTACCCAAAAACAATGGAAATTTGCTATCCATTTCACTATATTCACGTACTCCACTAAATGGAAAAATATGTTTTGAAATATCTTTTGTCGAAAGAGTTGAATATACGACTTCTTCTGTGACATCTCTATCAAATAGAATATAGCCTTCCAAGGTATCCACTGTTTCCTCACTGTCTTGAATAGATCCTTTTTTGTAGCGTAAGTAAAAGTTAAACAGAACCGATTTCATTTTCAGGACGTTCAGAAAACTTTCTTCTGTTCTTCCTACGATAATGAATTGCCACCGACTTGTGGAATCCATCTGTTTAGCAACATAGTTGTCTTTCAACAGACAAATTGCTAAATAAGCTTGGAGAGGAAGATCGAAATTTGTATCATCCACCATCATCACAATAAAGCTGTGTATTCTATACAGTTTGCAGGATGTTTCTCCTTTTACAACTCCCTTATGCAATTTATCTATCCAAAATTTCACACAGGCGAATTTAATATCAAACTGTACTTGTTCATCGAGCGTGTGCTGATGGATGAAATCTCTATAAACTTTTTCACGTAGTTCTATCGGTAAAGGCAGCATTTCGTTTGACATGATTTCTCACTTTTTGATGGTTTTCACTGTTTTTTTAAAAAACGTCTTACTTCGATCGTTCACTTCAAAACAGTGTAACACGATATTGTTTCTTACAGATATTTATACCCTCAAACTTTTATGACCATAGGGAACAGTATCAGTATCGTTTACAATCACTCTTTTGGTGTATACAGAGCGAAAGGTTTTTGTCTGTGGTTCACTGGTCACTGTTCTGTCTTTATGCCTTTTGATTCTACAGTCATACTGAACTTTGATTTCTATTGTACGATCCAAAGCACATTTTGAATAGGTGCCGAAATTTACCATCTGATTTGTATTGTAATCCAAAGTAATTCCCTTGACTTTACATTTGCTTTTTTCTTTTCCATCTTTTGTTCTCATTTTGTAAGCGTAATTCTTGGGGCCTAATCCTCTGAAATGAGTTATTCTACAATCAGGCTCTTCATCGGTCCATTTTCCTAGCCTACTGTTAATGATGGGAGGGTTCCACAATTCAGGATCATGAATGTACATACAACTATCTGTATCGAAATATAGAACTCTATCCCCCAATCTTTCAAGAACGCTGTACAGTTCCAACCTTGCATAAGCTGTTACGTAGGATGCTACAATAACATTGGCTGTTGCATGTGTTTCGACAAAGTCCATCTTTTCTTCATAGTTGACTAAAATGAATGGACACTCATTGTCAAAAATTTCCACATGCTTTACCGTATATTTCGGGTCGGTAATCAAGTCAAAATATTTAGATGGCTCTCTGATGTATTTCGTCTTGCTCATGTTTTCACGCTGTGCTAATTTCCCCCAAAGACAGTTCAGCATAATCTTAGCAAACGATCTTTTACCAGGATTTTTTTGAATACATTTGGGGTCGAGACGAATCCCTTCAGCTTCCTCATACTCGCGAATGAATTGATTCTTTTCCGAGTCTGTCTGACACCAACTGGGATATCCACTGGCTTCTTGCTTAATTTTCAAGAAATTATCCACATAGCCTTTAAAGAATTGATCCGAAACAGAGTGGAAATGCCAGATTTCATACACTTGCATTAGCTGATAACCACAGTCGAGAGCTTTGAACAGTTCAAATGTAACCCAAGTTCCAACCAAGGATCTCTCTTCTTTTTTATGGTTACAAACGTTTGAGCTTTCTTGTGCACATTTCATACAGAGTGGAAACATCATCTTGTTGTTACAGTGAACTGGAAGAACAGGATGAAACAAATCAATTGGGGGTAGAACTTTGCATTTAATGAGCCCTTCATACTGACGAATATTCTTCATATCAATACTCTCAGCAGTCAAGATTGTGGGATGACCTACAGGATAGAATTTATGTTTGCAGACGTAAGGATACAGAGAGCAGATATCGATATACTTGATTTCCTTCTCACTGCTTTCCTCAACATCATAAGCAATTTTTATTGCATTGCATCTGCCTCCAGCCAGACCCTCTCTTGGTTCGATGGGGTCACAGTTCGGATATAGACTTTCAATGGTTTTTTTGTACTCTTTATCCTTCTTCATCTTGGTATCGAATTCATGCTCCCATATGGTCACGATGTTATATCCCATTCTTTTGATGGTTTCTAATCGTTCAATGGTATTGTTGTACAATTCATCCATTGTTTTTCCATTGATGGGATTGATATATTTTCGATCCTTGAAACATGTCTGGCAGCCATGAAATAAATCCCCGAGGAATTCATAGACGGTGTTTGATTGACGGTGAAAACCGTCTACAGTATATCTTCCTATTTGAAATTCACCACCATTTTTACCGTGTTGAATATGAATCCCTTTTTCCCTAGCAATACTTTGAATCCATCGTATTGCTTTCATAGAAAACCGACGTCTGACTGGGTCTTTGCTTGAAATGATGGCTATTTGATTTTTTGGTAAATAATCTTTTCGCCAAATCTTGTTACAGGCGCCGGCGATAGTAAACGCCTCTGTGAATGGACAAATTCCACTCTGTTCGATGAACAACTTTCTGAATTCACCACATCCTCGTCTTAGGATATCAACATCCGATCGACAGTACATCTCCATCTCTTTTTGAAAATTGAATTCCTCACCATTTTGAACTTTGTCATTATACCAGACTATGAATTTCGATCGAGCCTCTTCAGACATTGAATCGGGCTTGTAATAAGACATATCCAAGTATGACCCAACGTAATCCCAGAATTCGTCTGTATTTGCCCAGTGAGGAAAGTAGCCTTTTTTCATTTCTTGAAGTCCAAATGTAGTCGGAAATTTTGCCAGACCAAAGTTCATAAAACTGAAGGAGTCAATCAAACACACACCATTCAATTCTAACTTCAAAATATTATTCCCATTCATAGTCAGTTCTGGTTCTTTCATCCCAACATTGATAATATGATTGAGAATAAATTGACCATCATAACCTTTGAGATTATGGGCAATAGCTATGATTCCTTTATGATGCTTTGTAAAGAGCCAGCTACAGAATTGACTCAAAGTTTCTTTTCCTTGAAAAATAACTTCTCTTCCTTCTTCGAATTCACTACATGTGGAACAATGAAAATCAAGTGGTTTATCGATACATTCAGCACAGGCTCGGTGTGCAATACAGTAATTAGGAATATGTATCCCTGTATCTTGCTGACATTCAAAATCAAAGAAAATGAACAAAGGTTTTTTGACTACAGAAGAACTCGTCTCATCGTCACTGTCATGCTTCATCTTACTCTGGTAAGGCTGAATAAAACAGCGATGAGAGAAGTCAACTATTTTCTTGCAGAGATGACACTTTTTCTTTCCTTTACAGACATGATTTTTCTTTCTGACAAAAAACTGGCCTCCACATTTTGAACAGAGTTTCACTAATTCACAAATGGTCTTCTTCTCTTTACCTTGAAGTGTTTTGTGTTTTTCCAAGCATTCTGCACTGAAAAAACATCTATGACACTTGGAGCAGACATACTCTTTTGATTTCGATGGACATTTTCCAGTACGAAAGCAACCTTTACAGATCTTTGAGCAAACATGGTCTTCCCGATTCCTGTAACGTATATCACAGAACTCGCAATAATAACCACAATCAAGAAATGATGTAATGGATTTGATGTAGTCATAGTGTTTTTGATGATAGTACAAATGTATGATTTTACTATTATCTTTCACTTTTGGATGTTCAAACACTTTTTCCATTCTCGATTGCTGTTGATGGACTTTAATAACATAGTCTTTTTCATACAAGAAATCTTGAATTTTTTTGTATTCTTCAGGTCCTACAGGTTGTGTTGACGAAACTCCAGCTTCATTCATCAATTTCTCGGCTTCAATCTTTTGAAGCGGTCTGTTTGATCTTTTGATGATATCCCATCTTCGATTCCATTCTTGGGTGTTTTCACGTTCATGGTGATAAATCCCCACAACAACAGCTCTTGCAAAACATAGATGATCTTCATTATTAATTTCAATAATCGATTGTTTCTTCTTTGCGAAAACTTTTGAATCCAATATTTCTGTACCCCTAACTCTTTTACCACTTCCACTTGGGGGTACCGTATGTGTGATATCGAATGTCATGTGACCATCGTTCAAGACGAATTTCTCATTCGACTGTAGAACTTTTTCAATCTCGTCCAATATAGTATGACTCTCCAACTCCTCCACATATAGAAAGGGTATATGAATCCCCATATCCAATGACCGGTGATTGATGGTAATTCTGATCATATCCCTCGATTCAGCCTTTAACTTTTGAACGATTTGTTGGATAACATCGTCGAATAAGGCAGTCAGTTGCTGGGGTTGTAACTCATCGAATTTCTTAAAGCACGCCGCCAGCACACGGGAATCTGTATTGAATTTTCTTGACTTCTTTTTTCCCACTTCTTTTAAGGCGTATAGACTTTTCATATCCAAAGATTTTTTGTCTCCACTTTCTTCTTTCTTGGGTAAAAATAGCCCAGCATGACTTTCTTCTTTCAAAGATTTTTTATCTTCTTTCAAATTTTTTCTCTTTTTGGTTGACGGTGGAAATTTCTCATCGTTTTCTTCTTTCAAAGATTTTTTGACTTCACCATCGTTTTCTTTTTTCAATGGTAAACTTTTTCTCTTTTTGGGTGGAAATTTCTCATCATCGCTTTCACCATTGCTGCTACTATCTGGATAGACTAGGATTCTTTTTCTTTTCTTTGCCGGTAGTAATTTTTTTCTCTTCTTCGACATCGGCTGAATTGCCTCATCGTCACTTGTACTGTCTGAATACGGTACTAACCTTTTAGACATGGTTTTATGACCGATTGCGAGTCAAGTAATGTCCCAGAACTCAAAAAATCCTAGCTTTTTTATATCTTTTTCAGACCAAGAGTGTATAAAAAGAAGCGTTACGGCTGAAATCTTCATCATTCTTCGGAAAGATTTCAAACAGGACAACTGGTAGAAAAATGAGTGGGTTCAAGCTACAAAGTACAACACCAAAGAGAATGTACCTGTATGTTAACCCATACACTCACGACTATGAGATCACCAATATACCGTCAAGATATCAAGTCTACCATACTGGGAACTACGTGGGATCATTTCTATCCCACCAACATTTTGCAGAAAAAGATACCTATCGTATCACCAGAGTCCTGGATCAAGCAACATTCGACAAGCGCCATGGAGTGAGTGATATGACAACGAATATCTGTTTTACATGCAACAGATCAGGACATTGGGCTAGACAATGTCCAGAAAAAGAAAAAATGATGTGGAGATTCGTCTCTGTCTTCGTGGACCCCTACAGTCACGATGTTAAAATTTCGCCAACAATGGAAACCGGGAGAGAATTCCAACATATGAAATACGTTGGGGCTCTATTATCCTATAAAGTAGACGAGAATAAATGGAAGACAAAATCGTCACAGACTACAACTTCATTGATAGGAAATCAGATCGAGCAGGAGATCGAAAATATGGAGCATGATAACACAGAAATCAACGACACAGAAATCTGTAGAATTCAAGTAGAAATACATGATAAGCCGCAACAAAGTTCGCAAAAAAATAAACTTTCTTCAGAGGATACTCTTATACTCGATCAAAACAATGAACCCTCTTCGCTGTCTGGAGAGGAGCAAAACAACGAACAGATATCTCAGAAATCTTCAGGATCTGAAGAAAAGAAAATCAACGAGAAAAGAGAAAAGAAAAAGAAGAACTGTTTCTTCTGCAAAACAAAAAAACATGGCGCAAAAATCTGTCCAGATATTGTGTTGAAAAATAACAATGATGAACACAATAATGGAAACAGTAAGAGGAAACGCAAGAGTGAATGTGAACCTGACATTCCGAAGAAAAAAAGAAAAACGTGTCTGTAAAAATGTGCTAACATTTTCAAAGAACTGTTTCAAAGAACTGTTTTCAAAAAAATTCAAATATTTCTAGAGTTCAATGTTTCATTGTATATATTTTACCAGTTTATTGTTTTAAATAAAAATTTTCATTGTAATGATTATTGTACAAAAGTTTTAAATAAAAAAGTTTTAAATAAAAGATATAAAAACATATAGGACTTGACTTTTTTGTTTTTGACAATTTGAAGAAAGTAAAACTTTCTTGGTATTGGGTAGCCCTGAAAAGGACTGTTTTTAAAATTAAAGAGAACGTATTCTTCACCATTTCAATGAAGGATACATTCTCATTAATTTATTCTGCCAACCGCGATGCTCTGTTGGCGGTATCAGTTCTGATAAGTCCGGGTAAATATTACCCATCTTGACGATTGGGGTACGAGTATAAAACTCATACCCTCGTCTTGCGAAGAACTCCCGAAGAGCTTTATGCTTTAGCCTCTTCCTTTCTTCTACCTCGTCTTCTTTCTTTTCCATGGCCTCTTGCTCCCATTTTTCTTTCATTTCTTTCATTTCTTTCTTATTCTTCTTGCTGGCAAACAGCCCACAGCAGAATTTTGATAACTTCATCGTGAAATGAGTTAATACAAGAATAAAAATGCTGGCTCTTTTATAGCTTGACAGAGGGATTGACCTACTTCACGTTAGAATTAAAAGCGCGAACGTGGGCGAGAGCATGTAGATAGAACATAATGTACTATATGATCTATCTACAATGTCTAAGAGTATCAGTTCCAAAAAAATGTAACGAAACTAACGATTGGTTAACGTTAATTCCAAGTCAAAGTAGGTCAATCCCTCTGCCAAGCTATAAAATCAGTGAACTTCTTCTATAGTCATTCGACTCTCGTTCTCTCGAGTAAGACGAATAAATCATAAAGTAACCAAAGCGAAAAAAGAATTCAAAATATGGAACAGATAAACCATCAAATAATTGATGCTCTCCAAGACTATTTAAATGCTGGTGAAGATCTGTTGGTATTAAGAAGACAGCTCATAGCAGTTCAAAGACATCTAGAGCAGATAACACACCCATACAGAGAGCTCGGAGAAAAATTACTTGAGCTGTTTATGCAGACAACAACTCCAGAGCTCATATTAGTTGACGTTGAACTCGGGAGAAAGATCACCACGAAGGATGGTACAATGACAATCACAAGAAGAACTGGAAGTTGTCCCATCTGTCATGCAAATTTTGGTTGCTGTCATTAGACGAGGAAAAAGACAGTCTAATCTCCAAAAACAGTCCTTTTCAGGACTAACCAAAACCTTAAAAATCTATCTTTAACAATTGTCAATTTGTAGATGTGTTGTTGTACTTTTTTGCAGAGAGAAAAACTTTTTATCGATAGAAAATTTTTCAAATAAAAAATCTTGTAGAGAAAAAATTTTCAAAAAAATCTTACAGAGAAAATTTTAGCGATAGAAAAAATTTTAGCGATAGAAAAAATTTTTACGCTTAAAAATTTCGGATAAAAATTTTCGGATAAAAATTTTTACAATTTTTAAAAAGATTTGCAGATTAAAAACTAGGGACGAATGAAGCTAGGGACGAATAAAACCTAAGGTTGGGTAAGTCTAGACGATGTGATTTTCGGGAAATGTCGGAAAAAACCCACACTCAGATCATATAGTTAGGTAATGTCTAAAGATCATATTGCTAGGAGCCAAAGAAAAGACTAAGTCCAACGGTTGTAGAGAAAGATAGACGAGCAAAGACGGAAAAAGCCTAAGTCCAACGATGATCTCTGGCTGAACCAAGCTGAGGAGGGAAAAATAACCCATATTGTGGTGAAAAAAGACTAAGTCAAACGTTGATAGAGAAAGGATAAGACGAACAAAGACGGAGAAAAAAGACTAAGTCCAACGATGACAGAGAAAAAAGCCTAAGTCCAACACGGTGATAGAGAAACAACAGCTCTCAGCCGAACAAAGACGGTAAAAAAAGACTAAGTCCAACGATGCTCTCTGCCTGGCCCAGCGTAAGTAGAGAATATAATCCATATCGTGGAAAAAAGACTAAGTCCAACGATAGACTCCGCCTGAACCAACCTGTTTGTTTACATTAGGCGGAACTACTTTTTAATACAATTGTGAAAAAGACTAAGTCCAACAAGGGTCTTTGGGTTGATCCAAGCTGAAAAGGGGAAATAACCCATCGAATTTTGGCGGGAAAACGTCTCGACCAATCAAAACGTTTGTTTACGTTTGTTTACATCAGTCGGAACTACTTGTTTACAGCAGCCGGAACTACTTTTTAATCCAATTGTGGAAAAAAGACTAAGTCCGACGGTAATAGAGAGAGAAAGATCAACCCTCCAAAAAAGACTAAGTCCAACGAGGGTTTCTACCTGAACAAACTGCCGGAACTACTTTTGTCCGAGGTCTACCCTCCCGAGACTAGTAACGGACTATTTATTATTGTATTCATATGTCGCGGAAACCGAATCACGCCAAAATTGCAGTGATGCGGCATTTTTTCTGCTCGGGAGGGTAGACCTCGGACAAAAATGGCACTCAGGGAGGGTAGACCTCGGACAAAATGGCACTCAGGGAGGGTAGACCTCGGACAAAACGCGTTTTGTCCGAGGTCTACCCTCCTATACTACTCTCCCTGTTTATATACACCGTGATTAATCCATCTTGATACGACCCCGTTGATTAAAAGCCCTGGAGCAAAAATTCTTTTGAAAACATTATGGGAAACGGAGAACAGTTGGTGACCACAATAAATCATACAGTATACCGACAAGACCTGTCCTTTTTCGAATGAGCTACCCCCAAACCCGCCGCAATTTGCAGATAAACATGCTTTCGATCGACATGTTTGTGAACATTCTAACCCATAATCCATCAGCGATTAAAAGTATTCAAATGGGCTTTTTTTTTTTTTCAATTTCAAATCAATGATTTCCGATCTACTATTGTAATGCTAATGGTAGTTCTGCGCATGTCTCATTTATGTAATGTAATGGTAACATTCAACCAGTTGATAAAATATTCAGGTTTATTTATTTGAGCCGTGCTCTGTGAAAAGGAAGCTTAATGCATCTGCGAAAAGTTTCGACCCAGGTCATCCTGCGCAGTCCGCGCAGGCTGACCTGGGCCGAAACTTTTCGCTATTCAAGTTTCCGTACGTCAAAGGACCAGTACTACGTCATGATTTAGAAAGTTGTTCGACAAAAAGGATTTTCATAGGTCTATAATAATATGACGACTCGCTCGGTATCATCCATCACGGAGATGCATTAAGCCCCCTTTTACCAGAGCACGACTCGTGTTTTTCCCCATATTTCTTTTTGTCTAAATAATGATCGCATGCTTGCTGCTAATTGATACCTTCACCGTGCTTTGTTCTCTATTCTTTGATGATACTAGATTGAATCAAAATAATTTCCTGTGATATCAAACACTCAATTATTTCATTTTTAAAACGTACTCCCACGCTCGTTTTTCATAGAAATCTGTAATTATACAAATCTAGTCTGGTGTTCTGCTCACAAAAATTGATATTTCTAATTTTGCCCTAAATCTATATTCCAAGATGCAATCCGATTGGCTGGTCAATGTATTTTATATTTTGATTTAAGGAGTGTACAACAGAATGGGTATCACGTGACCAAAAAGAACATTCGTATTGGTACCTGGTACGGGGTCTGTCTGTTAAATAGCATGCGTAAAACAAGTACATACTATATATAAGCCACGTTCTGATAAAACGGGGCTTAATGCATCTCTGTGATCCATGATACCAAGCAAGTCATCACATAATTATGGATGGATAAAATCCATTTTGTATATGAACCGACTGATTCATGAGGTACACTGGTCCTGTGACATGCAGAAAACTGACCAACAGTGAAAAGTTTCGGCCCAGGCCAGCCTGCGCGGATTGCGCAGGCTGACCTGGGTCGATACTTTTTCGCATATGCATTAAGTCCCCCTTTCACAGAGCATGGCTCATTTAAAACAAATTAAATATTAGCATTTTAAGCTCTGTTAAAGGCCACAGCAGCATTTCGCACTGCACCTTTTTTACCATATGTAATCTAATCTCTTACCACACAATCCTGGGTTTCAACGACTCGAAGTAAGAAGCTTTTTGAAAACATCGTGGGAACAGGAGAAAATGCTGGAAACCAGCATTTTCTCCTGTTCCCACTGTGTTGTCTACCTATTCAAAGAACCAACCCTATCATTTGTGCCACATTTGATTTGTTGTCTGCAAAATGCTTTCAGTTGAGACCGTTCGTAAAATCTGTTAAAGAGTTAAGGTAAGGCATTGGGAAATGTAGCTAGCAAAGCTCTAAAAAAAAAAGAAGTGTACTTGATTGAATAAATGGACAGAAATATAGCAACTATATTTCTTCTAATGTTCAACCGACGAATATTCGTTCAAATTCGTTTGACCCTTTACCAAAAAATTCTTAAAAAAAAAAACATCTGAGGAAGATGCCGTTTAAATTGAAAACATTGTGGAAAAAGGAGAAAATGCTGGAAACAGGCATTCTTATCGCATATGTCACAATGTTTTCTGCCTTTTTCAAAGACAAATACTATCTTTTGTGCCACATTTAATTTTTCGTCTGCAAATGCTTTCAATTTCTAATTTTCAACCAACGAACATTTGTTAAATTTCGTGTAATTCAAATATTCTATGTGATTTGTAAATTTCCTCCGAAGACAGGAATTCACTAATCATTTTTTATAATGAAAAAAAAAGGGGGGGACTGGATGTTGACTTCTTATTGATTGATTGATTGTATGGTATTTAACGCCGTTTTCAACATTATTTCAGTTATATCGCGGTGGCCAGTGCACTTATCCATGTTTTCCTGGAGTTTCTTTTACCAGTACTCCACACAATATTCTTTCCAAGCCACTGGCTTCTTTCACTGACTTCTTAACGTTAACTGAAAGAAAGCCAAACTTTAACACGTGGCTCAGTTAGCATAAAAAAAAAGTTTCAAATCTTAATTATACTTGAGAAATGCTCAGGCAAAAGGGGGCTTAATGCATCTCCGTGATCCATCATACCAAGCAAACCATTACCTAATTATGGATCCATAAAATCCATTTTGTCTAACTACCGACTGAATCACGAAGTACAGTAACACTGGTTGTTTGACGTGCAGAAAATTCACCAAAGTCAAAAAGTGTCGGCCCAGGTCAGCGAAATGCGTAGGCTGACCTGGGTCGATACATTTTGCAGATGCATTAAGCCCCCTTTTCACAGGGCAAGGCTCATTTTATTTTTGAAAGTGCCATTAAAACAGACATAGCTGTTCTCCATGACCTATGCATTACCTTAACTCCTTGCCAGACGACAAAATTTTAGCCTTGTCCAAACTGAAAGCATTTGCAGACGACAATTTAACTGTGGCTCAAATGGTGCAACTTTTCTTTGATAGGGTAGAAAACATTGTGGGAAAAGGAGAAAATGCTGGTTACCAGCATTTTCTCCTTTTCCCAAAATGTTTTCAACAGGCTTCTTTCCCAGAGGCGTTCAAAGGCGGCATTGTAAAGAGTTAAAGCACTTCTGCTGCAGAGTAGATAAGAATGTATTTTATGGACCCATAATGGTGCGATGAGTTGCTTTGTGCAGTGCATCACGGAGATGCATTAAGCCCCCTTTTGCCAGAGCAAGACTCACGTGTATAGTTTTCGTCCAACACGTGTACTCGGACATTCTCTTTCTTGTTGTTTCTGACTGTATTGGATACCGGTTGACTGTTGATTGTGACAGTTTTTAATTAATTTTCCCCCGTCGCTGAATTAAGCTGAAGATCAGCGGCAATACTATAAAAATGATCGTGTTCGCACTCAATGCAAATCGAGAGAAACCATAACATTTCCGGAATAAATCGGCGCATTCCTCTTGAAAAGTCTATTTCGGTGAAACTTTTTGTCTTCCCAGAATTTGATTACAGAGCCTCGATAGTTATTTTAGGTAAACTGATTTATGTTTTTGCCTTTCGCTTAATTTGATTTCGCCATTGGTTGGAAATGTGTTACAAGTTACCGCGGAGATGTAAAATAAAATCTCATTTCCGGCGAATAATTATCGGTAATGTACATTTGATATCACTACGAAGCAGCCTCTGGAAATTTTTGTGTTCAAGTGTGTGCAACGAATATTTACAAATCGTTTTTGATAATATCTTACAATAAAAAAAGAAAAAGTTTTGAGAAGTTACAAGTCGAAAAGATATCCATTCATAAAGTAGGCTTTAACCCCAAAAAGTTGTGTTAAAAAATTAGTCTGATCTACAGTTTGTACTTTGTCAAAGAATTTCAGTCAAAATACCTTGGGTCCGAATTCACCAAGCCTTCTGAAGAACATTCTTAGTGTTATTCTTCAGATTTTTCCAAATTCGAAAGTAACACACCTTCTGATTGGCTAAACCGAATGGTTTAGCCAATCAGAAGTTGTGTTACTTTCAAATTTGGAAAATCTTGGAGAATAAGACAAAGAACGTTCTTACGAATGGTTGGTGAATACGGACGATGATATTCTAATTCAAAATAGAAAGGGCTATTTCAATTATTAAACGATAACCAGTCTGATTTTTATACCCGCAAAACTTACTATGCATTATGTACAAGACAACTCTGAAAGAAACTGAAAAAATAGATTTTAAGCTGTAACAGACAAGCGTTTTGTAGTAAGCAATTGCTCGGTCACCCTCAATAATTTCAAAGAAGTCAAACGCAGGGGCGATCAAGTTTTGACAGTTTTTTGCAGAGCAAGATTTGAGATAAGAAGTAGTGTGCTGTTGTAAAAAAAAAATCAAAGCGCCAAAGGCACTGAAGGCTTGGGCATCTGAAAGGGTGAAGAAGTAAGAAGATGAGGCACAGAAGCTCAAAATTTCTATCACATTTGTACAGGCTTAAAACTGCTAGATCACATTTGTACAGACTGATAAATTTGTACAGACTAATTAACAAAAAATATTTACATTGTCTCACACTGACAGTCTGTAGCGCTGACAACAGAATGGAAAAAAAATAAATTTGTAAAGGCTAATACAATGAGTATTTTCGTAAAGTCTTGGCCTCGTAGTCTTTATGGATTCAAAGGAGATAAGTTCAGAAGGATTTTCTTTTTCCTTTTTTCTTCCTTTGAGTTGCTTTGGCAACCAGTCAAAATGAGCAGCATGTAAAAAGGAAATACTGTTGATAAATGTGGCCTATATGGTGCATACAAGGTTAAATATCCTGTATTGACAGTTTAGAAGATCAGATTGCACCGAGTAAGAAGTCTGCCGCTCGATTAAAAACAAAACGCCTACCACCTGATGCTATACTCAGGTCAAGCAGTTAATTATCGATGAATTGCGAAGGAGATCAAGAATCAAAATCAGATAACACTTAATGGGAAGTCTGATCTTTGATATAACACACCCGCCATTTAGGTCTTCTTGACTGGTTCTCCATGGCTCGTATTAAAAAGTTTTATACCCTGTGTAACATTACATATTCGATTTTGTGTGCCGAGTTTGTAATGCCCAATATGGGTCGAAACTGTCATGGTCCGAGATGTCATACGATATTGCAACAACTCTGACAAGAAGAATTAGGCATCGTACATACTGGGCCAATTAAATACATATTTATACCTTTAAATATCAGCAGCACAATAATTTTGCGACAATAAATCTTACCGAGGTTTTGGTATGTTCAGCTGTTTTAGGGAAAGAGCACATCGTCTGCGTTTTGTCATGCACATTGTGTCAAAAAATAGGAGAGACGAAAGATTCCGAGTAGTGTTCGGCAACATCATTCATCGAAACTCGGCCGATTCCGTAACTACATCTTAAGATTTGATCAACGGATCACCCGCTGTTTCCCTAATGTTTCTTTCAGTGTTACAGCGCACTGATTTGCACTTATAAATAAGATCATAAGGGCTCGAAATTCTTAGTCAAACACGCTTATACGATTAACATTGACAATCTCTCATATTTCTTTGTGAACTTTAACGTAACTTTGATGTTTAAACCGAAATAATTTTTATCATTTTTGGGGGTCGTTTCTTTCAGCGTAGTGAGATGGATTGCAAGCAGTACGTTTCACTATTACTCAGTTTTTTCCGTAAATGCTCGGATCATGCGCATGGGGTTGAAATTTTGGTATACGAATACTATGGCCTCGGGCTTGGCAAGCCAAACCCAGGCTAAAAAATTAAAACGACAGCAATATACGTAAGCGGTGCTCTGGGAAAAGTGTGTGTATGGGGGGGGGGGGGGGAGGGGGGGGGGTATCCATTATATCAAGGAAGTGGTCGCATGAAAAAAAAAAATTGTCTTGAAGACGGTCGAATCATGAGGTGAAATGGTCCTTTGGCATGACAAAAATTTATCGATAGCAAAAAGTTTCGATCCAGATCAGCCTGAGCATACTGGGTGGATAGTGGATACTTATAGCAGATGTATCAAATCACCTTTTCACTAAGCATGACACACACTCATGTATTTAGCAATCGATTTTGAGGACTGTTGATCAGTGGACTGTGTAAGGTATCGCAAAGGCCAATTTTCGTTCTATTTTTGTTTCTGACGTTATCCCGCGAGACGCTCGGAATTGAAGGTGTTTAATTATTTACCACAAATTGTCCCTTTGAAAAAAAAATAAGGCTCGGCGTTTTTCACTCACCACAAATCGGCCGAGTCCGTACCTACATCTAACCTCCATTCGGCATACCTCGGGTGATCCGGTGATCAAATCCCTCGGCTGTATCACGTAGCATGATATGCACCTACACGGTACATTTCGCACATCTCCGGAAGCACACCGCTTTACCATTATTAAAATTGTAAATCTCCTCTTAAAAAAGAAAACGTGAGTAAATTTTCTATCGTTATCTTTCTAAGAATATTTCAGTCGGCAAACAGTTCGTACATTCAACTTTTAGCGTAGTTTATCAATTTCGTTGGGAGCTTTCATCGACAGATCGATAGAAGTGAATAACTTCATCGTGGTTGTTCATTTCGTTGCTAAGCGATCTACAAGGGCGCCGCCATGTTTAAGATCATGTGATTGGTAGTTCAAAATGGAAGCCTCCTATATACGGACGAGGTTAGATGTAGGTACGGAATCGGCCGAGTTGTGACGAGTGACTTCGTCTGTATCAATGAGGTCGTCATATTGAATCAACTTTCAATCTAGATTGATTACCTCGCCTCATTCAGCTAAGTGTATACTTGTGCGTGACGGGGAACATTTTACTTTCAGCCATGCGATCTTAACCCTTACGGTTCTAAGCGCGACTCACTAACCCTTTGCGAACAGTGTAGATCAAGATCAGACTGCACAGAACGTGTAGTCTGATCTTCGATCTACACTGTCCGATAAGGAGATGTAGTTCTCCAAAGAATAAGTTTGAAATATCAATATTCGGTTTTTTACTACGGTCTTAAAAGTTTTATTTAACCCTTTCCCAAACAAGCCCTGGTTTTCACGTGTCTGCAGTACAAGTCTTTTGAAAACACTGTGGGAAAAGGAAAAATTGCTCGTAATTTCTCCTTTTCCCACAGTGTTTTCTACCCTTTTTGAGAACTTCCTGCCATTTTCATCAAATTTAAAATTGTCGTCTGCAAACTCTTTCAATTTGGACCAGTCTAAAATTTTGTCATTTGGTAAAGAGTTAACTTATTTATCGGGATAAGGGTCAAACATGGCGGCGCCCTTGTTTTTTATCAGCGACAACAACGACAGTGGATTTATTTACGTTTATATGGATCTGTCATTGAAAACTGCTGACGAAATACGATAAATCACGTTTAATACCTATCCTGCTAAATCAGTCAGATAAAACTTTCAAGCCGATCGAAAATGCTGAATTATTTTATTTCAAAATATCTCCTTATCGGACGGACAATATAGATCAAAGATCAGACTGCACGTTCTATGCAGTCTGATCTAAATCTACACTTTCCGCAATAGGTCAGCGAGTTGTGCCTAGCAGCTTAAGGTTAAAATGGTATGAATATAGGATATTTTTATTTGTAAATGAACGTTGGATATTGTACCATAAACATAGCAGTGGAGTCTTACTGTATGAGTTGTAAACCGGCCTATTTCCGGCGAAGGAATGTAAGGCGTATGCGAATATAACACTACGTCATAGAACCGAGGGGTTTGATCAATGGATCTCCCGAGGTTTGCCGAATGGCTGCTATTCAAACAGTGTAGATCAATGTCAGGCAGCACAAATCGTATTTAACAATTAATTTCGAATGCTATTGATTAGCAAACTGTGGGTAGTGCAAAGTTCAATCTTATTTCTATTTCTGACATTATCCCGTGAGACGCTCGGTGGTTAATTATTCACCACAAATTATCCCTTTTAAAGCCAAAGAGCGAAATTAGATGTTTTGACAACGATTTAGAGCAAGATCAGACTGCACGATACGCAATATCAAATCTTGGATCTACTCTGTAAATAGATATATATATATATCTCTTAAGATATTTGAAAAAAAAGTTGAAAGTACGGCATTTGAAGTTCGTCAAAGAGAAAAAAAAAATCATTAAGTTATGCAGTCGTTTAAGGATAAAATCCATTACCCTTGGGCTGCTAAGGGCGACTCACTGACCTTTTGCGGACAGTGTAGATCAAGATCAGACTGCACAGAACGTGCAGTCTGGTCTTGGATCTACACTGTCCGATTAGGGGATATTTCTCCCCCACCCGACCCCAACCAAAATGACTTTGAAATAGCAACATTTGAGTTTTTAGTATCGACTTGAAGGTATCATTTAACTTTTGGGAAAAGGAGAAAATGCTGGTAACCAGCATTTTCTCCTTTTCCCCCCAATGTTTTCTACCGTTACATATACGGATTCTTTCATGTGAGCCTCATTCAACTTGTCGTCTGCATTCATTTTGGAGAAACCAAAAAAAAAAATTGTCGACTGGTAAAGGGTTAATTCTACAGAGAGGCAGACAGAGGGATTGTGCTCTGAATGTTTTATAAGCTTACATGGAATAAAAAGGTGGCGCATTCAAGAAGGTCAGGGGTCAAGTTTGGGAACATATCCATTGACACCCACGTGACCTCCTTCTAATGCGTTCAAGCTAATTGTTGAAGCACATTTTGTCCATCTGTTTTCTAATAGTATGGTACGTTAACCCTTTCTTTTGACAATGTTTGAGGAGTCCTGCATGGCCCAGTGGTAAAGTGTAGGACTTGTAACCTGGAGGCTCCGGGCTCGAGCCTCACTGGAAGCATTGAGCTTTTCGTAGGAGTATACTGAGGTAGGACACTTCTGAGCATTAGCCTAATGCTAGTGAAACCAATGATATGTACAAAATTATGTGAGCTGTGCCATGATATGACCTACATACTGTAATGTTGAAAGGGGAGTAAAGCACCATTCAATTAACCTTTTCCCAAACAAGCCCTGGTTTTCACGTGTCTGCAATACAAGTCTTTTGAAAACACTGTGGGAAAAGGAGAAATTGCTCGTAACGAGCAATTTCTCCTTTTCCCACAGTGTTTTCTACCCTTTTTGAGACCTTTCTGCCATTTTCATCAAATCTAAAATTGTCGTCTGCAAACTCTTTGAATTTGGACCAGTCCAAAATTTGTCGTTTGGGAAAGGGTTAATTGAAAATATATGTTTGTTTAGGGGAAGACTTCTACCTGAAGAAGGAAAACAGCAACAAAACCACCACCATCAAGAACAACAGGGACAAGAAGAAAACAACAAGAAGAGATGAAAGAAGAAGAAAAAAAAAAGAAGAACAACAACAACAACAGCAACAACAACAACAAAAAGTGCAAGAGCAAGAAAAGAGGAACAAGAAGAGGACGACGAAAGAAGGAAGTATAAGAAGAGGAGGAAAAAGAAGATACAACTTTTCTGTCTGCAAAAGCGCATTGAGTAGCGTTTAGCAGCCAAAGGGTTAAGTCTGTACCGCACGATAAAATCTTTGAATTATCCAAATTGAAAGCATATGCAGACAAGAAATTTAATGTTGCTCAAATGATGGAATTACGGATCTAAAATCCTGAAAACATTGTAAATAACATGCTGGTAACCAGCATTTTCTCCTTTTTCCACAATATTTTCAAAAGCATTCTTCTTCGGGGTCGTTAAAAGTCCGGATTACTTGGTAAACGGTAAATATGGTTAAATTTTTGTTTTGAATCGTGATTATTCAGAAAATAATGGCTTTTTTCAACTTTTTACATAATGCTGACGATTCCAGAATGCGTATGACAAAAGTCAATTATTTTTAAGACCATTAGGGATTTGTATTAATTTACAAGTAACTGTTGGTAATTTTTCGAGGCTAGGAAACTATCGACTTTCGTACAAGTTAATGAAATTGCTACTTAACTCTGACAGCGCTCCGATCTCCCGTGAGACTGGTTTACTTTAGCAGAGAGAGAAAAAACGATCGAAAAAGTCAGTTTGTTTAGAATAAATGACCTCTTTAGATTTTTATAATTGTACCAAATTTCGAAACGATTTATCACTGAAATAAGTAAGGAGCTATCTGGCAAACCATCGGTAAACACGAACAGACGAATGCAAGAAAAATACTTTTTATCACGTGTTTCCTTAATGGGCTACGTAGCCTTTTATGGTATTTTCAGATTTCGCACCAGAATTTCTCAAAGGTTTTTGAACTGTCAGTTGATTAATAATAAAGATCGAATATGTGGGATCTTATTAACCCTTTACCACACAATGACGCCTTTTGACGCCCCTGAAAGAAGCCTTTTGAAAACATTGTGGGAAAAGGAGAAAATGCTGGTAACCAGCATTTTCTCCTTTTCCCACAATGTTTTCTACCCTATCAAAGAAAAATTGCACCGTTTTAGCCAAACTGAAATTTTCGTCTGCAAATGCTTTCAATTTGGAGAAGGCTAAAATTTTGTCGTCTGGTAAAGGGTTAAACAAGAAATATCTTTTAAAAAAGATTGACGGCATAAGAGATACTGGAATATGAATATTGAAACTGTTTTGTGGCTCAATATGAAGAAAAATAATGAAAAGTAACCTCACGAGCAATTGCCTCTTTTTCCTCACTGTTTTTCATTTTGTTGAAAAGTAATAGGCTGTTGGGTTATTGGGTAACGCTTATGAAAATATTAAATTTCCAAATAACACAAGAAAACAAAAATTCTCTATTACATTATTTTTCTATGGTATGAATGAAGGTCCCAGGGTATCGATAAGCAATAGCAACATTTGTTAATACATGTAGTGGTTTCATAAATGTGTGAGCAACTATGCCAGCAGGGGCCCGCCGAATAAACATGTGCATATTTATGACCAATTGCAAATTACCATCTATTCTTTCTTCATCAGTACCAAGAAGTAGGTCAAAAGCCAGTGCATTCAGCTACGCCGAAAACAGTATGATGACGTCATGTCTGGGTCTGTATTCACCAACCATTCTTAAGCAGAGACAGGATAGGAAAATCTCGGCGTAAACTTATTCTACATATGGCAATGTTGACTGGTACCTTTCTCTCTCTCATACTCGTCGGTTTACTGTAAACTATAGGACCAGTTGAATTTGGGGGGTCTATATAGAAGAAGACGGTGTTTTATCAGTTCTTTTTGGTGATCTTGCGTTAAAATATTACTTCTTTTCGAGACTTTAAGTGAAGGACCAAAAGGTTGATTTGCAATCGGTAACGTTATCTTTATGAGATTCAGGCCCGTATGTATATAGACCTCGCAAATTCAACTGGTCTCATAGTTTACAGTAAACCGACGAGTGAGAGAGAGAGAAAGGTACCAGTCAACATTGCCATATGTAGAATGGGTTTACGCCGAGATTTTCCAACCCTGTCTCTGAAAGCATCCCGTTATTTTAACGTCAGATTTGCAAGCACGTTTTTACTGCATGTGAACGTCCATTGTTTTACATATTTTTGAGAAAGGTTCGTGTTATATTTTGTAGTATTTATCAGTGTTTGAAAAATCTCTCTCTCTCTCTCTCTCTCTCTCTCTCTTCAAAGTCTCTATTTTACAAACGTGTGATCATTCGAAATCATTGCTCGATCTGAAGTATTTATTCGGACAGACTTAAGACTTATCAGATAGCAAATTAAACAAGAAATTTTGTCTGCGTGCATATCAACGCCGACCATTGTTTCGACAATGGTTATGAGGGAAAGCAGCCAGTGGCTTCGAAAGAATATTGTCCGTAGTACTGGTAAAAGAAACTCCAGAAAAGCATGGATAGGTGCACTGGCCGCCGCGATATAACTGAAATAATGTTGAAAACGGCGTTAAACACCATACAATCAATACAATCAATTGTCTGCGTGCATGCTTATACTCGTGTTAATGAAAGATGATAAAAGATACAATATGTACCAAAATTGCCGTTTTGCTAGCTTAACCTTACGGGTATAATTCTGGGTTCTTATAATTGCCCAGACGTACACATTTATGGAAAAGAGCTTTGAGCGCCAGTCGTTCTTTTAACTCTTTACCAAACGACAAAATTTTAGACCAGTCCAAATTGAACGCGTGCGCAGACGACAAATTAAATGTGGCTCAAATGACAGAATGTGTGTATGGAAAAGTAGAAAACATCGTGGGAAAAGGAGAAAATGCTGGTTACCAGCATTTTCTTCTTTTCCCACAATGTTTTCAATGCCTTCTTTCTGCAGGGTCGTTAAAAGTCGGGATTGTGTGGTTAAGGGTTAAAGGGAACAATAACAATCCTTTGGAAAACGCGTAAAAAGCTAATTCGTGCCTTTGCGGACAGTGTAGATCAAGATCCGACTTCACAGAACGTGCAGTCTGATCTTGGATTTACACTGTCCTATATTTTGTGATATTTGGGCCACATCAATATAAAAAGTGCAACATCCTGGATTTTTCTTTCGTAAGATGCAAATATGAGCTATGCTCTGTGAAAAGGTGACTTAATGCATCTGCAAAAGGTATCGACCCAGGTTAGCCCGAGCAGCTGACGCAGGCAGACCTGGGCCGACACTTTTTGCTACTGGTCAATTTTCTGCAAGTCCAAGGACCAGTCTACCTTATGATTCAGTCGGTTGTTAGACAAAATGAACTTAATGGATCCATGATCATGTGATGACTTGCTTGGTATCATGCTTCATGATGACGCATAAAGCCCCCTTTTGCCAGAGCATGGTTCAACTATCTTTACGCCATTAGGACCGAGAAGGTATACCATCTTATCATATGTTACTGTTGCGTGTCTGTACGACGTATTTCATACATGCACTCCAGAAACAGACCTCTTATCTTCATATCTTCATGGCTGTTCAGCTTTCCTCTGTTGCCCCATGTTAACCCTTAGGCTGCTAATCGCGACCGACGGACCTTTTGCCGACAGTGTAGATCCAAGATCAGACTGCACAGAACGTGCAGTCTGATCTTGGATCTACACTGTCCGATAAGGAGACATTTCCCCCAATCTCCAGGATCTGCACTGTCCGAGAAGAAGATATTTCCCCCAACCTCCATAACTTAGAAATATCAACATACTGGCTTTTACCATCGGATTGAAATTTTCATTTAAATTATTCAGCAGGATAAGGGTGAACAGCAGTACTCGGAATCAACTGTTAACCCGTACAGCTTGTTGTTCATGGGCTGTTACTTCGAAAAGTGACTAAGCCATAACTGTCTTCAGTTTTAACAATACTTTTCTAGACCGAAAATACCTCCCTTCTACTCGCTGGACACGTGACTATAAATTATGTGATGGTGGCGTGGTCGTGTTTTGATCTTTATTGTTCGCAGCAATATGACATGGTATTGTGTTTAACAGTTTCCAAGATCAAGTTAGTACAGTCATGGTTAATACCACCGCCATCTTATGCCAAGCAATCCCACACTGTGTTCGAAAGCCTATTTCCTCGAGCTCGTTAGAGATTGGGATTATTTGGTGAAGGGTTGATTCTTTCGTCCCTCAATGCAGGAAAATAAGCTTCTGCGGACATGTGAGTCATGATTTGACAAAAGGGGACTTAATGCATCTCTGTGATGCATTATACAAATCAAGCTATCACACAATTATGGATCCATAATAGCCACTTTTTTTTAACAAACGACCAAATCATTAGGTAGACTGGTCCTTGTACATACAGAGAATTGAGTAATAGCGAAAAGTTTTAGAACAGGTCAGCCTGCGCGGACTGCGCAGGCTGACCTGGATCGATACCTTTCGCGGATGCAGTAAGCCCCCTTTTCACAGAGCATGACTCATATATACTTGGCGCTGAATGAATTAAT
This sequence comes from Tridacna gigas, assembly GCA_945859785.2. Classification (NCBI taxonomy): domain Eukaryota; kingdom Metazoa; phylum Mollusca; class Bivalvia; order Cardiida; family Cardiidae; genus Tridacna; species Tridacna gigas. The sequence continues at coordinate 56,349,215 of OX244038.2, forward strand.
ACAGCGAGACACACTGAAGGCCAGATACTGTTTGGCTATATTATGACTAAGTAAAGGTTGCCGAGATTTATATACATAGAGAGAGATTTTATAATGAGCCATGCCCTGTGAAAAGTTGGTTTGAAATAATTGATGCATCTTCGAAAATTAACGACGCAGTCCCCGCATGCCGACCTGGGTCGAAACTATGTGCTACTGGTCAATTTTCTTTACGTCAAAGGACCATTCTACCTCATGATTCTGTCAGATGTTAGACAAAATAGATTTTACAAATCTATTATCGTATGAAGGTTTGCTCGGTACAATGCATCACGGAGATGCATTAAACTCCCTTTTGCCAAAGTGCTGTCAATATATATGAGCCATGATCTGTGAAAAGTGGGCTTAATGCATCTGCGAAAAGTATCGACCCAGGTCAGCCTGCGCAGTCCGCGCAGGCTGACCCGGGCCGAAACTTTTCGCTATCGGTTAGATTTCTGTATGTCCAAGCACCAGTCTACTTCATGATTATTAAATCGGTTGTTTAAAAAAAGGTGTCTATTATGGATCCATAATTATGTGATGGCTTGCTTGGGTATCTTGCTTCCCGGAGATGTATTAAGCCCCCTTTTGCCAGAGCATGGCTCATATGTACTATAATTACACTGAAGGAAATACATGCACATGTAATATATTCTTTGAAGCGTCTCTAAAATGTACTTTCAGTGCAGTACTTTCAGTGGTTTGATTCTGTAGGGTCACCTGAATTGGTTCTTCGCCATCATTCGCCGATTTCAGTTCCACAGCTCGAAGAAAAAAATGTTAACGGAGTCGTAAACGACTGCTGAATAGGCAATTTCCATGCACATACTAATTAAAACATTTGGGAAAGAATTAGCAAACATGGCGTTAAATGCCTATTACTGTCATCGAGACAGAAACAATTAGCCTATATAGTCTGTGTAACGATGGCTTCTGCTGTCTTTTGCCAAAAGTAAAATTGTTTTTCTGTTTTCTTTTTTCCTTCGAAATGAAATTTTAAATTTTAGCACAATAACTATTTAGTCTTAACAATTCAAAATAAATGAAACAAACATGCACAGTTTCTGTCACATGTCAAAGACATGAATGTTGAGTTTCAAAATATAGACCGTAGGTATTAGATACGACCGCACAGAATTTAATATTCCATCTTGGAATTTATGTATTCTAAAAACACCTAAATTATTCCTTTGTATCTGAAGTTTTCATATACTTGCTACCTGCTTCAGTAAGAAAAAAAATATCAAAATAGTCCAAAAGCCAGAGAGAAACCAAAATTAACCCTTTCCCAAACGACAAATTTTGGACTGGTCCAAATTGAAAGAGTTTGCAGACGACACTTTTGAATTTAATGAAAATGGCAGAAAGTTCTCGAATAGGGTAGAAAACACTGTGGGAAAAGGAGAAATTGCTCGTTACGAGCAATTTTTCCTTTTCCCACAGTGTTTTCAAAAGACTTGTACTGCAGACACGTGAAAACCAGGGCTTGTTTGGGAAAAGGTTAAAGGAAAGAAAACGCATTTTTTTTAATAGAGCCATGCTCTGTGAAAAGGGTGCTTAATACATCTCCGTGATGCACTGTACCGAGAACTAAATCCATAATTATGGATCCATAAAATCCATTTTGTAAAACAACCGACTGAATCATGAGGGATACTGGTCCTTTGACATACAGAAAATTGACCAATAGCGAAAAGTTTCGGTCCGGGTCAGCCTGCGCGGACTGCGCAGGCTGATCTGGGTCGATACGTTTCGCAGATGCAGTAAGCCCCCTTTTCACAAAGCATGGCTCAATAACAAGGTACAGAATGCACTAAACATGTGAGATGCTATTGCTTGTCACAAACAACTTCTCCTGTTCCTTGACTTCTCTTTGCGTTAGTGTTTAACCCCAATTTTTAACCATGTCTCATGCAACTATGTCAGAACAGCCTGTGGATCCATCCAAGCGTTGGTAAAAATTTTTTAACAACTATACCAAAATAACAAGGGTTTCGACTTCTCGAAAATCAAACCGTTTGCAGACGACAAATTAAATTTGGTTAAAATTGCGAAATTCGTCATTGAAAGGCTAGAAAACATTTTTGGAAAAGGAGAAAAGGCTGGTACCCAGTATTTTCTCCTTGTCCCCCAATGTTTTCAAAAGCCTTTTTCCGTCACGTCGTTAAAACTCGGGGTTCTGTGGTTAAAGTTTAACAAGCAGAGCTCTCTTTTTGACTCTTTACCAAACGACAAATTTTTAGACTGGTCCAAATTGAAAGCATTTGCAGACGACAAATTTAATATTCATTGGATGGTCAGATTTGCCTGTGACAAGAAAGAAAATATTGTGGGTAAAGGAGAAAATGCTGGTTACCAGCATTTTCTCCTTTTCTCACAATGTTTTCCAAAGGCGTCTTTCTAAGGGTCGTTAAAACTCGGAATTGTGTGGTAAAGGGTTAAGCCATTGAATGTATTAAAAAGAAAATGGAATAATTGAGCAGTAAGGAGAGAGGAATGATTCCTGTCGCAATTCACGAATCATTCCTCGGAGAGCGAGTTTTGACCAGCATCCATTGTTTTCTGAGTGCAAGGCCTGGCCTATAGGCGGATAAATATATGAGTAATGCTCTGTGAAAAGGGGGCTTAATGCATCTGCAAAAAGTATCGATCCAAGTCAGCCTGCGCAGTCGGCACAGGCTGACATGGCTCGAAACTTTTTGCTATTTACATATTTTAGGAACTTCAAAGGACCGCTTTACTTCCATACTCAGTCGATTGTTCGAGAAAATGGATTTTATGGATCCATAATCATGTGATGACTTGCTAGAAATAATACATCACGGAGATACATTAAGCCCCCTTTTCCTAGAACATGGTTCATTCTAAACAGTTTGCTTTCTTCAGGGGCTCGAAAAGCTCTTACTAAAGCTATGTGCTTTATGTGGTTTCTTTTTCTTTCCAGCAAGCTTTGTAATAACGACGAACATAATGGTTCAAGTCATTTGAAAAATTAAAGAAAAAGAAATCTCTGGGTCCGTATCCACCAACCATTCTAAGAATGTTCTTTGTCTTATTCTTCAAGATTTTCTAAATTTGAAAATGACACAACTTCTGATTGGCTAAACAAAATGGTTTAGCCAATCAGAAGTTGTGTTACTTTCAAATTCAGAACATTCTGGAGAATAAGACTAAGAACGTTCTTAAGAATGGTTGTTGAATACTGACCCTGTTCTGTTTTGTATTGGGTTGGGACAGGAACCCCCGCCGCTCACTCTCTCTCTCTCTCATTCTGTCAGACTGATAAGGTTCTTTCTCGCCGGATGATTAAACACCTAACAGGCAACAAGATCACACCTTAATTCAATTAAGTTTCAACCCTCGCCAAGCCAAATCAATAAGCCTGACAATAAGGGGATGAGCTGTACTCTCATCATTCTTCTATTTTCTCTCTGATGGAGTGTTGTACTTCTAGGTCGGATATTATAGGTTAATCCTTGTCACGCTAACTAAAAGAGATGAAACTTTCAAAGCCAAAGTTTAAACCCAAATCTTTTCCTATTTCAAAGGTACTTTTGGAGGAAAGATATCTCCTTAGCGGACAGTGTAGATCCAAGATCAGACTGCACGTTCAATGCAGTCTGATCTTGATCTACACTGTCCGCAAAAGGTCAGTGAGTCGCGCTTAGCAGCCGAAGGATTAATGAGCGTATGGGGGCGAACTTTTGGTCGACGAATTAGCTGTCCCATAAATATGTGCCATGCTCTGGCAGAAGGGGGTTTAATGCATCTCCGTGATGCATTATACCAAGCAAGTCATCACATAATTATGGATCCATAAAACCCATTTTGTCTTACAACCGACTGAATCGTGAGGTACATTGGTCCTTTGACATACAAAAAATTTACAAATAGCAAAAAGTTTCAACCCACGTTAGGTTGCGCGGACTGCTTTCTGCAGATGCTTTAAAGCCCATTTTCACAGACCATTGCTCATATATAGTCACCGCACATCTAGTGAATTTGTATCTATAAGGGAATGTTTTTTTTTTTCTCTTGTCAAAGAGTATATTTCTCGCTTTTTTAAAGCATTGAGTTAGTTTTTGACATCCACTTAGCACAGTTAACACTTAAGCCGCTGTATAAATGAATCGCAAATTTCTACTCAATATTAAAAGCCCAAACATCGCGATTTCAAAGTTGATTTCACCGGAAAGAAAATACCGTATCGGACTGTGTAGATCAAAGATCAGATTGCACGTTCTGTGCAGTCTGATCTTGATCTACGCTGTCCGCAAAAAGTCAGTGAATCGCGATAAGCAGCTTAAGGGTTAAAACTGCTACACCCTATCTAAAACCAGTATGTAAAGACATTTTATGTATTCTTTTTAATTGGATTACACTAAAAGGATACGTATCACTATAACGTTCCCTGTACCGTCAATAAAAGCGTGCTATATAGGTAAGGTGCCACAGTTGCTTATAGAAGCTGAAATTCAATCTGAGAGAATAAAAAGGTTTATTATTCAATTCAGTAATTAAAGTTTCATACATGTTATATAACTCAACAAGTACGGTTTTTGGTCCTTAATTTTTTCTGACTGAAAATGCCAATGCTTTATTTCGTGCCCTGAGGATTAAAATGTATCACCTCTTAATTAAGAGAGCTTAGTTAAGACAGTTTAAATATAAATTCCAACACAGAATTTCTTGCCAAAAATCTTTATTACGTGTCACGTTTTGTGAAAAGGAGTTTGAATGCACCTGCAAAAAGTATCGGTCCAGGTCAGCCTGCGCAGTCCGCGTCCGCGCAGGCTGACCTGGGCCGAAACATTTTGCTTCTGGTCAGTTACATTAAGCCTCCTTTTGCCAGAGCATGGCTGATATCATTGAATTCAACAAGTACGGTTTTTGGGCCCTTTATTTTTCCTGGCTCAAATTGCCAACGGCTTTATTTTGCGCCCAAGGGATTTAACTGTATCACCTCTTAACTTTGAGAGCTTAGGACAGTTTTGATACAAATTCCGACACAGAATTCCTTGCCAAAAAATTTTATTATGTGTCATGTTCTGTGCAAATGTGGTTGAATGCACCTGCAAACAGTATCGGCCCAGGTCAGCCTGCGCAGTCCGTGCAGGTTGGCCTGTCAAAGCACCATTTTACCTCACGATTCAACCGGCTTTTAGACAAAATTGACCCCTTTAACGCGGCGAAGTGCTTATTAAAACGCACTGCGAAAATGTACGAAATCCCTTTTTCCCAGAGTGCCGCCCAGATTATTGTCTAAATTAAGATTAATTTAGATTTCAATATATTTTACATCAAACATTATAATATTGCTCACTCTTTACAATTGCTTAACCCTTTGACTGCCAAGCGCGACACATAGACCTTTTGCGGACAGTGTACATCAAGATCATACTGCACTGCAGTCTGATCTTGCATCTACACTGTCCGATAAGGAGATATTTCCCCAACCAAGCTTTGAAATGTTAACATTTTGGTTTTTACCATCGGCTTAAGCCTTTGACTGCCAAGCGCGACACATGGACCTTTTGCAGCCAGTGTAGATCAAGATCAGACTGCACAAAATGTGAAGTCTGATCTTGCATCTACACTGTCCGATAAGGAGATATTCCCCCAACCCAGCTTTGAAATGTTAACATTTTGATTTTTACCATCGGCTTAAGCCCTTGACTGCCAAGCGCGGCACACGGACCTTTTGCAGCCAGTGTAGATCAAGATCAGACTGCACAAAATGTGCAGTCTGATCTTGCATCTACACTGTCCGATAAGGAGATATTTCCCCAACCAAGCTTTGAAATGTTAACATTTTGGTTTTTACCATCGGCTTAAGCCTTTGACTGCCAAGTGCGACACATGGACCTTTTGCAGCCAGTGTAGATCAAGATCAGATTGCACAAAATGTGCAGTCTGATCTTGTATCTACACCGTCCGATATGGAGAATATTTCCCCAACCCAGCTTTGAAATGTTAACAATTTGGTTTTTACCATCGGCTTGAAAATTTCATTAAAGTTATTTAGCAGGATCAGCGTTAACGGACACCTAAACTGTACCCGCACCAAACAAGCATGGTCTCAAGATGCATTCAGATCAGCTCTACATAAACTGTAAATAAAAAGAAAAATGTTTTAGGAGTGGGTACCTTAACCCTTTACCAGACGACAAAATTTTAGCCTTGTCCAAATTGAAAGCATTTGCAGACGACAATTTCAATGTGGATTAAACGGTGCAATTTTTCTTTGATAGGGTAGAAAACATTGTGGGAAAAGGAGAAAATGCTGGTTACCAGCATTTTCTCCTTTTCCCACAATGGTTTCAAAAGGCTTCTTTCTCAGGGGCGTTAAAAGGCGGCATTGTGCGGTAAAGGGTTAAACAACTTTGCGAATTGCTCACCGCCAACTTGTGCCTTTGGCACTCGTTGAGCCCATGTTGCGTGAACGTCTACGAGCGTACAATTTATTTTTCAATAACCCAGGGTGGTCTCTAAGATGACTGTCTCTAAAACATGACGATTCTAACCTAGAAAATCAAATATCAAGGATGGATAGCTTACACAGCGGTAAATAAAAAGGCGCCATAAAGAAAACAAGCCTCTCTGCGTAGGGATATCAAATGTACATTATTGATAATTATTGGCCGGAAATGAGATTTTACTTTACATCTCCGCGCTAACTTGTAACTCCGTTTGAATGAACGAGGAAATTCAATTATCTGAAAGACAACGTCACAATTCAATTGATCGATGATGAATGTTTCTGATGCTTTAATCAAATTGCAGCCGGGAGTTCCGTCGTACTTGCGTTTGGCTTGTTATTGTGGTGTCCCTAATTCGAAACCCAACATGGTCTAAAATTCCTCTGGATGTAACAAAAGGTCTGGCTGAGATTATTGTTTCTGATGTTGAAATGGAATTGCTGCATTAGTTCTGCCATTGTGTAAGCATGGAATGTTGGATCCTGGGACTCGAATCCTGACATGGACCAAAATGCGTCCTGATGCAACACCACAGACCTTTGAAGCACCATTGAATTATCACGAAACATGAAATTTTAATTGTTCGATCATCAAACACCGTTACTAAATCGTGTATAGAGGCGATGCATAAATGTGCTATTTTTTTTAGTTACAGTGACCAATGATAGAGCAATGAAATGTTTGGTATTCCTTCATCATCTTCGCAAGCCAAGGTGACGATCACTACGTGGATCTTACCCCTTGGCTGATTGTGTCGAAATTTGTTTGCCCGGCGACGCGTCACCTACTGGTTTTTGATTGTTATCACCCCTAGCTTTACGCCATCGAAAACCAATCAAACGTTGCGTAACATAAGTCTTTTGGCCAAAGACTTGTTTACCTTTCTAGGTGGTGGGCTATGATCTGTTAAGGGCTTCGCTGTTGTTGTTTTAACGTGGGTCCTTGACAATTGGCCACTAAGGTTTGGTTCAATTATAGTTTGTTCAGCATGCTTTTCCCGTAATTTGCCAACAATTGACTGCTTTTCAGATCGCAAACTTGACAGACGATTTATCAAGTCAAAATCTATTTTCGAAATTTTAAGTTTCGCGAGGCAAAAGCCACACTTACTTTGACAGTCCATCATCTGGTGTTGGGATGTATCATAAAACTTCACTTAATTGATTTGTGACAGTGAATGTTGAAGAAAATATTTTTCGTCTGTATTTTGTTGGTTATAATTCCCAGCATATCCGATAATGTTCTCCTGTGGTCGCCATTTTCATTTACGTTCTGCTGATGTTGGATAGCAAATGTAACGCGCTATTGGACTGGTGCTTTCAGTCCTGACTGCAACCAATGATTACTCGTATCGCGTGCCTAACAAATTTCGACTCGATCAGCCAAGGGGTAAGATCCACGTAGTGATCGTTACCTTGGCTTGCGAAGATGTTCCGTCATAGACCAATGGAATTTCAGTGGCCTATATTAATACGACTTCGGACAGAGATAAGTTTGACTAACTTTATAATCCAATTTTTGCTTCAGTTTCACCGTTAATGTTTATGGCTTGTTATGGTGACGCCACGAGTCCCAAACCCGACACGGTTTAAACTTTCATATAGTAGAATACGACGTCGAACCGATGTGAATGTCTCCGATTTTATGATTCAATTGTCGCTTTAGCTGCTCCGTAATTGTGTATGGCTTGTTATGGTGGAAACCTGACGTTGTTTAAAATTCATGTCAGAAGAAGTTGGGCTGAAATAAATGTTTCTGTGGTTCTATAACCACTTTTTCCGCTGGGTCAATCATAATTGAGGTAGGATTATCATGGCAGTGTCTGGATTTCATCGTTTTACCAAACGACAAAATTTTAAACGTTTCCATATCAAAAGGATTTGCAGACGACAAATTAAATGTAGCTAAATGAATTGACTTGTCTTTGTAACGGTAGTAATTCATTGTCGGAAAGGGAAAAAATGCTGGCTACCAGCAGTTTTCATTTTCTAGCAGTGTTTTCAAAAGCTTTCTTTCTCAAATTCGTTAAGCCCGGGACTGTGTGGTAAAGGTTTACGTGTTTGACAATGATACCGACGGCTCTTGGTGCCTTGAAAATTTTCTGCTATTCTTTATGTACTAATATATCCTATTAAACCCGTTTCTACGGAATCCAAATTTTAACAGGCATGTAAAAGAAGGCTTTTCTAAAAACATCGTGGGAAAAGGAGAAAATTCTGGTAACCAGAATTTTCTCCATTTCCCACAATGGTTAACTCTTTCAGCGCCAAATATACAAACTTGACCTCTTCTAGCAGCTTCAAATACTATCCATTGAAATGGAGAACGATTTTTACCACATAGGCTAGATAAAACAAGCGGACGGCATAGATCGAAGATCAGACTGCACGTTCTGTGCAGTCTGATCTTGATCTATGCCGTCCGCAAAAGCCCATGTTTTCGCTTATGGCGCTGAAAGGGTTAATACACTGTCGGAGACAAACAATAACATTTAAGCCATATGTAGTTTTTGTCGACTGCAAATGCAATCAAACTGGACAGGTCTAAAATTTTGTCATCTGATAAAAAGTAAATCATTTATACAGGTAAACACCCTTTAACTCTTTCGGCGCCAAATAAACTAATTCGGCCTCTTTCGATGGCTGTAAATACAATCCACTGAGTCTCCGGAAGATTTTTATCATATAGGCTTGACAAAACAAGCGGAGGGCATAGATCAAAGATCAGACTGCACGTTCTGTGCAGTCTGATCTTGATCTATGCCGTCCGCAGAAGTCCCTGTTTTCGCCTATGGCGCTAAAAGGGTTAAGCAACATGCACGGCTACAGTTGCTTTCGCAGACATTTTACATTAAGATATGACTTCACAAAACATGCGTGGTGTTACTTTTTAAGAAACCTGTAACGATTTCCGGTTGTGTTGACAGGTTTAAGAACTTCTGATAACTTGAACACACTTAACTTAGTATTGACTAATTTTGAAGGTATTTATTTCACGATTTCTTTCAACTTACACTAATCTCTCTCGATTCTACTTCCTGAAAACTACACCAGGGTCCGTATTCACTAACCATTCTTAAGAACATTCTTGGTGTTGTTCTTCAAGATTTTCCAAATTTGAAAGTAACACACCTTCTGATTGGCTAAACCATATGGTTTAGCCAATCAGAAGTTGTGTTACTTTCAAACTTGGAAAATCTTGAAGAATAAGTCTAAGAACGTTCTTAAGAATGGTTGGTGAATACGGACCCAGTACTCGCGCCAAATGAGTGGGCCAATGAACAACCCCAAAAGTAAACACCCGAAACCGGGAATTGGACTCGGGACTCGGCCAACGCTCTACCCCACACCATTATTATCTTTAGTGCAAGTGAACACAATTCGGGAGAAGACTGGAAAATCGAATTTTTCATTTGCAATAATTCTGAATGATGAATCCAAATTGATTTCAAACGGGATGAAATTGTTCGCCGACAACATGTATCCCCCATCATCCGTCACTCTGCGGTGAAAGACGGCAGAATTCTAATCAGTGGTTTGTCTGTCAAATGACAAATTATTCCTTCAGTGGTTCATTTTACTTCTTTAGATTTATCCTCCATGAAGTTTCTAAAATTATAGACCGTGCTCTGGCAAAAGGGGTTTTAATGCATCTCATTTACACATGATACCAAATGAGTTATTAAATAATGATGGATACATAAAATTTATTTTGTCTAACAATCGTTTGAATCGTCAGGCAGACTGGTCCTTTGACATGCAGAAAATTGACTTGTAGCAAAAAGTATCAACCCGGATCAGCCTGCGCGAATTGCGCAGGCTGACCCGGGTTGATACTTTTTGCAGTTGCATTAAACCCCTTTTTTCACAGAGCATGACTCACGTACATATTTGCATTGCTACATTCAATTTTAAAAGAAATTAAAAAAAAAAAAGAAATTAAAGCATCCTTGTAAAATATCGATAATCGATATAAATTACGGTTTGATATTTGAATTAATGAGCAAACATTGGTAACATTAGTAACAGGAGATCAGGCTTATAACATAATTATCATCATGTTCTTTTTTTTTCTCTTGTCGCAATGTGTGCAATAGTAGTTTGCTGCAGGGAGAAAAAAAATGTAGCGTGCAAAAGGCATTGTGTAAAGTAATAATTTTTTTTGGCCAAAACAGCCTTGATCTTTCCTTTTCCGAAAAAAAGAAAGAAATTGCCCTTAAGAATTTGCAGAAGACGAGCATTCGACAAAAATCTAGGAACATTTACTGAACAGAACAGAACAGAACAGAACATCGTTTATTTGACAAAAACTACATAGTTTATAGTCATATAAATATATAAATTTTTAAATCAAATGTATTTAGTCACGCGATTTCTTGCTACGTGTGTTTACAATTCCGAATTATCAAAAGTAAATAAGTGAAGAGTAAATAGTGAATAAGTGAAATGGATATTTTCAGTAATTAAAGTATAAGTCTCTGGAAGGAAAAACTCATGTTGACCTATAGAATAAGGGAATTATTACACCAATCAGTCGAAAAATCACTCGCTCAACCAGTCCGATTGAGCGACTAATCAGTCGGTCGATTACCACAATAAGGTTTATCAATCAATCATTCAATGATGCTGCGTATTATCACTAATGGACAATTTAAATATCATGAAATGAATGAGAATGTAAGCATAAATTTAAAATTGGACTAAATAGAAGTGAAAAAGTTTAGATGCTTACTTGTTCTAGTATACGTTGATGGTAAGTAAATGAATAATTGACAAATCAGATCAATCAGCCAGCTATCCATCACTATTAGACGAAAATAAATGAAATAACTAATAGTATAAACATGAATTCATACGCGTACCTGATAAAAAAGAAGTAAAAAAGCTAATTCTATTTACAATAGGTTACATGTACTTGTAATTAGTATAGATTCGGTGAAGGAATAATTGACTGATCAGTCAGTCAGCCAGTCTGATCAATAAAAACCGGTCAAAAAACGGGACCCTTATCAACAGTCAGTGGCAGCTTAAAGAAAAGGAAAAGAAAAGGAATAGTCACTCAATCAAATGACAGACTAACAAATCGATCAGTCACATAACATCAGTCTCAGTGAATTAAACCGTTATACAATTATTATATGTATTAACTAGCTGTAACTGCATGTCTGTGGAAAGCAAAGTACAATACAATGAGCAACACTTACACGAACTAAATAAAATGAATGGGTAAATAATAGGTAAACATATATACGATCGAAAAAGTATACAAGCAAAGGACTGGTTTAACTAGAAATTAACTATAGCTGTAACTGCATAACTGTAGAAAGCTAAGTACAATTCGATGAACAACAACTTACACGAAGTAAAAAAAAAGTGAATGGTTAACTAATTGGTAAACATACAGACTATCGAAGGAATAAACAAGGACTGGATCAATATCAAAACCGATATATTAAAAACAAAAAATGGGCTGGGACCTGAGCGAACAAATGGATGACTGAAGGAATTTACTGTTCTTATCAACTTAATTCATAGCCCTACTTTTTTTTTAGGAAACTTGCATCTATTTTCCGTGTGTTGTTTGGTCTAAAACTTCCGCTGACACTGTTTGCAAACACATTACTATGTTGTCACCTCTTAGGTGGTGAATACGATGAAACAGAAGACTGGAAATCGTCTTTTTCATTCGTATTGATCTAACCCTTTACCGCACAATGCCGCTTTTAACGCCCCTGGGAATGAAGCCTTTTGAAAACATTGTGGGAAATGGTGAAAATGCCGGTAACCAGCATTTTCTCCTTTTCCCACAATGTTTTCTACCATATCAAATAAAAGTTGCACCATTTGAGCCACACTGAAATTGTCGTCTGCAAATGCTTTAAATTTGGACAAGGCTAAAATTTTGTCGTCTGGTAAAGGATTTAATTGATGAATTCAAATTAATTTCAAACGGAATAAAATTGTCATAAAAATACAAGTACATGTATTCCCCGTCATTCGTCACTCTGTGATTTAAAAAAAAAAAAAACAAAAGGGCCGGGTTCTGCGGTTTGTCTATCAAATGATGAATTATTATCTTTACGTTGTTGTTGTTGTTTTTTCTTAAGATTTGACAGGAAAACGTGAAGATTCGACAACAGATTTACAAGTGTTTTCATATCATTTGAATTTTGAGAGAACAACTCAGAAAGGCAACTTTGGAAGTGTTCTTATAAAAGAATGATAATGAACACGAGAGGAAGTTTCTACGATAATTTCTTTTTTTAAAAGGTTGATATCCTTTTAGTCACATTTTTATTTGAAAAATGTGTGTGGTCTACTGCAAGACAAAAAGATAGTTCGTCTACCGGAGTAAAATATAGTGTAGCACTAGAACGGAAATACTTCCGGGTTCTAGAAGACAAAAGTAGTCCCGTTTGAAAACTTGATATCACACAACTCTGCTTCACGATTTTAAGCCTTTACCACACGATCCCGAGTTTAAATGATCCTAAGAAATATGGCGGTAGAAAACATTGTGGGAAAAGGAGAAAATGCTGGTAACCAATATTTTCACTTTTTCCATCTATGTTTTCTATTCTTTTAAGATCAAATTTTATCATTTTGGCAACATTTAAGCTGTCGTCTGCAAATAGTTTAAATTTGTACAGCCTTTGTCGTATGGTCAAGAGCTTATTTACAGACAAGCTGAATGGGCAGGCTTAAATATGTTTCTGGCGTTGCTTTGATAATTTCATGAGAACTTTGGTGTTGATTTGATAATTTCTTGAGAAGGCGAGTGCTATTTGGCAATTTCTTTGGGAACTAGTTATATCCTGTGACCACATCAAGAAACATGGTCAACAACATGTAGAGGGGGTATATGGTGGGTGTGAATGGATTTCCTGACCCCTTTCCAAAAGCCTACATCCTAAAGATAAGTAAAAGTTTTGGTTCTTCCCAACATGGGCTAAACTGTGACACAAGCAAAAAATCTAACAAGTGACCAGAGAGGGAGAGAGAGGGAGGGAGGGGGGAGTCTATTCTGAATCATATGGAAACATTGAGTAGGAAAAGAAACTGTCGCGCTTGCTACAAACAATAGCTTCTTTTCCTTCTTTTCCCTCAATGTTGTCGAAAGATGTTAACTGCAATTTCTTGTAAACACGTATATTGTATATTGAATCGTAATTGATGAAGTCTATTCCCAATATTTTCATAATACTTGTAGTGACCATTAATCACTCTGCCAGTGCCTTTCTTCACAACAATAGACTGTGGACATAAACCAGGGAGAATTATGATGTCGCCAAATTGTTGTTTAAAAGCAATTTACCATAATTTTCAGCTGGCGAATAAAAAACTTCAATGTATTTTGGTTTTAGTAGATCGATGATCAGAATGCTAGTTCTATAACATCTGATCTTAGTCCACACTTCCCTGTAAAGGTTTTGCAGTAGGAATATTAGAGAGATGAAGCCAATGTTGGATAGAGCAATAGCACGAAAGAGGACATGGCCCGTCCTGATGGGTTTTTCCTGCGACGATTTTGAAAATTTGGTGCCATTTAACAGAATTTTCTGATATTTGATCTGAAGATTTTCCACCAGTTTTCGAAACTTTCTTTTCAAGTTTGTCTTGCTTTTTCATCTTTCATCCTCGAGACTCTCTCTTTCTCTCTCTCTCTCTCTCTCTCGCTCGCTCTCTCGCTCTCTCTCTCACACGTTCGTTCATTACAGAATTGACGTTGACACACGGGCCTCCAAACTTCTGCCTAGCTTAGATCTATCCTCAACCGCCACAGGCTGTTATAAATGACTTTACCTCCCTTATCATACAGTGACATACCTCGCAGACAACCCGCACATCAGTATTTTCAAATCAACGTTTTCGCTGCCAACTAACTAAAGGTCAACTTTTTTTCGGGATCTTAAAATAGATTTCTTCAGCAATTGAAGATTATATTGTGCCTAGTTTAGCATCCAATTGCGGGCGGGGTAGATCCAAGATCAGACTGCACGTTCTGTGCAGTCTGATCTTGATCTACGCCGTCCGCAAAAGATATTTCAGTAGCCGATTGCTGTGGAAAGGGTTAAATTTATTAATTAAAACTTTATCGCCAAAAGATTACTCCTTATCTTAGAAAGGCAACAGTGAACTTTAATTAATTTAGCTGTGAAATATCACTCCGTGTAGACGATTGATTGGTTGAGTAGTGTTTTACGCCGCTGTCAACATTATTTCAGTCATGTCACGGCGACAGCTCACCTCTTCATCTATCTCCTGAGTTTCACCAATAATAGGCTAAGGCAAAGGCGGTTTAATGCATCTGCAAAAATTATCGACCCATTTCAGCCTGCGCAGTCCGCGCCGCTTTCAACGTTATTTCAGCCATGTCACGGCGACAGCTCGACTGTTCATGTATCTCCAGAGTTTCACCAATAATAGGCTAAGGCAAAGGCGGTTTAATGCATCTGCAAAAATTATCGACCCATTTCAGCCTGCGCAGTCCGCGCCGCTTTCAACGTTATTTCAGCCATGTCACGGCGACAGCTCGACTGTTCATGTATCTCCAGAGTTTCACCAATAATAGGCTAAGGCAAAGGCGGTTTAATGCATCTGCAAAAATTATCGACCCATTTCAGCCTACGCAGTCCGCGCAGGCTGAACTGAGTCGAAAACTTTTTGCCATTTGTAAATTTTCTGCATGTACAAATGGCATGGCTCAGTCAGTCGTTAGACAAAATGGTCTTTATGGATCCATAATTGAATGACTTGCTTTGTATAATGTACCACGAATATGCATGAAAACCCCTTTTTCCAAATGTGCCGCTGAAATATATATATATGAGTTATGTTCTGTGAAAAGGGGACTTAATGCATCTGCGAAAAGTATCGACCAGGGTCAGCCTGCGCAGTCCGCGCAGGCTGACCTGGGTCGATACTTTTCGCTATTGGTCAACTTTCTGCATCTCCAAGGACGATTCTAGCTTATGACACAGTCGGTTGTTAGACAAAATGGATTTTATGGATCCATACTTATGTGATGACTTGATTGGTATGGTGCATTACGGAAATACATGATGCCCCCTTTCGCCAGAGCATGACTCATATGTGACCGAGGCTTTGGTTACATAAAGTACGTAGTTCTAACAGAAACTCAACTCTCCTGAGCTACCTTCATTCACCTTGCAGCTATAAAATGGCTAATCAGTATTGACATTCTTTAGCTAGTGTGAATAATTTATGGTTTTGCTCTGAAAACTCCGGTATGTCTTCACAGGAAAATGTCAGTTCCTAGCACACAGATCTACTTTATGGGCGCCGCAAGGGGGGGGGGATGAGTGGGGAAACAGGGTATGGGCATGAAAGTAAACTGTTAGAAAGGGAAAAAAGAGCCCAATAGATACTTTGTGTAACCTGTTTGACGTCTGCATGTTTAAAACTTAACTCTATCACTAACAAATAAATGATGCATGCTCTGTGAAAAGGGGCTTAATGCATCTGCGAAAAGTATCGACCCGGGTCAGCCTGCGCAGTCCGCGCAGGCTGACCTGGGCCAAAACTTTTCGCAATTGGTCAACTTTCTCTCTGTCTAAGGACCATTCTATCTTATGATAGAGTCGGTTGTTATACATAACGGATTTTGTGGATCCCTAACTATGCGATTTCTTGCTTATTATAATGCATCACGGAGATGCATTAAGCTGTTTTTTTTTCCAGAGCATGGCTCAAATAAAGAACACCTTTTTAACAGCTACAAATACAGTTCCGGGTAGGTGCTTATAAAACTTTTTTCGGCGCACCTGACTACGCTGGCTTCACTCGACACAACTCGGCCGATTCCGTACCTATATCTAATCTTGTCCGTATATAGGAGGTTTCCATTTTGAACTACCAATCACATTATCTTAAGCATGGCGGCGCCCTTGTAAATTCCTTAAGCAAAGACATGAACAACCACGGTGAAGTTATTCACATCTATCGATCTGTCGATGAAGCACCCAAAGGAATTGATAAACCATGATAACAATTGAACGTACAAACTGTTTGCCGACGGAAATACTCTTAGAAAGATATTGATAGAAAATTGTGACTCATGTTTTCTTTTTTATGAGGAACCTTACAATTTTAATAACGGTAAATCGGTGTGCTTCCGGCGATAAAATGTACCGTATAGGTGCATATCAAGCTACGTGATAAAGCCGAGGGACTTGATCACCGGATCACCCGAGGTATGCCGAATGCGCTGG
Source organism: Tridacna gigas (assembly GCA_945859785.2). Classification (NCBI taxonomy): domain Eukaryota; kingdom Metazoa; phylum Mollusca; class Bivalvia; order Cardiida; family Cardiidae; genus Tridacna; species Tridacna gigas. The sequence goes on from OX244038.2 coordinate 56,365,946, forward strand.
ATTTTGATCTACTTCTCCGTATCGCTATACCTGGATGAATTAATAATAATTTGCTATTGGTCAAAAATATAGACATGTTTATTTGGCGGACCCTGCTGGCCTATTTGCGGGCACTTTTATCACACCACATCATTTTAGCAGCAACGGCTCGTTTTCCAACAATGATCTGGCTTTACATCTAAGCAAGAAAAATATAATTTATGATAATGAATATAATTGAAAAATTCACTTTTCAGCCATATACAAAACAGTGAGGAAAAGAAGGCATTTGATGCCGAGATTAATTTTCATTAGTTCTATTCATAAAAAAAAGACTTTCATTGTCCTCTCACGCCGTCTGACTTTTTATAAAAGATATTTCTTACTTACGACGCTCATCTCAGTAAAGCTTGAAATTTCAAAATTATACAGAACTTTTACCTTTTCGAACTTAAGTACATCGTTGGAAAAGGAGAAAATGCTGGTAACAAGCATTTTCTCATTTTTTTCAACGGATTAATTTCGTGGTTTGAGAAACAATGACGATGCCTTCGACAAATGCTTGGTCCATTTACAACAAAAATTCAGATATATTGCAGCGACCAGTGCACCTATTTATGGTTTCCTTGAATTCTTTTTTACAAAAACTTCGCACAATATTCTTCCAAAGCCAATGGCCGATTTCCCCCATAAACATCGTCGAAACGGTCAGCGGTAAGAGAGGAATGAATCGTGTCCCATGAATGTCATCAATCCTTGGAAAGAAATTGGCCAAGCTGGGGGATCGAGCCAGCGACCCCTTGGTTTCAAGTCCTGTACGTTACTAACAATGCTGTCGCAAAGAACACAATTATCATCTAATTTAAATTTCATCCGTATGAATTCTACTATAGCCATATAATTGGACGAGAATTCCTTCTTCCTATTGGCTAGGACAGACAGTTTCATCCAATCACGTGGCTAGAATAAGTAGTGAATTCATATGACTTGTAAAAATATGCCGGAAAAAAAGGTATCTCAAAATTGTATCGCCAAACCCCCCCCCCCCCTTCAACAAAAACCCCAAAAAGCTCTTGAAAATAAAAGTCTGTTGAACTTTCCAGTTCTCGAATCAATTAGGATTATTTCTCATGAGATTCTACTAAATTTTACAGCTTGTTTAATTGAATTGTTTTCGTGTTGTATTTCCGACATAGTTTACATGACAAACTATCAGCGCGTTTCATAAAATGAAATATGGAATGGTTTTAGAATGTTGTCCCTCGGGGTGAAAACTCGTTAATTCTTCTGCTACGCAGCGTGATTAAATGCGCTTTTGCGGACAGTGAAGATCAAAATTCAGACTGCACGAAACGTGCAGTCTGAATTTGGATCTACACTGTCCGATACGGTGAGATTTTTCCAAGGGAAGAAAATATTGAAATACATATAGCAATATTTTTATTGGATTTTTTTTTTAAATTTGATTTATCAAGTAGTTAAAGGACTAATTTTTTTTATTATTACCATTATTACTATTATCATTATTACTGTTGTTATAATAATAATAATGATTATATCATCATCATCATCATCATCATCATCATCATTATTATTATTATACAGTGAAAAACCGAACATGTCTGTGCAGTCTCGACAGTTATTTACTCTTAACCTTCTTAATAAATGACATGAATTTTTCAGGTCGCTGGTAAAAATCCAGAGTTTTGCTATTTTAAATGTATCTTGGGGGACAAAATATCATTTTATCAGACAGTGTATATATTTTGTGTATATCCAATATCAGACTGCACGTTCTTTACAGTCTGATCTTAATCTACATTATCCACAGAAGGTTCCTGGGTCGCCCTTAGCAGACTAGGGGTTAATCAAGAATTCTTACTTATTTTCTAATTCTGAATCTCAGGAATTTAAATTTCATCTAGTGTAAATGCTTTCAGCATCCATGGATGGATCGACTAAAAGACTTGCCGACGGGTAAACGCAGCAAGTTTGTACGCGAAACATCAAGGAATCAGGGATAATAAGCAATTATTCGTGTTGTTGTCTGTAGAAGGAATAAAATAAAATAAAAATTTCCCTTTTTTCCCGTGTTCCATGGTAGCAGGTTAAAAATAGACCTTGAAAAAAAAGTAGTTCTTAGAAGACCTCATTATGCCAACTATCTACAAAGCGGAAGGATCGGCTTCTCACGATATCCAACGGTAACTTCCGGGAGAACAAAGAACAACCACATGAAATATTTATCTACTTTCATCGATTCAAAACAGTTTGATTCTTTATTTCCTCATCACATGACGTTGCTGATATTTTTTGCAAGGTTTTAAATAACTCTTACCAGACAATTGCTTTTGTAACAAAATATCATCGAAAAAAGAGAAAATGCTGGAAAACCAACACTGAATCCTTTTTGCCGCAGTGTGTTTCATCTTTTCAATGACAAATTACGTCATTTTAGACATATTTTGTTTGTCGTTTGTAACTGTCTTCAGTATGAACAAAGTCTAGACTTTAGTCGTCAGGTAAAAAGCAAGAAAAAGAAGTTCCATTGAGGCTTTTTGTCGTCTTGCATCAAGCAATTTAATTCTACAGCTAGCAATAAAAGAATAGACTTGTCGCAACTGAAAGCATATGCGGACGACAAAACACATGTGACTCAAAAAATGATATATATCCTTCGATGGATAAAAGACATTGTAAGAAAAGGTAATGTGCTTAAATAACACATGTCTCCCCCTACTTCCGGTATTTTTGTGTTTCTCTTAGCCCTTTGCCAAACAATCCCTACTTTAAACGACCCTGAGGAAGAACACTTTTGAAAACTTTGTGGGAAAAGGAGAAAATGCTGGTAACCAGCATTTTCTCATTTTCCCACAATGGTTTCTACCCTATCGCAGTCAAATTCCACCATTTGAGTCACATTTAATTTGTCGTCTGCAGATGCTTACGATTTGGACAAGTCTAAGATTTTGTTGTGTGGTAATCCTTATAAACCAAGCGCAGCATCTCTCTCCTATCAGTACTTTGATACTTTTCTTTCTTATTCCTTATCAGCAGCGTCGTGTTCTCTCACCCGAGTGGTTTTTATGGTGGCGTCGCACGCACGTATCATCGATTTTCCATGACAAGTATCTTCAAAACGATTAGCCGGAGTTAATTAATGTGAGCACAGATCTTCGTAACATTGTTACAGTCTACATTCACCGTCAATAAGTCGGATACGTAAGAGCCATGCTTCGTGAAAAGGGGGCTTAATGCATCTGCGAAAAGTATCGACCCAGGTCAGCCTGCGCAGTCCGCGCAGGCTGACCTAGGTCGAAACTTTTCGCTATTGCTCAATTTTCTGTATGTCAAAGGGGCAATCTACACTATGAAACGGTCGGTTTTTCGGCAGAATGGATTTTATGGATGGATCCCTTATAATGTGATGTCTTTCTTTGGATGTTGCATCACGGAGATGCATTAAGCCCCCTTTTGCCGGAGCATGGATCATAAATATACAGTCTAATTACACCCTTTACAAAACAACCAAGTGTTTTAACTACCCTGATGGAGAAGCCTTTTGAAAACATTATGGAAAAAGGAGTCTCCTTTTCCCACAATCTTTTCTGGCCTTTTCAAGCGCAAATTCCATCATTTTAACCGTATCTAATTTGTCGTCTGCAAATGCTTCCAATCTGGACCTGTCCTAAAATTTTGTCGTTTGTTTGGTAGAGAGTTAAAGCAAATATAAGGAAGGGTTCTTTGTTGGCTAGTGGTAAAGGCGTTGGAGCTGCGATCTGAAAACAAGGGTTCGATACCCGCAGGCGGTCGTGTGGCAGTGTTCCCTGGCAAAGGCACAGAAAAGCCATGGCTTGGTCATGTAATGAATTCATTGCATATGGCATAAATCATCTCTCATGCATTCAACCACAAGAACTGAAAAGAATAGCTCAATTCGGGCAGAACGACAATAATAACCATATAAGTGTACAAAAGTATATCTTAGCATAGCGTAATAAGGTTGCCGTCGTACCACTCTGCCGAGTGTCTGTCTACTTTCCACGTTATTCTAAGAGAAATAGATATGTATGAACTAAACGGCTTTGCATGCCGGTAAGTCCTGTTTTGTTGGCCCTAAGGAAATCAAAAGGTACACTCCTCCCGTTCTAAAACCTAACGATCCGGAAAGAACCACGCACTCGTCACAACTCGGCCGATTCCGTACCTACATCAAACCTCGTCTGTATAAAGGAGGTTTCCATTTTGAGCTACCAGTCACATGATCTTAAGCATGGCGGCGCCCAAGTAAATCGCTTAGATACGACATGAACAACCACGGTGAAGTTATTCACATCTATCGATCTGTCGATGAAAGCTCTCAACGGAATTGATAAACCACACTAAAAACTTAATGTACAAACTGTTTGCCGACGGAAATATTCTTAGAAAGATGTCGATAGAAAATTGTGAATCATGTTTTCTTTTTGAAGAGGAGCCTTACAATTTTGATAACGGTAAAACGGTGTACTTCCGGCGAAGAAATGTACCGTGTAGGTGCATATCAAGCTACGTGATACAGCCGAGGGACCATCGGATCACACGAGGTTTGCCGAATGAGAACCACGCTTACTCTGAACTATTTATTTAGTGTATTGCCAGGTTAACGGCCAATCAAAAAGAAAATACATAGCAGTGACCAATCACAAATGAGTAACAATTCATTTCACTCTATTACTAAAAGTAGGTCAGAAAGGAGCTCATTCCGCTACGCCGGAAAAAAATGAAAGCAAAAAGGATCACATTTCGTATCATGCTCCGGATATCGGCATCTTGTGTCATGCTCCGGATGTCGACATCATGACCGATTTCTCTCATTGATAACGATGATGTGTGATAAATTGTAAGAGGAGACGGCGGCAAGGTCAAATTACGCTGACAATGTCCATTTAATATCTAGGTTAGATAACTTCAAACAAAAACCTTCAACCTACCAGACTGTTACCACTAAGGCTGTTAGGCGTGGCTCACTGACCTTTTGCGGATAGTGTAGATCAAGATCAGACTGCACAGAACGTGCAGTCTGATCTTGAATCTACGCAGTCTGATAAGGAAATATCTCCCCCCCCCCCCCCATCCCCCGACTACTACATGTATTGAGACAGCAAAATCTTGGTTTTTACTATCGGCTTAAAATGTTTCATTTCACTCATTTGACAGGATAAGGGTTAAGATGCCGAAACTGTTGGCTCATTTGAAGGAGAAAGGCAATAATACAAAAGTACAAAGAGTATGGCTTCCACAGAAGTGGCGAAATCATTTTGTGGAAACTCTAGCGGCAGTACTTGAACAATTCTGAGACCGAAATAGTACCAAAACGTGTGGAGCATTTTGGTACTAGACAACTGTTGTAATTGAAAACAATTAAATGGTGTAAACAGTTGCCAAAAATACTTTTCGTGACCTTGTTTAACCCCTAGGCTACTAAGCGCGACTCACTGACCTTTTGCGGATAGCGTAGATAAAGATCAGGCTGCACAGAACATGCAGTCTGATCTTGGATCTACACTGTCCGATGTGAAGATTTTTTTCTCCAAACACTAAGTTTGAAATAGCATTATTCTAGTTTTAAGTATCAGCTTGAAAGTTTCTTTTAACTTATTTAGCAGGACAAGGGTTAAGAAAATAAAATCATTAACCCTTAAGCTGCTAATCGCGACCCACTGACCTTTTGCGGACAGTGTAGATCAAGATCAGACTGCACAGAACGTGCAGTCTGATCTGTGATCTACACTGTCCGATACAGTATTTTCTTTCCGAAGAAATCAACTTTGAAACCGCAATGTTTGGGCTTTTAGTATTGAGTAGAAATTTGCGTTTCATTTATACAGCAGCTTAAGTGTCGACACCTGCAACTTCGTTTTTTTTTTGCCTTTATTAATAGTCCCCTACCGGTTGCCAATATGAGCGATGCCCCAGAGGATTTTTGTCATTTTTTGTTGGGGTGGGGGGGAGATTAAGTGCAAGATATTGGACCCGACCTATCCTATCTAGTTACGTCTTGCACTTTAGCGTACCCGATGTAGAGCACCGTTACACGGGACCTATGTTTAAAGTCTCATTCGAAAGAAATTTAATGATTTTAGTTGACCGGCTGTGGGAGTCGGACCCATACCCTCAAGTATCCCGAGATAACAAATCCTGCGCCCTAATTCCTGGGCTTCTCAGGCTGACCGCTTGTAACTTATTTGCAGTGGACGGTTTTAAACAAAAAGAAAAATAAGATGTCATGCATGAAGTTTAGTCTTGTACTAAACAATCTCGTATTTCAACTACCCCGGGGGAAACTGCTCTTTGAAACATTGTTGAAAAAGGAGACAATGCTGGTTACCAGCATTGTATCCTTTTTCCACAAGTTTCTTTGAGGCGCAGCCTATAGTTATGTCGTCTATAGATCGTTTTCGTATTTTGACCTGATCTAAAATTTCGACGTCTGGTAAAAAATCAAATACATAATACACGTAAACGCATTGTGGGAAAAGAAGAAAAATGTCCATATAGAGTGTTTTGTCGATCTGTCATAACGTGACCAAATTTGTATGCTGTAAAATGAATACGATGCCTAAGCCCTTAAGGTACTGAATAAATGAAACACAGATTTCTACTCAGTACTAAAAGCCCAAACATTTGCGGTTTCAAAGTTGATTTCGCTGGAAACAAATTACACTATCGGACAGTGTAGATCAAAGATCAGACTGCACGTTCTGTGCAGTCTGATCTTGATCTACACTGTCCGCAAAAGGGTCAGTGAGTCACGCTTTGTAGCTTAAGGGTTAATGTTGAGGATAAGAATACATCTTACATCTGTACGTCTTGGACATAAAACACTTTCACACATTGCAATGCAAATGCCTTAATTTAGGGTGGGAGACAGACAGACAGACAGACAGAGTTGGAAGAAGGAGACAGAATGGGGAAGGGAAAATGATTGATTGATTGATTGATTGATTGATTGTATGGTGTTTACCTCCCGGCGGCCAGTGCACCTATCCATGCTTTCTTGGGGGCTTTCTTTTACCAGTACTCTGCACAATATTCTTTCCAAGCCACTGACTGCTTTCCCACATAACCATCGTCGAAATAATGGTCAGCGATGAGAGAGGAATGAATACTGTCGCAATGACTTTCATCAATACTCGGAATGAAATTGGCCGAGCCGGGGATCGAACCAGCGACCTCCTGTTCCCAAATCCTGTACGCTACTGGGGCTCGGCAGTGGAGGAGAGAGAAGGGAGAGTTTCTATTGGAGATCACTCCATAGCACCCATCACTTTCAATACAAAAACCATACATATGTCTAGAGATCACTTCTCCGAAGCAATGTCGACTTGCGATACAAAAAACCACACATATTGTTTTCTGTCTGCTATAACCTTGTGAGGACAGAGCGTGACATCTAATAATTAACTGATTACAGCTGATAGCCGAGTCGCTGAAAAACGTACTGATCAATATTTTTATCAAGCGACAATGGATAGAAAGAGATTTAGGAAAACCCGACTTTCTTGCGGTATATTTGTGCGGTTTGCTTGGATGGTGCCTTGAATTAGCTTTAACCCTTAGGTTGCTAAACGCGACTCACTGACCTTTTGCGGACCGTGAAGATCCAAGATCAGACTGCACATAACGTGCAGTCTGATCTTGGATCTACATGGTTCGATAAGGAGATATTTCCCCAACCCGAATAAATTTGAAATACCATACTTTTGTTTTTATCATCGGCTTGAAAGTTTCATTTAACCCTTTCCCAAACGACAAATTTTGGACTGGTCCAAATTAAAAGAGTTTGCAGACGACAATTTTGAATTTGATGAAAATGGCAGAAAGGTCTCAAAAAGGGTAGAAAACACTGTGGGAAAAGGAGAAATTGCTCGTTACGAGCAATTTCTCCTTTTCCCACAGTGTTTTCAAAAGACTTGTACTGCAGACACGTGAAAACCAGGGCTTGTTTGGGAAAGGGTTAAGTTATTTAGCGGGATAATGGGTTAAGACTAGTTCACAACGCAAAGTTCACTTAAAGTAGATGTAAGCTGGGAATCTGATGTGCATTGATCACGGACACTCCCACTTGACTAGCGCAACACAACCGAGGATCCAACAGGGAAGGGGAACGCTATAAATCGGACGGGCGTATGTATAATATCTTGGCCCTCTTCGCTAGCCAAGGGTGACGATAACTATGCAGCTTAAATCACCCTTGGCTGATCGAGTCGAAATTTGTAAACCCCGATATACGTCGCCTAATGGATTTTGATACTTATCTCCCCTAGAAATACATCATCAATCAAAGTGCTGTAAGCACTGTAATCGGTCGACACTGAATAAAAACAGTGGTTTGAAATCACAAATCAAATGGTAGATGTTTGAACTATGTATGGGACAAAAAATCCTACACCGTTACAAATGAGCCACGTAGGATCCCACTTTTTTAAACTGTCTTTTACAAATTAGTAGTTTAACGATTGGTTAAAATATAGGCTATGTTTGCCAGCAAGACATCAATAGAACAATAGAACGTAAAAAATATGTGACAATTCTGATCAACAATACCCATTACCAAGTTTTAGATATCACTCATCATGAACAGCAGTACCTACCAACCCTTTAAAAGAGTGAAAAAATACATATATTCTTTTCTGTAACTTTGGCAACTTTGGTAACTTTATTTATTTATTTATTCAGTTTATTGCCTCCTTCTGGAGATTAATAAATAATATTTGAGTACAGTTCGTAAATCCAACAATGAAACATGGATCAAAAAAGAGAAAAGAAAAGAAGAAAAGTCGAACGAACAAAATACAGATGGGCATATTCGCCCGGATAAATCAATTAGATGCACTATCAAGTCCCCTATTTTTTTACCTGTTCTCATTCTTTTTTACAATAGGGATGCATTTTCTCAGAAACCGAGTGGAAATTCCATTCTGAGAATTCAGAGAAGGTTTCTAAGACAGTTGTATGCATACGATACTGTACATTGCAGCAGTAGTACTCTTGTTTCCTGCGTTATAGGACTATAAACTGGTGACCCGAGTACTTTCAGCAAAAAAGTGTCTGACCTACTGTTTCTGAATTCGTCTGCAACGGAACAATCTATACAGGTTTGTATATTGTTTATAAACGAATCTCTGGATGTATGCAGCATCTGGCAATCTCTTATTATATGTGTAATTTCGTCGTCAATGATCTGACAACATAAAGGACATATAGACGGTAGAGGATGGGGTAAAGCTACCCCATCGTATTCATCTCGACATACTGTCCTACCAATTTTTAGCGGGCCAAATCGTCAAGTCCAAACGTCTGCTGGCAAATTTCTCCTACATTATACTTTCAAAGAATGTAGATACCCAGTAGATCCCTAACCGTCAACTCTTTACCAAATGATAGAATTTTAGACTTGTCCAAATCAAAAGCATCTGCACATGACGAATTAAATGTAGACCAAATGATGATTTGAATCGTTGAAAGGGTAAAAAAAAAAAAAGCATGGGAAAAGGAGAAAATGGTAACCTGCATTTTCCCCTTTTCTCACAATGTTTTCAACTTCTTTCTCATGGGCATTAAAAAAAGGATAGTTTGGTTAAGAGTTAAAACACTCAGTTAATCGACTAGCCTTTTACAGTCAGGAAAACAATATCAAACATTAGGCTACAATTTCATGGTCGGTTTTCTATATACATCCCAAATAAACAGACAATTAGATATGAACGTCTGTGATATTGAATTGCATTGCGTTCAAAGGACACTCTGATCTTTATCTTTTATTGTCTTCAAAAGCGACTTTACTTGTCCATAGCCAACAAAGGTAATTGTATTGGAGTCATTCTAATCAGCAAGAGCATAACTGCGGTAGCCTTGATCTCTTTATCTGAAATGTGGAAAGGATGAGGATCGACCGATATGGAATAGCTGATGAGACACGCATGTTGCTGACATTTGCACGCTTAGAGCGCTAAATTGTTAATATAGACATTTTAAGCTTGGAAAAGCAGCCTAAATATTGCAGGACCATTGCTGTCTTGAGTAGAATAACTCGGAAAACTGGCATGACAGATCCAAGATCTGACTGCATGTTCTGAGCAGTCTGGTCTGAATCTGAACTCTCTGCAAAGACTTTTTCCCTGGTCCGTTGATTCAGACATGGAGAATATAACAGTAAGTGAGCTTATTTGTGTGACCGTTTCAGGATTTTTTATCCTCGATGAAAATGTTCTATTTGACAAAAAAAATTGAAAATCTTTCAAACGGGTGAAAAATGCTGTGGAAAAAAGAAAACATGCTGAATACATGCAGTTTCTTCAACTATATTTTCAAAGCCCCACAGGATTGTTTGGTCAAGGGTTAACAGATTGATTCCAGTCTGTAGAAACTCACCAAGAAGAAACATGTTAGTGACTGTGTAAAATGGTAGTGCCATGGCTGGATGGAGAGGAAGAGGGGCTGTGAAAACAATTTAACCCTTATCCCGCTAAAACATTGAAATGAAATTTCAAACCGGTAGTAAAACCCAAAAAATTCTATGTCAAACCTATTCTTTTTTGGAAAAAGAAATATCTCCTTATCGGACAGTATAGATCCAAGATCAGACTGCACGTTCTGTGCAGTCTGATCTTGATCTATACTATCCTCAAAACGGTCAGTGTGTAGCACTTGGCAGCCTAAGGGTTGATGCAGCATACGCTGAAAGATGCGTAATCAGTCAGTATTGTGAATGGACAGTCTGGGTACTAAGGTTGCCAGCGGTGAATCGCCAGTCCATTCTGAAAATGTTTACGTGATGGCCTCTCCGCGAGGGCCATAACCTTTACACAACTCTATACCCTTTGTCCCCACAGCTTCACACGCTTCGCCTCCCTGCATTAAACGACCAACGGCCGGTTACTATTTTAAACTTACGGCTGTTACGAGTTGCATGTACATCAGTTTTTTCTTAGGCAGGGCAATCTAAATTTTCAAATTCTTTTAAAGCAATGTTTCCTTACAAACTCCTTTCTGTTGCGAGTTTATTCCTCTCAAGACCAAAATGACCTATTATCTTTTCAACATCTGCTACATATACGGAGAGCACTCGTCACAACTCGGCCGATCCCGTAACTACGTATAACTCTCAACGGATCACTCGAAATTTGCCGAATGATATGGACAGCAGACGACTACAAGATGTGTTCACATCACCCGATACACTTAATTCACACTCGTTCCATTCATGAAGTTGCTGCTAATCACTGACCCTATTTCTTATAATCGTGTTGAAAGTAAACTGCTCCAGTTTTGCTGGCCAGAGATTTTGATAATACTGTAATTATGACATACTTTAACAATAAACAAAATGTAACCGCCGTTTATAATATAATTTAAAAGTTATTATGGGATTACTTGACATTTCTTAAAGCCTGTTTACCGCTAATTACTATTCCTGCGCTTATCTAGGTCAAAAGTGCGGTTATCAGGGTCAAAAGTAGTTTTTGTAATAAGGCCATCACAGCAGGTATAAGCGTTAAAACGCTGTAAGTAAAAGCCATTAAGAGTTGCAGTTACATCAGTTTGCCCTGAGCGGACGGGTTTCCGAGGTTTGCCATCTCTCTAATCGGTCTACTGACCGATTAAAAACCAATCAAACGTCGCATAACATAACCCCTCAGCAAAATGCACAATGTATTTTGACGGTCCATTATCTTGTGTTGGTAGTTAAAGTGAATGTTAAAGTAAATGTTGTTCGTCCATAATTTTGGTTATGATTCCAAGTATATCCAACACTTCTTTCCTTTCTCTTTTATTCGTATTCTCTTTATTTATGTTTCGTTGGTGATGGATAGCAAATGTAACGCGTTATCTGATTGGTGCTTTTAAAACATACTGCAACCAAAGATTACGCGTATCTAGGGGATTGCAAATTCGGCTCGATCAGCCAAGGGTGAACAGGGCAATGCAGTGATCGTCACCCTTGGCTAGGTAAGATGTATCTTGGGATTCAATGACTGATATAACACATACAAGCATAGGTAACTTTGTCGTAGAATACTTATTATAATTTCCTCTGTGACAAACGGCAACCAGAGGTCGAGACAATCGTAATAAGTTTCTGATGATAACTTCTAGCAAGGCACACACAAAAGTATCCACTCTTTAGCTATTTTCCTAAAAGCTCTATGTACGTATGCCAAGCTGAATTATGGATCCATAAAACCCATTTTGTCCAACAAACAAGTGAATCATGAAGTAAACTGGTCGTTTGACATGGAGAAAATTTACTAAAAGCAAAAAGTATCGACTCAGGTCAGCCTGCGCATTCCGCGCAGGCTGACCTGAGTCGATACTTTTTGCAGATGCATTTAACCTTCTATTCAAAGAGAATAACTCAACTGTTTTTCAACAGGACTTGAGAACAGGAGGTCGCTGGTTCGATCCCCGGCTCGGCCAATTTCTTTCCGAGGATTGATGATAGTCATTGCGACAGGATTCATTCCTCTCCCACCGCTGACCATTGTTTCGACAATGGCTATGTGGGAAAGCAGCCAGTGGCTTGGAAAGAATATTGTGCGGAGTACTGGTAAAAGAAATTCCAGGAAAGCATGGATAGGTGCACTGGTCGGCGCGATATAACTGAAATAATGTTGAAAACGGCGTTAAACACCATACAATCAATCAATCAAAAGTTTTCATGCTATGTTTTCATGTATCAGCTCTCAGTTCATGTTGAAAATCAATTAACTTGTGCATACATGTAGTTTCAATTTACGACGGATGTACAGAAAAGCCATTTTCTGGTCACACTTTAACAAAAAGGTCTTCTTTTTTTTCTTCCGGTAGTGCACGTTTTGATTTAAGTTTATGACTCACGCAAGATTTACATAAGATAGGGAGATATATATCATTTACAAAGGACAGCCTTTGTCTGAACAACCCCACTCCTCTTCATACGTGTCTCTGGAAAATTTAGCTCAGCTGTTTTCGAAGGACACGCCAAGATAATTTTATAGTCATGTCGTCATCTGCATCCTGCAAAAACTTTGACATTTCTGAAAGTTTTATTGTAACTGTAAATGTTTACCTCAAACTCAGGATAGGTGTTGACAGTCCAAAGGGAAACCGATACCAATAGAGGGTGTAAACCTCAAAATATTTCTGACACAGTTATGCCCTTTTGTCTAATTAAGGACAGAACAGAACAGAGCATTTTATTTTACGACAAGTACACTGTTGTACATAGTCATACAAAAAAGATATATTAACATGAAAATCACTAGATCTTGGGCGAGCATGACGGCGAGACTGACATATATACATTTTTAGTACTCCCCAGCAAAGTCATAAAACACGTCTCATATAATTTGACTCAACTTGACAGTACCAAACTTATACTTAGAAGCCCTTTTGTAATGCACAAAATAGATAAGGTTGAACCTTTCAATCTGAAATACCGTCGTAGCCCATATAGCTCCCCAACTGTGAAGGGGGTTAAAACATGAAAAACATTGAAACATAAGGAAAACAAATTTCCAAAAAATAATACACACAAGTACATGTATAGATCTTAACCTTTGAGGCACCAAAAATATTTAGCGCTCAAACGCTTATTCAAAAAGGACATAAAAAGTTATATCCAGATACAAATTGTAACTTGACGAACCTTTAAAGACGAAATGAAGTTAAATGGAGGATCAAGATCTCCTGAGTAACAATTTCCTTTCAGCTGATGCTTCTTGTACATACTTAGCAAGATTGTATAGTGTACTCCTGTCCCTTTTAGATAATAAACTTATGAATTTAAAAACACTTGGACGTTTTGTGTGGAAATTGGTAATATATTTCTTTCGTATTTCGTTAAAACAAGGACAAATTAGAATAAAATGATATTCATCCTCAATATCCAAAGAATTGCAGCAAAGACAATATCTTTCTTCGCGTCTTAACCTATTTCTCAAATAACGACCCGATTATATTCTCAAATCATGCGCAGACATTCAAATTCTAGATAAGTGATATCTCAATGATTTGGGAATACAATTCAAGTAATCTTCACAATAAAAACTTATTAAGTAGTTTTTATTTTAATTGGAACAAACATGCCCTGTATATTTCTAATAGCAACTGCAGCCGAGCGTCGACATCCTTGTTATGCTATTTCAGAATGTCTCTTACCATAATTTCTCAATTACAGCGTCAGTGAAATCTATATAGTAGGATTACTGAACAAACAAACAAACAGATTGTTTTAATTTCAATTTTAGTAAAATAAAATTCAAACCGTTTTGGGGAAATGGCATTGCATGAACCTAGAAAAACCATAAAGATAGTTCATTCTGAAGCAATAAAGTCATACATGTTCTGCTTGCCAATGTATATGACAGTGGGCGTCTCAAGAAATCTAGGTAGATACTCTAAAAGCGCCTTTCACGACTATTGTTGCTTTTGCAGTCAGTGTAGATCAAGATCAGGCTGCACAAAACTGTCCTATTTGTTGAAACAAAGTAGACAAAAGCAACCATGAAATTGTAATTATTTGGGTTGTATTTCTAGTCTGAAACAGTCTGATAGGTTTATTCGGCGCTCTGAGGGTTAAAATCTCACCCTGCTATTGACGAGCATAGGTGTATTTTGCGGAGCACTCTCCTGCTCTCCCATCGACTCGGTCATATAAACCCGATTCAGTGTCATATAGAGAAACGATTTTTTTTATCGTTAACAATTTGAAATTCGGCAGGGTTGGTTTACCATAATCCATACTTATGTGAACTCTGTACCAAACAGACAAAGTCTTTTGATTTATTTCAATGTCAGTTAAAAAAAAAGGTTTTAGAAAGCATTTTCGTGACTTTTCGAAAGGATGACCTTCACTTGCAGCAAGATGAAGTAAAACGATAATTATAAACAAAATGTAACTGAAGTGAAGGTCATATTTAGTATGGACCTTTCGTGAGATAGAATCCAGTATAATGAGGTCTGGGTTCGATACCCTATCTCATTTTCGTATAAATCCCGTAGTTCTTGCATGTGCCAAATGCTAATCATCGATATACGTGCAGACAATTGTGGTTGTTGTTGCACAAATAAACGTCTAGTGAAACTGATTCCTGTATTGAGTAAGTCTCAACATTTTTCTATGGCATTACACCATTAGGAAACAGTCTATTTAGGTTGTTCTTTCTGCGCATTAATTATCGAATCCTCTCTTGCAGAGATAAAAGTCTAGTGAAACTAGTTTTAATAAGTTTTAGAAATTCTTTACGTTAGACCAGTGCCATGACGGAAATTACACACCATGAGAGAAACCAGTCTATTTAGGCTGGTCCTTGCTTTGTGCTACCATATCTTCACTTGCAGCGATAAGCGTCCAGTGAAACTGATTCTCCTATATTGAGTATGTCTAACCCAATCTACAAGTCTTCTTCATTAGAAATAGAATAGACAGAGCGGTAATTGAATTTTGATGCCACACTCGTTTTTCTCAATAAAATAAATGAACCACGAATATCTATTCCTTCCTGGGGATTGTTAAACCTCGATTTGATAGGATACAGTCCTATGAAAAAGGTATTTCATGTCGCTATCTTGCAATGTCACTCTGACAGGATGAACGCTTTATCAAACAACCCCGTGTTCTAACGACCCTCGTAAAAAATAGGGCTTTTGGAAACACTGTTGGAAAAGGAGAAAATGCTGGAATCAGTATTTCTCCTTCTCACTTGACGTTTTCTTTCTTCTCAAAGTCAAATCCCATCATTTGAGCCTTTTTTTTTTAATCTGTCGCCTGCAGATGCTTTTAATTAGGACAAGCGTAATATTCAGTCGTTTGATGAACAGTTAAATGAAATAATGGGAATGACAGGCTGTACTTTTGTCCAGTGGAAACAAAAAATGCTTTAAGGCTTTACCTCACAATTCCGACCTTTAACGACCGTGAGAAAGAAGCCTCTTGAAAACATTGTGGAAAAAGGAGAAAATGCTGGTAACCAGCATTTTCTCCTTTTCCCACAATGTTTTCTACCCTTCCCAAAACACATTTCCATTTTTCAGTCACATTTACTTTGTCGTCTGCAAATGCTTTCAATTTGGACCAGTCTAAAATTTTGTCGTTTGGTAAAGAGTTAAGGCTTTCTGTATTTGAAGTATTTGTGGATGACAAATTCAAAAAGCTGTCCTTGAAAGGATAGACAGCATTGTAAGAAGAGGAGACAATACTGTTAACCAGCATAGTCCCCCTTTTCCAACAATATTTTCAAAATCATACAAATACTTCATCATTTCCACCGTCTTATACGACTTCGGGTGTATCCTACAGAGATTGTAGACCTAAATGAGAATGGACAAACATAAAGAGAAAATACTGTATATATGCTACAAATACCCCTATATTTAAAAAGCTTTAGAAAAAAAGGTGGGACAACAAGATATCGATTGCAACAGGAAGTTACACCGTTTCCCAGAATGCTTTCAAACTGAAAAATTATGTCGTCATTTCCGTCAAATGTTTAGCTCCTGTTTTTTGTAGTATGTGTGACTTTTTTCTCTTTGAATCAATTAATTTAAACCGAGGCAAATGAATAATATTTGAGTCATGCTCTGTGGAAAGGGGACTTAATCCATCTGCAAAAAGTATCGACCCAGGTCATCCTGCGCAGTCCGACCGCGCAGGCCGACCTGGGCGAAACTTTTCGCTATTAGTCAATTTTCTGCATGTCAAATGACCAGTGTACCTCATGAATCAGTCGGTTGTTATACAAAACGGCTTTTATTGATCCATAATTATGTGATGACTTGCTTGGTATCATGCATCACGGAGATGCATTTAGCCCCCTTTTACCAGAGCACGGCGCATATATTTGAGTCATTATTTGTGGAAAAGTTGTTTAATGCATCTGCAAAAAGTATCGACCCATGTCAGCCTGCGCAGTCCGCGCAGGCTGACATGGGTCAGTACTTTTTGCTATTAGTATAATTATAGTCTGCATGTCAAAGGACCACTCTATACTGGTTTGTAGACAAACTGGACCCATATAATGCAACAACTTGCTTGGTATAATGCATCACGAAGGTTTATAAATGCCCCATTTACTCTGAGCGCAGACCATTTAACTCTTTACCAAACGACAAAATTTTAGACCAGTCCAAATTGAAAGCTTTTGCAGACGACAAAATAAATGTGAATCAAAAATTGAAATTTGTTTTTGGAAGAGTAGAAAACATTGTGAGAAAAGGAGAAAATGCTGGTTACCAGCATTTTCTCCTTTTCCCACAAGGTTTTCAAAAGGCTTTTTCCTTAGGGTCGTTAAAAGTCGGGATTGTGTGGTAAAGAGTTAACACTTCACTAAACAATCCCCGGGGTGGGCTTTCGAAAAGAAACCCTGGTACTCAACATTACACCCTTTTCCAACACTGTTCTCTACCTTTTTCAGAGATAAAATCCATCATTAGAACCACATTTAATTTGTCGTCTTCATCTGTCTCAATATTTAACAAGCACGAAATGGTAGAGAGTTTGGTTCAGGGTTAAATATGCGGGTGTCGCGGACAATATTTTCTGATTACTGTCAACCTATATGGCTCAATAAAAGCCAGAAATGGCAATGACTGGCATAGATTCCATGTTACTGCAATGACAATGAAGCTAGCCCAAAGAAAATTCGAATTTTCTAGGAAAACATGAAACCACAACTACAACAATGTTGTCAATTAAAATAAAAAAAATACAGTAACCCTTTACCAGCAAAACCCGTGTTTGCTTAATCCTGGCAAATGAAGTTTTTCAAAACAAAGGAGAAAAAGCAGGAAAACAGCATATTCCGCACTAAGTGTTCTATCCTATTAAAGGCATTTTGCATCACTTGCGTCATATTTAAATTGTTGTCTGCAAATGGATTTTTTAATTTGGGCAAGTCTAAAATTTTGTTGTCCGGTAAAGGATTAAAGTTGGAAATACCTGACAAATCTTGCAGACGCAAAAGTTGACGAAGTTCTTCTGTTTAAATCCCTCACTTCCTGGCTCCGCTCGGCTACTTTCCGAAATGTGGTTCGAAATTAAAAAGTTCAATTATTTAAAACAAACTGAGTTTAATTTTTCTAAAACAAAACAAGACAAACCGGATGTTTGTCTTAAAAAAAGGCAATCCACCATTCTATAGAAAAACAACAGTGCGCATGCTCTGTAGGTCTCACCACACTTCAAGTGCGCTTTAATAATTAATTCTTGCGCGGCTCAAAGTAGTCCTAGAATAGCTTATATTTACTATCTCTCCCGAGAGACCATTAGGAAATTGAATTTTCTGAAACAAAGCTTGGAAAGGCTAGAATGCGAGTTTGTGTTCGAGATGTACAGTTGAGTATCTCATTGAATAGACAAAAACATCATTTATACCTAAGTCTGTCAGTTCCAAAGATATAAACTTGACTTCTTTCGCCGACTGAATGCCGGTGTACGATCCTCTGAAACTCGAACAGATTTTTATTGATCAGGCTTGACCAAACTAGCGGGCGGTATAGCCCTTTACCACACAATCCCGACTTTTAACGAACCTGCGGAAGAAGCCTTTTGAAATCATTGTGGTAAAAGGAGAAAATACTGGTTACCAGCATTTTCTCCTTTTACCACAATGTTTTTTACCCTATCAAAGACATATTTCATCATTTGAGCTACATTCAAACTGTCTTCTGCAAATGCTTTCAATTTGGATGAGTCTACATTTTTGTCGTTTGGTAAAGAGATACATGTAAGTAGATCCAAGATCAGACTTCACGTCTGGTCTTTGTCTGTACCGTTCACAAAAGCTCTTGTTTTCGTCTTTGGAGCAGAAAGGCATTTTAGGAAATACCACGAGCAAGCCTTGAGTGAAAGTACAAAAAGGAGATAACAACAAAACGAAAGAAAGAAATATTTTCATGGTATTTAAAAGATCGTGTGAAAAAGAGCAAGTTCGTAGAAAAGTGGTCTTTTTCCTGCTTTGTTTTCTAAGGATGTCAATCGCAGAGACTTAGAAGGTGTATTATAATGGTTAAAAATAGTACTTCCTGTGGATTTCTAACCCCTCACAAAACGATCCCCTGTTTTTACTAATCTCTCTCTCTCTCTCTCTGCCTAACCCCTCACAAAACGATCCCCTGTTTTTACTAATCTCTCTCTCTCTCTCTCTCTCTCTCTCTCTGCCTACTGACAAAAATTGGTATACGCCTCCGCACATCGTAATACTTGGAGTCTCTTTTAACGAATAAAATTTGTTCTATCATTATTAAAATATACGATACATAATACATGTATTTCTAGAAAGTAAAGTTAGAAACAAAACGGAAAGGAACTGACAGGAAAGAAGCGGCAAGCATTTCAATGTTTGTGGTGGAAAATAAAGCATTGCGGTAAAATGATCAACTGAATCGTACAAAATTTCAGAGTTTAGAAAATACCCCAGAAAGAAACAAAAAATATTTTGTAAAAAGATAGACGGCGTAAGAGATACTGGATTGTAACTCTTTTGTGGCTCATTATGGAGTAAAGTAATGAAAAGTAACCGCACGAGCAATTGCCTCTTTTTCCTCACTGTTTTTCATTTTGTTGTAAAGTAGTATTGTGTTACTGGGTAACCAAATAGCACAAGAAAAGAATCATTCTCTACTACACTATTTTGCTATGGTATGAATCAATGTCCCAGGGTATCCATTAGCAGTAGCAACGGTTGTTAATAGTGGTTTCATAAATGTGTATGTAAATATGCCAGCAAGGGCCCGTCGAATAAACATATGCACATTTTTTACCAACCGCAAATCACCATCTATTCATTTTTTATCCGTACCAAGAAGTAGTACAAAAGCCAGTGCATTAACCCTTTCCCAAACAGGCCCTGGTTTTCACGTGTCTGCAGTAGAAGTCTTTTGAAAACACTGAGGGAAAAGGAGAAATTGCTCGTATCGAGTAATTTCTCCTTTTCCCACAGTGTTTTCTACCCTTTTTGAGACCTTTCTGTCATCAAATTTAGAATTGTCGTCTGCAAACTCTTTCAATTTGGACCAGTCCAAAATTTGTCGTTTGGGAAAGGGTTAAGCTTTGCCGCGAAAAAAAAATCGCCAGTTTCTAAGTATACCCAAGATCTACAGCTACTTCATGTAGTTTTTTTTTTTTTAAATATTCGCCCTCTACAGTCTTACATAGTTAATTACGGAGGTGAAACTTTGTCAAAACACATATACCTGTGTAAAATCTATAGCAAAATGTAAGTGAGCGTCTCTCTGGGAAAGAGGGGCTTAATGCATCCCCGTGATGCATTATACCAAGCAAGTCATCACATGATCTGAATCTATAAAATCCATTCTGTGTAACAACCAACTGAAACATGACGTAGACTGGTCCTTGGTCCTTGCAGAAAATTTACTGATAGCAAAAGGTTTCGACCATGTCAGCCTGCGCAAACTGCGTAGGTTGACTTTTTTTTTGTTTGTTTGTTTGTTTTGTTTTGTTTTTTGCGAATGCATCAAGACCCCTTTCCACAGAGCATGACTCACGTACAAACTACAAGCTTTGGCAGGCGACTTTCTCCCTCACAACGTCGGTTGGTTCTCCAAAAGGTAATGATTTTCTGCCAGAAATAATTCATATTATAGTTTGAGAAATTCCGGGATAGCAGAAGACAGTTTGAGCAAAAACAGACCCAGGAGAGACAGTTTTAACCAGCTTCAAGGATCTTCCATGCACTCTTAAGTTTTTGCCTATATGTTTGCCTCAAGAATATATTAGCCACGCTCTGTGAAAAGGGTCATTAATGCATCTGCGAAAAGTATCGACCCAGGTCAGCCTGCGCAGTCCGCGCAGGCTGACCTGGGCCGATACTTTTCGCTATTGGTCAATTTTCCGTACGCCAAAGGACAAGTCTACCTCTCAATAAAGTCGGTTGTTACAAAAAAGTGGCTATTATGGTTCATAACTATAAGCTGACTTGCTTTTTGTAATGCATTACGGAGATGCATTAAGCCCCCTTTTTCCAGAGCATGGATCATATCTTTAAGATCCATAATCTTTCGAACAAGAGCACCTCATGCGGGTGCCAACGTAAAATTACAAAATCAAATTTTGTATTTCGATGTAGACTTTTGTTTCTTGTTAACCATGCTATTATGTGATGCTGATTATGAATCATCTCTCTCTCTCTCTCATTAACCAAAAGGTAATATCAAGAAATATTCCTTTAAAGGTGGCTACATGTATTCAGTTTTTATACCGTCAATCAAATGTCCTGAAAAAAAAAAACATACATTTTTCTTTGCAATCGTATAAACTTGACAATTTATTTGAACTGAAAAAAGTGCAATTTTTGGCGTTTAAATAACTGGATAGCCGTTTTACAATCGGTAACTATGTGTTTTTTTAATCACTTCAGATGTGATGTTACTATACTGATTTGATTACTAGTCCTCGTAATTAGTGCGTGTCATTGATCATGTGACATTCCCACATGTCTTTGCAGAACTCTGGCGCGAAATCTAAAAATACCTAAAGAGGCTACATGGCCAATTAAGGAAATACTATTGGAAAATATATTTTTCTTCTTTTTGTCTTTCTTCTTTACTGATGATTTGCCAGCTATCTGCTTACTTAATTCAGTATTTTTTTTTTTTTTTTTAAGTTTGATGAGGTCATTGGCGTGCAACACACAAAAAGGGACCTTCGGACATATGCGTAAAAGTGTGTTGTCCAAGATCATCCTTCGCAGTCTGTGTGACTAATCCGAGACGACACTTCCATTTTTGTGCGATTTTCTGTTTCACAAAAGTCTATTGTATGAAAAAATCTTATGTAGTCCTAAAGTGCCGTCTCGGATTAGCCTGCGCGGACTGCGCAGGCGAATCCGAGACGACACTTTACGCAAATGTCCGAAGGTTACATTTCGCATGTTGCGGATCAATTATTATGTGATTATAAAAATCTGAATGAACCCACATGTATAATATGTCAATGCATTGTGCTTGCAGTATGGACAATGCTGTCTTTTTTTGCAAATAAAAACTTCAGTGTCCGATATTTACCTGTTGTACGGAATGCAGTTAACCCTTTCCCAAACAAGCCCTGGTTTTCACATGTCTGCAGTACAAGTCTTTTGAAAACACTGTGGGAAAAGGAGAAATTGCTCGTAACGAGCAATTTCTCCTTTTCCCACAGTGTTTTCTACCCTTTTTGAGACCTTTCTGCCATTTTCATCAAATTTAAAATTGTCGTCTGCAAACTCTTTCAATTTGGACCAGTCCAAAATTTGTCGTTTGGAAAAGGGTTAAACATATGAACTGGCTCAGATACATGTCGATGGTCTGGAACCCAGAAGCTTAATTATTTTCCTTTTACCGCACATTGTCGCCTTTTAACGACTTTGACTGAGAGGCCTTTTGAAAACATTGTAGGACAAGGAGAAAATGCTGGTAACCAGCATTTTCTCCTTTTCCCACAATGTTTTCTACCCTATCAAACACGAAAAAATTCCACCATTTGAGCCACATTGAAATTATCGTCTGCAAATGCTTTCAATTTGGATAAGGCTGAAATTTTGTCGTCTGGTAAAGGGTAAATACACATAGCCTAAATAGGTCTTGGAGCTGCAAATTAGAATGCCGGCTCGGTCAAATAAACTGGAATTGTATACAAGAATATAAAGCTACTGCACGTGGACCTTTGAAATAATGATAAACCAGAAGTCATCCCTATCGCACTTGTGTTTTGACTTTCTTTAATCCAGTATCAAGCAATCCCGATTTTAAAAATCCTGAAGAAAAAAAAGCTTTCAAAAACATTCTGGGAAAGGGACAATATGCTGGCAAACAGCATTTTCTCCTTTTCCCAAAATGTTTCTTCATTCTTTCTAAAACAGATTCCACCATTAAACCATGTTTTGTATCGCTTGCAAATGCTTTCACTTTGGGCAGGTTCATAATTTTTGTCGTCTGGTAAAGGGGCAAATTGACAAAATATCCCAAGGCTTTAACTCTTTTACCAAACGACAAAAATTATCTTAACTACACGAAATTCAAACCCTAAAAAGGGTAAGTAAATCAATGTAAGGAACTGAAGGGAAAAGCTAGTGTCGGTAATTGTGATATATGTATAAAATGGTGAGGTTTGTATATCCTGGCGACGCGGCTGGGGATTACGTAGTAAGCAAATCATCAAGGAGGGTGGTATCTGCATACAGATATACATAGGGCCACTATAGCCAGGATGAGATGTGCTGGAAAACAATTAGGAATGAGTGCGGGAGCCGAAGTCGCCATCAATCTACCACTGCAGTAAAAACAGAAAATAGAAACAATAAGCAAATTTAAAGAAATCAAACTACCATTGCAGCAAAAACAGAAAATAGAAACAAGAAGCAAGTTTAAAGAAATCGTAATAGTACTGATCATAGACTTGTACTTTATGATCGAGCCTAGGTTTAAGGGTAAAAGCAATATGCAAAACGATGAGGGCAAAGAGTACTTGCTGGTAATATTCACATTTAAGTGCTTCTTGCACCGTCTACTTTTTTTTTTTAGTAAGGATCTTTCTTGTTTCTTGTACAAGGTAGATAATCAATACTTGTATTGTATTACCACTAATTATGTCCCTTTATATCTGACAAGCTTTAACGTGCCAACGACTTAATTCTTTACCACACAACAAAATTTTGGGCTCAACCAAATTAAAAGCAAACGCAGACGACAATGTTGCTCAAATGATTATTTGTGTCTTTGATAGGATAGAAAACATTGTAGGAAAAGGAGAAAATGCTGGTTACCAGCATTTTCTCCTTTTCCCACAATATTTTCAAAGGCCCTCTTTCTTCAGGGTCGTTAAAACTCGGAATTGTGTGGTAATGAGTTAATCCAGAGTTGAACTCGCTTAACAACCCTGATTCATGTCGACGGTAGTTAAAGTTTTGCATATAGATCAAGATCGGACTTGATATAACGTTAAGTCTATGCAGTCCAATCTTCGATGTTTTACTGGACGATATTTTACTAGAAATTCTGACCCACATGGCCACGCCATTATCCGTCTTTTTAGTCCTTCAACAAATACCAGTTATCCTATGGTAGGAAGCTGGTAACCAGCATTTCCACCTTTTCCCACAATGTTTTTATAAATATCTTCAGGGTTGTAAAAAAATGAGATTGCTTCCTAAAGCATTAACCATACTCTTTTCATGTTCTGCTTTATTTCACATTACTGCTTTAGCTCATGGGGATGCAAAAAGTACTCACAGATGAATCATGGTGATGTCTGTGCCTGTCAAATGTTGTCCCGTCATCCCTTGGATGTGGTCTCCCGTCAACATTTTTCGGCTCTGTGGTTAGGAAGTAGGATTCAAAACCTGTGTCCACATTCAGCAACCATTCCTAATTTCATTCTAAGTCTAATTCTAGATTTAAGAAAGTGACTCAACTTCTGATTGGCTAAACCAAATGGTTTAGCCAGTAAGTTGAATTACTCTCAAATTTAGAAATCTCAAGAAACTAAGACTAAGAATGTTCTTAAGAATGGTTGGCGAGTACGGGCCCTGAAAGCCCCAGATAAGATCCTCAAACAAGGCCCTGGTTTTTTTTGTTGAAGTTTCCAAGGACAACACACATCAGAGTCCTAGGTTCCTACCCCAGTACAGGTGAAACCCATGAAACACACAAATAAAATGGCTATCGCCGTCGTATGAATGAAATAATGTTGAAAGCTGCATAATATACCTTTCAATCAATCCATCAACATTTACTACATTATCACAAGACAAAATAAAATCCAGTAACTTGTTTTATGTTTAATCCTTTTTCAAATCACAGAGACCCTCAACATAATAATTTACACAAAAAAAAAACAATGACATTTCACTCATCTCATCACAATGACAAATGAGCCATGCTCTGGCAAAAGGGGACTTAACCCTTTCCCAAACAAGCCCTGGTTTTCATGTGTCTGCAGTACAAGTCTTTTGAAAACACTGCGGGAAAAGGAGAAATTGCTCGTAACGAGCAATTTCTCCTTTTCCCACAGTGTTTTCTACCCTTTTGGAGAACTTTCTGTCATTTTCATCAAATTTAAAATTGTCGTCTGCAAACTCTTTCAATTTGGACCAGTCTAAATTTTATCGTTTGGGAAAGGGTTAATGTATCTCCTTGATGCATGATGCCAAGTGCGTCATCACACAATCATAGATCTATATAATCCATTTTGTCTGACAACTGACTGAATTATGCAGTAAACTGGTCCTTGGACATACAGGAAATTTACCAATAGAAAAAGTTTTGGCCCAGGTCAGCCTGCGCAGTCCGCGCAGGCTGGCCAGAGTGGATACTTTTTGCAGATGCATCAAGCCCCTTTTTCACAGAGCACTGATCAAATATTGATTCTTCTAAAATCTTTCCATACATTTAAATTATGTCAATACAGTATATCAACCGAATAATCCTGCAAAGAATTATATAGAGCGGGAAAAATTGTCCAACTTGTAAAAATTGGGGACACTTTCAAAGTTAGTGAGACAGAAAGTCAATCAAGACTACTTCTCACATAAATTTGAGCCATGCTCTGGCAACAGGGGGCTTAATGCATCTCCGTGATCCTTGATACCAAGCAAGTCATCGAATAATTGTGGTTTTGTAAGATCCATTTTGTCTAACAACCGACTGAATCGTGAGGTACACTTGTCCTTTGATATGCAAAAAATTGACCAAAAGCAAAAAGTTTCCGCCCAGGTCAGCTTGCGCAGACTGGGTTGATACTTTCTGCAGATGCATTCAGCCCCTTTTTCACAGAGCATGGCTTATTTGAACGGGACAAAGTCCTACCTGTGGGCATTGTAATGGGACATTTTTCCAATTCAATGGGACAATGTCTCAAAATTGTTCAATCAGCAGAACACTGCGGTAAAAGGTGAACATGCGGCTGCACTGTTTTCAGATGAAAAAGAAAGTTCATACATATAAAACAGCTAAACCCCTGATAAATATCAGCATTTATCCATTGAATCCGAATCACACTACAAACCATTATAGTGGACCACACTGTAAGTCATCTCTGCTACTTATTTCAACTCTATCAGCCAAGGGTAAATAAAGCAAAGCAGGAATCATCATCCTAGGCTACCAAAGATGATTGAAAGCATTTGTAGATCACAAATCAACTCTGGCCTAGCCCCACCACATAGTTCAGTTTTTTAAAGATCCTGTGGAAAATGCCATATAAAAACATTGTGGGAAAAGAAGAAAATGCTGGTAACCAGCATTTTCTCCTTTTCCCACAGTGTTTTCTATCCTATAAAGGGCAAAAGCACCATTTCAGCCACATGTGATATGTTATCTTAAATTGCTTTCAATTTGGACGAGGCTGAAACTCTGTTGTCTGGTGAAGACTTAGTGGTGTGACTCTTGTTCCTACTTTCATTAAAATTATCAAGAACACTTTTCATTTACAGATATTAGAAAAAACGAATATGTAAACACAAGACAAAATTTATCAGACCCATCACTGCACATATATACAACTTGTCATACCTCTGCATCAAATTTAACTTAGAAAACACTGTGGGAAGGCACAAGTTGCTAGTAATAAGCAATGTGTATCAACCAGTTCTCCTTTTTTATCAATCTTTTTCCCATCATTCATTACAGTTAGTTTTCTTTCTCTTCAATTTCTTTCTTTTTCCTTTCACACACGCCATAAATTTTTTCTTGTGACAAATTTTGGACCAACCAGAAGTTACTGGAATTTACAAAATAACTAAACATTTGAATGCAAGCGAAATTGTTTTCCCAACATTATGGAAAACATTGTGGGAAAGAAGCATTTGCTTGTTTAACCCTTTCCCAAACAAGCCCTGGTTTTCACGTGTCTGCAGTACAAGACTTTTGAAAACACTGTGGGAAAATTGTTTTCTACCCTTTTTGGGACCTTTCTGCCATTTTCATCAAATTTAAAATTGTCATCTGCAAACTCTTTGAATTTGAACCAGTCCAAAATTTGTCGCTTGGGAAAAGGTTAAAGCTATTGCTACCATTCCTTAAAAGTTTCCATAGCTGACAACTGCAATGCTGTCAAAAATCATATTTGTAAACTAACGGGTTAACATGCTGACTCTTTACCAGATGACAAAATCTTAGACTAGTTCAAATTGATTTTTTTTTTCAGATGACAAATTAGATATGGCTAAAATGATGTCATTAAGATTTAGGGAAGTAAACATTGTGGAAAAAGGAGGAAATGCTGCTTACCAGCATTTCCTCCTTTTCCAACAATGTTTTCAAAGGTCTCCATACCCGTGTTGTTAAAACTCATGATTGTATGGTAAAGGGCTAAATGAGAATGTCACAATGCAACACAGATCCACTTCACTTTGCTGTCACTTTAGATATAAGATAGTATGCTAGAAAAAACAACAAAATAAGGCCCCCAATGATATAACACATAAGTTTACGATTCCCTTTTCCTGAACTGACCATGTGATTTAGACGATTCATGCTTCCTGTTAACAGACCTTGACTGCTGTCAAACTCTCCCATCTGCAAATTAAAACAAGATATTTTAAATCTGTTAACTTGTGTTTTACCAAACAGTTTTGCCATGTAAAGATTTAAAAACATACTTGTATAACATGGGAATTTAACATGAACTTAAACTACTGCAGAGATTTGAAACGATCCTTGTAGAAATTAAAAATCAATGTAAATTAAAAATGCTGCATACAGTTTTGTAAAGATCCTTGTGAAATATGGAAGAAAATTCCATAAAAGAATGTATGTAAAAAAGAATTTTGGCAAAATTTTTTATTGCTCATCACAAGCAGTCTATCCTTTTGTCACAACATTCTCACAAATGGCAACATTTCCATATCTAGCCACCCTGAAATAAGTATCAAATATCTCAAGTTATTCTTTGTCAGAATACTCCCTGAATGAGAAAACAATGTAAACCTGCTTTTGAAAACACTGTGGGGGAAAAACCTATTGCTTCCATATAAAAAGTTAATGCTTCTCTTCAAACATTGTTTTCCCATATCATTCAACTGAGAAATCTTCCTTTCAATCTTAAGTTTCCCCTGTGTGCTACTTGTGCCAGTATGTGCTATGAGCAATAATAGCATGAATGGTTTTGGCTGAAACTTACACCAAACAACGCTTCAAGCCTTGTAACCAGCATTTTCTCATTCTTCCACAATATTTTCCAACTATTTCTAAGACAAATTCCATCATTAGAGCCACATGTATTATGATGTGTGCAAGTGCTCTGAACTTGGACAAGTCTAAATCTTTGTTGTCTGGTAATGAATTACCCCTTTCCCAAACGACAAATTTTGGACTGGTCCAAATTGAAAGAGTTTGCAGACGACAATTTTAAATTTGAGGAAAATGGCAGAAAGTTCTCCAAAAGGGTAGAAAACACTGTGGGAAAAGGAGAAATTGCTCGTTACGAGCAATTTCTCCTTTTCCCACAGTGTTTTCAAAAGACTTGTACTGCAGACACGTGAAAACCAGGGCTTGTTTGGGAATGGGTTAACCAACTAACTATAATATATGAGCCATGCTCTGTGAATAGGGGGTGTAATGCATTTGCAAAAAGTATCGACACATGTCAGCCTGCGTAGTCCACGCAGGCTGACATGGGTCAAAATTGTTTTGCTATTTGTAATTTTTCTGCACGTCAAAGGACCATTCTACATCTGGATCTAGTCCATTGTTAGACTAAATAGATTTTATGGATTCATATCAATGTGACAACTTGCTTGGTATCATCCATCAAGGAGATGCATTAAGCCCCTTTTTGCCAGATCATGGCTCATGTACTTGTAAGTAATATTTCAAATATATGTATTTACATACCATGTGATCATCAAGATATCTGTTTGAATCTTTCGTGTCCGTTTCTATATCAAGGGCAAGCTGAAAAAGTTGAATTCCAATTTAGATTCCTAAGGAACACTTTCAATCCCTTAACACCAAAAAGACAAAGGCTTTTTAAAATATTGTGGACAAAAGGAGAAAACACTTATAACCAGCTATTTCTCCCTTTCCTACAATTTAATTGATTTCTACCCACATTTAGAGGTACAGGGGGGTATGCAGTCACTTCGTACCATAACCATTTCGTACCATTTTGTTTATAACCATTTCGTACCATAAATTTCCCATTTCGTACCATAGCGTTACCATTTCGTACCAGGGTAGAACCTTCTCATACTATGACCAAACATGTAATTTATTTTGACAAAAAGTGGTATTTAATATATTAACTTGGTATAGACCAATGCTTTGGACCTTATGTTATTTACGGGATATTATCATAAATCAATTTAAAGAATCAGTATGTGATTGAGAAGATAGGTGTTTGGTCTGTTTGTCTGTAATGTTTGTCCAAAGTTGGATAATCAGAATTAGGAACAAACTGATCACATTAAATTGAACAATTAATCAAAGAATCATAATCGTCTGATTACCCTTGATTGTAAATTGTCTATTTCCTTTTTGTCTTCTTTTTTGTATGTTTGTTCATGGGTATGTTTTGAAATTAGGTGGGCCTTGTATGATGCCGCGACAGGGACAGGGTCAAACGTCAAGGTCAATATGACGATTTTTTTTTCTTGTAAATACATCATTTTGCACAATATTCATTTACTTAAATTACACACCTTACAAAAGCAGTTCGTTTTTCAACGACTCTTGGGGAAACTGCTATGAAATCATCTTGGGAAAAGGAGATAATCAGAAAGTGTTATTGAGCATAACTTCTTGAATAAATATCTAACTTGAATAAATAGCGTTTTTTGTCTTCTTCTTCTAATATCTTTATAGTGAAAGTTTTTCTTAGTCGAAACTTTGTCATAGGTCTCAAAAAAACATGGTACGAAATGGTATGACTATGGTATGAAGTGGAAAAATTATGGTATGAAATGGTATAAACTATGGTACGAAATGGTAAAATTATGATACGAATTGACTGGTACGAAATGGTTATGGTACGAAACGTCCGTAATTCTACAGGGATAACACCTTACCATGACAAAATTTAGACTTATCCAAACTGAAAACATTTGCAAACAACAAATCTAGTGTTACTCCAATGATGAGAACTGTCTATAACCTTTAACTAAAAAATCCCAGATTTTCATGACCCTGGAAAAAGAGGGCTTTTGAAAACACTGTGGGAAAAGGAAAAAATGCTGGTAACCAGAATTTTCTTCTTTTCCCACAATGTTTTCTACTCTATTTGACAGCTTAAGCTCATTTGCTCCAATTTTGAATTTGTCATATGCAGAAGTTCTGAATTTCAAAGACTCTAAAATTTATGGTCTGGTAAGGGGTTAAAAAGGTAGAAAACTTCATGACAAAAGTAGCTGCTAGTTTTCAGCATTTTCTTCTTTTCCAACAACGTCTTCCCTCAGATTCAGCAGGACATATAATATATGGTTCTAAATGAGAATTATCTTTTAAAGGGTAGAAAAGATTGTAGGAAGAGAACATGCTAGCTATGTCATTTTCTCCTTTTCCTACCATGGTTTTGCGAAGGTTTAACCCTTTACCACACAATGACAAGAAGCCTTTTGAAAACATTGTGGGAAAAGGAGAAAATGCTAGTAACCAGCATTTTCTCCTTTTCCCACAATGTTTTCTACCCTATCAAGAGAAAATTGCACCATTTGAGCCACACTGAAATTGTCGTCTGCAAATGCCTTCAATTTGGACAAGGCTCAAATTTTGTCGTCTGGTAAAGAGTTAAAGGACAATGGTATAAAGATAGAATATAGTTCAAGCCTATTTACGCCTTTCAATCTTGAGATTTTTCCTGCCAATCCTTCAACTCTGGCCTGGTTCTCACTGTCCAGCATTTCTTCTGTTCTACCTGAAATTTACAATTAAAAAAAGAAGTAAAAATATATTTTGTGTCAAAATAAGTTTTTTACAAGAATCTCTTCTTGACATCCAGTATTTTCTCCTTTTTCCTCCATATATTTTCAACAGACTTCTTCCTTAAAGTCTTTCAAAATTTAAAACACAGAATCGTAGTTGCAGATGATGAGTTATATACGTTTTGAATGACTATGATGGGCCTTGTCTTTAAAAGATGAGAGAGAGGGGCTGAAAAATGTTTTTGGTTGGCTCGTTGGTATCGTGTTTAATGTGTTTTTTTTAAATCAAAGTTATATCCTGGTGGCCAGTGCACCTCTCAATGCTTTTACTGTCATTTCTTTTAGCAGTAATTTGTTCTATAATCACCCAAGCCATTTGCTACTTTCTCACATAAACATCCTCAAAAAAATTATCCATGGTGAGAGAGGAATGAATCCTGTTGCAATGATACCATCGATTCTCATTAGGAAACTGGGAAAAGATGTTGGTTACTAGCCAATATCCTATGCACAAACTGCTTTCTCAGAATCGTTATAACACAGAATTTTCTGGCTAAAGGTGTCTAGACTCCAGTCCATCGTTTACTGATTACGTTCAGTCATGTTTGGGGTCATGTTTACTGTTGTCATACACAGGCTGATTTAGTGATTAGCCAACCACTGGCACTGTTCTCCAATTCTAAACTTATGCGGGAGAGGAGAAAATGACTGATATCTGATAAAAGTGTATGGTAACCTACAACAAATGTTATTCTACAAAAATTTTTTGGTAAAGGAAGGAATGTGAAATCCATACCGGCACCATTTCGCCTTCCCCAGTCTGCCATGTCAACAATTCAATATTTTTGTTTTTCTCCGGAAGTGGTTTTCTGCTTCTTGTGCATCGTTAGAATAACTTTAACGTGATAGTTACAAACTTCAAGCGCTAGCTTATGATCTGCATCATCCTCGTTAACCCAGCTCCGATGTATTCCGTAAACTACACTCATCGATGAATGGGTTAACGAGGGTGGATTTTGCATTTGATGAAGTTCATTGGCCGAAACCAACTGATGGCCGAGATCAGACTGTATACATGCTCATGCTGATCCCTTAGTACTCTTTGAGCAATATTTATCCAGGATCACTTAGGGCACTTAGGGCAGGTTAAAAGCTAAAAAAATGTTTCATGCAATCTAAGAATCATTTACATGTAAACTGGGAAATTTATAATATGAGCCATGCTCTGTGAAATGGGGGCTCAGTGCATCTGCGCAAAGTATCGACCAGGTCAGTCTGCGCAGTCCCCGCAAGCTGACCTGAGCCGATACTTTTCGCTATATTGGTCAGTTTTCGGTATGTCCAAAGACTATGTCTAGCTAAATAACGCAGGATCCAATAGTAAAGGGTTGAAGGTCAGCTTTTAGGCTACTTATTTTCATTTCAATACTTTTAGATGATCATATGAAATTATCATAACCAGTCAGTCAAGATATTTTATTTTTTAGTAACCTAGTTTCCTAAGAAAAATTATCTGCCTTTTCATAGACGAATTCCATCGTTTGCGCACATGTAATTTGTCGTCTGCTCTCCATAATAAAAAGTACAAAAAAAGTCTGATAAAGGCTGAAATCTGAATTTTGATTCTAATAATGTAAATCTTATTCATCAGTAATACAGTTTACAGAAAAGAGCGGTACAATCAATTAACTCTTTACCAGACAACAAATTTTTTTGCCGCGTGTCCAAATTGAAAGCGTTTGCAGACGACAATTTCAACGTGGCTCAAATGGTGCAATTTTTCTCTTATAGGGTAGAAAACATTGTGGGAAAAGGAGAAAATGCTGGTTACCAGCATTTTCTCCTTTCCCCATAATGTTTTCAAAAGGCTTCTTTCCCAGGGTCGTTAAAAGGCGGTATTGTGTTAATCCTTAACCTGCTGAATAACTTAACCCTTTACCACACAATCCCGACTTTTAACGACCCCCAAAAAAGAGGCCTTTTGAAAACATTGTGGGAAAAGAAGAAAATGCTGGTAACCAGCATTTTCTTCTTTTCCCACAATATTTTCTATCCTGTAAGAGATAAATTTTATGTTTTGAGCTACATTTGAAATGTCGTCTGCAAATGCTTTCAATTTGGACTAGCCTACATTTTTGTCGTGTGGTAAAGAGTTAAATGAAACTTTCAAGCCGATGGTAAAAACCAAAATGTTAGAATTTCAAAGTCATTAGGGTTGGGGAAATATCTCCTTATCGGACAGTGTAGATCATAGATAAGACAGCACGTACTGTTCGGTCTGATCTTGATCTACACCTTCCGCAAAAGGTCCGTGAGTCGCGTTTAGCAGCCTAAGGCTTAAAAGAAACTTTCAAGCCGATAGTTAATACCCCGAATAATGCTTTTTCAAATTTATTTTTTGGAGAAAAATTTCTCCTTATCGGACAGTGTAGATCCAAGATCAGACTGCACGTTTTCTGCGGTCTGATCTTGGTCTGCATTGTCTGCAAAAGGTCAGTGAGTCGCGCTTAGCAGCGTAAGGGTTAACAATGGAAATACTGAAGAAATGGATTAGAACGAAACAGAAATTTTTACCCTAGCCCCAATCTTCCGTGGTTAATCCACTGCTCTACAAGAACCCCTTGAAGCGCCCCCTACAGTGGACAGCTTTCGAAAACATTGTGCAAAAGGTAGCTATTGCTTGTTTCGCTCCTTTTCTCACAATTTTTCCATATCGTTGAAAAAAAAAAAGGCATTTGTCCTTACGTTGTTTCGACGATGGTATTGTGGGAAAGCAACCAGTTGCATCGAAAGAAAACAAGCTATTTCGTTGAAATGGTATCCCCCGCCGCAAAAAGCCCCCTTTTTTCCATGACACGGTAATAAAAAAATGTACATGTCTGTGGACTATCATAAGGAATACATGTATGAAGTTTCGTCAGATTTCATCAAGGATTTTAGAAGATATCTATCCGGACGGGGGGACGAACGGACAACGCAAAAACTATGTCCTTTCTTCTTCGGAGGGGCAAAATTATGCACAGTACTGGTAAAAAGGAACTTAAGGAAAGCATGGATAGGTGCACTAGCCGCCGCGATATAACTCAGAAGATGTTGAAGAAGGCGTTAATACGCCATCCAGTCTGTCATTTCTGATGACAATGTGTCCAAGTTCAGGCTAGTTGTCTACAAAGGGGAATCCAAACTGTTGGGGCAACTCGCCCTATCATATTTTTGACACTGTTATGCCTATTTTTCGACCCAGACTTTCACTGAAAATTAACCTTTTTCTAACATCTCTGTCATTAAAACCCGGACATTTTATCCCTAATCCTGCTAAATAACTTAAATGAAACTTTCAAACCGATGGTAAAAACCAAAATATTGGTATTTCAAAGTTGTAGAGGTTAGGGAAATATCTCCTTATCGGACAGTGTAGATCCAAGATCAGACTGCAGTCTGATCTTGATCTACACTGTCCGCAAAAGGTAAGTGAGTCGCGCCTAATGGTTAATATATTCAAGCAAGCAGCTGATAAGTAATACTGCTTCTTGGGGAAAAAAATGCCAATATGCATGTATCCTTCCAAAACCAATCACAGCCGAGCTCTGTCACCTTCCTGTGGTGCTTTTCACTTTCGAGGCGTACAGTTAAGCAAAATAACCAGTTAGGCAACATTCTCTAATTATAGCATTTTCATTTAGGCGGAAAGTTAGGCAAAATAACCTGATGGGCAACATTCTGTAATGATAAATGAAAACTTTTTGTAATTGAAAAATACTTGTACTTCCCGAAATAGACATTAGCATGTATCTTCATCTTGACAAAAACTAAATTGGATCTGATAAAACCTGTTGGGCAGCCGGATGCTAAACCCTTAAGCTGTTAAGCGCAACTCACAGACCTCTTGCGGACATTGTAGATCAAGATCAGACTGCACAGATCGTGCAGTCTGATCTCTGATCTACAATGTCCGGTGTAGTTTTTTTCCCGGTGATATCAAGGTTGAAATCGCAATATTTTGGTTATACTATCGGGTGGAAATTTTGATTTCATTTATTTACCAGTTTAAGGGTTAACCCTTTTCAAACTGGTCTCGTGTTTTTACGATCCTGAAAGATTTTGAAAACATCATGGAAACAGGAGAAAATGCTGGTTATCAGCTTTTTCTCCTTTTCCCACAATGTTTTCTAACATTTTGATTACAAATTCATTTATCTGACCCACAATTAATCTGTTTTCTCAAGATGCTTTCAGTATCCATGGACGGTTTTAAATGTTTGCTGTCTTGAAAAGGGGCAAAAATGGTATATATATTTTCTGGTATGCGACAGGTTCGTAATATTTTGTGACCGAAACGACGGAGCATACAGAGAGTTACGTTGTTCCTGCAACATTGAATGTAAATAATTTTTCTTTTCTGTTTTTTTTTTTAATCACTTTCAAAGATAATTTCTTTGAATTTCAATCGACATTTAGACGGAAGTCACTCGTTTGTTTGTTTGTTTGTTTGTTTCTTTAAGACAGTAAAAAAAAAAAAATATTTTTTTTTTAAGTTTTCAATTCCCTGACAAGACATGCTTTGCCACGCTGTGGCAGAAGGGGCTTACTGCATTTCCATGCGGCATTGTACCAAGCAAGCTATCACATGATTATCATTTATGGATCCATAATAGCTACTATTTTTGAAACCGACTAAATCATGAGGTAGACTGGTCCTTGGACATACAGAAAATTGACCAACAGCGAAAAGTTTTGGCCCAGGTCAGGATCAATACTTTTCGCAGATGCAATAAGCCCCCTTTTCACAGAGTATAGCTCATTAATTATTTCTTTTCGATGAATGGAGCAAGCATTAATTCTGAAACGAACTGGATGCTGGCGACCTTTTGCAATAAACTTAACGCCTCTTGAAAATCAAAGGACGTGAAGTCCTGAAAAACAGAACTGTGAACAATGATATTGAGGAACCATGGATCACGGAAAGTTTGCTTTGTGGATTATGTAGATCAAGATTAGGATGTACAGGCCGTGCAGTCTGATCTCGGATCTACCGTGTCACTGGTGTCACTAAGAATATTCTGACCAAACAATGGCTCCCTTTCCGCACTTGGTTTACCGTATGATTGAAAATATTTATTTCCTTATCTTTTAGACGCTTCTCGTCTGCTTTAAAATAGCGTGCATATTCATGTGTCAACCCTTTTCCTGCTTAATAAAAGAAGTGAGACTTTCAAGCCGATGGTTAAAATCCAATTTTTCCTATTTCAAAGGTACTGTTGGAGGAGAGGTATCGCCTTACATTCCTCTCTCACCGCTGACCATTGTTTCGGCGATGGTTATGTGGGAGAGCAGCCAGTGGCTTGGAAAGAATATTGTGCTTAGTACTGGTAAAAGAAACTCCAGGAAAGCATGGATAGATGCACTGGCCGCCGCGATATGACTGAATGTTGAAAACGGCGTTAAACACCATACAATCAATCAATCAACCAAATGTCTCCTTATCGGACAGTGTAGATCCAAGATCAGACTGCACGTTCTTTGCAGTCTGATTTTGATCTACACTGTCCGCAAAAGGTCAGTGAGTCGCGCTCAGCAGCCTAAGGTTTAACTCTTTCAGCACCTAATATATGACCTTGAACTCTTGCAGCGGTTGAAGACACAATCGACAGAAACCCAGAGAGATTCTTATCTTAAAGGCTTGACTAAAAATGAGGGCAGTATATATATCCAAGATCAGATTGTAGGTTCTGTGCTGTCTGATCTAGATCTATGTCGTTTACAAAAGCCCAAATTTTCGTCGTAGATGTCGAACGGTGAAGATCACGTTGCACATCTGTCTGTCTGTCTGACCGTCTGTCCGTCTGTCTATCTGTCCTTCTGTCTATAAGAAATGTTCTATGAATTGCTCTAATTTCAGAAGATGGCCAACGAATTTTTAAAGACGAAATGGAAGAAAATCTTTCACACACATGATATAAACAAGGACAATCGGGTTACGGTGGAAGATGCCGATCTCTTCTCGTAAGTAGCCCATATCAAAATTTAATGGTGTCACACCGGCAACTTTTGTCGTGGATTGAAAATAGAATGGAAAATCGCCGTCTTTGACTTCGTGCTGCTCCTTCTCTGACAATATATATGTACCTAAATGTTTTGAGATTTGGCTGTGAAGTAGTAGAAAACATTGTGGAAAAAGGAGAAAATGCTGGTTACCAGCATTTTCTCCATTTCCCACAATGTTTTGAAAAGCTGTCTTTCTCAGGGTCGTTAAAAATCTGGATTGTGTGGCAAATTGATAAACAAAATTAAGGTCGACGATAACGATACAAGTTTCTTCTGGTCAGCAGGCTATGTTAGACCTCCTGCAGAAGATTTTTATCGTGAACAGAATAGACTTTAATGCACAACTCGGCCTATACCCTTTCAGGGTACCCTTAATAATGAGACGTTTAAGATGTTTTTTTTTTTTTCATAATTGGATATTTATTGTGCCAGGCAACGTCTCAAGTCTATCGTGAATTTTCTGGGAGAAAACCTATGTACGTGTACAGCGCTTTACTGACTCTCTGTTTCGCCGGTTTTATCTGTATTCAGCGAAATGAAATTAATTTTAAAGTGAAATACATGACCAAGAACAAATCATGAAACGTTTCATTTACCTACAGCGCTTTTAGAAGTCATTCATAACATGTAAATCTCGTGGGGGGGGGGGGGGGGGGGGGGGACGCGAACAAAATTATCGTGTTTAGCAGCCATTTTGTGTCTATTTTGGTAAATATCTCAAGTAGATGATGCATTAAATCGTTTTTTCTGATGTTTATCGTTTAAATGGAAATATTTGTTATTGAAACGAAGGATAATTAAATATGCAAGCAATAGACCATGTTAAAATTCTAGTTTTGTCGTTAATTTGTTAAACTGTGAGAGCTAAACGTGCGCTCAAAATCTGTGCGGAGATTTCTCCCATTCTTTTTCGTGGTCGTCTCTGTACCCAGATGCGACCGTCAAAAAACTACTTCGAGCAATTTTAAGTTTTGCATTTTTTTTTCCCCCAAATTCATCCATGAATAATATCGTACTTCAATATTCATTTTGCCGATTATACAAAGGTACTTAGCATATACACATGTATTTGAGCCATGCTCTTTGAAAAGGGGACTTAACCCTTTCCCAAACAAGCCCTGGTTTTCACGTGTCTGCAGTACAAGTCTTTTGAAAACACCGTGGGAAAAAGAGAAATTGCTCGTAACGAGCAATTTCTCCTTTTCCCACAGTGTTTTCTACCCTTTTTGAGACCTTTCTGCCATTTTCATCAAATTTAAAATTGTCGTTTGCAAACTCTGGACCAGTCCAAAATTTGTCGTTTGGGAAAGGGTTAATGCATTGGCGAAAAGTATCGAGTCCAGGCACGAGACTGGGATGAAACCTTTCGATAAATTGGTCAAGTTTCTGTCAAAGGACCAGTGTACCTCATGATGCGGTCGGTTGTTATACAATATGGATTTTATGGATCCACAAGTATGTGATAACTTGCTTTGTATCATGAATCACGGAGGTGTATTAAGCCCCCTTTTGCCAGAGCATGGCTCATTTGGTTTTTTTCGAAAAGGAAATTTGATTGACAAGAAAGTAATGGTTTGTTTCGTGGTATTCACTGTTACAGGGGCAACTTTGCAAAGTACCACAATTTCAGCAAAGCGGACGCAGTAGAAGCAAAAACTAACGCACGTATCTACTGGAAGGAATGGCTGCTGAAAGGTCTGGACCAAGTGGACGAGGAGACATTTTTGAGAAACATGGAAAAAGCCTTCTTAGCTGACAAGGCTAAATTCAGAGCGGATGCAAGACGACTGTTTGCGTTGATCATGGATATTGTAGACGTGAATAAGGACAGGATGATCTCAGAAAGAGAGTTTGAAATCATGGCCAAGAGTACAGGTTTCAAGCATTATGACAGAGCCTACATGTTGGCGTATCCACAAGTACAGCCGGGCTACATCTCTCTGGATCACTACCTCGATGTGTTTGTGGAGTTTAACTGTAATGATGATAAGGAGAATATGGATCTCGAGCGACCTCGTCACTTCGGCTTTGGGCTTATGGAAAAATAGACTAGGCTGAGCAAAGTGGGCATGAGGTAGTACACTAGTAGATCTGGTAGTAGTAGTAGTAGATCTAGTATCAACATGTACATCCGGACTATATCTCTCGTGATCAGATCGAATGTTTCAGCCAATCAGAAGTTGCGGTACTTTCTAAATCTAGAATGAGAATAAGAATGCAAGTTAGAATGGTGCATACGGGTCTCTGAGGAATACTGCCTTAAAAAAGCATAGCAGGAAAAGGAGAAAAAGCTGGTAACCAACATTTCCTACAACTTTTTCTGTCCTTTCAAAGACAAACGCCATCATTTGAGCAAGGCTAGAACACGATAGCATTGAATATAACTCTTTACCAAACGACAAAATTTTAGACTGATCCAAATGGAAAGTATTTGCAGACAAAAAAATAAATGTGGCAAAAATAGTGGGATTTGTATCAGAAAGGGTAAAAAACATTGTGGGAAAAGGAGAAAATGCTGGTTATCAGCATTTTCTCCTTTTCTTGCAATGTTTTAAGCCGTCTTCTTTGTAGTTCATAAAACGAGGGAATGTTTGGTAAAGGGTTAATCGAAAAGTCGTTCAAATTAGTAATGTATATTGAACTATGCTCATTTCAGTAAATAAATATCATTCATGCGTGTGCATACAAATGACTAGGAATAAAAATTATCGATGAATAGCTTTACCTGTAGTTTGAATTTCATCTTTTTTATACATTAAACCTTTACAGAACAATCCCGACTTTTCATGATCCTGTGGAAAAATGCATTTAAAACATTGTCAGGGAAAAATAAGAAAATGTACCTGACCAGTATTTTCTCCTTTTTCCTTTTCCCACAAAGTTCTCCACCCTAGTGGGGAACTGAAGCTCATTTGTGCCAATTTTGAACTTTTCGTCTGCAGATGTTTATAGTTTGGAAGAGTCTGAAACTTGTTGTTTTTGGGAGAGAGATAAAACCTACAGAGTTTTTTTTTTTTTTTTTTTCCCATCCTACTCTAGACCATAGGCTAACTCGTGCAAACGTTAATATTGCTCGTCACGAGCAGCCACTCTTTTGGTCACAATGTTTCAAAGTTGTAGGCTGCAAAATTTGTTACGGGAAGTAAATAAGTTTAGTGCATGGTTTTAACCCTTATCCTGATAAATAAGTGAAATGAAACTTTCAAGTCCATAGTATGATGAATGTTAGAATAATGAATGCATCTAGGCACCTAAAATTTTATTCTTAATAGGTTTCACTGAAACTTTTATTTTGTTCCTTCAAAGTATTCACCTCCAACAGATATACAAAGTTTTAATCTCCGGATCCTACCTTTGAAGGCATTTTCATAGTCTTTTTACGTATTCTATGAAGACAATTTGATTTGTGATTTCAAACCACTGTAATTATTCAGTGTCGACCGATTACAGTGCTTACAGCACTTTGTTTTATCAAGTGATGCGTCATAGCAGACAGGTTAATCTTCGAAGAATATGACATGCGCAGACAACGGATCTATATGATTTATCAAAAGGAATGAAAATTCAGTCCATGAATACCTGTATAAAAATCATTGTGATACTGTTTACAAAGGTCATATTTACAAAGGGCAGTCTGGTCATGATTTTAACTCCTTATATGGCACTGTAGGCAGCGACCGGGTGTAATTGGCATGTAACTGATGGTTCTCTTACTGTTTTTAGGACTGACTTATGTCTGTTGTTTCCAGTAGCTCTTTGAGTACTACTATTTTTTGAAAAGCGGCCAAAATGGAAAAAGGGGGAGAAATGATCAGCCACTTGAAGCGAAACACATCCATCTATTTACCTGTTCATTTACTAATTTTCATTTGTCTTTTTCCTTATTGTCTTACGCTTTTGTTTCCTTTCCGCTCTTCATTTGCATGTTTCATGATATAGAAGACTGGCGAAATTTTGAACATTTAATGGTCTAAGGGAGGAAACTCTTACCTACCTAAGGCTTTATCAATATCAGAGTCGCGTCCCTTATAGTTGCAAACAACCTGAACCCAAAGTCGAGGAAAAATTATGGTACACGTTTAAAGTCTTTAGAGACGATCGGTAAAAAAAAAAAATCCATTTCTAATTTTTGTAATGGATTAGCTATGTTTTGGTGACAGTATTGTAAATATTTACAGTTCTGAAGTTACATGTTTCGGCATACACAGAATTTAAAGTGCATTTAAAGAATGATATTTGTAAACAGGCGGTTACCTCCCTTGCATCTCAACACATTTGTAAACACAAAAAACCGCCCAAATTTAACGTTGTGTAAAGAAACGATTAGTTCATCATGATGAAATTTAACACACACTGTAAATCTAATTCAGGTAATAAAACATCCAATCAATTTAAATCGATACGCGATATTCTATCAGATTGATTACTGCAAGTACATTTTGAAGAATATATGAAAAGCTAGCTCAATGCAAATATGCAAAAAGTATCAACCCATATCATCCTGTGCAGTCCGTGCAGGCTCACAGGGGTCGACACCTTGTGCTATTTGTAAATTTTCTACATGTCCAAAGATCGTTTTACATCATCATTCGGTCGGTTGTTAGGTTAAATAGATTTTACAGTTCTATCGAAGTACGGCTGGGTACCAGACCAACATGCACTTCGGTTCGTCCACCATTTTATCCGTTGCGCGGAAAGGGGCAAGGGGAATCGTCGCAATAAGGGAGGTCAATGTTTATTGACTTTTTGTTTGACCGAGTTTTCTCCCTTAGACTGTAAAATGAAGACGGAATTCCATCCTTCATATTGTATCATAACTAGTGAAACTGAATACCATTTAACCCTTTAACACACAATCCCGACTATTGTAACGGTAGAAAACATTGTGGGAAAAGGAGAAAATGCTGGTTACCAGCATTTTCTCCTTTTCCCACAATGTTTACTCTTCTTCCCAAGACAAATTTTAATTTTTGAGTGACATTTATTTTGTCATCTGCAAAGGTTTTCAATTTGGATCAGTCCAAAATTTTATCGTTTGGTAAAGAGTTAAAACATGATAATCACTACTAGACATAAAAAAACAACAACAAGACTTAAGCAATTGACCAATTATGCAATTATTCAGGCAAAGGAATAAGCTATTTGTTATAAACAATGTATTGTTTTTGCAACAAAGTGTTTTAACATAATTTTCAATGGGTACTTGCCTCATTTTGTACTGATTTTCATACTTTGACAAAAATGAATCTCAAGTTGTTTGCTAAAAATAGTTTCAAGAGGTTATTACTTAACTCTTTACCAAACGACAAATTTTAGACTGGTCCAAATTGAAAGCATTTGCAGACGACAATTTAAATGTGGCTCAAATAATGGAATTTGTCTTTGATAGGGTAGAAAATATTGTGGGAAAAGGAGAAAATGCTTACCAGCATTTTCTCCTTTTTCCCACAATGTTTTCAGAAAGCTTAATTCTTAGGGTCGTTCAAACTCGGGATTGTGTGGTAAAAGGTTAACTCTTTACCCAACAAACTTGTATTTCTTTGACCTTGATGGAAAACAATGTTGAAAAAGCAGAAAATGCAGGTAGACAAGCATTCAAGTCCAGTTAAAAGCATTTCATTCCTTTTCCTGCAATGTTTTTTCATCCTACTGAAGACACGTCTCATCAGTTTTGCCATATTATTATAATAAGCCATGCTCTGTGAAAAGGGGGCCTAATGAATTTGCAAAAAGTATCAACCAAGGTCAGCCTGCACACTCCACGCAGGCTGACCTCGGCCAAAACCTTTTGCTTTTGGTCAATTTTCTGCATGTCAAAGGACCATTCTAGCTCAAGATCCGATCGATTGTTAAAACAAATGGATTTTATGGATCTAAAATTATGTGATGACTGGCACGGCATAATGCATATAGCCCCCTTTTGCTAGAGCATGGCTTGTTGTTGTCTGAAAATGTCATAAATAATGGCTGGTAAAAAAATTGTGGTGTCTATTACATGTAAAAACTCCTATAGTACTAACCTCAAATTCAGTTTTCTCTGTTGACAGTAAGTTCAAGATCAGA
Source organism: Tridacna gigas (assembly GCA_945859785.2). Classification (NCBI taxonomy): domain Eukaryota; kingdom Metazoa; phylum Mollusca; class Bivalvia; order Cardiida; family Cardiidae; genus Tridacna; species Tridacna gigas. The sequence continues at coordinate 56,408,908 of OX244038.2, forward strand.
CTACATGTCAAGGGTTCGGCGCAAAACTATCGTAACTGACATTTTTTACAAAATCCACTTTTTTGCATTACAATATGTATTTTTCACTTCCTTATCCTATAAAAAAAGTTTATAGGAGAATACCAAAAAATAAAAATTTTGTAAGAAAAATACCATAGTAACGTAAGTGATATTGAACAAAATTCTGGTTGCAATACTATCGTAAGTACACTTACCATAGTATTGCATTTTAAGTAAATGCATTTGAAATGTAAAAATTATTTGCAATACTATTGTAAGTGCAGTTACTGTAGTCTTGCAAAACAAAAATATACCTTGAACAACAGAATATTGATTTTCTGCTTAGAAATGGATATTTGAATCAGTTCTAAGAAATTACATCATAGATACAGTCATTTATGATGTCATCATATTCAAGATTTTTCCAGAAAATTTCTTGAGATTATATCATCTGGCAGATTTTTGTCTTCAAAATAATCTAGATCTACTTTATAGCTAGACAATTGGCAAGTAGAGTCTTATTTTGCTTTTTAGCTACACTGGCCGAAGGCCAGCGGGCTTATGTCATGGCCCGGTGTCCGTCGTGCGTCTGTCCGTGCGTCCGTCCGTCTGTGCGTTAACTTTTATTTCAAACATCTTCTTCTCTGAAACTACCCATCCAATTTTCATGAAACTTCACAGAAATGATCCTGCCATGGTCCTCTTTAGAATTTCTTGAAAGAATTTGATTCCTTCAAAAACTCTGGTTGCCATGGCAACAAAACTGAAAAATATTGGAAATCTTTAAAAATCTTCTTGTCTGAAACCATAAGGCGAAGGGCTACCAAATTTGGCATGTAGCTTTATGTAGTAGACCTCTATCATGTTTCTTCAAATTATAGCCCTGGGGTCAAAATTGGCTCTGCCCCAGGGGTCACAAGTTTTACATAGGCTTATATAGAGAAAACTTTAAAAATCTTCCTGTACCTAGCCATAAGGCCTAGAGCTACCAAATTTTGCATGTAACTATATCTAGTGGGCCTCTACCAAGCAGGCCAAAATTTTAGCCCTGGGGTCAAAATTGGCCCCGCTGCAGGGGTAACAAGTTTTACATGGGCGTACATAGTGAGACAACTTAAGAAATCTTCCAGTACCTAGCCATAAGGCCTAAAGCTACCAAATTTTGCATTTAGCTTGATCTGGTGGGGGTCTACCAAAATTGCCCAATTTACAGTCCTGGGGTCAATTTGGCCTCATGCTGGGTGGTGGAGGGGGGGGCGAAGGTGCACAAGATTAACATGGGCTTATATAGGGAAAACTTTTAAATCTTGGTGTACATAGCCATAAGGCTTAGGGCTACCAAATTTTGCATAATTATAGCTCTGTCTAGTGGACAACTACAAAGAGGGCCCAAGTTACAACCCTAGGATCAAGTTTGGCCCTGCACCAGGGGTCACAAGTTTTACATGGGTTTATGGACTGAAAACTTCAGAAACCGTCTTGTTACTAGCCGTAAGGCAAGAACTCCCAAATTTGGTCATAAACATGTGCTTATAGGGTGAAAATTCAAAAAATCCTTTTGCTCCTAACCGCAAACCCAAGGGCTACCAAATCTGGAGCACTTTTGATTTTTTTTTTGAAATTAGCCTTGCATTAGGGGTCTTATGTTTTACAGAGGCTTCATATGGACGAAACTTGAAAATCACCGTATTTATAACCATACAGCATAGACTTGTATTATTTTGGCATGTGGCTTTATCTTGTGGACTTCTACCAGGGTTCAAGCAATTATTGCTCTGGGATCAAAAATGGCTTTTCCCTGCGGGTCTCAACTTTAACATGGGCTTTTAAAGAGAAAACTTTGTAAGTCTTCATTTTGAAACCATTTGGCTCAGAATTGAAATGTTTAGTATTTATGGTTTATATTTATAAGCCAGTGGAGCGATACAGGGCCATCATGGCCCTCTTGTTTTCTCAATCATCATCCATTTTTATTGTAAAATTGATTATAGGTCTACACAGAAATGGACAGTAATTCATATTCAATTGTCATATTATAGATTTGATAGATCTATCAAACAACAATATTTACTTTTGGGGGATAGATTATCTATTAATTATTGAAAAGTGTAGACCGAAGATAAGGCTTAGTCTGTGCAGTCTGACCTTAATCTACACTGTCTGCAAAACATCCTTGAGTCACACTTAGCAGTCTAGGGGTTAAGCTTTGCTGAAATAATGGTATTTTTTTGTGAAAGTGTAGAAAAGCTTGAAGAAAAAAGAAGAAAAAGGCTATTTCTGCATGGTCTTTAAAACCTGGGATTGTGTAGTAAAGATTTAAACCTTACACGATTATAAACTGATGGAATCTTACATTCCTCAGAGAATATTTGAAAACTCTGTGATGTCCAAAAACTGAAATTGTCCATTATAATCCTATACCCTGTAAACCATTTACCAACAAAATTTTAGACAAGTCCAAATTGAAAACATTTGCAGATGACAGTTAAAATGTGGCTCAAAAGATGAACTCTGTCTTTGATTGGGTAGAAAACATTGTGGGCAAAGGAGAAAATGCTGGTTAGTGGTTACCAGCATTTTCTCCATTTCCTACAGTGTTTTCAATAGGCATATTCCTTAGGGTCATTGAAATTCGGGATTATGTGGTAAAGGGTTAAATGCCAGAATAAAAAGATTGGTGCTCAATTTAATGAGTTTATTCTTAGTAACACAACAAAAGATTCATTCTGGTACGAAGTCTTGCCCAGATTAGAAGCCTTGTAGAATTCTGCTGAATGATAGATTTCTTCTTTAATTAGGTGGAAAACATTGTGGGACAAGACAAAAATATAAGTCTGCATTTTCTGCTTTTCCTATGATGTTTTCAAAACTTTTCTTCCCAGTTGGTTGTTAAAAGTTAGGATTGTGTGGTAATGGGTCAACCCACTTCAGTATATAGACACTTTTTCAGGCTTCTGCAGTATTTGTGGATAATGAATGCAACTTTATAACAAAAGCAGATTAATTTATTGGATGTTCTTCTGGTCATTTGAAAGCATAATAATGTACTTTCATATTTCTAAGGCAAAATGGCTTCATGTGCAGTTGAAAATTCCCAAACAGATTCATACACTTAAATTTCCAGTTCATTTTGCCAATGTGCATTTTTGATGAACTTTTGTTATAAAATATGACAATTTATTTTAGGAACAAAGCAGCATGCTTCGAGCATCTAGACATCAAGCAGATCCATTTTACTCTTGTAATGGACGGCAATGCGTTGCCAATGCTGTACATGCTATCAAAAAGTGTTTTGAAACCCGACCTAGTACATGGACTAAAGAGACTTTAGATTCAATTCTACAAAAAGGAAATGATTTATATCAAACAATTGTTGAGGAATCAAATGGCACATTAAGATACTTAAGCTTTGAAGACATTCCTAGTAATATTGATGGGTTTCGTACTGGTGTATCTGCTTCTATAAATGGAACAATAGATAGGGTTGTGTCTGAAGAACCATTTCTAACTTTAAAAGATGCTTTTATACACTGGAGAGAAAGGGCTTCTGAAGGCTACATATTCATGGTTGGAAATTCTCATCCCAGCTACACATCTGCTGTATTTCTGTCAAAAGATGCAAAATATTATTTCATAGACGCTCACAGCAGGTCTCAAACGGGAATGGCAATACCAGAGGGTTTGGCTTGTTTAACAGTGCATCATAATTTGAAAGATCTCTGTACATTTATACAGAATCTAAGTATTTCAATATTTGGAACAAAAGACAATATCCCATTTGAACTAGCGAAAGTGACCTTCGATAATGACTGTGACACTGACTCAGAATTCTCAGGTTTCGAAATGAGTGATGGCGAATACACCAGTCATTTGTACATTGGTAATGAACTGTTGAAAGAGGCACAGATCATAGACAGCCCCAGTGTGTCAGATGCTAGCAGCATTGCATCTGACAATCTATTAGACAAATCCTTATTAAGTGATACCTTGCCATGCTTTGGTATTGTGTTCAGAAGTTCAAACTTGAATCAATTACCCATAAATATTTAGTGAAAGGGCATACTCAAAGTGAGTGTGATAGCATGCATGCTACAATTGAATTTGCGCCAAAAAATATAACCATTTTTACAACCCCACAATGGGCTGCAACAATTTGTGGAGCTAGACACAAAAGTCTGTATACTGTTAAAGAAATGGCAGTGACTGACTTTTTTGACATCAAGTATCTCCAAAATTCTCTGAATATTAAAAATTTTTCTATAAATGAGGACAATGAGAAAGTTGTATGGAACAGGATCATGACTATTAATGCATCAGAGCCAAATTTCTATTCTTACCAGGTTGACTATGATGGCCCTGTATCTAAGGTTAACCTTTTCAAGAGACAAAGATCAAGGTCAGCTGTCTTGCTTACTGATGTTCAGTTAACCCATTTATCTGACAACTGCAGGGTAAGTTTTGCAAAGTATAAAGATCTTGTGAGTCTGTGCAGGAGTGGTGTAATCCCAAATGTTCACCACCCCTTCTTTCTGCTCCTCTCTCATGAACTTGAATAGATACCTTATTGGTAATAGTAATTGTTCAAATTGCGTATTTTACTTTTTGTTTTATAGTTCCGTCTTTCAAATCCAGTGTTTTAAAACCTTGTTCTAGTTATTATATCACCGATTTGTTTATGTCTTAAGCACAAGGAAAATTTCATTTACTTTTCATGAATCCTCTGAAAAACATTTCCTAAAGTAAAGTCATTCATCTGGTTGTGTAATGTTGGTAGCTTAAAGTTGCTGAAGGTGACAGTCTTATTGCAAGATGGATCCAAGTGTTAGCTGAAGGCAGAAAAATCAATTTTAAAAGTAATTCAAAAGCTGCCAGGTTACTTTATTTTTCATTTACTTTTAACCTGTGTTTAAAATTCTTTTTTTTTTTTCTGCCAGCAACTCACACTTCAACTGACCACATAATCACAGATTGTAATTGTCTCACTTTGAAAGTTCAAATATAGGAAAATAGTGAAATTTCAAAGTTTTCACGCCTTTTTGAGTGTATCAAATCCACAGGGAATGGAATGGAGTGATCCAAGTGTGAGTGGAATGATCATCAAATTCACCTTGCCCTTCAATGTAATATCATGTAAACTTGCATTGAGTTTGTTTCGCAATGTTTAAAATCTTTACCACACAATTGTGAGTGTTAACAACCCTGAGGAAGAAGCTCTTTAACTCATTACCAAACGACAAAATTTTAGACTGGTCCAAATCGAAAGTATTTGCAGACAACAAAATAAAAGTGACTGAAAATTTGAAATTTGTTTTGTGAAGGGTAGAAGACATTGTGGGAAAAGGAGAAAATGCTGGTTACCAGCATTTTCTCCTTTTTCCACAATGTTTTCTAAAGGCTTCTTTCTAGGGATTGTGTGGTAATGGGTTAAAAACATCATGGGAAAAGGAGAAAATGTTGGTAACAAGCAATTTATCCATTTCCCACAAAGATTTCTACCCTGTCAGGAACAAATTCCCTTATTTGAGCAACATTTAATTTGTTGTCTGCAAATGCTCTTAAGTTGGACAAGTCTAAATTTTTGTCATGTGGTAAAAAGTTAAAAGTTTGGTTGAAAAGGAATGAAATAAATATTTCGTTACATGGGTGTTTCTGCTGATAAAAGTCCTTTCTAAAAGAAAAGATGGGAAAATTTCATTCTCCTTAACCTAAGATAATTACCCATAATGTACATGCAAAGTTTCAAATGAATATCTTGTGTATTTACAACAATGAGAAGTTGCACACAATGCATTTTGTTGATGCCTAGGTGAGTAGAATAGTTTAATTTGCTTTTATGGACAGTCTACTAAACATGATTTTCATATTATGCATGTTTAGGAATAGCAACAGCAAAGGGAAAATCACATGCTATAGTATTGCAGAAACTTTTATCTTAAATGCTTAAGTTATATAACTGCAATACTATAGTAACTGAACTTACAATAGTATTGCAAAAATTTTAACAGTGAAAGTGATCAATTTTCAGATGCAATACTATTGTAACTGACAAATTTATCAAAATCATTCTAATGGTGAATGTTACATCAACATTAACTAGCTAGTCATAAAAAAAGAGTAAAAATATTATTAGTAGCCAGAGATTTGTCTGAAGTTCTTTTAAAACAAAAATTTAGTGAAGTTTTTTTGCGTTCCTGTAAAATTTTCAAAATGACAGTTACGATAGTATTGTGCCAAACCCTTGATGTGCCTTAAGCTTTTTTTTGACAGTAAGCCTCAAGATCAGACTGCACAGAATGCACAGTCTAATCTAGGAACTACTCTATCTGCTTTTTCACAAAATATTCTGGCAACAGACATTGAAATAAAAGTCCAGCAATGTTTTGGTCTGTTTTTCTTATTTAGATCAGACTTAGTGTCCATAGAAAAAAAGGGGGAAAATACAAAAAAAACAAATCTGGGATCACACCAATATAGTTACAAGTACATGTATTTCAAACACAGAGTAAGCATTTGTTACCAACTGTAATGAATACAGCACATGCATATGATGCAGTGTATCACATTTAACCCTTTACCACACAATCCCGACTTTTAACGACCCTGTAAAAGTAACCTTCTGAAAACATTGTGGGAAAAGGAGAAAATGCTGGTTACCAGCATTTTCTCCTTTTCCCACAATTAATGTTTTCTACCCTTACAATAACAAATTTCAATTTTTCTGCCCAATTTATTTTGTCATCTGCTTCCAATTTGAACAGGTCTAAAATTTTGTCTTTTGGTAAAGAGGTATTAGGGTTGTCGTACATGGACAATGTATATATTAGTATTTAGAAGATAATATTTAACTCTTTAGCAGACGTTTAAATTTTGCGCTGGACTAAACTGATAGCATCTGCAGACAGCAAAATAAATGTCTAAAAAAATTTAATTTTGCTTTTGGAAGGGTAGAAAACATTGTGGGAAAAGGAGAAAATGATGGTAACCAGCATTTTCTCCTTTCCCTTCAATGTATTCAAAAGGCCTCTTTCTCAGGGTTGTTAAAAGTCAGGATTGTGTGGTAGGTAAAGGGTCAAATAAGAATATAGAATAAGATAAACCTTATGCCTGATTATGTAGGAAACCATCCAGTGGCTTGGGAAAAATATTGTGTGAATTGCCTCAATTTTAAAGAAACACCAGAAAAGCATTGATAATTGTGCTGAGCGGCACTGAAATTAATGTTGAAGTGTTAAACCTCATAAAAACAAATACATGTACATGTACTTCTAACAGCCTGTCATCCAGAGATTTTACCAAGATAAACTTTGTAAAAGTTACTTAATTGCTAGTGACCAGAATTTTCTCCTTTTCTATGTTTTATACTCTTTCGCAAACAAATCCCTTTTTTAACTACACTTAATTTGTCGTCTGCAAATGCTTTCAATCTGGACAAGTCTATGATTTTGTCATCTGGTTTTTTCATCACATCTGATTCTCCTAATTTGTCAGTCCCTTTAACCCTTTCCCACAACATCCAAACAATGACCTTGAGGAAGAAGGCTTTTGAAAAAAATGCAGAAACAGGAGAAAATGCTGGTGACCAGCATTTTCTCCTTAGCTCACAATGTTTTTACCTGTCCAAAGACAAATTTCAAATTTAGAGTGGCATTTACTCTGTAGTCTGCAATATTGCTTTCAATTTGAACAAGTCCAACTTTTTGTCATCTGATAATTGTCAACTCCATTGCTGACAACAAAATTAATCTGATTTTTTCTTAAATGTCTAACAGTAGATTTCTACTGCAGCTAAAGACGATTTCGGTCTTACTTTAGCATCGGGTAGCGACGATTTAGATCAAAGATGAGACAGCATGTTCTGTGCAGTCTAAATCTTGAATTAGGCTGTCAGCAAGAGCTGTTCAAAGGACTATTTTAACAAAAACCTTTCCGAAACTGTCCAAAGTTTTAAAAACCTTGAGGAAGGAGACTTTTCAAAACATTGTGGGACAAGGGGAAAATGGAATTAACCAACAATGCTCCTTTTCCCATGGTGCTTTCTAACCTAAAGGTTCAAATATCATCATTTAAGCTACATTTAATTTTAAAGGTCATCTGCAACAGCTTTGAATTTGGAAGAGTCTATGGATAATACTGTATTTTGGTAAAGACTTAACCCTTTACCTCACAACAAAATACATGTAGTAGACTTGTCCAAATTGACAGCATTTGCAGAAGACAATTTTAACATGGCTCAAATGATAGAATTCCTCTTTACTAGAGTAGAAAACATTGTGGGAAAAGGAGAAAATGCCTTCCAACATTGTTTTCAAAAGGCCTCTTTTCCAAGGTCGGTAAAACTCGGGATTGTGGTATAGGGTTAAAGGGCACATGTTCATGTATACATCTATGTCAGTGCTTACTTAAAAAAAAAACGTGATTTATTTATTTCATTGCATAACGTGCTCATTTCAATGTAGATTATATTGTGGAATGTAGCTCTTATTTAACTTTTCATGATCATGTCATCTGGCTATAGTGTACATATACTCATGACTTTTACATATTGAACAAAGGCGAAGGAGAAGTGGGTTGACAGCAGGAAGCATGCTCCTTCCCTGTACTCCTGCGAGGGTGGGGGAGGGGGGAACAGAAAGGTGATCAAAGGGCATTTCACATACAGATCTTTTACAATTATTCATACATTTATTTCACCTACCTTAACCTTTACCAAATAATCCTATGTTTCAAGAAGAAGGCTATTGAAAACATTTTTGACAAAAAGGACAAAATACTGGTACCAAACATTTTCTCCTTTTTCCATCGACGTTTTCTACCCTTTCAGAGACACATTCCACCATTTGAGCCACATTTGATTTGTTGTTTCCAACCAATAACTTGCTGACCCCAGTAGTGCAGTGAGCAGTGTACAGGACTTTAAAGCAAGGGTTGCCGGTTCAATTCCCTAGCTATGGGAATCTCTTTCCTGGCATTGATGATAGTCATGTTCTCTAGTAATTCTCATCCCTGATCATTGTTTTGATAACGGTTATGTGGGAAAGCAGCCCGTGGTTTGGGAACTATATCATGCAAAGTACTTGTAAAGAGACTAAAGGAAAGCATGGATAGGTGTACCGGCAGCCTTGATATAACTGAAATAATATTGAAAACGTTGTTAAACACCATACAAACAAAGCAACTGCTAAATGAATTTGGATGAGTGACAAGTTTTACTGTTTGATAAAGGGTGTAAACATGACCTTTCTGCATGAGAAAATAGATGAGCCATGGTCTGTGGAAAGGGGGCTTAATACATCAGCAAAAAGTATCATCCAGGTCAGCCTGCGGAGTCCGCACAGGCTGACCTTGGCCAAAACTTTTTGCTATTGGTCAATTTTCGGCATGTCTAAGGGCGGATTTACCTCATGATTACATTGATTATTTTAAATAAAAAATGGCTTTTATTGTTCCCTAAACATTATGATGGCTTAACCCTTTACCAAACGACAAAATTTTAGACTGGTCCAAATTGAAAGCATTTGCAGACGACAAAATAAATGTTACCAAAAAATTGAAGTTTGTTTTGGGAAGGGTAGAAAACATTGTGGGAAAAGGAGAAAATGCTGGTTATCAGCATTTTCTCCTTTTCCCACAATGTTTTCAAAATGCTTCTTTCTCAGGGTCATTAAAAGTCGGGATTGTGTGGTAAAGAGTTAACTGATTGCTATAATGTATCAACGAGATGCATTAAGCCCCCTTTTGCCAGAGCATGGCTCAGACCGGTTTTAACGCTTTACCACACAATCCCGAGGTTTAATGACCCTGGAGAAGAAGGTTTTTAAAAACATTGTAGGAAAAGGAGAAAAAACTGGTGACCAGCATTTGCTCCTTTTCCCAAAATGTTTTCTATCCTGTCAAAGAAAGGAAACATTGTTTGCGCTGCATTCAATTTATCATCTGCGAATGCTTTTAGTTTGGTGGGGTCCAAAATTTTGTCATTTAGTAAAGAGTTAAACATAATTACCCCCGTAGAAATAATTTGCAATTTTTGAAGGTAATTTAAGTCCTGCAGATGAAAAGTTTGATAGATCTAGGTCATGTATACATAGCCCTTACACTGACCACCTATTTACCCCTTAGCCTATTAAATAAGTGAAATGAAACTTTCAAGCCAATAGAAAAAAACAAAATATTGCTTTTTCAAAGATATTTTTTGGGGAAAATATTTCCTTATCTGACAGTGTAGATGCACAATCAGACTGCACATTCTGTGCTGTCTGATCTTGATCTACACTATCTGCAAAAAAGTCCTCTAGTTGCCTTTAGCAGCCTAAGGGTTAACACTTTATTATCTGTGTACTTCTTTTCAGCCAATCTACAATATTGTGGATGGCTTTTGTCCTCCTCTAATGGACCCTTTTTAAAAACAGTGTGACAAAATGGGTGACATTGACAAATGATAATCAGGGTTTTCCCTTGACTTTCTGATATGGGGGTCATGTGACCCCCTTTAAATGAATAAAAGAAGGTAAACATTTAAATTTTGGGGCTCATTCAGAAAATCTGGGGGTCCAAATTCAAAGAAACAAGGGGTCAGGGAAAACCCTGGATTATCCTATATATTCTTGTGTTGTGTGGGTGCAATAATTCCACAAGACACTGTTTTCACTTAGGAAGCTTACATGAATAATGATTATGTAGATATGTCTGTTACCAAACAATCCCGTATTTAATAACCCGGAGGATGGTGTCTATTGAAAACAGTGTGGGAATGGGAGAAAAAGCTGGAAAACAGCATACTCTCGGTTTACCGTATACTTTTTACCCTTTAACAGAGCCATACTACATCCCTGAGCCAGATTTGTCATCTGCCAAAGCATTCAGAATGGACTGGTTTAAGATTTTGTCATTCGGTGATGAATTTCACCCTTTACCGCACAATGCCGCCTTTTAAAGACCCTTTGAATGAAGCCTTTTGAAAACATTGCAGGAAAAGGTGGAAATGTTGGTAACCAGCATTTTCTCCTGTTTCTTCCATGTTTTCTACCCTATCAAAGAAAAATTTGACCATTTGATCCACACTGAAATTGTCGTCTGCAAATGCTTTCAATTTGGAGGAGGCTAAAATTTTGTCATCTGGTAAAGAGTTAACCCTTTACCAACCAATGCTGCCTTTTGACACCCCTAAGAAAAAAGCCTTTTGAAAACATTGTGGGAAAAGGAGAAAATGCTGGTAACCAGCATTTCCTCCTTATCCCACAATGTTTTCTACCCCATCATAAAAAAAATTGCACTATTTGAGCCACATGGAAATTGTCGTCTGCAAATGCTTTCAATTTGAATAAAACTAAAATTTTGTCGTCTGGTAAAGGGTTAAAAGGAAATGTTCACTGTCGTCGACTGCCATTTAGTAGCAGGAGGTAATGGGATGGGGTCAGATCTCAGACATGTGTACCAGAAATTAGCAGCTCATACTCACAGCTCCATGTCACGTACGGCTAAATGTGGATCTACGCTAAACATTGTAATTTATGTTTTCACCAAGCTGTCCCGTGTAATTACTGTAAGTGACCTTGGGTAAGAGGGCTTTTAGAAACATCGTGGAAAGAAGATGAAATGTTTGTAAACATTTCCCGTCTCTTTTCCAAAATATTTTCTACCTTTTCAAAAAACAAATATTAATTTGTTGTCTGCGTGTGATTAAATTGAGGACGGTCCTAATTTTGTCGTTTGGAAAGTCCGATTAAATAAGGAGAGTGTGACCGTGTGAAGGGTCATGCTGCACTAACTACCTGTATGGTGCATAGTTGTTGTTGTTGTTGTATAATCGATTGCGTTCCCGCTTTATGCGAAAGTGCACTGTGAAGTTGGTAACCAGCCTTACCGGAAATTTATAATTTGTCACAGATCTTGAACTCCTGTCAACACTTGCAAAGGTATGGAAATATTTTTTCTATCATTTTATGTCATTTAAGCATTTAAATCCGAGAAATATCAGCAATATATCACTACTGTATTGGACACGAACTATCAAATGAAACAAATTTAACAATTTCCCTGGCCGAATTATACAAGGTTCCCATTCAGGCACATATGTGCATGACTCACTCACTTAGTTGAAAAATCACGCACAAAAATATGGAGTGAAACTTGCATGCACGCTCAGGTTTCAGGGCTCCCACTGTCGATTGCCAGTGGCACCAGCTGGGACTAGTTAGAAAAAAAAAAAGTCTCCAAAACTGAAGCAGTGGCAAATCTACTGGCAACAAGTAATATCTTTACATTTAGATCTAAACTCAGACATATACATTAAGTATCAAGTGTGAAGGATGCACGGGTCACTGTTTATCACAGCTAACCAGGCTGTTACGTCATTTATTTCTAAGTATTAATGACATCAATCCATTTTTCTAGTGTAAAATTACAGGTTTTGAAGTTACGTCCTACCTTAATTGATAAATTTATGTCATATCATTTGGAAATACTGCTCCAAAAATTAAATGGCATGAAAAAAAAGATCACTGTAAAAACCTTGAAAGCCTATGACACAACAAAGATTGGGTTGACATCGTCTGAATATAGGCATTTCAAACTGTCTATTCAGCTTTGATAATGACTTTAGACAGTGAATTTACATAAATCTCTACAAAACAATAGGTGAAAGCTAATAAGTGTCTAAAATTGACAGTGAAATGGAAAATTCTACTGGCCAGCAGGTTGAAAAGTGTCTCTCTGAACCTGGTCTCATGAGTAAGGAAAGCAACTTCTTTTTTAAATTACCCATATTGTTTTCAAGGGCAGATGACCGCAGGGTGAGACTCATCAAAACAGCTTTTCAATACTCCAGATCTTTACTTCCTCCATAGAAGCTCTAAAATTGTCATTATTAAGTGCACTCCTAGAATTTCACCTGCACTCCCTAACTTGTACCCCAGGGAGCGCATTATTATTGAAGCATCATGGAGTTTTATTAGGTTTGCAAGTATGGTATTCCTTTTTTGATTGGATATTATGGGTGATACACCCACAGCAATTTTCTCCCTTTCCCACAATGTTTTCATAAGGTTCGATACCCGGTTGAGGTAAACTTTCTTTCCGGCAGTGTTTCGCCTCTCACCTCTGATGCATGTGAGAAAAGTAGTCATTGGCTTTGGAAAGAAAGTTGTGTCAAAACTGGTGTGAGAAAGCCAGGAAACACATGGTTGCGTCACTGACTGCCATGATATGACCTGAGCTGTTAAAATGGCATTAAACTCCAATACACACACAAAAAAGAAGAAAATGCTGGTCAACTACCAAAATTTTCTGCTTTTCAAACAGTGTTTTCAAAAGCTTTCTTCCTCAGGGTCATTGAAATTCAGATTGTTTTGTAAAGGATTAACCCACATATTCAAATTATTGCATATTTTGATCATCAAAATTTGATTTGTATTCTTTGCTTCCTAATTTCAGAAGTGCAGATACAGGATTAAAATGCGGTTAAGACTTTTGAAACTAACAGAATTCAGCAGCTTGAGAATTTCTCTTTGACACAATGTCATTTGCCAGTTTTCACAATACTGGCATACACTTGATGGAAAAGGAGCATATGTCAACTGCCAAGATGAACTCTTTTGGTCATTTTGATTCAGACACAGAGACTGAAATTGCATCACAAATACTTGCTTCATTTCGAAATACAATATTCCAGAAGGAAAGGAAAGATAACTTCAATGATCTAACAGAAAAGCCAATATATCATACTTTTAATGAACCACATACAGATGTACAAGTACCATTTACATCTCAAAGCATTCCTCACAAGCCTTCTGGAGTCAGCCCACACCTGAAAAATAATATGTCACCTATAGAGAAAGTTTATGAAGATATGTCCTATTCTAAATCTTTGTCAACTCAAGAAATCCTAGATCCCCCATTCGTCACAACTGAGCAGATTTCAACCAATTATATTGAAGCTTATGGGTCACATGATATTCACCAGGGACAAGATACTTGTTTTCAGTTTGGTGGTGAATGCACTTCAGTGGTCAGTTCTACCCAAAACACTGTGACTGAAACAGGGATAGATGGAGACAATTCTAATCATGATGTTTCTGATGCTTATCAGAAAGGTGACAAGGCCTACCAGAAAGCAAATCATGAACTCCCCCCATGTAGAGTGTGTGGCTATAAGGCTTCTGGCTTTCATTATGGGGCAAATACCTGTGAAGCTTGCAAGGTCAGTTTTAACCCTTAACTCTTTACCAAACAAGCCCTGGTTTTCACGTGTCTGCAGTACAGGTCTTTTGAAAACACTGTGGGAAAAGGAGAAATTGCTCGTAATGAGCAATTTCTCCTTTTCCCACTGTTTTCTACCCTTTTTGATAACTTTCTGCCATTTTTGTCAAATTTGAAATTGTCGTCTGCAAACTCTTTCAATTTGGACCAGTCCAAAATTTGTCGTTTGAGAAAGGGTTAACTCTTTACCAAACAAGAAAATTTGAGACTTTTCCATATTGAAAGCATCTGCAGATAACAAAATAAATGATGTTCAAAAATTGAATTTTTTAGGGGAAGGGTAGAAAACATTTTGGGAAAAGGAAAAAATGCAGATAACAAGCATCTTCTTCTTTTCCCAAAATGTTTTCAAGGCTTTCTGCCACAGGGTCATTAAAACTCAGTATTGTGTGGTAAAGGGTTAACCCTTTCACAAACAACAAATGTTGGACTCTTTCCTAAAGTGGAAGCATAAGCAGAGGACAAATTCAAATACAAAATTAGCTCAAGTCTGCAGACTGGGTGTCTTCGAAAGCCTTCTTCACCAGTGTCGTTAAAACTTGGGATTGTATGGTAAAGATTTATATAAACATTTTAGACTTTCAGACTTGCTCAAATTGACAGCATTGTAGATGAAAATTTAAATGTGGCTCAAATGCTATCATTGAAACAGTGGGAAAACAATGTTGGTAGAAAATAAAATTCTGGTTACCAGCATTTTCTCTTTTTCTAACAATATTTTTAGAAGCCTATTTCATCAGGATCGTGAAAACATGCAACTGTAAAGAATGGAATTTTAGCCACTGTGTTTTGGTGCACTCTATCTGGTATCAAAGACATGGCATTTATTGGAACTGTTGTCTATTACATAGAATTTTCAGAGGAACTTAAAAGTGCACTTTTTTGAAATTCTTAGGTAAAATTGAAGTCTCAATAACTTTGACATCTACATGTAGGTTGAAAATATTCATCTGTATTATTAGATCTACTACATGTATTAGTAAATGTTTTTATTTAATGGGCGACATTGACAATGAAGCCAAGCAAAAAATTTCTATCTAAACGATCAGTACATGTATTTGTTAGGTCATTTTGTCTTCCTACAAGCATTAATTTTTTTTTTTTCTCAAATAGCTGCAGCAGCAGTTCTGAAATTATTGCTGGGATTTATGTTCTTATTTGTACAGGGGTTCTTTCGGAGAAGTTTGAAGAAGGACATTTTGGAGTATAAGTGTATTCTGGGTGAAAATAATTGTGTCATCCAGAAAGGGAGACGAAATAACTGTCCATTATGCAGATATAACAAATGTCTGTATGTAGGGATGTCTAAAGATGGTAAGTTGCAAAAACAGATGAGCCATGCTCTGGCAAAAGGGGGCTTAATGCATCTTGGTCATGAATTATACCAAGCAAATCATTACATAACTATAGACCCATAAAAGCCACTTTCGTTAATGATTGACTTAAACTTTTCCCAAACGACAAATTCTGGACTGGTCCAAATTGAAAGAGTTTGCAGACAACAATTTTAAATTTGATGAAAATGGCAGAAAGTTCTCAAATAGGTTAGAAAACACTGTGGGAAAAGGAGAAATTGCTCGTTACAAGCAATTTCTCCTTTTCCCACAGTGTTTTCAAAAGACTTGTACTGCAGACACGTGAAAACCAGGGCTTGTTTGGGAAAAAGTTAATCATAAGGTAGGATGGCCCTTGAACATACAGAATATTAACCAGTAGTGAAAAGTTTCGGCCCAGATCAGCCTGCACAGTCCGTGCAGGCTGACCTGGGTTGATACTTTTATCAGATGTATAAAGTCCCCTTTTCACAGGGCATGGCTCAAATTATTATGTCTAGCAGAAGCTATTATGTATAATAGAAACTGATATGTATCACAGATTACATTAGTCTAACAGATACTGTCAGATATAACAGATACTGTCAGGTATAACAGATACTGTCATGTATAACAGATACTGTCAGGTATAACAGATACTGTCAGATATAACAGATACTGTCAGGTATAACAGATACTGTCATTTATAACAGATACTGTCAGATATAACAGATACTGTCAGGTATAACAGATACTGTCATGTATAACAGATACTGTCAGGTATATAACAGATACTGTCAGGTATAACAGATACTGTCATGTATAACAGATACTGTCAGGTATAACAGATACTGTCATGTATAACAGGATACTGTAAGGTATAACAGATACTGTCATATATAACAGATACTGTCATGTATAACAGATACTGTCAGGTATAACAGATACTGTCATGTATAACAGATACTGTCAGGTATAACAGATACTGTCATGTATAACAGATACTGTCATATATAACAGATACTGTCAGGTATAACAGATACTGTCATGTATAACAGATACTGTCAGGTATAACAGATACTGTCATGTATAACAGATACTGTCAGGTATAACAGATACTGTCAGGTGTAACAGATACTGTCATGTATAACAGATACTGTCAGGTATAACAGATACTGTCATGTATAACAGATACCGTCATGTATAACAGATACCGTCAGGTATAACAGATACTGTCCTGTATAACAGATACTGTCGGGTATAATAGATACACTTTTGTCTGATTGATACTGTTACATTGAGCACACGCCATTACATTTAACCCTTTCCCAAATAACAAATCTTAGACCCTTCCAAACTGAAAGAGTTTGCAGCTGACAATTTTAAATTTGATGAAAATGGCAGAAAGTTCTCCAAAAGGGTAGAAAACACTGGGGGAAATGGAGAAATTGCTCGTTACGAGCAATTTCTCCTTTTCCCACAATGTTTTCAAAAGACTTGTACTGCAGACACATGAAAACCAGGGCTTGTTTGGGAAAGGGTTAAGTAATACTGATTCATAACATAAAACCTCATCTGGCACTTTATTTTAAAGCCATGACTTATTTTTGATAATACGCTAGTGTATTATCGTTTTTTTGGGTCCCACTTCTGGTTATATTTTAGTTATGAGTGTGTGCTGGAGAATCCAGCATGTGCATGTGCCGGAATTTTACTACTGCGTCATTTCAAGGAAAAGTGATGTCACTGTTGCGAAGATGTATACGCGTGGAAAGTTTTTGATTTTCATGTTTTATAAAACCAAGAAATGTGGCGAAAAGTTTTTCAAAATCAACAAAATTGCAGAAATATGCAGATTTACCCCCTCTAGAAACGGTTTCATTTTACTTTTTGTGTTAATGTCAAAGAACTATCTACTTGTGTATGTACATATTTGTTTTCTATCACATAACTAGATGAGATAATTAACTGTTAATAGAGAATTTCATCTTTTTTTCAAAATACTCTCCTCGAAATGTAGTACACATTTTGCGTTGTTTCACTGAGGAATAGAAGCCTTTATATCGGCACCAGACTCAACGGAAGCAACAGACAGCACTGCCGTCTTTAAGTTGTGTTATAGACATCGACCATCCGCTCCTCTGTTCATCTGTCACACTTTCATGACCGTCTTCATAACGCGTATACCATTTGTATAAAGCCATTTTCTTAATTGCTGAATCGCCATATGCCTTGATTAACATTTACAGTGTTTCTTTTCTGGATTTTCCATTTTTAACACAAAATTTAATCTGTTCTGTACTCATTTTGATGCATGTGAAGAAACAATATGGCTGCCAAACGCTCAAATGACGTCAGACATAAATGTGACTTCATGAAAGTATACCAAGAGTTGGTGCCAAATCATGACAAAATTTGATGAAGATATCTGATGAGACACAAAAGACACACATTGTTTTCCACACGGCAAATGCTTTCATTTTATTGCCTTTTGGGCCGGGTTTTGGAACACGACGTTGCCATAACTATCTTAACTTTATAAGATGTTGAAATAAAAACTTGAAATTTATTCTTTCAGTACAGTTTTAATTTGTCTACAATATGTATTAATTTTGATGTATTCAAGCAATATTTGAGAAAATTACTGTACTTTTCCGCAAATTTTTTGAACAGCCATTGTACAATTTTAGTCAACTCGTTTGTTTAAAGTGATAATACATAAACACTCTTGTAAGATCTTTATAATATGTATAATTGATATTCTTTATAGTCTTTTGTCTTATTGATACTCTCACGTCCTACAGATATTATTTCATTTATGTCAAACAGACACTATTATATTTAACAACTACATGCACTGTTATGTTTAAAAGATACTGTTTTGTCAAAGTGATGCTGTTTTGTGTAAATGATACCAATATTTTTAACAGATACTGTTATTATCTAACAGCTACTGTTATAATTATAATAGATACTACTGTATACGTTAATATATATATGTGTGCCAAAACATTTGCAAATTACCAATTACAGACATTTTGTGTACGGAAATGTTTGCGAATTCAAGACACTATATATTGATATATCTGTGGTACAAAATACGCAATAGAAAAGTTTGCAAATTTTTCAAATTCGTGAAATTGCAAAAATTTCCATGTCACAAAAATTTCCACCATACAATATTACATCTAAGTGACACTGTTATGTCTAATTGACACTGTTATGTCTAATTGATGCTGTTTTGTCTAATTTATAATGTGATACTTACGTCTAACAGGTAAAATATTATTTGATAGGAACTGTAATGTCTAAATAATACTGTTAGGTCTGAAAGAATACTGTTGCACATGACAGATACCGTTATGTCCAAAAGATACAGTTATGTCTAACTGGCATGGTTGTTATAGGGTAACTGTTATATCATATATCCCCAAATGTTTTAGTAAACCTTACTTGAAACATTCTGTTTTATCCCCAGATACTTTTGTAAACCTTACTTGAAACATTCTGTTTGGATTGTTTAAAAAAAAAAAAACCCCAAGGTAACTACCAGAAATCTATATAAGTTGACTAATTTGGAATCTAACCCTGTACCATACAATTCTGTGTTTTCACTGACCCTAGGGTAACACAGCATTTTCTCCTTTTACTAGAATGTTTTCTATTCTTTCAAAGATAAATCCAGTCATTTGAAATTATGAAGAATTTGTCTTCTGCAACTTCTTTCAGTATAGAAGAGTCCAAAACTTTAATATCTGGTCAAGAGTTAGGGAATATCTATCACCTTTGCTCTTCACAGTTACCGATACTGAAGGAACACACTTTTCTCCATAAGACAATCATAATGATTATCAACAATATGGTCTATGACAATGGGGCTTAATGCATTTGCGAAAAGTATTGACCCAGGTCAGCCTGCACAGTGCATGCAGGCTGACCTGGATCAAAACTTTTGCTATTGGTCAATTTTCTCTATGTCCAACGACCAGTCTACCTCATGATTCAATCGATTGTTAAAAGAAGTAGCTGTTATTATTCCCGAACCATGTAATGGCTTGATTGGTATAATGCATCATAGAGATGCATTAAGCCCCCTTTTGCCAGAGCATGGCTTGTATATTATGTCTTTAGGATTATCAGTACCTGCACATGTCTTGATCTCTGACATAATATAACAATCTTATTTTCTAGCAATAAAAACAGGAAGATATACTCATGAGAAAAGGACCCAAGATATTATTGAAGTAAAGGGGCTGAAAGGGGAGCCCACCTCAACTGTCTGCAACAGAAAACCCACCAGTATTAAAATCAAAGAAGAAAAAATTTTAGGGGAGGAGCAAATAGGCTTAATTGAGAGGATTCACCAAGCCCACAAGATGTTATTTCCCCTTTGGCATAAAGCTCTGGACTCTGGGATGCTTCCGTTTCTGTTCATGGATAGTGCAGTGAGTATCAGTGTGATTCGGGGGTTTGACTCTTTACCAAACGACAAAATATTGAACTTATCCAAATTGAAATTATTTGCAGACAACAAATTAAACATGACTTAACTCTTTACCAAACATCAAAATTTTAGACTCATCCAAATTGAAAGCATCTGCAGACAACAAAATAGATGTCACTAAAAAATGGAAATTTGTTTTGGGACGGGTAGAAAACATTGTGGGAAAAGGAGAAAATGCTGGTTACCAGCAATTTCTCTTTTTCATGTAATGTTTTCAAAAAGTTTCTTTCTCAAGATCATTAAAAGTCAGGATTGTGTGATAAAGGGTTAACTCTTTACCAAACAGTCCCGAGTTTTATCGACCCTAACATAATGGGCTTTTGAAAACAGTAGGAAAAGGAGAAAATGCTGGTACTCAGCATTTTGTTCTTTTCCTACTATGTTTTCTACTCCATGAAAAACAAAGTCCACCATTTAGGCCACATTTAAACTGTCATCTGCAACTGCTTTCAATTTGGAACAGCCTTAAATTTTATTGTTTGGTAAAGAGTTAAATGATAGGATTTTCCCTTTGAAGTGTACATTTATAAAACACTGCAGGGAAAAAGGTAAAAAATGCTGGTCACCAGTATTTTCTCCTTTTCCCACAATATTTTTAAAAGCAATTTTTCTCACATTCATTGAAACACAGGATGTTTAACCCTTTTCCACACAATCCTGAGTTTACCCTTTACCAAACAGTCTGATGCTTTTGACGATCTTGAGGAAGAAGACTTTTTAAAACATTATGAGAAAAGGAGAAACTGCTGGTAACCAGCAATTTCTTCTTTTCAAACAATGTTTTCTCCATTTTCAAAAGTAATACATAGTCGTCTGCAAATAGTCTGGATTTTGACAGGTCTAATATTTTGTCATAATGATAAAGGATTGGCCCTTTACCAAAATTAATGACAAAATACTAGACTGGTCCAAATTAAAAGCATTTGACAGATTAACTCTTTACCACTCAATCCCGACTTTAAACAACCCTGAGAAAGAAGCCTTTTGAAAACATTGTGGGGAAAAGGAGAAAATGCTGGCAACCAGTGTTTTCTCCTTTAACCACAATGTTTTCTACCCTTCCCAAAGCAAACTTCAATTTTTCAGTAACATATAATTTGTCGTCTGCAAATGCTTTCAATTTGGACCAATCTAAAATTTTGTCGTTTGGTAAAGGGTTAAAGCTGGCTTAAATTATTGAATTTGTCTCTGGAAGAGTAGAAAACATTTTGGGAAAAGGAGAAAATGCTGGTAACCTGCATTTTCTCCTTTTCCCACTGTTTTTTAAAAGCCTTTTTCATTAAGGTCGTTAAAACTCAGAATCATGTGGTAATGGGTGAAGGCAAAATGTGACAGGTGTGTTTCGATTTTTTTCATGTAGTGCACTTGCAAGTCTTGATTACTTTATCATGATCATTAACATCATCATCATCATCATCATCATCATCGTGATGCATTTATATTTATATATTCATCATATATTTATATATTCATGCATTGGTTTATTCCAAAAGGAGAAATACAGACTGAAGCAGAAAAACCAGGTATTCAACAGCTATGTGAAAGAAGAACCCCGAATTACTGATGTAGATGACCGTTTAAAGACAATGGATGTGCTAACGAAACATTTGGAACTCGCAATTATGACGTTTGTGAAGTTTGCCAAGTCAATCCCAGGTTTTTGTGATCTACCTTTGAACGACCAGGCTTCTCTTGTGAAAAGTGAGTTTTGTATATTTTATGGTTTGTTCGATTCCTAGCCAAGAGAAGTATTTCTGTCAGTAGGTTGCTGGGCTTGTGACGGGGGAGGGGGGGGCTGTCTTTGGTATGAATCCCTGGCTTGGCTATTTTTGTCCGGATATTGATGATAGTCATTGTCACAGGATTCAAACAGGACTCATTCTTCTCTCAGATCATTGTTATGGCAATGGCCATGTGGGAAAGCAAGCAGCTGCATGTGAAGAATATTGTGCGAAGAACTGGTAAAAAGAACTTAAGGAAAGCATGGATAGGTGCACTGGCCGCTGCAGTTTTAAGTGACATAATGTCAAAACAGCTGCATTTAACACTATATAAATGACTTGTTTGGTTTTCTCTATAGTCAGACCTTTTTAGACAGAAACTCATATTACACATAAGAAAAAAAGGGCTGCAAAGTCTGATCTTAACTGTGTACAAAACAATCCTGGGTTTTCACGATCCTGGGAAAGAAAGCTTTTGAAAACATTGTGGGAAAAGGATAACCAGCATTTTCTGCTTTTTCAAAAATGTTTTCTACCCTATCTAAGACAAATCCCATAATTTGATGCACATTTATTTTGTCTTCTAAAAACACTGTATTTCTTTTAAAGGCTTCTTCTCCTATAAAGTTTTGAGATTGATTGGATTGATTAGTCTCAAAGAGAACCCTTTACCAAACAATCCTGAGATTTAACGACCCTGAGGTAGAGACCTTTTGAAAACAATGTGGGAACAATAGAAAATGCTGGAAACTAGCATTTTCTACTTTTCCCACAATGTTTTCTACCTTTTCAAAGACTTTTAATTCATTTGTCCCACTTTCAGATTTGTTGTCTGCAGATGCTTTTAATTTGGAAGAGTCTAAAATTTGTCATTTGAAAAAGGGTTAACTTTTTACCAAATGACAATATCTAAGACTTGTCCAAATTGAAAGCATTTGCAGATGACAAATTTAATATGGTTCATATGTTTGAATTTGTTCTCTGACAGGCTAGAAAAAAAAACATTGTGAGAAAAGGAGAAAATGCTGGTTACCAGCATTTTCTCCTTTTCCCACAATGGTTTCAAAAGGCTCCTTCCCCAGGGTCGTTAAAAGTAGGGATTGTGTGGTAAAAAGTTATATGAGAGCTTGGCAAAGAATAGATCATACATGTAAATAGATTTTATGTGACCAGGTTGAACTGATAATTTGTGTTAATTTAACCCTCTGTCAAATAACCCTTCCCGGAGGAAGAAGGCTTTTGAAAGTATTATGTGAAAAATGGGAAATTCTCCTTTTCACATATTTTGTACCTTCTCAAAATCAGAGTCCATCTTTTGAGCCAACTTTTTCCCACACGACAAAATTTTAGACTGATCTAAATTGGCAGCATTTGCAGATGACAAATTTGATGTGGCCAAAAGATAAGTGCTGTCTTTGAAATGGTAGGAAACATTGTTAGAAAAGGAGAAAATACTTGTAACCAGCATTTTCTCCTTTTCCCACAATGTTTTCTAAAGGCTTCTTCCTTGTTAAAAGACGGGATTGTTTGGCAAAGGGTTAAATCTTTACCACACAATGGCGAGTTTTACAGCCTCTGGGAAATTAGACTTTTGAAAACATCGTTAGAAAAGGAGTAAATGCTGTTAACCAGCATTTTCTCCTTTTCCCATGATGCTTCCTAACCTTTCAGAAACAAATCCTGTCATTTGAGCCACATTTTACCTTTATCCTGCTACATAAATTAACCCTTTCCTAAACAAGCCCTGGTTTTCACGTGTCTGCATTACAAGTCTTTTGAAAACACTGTGGGAAAAGGAGAAATTGCTCATAACGAGCAATTTCTCCTTTTCCCACAGTGTTTTCTACCCGTTTTGAGACCTTTCTGCCATTTTCATCAAATTTAAAATTGTCGTCTGCAAAATCTTTCAATTTGGACTAGTCCAAAATTTGTCGTTTGGGAAAGGGTTAAATAAAACTTTAAAGCAGATAGTAAAAACCCAAATATTCTTCTTTCAAACTTATCTTCTGGGGAAGAATATCTGCTTATTGAACAGTGTAAATACAAGATCAGACTGCACGTTCTCTGAAGTATGATCTTGATCTACATTGTCCGCAAAAGGTCAGTTAGTCGCACTTAGCAGCTTAAGGGTTAATTAGTAATCTGCAAATGCTTTGAATTTGGGCCAGTCTAAAATTTTGTTGTCTGGTAAAGAGTTAATTTGTCCACTGCAATTGCTTTTAACCCTTTACCACACAATCCCGACTTATAACGACCCTGTAAAAGAAGCTCTTTGAAAACATTGTGGGAAAAGGAGAAAATGCTGGTAATCAGCATTTTCTCCTTTTCTCACAATGTTTTCTACCCTACCCATGACAAATTTCAATTTTTCAATCACATTTATTATGTCGTTTGCAAATGCTTTCAATTTGGACCACTCTAAAATTTTGTCATTTGGTAAAGAGTTAATTTGGACAAGTCTAAAATGTTGTCATCAGGTAAAAGGTTTATGCCTATGTCTTATTAGCCATTCCCTGTTAACCTTTTACCACACAATCCCGAGTTTTAACGACCCTGAGAAAGAAGGCTTATAAAAAACATTGTGGGAAAAGGAGAAAATGCTGGTAACCAGCATTTTCTCCTTTTCCCACAATGTTTTCTGCCCTATCTAAGACAAATTCCACTATTTGAGCCTTATTTGAATTGTCATCTGCGAATGCTTTCAATTTAGATGAATCTAAAATTTTATTGTGTGGTAAAGAGTGAAAGGTTATCGCTAAAAGGTCCCAATTATCGTCTCTTTTTTTATGAGCTTTTAGACTGGTTTTGCTTACATAAGAATAGAAAAGGGAAAAAATTCAAATATCATTCTAGGAAAGGGAGCAATTTTTTTTTTCTATAGAATTCCCCAATACTGGATAGAAGACATGCAGAATTTCCTGTTAACACTAAAAGTTCTTTATTTTCATTATAACTTTTTGATGAGAAAGCTTGTATTACCGAAAAATTGTGTTTTCTGACAATGCTTTCAAAATAGATTGGTTGAAAATATTGTTACCTGCTAAAGAGTAAACTCTTTACAAAACAACTAAATTTTAGACTTGTCCGCACTCAAAATGTTTGCAAACTACAAATGAAATGTTGCTCAAAAGATGGAATTCATCTTTGAATTGGTACAAAATATTGTGGGAAAAGGAGAAAATGCTGGTTACCAGCATTTTCTCCTTTTCTTACAATGTTTTCTTAAGACTTCTTTCTCGGGTTCATTAAAACTCAGGATTGTATGCTAAAGAGTTATACTGTGATTTCCAGCGTCAAGGTTTGAAGTGTGGATGATTGGGGCCCACAAGTTTGTCAGCAAAGAACACAATGTAGTGGTTGGGCCTCGTGGAAATACTTTCCATGCAGAGGAACTGGCCGAGGTGTTGGATGAGGAATTTGTCAGGCAACTGTTCGAATTTTCAGTTGTCTTGCAAGAGATTAACCTTTCCCACAAAGAGATAGCCATGATGAAATGTGTTGTTTTAACATTCTCAGGTTTGATTTAAACATCATTTTCAAAATTTTTTTCAATTATGTTGAGGCAGCCAGTGCACCTATCCATGCTTTCCCATAGTTATACCCCCCAACCTATGAAGTAGAGGAGGGTATACTGGCTTCACCATGTCTGTCTGTCTGTCCATCTGTCCATTAATCCGTCCAGGTTTTCGTTTCAGGGCTCTAAGTCAAAAGCTGTTTGACCAGGACCCTGAAACTTTATTAAGTGTTGTTCATAACCCACGGAGGTGCCCTATTGTATTTGGGTCACATGGGTCAAAGGTCAAGGTCACAGGTAAACTTTGTTTGTAAAACATTCCGTGCTCTTACTCAAAAACCATTTTACATAAACCCGAAACTTTGTACAAGTGTTGCTCGTGACCCAAGGAGGTGCCCTATTTTTTGGGGGTCACATGGGTCAAAGGTCAAGGTCACAGGTGAACTCTGTTTTGAAAATCATTTCTGTCCTCTTATTGTGCTGCTTCAGTGACAAGGTGCGGGTGGCAGGTATATGTCCACTTTGTGAGTTTTTATTTTACTAGTACTTTGCACAAAATTTCTTCCCAAGCTCTTAGTTGCTTTCCCCCCATAATAATCATTGGTTGTCAGAGAGGAATGAATCTTGTCACAATAACTACAGTATTAACAATCCACCAAAAGAAATTGGCTGAGCTGGGAATCAGAACCAAGGACCCCGTAGTTTCATATTCTGTATGCTGCTAATGGCTCTTAACCCTTTACCACACAATCCTGAGTTTTAACGACCCTGAGGAAGAAGCCTTTTGAAAACATTGTGGGAAAAGGAGAAAATACTGGTAACCAGCATTTTCTCCTTTTCCCACAGTGTTTTGTACCCTATTCAATCCAAATTTCATCATTTGAGCAACACTTGGATTGTCATCTGCAAATGCTTTCAATTTGGACAAGTCTGAAATTTTGTCGTTTGGTAAAGAGTTAAGAAAAACATGAAAAGGAAAGAACAGTATGGTTTGTCACTAGTATATAAAGCAGAGTGGGAAAAAGACCTATTGCTTGTTGTAAGTAACTTCTGCTTTTACCACGTTATTTTTAGCTTTGCTGTTTTCAAAGAAAATGTCGAGGTGTTGTTGAAGTCTTGGCATTGTTGTCATTTGACATTTTATAATTTCTCTATTATAACTGAAGATATTTGCATCAAACATGGACAAATTGTTAATTATCAAAAGGGTAACCTATACAACAAGGGCCAGTAACCATCAAAGTATTTCTGATGGAGTTACTCTCGTCTTTTGACGTAGAATTTTCACTGAAAATCAAGCATTTGCAGCTGAGCGTTGGCACCCACATGCGGTGCTCTTGTTCTATATTGGGTAATGGAGAGACAAAAAAGGTGAATTTAAGCAGGTATGGGTCAGGGTGGTTATTTGGGAAAGCAGGTATTGGCTTTTGAATAATATTGTGTGACGTAGTGGTAAAAGAAACTCCAAGAATTCAGGATAGGTGCACTGGTCACTGCTGTATAACTGAAATACACATAATGATGAAAACGAAATTAACTCCTTAGCAAAAGAAAAAAAAAATTTAGACTAGTCCAAATTGAAAGCATTTGCAGATGACAAATTAAATGTAACTTAACCCTTTACCACACAGTCCCGACTTTTAATGGCCCTGAGAAAGAAGCCTTTTGAAAACATAGTGGGAAACGGAGAAAATGCTGGTAACCAGCATTTTCTCCTTTTCCCACAATGTTTTTCTACCCTTTCCAAAACAAATTTCATCTTTTCAGCCACATTTATTTTGTCGTCTGCAGATGCTTACAGTTTGGGCCAGTCTAAAATTTTGTTGTTTGGTAAAGAGTTAAGAATTGAAATATGCTATGGGACGGGTAGAAAACATTGTGGGAAAAGGAGAAAATGCTGGTTACCAGCATTTTCTCCTTTTCCCACTATGTTTTCATAAGGCTTCTTTCTCAGGGTCATTAAAAGTCGGGACTGTGTGGTAAAGGGTTAAACATCATACAGAAAACAACATCAGTTTGTTTGGAATTAACCCTTTCCCAAACAAGCCCTGGTTTTCACTGTCTGCAGTACAAGTCTTTTGAAAACACTGTGGGAAAAGGAGAAATTGCTCATAATGAGCAATTTCTCCTTTTCCCACAGTGTTTTCTACCCTTTTAGAGAACTTTCTGCCATTTTCATCAAATTTAAAATTGTTGTCTGCAAACTCTTTCAATTTGGACCAGTCCAAAATTTGTCGTTTGGGAAAGGGTTAACTGTTTCCTGTGAAATGAAAAAGTTTGTTTTATTTTGTTGATTTTTCCAGATCGCTGTGAGCTGGAAGAGCCAAAGAAAGTTGAGGAAATTCAGTGGAACTTAGTCTCCTGTCTTCAAGCCCAACTCAATAGCACAAAAAGATTCTCTCAGGTTATGAACGCTTTCATTACGCTACGTGATCTCACTGAATTAAATAAGAGGATATCAGAGAACTTGGTTTTGGAATGGCCGACTATTAAACACAATCCGCTGTTAATGGAAGTCATGAATATATGAGGCGTGTTGGATTCTGATTTTTTCCATTCCTCCTGAAACTATTTCTCACACAACAAAGATTTAAGACTGGTACAAACTGAAAACATTTGCAGACGATTAATTCAGTTTTGCTTAAAAGATGACAACTATCTTTGAAATGGTAGAAAACATTGTGGGAAAAGGAGAAAATGCTGGTTACCAGCATTTTCTCCTTTTCCCACTATGTTTTCAAAACTTTTCTTTCTCAAAGTCGTTACACGTTGAGATTATGTGGTAGAGGGTTAAACAAATTCACAGCAGACGACTTTAAAAATCGACCATGTTTGAGTAATGTGAATGAGTAAAGTAATCAATTTTAACTGAGGTTTAAAACATGTTAAAACAGTGTACCAAAGGAAGAAATTTTGTGTTATGAGTAATTTTGCCATTTTCCCACATTGTTTTCAATTGCAGTATGCTCTGAGATGAAGAATAATTTTCAGGAGTTGATG
Source organism: Tridacna gigas (assembly GCA_945859785.2). NCBI lineage: Eukaryota > Metazoa > Mollusca > Bivalvia > Cardiida > Cardiidae > Tridacna > Tridacna gigas. The sequence continues at coordinate 56,437,213 of OX244038.2, forward strand.
AGGTAATAGAAGTTGTCCAAACAGAATTTTAGTCACATCCAATTTGAAAGCATTTGCAAATGTCAAATAAAATAAGGCTCATTTCTTGAGATGAGTCCTTGAAAGAGTAATAAACATTGTTGGAAAAGAAGGAAATTGCTGGTGACCAGCATTTTCTCATTTTCCAACAATGTTTACAAAAGCTTTTTTGTTCAGGCTTGTCAATAAATGAGATTGTTTGGTAAAAAGTTAAGCTTTAAGATTTTTTACCTATGATAATTGTAAAGAAATTCCATTCCATTTTTCGCTCAGCTGTTTTCAAAGTGAATGTCCAGTTAGTCATGGCCCAATTGTCTCTGTAGTCAGGCAAAAACTTTGGCATTTTTACATGTCTCGGTTATTAATGAAGATAATTATTTCAAACCTTAGGCAGTTGTTAACTCTTTACCGAACAATACAATCTTAGACTTGTCCAAATTGAAAGCATACCCAGATGACAAATCAGATTTGTCTCTGATGACGGGATCTGGCTTTATTAGGGTGAAAAACATTATGGAAAAAGGAGAAAATGCTGGCTACCAGCATTTTCTCCTTTTCCCATAATGTATTAAAAAGTCCTGCTGTCCAGTGTTGTTAAAATTCAGCATTGTGTGGTAAAGGGTTAATTGCCAAAAAGTGAAACCATACAACAAATGCAAGTACCCCTGATTTATTTTTGACACAGTTATTCCCCTTTTTCACTGAAAAAGCAACTCTGGCCAAGCATTGGGTACTTAACCCTTTCCCAAACAAGCCCTGGTTTTCACGTGTCTGCAGTACAAGTCTTTTGAAAACACTGTGGGAAAAGGAGAAATTGCTCATAACGAGCAATTTCTCCTTTTCCCACAGTGTTTTCTACCCTTTTTGATAACTTTCTGCCATTTTCATCAAATTTAAAATTGTCATCTGCAAACTCTTTCAATTTGGACCAGTCCAGAATTTGTCATTTGGGAAAGGGTTAATGCAGTGCTCTTCTACTTTTTTGTGTTCTAAGAATTTTCATGTTAAGAAAGAAAGAAAAGGTTGAGAGGGTAAGCATTTATATTTTTTTAATATTTTCTAATGATGACATACATTTATAATATGAATTTCTTAACAAGTCATAATTAACAAAAGAAATCAGTTACATTTTGTTCATCCAAATTGTTTCTGTCTCAGTAATGCTATTGGTGAAATAGATAAGTCATTTTCTCCTTTTCCCACAATGCTTTGTCAAAGTATGAGTGTTGTCACAAATAATAATTGTAAATGAAGGGAATGAAGAGTCATTTGGTTGTGTCAAGATTATCATGACCTGGCAAAAGGAGAATTGCTAGTTCTGAGCAATTCCTGATTCTGCCACAGCAGCTCCAAAAGCTGTGTACTGTATGGGAATTAATTCTTTACCCAACAACAAAATTTTAGACAGATCCAAATTGAAAGCATGTGCAGATGACAATTTAAATGTGGCTCAGTTGTTGATTATTTTTCTTTGAAAGAGTAGAAAACATTGTGGGAACAGGAGAAAATGCTGGTTACTAGCGTTTTCTCCTTTTTGCTCAATGTCTTCAAAAGCCTTTTTCTTTAACTCTTTACCAAACAACAAAATTTCAGACTTGTCCAGTTTGAAAGCAATTGTAGACAACAAAATTAATGTGACTGAAAAGTTGAAAGTTGTTTTGGGAAGGGTGGAAAACATTGTAGGTAAAGGAGAAAATGCTAGTTAACTAAGAATTGCCTCCTTTTTCCACTATGTTTTCAAAAGGTTTCTTTCTCGGGGTCGTTAAAAGTCGGGATTGTGTGGTAAAGGGTTAAGGTCGTTAAAAATCAGGATTGTGTACTTAAGGGTTAAAGGTCAGCTGCAAGAGGTAGTAATTTGATTTTTTTAACATTCCTACTGGTTTTATTTTAAGTTTGAATTAAGCTTATTTGATGAATAGTCGATTTTCACCTGAAATACCCATAAGCTGCTTTCAAGTTGATTAACTTGAAATTTCAAGCCAATACTGAAATCCTCAAAATGATTATTTCAAAGTTCTTTTTTGGCAGATAAATGTCACTGTATCAGACAGATTAAGATCAGACTGCAATGTTCTGTGCAGTCTTATCTTGATCTACACTGTCTGCAAAAAACCCATGGAGTCTCATTTAGCAGTCAAAGGGTTAATTATTGAAAAGTTGTACATGCTGTGCATGTTATATTGTTTGGGAAAAACACGCCAGGAAAAGTGGTTTTTGCAGGGAGACCTAAATCATAGTGTTTAACTCTTTACCACATGACAAAATTTTAGACTTGTTCAAATTGAAAGCATTTGCAGATGACAAAATAAATGTGACTCAAGAATTGAAATTTGTTTTGTGGATGGTAGAAAACATTGTGGGAAAAGGAGAAAATGCTGGTTACCAGCATTTTCTCCTTTTCCTACAATGTTTTCAAAAGGCTTCTTTCTCAGGGTCGTGAAAGGGTTAACCTAGGTTTTATGATGCTATTCAACAAATAAGTTTTGAAAAAAAAAAAACTGAAAGAAAAAGGGAACAACCTCAAGTTCTGGATATAAGTGTCCATGTATGTATTTTTTGTGATATATTTGGTTTGTATAAAGTTACATTTCCCTATCCTGACATTTTCCATCCTTTGTACAATGGAATCTGTATCAACCCTTTACCAAGCTTTGGAAAACATTGTTAGAAAATAAGAAAATGCGGGTCATTAGCCTTCTATTTCAGGGTTGTTAAAACTTAGGATTGTGTGGTAAAGGGTTTAAGAACAGTTGCTTGCTTAGTATAGATACACATTTCAACATATTTGTCATCTCTGGGAATGCAATTAATGTATTTTTTTATAGAGGTTGCTGGCTTTTAGAGGTGGCCACTTAGACAGGTTGTACTGTACTGAACACATTATCTCTTTACAAGATCATAAATTTGTCAATGTATCTAATGGAAAGCATTTTTTTTGAGACATCAAACTAATTTTGGGCTCCTATGATGAAATTGTCTTTGAAAGTGTAATAAACCTTGTGGGAAAAGGGGAAAAATGCTTGTTACCAGCATTTTCTCAGTATCCCACAATGTTTTCAAAGGTCTTTTTCCACAGTCACAAAAACATGGGATTGTCCGATGGGAATTAGCAGCACTTGTTGTATTAGGCAGACAGCTTATGGACACTTAAAATGTCATTGTTTAACCCTTTACCACACAGTCCCTAGTTTTAACTATCCTAACAGAGAATGCTTGAAAACATTGTGGGAAAAGGAAAAAGTGCTGGTAACCAGCATTTTCTCCTTTATCCACAATGTTTTGTGTCCTTTCACTTACAAATTTCATTCATTGTGCTACATTTGTCATCTACAGATGCTTTGAAATTAGGCAAAACTAAGATTTTGTTGTTTGTCATAATATTAACACTTTACCAAACAAGCCCTGGTTTTCACGTGTCTGCAGTATAAGTCTTTTGAAAACACTGTGGGAAAAGGAGAAATTGCTTGTAACGAGCAATTTCTCCTTTTCCCACAGTGTTTTCTACCCTTTTCGACAACTTTCTGCCATTTTCATCAAATTTAGAATTGTTGTCTGCAAACTCTTTCAATTTGGACCAGTCCAAAATTTGTTTTTTGGGAAAGGGTTAACACTTTACCACACAGCAAAATTTTAGACTTGTCCATATAAAGGATTATACAGTTGACAATCCAAATGATTGTCAAATGATAGCATTTGTCCTTAAATAAGTAGAAAACATTGTGGGAAAAGAAGAAAATGCTGGTTACCAGCATTTTCTTCTTTTCCCTTAGCGTTTTCAAAAGGCTTTTTTCTCAGAGTGGTTAAAAGTCCGGATTGTGTGGGAAAGGGTTAAGGGTAAGAAACATTGTGGGAAAAGGAGAATAGTGCTGGTTACCATGTTTCCCCTTTTTCCAAATTGTTTTCAGAAGCCTTTTTTCCCTAGGTAATCAAAACGTGGGATTGCTTGGTAAAAGGTTTAGTTATTTACTTTATGTCTGCTAATCATGACCACTTTTCCTGCTGTTTTGTTTTATTAACTCTTTACCAAACGACCAAATTTTAGACTGGTCCAAATTCAAAGCATTTGCAGATGACAAATAAAAATGATACTCTAATGATGGTACTTGTATTAAAAAGGGTAGAAAACATTGTGGGAAAAGGAGAAAATGCTGGTTACCAGCATTTTTTCCTTTTCCCACAATGTTTTCGAAAGGCTTCTTTCCCAGGGTCATTAAAAGGCGGCATTGTGCAGTAAAGGGTTGATTTCCCACATTTCTTTTTTAAAAGCCTTGAGTGTTGGTGTTAAAACAGAAGTCTACGAGTCTCGTATTTGGTAAAGAGTTATTCTTGAGAGTTTTAGTCTCAAAACATTGTTATGCTTATATTGTTTTTTTTTTTGTTTTGTTTTGTATATACATATTCATCTTACACTATAGAAGGATTTAATGGTCAGCTTAATTACCTCCCTTTAATGAATGCAAATGAGTTCAGCTATTGTGAAACTGCTTTGACATGTCACTACTTTGTTTCCATGACTGTGTTCGCTTCTTTTCTGATATTTGCCGAGGCCCATTCTAAACAGAGTTCAAATATTTTAACCCTGCTAAGTGTGACTCACTGACTTTTTGTGAACAGTGTAGATCAAGATCAGACTGCCCAGAAAGTTTCATTTAACATATTTAGCAGGATAAGAGTCAATATGTTTGTATAAAAAATTCATCTTGTCGCCATGACCATGGTGTAGAGGTAAAATACATGGACACATTATCCCGAAGTAAACTTCCTATAAATCGTAAATTTATCAGAGATCTATAAATAGTTCACATAAAAAGACAGAGTATTCATTAAATGACAAGCTAAAGCAGTTTTACCATAGGTAGAGTTTTGATTTGCTTGTGTAGGTATTTCAGCTGAGGCTGACACTTTTCTATAATTGAAATGTCGGATGATTCAGCCCATTTCCCTGCATAAACTCTTTGAAGTTTATCACACAACAAAAGATGGATACTTGTCTAAACTGAATGCATTTGTAAACGACAATTGGCACATTTCATGGAATTTGTCTTAGGGTAGAAAACTTGGTTGGAAAAGGAGAAAATGCTGGTCACCAGCATTTTCTCCTTTTCTCATAATGTTTTCAAAAGCCTTCTTTCTCAGGGTTGTTAAAAATTTGGATTGTCTGGTAAAGGGTTTGTGCAAAAACGAGGTGCCTTAGCTATATTTGACTTGGTTGTGTCATTTGCTTTTCATGAGACTTGCTGTAGTACTATTGGCCTTACAATGTAATTAATATCTAGTGATTTGTTTCTCTTATGTTGTTCTTGTTTGCTTAGTTTTGCTCTGTTGTTCTTGTTTGCTTAGTTTTGCTCTGTTGTTCTTGTTTGCTTAGTTTTGCTCTTTGTTAAGTATATGCTTAGTCTAATCTATGATGTGCAATTGTAGAATGGAGCTAAGAAATATATGAGTCATGCTCTGTGAAAAGGGGGGCTTAATGCATCTGCAAAAAGTATCGACCTATGTCAGCCTGCGCAGTCCGTGCAGGCTGACGTAGGTCGAAACTTTTTGCCAGTTGTAAATTTCCTGCATGTCCAAGGACCATTCTGCCTCATAATTCAGTGGTTTGTTAGATAAAATGAATTTTTTTTATCTTTAATTATGTGATGACTTGCTTGTTATGATACATTACTGAGATGCATTAACCCTTTACCACACAGTCCAGAGTTTTATCGACCCTGAAGAAGAAACCTTTTGAAAACATCGTGGGAAAAGGAGAAAATGCTGGTAACCAGCATTTTCTCCTTTTCCCACAATGTTTTCACCCATTTCAGACAGAAAATTTAATATTCTGTTGTGCTAGATTCAATTAGTTGTCTGCAATTGCTTTCCATTTGGTCGGGTCCAAAACTTCGTCATTTAGTAGAGAGTTAAACCTCCATTAGCCAGATCATGGCTCACATATATGGTGTGCAATACACTAAAAGGGGCCTTCGGACATATGTGTAAAAGGTGTAAAAGTGTGTCGTCCCAGTCAGCATGTGCAGTCTGTGACTAATCCGAGACGACGCTTCCCTTTTTTGTGCAATTTTCTGTTTTACGAAAGTCTACTGTATGAAAAAATCTTATGTAGTCATAAAGTGCTGTCCCAGATAAGCCTGCGTGGACTGCGCAGGCTAATCCGCGACAACACTTTACGCAAATGTCCGAAGGCCCATTTTCGTGTGTTGCACGCCATATATAAGCCATGCTCTGTGAAAAGGGGGCTTAACACATCTCCTTGATGCTTTCCACCAATCAAGCTATCGCATGATTTTGAATTCTATCACATGATTTTGGATTCATAAAATCCATTTTACCGAACAACCGGCTGAATGCTGAGGTAAAAGAAAACATTGTGGGAAAAGGTGAAAGAGCTGGTTAACAGCATTTTCTTCTTTCCCTATGTTTACTAACCTTCCAAAGACAAATTTGATAATCAGAGCCACATTTAATTTTGCTTTTGATTTGAACAAATATAAAGTCTGGATGTCTGATAAAAAGCAAAGTAGATAAAGATTGTCCAGTTCCAGAGGTAAAGCTTGATCTTAACTCTGTACCAAACAACAAAAGTTTAAACTCAACGAAATTGAAATAATCTGCAGACAACAAAAGTCAAAGCTGGTACAACTTGGCTACAGATATTGGAGTATAAAACATGGAAAAAAGGAGAAAGTGCTGGTTACCAGGACTTTCTCCTTCTCCCATAATGTTTTCAAAAGCTTTCTTCTTCAAGGTCGCTGAAACTCGTTATTGTTTTGTTAAGGTTTAAATTCATTTTGTTTGATAAGAGAAACTTGAAATATTTATGGTTCATTCAAAATTTAAGGCAATTTATGAATTGTTTCACTATACACAACTTTTTATTTTACTGAAATAGACTTAATTACTAAAACTGATATTGTTTAAAATAAGTTAACCTTTTAACACACAATGCCGCCATTTAACAACTCTGGGAAAGAAGCCTTGTAAAACCTTGAGGGAAAAGGAGAAAATGCTGGTAACCAGCATTTTTTCCTTTTCCCACAATGTTTTCTATCCTATCAAAGAAAAATTGTACCATTTGAGCTGCATTGAAACTGTTGTCTGCAAATGCTTTCAATTTGGACAAGGCTAAAATTTTGTCATCTGGAAAAGGTTAATTCTTTATGAAACATTCTGGATATTCATGATGCTAGGGAAAGCTTTCAAAAGACTATTGATCAAACGAGGAAATACTTGTAAATAGCATTTTCTCATTTTCCCACAATGTTTTCAAAATCTTCCCCCAAGGGATAAGGAAAAAAGGGGATTGTTTTGTCAAGCATTAACTCTTGACCTTGCGACAAAAATACAGACTAATCCATATTGAAAGGCAGATGACAATTTCTGTGTGTCTCAAATGATGCAAATTTTCTTTGATAGGGTAGAAAACATTGTGGGAAAAGGAGAAAATGCTGGTCACCAGCATTTTCTCCTTTTCCCACACTGTTTTCAAAAGGCTTCTCCCAAAGGGTCGTTAAAAGTCAGCTTTGTATCATGAAACATTAACAGTTGTTATGTTTGTTATAAACCGGTAATGTATACCGTAATTGCTCAATTAGATTCGGAGACAATCAGGGTAAACATCCTAAGAATATTATAGTCGTTTCTTAACCCTTTCCCAAACAAGCCCTGGTTTTCACGTGTCTGAAAGGGTCGTTAAAAGTCAGCTTTGTATCATAAAGGGTTAACAGTTGTTATGTTTGTTATAAACCGGTAATGTATACAAGCCCTGGTTTTCACGTGTCTGCAGTACAAGTGTTTTGAAAACACTGTGGGAAAAGGAGAAATTGCTCATAAGGAGCAATTTCTCCTTTTCCCACAGTGTTTTCTACTCGTTTGGAGAACTTTCTGTCGTTTTAATCAAATTTAAAATTGTCATCTGCAAACTCTTTCAATTTGGACCAGTCTAAAATTCATCGTTTGGTAAAGAGTTAAAGTTAACCTTATAAAGCTAATGAACCCTTAACCTGCGAAATAAAAGAAATGAAATTTTCAACCCGATAGTAAAAACCCTAATTTTCCTATTTCAAAGGTATTTTTGGAGGAGAGATATCTCTGTATTGGGCAAAGTAGATCTAAGATCAGACTTTACATTCTGTGCAGTCTGATCTTAATCTGTGCTGTCCACAAAAGGCCAGAGAGTCGCACTTAGAAGCCTAAGGGTTAAATAAAATGGTAATTCTCTGTTAGCACAGAATAAGCATACATATAGGGTATATTGGTTGGTGCCAAGATTGATACAGTTTGTCCGCTGAGGCTTAGAAAACTGAGAGGGCAAGCTTTAGCAAGCCCTCTCCAGTTTACAGGCTGAGACAGATAAACTTTATCCATCTTGGGACCAACCATATATTCAATCTATCCCCTTTTCAAAGGAAAAAAGCTCATTTTTACTCCTCATTTTTTACAAAATTATTAGAGGTCTTTTCAATAGGTCCCAGTACATCTCAGGTGTTCAAGAGGTCTTTACGGCCTTAGTACGCACTTGTTCTAGTGGTCCAAGAAAAGCAGTAGTTCCTATTATATCGGCCTAGAATAGGCTAGAATACACATATATCATTAAAAAATGAGTCAATTTTCACAGTTTCTAGGGGGATATCGTTTTTATTTCCAAATATGTCATTTTAAAGAACCATAAAGGCAACGTTACCTTAACCCTTTACCATACAGTCTCGAGTTTTAATGACCTTGAGAAAGAAGCCTTTTGAAAAAATTGTCGAAAAAGGAGAAAATGCTGGTAACCAGCATTTTCTCCTTTTCCCACAATGTTTTCTACCCTGAAAAGGACAACTTCTGTCATTTGAGCAACATTTAAATTGTCGTCTGCATGTGGTTTCAATTTGGACCAGGCTACATTTTTGTCGTGTGGTAAAGAGTTAACCCTTTACCACACAATCCCGACTTCTAATGACCCTGAGGAAGAAGCCTTTTGAAAACATTGTTGGAAAAGGAGAAAATGCCGGTAATCAGCATTTTCTCCTTTTCCCATAATGTTTGCTACCCTTCCTAAAACAAATTTTAATTTTTCAGTCACATTTAAATTGTTGTCTGCCAATGTTTTCAATTTGGACCAGTGTAAATTTTTCTCGTGTGGTAAAGAGTTAAAGCACATAGAAATGCACAACTGCTAGATAAAGCTAACTGTATTAGTCACCCCTATATTACGTCTGTGTAAATAATGAAAATGGGATAAATTACAATATCGGGTTTTTCATTCCGGAATATGTTGTATAATAGTGGACAGCGTAGATCTAAGATCAGGCTACACATTCTATGCAGGCAGATCTTGATGTACACTTCCCAGAAAAGCAAGTAAAGCCTGGTTCAGACTATAAGGATTAATTTCTAGCATGCAAAACTGATGTTCTGGAATTTGACTATCACATTATCAATATGTATTTGAGTTCTGGCAAAAGGGGCTTAATGCGTCTCTGTGATCCGTGATACCAATTATCCAGAACCATGATACCAATAAAGCCGCCACCTAATTATGGATCCATAATGACCACTTTTTTTAACAGACGACTCAATCATGAGGTAGACTGGTCCTTTGACATACAGAAAATTGACTAATAGTGAAAAGTTTTGGCCCAGGTCAGCCTGCGCGGACTGCGCAGGCTGACCTGGGTCAATACTTTTTGCAGATGTATTAAGCTGCCTTTTCACAGAGCATGGCTCATTTATGAATGTTATTTGTTAGAATGAAACTGATGCACTCCTTTAGCAGGAGTATACATCGCAATTGGGAAATAGCTTCAATGAAGCTTTGATTTGGAAAAATAGAAAATTTTGTCATCTAGTAAAGGTGTACTCATACATTTTTGAAAATTTCCTAGGGAAAACAAAAAGTAAAAGTATTTTTGAAATTTACTGAAGTGCCTTGTGAGAGAACGCATGAGCCGTGCTCTGTGAAAAGGGGACGTAATGCATCTACAATAACTGTCGACCCTGGTCGGCCTGCATAGTATGCGCAGGCTGAATAATCGAAGTGGTTTGCTTTTGATAAATTTTCTGCTTGTCAAAGGACCAGGCTACCTCATGGTTCAGCCGGTTGTTATACAAAATGGATTTTATGGATTATTACGTGATGAGTTCCTTGTTATAATGTATCACAGAGATGCAGTAAGCCCCTTTTTGCCAGAGCATGGCCTACGTGTATGTGACATTGTGTAACAATATTGATGGCTAAGCTTGTTGTGTTTACGTTTTACCAGATGTCAGTTTTTGTTTTGGACTTGTCCATATTGAAAGCATTAATTTTGCTTGGACATTTTCATTCTAGAATAAGATCCAGATAATTGCAACTTTGTGGCTGCTTTCTGTCTGTAGTGTTTCAGTAAAGCAGCCAATGTAGATCAAAGATCAGGCAGCACATTTTGTGCACATTTTAACGACACTAAAAATGGAGGCTTTTGAAAATAGGGTGGGAAAAAGTGGAAGTGGTGGTAATTGGCATTTTCTCCTTTTCCCACAATGTTTTCTACCCTTTCCAAATCAAATTTCAATTTTTTAGTCACATTTATTTTGTCGTCTGCAAATGCTTTCAATTTGGACAAGTCTAAAATTTTGTCGTTTGGTAAAGAGTTAAGCTACATTTAATTTATGCAATGTTTTCAATATGGTCCAGTCCAAAATTTTGTCAAAGAGTTACAAAGGTTGTTTTTGACATTTATATCCCCGCAAAACGAATGTTTTCGGGGGTATACTGGAATCAGCCTGTATGTCCGTGTGTCTGTCTGTGTACAAAATACTAGCAATTTTGTGTCATGAACTCCTCCTACAGTTTTCCTTCAATTGCATGGAAACTTTGCACATATATTGATCATATACTGAAGATTTGCAAGACGTAATTTTCAAGTGTCAACTCCCCCTGGTTGAGGAATTATCTCCCCTTGAACTTGACACTTTTTTTATGTCAAAGCGCTGGCGGGGGTATTAAGTCACATTCATTGACAGCTCTACTTTATTTTTACTTTATGATGTCCCAAAATTACTGTTCTTTCATTAACTCTTTACCAAACAGCAAAAATGTAGACTCTTCCAAATTGAAAGCATTTGCAGACGACAATTGAAATGAGAATCAAATGATGTAAATTGTCTGTGATAGGGTAAAAAACATTGTGGGAAAAGGAGAAAGTGCTGGTTAATAGCATTTTCTCCTTTTCCCAAAGGCTTCTTCCTCAGGGTCGTTAAAACTCGGGATTGTGTGGCTATGTTTTAAATTGTAATCTTACCATGCTTTATCCTGTATGACACAAAATTTTGGACTCATCCATGTTAAAAGCATTTGTAGATGACAAAAAATTAATGTGGTGCAAATGATTTGATTTTTCATTGATAGGGTAGAAAACTTAGTGGTAAAAGTAGAAAATGGTGGTTACTAGCTTTTTCTCCCATTCTCACAGTGGTTTTAAAATCCTTCTTCCTCATGGTTATGAAAATTTGTTAATGTTTGGTGAAGGGTTGAAGCAAACAAAAGCATCCTCTAAAATGATACTTGTTGAAGTGTTGTATTAACCCTTTCCCAAACAAGCCCTAGTTTTCACGTGTCTGCAGTACAAGTCTTTGGAAACACTGTGGGAAAAGGAGAAATTGCTCAGAACGAGCAATTTCTCCTTTTCCCACAGTGTTTTCTACCCGTTTTGAGACCTTTCTGCCATTTTCATCAAATTTAAAATTGTCGTCTGCAAACTCTTTCAATTTGGACTAGTCCAAAATTTGTCGTTTGGGAAAGGGTTAACGCTTATCCGGTTTACTACGTTTACTCTTTACCAAACAACAAAATTGTAGACTTGTCCAAATTAAAAAGTATTTGCAGACGACAAATTAAATGTGACTTAAAATTGGAATTTGTTATGGGATGGGTAGAAAACATTGTGAGAAAAGGAGGAAATGCTGTTACCAGCATTTTCCCCTTTTCCCACAATGTTTTCAAAAGGCTTCCTTTTAGGGTCGTAAAAAGTCGGGATTGTGTGGTAAAGGGTTAATTGAAGTTTGCAAGCTGATAGTAAAAAACTCGAATAATGTTATTTGATATTTATGTTTTTGAGAAAATAATCTCCATATTTGACAGTTTTGATCAAGATCAGACTGTACATTCTGTGCAGTCTGATCTTGATCTACACTGCCCACAAAAGGTCAGAGTCGTGCTTAGCAGCTTAAGAGTTAACTCTTACCAGACAATAACACTTTTTGAATTGATCCAAAATGAAAGCATTTATTTTCATAAGATTGAGTTTACCTCAAATGAAGGGACCTGTCTTTGAAAGGGTAGAAAAGGAAAAAAAGGATGAATATATATGTTTCTCCCTTTTCCTACAATATTTTTCAAAAGCCTTCTGTCTCTGGGTTCTACCAACATGGAATTGTTTTGGCTAGGAGTCAGTGGATTTCGATGTATTCTCTTTTCATTGAATATGTAGAAATAAGCACTGGCTTGTTACAATATTTGCAGAAGCTGTTTAACCCTTAACCAGATGACTTTTCCAAATTAGCAGACGAAAAATTAACTTTTTACCCCACAAGGGGTAGAAAACATTGTGGGAAAAGGAGAAATGCTGGTTACCAGCATTTCTCCTTTTCCCACAATGTTTTTTAAAGCCTTATTCCTCAAGGTCATTAAAACTCCTGAGTCTGTGGTAAAGGGTAACATGCCACAAAAAATGATGGAGAGCGCTTTTGAAAATGAAGAAAACATTGTGGGGTAAAGAAGAAATCACTGGTAACCAGCATTTTCTCCTTTTCCCACTATTTTCGAAAGGCCTCCTCCTCAGTGTCTACAGAACTTCAGGATTGTGTGGCTAAGGGTTAATTCTGTACAAGATGAGAAATTTAAGACTTTTCCCAAATTGAAAGCACTTGCGGACTACAAATAGAAGATGGAAGAAATAATTATGAGATTTGTCTCGGAACGGGTAGAAAACATTGTGGGAAAAGGGTAAAACACGGATAACCAGCATTCTGTGTTTTCTAACAATTGCCAGACATATTTCATCATTTCAGCCACATTTACTTCTAATCTTTCATCTGCAAATGCTTTCACTTTGGTCCAGTCTGAAGTTTTGTTGTTTGATAAAGAATAAATGTTATAAATACATGTATCTACATATATTGTTGAAAGTTAGCTCATCTGAAAAGCATCAGCATTGTTGTTCATTAATTCTATTGTTTGCTCAATAAATTGGTATTTAAAACTTGACTTTTTTTGTCTGTTATGTTCTGTTCAGCCTTGACAAATGATAATTTGATTGAATGGTGTGTTAGTCTTTACCACATGGCAAAATTTTAGACTCGTCCATATTGAAGGAATTTACAGACAACAATTCAATTGTTTTTTCCAAAAGGATAGTATTTGTCCCTTAATAGGTAGAAAACATTGTGGAAAAAGGAGAAAATGCTGGTTACCAGCATTTTCTCCTTTTTCCACAATATTTCAATAGGCGTCTTTATCAGGGTTCTTAAAACTCGGGATTGTATGGTAAAGGATTAAGTCCACTTTCAGTTAGATTTCAGTCTTCTTACATGATTTTCTAGGGTTTATAGTAGAATTGCAGTGGATCATAACCTGATTTCACTGCTCTACCTTCACAACTCTTACAGTTTTGTTTCCCTGTTCAGTGTCATTTTTATGTCTGTTTAAAAAAATGTTGATAATGTCGAACAAATGCTGTCATGAATGTGACTTACATAGAAATTAAAGCCCGCCACCCTTTCTGTCAAACAAAAACAATTCAAGGGTCAAATTGCAGACAAATTTAATTCATACCATTTAAAGTTCGGCTATTACAGGTAATATGAGACTGATAATAATTTTGCCAACTTTTGTTCCATTTTACAATATATGAACCATGGTCTGGCAAAAGGGGGCTTAATGCATCTCCGTAATGCATTGTACCAAGCAAGACATCACATAATTTGGGATCCCTAAAACCCATTTTGTCTGACAACCAACTGAATAATTAGGTACACTTGACCTTTGACATGCAGAAAATTGACCAACAGCGAAAAGTATCGGCCCAGGTCAGCCTGCGCGGACTGCGCAGGCTGACCTGGGTCGATACTTTTCGCAGATGCATTAAGCCCCCTTTTCACAGAGCATGGCTCACTTTTTTTGTCAGCAACGGGAATTTGGAATGATTCCACTGTAACCCATTATCAGACTTTTAATAATATCCATATCATGCCCTCTGTAAGTAAAGTACTGCAACTGTGCACCACATTCAATCATGGCAACTGGCTGCTTTCCCAGATAAAGAGTCAAAATCTGCTCAGCAGCAAGATAAAAGTTATTGAGCCATGCTCTGTGAGAAGGGGGTTTTATTGCATCTGCAGACACATTTTGATTCAATTCAGTCAGAGCAGTCCGTGCAGGCTGACCTGAATTGAAACTTCAAGCTGTTGGTCAATTTTTCTGCATGCCAAAGGACCATTCTTCCTCATGATTCATTTGTTTGTTGGACAAAAGGGATTTTATGGATCCATTATGTGGCCCGCAACATGCGAAATGAGACCTTGGAACATTTGCGTAAAGTGTTGTTCCTGATTAGCCTGCGCAGGCTTATCCGTGATGGCACTTTACGATTATGTAAGATTTTTTTCATACAGTAGACTTTAGTAAAAACAGAAAATTGCACAAAAACGGGAAATGTCGTCTTGGATTAGTCACAGACTGCACAGGCTGATCTGGGACGACACACTTTTACACATGTGTCCAAAGGCCCTTTTCATGTGTTGCATGCCATATGATGACATGCTTGGTATAATACATCACAGGGATGTACTAAACCCCCTTTTGCCACAGCACCCTTCAATTCCTTTTCCAACAATCTGCCAGCCATTGAAAAAAGATCTTTCCTTATATAGCAATTCATATTTTTCGCCCCTTGACTACAGGCTGTGTGCATTGCAGACAACACTACTGGGACTTGGAAATAAAGGATAAGAGAAAACCCTGCCGCATTTCTTGTACATAGTCTATTTATAACCTGTTTATTATATACACTAACAACAAGAAGTTATACAATGTATACTATGCCGGTATCAGAGTCAGTAACAGCCTCAATCTAAGGGATTGCTTGTACGAGTCCCCAGCTCAGCCACTTTCTTTCCGAGGACTGATAAAGGTCACTGCAACAGAATTCATTCCTCTCTCATCGATGATCAATGTTTCAACACTGGTTATGTGGGAAAGCAGCCAATGACTTGGAAAGAAAATGGTCAAAGCACTGGTAAAGGAGACTCCAGGAAAGCATGGATAGGTGCCTGACATAACGGCAGTACACACCATAGAAACAAATATACAATGTAAATAAAATATTTGTAACATTTCTTACGAACATGAAAGTTCGCAACAAATGCATAGCTCAAATATAAACCGCTCTGGCTGGGATTCAAACCCATGCAGCAAAGATCCTCATTTATCAAGATTTAAAAGACCAATACACTAACCACTGAGCTAAAGAGAATTCTCCCTAACATAGCTGTCCAGTTTATACGGGAAGAAGCTATACTGTAAGGAAGGAGTGATCTCCCGTAACACACCCCCTCTAAAGAGAAGTCATCATTTGATGACGATAAGCCTTATTGCAGGAAGTCTATTATTTAGACAACAAATGGCTCAATGGCCAATCACAGGCAATTTTATAGACAACAAATGGCTCAATGGCCAATCCCAGACCAGCTCCCATCTTACGAACATGAAAGCTCGCAACAAATGCATAACTCAAATGTAAACCACTCCAAATGGGATTTGAACCCGTGCGGCAAAGTTCCTCGTTTATCGAGATTTAAAAGACCAATACACTAACCAGTGAGCTAAAGGGAATTCTCCCCAACGCAGTTGTCAGGTACTGATTTTATACTGGAAGAAGCTATGTTGTAAGGAGGGAGTGATCTCCCGTAACACATTACCTCCTCAAACAATTTTTACAGTAGATGACCAAACCTTTTGCCATAAATATAGAGAATTATGATTTTAACCCTTTACCCCACAATCCCGACTTTTAACGACCCTGAGAAAGAAAGCTTTTGAAAACATTGTGGGAAAAGGAGAAAGGAGAAAATGCTGGTAACCATCATTTTCTCCTTTTCCCACGATGTTTTCTACCCTTCTGAACACAAGTTTCAAGTTTTGAGTCACAATTATTCTGTCATCTGCAAATGCTTTCAATTTGGACAAGTCTGAAATTTTGTCGTTTGGTAAAGAGTTAACTCTTTACCAAACAAAAGAAATTTTAGACTTGTTCAAACTGACAACATTTGCCGACATCAAATTACATATTGCTAAAATGATGAAATTTGTCTTGGAAATACATGCAGTAGAAAATAGTTACAAAAAGGAGAAAATGCTGGATACCAGCATGTCCTCCTTTTCCCACAATGTTTACAATGGCCTTCATCAGAGTCATTTAAAACAGTGTGGTAAAGGGTCATACAAGATTACATTTGAAAACATTGTGGCAAAAGAAGAAACTACTCATTACAAGCAATTTTCCAATATGCTATAATATTTTCCCAACAGTTGGCCACTGCTAGATTGAGAAATGTTGTCTGCAAAAGGTTATATGTCAGTTTTACTACACAAGCCATTTCTAGTCATACCAACAAGAAGGGAAAATGACAAAATTAATGGATAAAAAAGTGAAGGGAAGGAAATAAATTTCTTTTTAAAGGTACAAAAAACACTGTTGGGAAAGGAGTCATTTTCTTATGAAATAAGTAAGAGCTCCTCTTCCAACGATGTTTTCAAAAGCTATTAAAAGAAGGAAGGGAAAAATATTCTTCATGTGATTTTTGTTTACAGTTACAACCAACAGGCTTTTCATTGGTCCCATTTACCCGATTACCAAATGACAAAACCCTGATGGCAGCCAGAGCAATATCACAGTAGCTCACACTTAGCTCCTTCTGCTTTGGTGAGCTTAAAATGATACAAAGCATGTACATCCACATATTCTTTTAAAAAAAAAATCTTTAAAAAATATATATATATTCTAAAACTCTATATGGAAGACTTTCAATACAAATAATCACTTACATACAATTAAAAAAAAAAAACACTGAAAAAAAGGCTTAACTCTTTATCACACAATCACAAGTTTTAACGACCCTGAAGGAGAAGGCTTTTGAAAACATTGTTGGAAGAGAAGAAAATGCTGGTAACCAGCATTTTCTTCTATTCCCACAATGATTTCAACAATCTCAAAGACAGATACTGTCGTGTGTACCCCATTTTATTTGTCGTCTGCAAATGCTTCCAATTTGGACTGGTCTAAAATTTTGTTGTTTGGTAAGAGAGTAAAACAAAGGAAATAATAAATGTTACAAATTATAAATGGAAGATTTCAATACAAATGATCATTTACATAATGTAATATAAAACCATTGAAAAAAACGCTTAAACAAAGTGTATAATAAATGTTACGAAATACAACTTTTTTCTTGTGAACTAATTGCACTTGATCCATTAACCCTTTCCCAAACGACAAATTTTGGACTGGTCCAAATTCAAAGAATTTGCAGACGACAATTTTAAATTTGATGAAAATGGCAGAAAGTTATCATAAAGGGTAGAAAACACTGTGGGAAAAGGAGAAATTGCTCGTTATGAGCAATTTCTCCTTTTCCCACAGTGTTTTCAAAAGAATTGTACTGCAGACACGTGAAAACCAGGGCTTGTTTGGGAAAGGGTTAAGCATAACTCAAAGGCTTGACAATGCAGTGTGAATTTTCCTGAGCATAGACAACTTTTTCCCCATTAACAGTTTCCCAAACGATAAATGTTAGCCTATTCTAATTTATAAAACATCTGCAGACATTAAATTCAAAATAGGTACAATTGGGTGCAAGATCTCTGATGGGGTAGAAAACTTTGTGGGAAACGGGAAAAATGCAGGTAACCAGCATTTTCTCCTTTTTCACAATGCTTTAAAAAGCCTTATTCCCCAAAGGGTTAAACATTAAATCATGTTACCATCTTCAGATCACTGAAAAGGTTCGCTTAAAAAATATCTGAGAGCATCTCTTTAACCCTTTACCACACAATCCCGAGTATTAACGACCCCAAAGAAAAAGACTTTTGAAAACTTTGTGGAAAAAGGAGAAAATGCCGGTAACCAGCATTTTCTCCTTTTCCCACAATGTTTTCTACCCTTCCCAAATCGAATTTCAATCTTGGAGCCACAGTTGATTTATCGTATGCAAATGCTTTCAATTTGGACCAGCTTAAAATTTTGTCGTTTGGTAAAGAGTTAATTGCATTTACTAGTTTTACATAGTTCATTATTCAATTGGGCCATGTTCTGGCAAAAGGGGGCTTAATGCATCTCAGTGATACATGATACCAATCAAGTCATCACATAATCATGGATCCATCACATACATTTTTCTCCAACAAACCACTGAAGCCTGGGGTAGAATGGTCCTTGGACATGCAGAAAATTGACCAATAGCGAAAAGTTTTGGCCCAGGTCAGCCTGCACGGTTTGCGCAGGCTGATCTAGGTTGATACTTTTCGCAGATGCATTAACCCTTTACCACACGACAAAAATCTGGTCTTGGTCCAAATTGAGAGCATTTGCAGACGACAATTTGAATATTGTTTAAATGATGGAATTTATCTTTGATAGGGCAGAAAACATTGTGGGAAAAGGAGAAAATGTTGGTTACCAGCATTTTCTCCTTTTCTCACAATATTTTCAAAAACATTCTTTCTACAGCGTCGTTAAAAGTCTGGATTGTGTGGTAAAGAGTTAAGCCCCCAGCTGGTAACCAGCATTTTCGCCTTTTCCCACAATGTTTTCTAACCTTCCGAAAACAAATATCAATTTTTTCGTCACATTTATTTTGTTGTCTGCAAATGCTTTCAATTTGGACAAGTCTAAAATTTTGTCATTTGGGGAAGAGTTAAATGTTCTGCTTTCTAGGTTAGAGACTCATACAGCTGATCCTCCATTTTCAGGAAGACTTGGTGAGTAGCCCAGATCTGTAAAACACTGGTGAAGAATATCATAGACTGAGGGATCTTCAATGACTGGTGGTATCTGAAAGCAAACAGTGTAAACTCACAAGAAAAAAAAAAACCTGCCATATTCTTCTTTTTGTTACAAAATAAAAAATCAACCTTAACTCTTTACCACATGACAAAAATGTAGACTTGTCCAAATTGAAAACATTTGCTGGGGACAATTTAACTCTTTACCAAACGACAAAATTTTAGACGAGTCCAAATTGAAAGCATTTGCATACGACAAAATGGTGGTGACAGAAAAAATGAAATTTGTTCTGGAAAGGGTAGAAAACATTGTGGGAAAAGGAGAAAATGCTGGTTACCAGCATTTTCTCCTTTTCCCACAGTGTTTTCAAAAGGCTTCTTTCTCGGGGTTGTTAAATCAAAGGACTGTATGGAAAATGGTTCGACAACCATCATACCATACATACCCTTTCATTGCCAATTAACCCTTTCCGAAACAAGCCCTGGTTTTCACGTGTCTGCAGTACAAGTCTTTTGAAAACACTGTGGGAAAAGGAGAAATTGCTCGTAAATAGCAATTTCTTCTTTTCCCACAGTGTTTTCTACCCTTTTTGGTAACTTTCTGCCATTTTCATCAATTTTAAAATTGTTGTCTGCAAACTCTTTCCATTTGGACCAGTCCAAAATCTGTCGTTTGGGAAAGGGTTAAAACATCGCCCTTGCTAATGTAGATCAAGATTAGACTGCACAGAACATGGTCTGATCATGGTCACACATTATCCAATATTTTGTCAGATATCCCAAATTAAAGGTCGGCTAATCCCGCAGACTGAATATATTGAGGAAGAAGGCTTTGGAGAGCATTGTGTATTCTCCTCTTCCAACTATGTTTTTTCTACCCTCTCATGCATAAATATGAGGTACGTTAGCTATCAGCAAATGCATTCGATATAGACGAGTATAGAATTTTGTTGTCTTGTAAATACTTCAAGCAAAAAGAATATAGATTACAGTACCTTAACCCTTTATCACACAATACTGACTTTTAATGACACCGAGAAAAAAAGCTTTTAACTCTTTACCCAATGATAAAATTTTAGACTGGTTCAAATTGAAAGCATTTGCAGACGACAAAATAATTATGACTGAAGAATTGAAATTTGTTTTTGAAATGGTACAAAACATTGTGGGAAAAGGATAAAATGCTGGTTACCAGGGTTCCAGAGTCTGGTAGGGAAACGAATCTTATAGCTAGAATTAGAGTTGGCAATCTAAATTGTAGTTTTATGATTCATTTTTTTCTGAAAGTTACTGAAACTTCGACAAACTATGCTGCAACACATTGTCAGAATCATAAAACTATCTATACTTTTAAATGGTTACGGATTTAACCTTTTACCAGACAACAAAGATTTAGCCTTGTACAAATTGAAAGTATTTGTAGACGACAATTTCAATGTGGCTCAAATGGTGCAATTTTCTCTTGATAGGGTAGAAAACATTGTGGGAAAAGGAGAAAATGTTGGTTACCAGCATTTTCTCCTTTATCCACAATGTTTTCAAAAGGCTTCTTTTCCAAGGTTGTTAAAAGGCGGCATTGTGTGGTAAAGGGTTAATAGGCCTGCAAATTATTCCCGTAATTGTCTACGTTTTTTTCCTCCTAGCCGACATTTAACCATATCCATGTACTAACCCACAGTTCATGTTGAGTACAACTACTTTTTTCCCTTTTGCAAAGATGATTTCAAGTTGTAATCTTTATCTTAATTTCAGGAAATATGGAATTAATCCTTTATCATACAATCCCATGTTTCAATGGCCCTGAGAAAGAAAGCTTCTGAAAACATTCTGGAAAAGGGGGAAAATGCTAGTACCCAGCATTTTCTCCTTTTCCCACAATAAATTCGATCATTCAGTCACAACCCCATATGCCATTAATTTGGGTATGCATTAGTCTTTGTCTCATTATCTCTTTACCAAAGGACAAAGTATTAGCCTTGTCCAAATTGAAAGCATTTGCAGACAACAAATTAAAGGTGGCCTAATTGACAAAATTTGTCCTTGATAGAGTAGTTACGGGAAAGGAGAAAATTCTAATTGCCAGCATTTTCTCCTTTTCTCACAATGTTTTCAAAAGGCTCCTTTTCTCAGGGTCATTAAAACTCCGGATCATATGGTAAAGGGTTTACAAGGAACTGTTGGGGGGTACCACCTAGATCTTTTCAAACAAATACTGTCAGTAGAATGTGTAAATATTGTAGATTTAAGCTATACATTTTCAGCACTATGGCTCAAACTTCACCTTTCACTTAAAATTCATTCCATGTACAACACGAAGTACAACTAATATGAGCCATAATCTGTGAAAGGGGGCTTAAAGCATCTGCAAAAAGTATCAACCCAGGTCAGCCTGCACAGACTGACGTGGGCCGAAACTTTTCACTACTGGTCAATTTTCTGTATGTCTAAGGACCAGTCTCATCATGATTCAGTTGGTTGTTAAGAAAAGTGACTATTATAGATCCAGAACTAGAGCTATCACTAAAAGTGATCATTCTTTGTCAAGAATGCAGAATGGTTTCGTAAAAAAATAAGAGTTGAAAACAAAAGTGGGAAAAGAGTTATGGCACTTGTAAACTGCGCTTCTCATTAATGTGGTCTATCTGTATATGAAGTTTGATGTCACTAGCTTACATGATTCAGAAGTTATGCCCCGGACAAATATCCAAAGTTAAACCTTACAAAGGGCAATAACTCGAAAAATAAATGGAATAGAGTTATGGTTCTTGTACACTGCACTTCGCCTTATAGTGATCTATCTGTGTGTGAAGTTTGAAGTCATAAGCTTCTATACTTTGGAAGTTATGTCCTGGACAAAAATCCAAAGTTAAAATTTACAAAGGGCAATAACTTGAAAAATAAATGAAATAGAGTTACTGTTCTTGTACACTGCACTTCTCCTTAATGTGATCTAACGTTGTGTGAAGTTTGAAGTTCCTAGTTTCCATACTTTGGAAGTTATGCCCTGGACAAAAATCCATAGTTAAAACTCACAAAGGGCAACAAGCTTAAGGGGAGATAATTCGGCAACCAATGGCAGCAAGGTCGTGAAAATTGCACATGCACAATTTCATATGTACCCAAACATTATGTGTAAATTTCAGCGCAGTACTTGAAAAACTGTAGGAAAAAAGCTCCGGACAAAATTGTGCCTACAGACAGACGGACGGATGGACGGACGGACGGACAGCCATGGCTATTCCAGTATACCCCCCTCCACTTCGTTGTGGGGGTATAATTATGTGATGGCTTGATTGGTATCATGCATTACGGAGATGCATTAAGCCCCCTTTTGCCAGAGCATGGCTCATGTTTCTAAAGATCAAGATAAGACTTGACAAAGCATGAAGTCTGATCTCAGATCTATACTGCCTGCTTTTATGTAAACTATCTTGAAAATCACCCTTAAAGTAGCAACAAATTGGTCTGTTCTCTTAATTGAAGTCCATATGATTTATTTGCTACTCTTGGGATTAAATCACCCTCGTTAACCCAGTTCCGATGTATTCTGTAACCTACATCCATTGCCCCTGGGTTATCTCGCGTATGTTTAATCATTTTCATGAATTATTCATGAGGCATTTTGATTGGTAATCTCAGTTTTTCAGTGAGAAAATTTAATCTATTTTTATCAACAACATGCCATCATTTCTATTTTTACCTTGTCTACAACCAATCAAATGGATAAATGTAGTTTACGGAGTACATCAGAACTGGGTCAACGAGGATGACGTCACCCCTGCTACATACCCCTAAGTACTGTAGCAGCACGCTGTATTTCTGAATATTTGCCTTTATATACAAGGATTTATAATGTCTGCGCTGGATTGTCGTAAGGCAAATGCCACAGAAGGAAGCCCCACCAGCGGCCGCCATATTCGTTGATAATGATGTGGGTTTTACCCGGTTTATTGATATTAATGGAAGAAATGTGATTATTCTCCACTATATGAGAGTATCATTATGTTATCGACAAATTCGATTGGCTATCGGGTGTAATTCGCAATCTTATGAATATTAATAAAAAAGACGGTTTCGCAACTGAATGTCCCTGGGGTGATGAATGGTAATACTTCACACCTGGGTTAACGAGGGTGGGATTAAATATGAATAGTGCTTTATTAGAGGCACTGAAAAAATAGAAAAAAAGAATAGAAAAGAAAAAGAAAACCAGGCAGCCTGCACTTGACCCTTTACCGTACAATGCCGCCTTTTAACAACCCTGGCAAAGAGGCCTTTTGAAAACATTGTGGGAAAAGGAGAAAATGCTGGTGACCATTATTTTCTCCTTTTCCCACAATGTTTTCTACCCTGTCAATGAAAAATTACACCATTTGAGCCGCATCGAAATTGTAGTGTGCAAATGCTTTCAATTTGAAAAGGCTAAGATTTTGTTGTCTGGTAAAGGGTTACACAAACATGCATCACCCTCACTACCATGTTAGTCATACAGAAAACTCCTTTGGTATTACAGGAGAAAAGTTGATACATATACTAGATAAGTGAGTAGAGTAAGGTTATAAAAAAAAAAAATCAAAGAACTTACATTTCAAACTTACACATTAGAAACAAGCATTCACAAAGTCTGAGACTTGTTCAAATAGCAAGCATTTGCAGACTGCAAAATTAATTTAGGGATGGCTAAATTGATGAAATTTGTCTCAGAGAAAATGCTGGTATTTTCTCCTTTTCCCACGTTTTCAGAGGCCTTCTTCAGGATCATTAAATCACAGGATTGAGTGGTGAAATGCCCATCAGGCTTATTTCAAGCTCCTAAGGTATGGGCATATTACAACATGCCAATAATATTTGTTTTTTTCTAAGAGCCTACCACTTATGAAAAGAATAAATTGGCAAAAAGGAATTTTTTTTCATGGGCTAACAATATTATATTTCCAGTAAGTTCAACATGTTTGGGCATAGATCCCTTATTTTTGAAAAAGAAAGCTGATGAAGGGATAAAAGATGGAAGAAATCAGTAAATCAGATTAGGAAACAGAACAAAACTGTGGCACAAGCAGAAAATAGTTACTCATCCAAATGACAGATGAAAGTTTGACCCTTTCCATCTTGACGACTCTTGAGAGCAAAAGTTGAGAACATTTTTCACAATGTAGTTTCAACATGGTAACGATTTTGAAGTAAGTCTATTCTGCCTTTAACCCTTTACCAAACAATCTTGAGTTTTAACCAACCTAAGCAAGAAAGCTTTTGAAAACATTGTTAGAAAAGGAGAAAATACTAGGAACCATTACTCTCTCCTTTTCTAACAATGTTTTTCTACCCTCTCTGATACAAATTCTATCATTTCAGTCACATTTCATTTGTCATCTGCAATTGTTTTGGATCTGGACCAATGTAAAATTTTGTTTTTTTGTAGTCTTTCAGCTAGTGCAAAATGCATAGTGGATAAGCAGGGGCACTTAAATCAACTGTCTGCATTGTCTATACTGTTCACAACAGGAACAGGGAAATACGTTTTCAAGATCAGAAATCTTTTACTTATTACTACCAGAACAAAAATATTATGAATTTGGCCAATTACAATTACATAAACTTGAATTTTGCTGCCCCTGCTTAGAGATTAATAATGTTAATCCTTATCCTACTAAATAAATGAAATGAACTTTTCAAACCAGTTGTGAAAACCCAACTAAAGCTATTTCAAACTTATATCTCCTTATCGGACAGTGTAGAACCAATATCAGACTGCATATTCTGTGCAGTCTGATCTTGATCTACAGTGTACGCAAAAGGTCAGTGAGTCGTGCATAGCAGCCTAAGGGTTAAAATAAAACCTGAACAAATTAGTAAAAAACTACAATCCATCACAATACATGTATTGTGTACATGTGAATATTGCCAGTTAGTACAAATTACAATCCCCCTACAACACCTACATGTAACATTACCAATGTAACCTCTGGAATGTATTTTCTAATTTTCTCTGGCATATCCCTGGTTTTGTAAGGCTATTTTAATGGCGGGATAGACTGAGGCATCCTCTATTGTCACTGGAATCTAAGTATGGCATGACAAAATTTAATATCCAAACTAAATTCAATTTTTTCATTTGACTATACATGTCATTTCCCAGATGATCCTTAGTTTTCTCTGACCTTCGGGAAAAGTGTTTCTAAAAATAATGTGGGGAGTGAAAAAAATATTGGAAAACAAGCATTTTCTCCTTTTCTCACATTTTCCAACCTTTCAAATGAAATTTCGAGCATTTGAGACATCTACAATTTTTCTTGAAAAATTTCATTCTCTGATAAAGCATTCACACTTCATTAGACAACAACATTTTTAGACTTGTCCGTATTGAAAGCAGGTGAAGATGACAAATTAAATGATGCTTAAATTGTGTAATTGGCCTGGTTACTGCCATCACTTTGCTCCTTTTCCCGCAATGATTTCAAGAGCGTTATTTTCATGGATTCGTAAAACAATGGATTGTATGGTAAACAGTTAACCCTTTACCTTTACCACACATTCCTAAGTTTTAACAACCCCGACTAAGAGAGATTGTGAAAACAGTTGTCGGAGAAGACGAAAATGCTGGTAATCTAGTCATTTTACACATAACCACTTTTAACTCATTGTCTGCAACAGCTCTGAGTTAAGACAGTTTTAAAAATTTGTTGTTTGGTCAAGAGTTAATATCAAAATCATTATGCAAAAACGAACAATGGCTCACAAAATTGCTCCCTTTTAACCCTTTCCCAAACAAGCCCTGGTTTTCACGTGTCTGCAGTGCAAGTCTTTTGAAAACACTGTGGGAAAAGGAGAAATTGCTCGTAATGAGCAATTTCTCCTTTTCCCACAGTGTTTTCTACCCTTTTTGAGACCTTTCTGCCATTTTCCTCAAATTTAAAATTGTCGGCTGCAAACTCTTTCAATATGGACCAGTCCAAAATTTGCGGTTTGGGAAAGGGTTAAACAATAATTTAACCCTTTACCACACAATCCTGAGTTTTAACAACCCTGAGGAGGAGGCCTCTTATGGTAACCAGCATTTTCTCCTTTTTCCAAAATGTTTTCTACCCTATCAAAGACAAATTCCATTATTTGAGCAACATTCAAATTGTCGTCTGCAAATGCTTTCAATCTAGAAAGTCTGAAATTTTGTTCTGTAGTAAAGTGTTATAAACAGCCTGTTCACCTGTGGCCTCCTACAGAGATTTTATTTATCTTGCAAATGACCACTTTCAAAAAAATAGTAACAAAATAGATCATAATGAGCAATTTTTCCATCTGCCAGGATGTTTTCAAAGTCCTATATGCATGACAAATAAGTTGTCTTTACGGAAGTGATGAGTTGCCTAGACCACTGCACTACATAGGACACTTGTTCCACCTTTCTTACGTAATGAAAATGTCAAACTGACTTTAAAAAAAGCTGTCATACACACCTTAAATGGTTTACCAGCAGCCATTGCAGCTACTGTATTCCTGGCTATTTTCCCTGACCTAGTTTTGGGCAGTTTAGGCACTAAGACAACCTGTTTAAAACTCGCCACAGGACCAATTCCATCCCGGACATGCTTTATGACATCTGCAACTATCTCCTCATCAGTCTTACCTATGTCTGATAGAAATAGTTATGTAAACCCTTTTACAAGATGACAAAGTTTTGTACTCATCTGCATTGACAGCACCTGAAGACAACAATTAACCCTTACGCTGCTAAGCATGACTCACTGATCTTTTGCGGACAGTGCAGATCAACATCAGACTGCACAGACGTGCAGTCTGATGTTGGATCTACACTGTCCGATAAGGAGATATTTTTCAACAAGAAATAAGTTTGTGATAGCATTATTTGGGTTTTTACTATTGCCTCCAAAGTTGTATTTAAGTTATCAGGCAGGATAAGGGTTTAGATATGGCTTAAATTCTGGGATTTGTCAGTGAAAGTGTAGAAAACATTGTGAGAAAAGGAGAAAATGCTGGTAACATGCATTTTCTCCTTTTCCCACATTGTTTTCAAAAGCTTTTTTCTTCAGGATTGTTAAAACATGGGA
Source organism: Tridacna gigas (assembly GCA_945859785.2). NCBI lineage: Eukaryota > Metazoa > Mollusca > Bivalvia > Cardiida > Cardiidae > Tridacna > Tridacna gigas. Next base: position 56,464,318 of record OX244038.2, read on the forward strand.
TTGTGCGGTAAACGGTTAACCCATTACTGTATAACCTATTTCAAAACCAAATAACCCCTACACAGCCAATAAACCAAATATACATTTTCAGTCTAGAAATAAAACCTACATAAGAGCAGTATCAAGGTTCCTTTTGTTCAAAATGTCTTAACAAAGTGGACATCATAGATCAAAGATCAGCCTGCATGCATTGTGCAGTCTGATCTGAACCTACACTGGCCCCAAAGGCATTTTCAGTATGAAATAAAACCTACATAAGAGCAGTATCAAGGTTTCTTTTGTTCAAAATGTCTAAACAAAGTGGACAGTATAGATCAAAGATCAGCTTGCATGCTTTGTGCAGTCTGATCTAGATCTGCACTGGCTGCAAAGGCATTTTCAGTGTAGAAATAAACCCTAAATGAAAGCAGTATTGAGGTTGCTCTTGTTCAAAATGTTTCAGCAAAGCAGACAGTGTAGCTAAAAGATCAGACTGCACATTTTGTGCAGTCTGACGCCGATTTATATTGGCTGTGATGGCAACTATGTTGTGAAAGGTGCTTTAACCCATTACCACTCAATCCCTACTTTTGACGCCCCTGAGAAAGAAGCCTTTTGAAAACACTGTGGGAAAAGGAGAAAATGCTGGTAACCAGCATTTTCTTCTTTTCCAACAGTGTTTTCTACCCTTTCCAGAACAAATTTCAATTTTTCAGTCACCTTTATTTTGTTATCTGCAAAAGCTTTCAATTTGGACCAGTCCAAAATTTTCTCGTGTGGTAATGAGTTAATAGTTAAATTCTTGCAGAACTGTCCTTCAAGAAGACCCTTCAGAGCCCTAGTCTAGTGCAGGTGAAACCAAGGACACATGAATATGTAAACTGCTGCTGTAACATGACTCCTGTAAATGTTGACATAGGTGTAAAACACTGTTCAATCATTTATTCACCTAATATTTTTGATAATATAAAAGTGTTGACAAATAGTCATTTTTTGTTAATCTTGTTGACAAAAATATAATATTAATGCTCACCTAGGCTTGCACCATATGATTTTAATCAATTCCTTTAATGAAAATAATAATACATATGAGTCATGCTCCATGAAAAAGGGGCTTAATGCATCTGTCAAACGTATCGACCCAAGTCAGCCTGCGCAGGCCGACCTGGGCCGGAACTTTTCACCATTGGTCAATTCTCTGTATGTGCAGGACCATTCGACCTCTTGATTCAGTCAGTTGTTAACATGGATTTTATGGAGCCATGATCATGTGATGACTCGCTTAATATCATACATCAGAGAGATCCATTATGCCCCCTTTTACCAGAGCATGGTTCATATACCCTAACATAGGATCCTCATATAAAACCAGACTCATGCTCAAAGGTGATTCAATGCATCTGCCATGATGGCCAATGTCAGTCAGTGCAGTCTGCACAGCTTGACCTTTTGCTAATGGTGCCAAAGGAGCATTTTACTTCGTAATCCAGCGAGTTTCCAGAGAAAGTGAACCAATATTATGTGACAACCTGTTTGGTTGATTGATTGATTGTATGGTGTTTAATGCCGTTTTCAACATTATTTCAGTTAAATCACAGCGGCCAGTGCACCTTTCCATGCTTTCCTGGAGTTTCTTTTACCAGTACTCTGCACAATATTTTTTCCAAGCCACTGGCTGCTTTCCCACATAACCATCGTCGAAAACCTGTTAGGTATGACGCATTACAATGATGCATTCAACAATCATTTCCCAGAGCTAAACACTCACAAATTGACCTTTAACCCTTTACCACACAATCCCGAGTTTTAATGACCCTGAGGAAGATGCCTTTTGACAATACTGTGGGAAAAGGAGAAAATACTGGTAACCAGCATTTTCTCCTTTTCCCACAATGTTTTCTAGTCTTTTAGTAACAAATTTCATCACTTGAGCCACATTAAATCTGTCCCCTGCAAATGCTTTCAATTTGGACCAGTCAAAAATTTTGTTGTTTGGTAAAAGGTTAACAAGATAGAAAATTTCAAACTGTCCAAAATGAAAGCATTAGCAGACGACAAATAAAATTTCCCTAAAATGATGGGATTTTTCTAAGAAAGGGTAAAAGACATTGTGGGAAAAGGAAAAAAATACTGGTGACAAGCATTTCCTCCTTTTCTCAAAATGCTTTCAAATGGTTGTGCAGCCAATGTCAGTAAAACTTGGGACTTTGTGGTAATGGGTTAACAAAAAAAAGGGACCTACTTGTTTTAGGAACACAAAGTCCTAGCGGCACTTGTCCTTTAAGTGGGTCACTTACTGCTATCACAGCTGCCTCTACCACACATGGACTGTCAATTATAGCCTGCAAAGTGTAGTAAATATATACAGCCTCATTACTTCCTTGAAAACGTTTTGTCAACCCTTTAGTCCAGCATGGTAGCTCACTTGGTAGCACACAAGATGTGAAACCAGAGGACTACAAGTTTGAATGCCAAGCTGCGCCAATTTCTTTTGGAGAATTGATGATAGTTATTGTGACAGGATTCATTCCTCTCTAAAAGCTGATCACTCTTTTGACAGTACTTACGAGGGAAAGCAGCAAGTAGCTTGGTAAGTATATTGTGCAAAGCAGTTAAAGAGACTCCAGGTATCATGGAAAGGTGCATTGGCCGCCATGATATATCTGAAATAGTGTTAAACAACTTACAAAATAACATTAACTCTTTGCCAAACAATCCTGTGATGTAAAGACTTTGAGGGAGACGGCTTCTGAAAAGAAATAGGGAAAAGAGAAAAATGCTGGTAACCAGAATTTTCTCCTTTTCTTACAATATTTTCTACCTTTTCAAAGATAATAATCATATCATTTGAGCCACATTTGATTTGTCTGCTAAAGTTTGGTACAAAGCTAAACCTTTTTGAAAACTAAAAGGTGGTTTGGTGGCTTTAGAATAAATTGATCACTTCAGACAGATCATTGGGCAAAAAATGATGATCATTATTCAGAACAGCAGCAATCAGCAAAATATGAAAAATAAAAGGAAATATTTGACTATGACAAAAACTGTTATTAAGTTTGGGGAACTCATATTTTCAGGGTGTTTGCATTTTGAGGTTTTGCTGTAGTCTTCTTCTCCTTGACATTTTTCTATTTAACTGCAGTTTTGTGCTTGTAAATGCAATTTCCATGCCTGTTTTTTATGCATAGGAAAAATTGTATGTTAATGTTTTCTGGATAAATCTGACATAAAAACAAGGGCATACAACCTCTTCAATAGCTCCAGCAGACAGTCGATGGCCTGCCACATTGATGACATCATCTGTTCTGGACATTACCGCTATGTAGCCTTCTTTATCTCTGAAACCTGCATCCATCGTGCTGTAGTAACCCTATTGAATTGTAGAAACCATGTTACAGGCAAACAGCAGGGAAATATTTTGATGTGAAAGGGGACAAAATAAAGGTCAGGTAACTTGAGTGATCTTAACTCTTGGAGCGGTAAATTAACCGTTTACAAAACGACATAATTCTAGAATTGCCAAAACTGAAAGCCTTTTCAGACGACAAAATAAGTGTGACTCAAAATTAGAGATTAAACTTTGAAAGGGCAGAAAACATTGTGGGAAAAGGAGAAAATCCTGGCTAGCAGCATTTTCACCTTTTACTACAATATTTTTAAAAATGCTTCTTCCACATGGTTGTCAAAACTCAGGATTGTTTGGTAAAAAGTTGATTAAATGGACCTTTTCAGTTGGGGAAAATAGCTGAAATACTGCAATTTAAAATTAGTGCAAAAGAAAACCAAAGATCAGACTGCATGTCCTCTGTAATCTTAACTTGATTTACACTCTCAGCAAAAGTAACACAAGTGCTACAAGGGTTAACACTTTACAAAGTGTCAAAATTTTAGACTTGTCCAGTTTGAGAGTATTTGCAGACTACGGAGTAAATGTCTGAAATTTGTCTATGGAAGGGTAAAAAACACTGTGGGTAAAGAAGAAAATGCTGGTTACCAGCATTTTCTCCTTTTCTCACAATTCTGAAGGTCAATAAAACTCAAGACTGTGCAGTAAAAGGTTATAATAAATATGTTATATACAAAAAATAAAGCAGAAACTCTAAACATGACCATATTTACGAACCTGTTTGAGATCAAAATAGGTCTCTTCAAAACGTTTCTCATTCTCCCACAGTGTACTGAATGACCCTGGTGGTAAAGGAAGTCTGAAATAACACAAAACTGGCCCAGTAACGAAGTGGGTAGCTCACAGGACTTGAGACCAGAGGATCATCGGTTTGGATTTCCAGCTCTGCTGACTTCTTTCCAAGGATTCATGCTAGTCATAACGACAGGATTCACTCCTCTTTCACTGCTTATCATTGTTTCAACAATGATTATGTGAGAAAAGCAGCCAGTGGCTTGGGAAGAATACTGTGCAAAGAACTAGTGAAAGAAACTCCAGGAAAGCATGGACAGGTGCACTTGCTGTTGTGATATAACTGAAATAATGTTGAAAACAGCATAAAAAATGAATCTAACGAAACAAACTAGAAATAACACAACTGAAAAATATTTCACACTGATTTCAACATATTTCATATCATTGCAACAGCTGACTTATTCATGTGTGTCCCAGGTTCCATCAGTACTAGGCTACGAGTCTGACATGTCCTGTTCAAGGACACTCCCATGAAAAACCAACACCTAGAGTGACCAGTGCACCAGTCCTGCAAGTGTTCCAGGAAGTTTCTTTTACGAGTACTTTGCACAACATCTCTTTAACCCTTTCCCAAACGACAAATTTTGGACTGGTCCAAATTCAATGAATTTGCAGACGACAATTTTAAATTTTATGATAATGGCAGAAAGTTCTCAAAAAGGGTAGAAAACACTGTGGGAAAAGGAGAAATTGCTCGTTACGAGCAATTTCTCCTTTTCCCACAGTGTTTTCAAAAGACTTGTGCTGCAGACACGTCAAAACCAGGGCTTGTTTGGGAAAGGGTTAAAGCCACTGCAGGTTGTTTTCCACGCATACACTGTCAAAAATATGAGAGATGGATTGCCAGCCTGTATATCTTGTGGTTTCAGAGAAGATCTTTAACGTTTTTCTATAAAAATGAATGCAAAGCATGCGCCCCCTGGCACATGGCCATTTTTTTTTTTTTTTGTCTAAGGGAGACAATTTGAACTATTCTGATAAATTACAATTAAATGATGCAACAAACTATCAAAATGTTTCTCCTATAGGCAGTGTAGTTTAATGGCAAAAGTGTGTCACTTGGTCATAGTAAAACCAAACAGTTTCTTGGTAAAAATATATAAAATAAAACTTTAATTTTATAAAGGATAAATTACATTACATTAAAATTATACATATACAATAATTCTGAAATTTGCAATGACCAGCCCGCATAGCTCAGGTGGTAGAGCGCAGGATATGTAAACATCAAGTCTCAGGTCACTTGAGGGTGTGGGTTTGAGCCATCTTTAATTAGTAATTCTCTTCCGGATGAGACCTTAAACCGAGGTCCTGTGTGATGGTGCTATACACCGAGCCTGTTAAAGAACCAGGTATAACTTAGGATCGGTTTTGTCTTGTATCTTGCACTATCCCCAGTAACAAAACTAACAAACTTCAGGGGGCATCGCCCATATGGGCAATAGGTGGTGACGATAAATAAATGCAAAATCAATTGATTCGCAATACCCATTTTGTGTTGTTGTTTGGACTTGTTGTGTATATACAAGTGACCTCATATCTACGTGTTAGCTCCTTGATTCCTGATATTTTTCTCAACATTTAGCAGACAAACAATTCTTAACCCTTTACCACATGACAAAATTTTAGACAAGCCCAATTTGAAAGCATTTACAGACGACAAATTCAACCTTGGTACAAATGAACTTAAGCTCTCTGATAGAGCAGAAAACATCGTGGTAAAAGGAGAAAATGCTGGTTTCCAGCACTGTCTCCTTTTCCCACGATGTTTTCAAAAGCCTTCTTTCCCATGGTCGTGAAAACCCTGGATTGTTTGGTAAAGGATTAAAATCATCTCTATTTGAGGAATTTGCAGATGATAATGAAATGTGGCTCACAAGAAAAGGTGAAAAACATTGTGGGAAAATGCAGGTTACCAGCAATTTCTCCTTTTCCCCTCGTTTTTAAAAGCTTTCTTTCTCAGGGTCTTCAATACACTGGATTCTTTAATGATAGATTTTACCATATACAGTTACATCTTGTATCACTGTAGAATTATTGACTTACTTTACAACAATTTTACCTAGCTCATGGTCTTTCGTCTCTGTATTGTCATCTTTCAACACTTTCACTATGTAAGAAACAGAGAGTAACAATCATATGCAGCATAATACCTCAGCTATCTTTAGATTCCATCAACCCTTTCCCAAACAACAAAACTTTGGACTTGTCTCAAATCAAAGCATTGGCAGACAACAAATTAAATGTGGCTAGAATGACAAGATTTGTTTTCCAAAGGGTGGGAAACTTGGGTGAGAATATGAGGAAACGCTGTTTACCAGTATTTTCTTCTTTTCCCACCATTTTTTAAGTGGGTTTCCCACAGGTCGTCAAGATGTGATTGTTTTAAACACCATGAAGAGCACTAAAAAAAAAAACACTACAGTTTTAACAATGGGAAAATGAAAAAAACGATAACCATGTCAAGGCTGTTTTACCAGAATATTTCACAAAATAGCTGACAGTGTAGATCCAAGATCCAGGTGCTTTGTGCACTTTAGGTTATTACTGACAGAGTAGGAAACTGATTAGCATAGAGGCTCAAGAAACCTGTAGTAAGTCCCACTAGAAACTAGCAAAGTAAAAATTGGATGTCTAGCCAGAGTATCTCAATATGTCCTATAAAGCAAATTCAAGATCAGACTGCATATGCTGTACAGTCTGTTCTCACTCTACTCTGTCCATGGCTGTATCTCATTCTAATCTTGGCACATGCACCACAAAGGTTAGCTATACTTTAATCCTATACTGCACAATGCCGCCTTTTAATGCCCTTTAAGAATTAGCCTTTTGAAAACATTTTGGGAAAAGAAGAAAATGCTGGTAACCAGCATTTTCTCCTTTTCCCACAATATTTTCTGCCCTATCAAAGAAAAATTGCACCATTTGAGCCGCACTGAAATTGTTGTCTGCAAATGCTTTCAATTTGGACAAGGCTAAAATTTTGTCGTCTGGTAAAGGGTTAAAAAAAAATTTATTTGAAATATTATGCTGTTAAGAAGTGAGATCCATATTTTAGATATTTTTCTAAAAATTTAATGGAAAATAGATCAAGCTAGTTTTGACTGTCATGAGAAAATAAGTAACTCCTTGATACAACTGACTGCTCTATTTCAAACTGTGTTTCCCTAACTTGTCAAGGGCAGGGGCGTAAAGTTTGAACAGAAAAAGATTAACTTCTAAAATATCAGTCAGGTACCTATTATTCAATAACCCCTTTGGGTTGTAGAGAAAGGAATAATTCTCTTTTCAACTCTTTACTATTAACCCTTTACCACGCAATCTCGAGTTTTAATGACCCTGAGGAAGACACCTTTTGAAAACATTGTGGGAAAAGGAGAAAATGCTGGTAACCAGCATTTTCTCCTTTTCCCACAATGTTTTCCACCCTACAAAAAAACAAATTTTAATTTTTGAGTCATGTTCATTTTGTCATCTGCAATTGCTTTCAATTTGGACATGTCTAAAATTTTGTCATTTGGTAAGAGTTAAAACAACTAATTATAGACTCTTCTAAATCATAAGCATCTGCAGACCACAAATGCGACTGTGATACAAATGAATTGAAGTTCTTTGATAGGGTTGAAAACATTGTAATAAGAGGAAAAAATGTCGGTTACTAGCATTTTCTCCTTTTCTGACAATGTTTTCAAAAGCCTTCTATCTTGGGGTTATTAAAACTCATGACTGAGTGGTAAAGGGTTAAACCGTTAATAGATAATGCTTTTTTTCCCCCCAACAGAATTTTTCCAAAAACTGTCAACTGTAAGGGGGGGCATTCAAACTTGAACTTGTACAATATTAGATGTATCTGTGTAGTAATGGGTTGACTCCTACCATTCCAGCCCGGAACAGGTTTTCCAGTGACCCCAGGTGTTGGGTTCAAGTCCATGCCAAGACCTACACATGTTGAAGTAATAGCCCACCCAGTTTCTATTATACAATATAATAAAACACCATTAGAATAACATCTCAGAACAAACAAACAAACAAATGAAAGAATGAACAAATGAATGAATGTTGTAGGAAAAGGACAAAATGCAGCATTTTCTCTTTTTTCCCACAATTTTTTTTCAAAAGCCCTCTCAATCAAGGTCAATATAACTTGAGATTGGTTGAATAGGGATAAAAAATTGTACTTACAGTCATCCAAACTGACACACAGGTAAAAAGGTACGACTCATTACAGCACAATTATCCTAGTTTAACTCTTTACTACACAATCCCGAGTTTTAATGACCCTGAGAAAGAAACCTTTTGAAAACATTGTGGGAAAAGGAGAAAATGCTGGTAACCAGCATTTTCTCCTTTTCCCACAATGTTTTCTACCTTTCCCAAAACAAATTTCAATTTTTGCCGTCTGCATATGCTTTGAATTTGGACAAGTCGAAAATTTTGTTGTTTGGTACAGAGTTAAACCTTCGCAATGGACAGCTTTTGAAAATTCTCCATTTTCACCCTCTCCTTTTCCAAAATGTCTTCCAAGAATTTAAATTTTACCAGATGACAAAATTTAGACATGTCCAAATTGAATGCATATGCAGACGACAAATAAACAATGGCTCAGATGATGGGTTTTTTTCTTTAAAATAGCAGAAAAAATTCTTTTCCAAAATGTTTTACAAAGGCCTTCTTCCACTGGGTCGTTAAAACTCAGGGCTGTTTGATTAAAAGGGTCAAAAAAAATATATTTCCTTATTTACGTTTGTTCAAAATGTTTCACAATTGATCAAACAGTACCAAAACAAGCAGGTCCAAAAGGAGCTTATATTGAAAGGAATTTATTCTGTAGTAGCAACACTAGATAGACTATATTTATATCTGCCGCATTTTGAACATAGACTTTGCCTTTATCCATACTTTTAATAGCTACATGTAAATAACTGACCTGTTTGCCACCAGTTATCCAGTACTGGGCATTCAAAAGTTTTCTTGGTCCACTCCATGGTCTCTTTATCACAATGTTCACCAGCCACAAACATGTTTCTGAAGCTGTAAAGGATGAAACCAATTTGTAAATAAAACCTGACAGAAGTTAACCCTTTCCCAAACAAGCCCTGGTTTTCACGTGTCTGCAGTACAAGTCTTTTGAAAACACTGTGGGAAAAGGAGAAATTGCTCGTAACGAGCAATTTCTCCTTTTCCCACAGTGTTTTCTACCCTTTTTGAGACCTTTCTGCCATTTTCATCAAATTTAAAATTGTCGTCTGCAAACTCTTTCAATTTGGACCAGTCCAAAATTTGTCATTTGGGAAAGGGTTAAATCTGCATTAAACATTGCCAGAAAAGGAGAAAATGCTGGTTTCCAGCATTTTCTCCTTTTCCCACATTATTTTCAAACATCTTCTATTATAATGTTTTCAAAAAGTCATGATTGTGTTGTAAGAATAAACTAACCATTCTCAGGCAAAACAAATTAGACATGTTCACATTGGAAAAGTTGCAGATGATAAACTCATGTGGCTCATATGACAAGATTTGTCTTTCAAAGGGTAAAAAAATATACTGGGAAAAGAGGTAAATGCTGTTTGGTGTTGGTTAACATTGTGGAAAAAGGATAAATTTCTTGAAAAGAATACTTTTCCTTTCACAACAATGTTTTCACACGTACATGAATTCATGTATCAAATCCAAATTCACAATGATTATCCATGTTTCCCATAAACATTTTTCAAAGAATGGTGTTTAACGCCGTTTTCAACCTTTTTTCAGTTATATCACAGTGGCTAGTGCACCTATCCATGCTTTCCTTGAGTTTCTTTTACCAGTGCTACGCACAATATTTTTTCCAAGCCACTGGCTGCTTTCCCACATAACCATCATCAAAACAATGGTCATTGGTGAGAGAGGAATGAATCCTGTCGCAATGACTATCATCAATCCTCGGAAAGAAATTGGCTGAGCCGGGTGATCGAACCAGCAACCTCCCGTTCTCAAGTCCTGTACGCTAAGGACTGAGCTACAGGGGCTCGGCGTTTTTCAGAGAGTCTATGGCTTATTTGATTCAGGAAGTACAGATCTGGCCAGGCTGGTTATGATGTTCTGTATTACCTGGCCTGTGTATCAAAGACAATCCACAACCATATGAGAGGTCCGTTGACTTAACACATGTACATTATGATTGATGTACAGAATGATGGTAAATAAACTACAATCAAACAACAACAAAATCCAGTAAAGCTGATATGTAATATAATTCATGCATGGAGGGATAACGTGGCAGCTTTATGCTCTGCCAAACTAAAGAGCATGACAATTTATCATATATAAAATAAACATACTTTGTCAATGGCTTGTATTTCTGTCCATAAGTACACTCAGAGTCCTGTAAAACAGAAAAGACAAGCAATGGTTGTCACTAATGTATTATGCTTTTATTCATATTTTTTGGTAGTTTATCGAGAAATAATGGTGGATTATGGTTTGATATTTTATGGTTACAATCAGTGAAAAATAACGATTCCATATTTTCCAACTCTTCAACTGAAGGTGGAAAAAGTATTTCCCGCGCAACAGTTACCAAGGTAAACAGCGTGTGCCATTCAAATAAAGGGAAATATGACATAATTTACGTGCATTTACCCTGCACTTCTTGCGCTTTATGTAATGTTGTAATGTGTTGTTATGTGAGGGGGTACACCACAGAGCAGGGTTTTCATTTTGAAATGAAGCAACCGATTGACTGACAAAAACAACAGGCCGAGGGTCAAGGGGGCCGCCTAGGCTTTGGCGTCCATGATTACCAAATAGAGATCGGAGAAACGTATCGTAGCCTACGATTGGATAATTGGATGCAAGTAAACCCTGTGACCACGTAACATTCATAAACCAATTGTTTCTGGTTTCGCGGTAAAATTGAACCAGTGTCGCAGTACAGTTACCAACGCGTGAAATACTTTCGATATAAACAACGCGATCGATTTTTCAAAGATCCAGCAAAAACAACCGATTAAAGGACGATTTCAACTGATGCTTTTGATCGGCAATCGGCTTTAAATGAAAACCCTGACAGAGAATTACCGAAAACAAATGTACTTAAATTTTGATGAAAGTCCCAACTAAAAATGGGGATAAAAGCATGAAATAAATAGAAAATATGGTTTTTCTGGTGAAAGATCAAAATTTATTTCAACTTGTGAACATCATCAGTAGTATTTTCACTCATGGCTGTGCCACTTGTGAAAATAGCACTGATGATGTTCACTTGATAAAATGAATTTCGATCTTTCACCAAAAAAATCAAATATCCTCTATATTCTTTGTGTGAGATTCATATTAGATTATTGGCAACTCATTACCTCCCTGAAACAAATTTGAAGCCAACTTGAATAAAATTAAGCTATGCTCTGTGAAAAAGGGAATTAATGCAGAAGCCCTTGGCTTTTGATGGAAGTGTTTATTGAGCAAGGCATTTGAGAGCCCAAGCCTGTACCAGTGAATTGAAAGAAACATATGAATAAGTGCGCTGTCACCTTCATAAGATGAAAACAATGTTGAAAATGGTTTAACACATCATTAAATCAAACAAGAAAACAACGTCAAATTTCTTTACCTCTCTCCTAATAGCTCTAAGCCCTGTTGGGGCCACAAACAGTCCTGCCACATTGTGTTCCTTGAGGACCCGGAAAAATACTCCTGGATCTGGGGTGCCAACAGGCTTTCCCTGTAAAACAAAAAAGTGTGATGATAGATGTTTTAACAAATAATGAGTCATGCACTGTGAAAAGATTTTAACTCTTTATCAAACGACAAAATTTTAGACTGGTCCAAATTGAAAGCATTTGCAGACGACAAATTTAAGGTGGCCGAAATGATGAAATATGTCATTGATAGGTTAGAAAACATTGTGGGGAAAGGAGAAAATGCTGGTTACCAGCATTTTCCCCTTTTCCCACAATGTTTTCACAAGGCCTCTCTCTCAGGGTCGTTAAAAGTCGGAATTGTGTGGTAAAGGGTTAATGCATCTGCAAAGAGTGCTGACCACTATCAGCCGGCACAGCCTGCACAGGCTGACATTGGCCAAAATGTTTTTGCTATTTTGTAACATATCTGCATGACCAAGAACCTTTCAACCTAAGGACTTAATCACTTTTTGACAAAATAGATTTCATACATCCATTATTATATGTATTATTAATTACCTATAATAATAATTATATATATTATTATATATATAATTATGTGATAACTTGCTTGGTATATTGCATCACGGAGATGCATTAAGCCCCCCTTTTGTAGAGCACTGCTCAAATACTGGTATATTTTCTCTCATCAATTTGTCAACTCTTTACCAAACAACAAAATTTTAGACTTGTCCATTTTGATAATTAATTAATTGTATGGTGTTTAACGCCGTTTTCAACAGTATTTCAGTTACATCACAGCGGCCAGTGCCCCTATCCATACTTTCCTGGAGTTTCTTTTACCAGTACTACGCACAATATTCTTTCCAAGCCACTGGCTGCTTTCCCACATAACCATCATCGAAACAATGGTCATTGGAGAGAGAGGAATGAATCCTGTCGCAATGACTATCATCAATCCTCGGAAAAAAATTGGCCAAGCCAGGGATCGAACCAGCAACCTCCTGTTCTCAAGTCCTGTACGCTACCGACTAATATTTGCAGATGACAAATTAAATGTGGCTTAACTCTACCACACAATCCTGACTTTTAACGACCCTGAAAAGGAAGCCTTTTGAAAACATTGTGGGAAAAAGAGAAAATGCTGGTAACCAGCATTTTCTCCTTTTCCCACAATGTTTTCTACCCGTCCCATTAAGTCACATTTACTTTGTTGTCTGCAAATGCTTTCAATTTGGACAAGTCTAAAATTTTGCCATTTGGTAAAGAGTTAAATGAAAGGATCTGTCCTTGGCAGTACAGAAAACATCATTAGAAAAGAAGATAATGCTAGTTACCATAAAGTTTTCGAAAGTCCTCTCCTCAAGGGTCGTTAAAACAATGGATTGTTTGTTAAAGAGTTGACTCTTTCCAGACAACAACATACATGTATATGTGGCTCAAACGATGGGCATTTAACCCTTAACCACAAAATTCCTACTTTTAACAAACTCCAAGACATAAATCTTTTGAAAACTTTGTGGGATAAAATGTTACCAGAAATCAAACCCACCAGTGTCCAGGGATTTGACACTTGCAAGTCTTGTGCCTTACCACTCAAGCCATTCAGGCTGGCTGGGAAGAAGATAAGAAAAAGGCTAGTTTTTTCATTCTTAAACGAATGACAGTCTCAGAATTAACTGAATTAAAAGCAACTGCAGACAGCATAAGAAATATCTAAAAAGGCATCTTTAAGATTCATATGTTTAATAACAAATTTAACTCTTTTTGACAGAGTTACAGCTGTTAAAGTGATATTCCTCACAGAAAAAGTCCAAATTCTAAAAACAAAAAGGGGCCTATGCTCTGGCAAAAGGGGGTCAATGCATGATCTCCGAAATGCACTATACCTATCAAGCCATCACATAATTATGGACCCATAATAGCCCCTTTTTTTAAACAACCGATTTACTTATCAGGTAGAATGGTCCTTGGACATACAAAAAATTGACCAAAAGCAAAGAGTTTCGGCCCAGGTCAGCCTGCGCAGCCCAGGTCAGCCCTCGCAGACTGGGCAGGTTGAATGGGTCAATACTTTTCGCAGATGCATTAAGCCCCCTTTTCACAATGCATAGCTCAAATTTAGGACAGAAGGACAGATGGCAGGAGAGACAGACAAACACAGACACTGCCAAAAACAATATCCCACTGCTATTATGGGAGATAATTAATTGCACAAACTTACCTCAAAAATAACAGTTGTGTTCCCACACAGGAGCGGTGCATAGGCAATGTAAGAATGTCCCACAATCCAACCAAGGTCTGATGCTGACCACCATACCTGCAAGAAGAGAGGTGTTATCTTAACCTGCTAAACAAGTGAAATCAAACTTTCAAGTCACTGGTAAAAACCCATATCTTGCTATCTCAAAGGTATTTTTAGGGGGAAAAATATCTGCTAAGCAGACACTGAAGACCAAGATCAGACTGCATGTTCTGTGCTGTCTGATCTTGACCTACACTGTCCTAAAAAGGTCCTTGAGTTGCACTTAGCAGCATTAAGGTAAACCCTTTACCACACAATCCCGAGTTTTAACGACCCTGAAAAAGAGGCCTTTTGAAAACATTGTGGGAAAAGGAGAAAATGCTGGTAACAAGCATTTTCTCCTTTTCCCACTATGTTTTCTGTCCTTTTACAGACAAATCTCGCCAAATGAGTGATATCTAATTTATCGTCGGCAAATGCTTTCAATTTGGACACGTGTAAAATTTTCTCGTGTGGTAAAGAGTTAACTCATAGAGACCAAAATAAACACAACAGACATTTTCAGTCTAGAAATAAGACCCAATTAACTGTAATTTCAGGTTTGCTTTTTATCTGAATGTCTAGGCCAAAATGGACAGTGTAGATCAAAGATCAGACTATATGTTTTGTGCAGCCTGATCTTGATAAACACTGGCTGTATAGGCATCTGTAGTTGCAAATGTGCTCTAAGGGCTAACTATTTTTTTAAGCATTTTAAGAAAAGTTTTCCCTTTTCAGGTGCATAGTTGCCTGTGTTTGAGTATGCTGTTGAATCCACACCACTCTGATTAAGGAAAATTCTGACAAGTATAGTAATTACATGTTGATTAATCCTTTTTAACCCTTTCCCAAACAAGCCCTGGTTTTCACGTGTCTGCAGTACAAGTCTTTTGAAAACACTGTGGGAAAAGGAGAAATTGCTCATAACGAGCAATTTCTCCTTTTCCCACAGTTTTTTCTACCCGTTTTGAGACCTTTCTGCCATTTTCATCAAATTTAAAATTGTCGTCTGCAAACTCTTTCAATTTGGGCCGGTCAAAAATTTGTCGTTTGGGAAAAGGTTAAATCATCAGTTTCTGACAATGCAGTACCACATTTGTTTTCTGTAAATGCATTCAGTCTGGACCTGTGAACAATTTTGTTTTCTGGTTAAGAGTTAGAATTGAAAGCATTTGCAAATGATTTAATATCAGTTGTTTTCATGAATATTGGCGAGTTCTGATTGGCTGAAAAATTTTTTTCATTGGTCCATGAAAAAAAAATCACGTTGTGCCGGAACTACTTTAGCTGTCAAACTAATGTAAACAAACATGTATACATACAATATTCCACATTTTTTTTTAAGAATTTTATGCAGAGTCCCAAGTTTATTAGTTAGCTTTTTTTTGCCTGCCTGTAATATTAAATTATAAGGAATGAAGAGAATATTTTTTTCTTCATGGAGGTATGAAAAAAAAAACCTAATCACACTTTTGTATGAAACTGCTTTGCGGCTTCATACAGTGTGATTAGGTTTTTTTTTTCATACCTCCATGAAAAAAAAAATATTCTCTTCATTCCTTAAATGACAAATTATATGTGGCTCAAATGTTTCTCAAAGGTTAGAAGACATTGTTGGAAACAGGTGAAAATGCTGGTGACTGGTAACCAGCATTTTCTCCTTTTCCCACAATGTTTTCAATAGTCTAATTTCCCAGGGTCATTAAAACTCGGGATAGTGTGGCAAAAAGTAACAGGCAACAAATTGAACATGGCTAAAAAGATGGGATTTATCTTTGAAAGGGTAATACACAACCTGAAAAAGGGGAAAATGCTGGCTACCAGCATTTTTTTTTTCTTTTGCTTACAATATTTTCAAAAGCTTTGTACATTGTAAAACTCCAGAGTTGTTTTGTTAACTGAATCTAGCTTTTCAAAAGAAATTATTCCCCAAGATTCTACCAAAGAAAGGAGTGTTAACATTTTACAAAACTGCAATATTTTAAAGAATTTGAGATTGCAAGGAACAAATAAAATATGGCTCAGATGATGGCGATTTCTCTTCCATAGTGTAGAAAACATCATGAGAAAAGGAAAACAATGCCGGTGACAAGCATTTTTTTCCTTTATCCATCATATCTTCAACTGCCCAATTTTAGAAGTCTTGGGTTGGCGAAACACCAGTTTAACTCTTTGCCACACAATCCCGTGATTTTGAAAACACTGTGGGAAAAGGAGAAAATGCTTATAACCACGATGTTTTCTATCCTTCCCACAACAAATTTCAAACTTCAGTTACATTAATTTTGTCCTCTGCAAATGCTATAAATCTTGACAGGTCTTGAAATTCTGTATGTTGGTAAAGGGTCAGTTGGCAAAGGTTTAATGCTTAACCCAACAATCCTATGGATTTTTTACCCTGATGAAGAAGGATCTTGAAAACATTGTGTAGAAAGGCAAAAATGCTGGTCACAAGCATTTCCTCCTTTTCCCATTATGTTTACAACAACAAAATCCCATCAATTGAGCTGCCTTTGATTTGTTGTCAACAAGCACTTTAAATTTAAATACATCTCAAGTTTTAACACACATGGAAAAGACTAAAATCTGGACTAGTATGACTGTACCTCCCCAGGACGTATCCCATAAATGTTCCACATTGACCATCTCAACACCACAGCATGTCCTCCACTTGGTCTCACCACTGCCTGGAACGAAAAAAAAAAAATAATATACCTAGTAAGATAGACATAGGACACTATGAACATAAAGTGGCAAAAAGAGATGTTCCTATGTGTAATCACGAATTTTCAGTGACCACCACAAAGAACTAGAGCTGTCACTGAATGTGACTTAATACCTCTGCCAGCGCTTTGACAGAAAAAAAGTGTCAAGTTCAAGGGGAGATAATTCCTCAAGCAGGGGGAGTTGACACTTGAAAATTACGTCTTGCAAATCTTCAATATAGAACAATATATGTGCAAAGTTTCAATGCAATTGAAGGAAAACTCTAGGAGGAGTTCGCGACACAAAATTGCTATTATTTTGTACACAGACGGACACACGGACACACAGGCTGATTCCAGTATACCCCCAAAAACATTCGTTTTGCGGGAGTATAAATATAAGTCGACCTGCTCGAACAAAATATTGTGCTTGAAAAACTACATGCCTGCTCTCTGTGAGTTCATTAATTCACGGAATAAAGTAATATTTTTCTAAAGTTACCAAATATTCACAGACTAACCTTTGGTAGCCCTGTGGTTCCTGAAGTGTAGAGTATGTAGATAGGATCATTTGCTGGTACAGGGACACAATCTGTGGTTCTTGCATCAGCCATTTCAGTAGCAAAGTCAAGGTCACGACCTTTGACCAAAGAAGCAGCATCAAACTGAAGTATTACAGACTGTCTGATAACAATGCAATAATTTGCTGTTTGGTATTTTACTCTTTACCAAAGTACAAAATGTTAGACATGTCTAATATGAAAGCATTCACAGAACACAAATCAAAAGAGGTTACAATGACGAGATTTATTTTTGTAAGGAAAGAAAATATTGTGGGAAAAGGAGAAAATGCTGCTTACCAGTATTTTCTCATGTCCCCACCATGTTTTAAAAACAACTCTATTCCCATGGGTTGTTAAAACTCAGGACTGTTTGTTGAAAGGTTGATACTCTTTTCAGTTTCACTTGTCATAATTATCATTGCTGCCAGTGCATCTATCTTTGCTTTCCTAGAGTCTCTCTTACCCAGAGTTTTGCACAACAGTCTTTCCATTCCACTGGCTGCTTTGCCACATTCACATCTTCAAAACAAACAATGTTCACCCATGAGAGAGAAATGAATCCTGGCACAAAAAATATTTTAAAAAAAATCTCATGGTATCGGAGAAAAGTGTCATCCTGATATGCCTGACTGCATATCCTGTACAGTATGAACTGAATCCACACTTTCTGAAAAAATGCTCAAAATCTTGCTTAACCCTTTCCCAAACAAGCCCTGGTTTTCATGTGTCTGCAGTACAAGTCTTTTGAAAACACTGTGGGAAAAGGAGAAATTGCTCGTAACGAGCAATTTCTCCTTTTCCCACAGCGTTTTCTACCCTTTTTGAGACCTTTCTGCCATTTTCATCAAATTTAAAATTGTCATCTACAAACTCTTTCAATTTGGACCAGTCCAAAATTTGTCATTTGGGAAAGGGTTAATAGCAGCCTAAGAGTTAACAAATATAGTTAAAAGAGGTAAAACTTACTCACCCCAGGCCTGTTGTAAATGATACACTTCTGTGGTTTGAAATCAATCATGTCTATTGCAGCATCTAACAGTGGTTTGTAAGACACAACTCGACCTGGTTCTATACCAAAGTTTGCACTAACTATCACCTTTGGCTGTAAAGGGAAATCAAGACAATGCTAAAACTGCAATGTACATTTCCTCAATCATTTTTTGTATAAAACCTCTCACAGCAGTGTATAAACCAAATAATCTTAAGTTCTGACACACCATGAGAAAAAAGGCTTTTGAAAACACTGCATGAAAAGAAGAAAATGCTGGTTAACCCTTTACCACACAATCCCCACTTTTAATGACCCTGGGGAGGAGGAAGCCTTTTGAAAACATTGTGGGAAAAGGAGAAAATGCTGGTAAACAGCATTTTCTCCTTTCCCCACAATATTTTCTACCTTTCCCAAAACAAATTTCAGTTTCTAAGTCACATTTATTTTGTCGTCTGCAAAAGCTTTCAATTTGGAAACGTCCAAAATGTTGTTGTTTGGTAAAGCGTTAACAGCATTTTCTTCTTTTCCCCACAATGTTTTCTACCCTTTGAATAACATGCTGCTGACCAGCCTTCTCTCCTTTTCCCCTACAATGGTTTCTACTCTTTGAAGAACACATTTTAATTCAGTATGTTCTATAAAAATACTTTGAATTTGGACATGTATAAAAATTTGTGCCTTTGCCACACAGTGGTTTTAATGACCCTAAGGAAGAAGCCTTTGGAAAACAGTGTGGAAATTGGAGGAAATGCTGGTAATAAGTATTTCCTGCTTTTCCCACAATGTTTTCTACCCATCCAAAGATTGTTCATTAAATTGTTTGAGGTGCAACTGTCTTGTTGTCTGCAAATCCTTTAAATTTGGGCAAGCCTAAAATTTTGTTGTTGGGTAAGCAGTAAGCAGGAAAAGACTTAAAACCATGACTTATCACTGTTTTGCCTAGCTACATCTGTGAACATTATTTTCAACAGCAAGATATTACCATACCTAGTGCAGATATTGACTCATTCCTTGTGTTTCATGCAGAAGATAAAAAAAAGGTAGCCTATTACCATACCTTTGCATGCTCTATTCTGGTTGATAACTCTTTGGAGGCAAAACCCCCAAATACAAGGGAATGGATTGCCCCTAACCGTGCTGCAGCAAGCATTGTGACCACAGCCTCTGGTATCATTGGCATGTAGATAAGTACTCTATCACCCTTTGTAACACCCTGTTTTTGCAGGACATCCGCAAACAGAGATACCTGTGGAGTAAATCAGACAATGGCAAACAGTGAAACCTGGTTACTGGTAAATAAATCAAAACCAAGAGGTCCAGATAGGAGGGGGTTGGCTTTTATTAGAAAAATAATTTCTGCAGTAAAACCTTTGCTGTGGATACTATTCAGAATTGTGGTAATGAGACAATGCTAATGAGTACCTACTCCATAATTATATTTCAGAGTTGAATCAGGACACAATGACACAAAATCAAGTGTCAGTATTGTCGAACAGTAAAACACAGACAATTTAATTTACAAGAAATCTGCTTTATAATTTGAGCCATGCTCTGTGAAAAAGAGGCGTAATGCATTTGTGAAAAGTATCGACCCAGGTCGGCCTGCGCAGTCCGTGCAGGCTGACCTTTGCCCAAGATTTTGCTGTTAGTTAATTTTCTGTATGTCCAAGGACCAGTCTACCTCATTATGGTTGTTAAAAAAGAGGCAATTATGGATCCATAATCATGTGATGTCTTGAAGGATACAATGCATCATGGAGTCATACGATGCATTGATTGATACAATGCAGTATGGAGATATATTAAGACCCCTTTTCAAAGAGCATGGCTCATTTACAAGGGGCTATTTGTTTAGTATTCAACTTTTATACCATTGTAGTGTCAAACTTGACAAATTTAATTAATTAATAAACTTCATTATATTCAATTAAAAAGTAAAAGCCAAATAATTCCAATTTTATTAAGGTCATTTTGAACATTAATCATACATATCTCAGTGGCAAATGTACCTATCATTGTATTACTAGATTTTCCTATATCCATGATTTGTACAAATATCGTGTCAAGCTGCCGAGTCCCAGTAGCTCAGGTGGTACTGGTTAGATGCCTAGCTCGGCCAATTTCTTTCCGATGATTAATGATAGTCATTGCACCAGATTTCGTTCCTCTCTCACCGCTGACCATTGTTTCGATGATGATTATGTGTGAAAGCAGTCAGTGGCTTGGAAAGAATACTGTGCAGAGTACTGGTAAAAGAAATTCCATGAGAGCATGGATAGGACCTAAGGTGCACTGACCACCCCAATAAAACTGAAATAATGTTGAAAATGGCGTTAAACACCACACAATCAATTAATCACATCAAGCTACTGGCTGCTTACTTGCATAAACATCAACAAAACAGTAAGAGAAATGAACATCTTACCCATTGACTATAATCAATTCTTGAAAAGAATTTCCCTGACCATGTATTACAAGATCTGAACAATACTGACCAAGGCACTGGGCTTCGTGCAAGTCAGATTTTTTTTTTCAATTAACCCTTTCCCAAACGACAAATTTTCCAATGGTCTGCAGTACAAGTCTTTTGAAAACACTGTGGGAAAAGGAGAAATTGCTCGTAACGAGCAATTTCTACTTTTCCCACAGTGTTTTCTACCCTTTTTGAGAACTTTCTGCCATTTTCATCAAATTTGAAATTGTCGTCTGCAAACTCTTTCAATTTGGACCAGTCCAAATTTGTCGTTTAGGAAAGGGTTAAATGTGGCTCAAATGATGGAATTTGTCTTTGATAGGGTAGAAAGCATTGTGGGAAAAGGAGAAAATGCTGGTTACCAGCATTTTCTCCTTTTCCTACAATGTTTTCAAAAAGGTTTTTCCTAAAGGTAGTTAGAAGTCGGGATTGTGTGGTAAAGGGTTAAGGACTAGTAAGACCCTAATTTTTGTAATTCCAAACTTTCATACCTTGGAAGATATTTTTCATTTTGATCTCAATCTTTAACCCTTTACCAAACAAAAGAATGCTAGACTGGTCCAAACTGAAGGCATTTGCAGACACCAATTTCATTGCAGCTCAGATGGAGAAAATTGTCTGGGAAAAGGTAGAAAACATTGTGGGAAAAGGAGAAAATGCTGGTAACCAGCATTTTCTGCTTTTCCCACAATGTTTTTAAAAGGCTCTCTTCCTCAGGGTCGTTAAAACTTGGGATTGTGTGATAAAGAGTTAACTTTATATAAGACAACAAAATTTTACACTCTTACATGGTGAAAGCATTAATTTTGCACAATACAAATCAAATGGCCCTCAAATTATAGGATCAATTTGTCTGTGAAAAACCTGTGGAAAAAGAAGAAAATGCTGGTGACCAGCATTTTCTCCTTTTTCCACGATGTTTTCAAAAGCCCTCTATCAGGGTCTTTAAAAATCAGGATAGAGTTCTAAAGGGTTAAGCTTAGAAAACACTTCTATAGATACAGCAGCATTACCTGTTCTTGTAAATTTCTGTAGGTTATTTTGCGAATTGTGTCTGTAACTGGGCTGTCGTGAATAATCGCAACACAGTCTCCATTGCCTTCTGCAACATGTCTGTCTACGGCGTTGTAACATGTGTTCATCTCTCCACCCACAAACCTGTTTACAGGTAAAATTATAATTAGGCCTATGGACCAGATTTCAGACTAGTCAAAAATGCTAGCAGATGTAAACTCCAAGCACAATAAATAAAATATGTTGCTGAACCCTTTACCAAACGACAAAAATTTAGACTGGTCCAAATTGAAAGCATTTGCAGATGACAAAATTAATGCGACTCAAAAATTAAAATCTATTTTGGAAAAGGTAGAAAACATTGTGGGAAAAGGAGAAAATGCTGGATACCAGCATTTTCTCCTTTTCCCACAATGTTTTCAAAAGGCTTCTTTCTCAGGGTCGTGACAACCTGGGATTGTTTGGGAAAGGGTTAACAAAGACACAGCATAAAAAACTGTACCACTGCACATGTATTTGCAAACTAAACAGCAAGGCTGATTTTAGGAGCTATCATACTGCTCCCCCGATGTCACTTTCAGCTTTATAAAATCTCAACCCCAAAACTTATAGACAAATCACCCTTTAACTCTTTACCAAATGACAAATTTTTAAACTAGTACAAATTGAAAACATTTGCAGATGACAAAATAAATGTAACTTAAAAACTGAAATTTGTTTTTGGAAGGCTAGAAAACATTGTGGGAAAAGGTAAAAATGCTGGTTACCAGCATTTTCTCCTTTTCCCACAATGTTTTCAAAAGGCTTCTTTCACAGGGTCGTTAAAAGTCGGGACTGTGGGGTAAAGAGTTAAAAGATATGGGAGCAAGGTAACTCCAGTCTGGTAGTTGTCATAATCCCAGCTCTGCCGCAGCATGTAACAAGCATTAGCTCAGTCAGCTTTCCATGCATAAACCATATTTCATGTTCTTTAACCCTTTATCACACAACCTTGAGTTTTAATGACCCCTGAGAAGAATGCCTTTTGAAAACATTGTGCAAAAAAGAGAAAATGCTGGTATTAGGAAACCAGCATTTTTTCCTTATTCCACACTGTTTTCTACCCTTCTCGAAACAAGTATCAATTTTTCAGTCACATTTATTTTGTTGTCTGCAAATGCTTTCAATTTGGACAGGTCTAAAATTTCACTGTTTGGTACAGAGTTAACTCTTTACCAGATAACAAAATTTAAGACTAGTCCAAACGATACGAGTCTGCAGACAACAAATTAAAAGAGGCCAAAATAATGAGCTTTGTTCTTAATTGAGTCGAAAACATTGTAGGAAAAGGAGAAAATGCTGGTTACCAGTATTTTCTCCTTTTCCCAAAATGTTTTCAAAAGGCTTCTTCCTTGCAGTCGTTAAAACTCTGGATTGTGTGGTAAAGGGGTTAACCCTTTCCCAAACGACAAATTTTGGACTGGTCCAAATTGAAAGAGTTTGCAGACGACAATTCTAAATTAGATGAAAATGGCAGAAAGGTCTCAAAACAGGTAGAAAACACTGTGGGAAAAGGAGAAATTGCTCGTTACGAGCAATTTCTCCTTTCCCCACAGTGTTTTCAAAAGACTTGTACTGCAGACACGTGAAAACTAGGGCTTGTTTGGGAAAGGGTTAATTGAGTCGAATGAGATACGGAGCAGACAGGAAATTGAGGACTCAAGCACTTGACCCTCAAAATAAGAACTTGACCTGGAGGCTGCATGGTTGACCCATGCATCCTGCTTGGGAGCTTTGAACCCCCTGCTCAGACCTTGACCTTAGATTCCTGTCTGCTCCATATCTTGTTCAAATCTGTTAAGGATTTTCAAAAACATTTGGCCAAACTTGGTAGAGGTCCACTAGGAGATGCTAAATACTAAATATCAAAGCTCTACGCCTTCCAGTTTCAGAGAAGAAGAATTTCAAAGTTTTCCTTCTTTGTTCCTATGTTTGAAACTTGTGACCCCCAGGGCAGGGCCAGTTTTGACCCCAGGGGTGTCATATGAACAATTTGGTAGAAGTCCACTAGGAGATGCTACATGCCAAATATCAAAGCTCCACGCCTTCCAGTTTCAGAGAAGAAGAACTTTAAAGTTTTCCTTCTTTGTTCCTATGTTTGAAACTTGTGATCCCCGGGGCGGGGCCAGTTTTGACCCCAGGGACGTCATATGAACAAACTTAGTAGAGGTCCACTAGGAGATGCTACATGCCAAATATCAAAGCTCCACGCCTTCCAGTTTCAGAGAAGAAGAATTTTAAAGTTTTCATTCTTTGTTCCTATGTTCGAAACTTGTGACCCCCGGGGCGGGGCCAGTTTTGACCCTAGGGGCGTCATATGAACAAACTTGGTAGAAGTCCACTAGGAGATGCTACATGCCAAATATCAAAGCTCCACGCCTTCCAGTTTCAGAGAAGAAGAATTTTAAAGTTTTCATTCTTTGTTCCTATGTTTGAAACTTGTGACCCCCAGGGCGGGGCCAGTTTTGACCCCAGGGTCATCATATGAACAAACTTGGTAGAGGTCCACTAGGAGATGGTACATACCAAATATCAAAGCTCCACGCCTTCCAGTTTCAGAGAAGAAGAATTTTAAAGTTTTCATTCTTTGTTCCTATGTTCGAAACTTGTGACCCCCGGGGCGGGGCCAGTTTTGACCCCAGGGACATCATATGAACAAACTTGGTAGAGGTCAACTAGGAGATGCTACATGCCAAATATCAAAGCTCCACGCCTTCCAGTTTCAGAGAAGAAGAACTTTAAAGTTTTCCTTCTTTGTTCCTATGTTTGAACTTGTGACCCCCGGGGCCGGGCCAGTTTTGACCCCAGGGACATCATATGAACAAACTTGGTAGAGGTCCACTAGAAGATGCTACATACCAAATATCAAAGCTCTACGCCTTCTAGTTTCAGAGAAGAAGATTTTTAAAGATTTTGCTATTTTTTTCCTTTTGGTTGCCATGGCAACCAGAGTTTTGGGTGGAATTCAATCTCTTGGACAACTTTGGTAGAGCTTCACCTGAGGAACATCCCTGCCAAGTTTCATCAAGATTGGCCCATTGGTTTAGGAGAAGATGTTAAAAGAAATTGTGGACGACGGACGACGCACGACGCAAGACGGACGACGGACATTGGGCGATCACAAAAGCTCACCTTGAGCACTTTGTGCTCAGGTGAGCTAAAAACTGAAACTATGTACATGTATTTGCTAACTAAACTGCAAGGCTGATTTTAGGAGCTATCATACTGCTCCCCCTAATGTCACTTTCAACTTTAAAAAATCTCAACCTCAAAACTTATAGACAAATCACCCTTTAACTCTTTACCAAACGACAAATTTTTAAACGAGTACAAATTGAAAACATTTGCAGACGACAAAATAAATGTAATTTAAAAACTGAAATTTGATTTTGGAAGGCTAGAAAACATTGTGGGAAAAGGTAAAAAGCTGGTTACCAGCATTTTCTCCTTTTCCCACAATGTTTTCAAAAGGCTTCTTTCACAGGGTCGTTAACAGTCAGGATTGTGTGGTAAAGAGTTAAAAGATATGGGAGCAAGGTAACTCCAGTCTGGTAGTTGTCATAATCCCAGCTCTGCCGCTTTATGTAATGCGCAACAGCCCAGTCAGCTATCCATGCATAAACCATATTTCATGTTCTTTAACCCTTTATCACACAATCTTGAGTTTTAATGATCCCTGAGAAGAGTGCCTTTTGAAAACATTGTGCAAAAAGGAGAAAATGCTGGTATTAGGAAACCAGCATTTTTTCCTTATTCCACACTGTTTTCTACCCTTCTCGAAACAAATATCAATTTTTCAGTCACATTTATTTTGCTGTCTGCAAATGCTTTCAATTTGGACACGTCTAAAATTTCACTCTGGATTGTGTGGTAAAGGGGTTAACCCTTTCCCAAACAACCAATTTTAGACTGGTCCAAATTGAAAGAGTTTGCAGACGACAATTCTAAATTTGATGAAACTGGCAGAAAGGTCTCAAAACAGGTAGAAAACACTGTGGGAAAAGGAGAAATTGCTCGTTACAAGCAATTTCTCCTTTTCCCACAGTGTTTTCAAAAGACTTGTACTGCAGACACGTGAAAACCAGGGCTTGTTTGGGAAAGGGTTAACTACCAAAGGGAGACATGCATCCGACTGCATTGCTGTATAAGTTGGTTGTACAACAGCAAGGCTGGTGTGAGTGCTATATCAAACCACTCTGAGAAACACAGACAATGATCCAAATGAAGCAAAAATGACAGGATTTGTCTTCTAAATGGAGGAAAGCATTAGAGTCATTAAAACATGGGCTTGTCTAATAACATTTTAACTCTTTACCAAACAATCCCGACTTTTAACGACCCTGAGGAAGAAGGCTTCTGTAAACATTGTGGGAAAAGGATAAAATGCTGGTAACCAGCATTTTCTCCTTTTCCCACAATGTTTTCTACCTTTCCTAAAACAAATTTCAATTTTTCGGTCATATTTTTTTTGTTGTCTGCAAATGCTTTCAATTTTGGACCAGTCTAAAATTTTGTTGTTTGGTAAAAGAGTTAACCAATTAACCCTTTACTACACAATGCCACCTTTTAACAACCCTGAGAAAGAAGCCTTTTGAAAGCATTGTGGGAAAAGGAGAAAATGCTGATAACCAGCATTTTCTCTTTTTCACATAATGTTATCTACTCTTCCCAAAACAAATTTCAGTTTCTGATTCACATTTATTTTGTAGTTTACAAATGCTTTCAATTTGGACTGGTCTAAAATCTTGTCGTTTGGTAAAGTGTTAATGAACAGGCTACATTGAAACACGCAGACCAAAAAACTATTACAAACTACACTAAGGACAAAGGTTCTCTTTAACCCTTTATCAGACAATCCTGACTTTTAACAACATTGAGAGAAAAAAAAGGAAAATAATGTGGAAAATGGAGAAAATGCTGGAAGCCAGCATTTTCTCCTTTTCCCACAATGTTTCGTACCCTTCCCTAAACAAATTAATGTATCTGAATAATTTCAATTTTTGAGTCGCATTTAATTTGCCGTCTGCACATGCTATCAATTTGCACTTGTCTAAAATTTGCTGTCAGGTAAAGTGTTAAAATCAAAATTGTGATTACTCTAAGACGGTTCTAATGAGTACCAAGTAAATAGATTTTACACCAGATCAAATTCTTTAATTGTTCCAGATCTTCCCCCCTCCCCCGACACTTCGATGTGCCCCTTTCACACTTTATAAATACCCCCTAAAGGGCCTCTGAATGCAGCTTGTAAACACTGACCTACTTTAACCTAACCTGTTCAACTTATGTCAAGGTAACCAAATTACATATTTTATGCACTAAAGAAATGAGTACTAGTGTTACCATTTTGTAAACGGCGGTTTGCAATTGTCCAGCACTTTCGTCCATTTTTTGTCCCAGATGATGTCTTCTGCTTGCTCAGCCCAGAAATCCTCGGGTTTTTCGATGGCACGTTTGAAAGTGGAATTGTAATCGCCTGTGACAGGGTTAGCCGCCTCTCTTTTGTGCTGCTGACAACATGAGCAGATCCGAAGACGCTGCGCGATTGATGCATGAAAATGTCTCCAATGTAACTGGTTTAAGTTCTTTGAAAGTTTCAAAACAAACCGATATGACTCCATGTTTACACCCGACTGATGGCGAAGTTCAATGAACTCTATCCAAAACATTGCGATTTTTTAACCTCCCCGGCCAGAGGCCCGTCTTAATTGTATTTGGCACAGCGATTTGCTAATAATTATCCTACTAAATGGCACCGTTGAGACGTTATACGCAAAAGCAAAAAAATGTGAAATGTCCAATAGACAAGTGTTGAAAGGTAAATAGGCATGTCTAAATATTTGGACTAGTATAGCTCAAGGTTTTTTTTTTTATTTATTTATCGTCGCCATCCGTTTCCCATGCATCAGAAATCAAATATGTACATACCCTACGATCCCAGCATAAATGGGCGACGCCCCCCCCCTCCCCCCAGTAGGCTGTTAGTTTTGTTATGGGGAATAGTGCAAGATACAAGACGAAACCCATCCTAAACTACGCCGGTTTCTTTAACGTGCTCGGTATATAGCACGGGACCTCGGTTTAACGTTTCATCCCAAAGATATTAGTACACCTAATTTTAGATGGCCAACTGTGGGACATACAGGTTATTATTTGAACTCAAGTGATAAAGCATGAGGCTTGTAAACGACGGGCCACCTGAGGGTGTCGGTACGATTCCCACGAATGGCTATCTGAAATTAATGAGTCTTTCGGATGAGACACTAACCCCAGGTCCCGTGTAACGTGCACCGAGCACGAAAAACAATTGGGCGTTCCTCAATAAGGGTGTTTAACCTGGTTTTCGCGTGTCTGCAGTACAAGTCTTTTGAAAACACTGTGGGAAAAGGAGAAATTGCTCGTAATGAGCAATTTCTCCTTTTTCCACAGTGTTTTCTACCCTTTTTGAAAACTTTCTGCCATTTTGATCAAATCTAAAGTTGTCGTCTGCAAACTCTTTCAATTTGGACCAGTCCAGAATTTGTCGTTTGGGAAAGGGTTAAGGTGTTGTATCTTACACTATCCCCCGTAACATAGATTTCTAACAGCCTTCTTTGCATTCTAAAAAGATGCAAAACATTTTTTTTTTTTTTGAAGGAGGGAGAGGCTAGGCATTTATTGCCATACAGACTTCTTATGGTTTATGTCTGTCAATGCAAATTCAGTGCATGATACGTTAAAAGCAGCGGAGCGATACAGGGCCATCATGAACCTCTTGTTGTTTAGTCCGATAGCTACGTAAAGTGCCACAACAAAAAGAGATGAAAGCATGTAGTAAATGGATTTACTAAATGGATAGATATATGCATTTAACCCTTTACCAGACGACAAAATTTTAGCCTTGTCCAAATTGAAAGCATTTTAGATGACAATTTCAATGTGGCTCACATGAAAGGCGCAACTTTTCTTTGATAGGGTAGAAAACATTGTGGGAAAAGGATAAAATGCTGGTTACCAGCATTTTCTCCTTTTCCCACAATGCTTTTAAAAGGCTTCTTTCCCAGGGTCGTTAAAAGTCGGCATTGTGCGGTAAAGGGTTAAGCACAGAGCTATCGTCGGCGGCCCGAACACAGCTTGGCACAAATTTTGTCTGAAATTTGTATTGAAAATGTCAACCTTCCCATTTTCTTTCTTTGTCGTTTTTTTTTTAATAATGAAACATTTTGAATAATAAAAAAAAAAAGAATCCCTCCTCCTTCAGCGCTTCGCTGAACAGGGACATCGCCCTGCTATCTTTTACCAAACGTGTTCTCCATCGACGCATGCCTTCTGCATTCGAGGGGCCACATTTCGCGGTCCATGACCTTCCAAGTGTTCAGAAGCCGACGACAGACCTGACACATGGATCTAATAAAATACAGTCCACGTATGAGCAAAAGGAAACATTTTATTCTCCGTGTCACGGGGCATCAAACACTAACAAGATAAAATGCTATGTTTCCAGACTTTTTTGTTGCCAAATAAAGATTCTGGACTTGTTTCCGTCTATCAACCCTGTACCACACGATCCCGACTTTTAACGACCAATGGAGAAGGCTTTTGAAAACATTGTTGGAAAAGAAGAAAATGCTGGTAACCAGCATTTTCTCCTTTTCCAACAATGTTTTGTCAAGAACGAATTTTGTCACTCGAGCCACCATTAATTTGTCGTTTGCATTTGCTGTCAATTTGGATCGGTCTAAATTTTTGTTATTGGGTGAAGAGTTAATCCTTTTCCATTTAGTTCCGGGTTTTAACGACACTGAGATTGAAAGCTTTTGAAAACATTGTGGAATAAAGGAGAAAATGCTGAAAAACCAGCATTTTCTATTTTTCTCACAATGTTTACTACCCGTTTACAGGCTAATCTCATCATTTGAGACACATTTATTTGTGGTCTGATAGTCCTTTCGTCATGGAATTGAGTAAAAATTTTGTACCCTGGAAAATAATCAAATTCAGTAGATGTAATTTCTGAGGTCTACAAATAGTGCTAAAGAAATGGCCAGAGGCGGAATCTCTGAATGATTTTTAACGCTTTACCAAAGCACGAAATTTTTGAATTGACGAATTTGAAGGCACTGGAGGACGAAAATAAGACTCAAATGGGGACTTGCCTACAATACGATAGAAAACTTGTGGGAAGAGAGGAAAATGCTGAATACCAACGTATACTCCATTTTTCCCTGATTTGTTTTCAAAAGCTCTCTTTCTGGATAAAGCTCGTGATTGTTTGAACCAATGTCCTTTGTACAAATTTTTTCCCAAGGTATAGCTGCTTTCCAACAACCATCGTCGACACAATGATTAGCGTTGAGAGCGGAATGAATCCTGCCGCAGTGACTACCACCAATCCTCGGAAAGAAATGTTGGCCGAGCTGGGCATTAGAACCAGGAACCCTATGGCTTCAAGTCCTGTACATTACCGACTGCGCTACCGGTCTCGATAGTAGTAAAGGAGGGTAGACCTCGGACTCGGTCCGAGGTCTACCCTCCCAGAGTCCGAGGTTGCCCCATCCAGTCCGAGGTTTACCCTCCCACGGGAGGGTAAACCTCGGACTGGAGGCCGCATCACCGGTGATTTGGCGGTAATTCGGCTTCCGCGCGTAGAAATACAATAATAAATAGTCCACTACTTGAATAAAAGTAGTTCCGAGCAGGTGGTTCAGGCAGAGACCCTCGTTGGACTTAGTCTTTTTTGGAGAGTTGTTCTTTGTCTCTATTACCGTCGGACTTAGTCTTTTTTTCCACAATTGGATTAAAAAAGTAGTTCCGGCTGATGTAAACAAGCGTTTTGATTGGTCGAGACGTTTTCCCGCCAAAATTCGAATTGGAGGTGAATCACACCACAGGATGGTTCAGCCAGAGGTCCTCGTAGGACTTAGTCTTTTTTCACAGTTGGATTAAAAAAGTAGTTCCGGCTAATGTAAACAATCTGGCTCAGGTAAATGGATCAGACTGGTTCAGGCAGAGAGTATCGTTGGACTTAGTCTTTTTTTCCGTCTTTTGTTCGTCTCGAACTTTCTCTATCACCGTTGGACTTAGTCTTTTTTCCACGACATGCCTCTCAAGACAAAAGGCTCGTCTATTGGTCTTAGCGATATTGACAATTGTTGAAGATAGATTTTCTAGGGTTTGATTAGTCCTGAAAAGGACTGTCTTTTCTGTGTCTTTTTTGTCTTTTTTGCTGTGTTTTTTCTCTTCTAATGACAACTTTCCTCTATTGAGAACTTTTCTTTGTTTCTTTGGGTGTCTTTTTGAGTTTGAGTTTTGGAATCTTTGGGATCTTGAAGTCTTTGAAGTTGTCGATGTTTTTTCCATGTTTTCCCAACCCTATTTTTGGCGGTGATACATAGGTGGGATCGTATCGTTGTTTTTTGTGAAGTTGGCCATCATCGTCTTTCTCTATTTCTCGTTTTTTATTTTTTATCTTCTCGTCCTTTGGTTGATGATCTTTCTCTGGTTGTGTTTCCTTTGAGTGTTGCTTTTCCTTCGAGTGTTGCTTTTCCTTTGGTTGTTTTTCCTTCGACTGATTTTCCTTTGACTTCTGATCTTTTTTTACAACTGTTACGAGGGAATCTGTTTGTCTTCGAAGGCTGATTTTATCAAAGTCGAACTCCACCGGAATCTTCACAATAACAGGCGTAGTTGACTGTCTTTGCTGACATATTGTCTCGATGTTTCTGTTCAATGTTTTCAACTCCTCTAAAATCTGAGTTATTGTAGCATCTTGTTTTGATATCATCTGTCGCATCTCTTCCTCGAATTTGTTAACTGGCCCTGTCATTGGCTCAATGAATGTCGAATTCATGGCTGACGCTAGAATATCTCCACTGTTTCCACTCTGTGGCAAGGAGTTGTCTAAGATGTAGTCGGTTAAGTTGTAATCGGCTAAGTTGAGATTCATCTTTCCCGTTAACAGTATGTTTTTTACTCGCACTACTCGATGATCGAGAGCCGAATGATTGTAGAGAAATATCGTCAACGTTTTATATGCTGGTAGGGGGATTGACCTACTTTGATACAGAATTAAGAGCGCGGACCCGGTCGGAAGCACCCACGAATGATTATAACACTTAGAGAGAGAAATGATAGAAATCTGGGGTACTAGCTAACCGATTGATCTGATCTCTATTGCGAATGTAACATATCCTATGATTGAACGAAAACAACTGAATTCTAGTCAAGCAGAAATGATAATCTTTCGATTTCTTTTTACATAGTTATATTGCTTACTTGCGAAAGGATGAACTACACTATATTAGGAAATATTATTTGGGATGAAATTTTTCTTAGAGTTATGTAGAATTTTGTTTGACAAAATTTGAAAAGGTAGAACTTTCTTGACGTTTGGTAGTCCTGAAAAGGACTGTTTTTCGAAGATTTGCATTTTTTCAACCTCTTCGTCTATCTCTCGCAGCCTCAAACTCATCAATTAACATGATAAGTAGTGCTATCTCATGACGTATCTGTCGTCGACGAAACCATTCTTCTAGCCAGTTCACTATTGAGAAATATGCCACTGATCCAAACATGAACATGCAAAACATTTTTATTCTCGAGTATTGAGAGGTAAAAATGATTAAATGAGAACTTGACCGGCTTTCTTTATACGTTTTTTACAGATGGAATGACCTACTTTGACTCGAAATTAACGTTAACCAATCGTTAGTTTCGTTATATTCTCTTTTGAATAAGTAAAAGATAGATGAAAACAAATCTATACGTTCCGGTAGGGTTCAAGACTTTCTGATGAACTTAGTCTTTTTTCTTAAAATCAGAATTGACTTGGTCTGACAATTTGAAGAAAGTAAAAACTTTCTTGGTGTATGTTAGCCCTGAAAAGGGCTGTTTTTCACCATTCTCTGTAATGAAATTAATTTAACTATCGGTTAACTTAATTTCAAAACTAGAGAAAAGATCGAGGACTCTAAACCTCCTCATCTGAATCTTCGGGGAATAGTTCACGCCGAAGTTCGTTGATTTCCTCAACTTTGGCTTGGACATACTCATTATACATAATGAGTACTCCTTTAATTGTACAAAGTTGAATTTTCAGGTTATACTGCACGGCTCTGCTTTTACACTTATCATATCGTTTTTCCATCCCACTCAGACGAATTTTAAGCAATTCGATCTGTCTGCAGCCCTTTCTAAGTCGTCGCTCTGCTTCAAGCAATTTGAACCGTTTGTCGAGGGTTTTCATTTTTGAGCTCTGAGAGGAAAAACTGATTAAAAAGAAAAATATCCCCGTCTTTTATAGGGTGATAGGGATTGACCTACTTTGACTCGGAATTAATGTTATCCAATCGTTAGTTTCGTTATATTTCTTAATTCAGAATTGAGTTGAACTGACAATTTGAAGAAAGTAAAAACTTTCTTGTTGCATGTTAGCCCTGAAAAGGGCTGTTTTTTGATGAAGATTCATCCTTCACTGGTTGCGATCGAGTTGTTCTTCTTCTTCTTCAAACTGCACCACAATGAAAGCTTGACAGCATTGATGACACCAAATCACTACGCCATAGTCTTCATCATAGTCATAGAATCCCTCATCTGGTTCTGGGCAATTGTGCTTTTCTCCAAGATGATGTAGGATACGAAAGCATTTCCCACACTCTATTGCACATGGTCTATCACACTGAGGACAATAAGGAAAAAATATAAGCATTTTTTCTCGTCTTGGTATACTTTTACGATTTCTTATTCGTACTACTCGAGAGAAACGAGAGTGGAATGGTTATAGGAAAGGTTCGCTGATTTTTTATAACTTGATGAAGGGGATTGACCTACTTTTGACTCAGAATTAACGTAGACCAATCGCCAGTCTCGTTATATTCTTTTGTAGAAAAGGAATGGCGGGAGTGGAAAAACGGTTGGTCTTGGCAGGTGTGGGGGAAAACGACGATTCTTCGGATAGGACTTAGTCTTTTTTGAGTCTGATGCAACCAATCTTTTGATCTGAGAAATACGTTTGTGAAAATTGACAATTTGAAGAAGTAGTCTTCCTAGGTATTGGTTGGCTCTGAAAAGAGCCCTCAATCCTAAAAGAAGGAGAGAGTGGTTCTTAAAAAGAACCATTGTTTTTTTATCCATTATACAGGATATGTCGTGATGACAGAAAGATCTTTATACCTAAATACGTCCGGCAACTCAAATCCATCATAGCAGGCGACGACTTTACAAACATACGCCTCTTTACCGTCTGCATCTTTTCCGATTTCAACAGGAAATTTCATTTCAAAAATTATCTTGTTGAAACCTTGCAATTTAACACTATCACTATGTTCTACAGTAGATTTTACCATTTCATAAATTTCTGAAACGGAAAATCTTCTAGAGAACAAACTAGGCTGAGATTCATCCAAGTATCGTTCTGCATCAAAATAATGTTTTCTAATGAAATGCTCATAATTGAAGTACTCCTTATAGCGTAAATATTGCCCGCTATAATAAGATTGAGGCGGAGTACCAAAACCCTGTCTCACGGACATATCGCTAGGATAAAAAGATAGAGAAAGAATAAAAGATAGGAAAATTTTTGCCAACATTTTATAGCTTGGTAGGGGGATTGACCTACTTTTGCAATGGAATTAAGAGCACGAACGGGGTCGAGAGCATGTAGATAGAACATAACGTACTATATGATCTCACATAGAATGTTATGATCTAGCTACATTTTTTCCATCTCTGAACTATTTTTTGGGGGAGAAAATCAAAACAGACGACTTTTTTTTAATCATTTCTTTATTCATTCAAAAATTCTTAACAATATCATTAAAAACAAAATGTTCTAACACTATATTCCATATATACAAAGACATTTTATATTCAAAGCATTGACAATACAGTTTTTATTTACAACAATGACAAAACAATTTTTACAATGCAAATTCACAGATACCTCGATTTTTCCACTTGTCTTCATGTTCCACAACAGTTTTGTGCAATTGTTCATTGCCCAAAAACAAACGATATACACTGTCCAATCCACTATATTCACACGTTCCTCTAATTTCAAAGACGTTTTTGAATACTGCTCTTGCTGAAAGAGTTGAAAGTACGATTTTTTCTGTGACATCTCTATCAAATAGGAGATAACCTTCCATGATATCCACTCCTTCTGCATTATCTCTTGATTTTGTATACCGTAAGTAAAAGTTAAACAGGTCTGATTTCATTTTCAGTAGATTCAGATAACTTTCTTCTGGTCTTCCTATGATAATGAATCGCCATCGACTTGTGGCTTGCAACTGCTTAGTGAAATAGTCACTTTTCCACAAACAAGCTGTCAAATATCCTTTGATAGTGGTATCGAAATCTGACTCAGTCACCAGCATAGCAATAAAGTCGTGCATGCTATACAACTTACAGGATGTCTCTCCTTTTGCAACTCCCTTGTGCAATTTATCTATCCAAAGTTTCACACAGCTGAATTTAAGGTTGAATTGTGTTCGTTCATCGAGCGTGTGCAGATGGATGAAATCTCTATAAACTTTTTCACGTAGTTCTATCGGCAAAGGCAGCATTTCACTTGACATGATTTTCACTTTTGATAGAACCGTCTTACTTTGGTTGTTCACTTCAAGTCAGTGTAACAGGGTATTGTTCCTTACAGTTATTTATACCCTCAAAAGCGTATAGGTCATAGAGTGCAGTATCGTTACAATGTGAATTCACAGATACCTCGATTTTTCCACTTGTCTTCATGTTCCACAATAACTTTGTGCAGCTGATCATTACCCCAAAACAATGGAAATTTGCTGTCCATTTCACTATATTCACGTACTCCACTAAATGGAAAAACATGTTTTGAAATATCTTTTGTCGAAAGAGTTGAATATACGATTTCTTCTGTGACATCTCTATCAAATAGAAGATAGCCTTCCATGGTATCCACTGTTTCCTCACCGTCTTGAATGGATCCTTTTTTGTAGCGTAAGTAAAAGTTAAACAGAACCGATTTCATTTTCAGGACGTTCAGAAAACTTTCTTCTGTTCTTCCTACGATAATGAATTGCCATGGACTTGTGGAATCCATTTGTTTAGCAATATAGTTGTCTTTCAACAAACAAAATGCTAAATAAGCTTTGAGAGGAAGATCGAAATCTGTGTCATCCCCTATCATCACAATAAAGCTGTGTATACCATACAATTTGCAGGATGTCTCTCCTTTTGCAACTCCCTTATGCAGTTTGTTTATCCAAAGTTTCAAACAGCCGAATTTAATATCCAACTGTACTTGTTCATCGAGCGTGTGCTGATGGATGAAATCTCTATAAACTTTTTCACGTAGTTCTATCGGTAAAGGTAGCATTTCACTTGACATGATTTTCACTTTTTTGATAGAAGCGTCTTACTTTGATCGTTCACTTCAAAACAGTGTAACACGATGTTGTTTCTTACAGATATTTATACCCTCAAACTTTTATGACCATAGGGAACAGTATCAGTATCGTTTACAATCACTCTTTTGGTGTATACAGAGCGAAAGGTTTTTGTCTGTGGTTCACTGGTCACTGTTCTGTCTTTATGTCTTTTGATTCTGCAGTCATACTGAACTTTGATTTCTATTGTACGATCCAAAGCACATTTCGAATAGGTATTGAAATTTACCATCTGATTTGTATTGTAATCCAAAGTAATTCCCTTGACTTTACATTTGCTTTTTTCTTTTCCATCTTTTGTTCTCATTTTGTAAGCGTAATTCTTTGGGCCTAATCCTCTGAAATGAGTTATTCTGCAATCAGGCTCTTCATCGGTCCATTTTCCTAGTCTACTGTTAATAATGGGAGGGTTCCACAATGGAGGGTCATGAATGTACATACAACTGTCTGTATCGAAATACAGAACTCTATCCCCCAATCTTTCAAGAACACTGTACAGTTCCAACCTTGCATAAGCTGTTACGTAGGATGCTACAATAACATTGGCTGTAGCATGCGTTTCGACAAAGTCCATCTTTTCTTCATAGTTGACAAAAATGAATGGACATTCGTTGTCAAAAATTTCCACATGCTTTACCGTGTATTTCGGGTCGGTAATCAAGCCAAAATATTTAGATGGTTCTCTGATGTATTTCGTCTTGCTCATGTTTTCACGCTGTGCTAATTTCCCACAAAGACAGTTCAGCATAATCTTAGCAAATGATCTTTTACCAGGATTTTTTTGAATACATTTTGGATCGAGACGAATCCCTTCGGCTTCCTCATACTCGCGAATGAATTGATCCTTTTCCGAGTCTGTCTGACACCAACCGGGATATCCACTGGCTTCTTGCTTGATTTTCAAGAAATTGTTCACATAGCCTTTAAAGAACTGGTCCGAAACAGAATCGAAATGCCAGATTTCATACACAAACATCAACCGATAACCACAGTCAAGAGCTTTGAACAGTTCAAATGTAACCCAAGTTCCAACTAAGGCTCTCTCTTCTTTTTCATGGTTACAAACGTTTGAGCTTTCTTCTGCACATTTCATACAGAGTGGAAACATCATCTTGTTGTTACAGTGAACTGGAAGAACAGGATGAAACAAATCAGTTGGGGGTAGAACTTTGCATTTAATGAGTCCTTCATACTGACGGATATTCTTCATGTCAATGTTCTCAGGAGTCAAGATTATTGGGTGGCCTACAGGATAGAATTTATGTTTGCAGACGTAAGGGTATAGAGAGCAAATGCCAATATACTTGATTTCCTTTTCACTGCTTTCCTCAACATCATAGGCGATTTTTATTGCATTGCATCTGCCTCCAGCCAACCCCTCTCTTGGTTCGATGGGGTCGCAGTTCGGGTATAGACTTTCAATGGTTTTTTTGTACTCTTTGTCCTTTTTCATCTTGCCATCGAATTCATGCTCCCATATGGTCACGACGTTATATCCCATTCTTTTGATGGTTTCTAGCCGTTCGATGGTACTGTTGTACAATTCATCCATTGTTTTTCCATTGATGGGGTTGATATATTTTCGATCCTTAAAACATGTCTGGCAACCATGAAATAAATCCCCGAGGAATTCATAGACAGTGTTTGAATTGTGGTGAAAACCGTCTACAGTGTATTTCTCTATTCGAAATTCACCACCATTTTTGGCATGTTGAATATGAATCCCTTTTTCCATAGCAATGCTTTGAATCCACCGTATTGCTTTCATAGAAAACCGGCGTCTGGCTGGATCTTTGCTTGAAATGATGGCTATCTGATCTTTTGGTAAATAATCTTTTCGCCAAATCTTGTTACAGGCTCCAGCTATGGTAAATGACTCTGTGAATGGACAAATCCCACTCTGTTCGATGAACAACTTTCTGAATTCACCACACCCTCGTCTTAGGATATCAACATCCGATCGACAGTACAACTCCATCTCTTTTTGGAAATTGAATTCCTCACCGTTTTGAACTTTGTCATTATACCAGACTATGAATTTCGATCGAGCCTCTTCAGACATTGAATCGGGCTTGTAATAAGGCATGTCCAAGTATGGGCCGACGTAATCCCAGAATTCGTCTGTATTTGCCCAGTGAGGAAAGTAGCCTTTTTTCATTTCTTGAAGACCAAATGTAGTTGGAAATTTCGCCAATCCAAAGTTCATAAAACTGAAGGAGTCGATCAAACACACACCGTTCAGTTCTAACTTCAAAATATTATTTCCATTCATGGTTAGTTCTGGTTCTTTCATCCCAACGTTGATAATGTGATTGAGAATAAATTGGCCATCATAACCTTTGAGATTATGGGCAATAGCTATGATTCCTTTATGATGTTTTGTAAAGAGCCAGCTGCAAAATTGACTCAAAGTTTCTTTTCCTTGAAAAATAACTTCTCTTCCTTCTTCGAATTCACTACATGTGGAACAATGAAAATCAAGTGGTTTATCGATACATTCAGTACAGGCTCGGTGTGCAATACAGTAATTCGGGATGTGTATCCCTGTGTCTTGCTGGCATTCGAAATCAAAGAAAATGAACAAAGGCTTTTTGACTACAGAAGAACTCGTCTCATCGTCGCCGTCGTGCTTCATCTTACTCTGGTAAGGCTGAATAAAACAGCGATGAGAGAAGTCAACTATTTTCTTGCAGAGATGACACTTTTTCTTTCCCTTACAGACATGATTTTTCTTTCTGACAAAAAACTGGCCTTCACATTTTGAACAGAGTTTCACTAATTCACAAATGGTCTTCTTCTCTTTACCTTGAAGTGTTTTGTGTTTTTTCAAGCATTCCGCACTGAAAAAACATCTATGACACTTGGAACAGACATACTCTTTTGATTCTGATGGGCATTTTCCAGTACGAAAGCAGCCTTTACAGATCTTTGAGCAAATATGGTCTTCCCGATTCCTGTAACGCATATCACAGAACTCACAATAATAACCACAATCAAGAAATGATGTAATGGATTTGATGTAGTCATAGTGCTTTTGATGAAAGTACAAATGTATGATTTTACTATTGTCTTTCACTTCTGGATGTTCAAACACTTTCTCCAATTTTGAATGCTGTTGATGGACTTTAATAACATAGTCTTTTTCATATAAGAAATCTTGATTTTTTTTGTATTCTTCAGGACCTACAGGATGCGTCGACGAAACTCCAGCTTCATTCATCAATTTCTCGGCTTCAGTCTTTTGAAGTGGCTTGTTTGATCTTTTGATGTAATCCCATCTTCGGTTCCATTCTTGGGTGTTTTCACGTTCATGGTGATAAA
This sequence comes from Tridacna gigas, assembly GCA_945859785.2. Classification (NCBI taxonomy): domain Eukaryota; kingdom Metazoa; phylum Mollusca; class Bivalvia; order Cardiida; family Cardiidae; genus Tridacna; species Tridacna gigas. The sequence continues at coordinate 56,503,912 of OX244038.2, forward strand.
TTCCCACAACAACGGCTCTTGCAAAACATAGATGATCTTCATTATTAATTTCAATAATCGATTGTTTCTTCTTTGCGAAAACTTTTGAATCCAATACTTCTGTACCCCTAACTCTTTTGCCACTTCCGCTTGGGGGTACCGTATGTGTGATATCAAATGTCATACGGCCATCGTTCAAGACGAATTCCTCATTCGACTGTAGAACTTTTTCATTTTCGTCCAACATAGTATGACTCTCCAACTCCTCCACATATAGAAAGGGAATATGAATTCCCACAGCCAATGAAGGGTGATTGATGCTAATTCTGATCATATCCCTCGATTCAGCCTTTAACTTTTGAACGATTTGTTGGATAACATCGTCAAATAAGACGGTCAACTGCTGTGGTTGTAGCTCATCGAATTCCTTAAAAGACGCCTCCAGTACATGGGAATCCGTATTGAATTTTCTTGACTTCTTTTTTCCCACTTCTTTTAAGGTATATAGACTTTTCATATCCAAAGATTTTTTGTCTTCACTTTCTTCTTCCTTGGGTGAAAATAACCCAGCATGACTTTCTTCTTTCAAAGATTTTCTGTCTTCTTCTTTCAAAGATTTTCTGTCTTCTTCTTTCAAAGATTTTTTGTCTTCTTCTTTCAAAGATTTTTTGTCTTCACCATCACTTTCTTCTTTCAATGGTAAACTTTTTCTCTTTTTGGTTGACGGTGAAAATTTCTCATCACCGGTTTCATCATTACTGCTACTGTCTGGGTAGACTAGGATTCTTTTTCTTTTTTTTGCCGGTAGTAATTTTTTTCTCTTTTTCGACATGGACTGAATTGTCTCATCGTCACTTGTACTGTCTGAATAAGGTACTAGTCTTTTAGACATTGTTTTATGGCTGATTATAAGTCAGACAATGACCCAGAACTCAAAAAATCCTAGCTTTTTTATATCTTTTTTCAGACCAAACGTGTATAAAAAGAGGTGATACGATTGAAATCTTCATCATCCTTCGGAAAGATTTCAAACAGGACAACTGGTAGAAAAAATGAGTGGGTTCAAGCTACAAAGTACAACACCAAAGAGAATGTACCTGTATGTTAACCCATACACTCACGATTATGAGATCACCAATATACCGTCAAGATATCAAGTCTACCATACTGGGAACTACGTGGGATCATTTCTATCCCACCAACATTTTGCAGAAAAAGATGTCTATCGTATCACCAGAGTCCTGGATCAAGCAACATTCGACAAACGCCATGGGGTGAGTGATATGACAACGAATATTTGTTTTACATGCAACAGATCAGGACATTGGGCCAGACAATGTCCAGAAAAAGAAAATCTGATGTGGAAATTCGTCTCTGTCTTTGTGGACCCCTACAGCCACGAGGTCAAAATCTCGTCAACAATGGAGACTGGTGGTGAATTTCAACATATGAAATATGTTGGGGCTCTATTATCCTATAAAGTAGACGAGAATAAACGGAAGACAAGATCGTCACAGACTACAACTTCATTGACTGGAAATCAGATCGAACAGGAGATCGAAAATATGGAGCATGATAACACAGAAATCAACGACACAGAAATCTGTAGAATTCAAGTAGAAATACATGATAACCCGCAACAAAGCTTGCAACAAAGTTCCCAAAAAAATAAACTTTCTTCAGAGGATACTCTTATACTCGATCAAAACAACGAACCCTCTTCACTGTCTGGAGAGGAGCAAAACAACCAACTTTCTTCAGGATCTGAAGAAAAGAAAATCAACGAGAAAAGAGAAAAGAAGAAGAAGAACTGTTTCTTCTGCAAAACAAAAAAACATGGTGCAAAAATCTGTCCAGATATTGTGTTGAAAAATAACAATGACGAACACAATGATGGAAACAATGAAAAAAAGAGGAAACGCAAGAGTGAATGTGAACCTGACATCCCGAAGAAAAAAAGAAAAACACAGTGAGTTGTAAAAAAAATGTGGTAACATTTTTCAAAGAACTGTTTCAAAGAACTGTTTCAAAGAACTGTTTCAAAAAACCATTCATTTATTTCTACAGTTCATTGTTTCATTGTATATATTTTACCAGTTCGATGTTTCATTGTAATGATTATTGTACAGAATGTTTTAAATAAAAGATATAAAAAAACATATAGGACTTGACTTTTTTTTGTTTTTTTGACAATTTGAAGAAAGTAAAAACTTTCTTGGTATTGGGTAGCCCTGAAAAGGGCTGTTTTAAAATTAAAGAGAACGTATTCTTTACCATTTCAATGAAGGATACATTCTCATTAATTTATTCTGCCAACCGCGATGTTCTGTAGGCGGTATCAGCTCTGACAAGTCTGGGTAAATATTACCCATCTTAACGATTGGGGTACGAGTATAAAACTCATACCCTCGTCTTCCAAAAAACTCACGAAGAGCTTTATGTTTTAACCTCTTCCTTTCTTCTATCTCGTCTTGCTTCTTTTCCATAGCCTCTTTTTCCCATTTCTCTTTCATCTCCTTCTTAATCTTCTTGGCGCCAAATAGTCCACAGCAAAATTTCGATAACTTCATCGTGAAATGAATTAATACAAGAATAAAAACGCTGTCTCTTTTATAGCTTGACAGGGGGATTGACCTACTTTGCGTTAGAATTAAAAGCGCGAACGTGGGCGAGAGCATGTAGATAGAATATAACGTACTATATGATCTATCTACAATGTCTAAGAGTATCAAATCCAAAAAAAATGTAACGAAACTAACGATTGGTTAACGTTAATTCCAAGTCAAAGTAGGTCAATCCCTCCACCAAGCTATAAAATCAAAGAACTTCTTCTATAGTCATTCGACTCTCGTTCTCTCGAGCAAGACGAATAAATCATAAAGTACACCAAAGCGAAAAAAAGAATTCAAAATATGGAACAGATAAACCATCAAATAACTGACGCTCTCCAAGACTATTTAAATGCTGGTGAAGACCTGTTGGTATTAAGAAGGCAACTCATAGCAGTTCAAAGACACCTAGAGCAGATAACACAGCCATACAGAGAACTCGGAGAAAAATTACTTGAGCTGTTTATGCAGACAACAACTCCAGAGCTCATATTAGTTGACGTTGAACTCGGGAGAAAGATCACCACGAAGGATGGGACAATGACAATTACAAAAAGAACTGGAAGTCCCATCTGTCATGCGAATTTTGGTTGCTGTCATTAGACGAGGAAAAAAAGACAGTCTAATCTCCAAAAACAGTCCTTTTCAGGACTAACCAAACCTTAGAAAATCTATCTTTAACAATTGTCAATCTCACAGATGTGTTGTTGTACTTTTTTTGCAGAGAGAAAAACTTATTCGCGATAGAAAAACTTATTTAGTGATAGAAAAAAATTTACGATTAAAAAATCTTGCAGAGAGAAAAAACTTTTTTATCGATAGAAAAATTTTTTCAAATAAAAAAAATCTTGCAGAGAAAAAATCTTTCAAAAATCTTACAGAGAAAATTTTAGAAATAGAAAAACTTTATGCTTAAAAATTTTTTATCATAGAAAAAATTTCGGATAAAAAATTTTTTACAATTTTAAAAAAAGTTTTGCAGATTTAAAAAACTAGGGACGAATAAAACTAGGGACGAATAAATCTAAGATCGGGTAAGTCTAGACGAACTGATTTCCGGGAAATGTCGGAAAAAAACCCACACTCAGATCATATAGTCAGGCAATGTATAAAGATCATACTGGTAGGAGCCAAAGAAAAGACTAAGTCCAACGGTGATAGAGAAAGATTGAGACGAACAAAGACGGAGAAAAAAGACTAAGTCCAACGATGCTCTCTGCCTGAACCAGTATGAGAAGGGAATATAGTCCATACCGTGGAAAAAAGACTAAGTCCGACGGTTATAGAGACGAATAAAGACGGAAAAAAGACTAAGTCCAACGATGATCTCTGCCTGAACCAGTATGAGGAGGGAATATAGTCCATACCGTGGAAAAAAGACTAAGTCCGACGGTGATAGAGACAAAGAACAACTCAAAAAAGACTAAGTCCAACGATGATCTCTACCTGAACCAGCATGAGAAGGGGAAAATAACCCATATCGTGGAAAAAAGACTAAGTCCAACGGTGATAGAGAAAGTTCGAGACGAACAAAAGACGGAAAAAAAGACTAAGTCCAACGATACTCTCTGCCTGAACCAGTCTGATCCATTTACCTGAGCCAGATTGTTTACATTAGCCGGAACTACTTTTTTAATCCAACTGTGAAAAAAGACTAAGTCCTACGAGGACCTCTGGCTGAACCATCCTGTGGTGTGATTCACCTCCAATTCGAATTTTGGCGGGAAAACGTCTCGCCCAATCAAAACGCTTGTTTACATCAGCCGGAACTACTTTTTTTAATCCAATTGTGGAAAAAAAGTCTAAGTCCGACGGTAATAGAGACAAAGAACAACTCTCCAAAAAAGACTAAGTCCAACGAGGGTCTCTGCCTGAACCACCTGCCGGAACTACTTTTATTCAAGTAGTGGACTATTTATTATTGTATTTCTACGCGCGGAAGCCGAATTACCGCCAAATCACCGGTGATGCGGCCTCCAGTCCGAGGTTTACCCTCCCGTGGGAGGGTAAACCTCGGACTGGATGGGGCAACCTCGGACTCTGGGAGGGTAGACCTCGGACCGAGTCCGAGGTCTACCCTCCTTTACTACTCTCGATGGATTGGAGATCAAGTGCACAAAACGCGCAGTCTGTACTTGAATCTGCACTGTCCAATGCTTAATAAGATATTAAATGGGCATTAAACCAGACTTCTTTGCGCAAGTCTTTTAGAAAATCTTAGCAAAGACTTGTAATATTCATTCTTGTGCAAAGATTGCACGTTCTGTGCAGTCTGATCTTGATCTAAACTGTCTGAAAAAGGTATATGAATTGCGCTTATAAGCCTAAGGGTTAAAATTTATCGCGTACCATACGTTGAAAGCTCAACAAAGTTCTTCAAGGTTTATCTATGATGACAAAAATGGGCAATATTTTCATATTTCTCAGAGCCAAGAATTTAAACTCGACCTCTATCGTCGGCTACAGCCATCTGATGAGTAAATTTTTTTTTTTACCTTATGGGCTTGACTGAAAAATCGGAAGGTATAGATCTAAGGTCAGGCTGCAAGTTCTGTCCAGCCTAGGCATATCCAGAAATGGTCCTTCTCGTAAAATGGTCAATGGTGGTTCAGGGTTCGTATTCACCAACCATTCTGAAAAACTTTCTTAGTCTAATTATAGATTTAGAAAGTAACAAAACTTCTGATTGGCAAAGCTGTTTGGTTTAACTCTTTCCCAAACAAGCCCTTGTTTTCACGTGTCTGCAGTACAAGTCTTTTGAAAACACTGTGGGAAAAGGAGAAATTGCTCGTAACGAGCAATTTCTCCTTTTCCCACAGTGTTTTCTACCCTATTTGAGAACTTTCTGCCATTTTCATCACATTTAAAATTGTCGTCTGCAAACTCTTTCAATTTGGACCAGTCCAAAATTTGTCGTTTGGGAAAGGGTTAACCGATAAGAAGTTGTGTTAATTTCAAATTTAGAAAATTCTTGAGAATAAGAATGGTTGGTGAATACGGACCCAAGTTAGTGCGTGTTGATAAAATCTTTTTGTCATGATGTTTACTGATAAACATTTCCTCGATTAATTACAAATCCCAGTGTCGCTCGTTCATGAACCTTGCGAGACCTGTAACTCCAGGAAAATATTGATCTCGGTGTCAGATATATAATGGTCAGGTTGTACGCAGGTCGTCGCATTTCCAATTTCGACCCGACTTTGAAAAAGTCTTTGAGACTGATATTGCCGTTTTTTCACTAACGAAATTACAGTGTTTTCCCAGATGGCAGTAAAACTCGATACGCTGATTCTGTTGGCGACTGGACTTTTAATGACATTGTTGTATTCTAGTGTTCGAGCCAATGACCTGGAGGAAGTGAGAAACACCTTTAAATGCAACGATTGCGCCTTTCAAAAATGTCCAGCCCTGATTCGCCCGTGTGAACTGGTCCGAGAGCCCGGTATTTGTTCTTGCTGTCTTACATGTGCCCGTAAAGAGGGGGAGAATTGCGGTATAAATCTTGGACGATGTGGGCGCGGGTTTCAATGCCGACCGGAGCCAGACGATCCTAACCCATTACTATCTTTACTTGTGGATACAGCGATATGCCAACGAATAGTTCCAAAACAGATTTCATATAAAGAAACGGCCCAGGCAAGAAACAAATACGAGTATTAAAACAAGGTATGTATGTCAAGTATTTAAAAACGTTTCAATGTCCATATAGAATGTTTACGGAAGACATAGACATAGATCAAGATCAGACTGCACAGAACGTGCAGTCTGATCTTGGGTCTATGTCGTCCGCTTGTTCAGTCAAGCCTACAAGATATAAGTCTTTCTGGGGCTCAATGGATTGTATTTCCAACCGTCGATAGAAGACGAGTTTATATATTTGACGCTAAAAGAGTTAATTTGCGGAAATGAATATATCAACGGTATTATATTATAATTGGCGTGAAACACACGAAAAGGGGCCTTCGGACATATACGTAAACATGTGTCGTCCCAGATCAGCCTGTGCAGTCTATGACTAATCGACACTTCCCGTTTTTGTGCGATTTTCTGTTTCACGAAAGTCTACTGTATGAAAAAATCTTATTTAGTCGTAAAGTGCCGTCTCGGATTAGCCTGCGCGGACTGTGCAGGCTAATCCGGGACGACACTTTACGCGAATGTCCGAATGTCTCATTTCGCATGTTGCCGGCCATATTCTTTTGGATTTACATGTACCTTGCTTTCTGCGACTTTCCGATACGCAAAAAACTGATGAGCCATGCTCTAGCAAAAGGGGGTTTAATGCATCTCCGTGATGCATTGTAGGCTACCATGCAAGTCATCACATAATTATGAATCCATAAAATCCACTTCGTCCAACAACCAACTTAATCATAAGGTAGAATAGTCCTTTTAATAAATATCAAAAAGTTTCGACACAGATCAGGCTGCACGGACTGCTGACATGGTTCAGTACTTTTTGCAGATGCACTAAGTCCCCTTTTCACAGAGCATTGCTCAGATTTTCAAGGTCTACTGCATTTGTTTTCGGGGGAGAGGGATAATTACATTACATTGAGTTATTCAGTTATTTACAGCTTCGACAATAACTTTGGCTATTGGAAAATAAGAAAATATGAACAGAAAAAAAAACAGAACAGGCATTTTATTCAGCGTTTACATAGTACATTGTCTTTTTAAACTATAAAAATTTCAGTGCGGAATAATGTCACGTGTGTGTATATAAATAATATAAATATCAAAGATGAAGTAAAAATCTGTAGGAAAAAGTGTTTGCCAATCGCTTCCATTCAGAAGAAGAAATTGAGAATTACGGGAAAAAAAGACATCTCAATTTTTGAAACCAGAGAGCAAAAACAAAAAAAAAAAATCCTATGTGAAGAGAAATAGAATGGATGGAGAGAAAGATGACTTAATTACGGAACCCCTAAAGTAACGTGCTCGACTTTTTTTCTATATGCAAATTTCTCACTTTATTTCGTTTTTACGAAATAATATTTCGTATTTACGAAATAATTATTTCGTTTTTACAAAATAATATTTTGTACTTACGAAATACTATTTCGTTTTTACGAAATAATATTCCGTATTAACGAAATAATTATTTCGTATTTACGAAATAATATTTCGTAATAACGAAAAAATTATTTCGTATTTACGAAATAAATACTATTTCGTTTTTACGAAATATTATTTCGTATTTACGAAATAAAGTGAGAAATTTGCATATTAAAAAAAAAAAAAAAAAAGTCGAGCGTGTCACTTTAGGGGTTCCGTATTTAATAGTCAAACCGTGATGGTAAAAATAGTCCAGGTAATTCGTTCAGTTCCCTGGTTGCTAAACGCGTCTGAATGCATTTAAAATTGTAGTATTGCCACGACACTATACTAATTTTTGAACGGACGTACTGCGGCCTCACCGTTGGATGTACCAGTGAACTGCTATAACCCGTTACCACACAACAAAGATGTAGACTTGCCCAAATTGAAAGCGTTTGCAGACGACATTTTAAATGTGGCTGAAATGATGGAATTTTTCTCTGAAAGGGTAGAAAACATTGTGGGAAAAGGAGAAAATGCTGGTTACCAGCATTTTCTCCTTTTCCTGCAATGTTTTCAAGAGGCTTCTTTATCAGGGTCGTTTAAACTCGGGACTGTGTGGTAAAGGGTTAAATAATGAAAGGTTTTCAACGTTGTTTAGGTTTTCCACGCCAAATAAAAACTTTTCAACCGATGCAGTGCCCTTGTTGATAGAAAAAGCATGATTCTAATATCAGAATACCCTGCTACACTTGAAAAAGTAGCGTTCAGCATTTTCAACGCCGTTCCCGCAGTCGCAAGTTGGATCTAATTTCAAATGGTTCAGAAAACGGTCATTATTTAAAATACTGCAGTTATTTCTTATTCTAGCAAGAATGAGAGACGAGTGTCTATTTCCGACAAGGTAGATATTAGGTATTCTATCTGGTTTTGTCTTTCTTCTTAATTTTGACTGTACCCTTTACCACACTATCCCGACTTTTAACGACCCTAAGAAAAAAAAAAAAAACCTTTTGAACACATTGTGGGAAAAGGAGAAAATTCTGGTAACCAGCATTTTCTCCTTTTCCCACAATGTTTTCTTTCCTATCAAACACAAATTGCATCATTTGAGCCACACTGAAATTGTCGTCTGCAAATGTTTTCAATTTGGACAAGTCTACATTTTTGTCGTCTGGTAAAGAGTTAAAGGAACCAAATGTTGTACAATTGCTGATTTCTTGCTCTAGGTTATTCCAAAGAGAAATTGAAGAAGGAATACCAAAACTTTTGTAACAATCGTGTTCTTGCTTGCACATTGTCGTAATTTTGGCTGTTTCTTAATTGGTATTGAGACCTATTGCCAACCACTGGAGGTATAAGTTCAGCTATGTATTGCGGATCAAGATCACTTGATACTTTGTACATGAAACATAGTTTCGTATTTTTCCTTCTGGAAGATAAAGTTTCCCACCCACGTTCTTTATACAGATTTTCAAGAGACACTGATATTGTAAGGCCTGTTACGATCCGCGCAGCTTCATTTTGTATCTTTCTACTGAATCAGAACACAAAACTGAAATAACCATCCCATAGGCCTACTATGGAAGAGTACTCTAGAATTGGTCTGACATACGATAGGTTATTGTTTATATAGTCGTTCCATTGGCCTGTACCACTGAAAGTTAATCCCAAATGTTTATGTACATTTACTGTCTATATCTGAATATTGACGAAAACTAGCGATGGTTCGTTAAATTTTTTGTGGGGTAGAAAATCTGACGGCGTCTTTTTTTATCTGGACTGAAATCAACCAACCATTGTTTTGCCCACATTGACACAATTCTCAAATCATGATTTACTATACTCTCTATATCACTTAAAACTCTTAACCACACAAGAAAAAATGTATTATTGTCCAAACTGAAAGCAGTTTGCTGACGACAATTTAAATATGACTCAAATGAGGAAATTTCTCTATGATAGGGCTGAAAACATTGTGGGAAAAGGAGCATTTTCTCCTTTTCTCACAATGTTTTCAAAAGGCTATTTCTTCAGGGTCGTTAAAACTCGGGACTGTGTGGTAAAGGGTTAATGACGTTGCGGAGTAATACAGGGAACTGTCGTCGGCATACAGTCTAGTTAGGCTTAACCCTTTCCCAAACGATGAATTTTAGACTGGTCCAATTTGAAAGAGTTTGCAGACGACAATTTTAAATTTGATGAAAATGACAGAAAGTTCTCCAAAAGGATAGAAAACACTGTGGGAAAAGGAGAAATTGCTCGTTACGAGCAATTTCTCCTTTTCCCACAGTGTTTTCAAAAGACTTGTACTGCAGACACGTGAAAACCAGGACTTGTTTGGGAAAGGGTTAATAGATAGCATGTAATGTCATTTACGTAAATAAGGAATGAAAGGACCCGTTAAATACATTTTTCTCTAACAACCCGCTGAATCATGAGGTGGAATGGTCCTTAAACATGCGGAAAATTTACCAATAGTAAAAAAGTTTCGACCAAGGTCAGCCTGCGCGGACTGTGCAGGCTGACCTGGTCTTTAAGTTTCACTGATGCACTGAACCCCCGTTTTCACAAAGCACGGCTCATATGTCCAGAATCTTGCCATGATACCATGATACCCATCTTCGCAAGCCAAGGTGACGATCTCTACATGGATCTTACCCCTTGGCTGATCGAGTCGAAATTTGTTAGCCTCGCGATACGAGTAATCATTGGTTGCAGTCAGGACTGAAAGCACCAATCCAATAGCGCGTTACATTTGCTATCCAACATCAGCAGAACGTAAATAAAAAAGACCACAGGAGAAAGTTGTCGGATATGCTGCCGGGAATTATAACCAACAAAATACAGACGAACAATATTTTCTTAAACATTCACTGTCACAAATCAATTAAATGAAGTTTTAGGATATGTCCCAATACCAGATGACGGGCTGTCAAAGTAAGTGTGTGGCCTCTGCTTCGCAAAATTTAACAAGATTTCGAAAATGGATTTTGACTTGATAAATCGGCTGTCAAGTTTGCAATCTGAAAAGCAGTCAATTGTTGGCGAATTACGGAGAAAGCATGCTGAACAAACTATAATTGGACCAAACCTTAGTGGCCAATTGTCAAGGACCCTCGTTAGAACAACAACACCGAAGCGGTGTTTAGCCCAACACCTAGAAAGGTGAAAAAGCCTTTGGCCATAGTCAACGAAATGCCGAAAGAGTTATGATACGCGACGTTTGATTGGTTTTCGATGACGTAAATCTAGGGGTAATAACAACCAAAATCCAGTAGGTGGCGCTTCGCCGTGCTAACAAATTTCGACTCGATCTGTCAAGGGGTAAGATCCATGTAGTAATCGTTACCTTGGCTTGCGAAGATACATAGTACCATGTATCTACCAAGCTCGAAACTCAAAATTAATGTTATCTTACCGCTGAGCCCAGTAGATATCATATATAACACATTTTTATGTCGTTATACCGAAATACTTATTCATCATAGCGAAATATGATTTCTAGGAAATGAAATAAACATTGGTTTTGAGCATATGCTAATTTGAGAAAACAAAAAGGTCAGTGCGGAATACTCATTAGTATTCGTTTGCCATGAATCTACTGTACATTAACCCTTTCCCACACAATCCCGACTTTTAACGACCCTGAAGAAGCCCTTTGAAAACATTGTGGGAAAAGGAGAAATGCTGGTAAGTGACCAGCATTTTCTCCTTTTCCCACAATGTTTTCTAACCTATCAGAGACAGAAATCATCATTTTAGCAACACTCAATTTGTTGTCTGCAAATGCTTTGAATTTGGTCTAGTTCAAAAAATTGTCGTTTGGTAAAGAGCTAACAAAGAATTATGTCGTTTTATCGGAAAGGGATTTCGTTAAAACGAATTATTATTCCATTAAAACAAATTTTATTTCGTTACAACGAATTTTGTATTTCGTTTAATCGAACTTCTCTTTCGAGATAACGATAAATCATTTCCTTTTACCGAAATAAGATTTTGTTTAAACGAATTTATATTTCATTTTATTGAATTAGCATTTCGTTATGATGAAATAAAAAAAATATGACAGGCACACTCACGGAGCTCCACAAGTTGGCACATCCATTCGCTTTATACTGTGTCTAACTGATTATAATGTACATTGTATATGAGTCATCGTCTGCGAAAAGGGGCTTGGGGGTTACCGAGTCATGTCGGCCTGAACACACTGCGCAGGCTGACCTGTGTCGAAACTTTTGCCATTGGTAAATTGCCTTTATGTCAAAGGACCATTTTACCTCATGATTCAGCCTGTGTGCTTGGTATATTGCATTGCGAATATACATTAACCCTTTACCACACAATCCCGAGTTTTAACGACCCTAACATAGAAGGCTTTTGAAAACATAGTGGGAAAAGGAGAAAATGCTGGTAACCAGCATTTTCTCCTTTTCCCACTATGTTTTCTACCACATCTAAAACAAATTCCATCATTTGAGCCACATTGAAATTGTCATCTGCAAATGCTTTCAATTTGGACCGGTCAAAAATTTTGTCGTTTGGTAAAAAGTTCAAGCCCCTAAGAGCTTCTATGAGCTTCACTCATACCTTTTGCTAGATAATTATTCGTTGATCTGTATCTTTCTGTATGTTTCAGACAAGACATTTATCGGCTGACAAAACCGCATCAAGAACTTTTTGCTCATTACTACATTTCATTGAAGCTTTCAACTGAACGAGATTAAACTGCGAAAATACAACTAGCTGTCACCACTCCACGAAAAAACAACAACACATATCTACGAATGTCAGGAAGCGACGGAAATTTAGACAACCTCCCACAAAGGACAAAAAGAAAAAAAAAAACGACGGAAATGCAATAACAACAAAGAAACTACAATTTGTATTCCAATGTATGATATTGTCGTTCATATTCTACAACAAAATTAATCTGTTTGACCGTCTTTAATTCAAATTCCAATTATAGCATTCTGATTAGCTGAGACTTCCTGTCCCAGCCAATCAGGAGACTGATGTTGGAATAGAGAAATAGACTCAAAATTTAGAAAGGTTGATGAAAATGACGCCGTGGCTTTTTGTGCATACCAAAAAACTATCGACGGTGTGCACACAAAACTATCCCCGAACGATTTGTCTCTCTTGTTCTTCTGACATTGTCTCACCCTGTTATATCCTTGGAATATTGAATTAATTTAGAGACGAGAACATAGGATTTGCGGACGGAACAGAACCAAGATCAGACTGCACAGAACTTGCAGCCCGATCTTAGATTTATACGCTCGCTTTTAGTCAAGCCTATGAGATAAAAATCTATATTAGATATGCCGCAAATGATGGCATTTGCTTCTAAAACAGTTGCAAACATGGTTGGAAAATGAGAAAATGCTGGTTATCACCATTTTCTCATTTGCGCACAATGTTTTCAGGAGCGTTCTTTCTCAGGGTCGTTAAAAACAGGGTTGTATGGTATGGGATTGATAAGAGGGAAAAGCGACTTTAGCAAACTGAAACAACGACTCGTAATACGAAAGCAGAGATTCAAGATCAGACTGCACGTTCTATGCCGTCTGATCCTGACCTAGACTGTTTGCAATAGCATAGTGAGTCGCGTTTAGAAGTCTAAGGCTTAATTTGAAAAAAACAAAGGAGAACAGCCATTGCCCTGTTGACATTTGACCACAGATGGACAACCGTGAAAGTAAAAAGAAAACGGGAGTGCTTAATTAACAAAAATATAGTCTTTTATTATGAAAAGAAGAAAAAAATGGCTATTTCTATAAGTAAACCAAAAGGCGAAAAGTTTAGATTTCAATACAAAACGACATTTTAGATGTAGACCAAAGAAATGAGAATTAATTGTCGTATATAAATGCATTTCCCTGAAAATCTGTAGTTTCAAAAATAAATTATTTTTTCGACGAAGGAACGTGTTTGACCTCCGATTTGTTTATTCATTTTTTTCTTTTGTTTCTTTCTTTAGTCTTTCCCTCCTATCTTCCCCCATCCTTCCTTGCTTTCTTCCTTGCTTCCTTCTTTCCTCCCGCGTTCCACCCCTCCCTCCCTGCCCCCTCTTTCCTTCTTTTCTATGATATGATAAACACACCGCACCTCTATTATTGGCATATGGTCAGCTACTCACTCTAGGTGTCACACCGGTAACTTTTTGGCTAATTGAAAATAGAGTAAAAATCACTCTCTTCGACTGGCTGCTGCTGATTCCCTGACGAAGCGGGAGCCTAGCAGTTTTTTCTATCAAATATATGTCCAATGTCCTTCACAGAAAGGTGCAGAAAATGGCATCATGAGCAATGAACTTCTTTGCTATTCCTCTTCATCACCCCTCAGAAAATGGATGTCTAGGCCCTCACTGGTGATAGACCATGCCTCTTTGCCAAGTCACACACAAAAAATAGTCCTGAAAGAAATGCAAAAAAGGCATTTATTCTCTGTAGAAATAATCAAATCAACTTCAGAAACACATTTTAGACTGCCCTATCATCTTTCATGATAAAACAGTGTGGCAGAAATGCTAGATATCAAATTTTCAAGTGGGACTACTTTTGGGTACTTCGATCCGGAAGCATTCCATTCTGGTGTTACACCTCTAGTGGTCACAATCTTTAGTTAGATACATGTTGAAGTAGAAGTTCAACCAACTGATCGCTTGTGTAAACAGTGTCTTCCGCCGTTTTGATATAGTAATCCTTAAGCTGCTAATCGCGACCCACTGACCTTTTGCGGACAGTGTAGATCAAGATCAGACTGCACTGTCCGATACGGTATTTTCTTTCCGGTGAAATCGACTTTGAAAACGCAATGTTTGGGCTTTTAGTATTGAATAGAAATTTGTGTTTTATTTATTCAGCAGCTTAAGTGGTAATATTCTTCCTTAGTATTTACGTGTTGTCTAGGTTTCATCAGTATTTGACCAACTGGGTCTTGCATGGTTCAGTGCCGAAAGTGTAAGTTTCGTAACCTGAAGGCCCAGGATTCGATCCCCATCCGAAGGTATGCGTTTTCGTCCTAGTACCATTTGGTCTGACACTACAGAGCTTAAGCCTGGTACTGGCGAAACTGCGGACATACATTGATAAGTGAGCTGTTGCCATTATAAGGCTGAATTAATGTTGAAAGTAACATTAAACATCATTCAGTCAGTAAGTACTATCCTGAAGCACTCGTCACAACTCGGCCGATTCTGTACCTACATCTAACCTCGTCCGTATAAAGGAGACCAATCACATGATCTTAAACATGGCGGCGTCCCTGTAGATCGCTTAGCAACGACATGAACAATCACGATGAAGTTATTCACTTCTATCAATCTGTCGATGAAGCTCCCAACGGAATTGATAAACTACAATAAAATTTGAATGGATCAACTGTTTGCTGACTGAAATATTCTTAGAAAGATAACGATAGAAAATTTACTCATGTTTTCTTTTTTCAGAGCAGCCTTGCAATTTTAATAACGGTAAAGCGGTGTGCTTCCGGAGATGTGCGAAATGTACCGTGTAGGTGCATATCAAGCTACAGATACAGCCGAGGGATTTGATCACCGGATCACCCGAGGTATGCCGAATGATCCTGAAGGTCACTGCAGTTCCTTGTTTAACCATCTACCACACAATCCTGTGAGACATATAGACACTTGAAAACTTTGTGGAAAACGGAGAAAATGCTGGTTACCAGCATTTTCTCCGTTTTACCACCATATTTTTTTTTTAACCTTTAGGCTGCTCAGCGCGACTCACTGACCTTTGGCGGTCAGTGTAGACCAAGATCAGACTGCACAGAACGTGCAGTCTGATCTTGAATATACACTGTCCGATAAGGAGATATCTTTCCCCAAAAAATACCTTTGAAAGAGCAAAGTTTGGGTAATTACTATTCGCTTGAAAGTTTTATTTCACTTATTCAGCAGAATAAGGGTTAAACACTCTAGGACAAATCCCATCGTCTGGGTCACATTAAATATGTCCTCTACAAATGCCTTCGATTTGGACGAGTCTAAAATGTTCTCGTCTTGTGAATGGTTAAGACCCCCCCCCCCCCATCCCCCACGAGGCCAGTAATCCCTTGATGACGAAACCTCATGTGCGGTCTGATCTGGAATATACACAGTCTACTTCTTTTGCATCATGTAGATATTCTAGCCAAAACCACTATCAAACAGGATTTTTGATTTCTTTTTTTTTTCTGAATGAAAATTAATATCTTTTTTCAACAATAAAGCGTTCAAAGGGTTAGAGGTGGCCTTTGAAGTAAGAGATTAAAAAGAAACTTTGCCATAAACTAAACGGATGACTCATTTTCTGTTATTGTGGAATTTCCTACCCCGTTACACTCGTCACAACTCGGCCGATTGCGTACCTACATCTAACCTCGTCTGTATAAGGGAGGCTTCCATTTTGAACTACCAATCACATGATCTTAAACATGGCGGCGCCCCTGTAGATCGCTTAGCGACGACATGAACAACCACGGTGAAGTTATTCACTTCTATCGATCTGTCGATGAAAGCTCCTAATGGAATTGATAAACCACGCTAAAAATTGAATGTACAAACTGTTTGCCGACTGAAATACTCTTAGAAAGATAACGATAGAAAATTTACTCATGTGTTCTTTCTAAAGAGGAGCCTTACAATTTCAATGACGGTAAAGCGGTGTGCTTCCGGAGATGTGCGAAATGTACCGTGTAGGTGCATATCAAGCTACGTGATACAGCCGAGGGATTTGATCACCGGATCACCCGAGGTATGCCGAATGACCCCGTTATTAACGGAGAAGCTGTCATCACGTGACAAATTGTAAATACATTTTGAGCAAACTCGCTCGTCACACGGCTCTGTTGGTTTGTTTGAATAGTGCTATTGCTTTCAACATTATTTCAGTCTTAGCAATGTGACAGCTCACAGAGTAACGTGTTTCCCGGGTTCGACCGGTTTTAGACTGAAGCGTTAAAATGCTTTGTCCATGGGCACTCCAACGAGCAACTTAGTGCCTCGGTAAGGGAGGGAAACTCAGGACCTTCTGATTACCCATCAAATATCCTAACCACTCATCCATGCTGCATCCTCCTATCACGACAAAAAATATATCTCAGCCAGAAAAAGCACTCGTTCACCAATTCTGAAGTCATGGTTTCGAGTCCCCGTGATGATCACAATTTTTTAGGAGTATGATTCAATATCATCCTATTAACTCTTTACCAGACGACAAAATTTTAGACAGGTTCAAATTGAAAGCATTTGCAGACGACATTTTCAATGTTACCCAAAATATTAAATTTGTCTCTCAAAGAGCAGAAAACATTGTGGGAAAAGAAGAAAATGCTGGTTACCAGCAATTTCTTTTTTTTTCCCACAGAGTTTTCAAAAGCCTTCTTCCTGAGGTCGTTAAAAGTCGGGATTGTTTGGTAAAGGGTTAAGACTAGACATTTACGTTTTAATGATATAACCTAATCGAGTTCCAAATTTCTTCAACTGGAAATCTGAGTGAAAATGTAGTTATAAATCGCTTTAACTCATCTCAGTCGGTACAGAATTCTAAAGTCATGGTTTCGAGTCCCCGTGAGGACGATAATTACATGCTTGCGGGGGGGGGGGGGGGGGGGTTTATATTTTTTATCCAAAAGAAGATTAAACATTTACGTTTAACTGATATTACCTAATCAAATATCAAATTTCTTCAACCGAAAAATTTAAGTCACAATCTAGCTGTAAGTCGCTTTCACCCTTCACCAAACAACAAATTTACATACTTGTCCATATTAAAAGCATTTGCAGACGACAGATTAGATGTGTCTAAAGTGATTAGAGTTGTCTTTGAAATGGTAGAAAACAGTGCGGGTAAAGGGAGAAAATGCTGATTACCAACATTTTCTCCTTTTCCCACAAGGTTTTCAAAAGCACTGTTTCTCAGAGTTGTTAAAACTCAGATTGTTAAGTAAAAGGTTAACTCTTGTCCTGCTATATTACTTAATTGAAACTTTCAAGCCGATGGTAAAAACCAAAATGTTGGTACATGTATTTCAAAGTTATGGAGGCTGGGGAAATATCTCCGTATCGGACAGTGTAGATCAAAGATCAGACTGCACGTTCTGTGCAGTCTGATCTTGATCTATACTGTCCGTAAAATGTCCGTGAGTCGCGCTTAGCAGCCTAATGGCTAAAGTAAATTTTATCATGCACGAATATTTCAACAGTAAAGTAGATTACTAGCATGCTGAATTACTTCAGATTTAAAGCTATTATGCGAGTGTCTGAGAAACGCAAATGCCAAAGAAATTTTCACTTTATGACTGGAAATTCACCTAATACGCATTACTGTGACCTTTCTGTCCGAATTCGAGCCGAATAAATTATAACGTACACAAAATATGATTTTGCATGCATCCCTGACTTTTTTTTTTCATAATTTTGGAAAGTTCACATTGGCAGCTTGGCAGTCTGATCTGATCCTGCTTTCCTTGATTCCCTTTTGCAAGTTTTTGCCCATGTTTGTTCGTTCCTTTTAACATTATTTTGGTCATATCGCAGCGGCTGCCACACCTAACCATACTTTCCTGGAGTTTCTTTGATAAGGGCTTCGTGCAACATTATTTACAAGCCGCGGGCTGCTTTCCCACATTGACATTTTTCAAACATCGTTCAGCCGAGAGAACTGAATGACATCCCGTCATAATGTACTATCATCAATACTCGGAAAGAATGTGGCTGGGCCGGGACTCGAACCGGCGACCCATGGTTTGAAGCCCTTACGCTACCTCCTGAGCTAATAGGGCTCGACACACATTGGAGTATCAATTATTTACGACACACTGAAAATTGTTCAACTCTTTACCAAACGACAAAATTTTGGACTGGTCCAAATTCAAAGCATTTGCAGACGACAAAATAAATTTGACTCAAAAATTTAACCTAGATTTGGGAAGGGTAGAAAACATTGTGGAAAAAGGAGAAAATGCTGGTTACCAGCATTTTCTCCTTTTCCCACAATGTTTTCAAAAGGCTTCTTTCTCAGGGCCGTTAAAAGTCGGAATTGTGTGGTAAAGAGTTAATGTAACAAATAACGGTCTCATATAAAAAAGGAAAACGCATACATTTTTACCTACAGAAAAAACATTAAGGGAAAAAGAGCAACTGCTTATTACAGGTAATAAGCAATGTTCTCAATAAGTATTCTTGGACAGGAAAGGAAAAGCTATGTTTGTTCAGTAAATGGTACATCAGTACATTTCCCATTTACAAAATATTACGCAGAGCCCCCCCCCCCCCCCCCGAAAAAAAAAAAACGTTTTATTCCATTAGTTATAGAAAGGTCAAGCAAAGGTTTAACTTCGCTCTCAGATTACAAAAAAAAAAAACCCAAATAATTTCATTTTGTTAACCCTTTAACCCTTAGGCTGCTTAGCGTGACTTGGGGCGCTTTAAAGTTTTATGTATGAATACACTTGGGTAAAAACATTGAGACACAATGAGAAATTGCTCCTGCTCGATATGAACAAATTCTCCTGTCACCTTAATGTTTTCCAAAACGAAAAACAAAGGTCTGCTTCATGACGAACCGAAAAAGAAAAAGGTAATCTTCAGGTCGCAGTGCTATGCATATGAGGGAAATATGCCAAGAGGAATGCGAAGATGATCTGGAATGAAATACGTGACATGCTTATTAGTTTATCATGCTGGGTAAGGGAAATAGCTGACATTCACGCGAAAGTCATCAGTCATCTTTATTGATCCTTTACCAAACGACAAAACTTTGGACCTTTCCAAATTCACAGCATTTGCATACGACAAATATGACGCAGCTAAAATGGTGGCACTTGCCTCTGAAAGGGTAGAAAAGATTGTGTGGAAAAGGAGAAAATGCTGGTTACCAGCATTTTCTCCTTTTCCCACAATGTTTTCAAAAACCTTCCTCCTCAAGGTCGTGAAAACTCGGGATTGTGTGGTAAAGGGTTAAAACATTAGAAGTTGCAGACGCCTTTCTTTCGCGACGCACCATAATGCAAATATTGTGACTACAGGGTACCAAGAACCTTCTCTTTTGCAACAGTTCTTTTCCAGATCGTCGCCCAGTTCTAAAAGTGTTTAAACTACCTTTCAGGTTTTCGAGAAGTCGACTAAAGATTTAAGTCTAAATGACCTATTTGTTTTAGCTTCAAATGGATCCAATCTTCGCCAGTTAGTCTGAAATGTTACCAACTGATTATGTTAAATTTATCTCTACCAACAAACACATAGTTTTTCAGTAATTTCGTAATTTCAATCTAGAGATATTCCTAATTATAACTTTGAATTTCAGTCTAAAAGTGCGCTCATGAATCTAGTGCAACTGAAGGACAATTACTGTTGGAAAATACGGACTTTAGGCAATTTACGTCCATTTTTTCCCTATCATTTACTTTCAAAACACAGTCGACGATAAGTACAATTGCAGTTTAAGCTAACAGATTTGGAATAATGCATTGCATTAAATGGAGCACTGATTAGAATGATTATTCACTACTTTTATGGCAAAAAAATTGGTATGATAAAGGTAAGATTTTCAGAAAAAAAGAGAGCAAATACCTGTCTTTTTCTCTGTGCACTAGCGGCATGCCTTGGCTCTTCATAAGACCACAAGCATGTGTTTCCTGCCAGGCTTGGGCACCATTGCCTTCATCGGAGATGAGGACTTCGTTGTGTTATAATAACTGAATGACTAACTTTATTTCATACTCAGACAACATTACATTTATTTTTCATAGATAAAAGAAAGATTGTGTAAACAATGTAAAAACACTAATATTCCTTTTGATGGATAAAGATGATTTGTCAAAGCGACGTCAAATTGGTCTGAAGTCGTGCGCCGGGTAGCCATTACTGAAGTCGTGCGCCGGGTAGCAGTTAGAGGTGCTTTTCAATCTTTTGTAAGTTTTTACTCGATCATTGTACTTTGATGAAATTTGTAGCATGTGTCAATGACATATCCAATAAAACGTCACCAGATTTTGGTATCAAACTGTTGATAAATAGTTGAGTTATGAGAAAAGTCTACATACTTACTGGACATCCCTCGTAGGTCCACTGGTATCATTTTGCAAACGAATTAACTGTATTATTGAAACTTGATGTCAAACCTGAACATTCAACAAAACTAACAGCGCTAAGGGAACGTCTCCCATATGGACCACAGGTGGCGGCGAGGACCAGATGGAAAATCAATCAATAAGTTAGGCAAGCTTCTAGGAGGGAAGCTTGTGCTATGTATAGACATGTAAGCTTGGTTATTTATATACTACAGACTCTATCACTTAACGGGTATCACAAATTTTCGAAGATTTATATACAGCATGCAACACACGAAAAGGGCCATTCGTTCATATGCGTAAAAGTGTGTCGTCCCAGATCAGCATGTGCAGTCTGTGACTAAGCCGAGACGACACTTCCCGTTTTTGTGCGATTTTCTGTTTCACGAAAGTCTGCTGTATGAAAAAATCTTATGTAGTCGTAAAGTGTCGTCTCGGATTAGCCTGCGCTGACAGCGCAGGCTAATCCGGGACAACACTTTACGCAAATGTCCGAGGTCTCATTTTGTATGTCGCGGGCCATATGAACATTTCGGACTATTCATATGCTATTTGCTGTATTATATATTTGCTCCATGCAGGGTCAAACGATATAAGCCACGCTGTGGCAAAAGGGGGCAAAATGCATCTCCGTGATGCATTATACCAAGCAAGACATCACGCAATGAGAGCCATTTTTCAGTTATCTCCCCGATTCCTCTCCAGTACTACATTGGTCCTGATAAGGAGATTACTTGGATTTTATCCTTGATTTTCTTGCACTACACAAATATGTTCTTGAGATAATATCTCTGCTAATTCGGGTTAGATTGTTTTACAAATCGATATATATTATATAAGCATTTTTCTGCTGATTGAGAGCATGATTTGCTTTGATACCTTACATACGATCATAAATCAAATCATTTTTATCGCAACATCCCCAAGGGAATCAAGGATAAAAGCAAAGGAACACAGGTAAAAGGATAAACTGGTACCCGTTGTATCTCCCGTGGCCGTCCGATAGACAACAGGCAACACCCGATTTATTGACGGCACGTATTGGTTTTCACATGTACCAAATCCACCAATCAGACAGCTCGTAGCAGAATGCCTTATTTTGTTTTAAAATAACCGAGCAATATTCTATCTTTGGCTAAGATTTTCATGATAGACAAAGATTTTTCTGACCACAATCAATTTATCAAAATCATTAAAGAATTTAATCTTTATCAATAATGTCTATTTCTGTGCATAAATAAGATTATGATTTAAATTTCCAAGTCTCGCGTTATCTCATGAAATCTCGAACCGGGCAGAAACTCGACTTGTAAGCATTGGGTGTTACCTGTTGTTGATACGAAGATCGATAACAGGCTGCCAGTTTAGTAAAAGGACCAATCTGTTATTTGGTTACCCTTAGTATTTATCTGGCAAGGGAGATAATTTAATTTACAGGAATGGCCCTCATTAGGGATACTTAAAATCCACTTTGTCTAACAGCCGACTATACCAAGAGCTAGAATGGTCCTTGCACATGCAGACAATTGAACAATAGCAAACAGTTTCGGCCCAGGTCAGCCTGCGCGGACTGCGCAGGCTGACCTGAGTCGATGCTTTTTGGCAGATGCATTAAGCCCCCTTTCCACAGAGCATGGTTGATTTAGATTTACCTCTGACAGGGCGACATAATTAACGCCGTGAACGATAACACGAAAGAGTGTTCGGTTTTGAGGATCGTGTGACAAATGTCGTTGACGCTTATTTGATCATGTGACAGACAGGTGCGCGATCGGGAGTCTGCTCTATACTTCCAACAGTATCTTGTCCAAGTTGTGGAATAAAAGTACTTTTTCCGCCCTCTAGAAATGATTTTTCTTGTGTTTCCTGATCTTGATAAGTGTCACAATATCACATACTAGTAATTTATTGCCAATCTAGATCTATTTGTGTGTTGTGCTTATCATTACATGTGGTTATCCATACTGTGCGTTGATAATTTCAAAGTCACCTGCTGCCAATAAATTTTCAGAAACTTCCCAATGCCTAACACGACGAAAAATGCGTTTGGGGATACGGTGGATTGGAATCAGAGAGCATGAAACAATGTATTTTTATAATTACAATGCTAAAATATGACTAAATATGACACAAAGGATTGTCAGTAGAAGTCACTGTGACCTTGACCTCTGGTCTACTTAACTTCAATCCATTAGATACCATCTGCATGCACGCTAGATGCTAAATCAGAGGTCCTGCGTGGCTCCCTGGTAAAGTGTAGGACTCGTAATCTGGAAGCCCATGGATCGAGCCTCAATCGAAGCACTGGATGTTTCGTGGCAATGTCCTTGGGCATCATACTTCAGAGCTCTAATCTAGTACTGCTGAAACCAGGACATACATGAATATAATTATGTGAGCTGTCGCCGTGATATAACAGAAATAATGTTGAAAGCAGCGTTATACACGATTCAGATTTAATCAATCATGGTGAATTTCATTTTAAAGTTTGAAGGTTTTTTTTTTTTATGTCGTGAATATTAAACTGTACTGATCAAGGGACCGACCATAAGACGATCTCTGACCGACTGACTGACATTCTTCTTCGAAGGAAGGGGCCAATGAAAGTACGCTATATATCTAATATGAAACGCCTGTGTATCTAAATATGATGAGAAATATAAGCTTTCTAGACTACTGATATCAAATGACCATTATTTTCGATACAATTTGATAGTTTACATATTAACGTACAAACTTTTTCGGTATAGCTGACCTACTTCTTGTTATTGGTATATTGGGATAAATGAATAGCAACTTGCAATTGGTTAAAAATGTAGGTATGTTTATTTTGCGGGCACATGCAGGACTATTTTCAGGCTTGCTTATTTTCATTCTAACATTTGGCTCTGTAAACACAGTGCAACGGAAGCATGGTAAAATCGACGTCATTCTATATTCTCTGTTGAGTAAGAATTAATCCGCTTTTGTATACTAAGTATAAATTTGTTTTTCTTTTTTTCAAGACTTGGTAATGTTAGTTCTCTAATCGAAATAATCGCCCTAGTGGTTTATTCATTGCCCATCATAACTCACAACCGTGGTTTATTGAACGATAAACCACGGTAGAAAGAAGATTATTTCATAATTATATATCTTCATATTGAACCACGAAAGAGTTTAAATATTACTATTCTATTATTTCTTACGCCGTCTATCTTTACTTAAATCTTTACCAAACGACAAAATTTTAGATCAGTCCAAATTGAAAGCTTTAGC
Organism: Tridacna gigas; assembly: GCA_945859785.2. Taxonomy (NCBI): domain Eukaryota; kingdom Metazoa; phylum Mollusca; class Bivalvia; order Cardiida; family Cardiidae; genus Tridacna; species Tridacna gigas. Next base: position 56,527,878 of record OX244038.2, read on the forward strand.
AGACGAAAAAATGTTACTCAAGAATTGAATTTTGTTGTGTAGAAAACATTGTGGGAAAAGGAGAAAATGCTGGTTACCAGCATTTTCTCCTTTTCCCACAATATTTTCAAAGGGCTTCTTTCTCAGGGTCGTTAAAAGTCGGGATTGTGTGGTAAAGAGTTAAAGGATATTTCTTGTTTCGACCTATCATAAAAACAATACGGAAAATGGATTTAACGGTATTGAAATAATTTTAGAGGAACAGAGTAAGGATTTATTACAGTCTAGCATGCACCTAGGAGACACCCGAAATAAGCTTGCTTTACCCTTTATCACACAATCCCGACTTCTTACGACCCTGAGAAAAAAATCCATTTGAAAACGTTGTGGGAAAATGAGAAAATGCTGGTTACTAGCATTTTCCCCCTTTCCCACTATATCTAGTACCTGTCGCAAAACAGATGTTCATTTTTTTTTTTTGTCACATTTATTTCGTCGTCTGCATTTGCTTTCAATTTGGACAATTATAAAAAGAGTTCAGACAGGTCCTTGCTTAGAACAGTAAGATTTCAACTTATTCTTTTCTTACAATTCCAAAACAAATTTCAGTTTATCCGTCACATTTAGTTTATCGTTTGCGATTGCTTCCAATTCGGATATTTCTAAAATTTTGTCGTTCTGTTCTGACAGGTACTTGATTAGAAAAGTAATACTTCAACATATTTTTTTCCTACGATTCCAAAGAAAAAAAAAAAAAAAAAAATTCAGTTTTTCAGCCACATTTATTTTGTTGTCTGCAAAAGCTGTCAATTTGGACAAGTCTAAAATTTTGTCGTTCGATAAGAAGTTAAGACAGGTGCGTGCTTTGAACAGGCACGTTTCAACATTTGCCTTCTCCTTGAACTTGTAATACGCTTCTTTAGCATAGATTGCTTTCTCTATAAAGTAGATCAGTAAGACATATTTAGCTGTGCAAGAAAATACATGGATCCAGCAAACGGTTTTCTAAAGGTGTCGACAATATATGAGCCATGCTCTGGCAAAAAGGGCCTTAATGCATCTCCGTGATCCATGATACCAAGGCATTCATTACACAATTATGGATCTATAAAATCCATTTTGTCCCGCAACCGACAGAATCATGAGGTAGACTGGTCCTTGCACGTACAAAAAATTAACCAATAGCGAAAAGAATCGACCCAGGTCAGCCTGGGTCGATTCTTTTCGCAGATGCATTAAGTTCCCCTTTTCCCAGAGCATGGTTCATTTTTGTATAGATCTGTAAATTTAAGGGTCAGTCCATAATATGATTATGCCTTCTCTAACTTGTCAAAGGGTTAATCATGATATATTACTGAAATTAAAACAAACCTGGCGTGTTAGGTATTAAATTCAGTTTTTCTAATCTTGATGAATATGCCAGAGATATCGTGAAGGATCCGATTACAGCTAAAATCATTTCGAATGTGTCTCTTATTTCTAAAATTAAACTCAGTCCTTAATATCAGATCAGCAGAAAAAAAGATTACGCGTTGCAGAACACAATACATAGTCTTTTTATTGTTGTTCTATTTTTAAATCAGGACAGAAATGCAAACACTAAGTTTATCGTGTTTAAAAACTTTATGGTACCAAAAGTTAGATTTTGTTTCTGTAATTACGAAATCTGGCTTCTTGCCATCGATCAAGTATCATTTGTTTTGAAAATTTTCGACGGAAGTGTATCATCTAGAGAGGCCACATCTACTTGCGGAATATGAATTGTGCATGTGCTCATGCTCGTATACAACATACAAATGTCTTGCCTCGAAATACGTAGTGCTCTGGTTTTACGTAATAATCTTTTTAACTGGACTATAAAAGAAGAAAATAACAACATGGTGTCTTGTTTAAAACTATTCACATGACATGTATTTACGTTTGTACCTGCTTGCCCTATTTTCTCTGCCAACAGAAAACACTGAAAAGGGTGTGAATGAGACTTTAAACAAAAATATTAATTTTTAAAAAAGAACACACGCCGAAAATTCGACGGATGTTTCATCTTGTTTCATTTAGCCTTGAAAGTCTTTACGTCTTGATATCCCTAAGATGTTGTTGTTGTCGCTAAAACATCAACAATTTGATAGAATATGCTGCAATTTGATATTATAAATGCAATCAATACAGGAATTAACCCTTTACCACACAATGCCGACTTTTAACGACCCTGAAGAAGAACCTTTTGAAAACATTGCGGGAAAAGGAGAAAATGCTGGTAACCAGCATTTTCTCCTTTTCCCGCATTGTTTTCTACCCTTCGAATGAAAACATTTTTATGTTTTATGTAATATTTAATTCATTGTCTGCAAATGCTTCCAACTTGGACGACGCTAAAAATTTGTCGTGTGGTAAAGGGTGAATGAGTAATGTCTTTCAAAATGTTTTAAAGTAAACAAACAAGACTCGTAAGCAGAGAGTGGAAGTCACACATCAGACTGCAAGGATAAAAGAAAAATGATTTTGACCTTTATACTGTGTGCAGAAGTGCTTTCTAATGTACCCATCTCTCTCACGTTTTTCGTCTCATTTCTCTTCGCGTATATCTTTTCCTTTTGCAGAAATTTGTGTCATCTTATTTCTTTTTTCATTTATCCATTTGTTATCTTATAATTTCTGTAACCTTTTCTTTCTAAGTGCATTGGGTATCCATTTGTACCAGAACAAAACTGAACACTTTTTTTTTTTATTTTGCCTGTACAGGTCATCATCTCATGTCTGTTACAAGTACTTTATCATTATGTACATACACGTGTGACAGTATTCACACAAAAGTGTAGACAGAATTGAGTGTACGAATGAATACTATTTTCTGTATACGAGTAAATCAAATGTCTGTCTGTTATGTCCTGTTCTACTTAAAAAGATGACAGCGAATGTGAGTAGTATAGGGAACTAGACTGGGTCAACTGACCCAGTCTAGTTACCCTGAGGGAGATTTTGACCCAGAGTACCTACCCCGGGTAGGTACCCTGGGTCAAATTCCGGTCGATTTGGAAAAAATTGGGACGATTTGGGTAAAAAATGGCATTTTTTGGCATTTTTGCTTCCCCCCCTCCAACCCAGTCTAGTTACCCTGAGGGAGGATTTGACCCAGAGTACCTACCCTCAGGGTAGGTACTCTAGGTTGCTTTCAATGGATCAGAAGTCATTGACAATTTGAAGAAAAAAGATAGATCTTTCATGGTAGATGGTTAGCCCTGAAAAGGGCTGTTTTGTTTGGAGACTGTGTTTTTTATGCACAACCTCCAACTTTCCCACAGGCCGGACATCTGCTCGCCGCTCGTCTTCTGACCCTTCTCATTTGGCTTTCGTCTAAGTCGAAGTTCAACGAGAACGACGGCTCGTCATCGTCATCCCAACATTCTGTTGTCGGAATGACAAACTCCTTCTTCTTCTCTCTATTCATCTCCGCCAACTGTCTATCTATTCTCTCTAACTTCAGATGGAGGGTCTCAGCCACCCTCATCAGATTTTTCACACTCCTCCTGAGATCTTCCATCGTGAAATGAAAATGATGAAATAGAGTCGGCTTTTATAGCTTTTCAGGAGGATTGACTTGTCTCATGACGTTATTTTCTCCTATATTTTTCCCGCTTCAGCGTTTCATGTTTTTTTGACTCCGAATTAACGTTGACCAATCCATAGCTTTGTTACAATTTCTTGTTCGGGACAGAAAAAACTAGAGTTTGATTATCTTGTGTTTTTTCTGACTATGACTTTTTTCTGAGTTTAATTCTTCTGAGAGAAAGAATTGACAATTTGAAAAAAGTTCTTTTCTTGGTATTGGGTAGCCCTGAAAAGGGCTGTTTTTTGTGTAAAATACACTTTTTAACCTCTCTTTTCTCTATCCATATTTTCCGCTGGATATGGGATCCGTATCAGATGCTCCACTTCATGTTTGATACATCTGATACGTTCTCTTTCTTCTAACCAGTATAGGAATGCGAGGATAATTGTCAATCCAAACATTGCGAATATCGACTTATCTCTACGATAGTTGAGTAGTAAATGGGAGTTTTTTAGTGTTTACATTTGGTAAATGTTGACCAATGCATAATTTGTTACATTTTTCTTTAGCGTTTTGAGTTTTAGTTGACAATTTTGAAAGAAAGATCTTTTCTTGGTAAATGGTTAGCCCTGAAAAGGGCTGTTTTGTTTTTTAGTGGTTGTGATTTTTCAACTTCTAATGACAACAACCGAAATTCGCCTGGCAAACGGGGCATACTCCAACTCTTTTTGTGATCGTCATTACTCCGTTATTGAAAGTTATCTTTCTCCCAAATTTGACATCAACTAAAATAATATCAGGTGTTGTCTTTAAGAATAGCTGAACTAATCTTTCACCGAGATCTTTGTACGGTTGTGATATACGGTGTAGTTGTACGGGCTGAGTGTTTAGTAGCAATATCTGCTGTCCGACATCTAGATAGTCTTTGAGAGTCTCACGCAGTTGATGGTTGATTTCCTCCATATTGTTTTGTTCCATATTGATTTTTTAACTCCCGAACTGGTCGAGAGCTGAGAGTCGAATGATGAATGTATTGGGAAATATCAGGCTTTCTTTATACGATAGCAGGAGGATTGAAAAAATAAGAGCGCGGACCTGGTGGAAAGCATATACATTTTTTTCCCAACTACGTTTTCATGCTAATATAGTAAAAAAAGTTATGACTCGTAGCATGGGGAAAAATGTAAGCAGATTGGAGTCTTTTTGGAAAAACAGAATGAAAAAACTCGACTGTTTTTGAACTTTTTTTATTGAACAGAACTGAAACAATGAACATATTTACAATAAACTTAAAAAGACAAAAAATGAACATAATATCAATAAACTGTTAACAATAAAAAATCATTTTTGAAAATGTTTTTTCACTGTTTGTGGGGAAAAGTCTCTGAAATTTTCTTGTATAGATTTCCGTAGTGTTGATTAAACCACAATGATACATTTCGATCGTTTCGATGGTGTTCCGTTGAGAGAAATTTCTGTTGAAGATATTTCTGTATATTATATCCTCTAGCAACAGCATCCAATGCGAAGATACAGTAAATTCCGCAAACTTTGCCCTGTAGACTCTGAAGAGTTTGTCGATTGTATCTCCACGAATAAGAATGATTGTCTAAAAAGTTAATAATTTCTGGCTCAAGTGGTGGTAGACCGTAGGGATCAAAGTATAGTACATTGCCATTATTGTCAAATATCACGGCCACCCAGTGTTCTCCTGAACCGGTTGATTTCTCTGTGTTCACAATGTAGGCTTTCACATGATTGGGTTTTTGTCGAGGTAACTGATCTTTTGCACAGACTTTTGCCTGTAGATTTTTTATCCATGTTCCATGATCCAATATGTATTGAATTTCAGAAGTATACATTTTTTCTATTCACTTTTCCAGGCTTGTTTTACTTTGTCACACCAATATTTTAAGAACGACTCCGTGATATCAGATAGAATGTTTTGTTTTATATTTCGCCAAAATTTGTAGGCTTCCATATAGTCAGTTTCATCGAGTTTCATTTCTATGAGTTCAGGATACCATTTTTTCATGATTCTGTATGGATTTAATTCCTTCATGGCTTGTTCTATGAACATATCTGTATGTTCTTGTCTATCCTTGAATAAACATAGTTCATGCTGTATTTGACTGGGATGATCCACTTGACATCCGTAACACTCGTTGTGAACTTCGCTGACTATTAGATTTTGTAGTTCTTTAATCATATGTTTTTCAAAGCTGTTGTGAATGTCATTTTTCCGAGTAGAAAGACACTCTGAGGTGGAATATTTCACTTTTTCTGCTTCTTTTCTCAGTGAAATAGCAAATCTGACTCCCGACATTGTTTATTAGTCCTGAAAAGGACTGTTTTTTCTGATATATCTTTCAAAAGTTGATTAGTCCTGAAAAGGACTGTTTTTTCGATATTATATTCTTTAGTCCTGATAAGGACTGTTTTTTTGTGAAAGCTATCTTTTTCTGTTGATTTTTTCAGGATTAATAATCTGTGATGATTTCTCTCAAACTGTTGATTTCAATCTGATTGTCAAATTCAGCAAAGACAATAACGTTGATCACTGTTGCCAAGGCTTGCGCGAATTGAAGCTCAATGCGAAGACTTCCAGTTTTTATAGGATGAAGTTGTCCTTCTTCACTGCCTTGATCAGGTGTCAAATCGTACCCCCACAAACAGTATCCACCAACATAGTCTTCTTTAGCAATATCAAATGATTTATTGAGTCCTAAGGCTGAGACAGCCTGATACATAGACAAATATGATTTCAAATACAACCCATTTTCAAAGTCAGGCTCAAAGGGTCTGTTATGAATACTGTGTCCATTACATGATACATCTATTTTTGACAGATTAAAGTGTTGAAAGAAAAATGGATTGTTAGCATAAGCCCCATTATAAGCAGCATTTGTTACCATTGCAATGAAAACACGTTTTGGAAGCTGGCCTTGAAACAAATGATCTTCAATTTTAGACTGAAGTCCATTACCGATAGTAAACGTCTTTACTTCTACCCTACGGATAGGAATTTTCATGTTTTGCTGAGCTATGAGATGATTTAGATCATTTGCAACAACAGGCAACAATTCAATATTTCGTACATGAAGACTGACTGTTTCCATTACAATTTTTGCATCTGGTGCAGCAGTACCTCCTGTAAGGCAAAAGTTTGATGAGGATCTGTTTAATCTAAGTCTGATTTCAACTCCATTAGGTAAATATTTTTCTTGCTGAAATAGATCAAGATGTAATCGTCCGAAAAGCTCTGCAGTTCTGCTTAGTCCGATTACACCGATTCTGTTTACTAGTCCAGTATTTCCCGCATCATGGTTGAGTGTTTCAAATTGCCCACTGGTGTCTTCAATCCAAAGTGCACCAGCTTTCAAAAACGTAGACTTGCTGTCAGCATTATAGGACAAAAGATTTTCGATATATGCTCTGTACGGATAGGTGTCTGAATTACTGCTGATTAGTTTATTATTTAGATACAAATCAACGCTGCTAAACATACTATGCAGGAAATTGTTTACAGGTGCCACATTTGAACCGACGTCTAAATTAGTACCGTCAGCTTTAACGATTTTGAATTTGATATACAAATACGATTGTGACAAATCTGTCCAATGTTCGGTTTGAGGTGGTATGATGAATTCTATCGGCGAATTGCTTGTCAAGGATGCTATTGGAAAATGTTCAACCCATTGACTTTCTTGCATCGTTGTCATTGTAGGTGGTACAGAAAGAACATTGAGTTCTGATTTACTGCATTCACAAGATCCGTTTTGCATCATTTTTTCAATTTTCAATTTTTTCAATTTTCAATCAAATATATCGAGAGTCCTTGATCTACTGTAATGATTTCTTTGTCTTTTATTAATGATCTTGCCCTTGCGAGATCGAGAAGATGAATGACGTGTCTTTTGTGATTTTCTTTTATTTATCCCCGGTATTAACTGTTGTGCTAGATCATGAATGGCTTGTTTTCCCCTTGAAATTACAACTTTTTTAGGGTTTTCACCACGTAAAAGGATATCTCTTGCCGCCCCTAATCCTTGTCTGATTCCTTCTTTTTTTACAGCATTCAACCCAGATTTGACCAAGGGTTTAAGCAATGGAGTCACTGTTTTAAGTGCTGATCTAAATAGAGAACCTAGTCCATAGCCATACTGATGTTTTTCGCCGCGATAAACTGGTAGCATTTTTTTGGTCAAATATTTATTTAAATATTTATTTAAATATTTATTTGTCAAATATTTTTATTTTTCTGTCTGAAATGTAACTTGACGATTGTCTTACCAATAATAAAATGAAACGGTATACCAGAATCCCCTGTTATTTGAATGTGAATAGTATCGAAATCAGATTTCGAAACGGGGACGTAATGCGGTAATGTAATTTCATGGTTGATATGTTGGGCTTCATAATTATTTTCATCTGATATGCTTGGTTTGAACGGAAGAACACGAAGTATGGGAGCCAATGTATCACCCACTATAGTGTGTTCAGCAACATCTGAATAAACAAACAGATGATTGTACCCAGCATCAATGTTAGGACTGTATTTAAATACCTCTAAAATATTTCTACTCGAAAAAATTATCTCATTTTTGAATTCTGGTGATCCTCCCAGTTTTAAAAACAGCTGTGGATGAAATTTGAATCCGGTTCTTGTTATATTTGTGAATCCCAATTTCGGGCGTTTGCTTGAGGTTGAATAGCTAATAGACACCCCGATTGAATGCTTCTGAAAGATTTCACTTAGGTTATTTTGAATCAAATCTTCCATTACCTCTATAACATGTTTTGCTGAAGCGTAACTACCCGGTGGAAAATAAAATCCAATTGACCATTTTACTGCTTCACCTTTTGCGTTTCGTTTTATTGGAATTATCTTCATATTATCTCTTCTTTTATCTACCGCTGCTGCTGCATTGTATAAATTAACATCTGCAGTTATAATTTCGAACTTCGCTTCTTCTTCAGTTATGTTTAAAAACTGAGAGGGGGTAATAAGATGAACTAATGCAACTTCCCAATTTTCCCTGTCAATATGAATTGTTTTTGGTAAATGAACTTTAAAACAGCACTGTGTGTTGTTTGGATAAAGTTTTATGGAACTATCGCTAGGTAGAGTAAGATAAAACGAATTCATTTTTAAATTTTTTTTGATTTAGTATTTTTTACTGTCAACGAAATCAGCCCCACTAGTTGTTTTTTGTCCAGACTTTGTGAATTTTAGCCCTGGAGATGGAAGAATATACCCGAGTGAACTGCTTAACAGTATCAACCACAATTCACGATCTTGACTTTGAATACTTAAATGTACTATCGAGGTTGCAATAATTGCGTAAATGACTAATATCTGTGAAATATACGTAAACTGATTCTTTGGAACACGATTTCCACAGCAGTTGTAATTTTTAGTACTAACACTATCGACACTTTCTGTCCCAGTCTCAATGTTTGACTGCGAATTTATCATAATTGTATTGTCTTTTTATTTTTTTCCGATCAAGATACCAAATGCGATTCAGGTATCCAACTTTGAAATTTTTTTGGATAACCTTTCCAATTGACTTTTATTTCTTTGATTATTTTTTTACCCTCACGTCTTGTACGTCTATCAAGAACTGAATCAATTTCATAAATTTCATCATCTTTTATCAATTGAAGTTCGTATTCATAATAAGTCCCCAAAATTTGTTCACCCTCTAAATCTTTTATTTTATAGGTGATAGGTGAAAATGTCTTGTTAACATGAGTGATTTCAAATATTTCTTGAGTCCAATTTGGTAAATAACCTTTATCAAATGTACGTTTTGTTTTATTGATACGAACACGATCTCCAATTTTGAATTTTGGCTTTTTTGTCATTGCAATTGTCGATAAACGTGGATACAGATTTTTCGAAATTTCTGCCTCATTTGATTTTGTTACCATTGCAGGAGATGTTTTGATACTTCTGTGAAAAGTATGATTGTAATTCTTAACTAAAGAATTCAATACGTCAATGTAACGTCTTGTTTTCTTGTACGTAAAGTATTTCCACATTCTCGTTTTTAAAGTTCGTTGAAATCTTTCAACAATACTTGCTTTCGTCTCTGGATTTTCAGTGGTAAAGAAATGAATCTGATTCTTTTTCAAGTATTGCTGAAACAGCCTGTTTTTAAATTCCGAACCTTTATCTGTTTGAAGTGACAAAGGTTTTCGATTTGATTTCTGAACAATAGATTGAAATGCTCGAATCAAAGTTTTTCCCATCTTATTTGGAATAGGGATAACCCATGAAAATCTTGAAAACACGTCAATTATACAAAGTAAATATTTCTTGTTATCATTTTGTCTTGCTAAATGTTGCATGTTAGCCAAATCAGCCTGCCATTGATAGTCTATACCACTTACAATAGTTTTTCGTCTTTTGAAACGACGACGAATTGGTTTATGTAAGGTATAGGTGGGTTCACCTCGTAACCACTCTTGAACATCTTTGTATCTTATTCCTTTCAAAACAGATTTTGCAGCGTGATACAATTGCTTTATTCCAGTAAATGCGACAGTACTTTTTGGATCATAAAACAATTTTCTTAACACGTAATCAAGTTTGTAATCAAGTTTAGGCTTTACCAGGATTCCCATGACTGAAGCGTTTTACGGCTAGGGGTCTTTTTTATAGATTTTGGTGGAGTTAACAACTCTTTGGTATAGAATTGCCTCAGTCTTTCTCTTTCTTCGGGTTTCATGTATGGAGATGATTCTTTTATTCTTTTTGCAGATTTTTTAACACTTCTTGTAAGCGATTTCCTTGCACTTTTTTGTACGCTTTTTGGCGTGTGAAATAAGTGATCGGATCCGCCGTAGGATTCTTCATCTTCGCTCACTGATTTACTCAGTGATTTATCTTGAGCTTTTTGCATCCATCTCCATCTATTTGAGTTACCAATAACTTCTCGCGGTATATTGCTTTCGTGTAATGCCTTTGAAAAAGTTTTCCATCCTCTAGGTTCAGTACCTTTTCTCTGACGAATTGTATCATTGATAAGATCGATGATATTGGAACCATGAATGCGTACACCTTTGTATGACACGACTCCTTGTTCGTCCCAAGTTAAATTATTGTTATCTTTTATCATACTCAAAAGTAACTCAGCTTTTCTTTTCATGGTTTTTGGTACGCTTTGCAAAATTTGATCATGCAAGGTAACAGATGCTGATTTCTGTATACTGTCATCACTTTTTGTCGTTGGAAGTGAGTTGAACAAAGTTGGTCTTGCTTTTTGAAGCGAATTTTGTAACTTAAACAAAGTTTCACCATACCTTTGAGCCTTTTCTGTTTCTGACAAATCAGTGCTTTGTAAAATATGACCCATATCCTGCCGAAGATGTGCTACATCCACAACTTGCGGATTGGGGGGTAAACGAGGTTTATGATATTGCTCGTCTTTCCAACGATTCATATTTTCTAAAACCTGATAAGGTACGATAACCATTTTTTTAACAGACATGATTTTTTATCTACAAGATTTTATCTACAAGATTTTTTCAAGATTTTTTTATCTATAAGATTTTTATCTATAAGGCTTTAAGTACCCCTCCTATTCCTCCGATAACGGCTTTTCCTAACAATGGTAATAATGCAGGTGCAAGTAATGAAAGAAATCCACCTTTTTGATTTAATATTTGTTTTTTATTTTTTACAGAAGCCGATTTCGAAGCTAAACGTCTGATATGTTGTCGGCTTGAATACAATTTCTTCTTCTGAGCTGATGATAAATGTACATTGCCTTTTAAAACGTTATGACAACATTCCGATATACATCTTATCACTTCTGGTGATGAATCTTTTACAAGTTTTTTACGTATTTTTGGTGTAGCCTGCATCATGGCCATAACCATTGAACCATGTTTTTTTATCAGAGGTGTTTTCCTTTTCATGTTGACTTTAACTCGATATCGGATTAAATGATAATACAACGTCCATGTCGCTATCATTTATACCTGATGTTTTTTAACATACTGTTTTTAACATACTGTTTTTCAAAAGAAAACTTTTTAACATACTGTCTTTTACAGTCAGAATTACTTTTTTAAGAAAACTGTGAATAGAGAGCATCAACCAATGTATCAGCGCTAGCCATGGACGAATCCACGGGAACGGATCTTCCTTTCCCAAGGTCAAGCATCTGCTTTTTTTCGTCAAGTTTATATCTTCCTGTACCGAGGTTATATCGCAGCATATCTTCTATCATCCGTCTATATTTTCTTAATCCTTTTTTATGTTTAGCCAATGTATTTGGAGACCAAGCGACGGATGGAATTCTTTGAAACGCTATTTTTTTGCCTGGTAATATAAATCTTGAATACTTTCTTTGGTAATTCCGCATTCTTTCACCAAGTATTTCCTCTCTAGATTTTGGATATTGTTGATGTTCTGAAATGGTACTTGCTACAGGGGTTCGTTTTCGGGTAGTAACAAATCTTTCATCAATCGTAATTGGAGTATGCTTCTTTGGTGGAGCACGCTTTTTCGGAGATTTTTTCTTTTGAGATTTTTTCTTTGGAGATTTTTTCTTTGGAGACTTCTTCTTTTGCGGAGCACGCTTTCTTGGAGATTTTTTCTTTTTTGGAGATTTTTTCTTTTGCGGTGCACGTTTTCGTGGAACACGTTTTCGAGTTTGTCTTTCAACTCCAAATTTTCTGATGGTTTTAACTCCATCCCATCTCAGTAAGCTTCTGATAATAACACCACCTAGAAACCCTCCCCCTCCAGGTTTTAAAATGATTTTACGTTTACTTTCCTCGTCTATGGATGGATCTGCTAGCCGTTCAATATCTGTTCTATGTTTTGTCATGTACATTGTGGTTTGTTTTGGTAATTTGATTTTATTTTCAATGATGTTTTGCGCAGCCAACGTAAACCATTTTAAAATTTCTTTTAATCCTGCTTTTAACACAGCTTCTCTTTCATGTCTATCGGTTTGTTGGCTTAAATTTCGCAAAGCAGCTAAAACTGAACTCGGTGTGGATGGTAAAGCCATGTTTACTCACGGGTGTGAATCATAAAAATGATTTATGTTCAAAATGTTATTCTCTTTTAAGCAAAAATTTTGCATAAAGATTTTTAAGCAGGAGAATAAATAATGGGTCCTCTTTCATCTCCTTGTGTACGCCAACGATGAAATATATCTGCTCGTAGTCTTAATTCTTTTTTTGTTTGTGAATGAAAATCTATGACTAAATAACCATGATCCGTCGATGTAGCATCTTCATAAGCAGGTAACAAATGTGGGGCTTGCATTTGGTGAGCTAGTGTTTTAATCTGATTCTTATCTCGTTCATTTCGAAATAAAATCATATATCTGGAATTAAGACTTATGGTTCGACTCGATTTCGACTGCTGAAACATATTTTGCGTGATGTAAATCACACTTGCATTACGATGGTGTCCTTTTCTTGTAAACCAAAGTTTAATTTTTTCCTCATCTTTTTCACCCAACATATCATCAAAGACAATTAAATGTGGAATAGATACATCACTGACAATTTCGTTTTCATCGTCAGGAATTCCCTCCACGAATTTTATCAATTTGAACTGTGAATTGAACTTTTCTTGCATAAGATTGTAAGCATGCTGCCATTCTTTGTAACACCAAACAACTCTTTCAGGAACGATGTTGAACAAGTCTTCTCGATAGTCAATTAATTTATGAACGAACTCTGTTTTTCCGCATCCACTCGGTCCTGTGATGAAAATATTACAAGGGTGTTGAAACAATATGGATTGCACATCCATATTTTTTACTTTTCTCGTTAAAGGCTATTGATAAAATGACAATATCAATGAAAATAAAAGCATTTTTATTGAACATTTTTTATTGAACATTTTGTATTGAACAGAGGTGAACAATAAAAAACATTTTTTTTACAATGAAACATATCTTACAGTATAGCATATAACATTTTTACAATGCAAATTCACAAATACCGCGATTTTTCCACTTGTCTTCATGTTCCACAATAACTTTGTGCAATTGTTCATTACCCAAAGACAATGGATATACGCTATCCATTTCACTATAGTCACGTACTCCACTAGATGGAAAAACATGTTTAAAAACGTTTTTTGTTGAAAGAGATGAATATACGGTTTCTTTTGTGACATCTCTATCAAATAGGAGATACCCTTCCAGAGTATCCACTATCTCCTCACTGTCTTGAATAGATCCTCTTTTGTAGCGTAAGTAAAAGTCAAACAGAACTGATTTCATTTTCAGGACGTTCAGAAAACTTTCTTCTGTTCTTCCTATGATAATGAATACCCATCGACTTGTGGCTTGCATTTGATTACTGAAATTATACATCTGTTTAGCAGTATTGAGATCTTTCCACCACCAGCCTACTAAAAAAGCTTCGAGGATGGGATCTGAACCTGAGTCGTGCACCAACATCATAATAAAACTGTGTATGGCATACAGTTTGCAGGATGATTCTCCTTTTGCAGCTCCCTTATTCAATCTATCTATCCAAAGTTTCAAACAGTTGAATTTAATATCAGACTGTACTTCTTCATCGAGCGTGTGTTGTCGAACAAATTCTCCATAAACTTTTTCACGTAGCTCTATGGGTAACGGTAACACTGTTGCCATTTTTCACCAAACGTCTAATATTTTTTCCGTCTTACTTTATCTGTTTACCACAAAACAATGTGATATAGAAATTTATTTTCTCAGACTTTTATAACCATAGGGTACAGTGTCAGTAGCGTTTACAATAACTCTTTTGGTGTATACAGAGCGAAACGTTTTTGTCTGCGGCTCGCTGGTCACTGTTCTATCTCTATGTCTTTTAATTTTACAATCATACCGAATTTTGATTTCTATCGTACGATCCAAAGCACATTTTGAATAGGTATCGAAATTCACCACCTGCTTGGTATTGTAATTCAAAGTAATTCCCTTCACTTTACATTTACTTATCTCTTCTCCATCTTTTGTTTTCATTTTGTAAGCATAATTTTTAGGCCCAAGCCCTCTGAATTGGGTAATTTTACAGTCAGGCTCTTCATCAGTCCATTTTCCTAACCTACTGTTAATAATGGGAGGATTCCATAATTCAGGATCATGAATGTACATACAACTATCTGTATCGAAATACAGAACTCTATCTTTTAACTTTTCAAGAACGGCGTACAATTCCAACCTTGCATAAGCTGTTACGTAAGACCCTACTACCACGTTGGCTGTAGCGTGGGTATCAATATGTTCCAGTTTTGATTCATAGTTAACCAAGATGAATGGACAGTCCTCGTCAAAGATTTCTACATGCTTTACAATGAAATTGGGATTGGTGACTAATTCGAAATATTTAGACGGATCACTGATGTATTCCGTCTGAGTCAATTTTTCACGCTGGGCTAATTTTCCCCAAAGACAGTTCAACATAATCTTAGCAAACGATCTTCTCCCAGGGTTTTTTTGAATACAACTTGGATCAAGACGAACCCCTTCTGCCTTCTCATATTCACAAACGAATTGATCTTTTTCCGAGTCTGATTGACACCAATTTGGGTAACCACTGGCTTCTTGCTTAATTTTCAAGAAATTATCCACATAGCCTTTAAAGAATTGGTCCGAAACAGAGTTGAAACGCCAGATTTCATACACTTGTATTAGCCGATAACCACAGTCAAGAGCTTTGAATAATTCAAAGGTAACCCAAGTTCCAACCAAAGCTCTCTCTTCTTCACCGTGGATACAAATGTTTGAACTTTCTTCTGCACATTTCATACAGAGTGGAAACATCATTTTATTGTTACAGTGAACTGGGAGAACGGGGTGAAACAAATCAGTTGGAGGTAAAACTTTGCATTTGATTAACCCCTCATACTGACGAATATTGTTCATCTCAATATTCTCACTAGTCAAAATTTCTGGCTGGCCCACAGGATAGGATTTATGTTTACAAACATAAGGGTACAGAGAACAGATATCAATGTACTTGATTTCCTTCTTGCTTTTTTCATCAACATCGTAGCTAATTTTTATGGCATTACATCTTCCCCCAGACAATCCCTCCCTCGGATCGATGGGATCCAAATGTGGATATAACTTTTCAATGAGTTTTTTGTACTCTTTATCCTTCATCTTAGCATCGAATTCGTGCTCCCAAATGGTCACTACATTATACCCCATTTCTTTGATATCTGCTATACGTTTAAAAGTATGTTCGTACAATTCAGACATGGGTCTCCCATTGATGGGATTGATCTGTTTTCGATCTGTATAACATACAGGACAACCATGATACAAATCCCCAAGGAATTCATAGACAGTGTTTGATTGACGGTGAAAACCATCTACAGTATATCTTCCGATTTGAACTTCCCCACCATTTTTTGCATGGCGAATATGAATACCTTTTTCCCGAGCTACGCTTTGAATCCAGCGTATCGCTTTCATAGAAAAACGACGTCTGGACGAATCTTTACTTGAAATGATAGCAATTTGATTTCCTGGTAAATATTTGCTTCGCCAGACTTTGTTACAGGCATCGGCGATGGTAATTGCCTCTAAAAATGGACAAATACCACCCTGTTCGATAAACAGCTTTCTGAATTCAGCACATCCCCGTCTTAGGATATCGACATCTGACCTACAGTATGATTCCATCTCTTTTTGAAAATTGAATTCCTCACCCTTTTGAACTTTGTCATTATACCAGACTATGAATTTCGACCTACCCTCTTCAGACATTGAGTCGGGTTTGTAATAAGACATATCCAAGTATGGTCCAATATAACTCCAAAATTCATCTGTATTTGCCCAGTGAGGAAAGTAACCTTTTTTCATTTCTTGAAGACCAAATGTGGGTGGAAATTTCGCCAGCCCAAAGTTCATGAAATTGAAGGAATCGATCAGACGCACGCCATTCAATTCTAACTTCATAATATTGTTTCCATTCATGATCAATTTTGGAACTTTTAACCCAACTTTGACAATATAGTTAAGAATGAACTGGCCGTCATAACCTTTTAAATTATGAGCCATAGCTGTGACTCCTTTGTGATGTTTTGAAAAGAGCCACTTGCAAAATTGACTCAAAGTTTCTTCTCCTTGAAAAATAACTTCCCTACCCTCTTCAAATTCACTGCATGTAGAACAATGAAAATCAAGTGGTTTATCGATACAATCATCACATGCTCTATGTGCTATACAATAATTTGGGATGTGCACCCCTGTATCTTGTTTGCATTCAAAATCAAAGAAAATGAACTGTGGTTTTTTGACTACAGAAAAACTCGTCTCATCATCGCTGTCGTGTTTCATCTTACTCTGGTAAGGCTGAATAAAACACCGATGAGAAAAGTCAACTATCTTCTTGCAGAGATGACACTTTTTCTTTCCATTGCAGATATGATTTCCCTTTCTGGTAAGATACTGTGCACCACATTTTGAACAAAGTTTCACTAATTCACAAATGGATTTCTTTTCTTTACCTTGAACATTTCTGTGATTTTCAAAGCATAAAACACTAAAAAATCGTCTATGACAGTAACTGCAAACATACTCTTTGGATTCTGATGGACATTTTCCAGCACGATAACAACCTTTGCAGATTTTTGAGCAAGCATGATTTTCCCGAGCGTTATAACCCACATCACAGAACTCACAATAATTTGTACAACAAAAAAAACCTTTGATGGACTTGATGTAGTCATAATGGTTTTGATGGAAGTATAAATGTATGATCTTACTATTGTCTTTCACTTCTGGATGTTCAAATATTTTCCTCGTTTTGGAATGCTGGTCGTGAACTTTAATGACATAGTCTTTTTCATACAAAAACAATTGAATTTTTTTGAATTCATCAATTCCTACAGACTGTGTTGGTAAAACTCCAGCTTCATTCATCAATTTTTCAGCTTCAATCTTTTGAAGAGCACGGTCTGAACGACGAATAATATTCCATCTCCTATTCCACGCTTCGTTGTTTTCACGTTCATGGTAGCAAATTCCCACAACAACAGCTCTTGCAAAACATAATTGATCACGATTGTTAATTTGAATAACCGATTGTTTCTTCTTGGCAAAAACCTTTGAATCCAATTCCGACGAATTATATTTCACTTTCCCGCTACCACATGGAGGTATTGTATGTGTAATGTCAAATGTCATGGATCCGTCGTTCAAGACAAAATCTGTATTCGACTGTAAAACTCGTTCAATTTCATTCAATATAGTTTCACCTTGCAGCTGTTCTGTAGCTAAAAAGGGAATATGAATCCCCATCTCCAATGAAGGATGATCGATGCTAATTCTAATCATATCTGCCGGGTTTGCATCTAACTTTCGAATGATTTCATGGGTAACATCGTCAAATAATCCAAGCAGGCTCTGGGGTGATAATTCTTCAAATTTCTTAAAACTCACTGACAATACATGTGATTCTGTTCTAAATTTTCTTGACTTCTTTTTTCCCCTTTCTATTAAGTCATATAGACTTTTCATATCCAAAGTAGAGCTGCTGTTTTCTTCTTTTTTATCCACGAACATATTTGGTGAAAAGATATCATCTTCACTGTCACTTTCTTCTTTCAATGGTACAGTTTTTTTCTTTTTTGGTGGAAATGACTCATCGTCACTATCACTTTCTTCTTTCAACGGTAAAGATTTTTTCTTTTTTGGTGGAAATGACTCATCGTCACTTTCACTGTCTGAATAATCTACTATTCTTTTTCTTTTAGCCATCGTTTCAGCTCTGGCTGAGAAGACAAAATGAAGGAAGCGAGAAAAAAACCTAACAATTTATTGACTCTTTCCTTGCAGTAGTGTATAAATAGAGACATCGACTGTGAAAATCTCATTATTCCTCTGACCAATCTCAGACAATACAGTTGATAAAAGAAAATGAGCGAGTTCAAGCTGCAAAATACATCACCACTTAGAAAGAGGATGGCATTGTATGTTAATCCATACACCCACGATTATGAGATCAGCAATATTCCGCCAAAGTATCAAGTAAAACATAACGGCGTCTACGTGGGATCATTTTTATCCCAACAACATTTAGCAGAAAAAGATGTTTACCGCATGACCAGCTACAGAGTTTTGGATCAAACAACGATCGACAAACGATATGGGATGGATGGCGTGAGAACAAATATTTGTTTTACGTGCAACAAAACAGGGCATTGGGCCCGACAATGTCCAGAAAAAGAAAAGCAGACAGGAGAAAATGTTTTTGTCTATGTGGACCCGCTCAGCCATGACATCAAAATTTCACCAACAGCTGTCAAACTCCAACATATGAAATACGTCGGGGTAGTAAATTCATTCTGCAAATCATTCTGCAATGAAAATACATGGAAAAAAAGTTCACCACAGGATACATCATCCGTTGAAACTCAGACCGTAGACATGCAGACTGACAACACGGATATCAAGGATTCAGAGATCTGCAAAATAGCAGATAAATTAGAGACTTTACGGAAAAATCTGGACAAACAAAATCTCATAGATTCAACAAAAAACGAATTCTCTGCAGAGTCGGATTGTTCGAACGGGAAGGAAGAACCAAAAGATTTACTGTTGGTAGAAAAAAGACCAGAGGAAAAACGTCAAAATAACGAAAAGAAGAAAAAACGACAAAACAACAAAAACAACTGTTTCTTTTGCAAATCAACAAAACACAGGAATGAAATGTGTCCAGATATGGTATTAAAAAACAATGAAAGGGGAAAAAAACGTAAGAGTAAATGCGAATCTGACATTCCGAAGAAAAAAAGAAAAACAGTCTAAGTGAAAAAAAGTTTTTTCATTCATTTTGTCTTTTTACAGTTCAAAGTTCTATGACATTCATTTTGTCTTTTTTTACAGTTCAAAGTTTCATTGCAATGAATATTGTACAAAAAGTTCTAAAATAAAAGATATAAAAAACATATAGGACTTGACTTTTTTTGTTTTTTGACAATTTGAAAAAGTTCTTTTCTTGGTATTGGGTAGCCCTGAAAAGGGCTGTTTTAAAATTAAAGAGAACGTATTCTTTACCATTTCAATGAAGGATACATTCTCATTAATTTATTTTGCCAACCGCGATGTTCTGTTGGCGGTATCAACTCCGACAGGTCTGGGTAAATATTACCCATCTTAACGATTGGGGTACGAGTATAAAACTCATACCCGCGTCTTGCAAAGAACTCCCGAAGAGCTTTATGCTTTAGTCTCTTCCTTTCTTCTGCCTCGTCTTCTTTCTTTTCCATGACCTCCTGCTCCCATTTCTCTTTCATTTCTTTCTTATTCTTCTTGCCACCAAACAGTCCACAGCAAAATTTCAATAACTTCATCGTGAAATGAGTTAATAAAAGAATAAAAAAATGCTGTCTCTTTTATAGCTTGACAGCGGGATTGACCTACTTTGCGTTAGAATTAAAAGTGCGAACGTGGGCGAGAGCATATAGACAGAACATAACGTACTATATGATCTATCTACAACGTCTAAGAATATCAAATCCAAAAAAATGTAACGAAACTAACGATTGGTTAACGTTAATTCCAAGTCAAAATAGGTCAATCCTCCTGTCAAGCTATAAAAACACCGATTTTTCCCATACATTCATCATTTTGACTCATAGCTCTCGAACATTTCGGAAGTTAAAAATCAATATGGAATACAACTTAAACGATTTCAACTTAGATGCTTTCCTTCCAGTGGAAAACAATGGAGACATTCTCTCATCGGCTATGAATTCAGCAAACATCAATCCGACGACTGTATTGGATAACATTTACGAAGAGGTGAAACAGTTAAATTCGAAACAAGAATCTATGCTATCTCGGATCTTAAAAGAACTGGAAACATTCAACAAACATTTGGAGGAGATTAAAACTTTAAACACAAACACCGAACGGTTGTGGAAAAACATTGAGACACTACGCTATCAAAGTCAGAGCATTTCAGCAGTTCCAGTAAAGATTCCTGTGGAGTTTGACTTCGATAAGACAAATCTTCACAAGCTAGTGGACTCTATCGTAGCTGTTGTGAAGAAAGAAAAACAACCAAAAGAAAATCAACCGAGAAGAACAACAAAACGAAAATCAGAGGAAAACGATAGCCGTCTCCACAAGCGACATGTTGACCAAAAGAGATCTTCACCGATACTGACAGGTCAGGGCAAATACGGGAAAAACATTGATAATTTCGATGACTTCAAAATCCCAAAAATCCCAAGAAAAACGAAGAAAAGCTGTCAGTAGAGAGAAAAACACAGTCTCCAAACAAAACAGCCCTTTTCAGGGCTAACCATCTACCATGAAAGATCTATCTTTTTTCTTCAAATTGTCAATGACTTCTGATCCATTGAAAACAACCTAGAGTACCTACCCTGAGGGTAGGTACTCTGGGTCAAATCCTCCCTCAGGGTAACTAGACTGGGTTGGAGGGGGGGAAGCAAAAATGCCAAAAAATGCCATTTTTTACCCAAATCGTCCCAATTTTTTCCAAATCGACCGGAATTTGACCCAGGGTACCTACCCGGGGTAGGTACTCTGGGTCAAAATCTCCCTCAGGGTAACTAGACTGGGTCAGTTGACCCAGTCTAGTTCCCTATACTACTAATGTGTTTATGCTTTTTTCCGAACAATTCCATGTTTTAATAAAACTGGTGAAGAAAGCGTTTGAAAACATTGCGAGGAAGAGCCAAATGTTTTAAACCAGCATTTCTCGGCTAAGGTATAATTGCTAAATCTGTCTACCTTCCATCGATCAAGTATTACGGTGAAGGAAGTCTCATTTGGTTTGAAAATGTCGACGGAAATGTATCATCCATGGGTGGGGGGGGAGGGGGGGTGCACATCTACTTGCCACATCTAAATGCTGTAAATAAGCATTTTCTCCTTTTCTGCAATGATATTTTATCCGTGAAAGACAAATGCTATCCTTTGAGGCACATTTAATTCGTCGTCTGCAACTGCTTTTAATATGGACGAGTCTAAAATTTTGTTTACTAGTTAACCCTTTACCAAAGAATCTCGGATTTTTACGACCCTGAGATGGAAGGCTTTTGAAAACATTATTGGAAAAGGAGAAAATGCTGGCGACCAGCATTTTCTCCTTTTACTACAATGTTTTCCATTCTATCAGAGACTTTAAGCTCATTTGTACCAAGTTTGAATTTGTCGTCTGCAGCTGTTTTGAATTTGAGAGAGTCTCAAATCTGTCGTTTGGGAAAGGGTTAAATAGTTTACTCCGCACCGCACGACAACATTTTGGAATGGACCAAATTGAACGCATGTGCAGACGACAAAATAAATGAGCCATGCTCTAGCAAAAGGGGGCTTAATGCAACTCCGCGATGCATGATACCAAGCAAGTCATCTCATAATTATAGATCCATAAAAGCCATTTTGTCTAACAACCGACTGCATCATAAGGTTGGCTGGTCCGTGGACATACAGAAAATTGTCCAATAGCGAAAAGTTACGGCCCAGGTCAGCCTGCGCTGACTGCGCAGGCTGATATGGGTCGATACTTTTCGCAGATGCATGTATACCCCTTTTCACAGAGTATGGCTCTTATGTAACCCAATCATGAATTCTGTCTTCGATTGGTAGGAAACATTGTAGGAAAAGGAGAAAAAAGTTGGTTACCAGCATTTCCCCCTTTTCCCCCCACAATGTTTAAAAAAAACCGTTTTCCCTCTGGGTCGTTAAAACGCGGTATTGTGTGGTAAAGAGTTAAAGATTCCGATTACAGGTTACGATTCTCCCGTCTCTCTCCAATCCTGCTGCCATGTTGAATTGGCACTCCAGGAAATAACAAACTCTAGATAAACGCTGTCTGACGTCGTTAGCACGAGGGCGTGACCTTTCTGTCTTGGGAATCCTGTATTCCGATACCTCGAAAGGAATTTGATTTGCGTGTGGTTAACCCTTTACCAAACAATCCCGTCTTGGACCGACACCGAGACATAAATCTTTTGTGAAAAAAAGAAAGGAGAAAATGCTTATAACCATCACTTTCTCCTTTTCCTACAATGTTTTCTACCCTTTTTTGCAACAAATTTCACTCTCTTAGAATTGAGCGAATTTTATCTGTCTGAAAATGCTTTCAACTTGCACAAATCAAAATGAACATGCTCTGTTAAAAGAGGGCTTAATGCATTAACGAAAAGTATCGTCTCATGTCAGCCTGCGCAGTCCGCGCAGGCTGACATGAGCCGAAACTTTTCGCTATTTTTAAATTCTCTGCATGTCAAGGGATAATTCTACGTCATAATTCAGTCGGTTTTTTGACACATGGATTTTATGGATCCATAATTAGGTGATGACTTGCTTGGTATCATGAATCACGGAGCTGCATTATACCCCCCTTTTCTAGAGCATGGCTCAAATATTTTTGTCTATTACAGAGTCTATTACAGGGTAAAAATCGTGTTTCAGGTGACGTCTGCTTATCATCCGATGATGATAATCACTGCTATATTTATCAGTAAACATGTAACTTAAACCAACTGATTATTGAATGGGGGGGGGGGGGGCGCTATTTAACCCTTTACCACATAATCCCTAGTTTTAATAACCCTGGTTACCAACAAATTTTCCTTTTTCCCACAATGTTTTCTACTCTTTCAAAAGACAAATCCCACTATTTTAGCCACACATTACATGTATTTGTCATCTGCAATTGCTTTGTAATTGGACAAGTACATAATTTTGTCGTCTGGTATAGAGTTAACCCTTTCCCAAACAAGCCCTGGTTTTCACGTGTCTGCATCACAAGTCTTTTGAAAACACTGTGGGAAAAGGAGAAATTGCTCGTAACAGTGTTTTCTACCCTTTTTGAGACCTTTCTGCCATTTTCATCAAATTTAAAATTGTCGTCTGCAAACTCTTTCAGTTTGGACCAGTCCAAAATTTGTCGTCTGGTAAAGGGTTAAGTCATTACACGGGCCTTCTCTGGTCCAGTTTATATAGCGATGGATCTCTTATCTGGTAATCCTTGTGCAAATTCCTGTTGGTGGCTGTAGTCACGTGAGACTGTCTTTCGGCAAGGCACTGCAAAGCCCTTGTCTACAGATATCACAACTCGACAAAGACACCAGTAAGTAAGTTGTACATGTCATGTTGATAGCGGCGTAAAACCCAAATTAAAACAAAACAATAAAGCATCTCAACCAGAAAAAGTGAGTTGCAGTATTATTTATTTCACTCATTTACAAACTGATGGCACGTCGAACACAGATGGGTCAGTTATGCCTTTCGTAACATTTTGAAACAGGTCCATGCTCAACAGAAAATCTGTAGGATAAAAGAAAAAGATTTCAAGCGATAATAAAGGCTTAACGCTTTACCAGATGACAAAATTTTAGCCTTGTCCAAATTGAAAGCATTTGCAGACGACAATTTCAGTGTGGCTAAATTGGTGCATTTTTTTTTTAATAGGGTAAAAAATATTGTGGTAAAAGGAGAAAATGCTGGTTACCAGCATTTTCTCGTTTTACCATAATGTTTTCAAAAGGTTTCTTTACCAGGGTCGTTAAAAGGCGGTATTGTGCGGTAAAAGGTTAAACAGAGCTCCGGATAAGTGGGAGTGATGCTATTCTAAATCCATTATTTCTCTTCCAAACCTTATGTTATGGGTACTCATTAGAATTGTCTCGATGAGACGATTCTAATGAGTACCCATAACATAGGGTTTAGGGAAGAATATTTAATATTTTCAATTTTTGAAATCAAAATCACTCCCTCTGTCTGGAGCTCTACTTAAACCTGATCTACTACTACGGATTGTACTACTACTTGTAGTAGATCTGATAACTCTTATCATAAATACAACGACGACAATCATAGATGACGAAGGCGATGATGATGATGACGACTTTGATGACGATGATGATGATCCAACACTTAACTATCAGAATTACAAACAAGAAATATTTTTAAGAAATATAGACGGCGTAAGAGGTACTGAGATATGATTATTGAAACTCTTTTGTGGCTCAATATGAAGTAAAATAGGGGAAAAGTAACCTCATGAACAATTACCTCTTTTTCCTCACTGTTTTTCATTTTGTTGAAAAAATAATATTTGGTTATTGGGTAACGCTTATGAAAATATTAAATTTCCAAAAAAGCACAAGAAAAGAATCATTCTCTACTGCATTAGTTTGCTATGGTATGAATCAAGGCCCTGTGTTATCGATTAGCAGTAGCAACGCTTCTACATACTGGTTCCATTAACGTGTTCGCAAATATGCCAGCAGGGGCCCGCCGAATAAACATGTGTACATTTTTTACCTATCGCAAATTACCATCTATTCATTCTTTAACAGTATTAAGAAGTATTTCAAAGGTCATGGCATTCAGCTACGCCGAAAAACAATTGCGGGGTCGTGCACAATGTTATTGGCATACTCAAAATCGAGGTATAAACCAACTGAAATCTTGTAAGCTCATACAAAGTTATAAAATTACGAAATAAAAAATGATTGTTTTGTATTCCACGTATTGTGTCTAGTGCGTTTTGTACGAGAGGTCCCCCGAGGCTCAGTGCTTCAGGCGTTGGATTTGTAAATAAAAAATCCGGCTTGATCCCCGCTGGTCACACTGGTCTGGTGAGACTGTCCTTTTGTCAAGCGCCGCGGAGTCCAAATTTGATGATGCCGAAACTTGGGAGAGACACGAGTTAGAGAGTTGTTGCTGTGATATGACTGAAATACTGTTCTAAGCACTAGAAAATTTTACACGAATTAAAAAGAGAAAAAGAAATAAACAACAAACAAACAAATAAACAAATGGAAAGTATGCACATATACCTGGGCCCCTGGTTAGTCCAGACATTGTCATGGGCAAGCATCCACCTTGAGATACACCTATACGTCTTGTGTGCCCGGTGTCCTTGTCTGCATATATCCAAAAGTCAACTTTTGTCATGCTGGGATAGAAATGTGTGCCGAGAAACGCTGCATCGTCTGTAGAAATAAATACATGGTGATATAATGTATATCAACAAATCATATGGTTACTGATAAAGGTCTATGGATCTGGTTCGGAATAAAATATCACATTTTGGCGGGCAACACTTCCCGTTTTTGTGCGTTTTTCTGTTTCACAACAGTCTACTGTATGAAATCAAAGCGTTGAAAACACTGGTGTGGCATTTGTCAAGGGATCCATTGTGTGGAATTAATAATTTGAAAAATAAACAACAGAAATAGTTTCAAAATACTGGCTTGAAAGTCAACCTACTATATTGTCATGCAAAATCCGATAGTGAAGGGTACAATCTTGTGGGACGAACAAGTCCTGGCGAAGAAGCTCTTGGACGAATAAGCCCAGGAACGAACTGGTTTTGGGACGAACAAGCACGGTATGTGTGTATCATTACGCCACTATAGACGGTCATAGCGAATTAAACTATTTTCGGTAAAAAGGAAGTATTTCCACGATCGACGGCCTAATCAAATTTATTGTAATACGCCATTTTCAATTTTATATCTGAGTGCACTCGAAACACTTATTTGTCTCAGAAAAATTGATTCTAATTGGGTTTACTTCCTTCGGTTTTGCACAAACTACGATACATGATTTTCAAAATGCCCCATTGAACTCATAGTGGCATTGTCTTCGACAAATGCCACAAAAATCTTATGTAGTCGTAAAGTGCCGTCTTGGATTAGCCTGCGCGGACAGCGCAGGGTAGTCCGGGACGACACTTTACGCAAATGTCCGAAGGTCTCATCTGGCATGTTGCGGCCCTTAAATAGGATTCAGATTAAAATAGCGTAGTTTTTTGCAATCGCTAACAAGGCTCAAGATTGAAATACCCCTTTGTGATATCGGTAGCTGTACTCAGATTTCATACAACATTATGCAGTCATCAATCAGACTGGCAAAAAAAGAATGGGCAAATGATGCCAAATGACCACAGGATTCGGAATAAAATGCATGTAGGATACTGTGAAAGAAACAATCAGAATGGGAATCGGGGTCCGTATTCACGAACCATTCTTAAAAATGGTCTTTGTCTTGTTCTTCCGAATTTTCTACATTTGAAAGTAACGCAACTTCTGATTGGCTAAACCATTTGGTTTAGCCAATCAGGAGTTGTGTTACTTTCAAATGTAGAAAATCTTGGAGAATAAGACTAAGAATATTCTTAAGAATGGTTGGTGAATACGGACCAGGGATTAATTCGCAGTCAAATCCACATGAAAAAATACAATAGCAATCAGTGATCGGGGTTAGACAAAACACATTATGCCCTTTGTTAAAGGATTCAGAATAAAATAGGGCATTATGCAATTGACATTAACTGTTAGAATAGTACATTTTGCAATCGACAAAATAATTCATATTGACATAGCACCTTAGGCATTCGAAAAACGGATCCTGAATAGAAGAAAGTGCACATTATGAAATAAGCATTCAAAATGCGGGCTGAAAACGCCCATACTTTTATGCGAGTAACATACCAGGAATGCACTTTGGTAAGATTTTGTCATCGAAGTCAAGCGTCTGGCATTTTCCGTTTTGAATTACATACTTCTTTTTCTGAAATGTGAAAAATACGGTTAGATACTGATATTGATCGGGCAACAGTCTTCTCGAGAACTGATGACAGTCATTGCACGAGGACTCGTTCTTTCATCACAAACGCGGTTTTTTTTTTTGCCTTTCTGATGTGGATGGAAAAGCAAGCACGTGCCAAAAACAGATAGATAGTGAAAAGAAAATACCAAAATTATGATATATGTTAGTAATCTTCCTGTAGACAAATGATGTTCTCTTAACAAACGCTTCGCAGAACAATCTTGCCGGGTCACCGGATGCTTTTCGGCAAAGATAAACGAGCCATGCTCTGTGAAAAAAGGAGCTTAATGAATATGCGAAAAGTATCGACCCAGGTCAGCCTGCGCAATCCGCGCAGGCTGATCTGGGCCCAAACTGTTCGCTATTGGTCAATTTTCTGTATGTACAAGGACCAGTCTACCTCATAAGTCAGTCGGTTGTAAAAAAAAAGTGGCTATTATGGATCCACAATTATGTTATTGGTTGATTGGTATTATGAATCACGGAGATGCATTAAGCCCCCTTTTGCCAGAGCATGACTCAAATTCATTATTCGTCCAAATCTTAAGGTGTTAATTTCATAATTCTTAAAGTAGAAACAGGTTAGAGGCGATTCAGCTTTCTTATTGTCGTTTGTATAATATCTTTTGATATGTACTTTCGACTCGAACAATGGTACTTTTTTATATTTTATTGTTCCACTCATCAGATGTGATCATAGTCAATCCTATCGCTGATTTTCCTTCCATCCCCCCCCCCCCCCCGCCCTGTCTTTTTTTATCCTCAGAGAACTAAATTGTGGAGATTTTCAGTAAAAGAAACTTCTCATTAGGGATTTCCGTGTTAACGCCAAAAAAACACGTGGTCAAAATAAACAAACGCTCTGCGATTAACTTATGTGTACTACTGCTGAGTCACTATTCACCCCGAAAGCGACCTACATCTGTAGTTTTGATATATTTAAGGCTTTCCTTTAAAAACCGTGACGCAGTACAGTTTACAGAGATGTATAAGATAGAAATACGGCATAGTGTGTCGAAAAGAACCAATGTCTGATCGCTTCATGGCGCAATGCTGAAGAACGCCGACCAAATCCACTTCTTCTCGTTGTCTGCGCATGTCATTATTAAATCATTATTATGTCATCATTGATGTATTTTGACAAGACAATGTACTGTGTACATGTATATATCTAAATGAAGTGTCTGTTCTGTTCTGTTCATATTCTTCAAGATTGACCTGTCTGCTATGAAGCATCTCTGTCCTGTATGGGATAGACATTAAAAACTGCGCTAAAAAGTAGCAAGCCAGTAATGACTGGAGACAAGTTGGCTTCTTTAAAAAAAGAAGCCAGGAGAGGTCAGCATCAATGTTTTCAAATAGTTTATTGCTTTTAATTTCAATATATTTTGGTACATGCAAACAAATAAGTAAGGCATTATATGATTGCCGCTGTGTTGAAAGGAGAAACCTCTTATGCATTACATGACGGACACGTGACCTTCCCACGTTTTAAAGTCGTGTGATCTTTTCCCGCGGTGTTCTCTTTTTTTAACGAAATTCTGTGTGTGTGTGTGTGTGTGTGTGTGTGTGTAGCTTTATTTGTTTAATGAAAAATTACAACAACTGGAAAGGTCATTTGCAATCAAATCAATATAACAAATCCTTCTTGAAATCCGTCATATAAAAACAAACCATGTCTACTTCCTATTTCAGTTTTTTGATTTCAGATTATTTATAAAACCATGACGAAATAGACTGTGAATCAGAAAAATTTCGCAAAAAAGCATGGATTGGGCAACAATTTCTGAGGCAGTCTGCCTTTTAAACTCACCACTGTTGGAGAGGTCTGATGACCTCTCCAATAATACGTCTGTGGAGATATGAAGCCTGATTTTCGCTCCAGATTTCCCAAAAATATAATAATTTCAAACGGGAAAAACAATTTTAGAAAATGCCATCGTTTAATGCAAAGCGTTAAATACAGTTTCTAACTATAGATTTAGGGAAAACCGGGATTTGTGCAGGGTTTTTCACAGACTTAATCAACAAAGAAAATGTCTCCACCATGCTGGGCTTATACTAGGCCTATTTCCCAGGCCTACAGCGGTTGCGTTTTATAAATGGCTGTTGTATAGGTTATATGAATCAACCAGTTAGCGTTGTTTTGATAAACGTATATCTTATTGTAAAATTCGTTGCATCGATTGCCATATTGAGAAGTAGTCCGGTTTTGTACCCAGAATGTCGAAATCAGATAGGTATGCATTTGAAAAATATAACCTAACGGAAGATTATGACCTCTTGTATTTTGGATAATTTGCGCGTGTGCTTGAAGGTTAACTTTGTATGTAATTAGATATCAGTTATCCGACGACTGTGGTTTGAAATAAGTACTCACTCTCATGCCATCTTAGTTAAAAAAGACCCGCCATGTGTGTTTTAAGGGTGAAGCATCGTGATATGTGTATAATCTTTTGCTGCCTAGACCTTTTGCTTCAAACAGGTGTACAAGCTTTTGATCAGGGCTCGTATTCACCAACCAGTCGTAAGAACATTCTTATTCTTATTCTCCAGAATTTTCTAAATTTTAATGTAACAAAACTTCTGATTGGCTAAACCAAAACGTTTAGCCAATCAGAAGCTGTGTTACTTTCAAAATTTAAAAAATCTTGGAGAATACGACTAAGAATGTTCGTAAGAATGGTGGGTGAATACGGACCCAGATTAAAAGTGTAGCAGCAATTCTAAACTAAAGCAATTTGCATTTCTAACTAAAACCATGGTACGTCTTTCAGAAAATAACGTCATTGATACATTTGCGAGAAAGTAATTGCCGATGGCCGCCAACTGCGAATTTCTGTTTAAAGTGAAATGTTTGGTGTCCTGAGCCTCGTCTCCATTATTCAATATATAACCCGTAAAACCAACCCTCCAATGATGGTAACACGTACCCGTGCCCTAAATAACCATTGCAGGTCACCTCCTAAAAAAGGTGTTTTTTTTTTCCGTGAATGGAAATCGCTTTGACAAACTAATACAATACGCGTGGCTAGAGGCAAACCCAGTAACAGATGATGATAATAGGTAACTCAGAAACTGATCCTACAATGGTAGGAAAACAATAAACGTCCCCTAGAGAGTATGCCAACGAACTCGTAACTCTTAACAACTCTTAGCCATTTTAAATTGAAAGCAACTGCAGACGGCAAATTAATCAAGAGACGTTTTTGCTTATGAAACAAAAATAAGTAGCGAATGGTGTAGATTCAGTTTCAGATTGCGTTTCATGCGTTCTTTACAGTCTGATCTTAATCTACACCACCTACAAAGGTCAAGTAAGAATGAAAAGCACTCTTAACCCTTCGGTTGCTAAGCGTGCCTTACTGACCTTTTGGGGACAGTGTAGATAAAGATCAGACTGCACAAAACATGCAGTCTGATCTTGGATCTACACTATCCGATAAGGAGATATTTTTCTCCAAAGAATGAATTTGAAATAGCATTATTTGTTTTTTTTTACAATCTGCATGAAAGTTTCATTTAACTTATTCAGCAGGATAAGGGTTAAATGAAAAAAGCAGCGAAAATTGATTGATACAACCAATTATATCAGACGTTTTGGATTTCTTTATGTTCTACACAGATAGACACGTTCTTTAATCCTATTCGTTCCGATTTTTAACGACCCGAAAAGAGAATGCTTTAAGAAACATTGAGGGAACAGCAAAAAAAAAATGCTGGTAACTATCATTTACTCCTTTTCCCACAATATTTTCCGCGCTATCAAAGCCAAAGTTATCATTAAGCAACATTTAATTTGTCGTCTTGGAATGCTTACAATTTGGTTTAGTCCAAAGTTTTGTCGTTTGGTAAAGGGTAAACGGAGATTGGAGCATGAACCGCACCAAGATTCCCCCCCCCCCCCCAAAAAAATCAAAGTGCTGAAAACACTGGTGTGGCATTTGTTAAGGGAGCCATTGTGTGGAATTAATAATTTGAAAAATAAACAACAGAAATAATTTCAAAATATACGCTTGAAAGTCAACCTACTGTATAGTCATGCAAAATCCTATAGAGAAGGGTGCAATCTTGTGGGACGAACAAGTTCGGGCGAACAAGCACTGAGACGAATAAGCCCAGGAACGAACTGGTTTTGGGACGAACAAGCATGGCATGTGTGTATCATTGCGCCACTATAGAAGTAAAGTGGTACCCGTTGTATCTTCCGTAGCCGTCCGATAGACTTGATACGAAGATCGATAACAGGCTGCCAGTTTACTATAGAAGGCCATAGCGAATTAAGCTATTTTCGATAAATGAGAAGTATTTCCACGATCGATGGCCTAATCCAATTTATTTTAATACGCCATTTTCGATTTCGTATCTGAGTGTAATCGAAACACTTATTTGTCTCAGAAAAAATGATTTTAATTGGGTTTACTTCCTTAGGTTTTGCTCAAACTGCGATACATGATTTACAAAATGCCGTATTGAACTCATAGTGGCATTGTCTTCGGCAAATGCCACAAAAATCACAACTGTTCTAGTTATTGTAAATTCTGAAATATTTCAGCTGTTATTTGAAAACGGTAATTAATTAACTTATTAGGCTTATGACCTTTCCATGAAGCTTGAAAACACGAGGAAATTCTTTGAGAGAATCAAAAAAAATATATGATTAATTTAGTAGTATCAGGGACAAGCCATGTTTTAAAAATTAACCCCTATCCTGCTAAATAAGCCAAATGAAACTTTCAAGCCGATAGTAAAAACCCGAATAATGCTACATGTATTTCAACCTTATTTTTTGGAGAAAAAATATCTCCTTATCGGACAGTGTAGATCCAAGATCAGATTGCACATTCTGTGCAGTCTGATCTTGATCTACACTGTCCTCAAATGGTCAGTAAGTCGCGCACAGTAGCCTTAGAGTGAATTTAATTTCTTCCTTTCATGCTTCTTACTCAACCTGGAGCACATTGCAGCAAACGGAGAAATCATTTTCTCTCTTCGTCAAAATATTCTCACATATTTTTAAATGTATCGAACCCCAATCTATGGTTGTTATACATATTTTATTATACCATTTGGTCACCAGCATTTTCACGATTTTCCAAATTGTTCTTCTCTCATCGAGCCACACTTAATTTGTCGTCTGCAAATTCTTAGGATTTGGACAAATCCAATATTTTGTCGGTTGGTACTTATGTAAAGAGTTAGCCCACAATCCCGACTTTTAACGACCCCGAAGAAGACGTCTTTTGAAAACATTGCAGGAAAAGGAGAATATGCTGGTAACCAGCATTTCTCCTTTTCCTACAATGTTTTCTTCCATATCAAAGACAGAAATCATCATTTGAACTACATTAATTTTGTCGTCTGCAAATGCTTTCAATTTGGTCAAGTCAAAAATTTTGCCGTTTGGTAAAGAGTCAAAGTCCTTTGTTGCAGAAAGATCATGTCGAAAATAGTTCGGAAGGGAAAAAGATTAGTACTGTGCCCACACGAAGTAATTCCTCATTTATTAGAATTTTCTCGGAATTCTTCAAAGTTTGCCCATAAATTCTAATAAATGACATAAACTTTTTTTGCACGTTGCAGCCATTTCAAAATTCAAAGCAAGGTCGAATATTTATAGCTTAGTTTTTGTTTAACTCTTTACCAAACGACAAAATTTTAGATTGGTTCAAATTTAAAGCATGTGCAGACGACAAAGAAAATATGACTCAAAAATTGAGGTTTGTTTTGGGAAAGGTAGAAAACATTGTGGGAAAAGGAGAAAATGCTGGTTGCCAGCATTTTCTCCTTTTCCCACAATGTTTTCAAAAGGCTTCTTCCTCGTGGTCGTTAAAAGTCGGAATTGTGTGGCAAAGGGTCAACTCTCTGCCAGATGATATAAATGTTCAACTTGTCCAATCTGAACGTGTTTATGGTGACCTTGTCTTTACTAGGATAGGAAAAAACTGTTGGAAAAAGGAAAATCCTGGTTACTAACATTTTCTCCTTTTTGTACAATGTTTTTTGAACAAACTTCCTAGGAGTCATTAAAACTTGGGATTGCTTTGGTAAAGGGTTAATTTGCCCGGCAGTATTTGGGAAAAATAGGTTTAGCCTACGAGGTTAGTATATCTGGGTTAACTCTATGTCAAGCGACAATACTTATACGGAAAACTAGCATGGGTTCCATTCTGGGTTGTTTTTTTATTTCGGATTCTTTTTGTATCTATTCTTAAATTACCTTGTCAAAATAAGAAACAGATTGACAGGTTATTGCCAAAGATCTAAGGAGACCGAGATAGGAGACCGCGGCAAGGAGTGATTAAGAAATTATTGCCGCCTGGACCTTGGCTAGTGCGGTAGACATATACATGCAGATTTCATATCAAATATGGTTCAAATGACGAGATTTGTCTTTGAATTGCAGAAACAGAAAACATTGGTAAAAAGGGGAAAACGTTGGTTACCAGTACAGGGTTTACTCTATTCCCTTTTTCCTGTTTGCCCCCCCCCCCCCCCCCCCCAAGAAGAAAAAGAATATTCTTCCTGTTGGCTCAGAACGATTTTAATTAATCACTAATATTCTTCCTGGTGGCTCAGAACGATTTTAATTAATCACATCTCCTATTTCCTCTACATACTTCAAGACACGAGTATTCAGACTGCAGCGACCGCGCAGTCAGATCTTTATGGTACAGCGGGGGTAGTGTGTTCCTTGGATGGGGCTGAAGGGTTTTAAGCTAGAAATTTATATAATAAAACTTAAATTGATCTTGTAAACGATAAGCTACATTTCTAAATATACATGTACAATAATTCATTTAATCATAATACCAGTTCTGTTATGTCGTTTTGAATTTGTGCGTGCGTGCGTGCGTGCGTGTGTGTGTGTGTAACAATGACACAGTATCGACGATAAAGTATACCTTGTAATACATAGAAATGGAATCGTTGTTGTCGTTGATTTTACATTCCAACAGCAACTGAACGGTTTGGATAAATTTGTAACTGGTGACATGATGGGATCGTAAAAGAGGTTTGGCATTCTATTTTGGCACAGAATTAGGGATTAACCGTTTTATAAGCAAACACCTACTTAATTACGACTGTGTAGTTGAAGATTTGTTTGTTTGTATTGGAGTTTAACGCCATTTTAACAGCTCAGGTCATATCATGGCGGTCAGTGACGCATCCATGTGTTTCCTGGCTTTCTCACACCAGTACTGACACAACTTTGTTTCCAAAGCCACTGACTACTTTTCTCACATGCATCAGAGGTGAGAGGCGAAAAATCACCGGAAAGAAAGTTTGCCTAAACCGGGTATCGAACTCACAAACACCAGGTCACGAATCAGATACGCTAACCACTGAGCTACCCGGGCGGGCTGCAGTGGAAGAACAGACTTTCAACCTTTCCATGCAGTTTGTCATCGAAGCAGAAAGTTTTGTTCAATGCACAAACATAATTCCGATCACGTTAAAGTGACGCCAGAGCTTAACATTGAACCATAATTAAATTGATAGCTTAAAATTGCTTTGACTTCTTACCAAACGACAATCATTGAGACGTGTCCAAATTGAAAACATTTGCAGACGACAAATAAATTGTGGCTTTAATGATCAGAATAATCTATGGAAGGGTTGAAAACATCGTGGGAAAAGAAGGAAATGCTGGCTACCAGCATTTCCTTCTTTTCCAACAATGTTTTCAGGTCTTTTTTCTTCATGCTCGTTAAAACTCGGGAATTGTTTGGGGAAAGGTTTATTCGGTTTTTAATGAAGGGGAATTAATTGGAATATTAATTTTCAATCCTCATGGCGATTAGCAATCTATTAATAAATGTTGATATTGAAATACACTCAATTATCATACCGATTGATATTTCATGATTACCCATAGGTCTACTTTCTCGTGGGCGGTCTGGTTATCGAGTTTTTGCCTGTAGGCAGTCTGGTTTCCAACAGAATCATAGAAGTAGTCTGAGTTTCCGTATGCAAGCGAGGCTGAGTCGAGATCCTGGTTGTATTCCCCTGTGAATGTAAATGAAATCGTCCATTTTTTTAATCAAAGCATATCTAGCATACAGAGAAAGAAAATATGGGGATTATTTACAAGAGCCCAAGTGATACTGAAAGATTTATTTATACTCGAAATAAAACGAGACAAAAACGGCTTTAACCCATAACTACACAAATTTCGTTTTTCGTTTTCCTTCAGCGAGGAAATATCGTAGAAAAAGGTCTAATTGCTTATGACATACTGTTTCTGTTCTCACGTATCTCATGCTGTTGAAAACGACGTCTCTACTTGCAAAAGCGGACATTTCAATCTCAAGCGGACAAGTTAGTGAAAGCATACTCTGTGTGACAGACAGACACACAGACAAACAGACAGACAGACAAACAGACATAGCTTAGTTAACATTTTTCACAACAATCCAGTCACAGCTGAAGAACTCGAATCGTTTCCCTGTACCACTTACCTATGCTCTGTACCAGATTGGCTGTCCACTGGTCTGGCATACAACAAGGTGTAGCACCGAGCACACAGCCAATGAAAGTCAACGCCAATACAAGAAACCTTCCGAACGCCACAATCATTCTCGAAGACTGTATCTTCATCGCATGTTATAGATACCGCTTTCAAGCTGAACGAATTGATACGTACCGGTAATCAAAAGTAAAATACAGTAAATATCTATTACTATCAAGTCAAGTTTAACCCTTAAGTTTCAAAATAAATCACACTAAAGTTTACCAGCCAATAGTGAAAAAATCATAACTTACGGTTTAAAAATTTTGCTCTCCATAGAAATCGCAGCGTATCGGACAGTATAGATTCAAGATCAGACTGCATGTTCTGTGCAGTCTGATCTTGATCTTCACTGTCCGCAAAATGTCAGTGAGTTGCGCTTAGGAGCTTAAGTACTAACACGGCGCAAACCATAAAAACTAAGCCCGTCTCGACGGCTGAATTTATAATTTAGTAATACTTAGTAAGTTTTTATTTTCGTAGACTTAACTAAAGAATTGGACAGTATAGATCAAGGATCAGACTGCGCATTCTGTGCAGTCTGATCTCTGATCTATATCGGCATTATAAGCCCCGGTTTTCGCCTTTGGCGCGAAAAGGGTTAAAATTGTACCCAGTATTTCTAATCTAAGTGACCCGAGCCAGACACCCTTTAACCTCTTCCTAAGCAATCGCCTTGGTTTTGCGGCCTTAGAGCAAAACGCTCTTTGAAAACATTGTATGAAAAAGTAGGAAATGCTGGTAACCAGCATTTTCTTCTTTTTCCACATTGCTTTCTATCCTTTCAAAGACAGAATTAATAGATAAAGTGACATTTGATTTTAAGTCTACAAATGATTTTAATTTTGACAAGTCGCAATTTAAAAGATTTAAAGGAGCATAAGCCAAGATTTTGAATTAAACTTTTTTTTTTTTCGGGGGAGGGGGGGCTAGGGAGTTGGGGAAAGGGTTGATATTTTGAAGGGTGAAAATCACAAGAACGTGATTTATTTCTCGTAGTTGAGGAAAAAAAAAACAAGAGAAAAAAAAAAGTATTGGAAAAGCAAACTTGCCTCCAAGGGGGTTCGAATTCACGACCTTCAACGCCATTACGTTACAACTTTCAAATAAAGGGGCATAAAGATGTTACTTGTACTGATTTGGGTTAATTTAAGTGAGACATGCTCTGGCAAAAGGGAATTTAATGCACCCCTGTACTGCATCATACCACGCAAGTCTTCACATCATTATGGATCCATTTAAATCCATTTTATCTCACACCCACCGAATCCTGAGATGAAATGGTCCTTAGACATGCAGAAAATTTACCAAGAGCAAAAAATTTCGACACAGGTCAGCCTGACTGCGCAGACTGACGTGGGTCAATACATTTTGCAGATGCATTAATCCCCTTTTTCACAGAGCGTGGCTCATATTCATGGGATCATAACCCTTAGAGTGCTGGGATAATGAGATGGGTCTTTTCAGTTAGGAAAAACAGCTGATATATTGCTATTTCGCGGTTGTTTTGGCCAGAATATAAACCAAAGTTGCGGAAAGTGAAGATCCATGATCAGACTGCACGTTCTTTGTAGTCTGATCTTTATCTATTCTGTCCGCCAGAGCATGGAGTCGTACTTACCTGCCTAAGGGATGATGACCACTCGTGCATCTATAAATGGTTTCGCATCTTCTTATCTATAACTTGTAAAATATCGCTTTGTGATAAGAAGAACATGACATTCGTTGGCTTTCGAGATAAAAATTTTATTAAACGAGTCTAGGTCCGTATTCACCAACCATTCTTAAGAACGTTCCTAGTCTTAATCTCCAGACATATGATTTTCTAAATTTGAAAGTAACACAACTTCTGATTGGCTAAACCATTTGGTTTAGCCAATCAGAAGTTGTGTTACTTTCAAATTTAGAAAATCTTGAAGAATAAGACAAAGAGCGTTCTTAAGAATGGTTGGTGAATACGGACCTAGGAAAAATGTTATTAAGCGAGCCTTCGGCTCCTATATTTATCTTATATTTATCACAGAACCTCCCTTGTTTTCAGTGCAATCATAGGCCACTGAAACTGCATTGATCTATTACCGGACAACGAAATTTTCCTTATCGGACACCGTTACTATAAATAGCACACTGGCAACTGCCTCTGTATTGTATATAAATAAGACAAGGTGTGCAACGAAATCGAAGAAAATTTTTACCCCTGTACACTTTCAGAGATAATATTTAACCAAAAACGGACAAATAAACCTAGTTACCGTTGCAGATGGGTTCGCAAATGATTTTTCTTGTGTACCATGACCTTAGAAAGTTCCAAACGGCTCTTGCGATCAAGCTGTAGCTCTGATCTGAAAAATTTTAAAAAGCTTCCACATTTTCCGGATCGCCATGCGCTGACGTCACACAATTTATAATCCCGCAGCGAATTATAACTAAAATATTTCTTTTCAAACAAATCTAAAATTCTTTTGTTGATATATTGATGAAATTATCAAATTAATATTTCGTCTGTTATAATTTATCTTTTCATCTAATCCAGCCTATATAG
This sequence comes from Tridacna gigas, assembly GCA_945859785.2. NCBI lineage: Eukaryota > Metazoa > Mollusca > Bivalvia > Cardiida > Cardiidae > Tridacna > Tridacna gigas. The sequence goes on from OX244038.2 coordinate 56,566,043, forward strand.
TATCACGATTTTCATCTTCATCCATTTCGTATATTTTCAAATGCGTATTTACTGTTTATTGTTCAAAACCTTTGGTGCGTCTTTTGATAGTAAATTCACGTGAGTTATAATTCGCTGCGTCATAATGAATTGTGTGACGTCAGCGCATGACGATCCGGAAAATGTAGAATCTCTTTAAATTTTTTAAGATCAGAGCAGATGAGATTTCATTTAACTCGTCGAAGGCTCGCTTAATAGCATTTTTCCTAGACTTGTTTAGTAAAATTTTTATCTCAAACGCAAACTCATGTCACATCCATATTTATCACGTGACTTCCCTTGTTTACAGTGTGATATGGCCATTACAAATTCTTTTACCATACACGCGTTTGAAATAGGATTTTGTGACGTCATAGGAGCTTTATGCGACGTGTTTTATTGGAGCCCAGTATTCCTGTCCATCATTTCAAAGTATACGCAAGCTTCGTAAAGATTAAATCATTACTGATCTACATGTAATTATTGAGAAACAGTTCTGTGATTTAAAAAAAAAAAAGTGACTTTCGTTGGCACTTACAATATAGCTTTATTAAACTCGTCAAGAAAAAATGTCATTAAGCTTGCTGAAGGCTCCCTAAATAAAATATTTTTAGCTTCATCTTCTAAGATTTTACCCCAAGTGCCAACATGGTCAGATCCTATATAATTATGTGAGTTTCTTGTTTGATGCGATTTTTTTGCTTCTAATTCTGTTGATAATATAAACACTTTCGGTCATTAAAGTTAGGACAAGTTAAAAAAAAATGATATTCATCCTGAATGTCATAGCTATTTCTTTGAAGCATAATTAACTTTAAATACGATTACATTTGAGTCATGCTCTGGGAAAAGGGGCTTCAATGCCTCTGCAAAAAGCCTGCCCAATCCGTGTTCCAACCAGTGTTCAAACGTTTTGCTTTTGGTAAACTTTCTATGTGTTCAAGGGCCATGCTACCTCATGATAAGCTGATTGCTAGAAAAAAATAGATTTTATGGATTCATAATTATGTGATGACTTGCTTGGTATCATGCATCACGGAGATGCATTAAGCCCCCTTTTGCCAGATCATGAATACTTTTTTTTTTGTCTACCCACAGAACTCAGGTTTAGTTTACTTTCGTATCTTAAAGGTTCTTTTATCATACTGTATCTAACTGTATCACGGTGATAACGACATGTAAGATTTACATGTTTAACCCTGAAGCTGCCATGCGCGACTCACTGACCTTTAGCGGACAGTGTAGATCAAGATCAGACTGCACAGAACGTGCAGTCTGATCTTGGATCTACACTGTCCGATAAGGAGATATTTTTCTCCCAAAATAAGTTTTAAATAACATTATTCGGGTTTTTACAATCGGCTTGAAAGTTTTATTTTACTGATTTAGCGGAATAAGGGTTAAGTTAGCCTACAGGTGTAAATAATTGATAACATTCGTGGTTGATACAGGTCAAGTCCTCCGTGTTTTCTATCTTTCCTGTCTTGTTTCTGTTTCTATCTTCCTTTCTCCCTTTCTTCTTCCGTTCTTTCTTATTTCCTTCCCCTTTTCTTCCCCCTATCCTTTTCCATGTCTCCATCTCTCATTCTCTCCATTTCTCCCTTATTCCTCCCTTCCTCCCTCCCTCTATCCTTCCTTCCTTCCTTCCTTTCTTCCTATCGACCAACATTGGAAAGAGTAAGGGAATTAACTATATTCAAGACGTAAATACTTCGGACGAATTTCTCAGTATTTTCCCTTTGTGAATATTCGCTATCATTTCTAAATTAATTTTCTCCATTAATAACATTCTATATGTAATTCCAGATGGACTTCTTTGCTTCGGAACGGAAATCATGAAATAAGGTTTCAGGGGAAGAAGGTGGAGCGAGTAAACACTGTGACAAAAAAGAGAAATGACTTCGTTGTGCGATTTTGTCGTTTGCCACATGTTTTTCAATAAGCCTTGCATACATATGTCAGACTCAGAGAAATACGTATTCCTTAGCATGATTACAACAACATAATGTCCTTTTGCACACAGGTTAAATAAAGATCAGACTGTATAGAACGTGTAGTTTAATCTTGATCCACACTGCTCGATATTTTTTAGAGTTTTTTTTTTTTTTCATCAAAAACAGCACAGGAATCCGTACAATAGGATTTCGGCAACTGACGCAGACTGCATCTCTCTTTCTGACCCATTTACTAGACAACAACATGTTAGACTTGTCCAAATTGAAAGCATTTGCAGACGACAAATCAAATATTAGTGAAAAATGAAATATATCTTTCAAAGGTAGAAAACATTGTTGGAAAAGGAGAAAATGCTGGTGACCAGCATTTTATCCTTTCCAGCAAGGTTTTCAAGTGCCTTCTTTCCCAGCGTTGTACAAATTTAGACTTGCTCTGTGAGGATTAACTGTCGGCATACTACTTTGGACCTACTGAAACAAGTTTTGAGCAGGAGATTTTGAAAACATCCTTAGGGAGATAATGGTTATCAATGTGAATGAAAATATATCCTGCGAATAGAGATCTACGTCAAACCGGTGCGCTAAGAGAGAAATTGCTTATAGCCACCAAATTTTCCCTTTACCACAATGTTTCTAAAAAATTAACAAAGGAAAGAAATCGTCTGCAGACAGCCGTGGAAAGTTATGACTTAAAATATCGCGTTAACAAAAATTGAGTGTTGCGTTTATCGTAAAATGTACGTGTTTCCTTCAATTTACAGCAAGTAAAGTGCCAAAGGTGTCAAAAGGGTCCTGCGTGGAAATGTTGGATTCGTAGCCTGGAGGCCACGGTTTCGATCCTCACTTGAAACACCGGGTGTTCGAGGGAGTTTTGTGCAGGACACTTCGCAGAGCCCTAACCTAGTGCTGGTGAAACCCAGGATAAACATGAATATGTGAATTGTCGACTGGTATAATGTTTGGGTTCGATCCTCGCTTTAAGTACCTGGTGTTCGAGGGAGCCTTGTGCAAGACATTTCGCAGAGCCCTAGCCTAGTGCTGGTGAAACCCAGGATATACATGAATATGTGAATTGTCGACTGGTATAATGTTTGTGTTCGATCCTCGCTTTCAGCACTTGGTTTTAATGGGAGTGACCTTGAGCAAGATACAACCGAGAGCCCTATCCTAGAAAGGGTCAAAGCCAGGTAACACATGAATATATAAACAGTCGCCGTGAAAAGATTAAAATGTTGAAAGCGGCGTAAACACTATTCAGTCAATCGTCCGTTCAACCAAAGGCATCGTGTAATAATTGGCGTGCAACACACGAAAAGGGGCCTTCGGACATTTGCGTAAAGTGCTGTCCCGGATTAGCCTGCGCAGTCCGCGCAGTCTAATCCGAGACAGCACTTTACGACTACATAAGATTTTTTCATACGGTAGACTTTCGTGAAACAGAAAATCGCACAAAAACGGGAAGTGTCGTCTCGGATTAGTCACAGACTGCACAGGCTGATCTGAGACGACACACTTTTACGCATATGTCCGAAGGCCCCTTTTCGTGTGTTGCATGCCAATTATAATGTGTAAGACGAAGACAGTGCCCATATTTTATCTATAACCGCAACACAAAGTATATTAACCCTTTCCCAAACAACAAATTTTGGGTTGGTCCAAATTGAAAGAGTTTGCAGACGACAATTTTAAATTTGATGAAAATGGCAGAAAGTTCTCCAAAAGGGTAGAAAACACTGTGGGAAAAGGAGAAATTGCTCGTTACGAGCAATTTCTCCTTTTCCCACAGTGTTTTCAAAAGACACGTGAAAACCAGGGCTTGTTTGGTAAAGGGTTAACATCTGATTATTACGATCCAATTATGATGTGAGAGGCGCTCTGGCACAAGGGGTTTTAATGCATCTACTTGGTACATTTTACCGGGCAAGTCATCACATAATTATGGATCCAAAAATCCATTTTATATAACGTCTGTCTGAATTCGTAAGGTAGAATGTTTCTTGAAATTTACGAAAATTTACACGTAGCATAAGGTTTCGACCCATGTCAGCCTGCGTGGACTGCGCAGGCTGACATGGGTCAATACCTTTTCTGCAGATGCATTAAACCCCCTTTTCACAGAGCATAACTCATATATTTTCAAAATACTTTTCTTTTCTTGGAAAATGATCGGAATTCATGAGTACCATGTACAAATTAACAATGTTTTCAACTGATCAAAATTAAGCCTTCAAGGTGGATGCCTATCGTGAAAGTAATTATAAGGACAATTAAAATACTGATGTCGTCAAATAGTTGTACGAGCCATGCTCTGGCAAAAGGGGGCTTAATGCGTCTGCGTGATGCATGACACTAATCAAGCCATCACATAATTATAAATCCATTATATCCACTTTTTCAACAACCGACTGTATCATAAGGGAGACTGGTGCTTCGACATACAGAAAATTGACCAATAGCGAAAAGTTTCGGCGCAAGTCAACCTTGCGTGGACTGTCCAGGCTGACTTGGGACGATACCTCTCGCAGATGCATTAAGCCCCCTTTTCACAGAGCATGGCTCAATATTAAACACAAACTCCCTTACAAATCTATTGTATTTTTGAGCAGGACATAAACATGTAGAAAGCAGATGAGAAGGGGGACAAACAATTTCATAAAGTCAGAAGTCTATTTAACATTACAAGGGTTTCTTTAATCTTTGTAAATCTACATGTACAAAAATGTACCTTTGCTTGTGTGCCATTTTCAACAGTGTTCCAGCTATCTTGCGTCAAAAAAGCCATCCGTACTAACAGCATTTTCCCACCAACTACTCTAAATTCAATCCAGATTCTAAATTCCAAGACTAACGGATTGATTTGCTATGAAAGAACCAATCAGGTGGTTTGTCTTGGAATTTAGGACTTAGAACAACTTTGAGAATAGTTTGCAAATTCCACACACAGTGTTTCTTTCTGAGTGTTAGCAACATTCTGAGTTCATAAATAACTTAAAGTCTTCTATATCAAAAAGCAAAAAAATGGCTGCATTACTTCAGTAGCACCTTAATTAATGTGGTCTACAAATAAAAAATTTCAATACTGCTTTTCGTCTTTACAAAATGAGCCACGCTCTGGCAAAAGAGGGCTTAATGCATCTCCTTGATGCATATAACAAGCGAGACATCACATAATTAGGGATCCATAAAATCCACTTTGTTTAACAACCGATTGAATCAAGCCGTAGAATGGTCCTTAGACATGCAAAAAGTTGACCAATAGCAAATTGTTTGCGGGCTGACCTCGGTCGATACTTTTTTGCAGACGCATTAAGCCCCCTATTCACAGAGCATGGCTCAAATAGGTAGTTCATAAGGATACCTACAAATTGTTTCACACTGAAGTATGAGGTAGGGATAACTTTTCAAATAAAAATTACATATGATGTGCGCCTTACTTTCAAATGAACATAAAGTTACAAATTTTCATGCGCATTTTTAAGTCGGCATAACTTCTGAGATGATTTTTTACCAGGTTGTTTTTATCCAGCCTAGCTTTACAAATGAATTTTTCTTACAGTTTTACAAAGTTGGCCTAACTTTTAATATATATTTATTTTACATGTATGTATGAAGGCGACCTAACTTTCCAAACAAATATTTTATACGGACATATAGAGTAGTAGGCCTTACATTTAACTACATACTTCACGCTAATATTTAGTGTACATCTACATTTTCAAATAAACATTTCAAGTAGATGCTTAAGTGGGTCTGACGTTCCAAATAGCCTAAGTGGTTCCATCTTCGCAAGCCAAGGTGACGATCTCTACGTGGATCTTACCCTTTGGCTGATCGAGTCGAAATTTGTTAGCCTGGCGATACGTGTATTCATTGGTTGCAGTCAGGCCTGTAAGCACCAATCAAATAGCGCGTTACATTTGCTATCCAACATCAGCAGAACGTAAATAAAAAAGACCACAGGAGAAAGTTGTCAGATATGCTGGAAATTATAACCAACAAAATACAGACGAACAATATTTTCTTCAACATTCACTGTCACAAATCAATTAAATGGAGTTTTAGGATACATCCCAACACCAGATAACGGACTGTCAAAGTACGTGTGTGGCTTTTGCTTTGCAAAATTTAACAAGATTTCGAAAATAGATTTTGACTTGATAAATCGACTGTCAAGTTTGCAATCTGAAAAGCAGTCAATTGTTGGCGAATTACGGAGAAAGCATGGTGAACAAACTATAATTGAACCAAACCTTAGTGGCCAATTGTCAAGGACCCCTGTTAAAACAACAACACCGAAGCGCTTAACAGATCATAGCCCAGCACCTAGAACGGTAAGAAAGCCTTTGGCCATAGTCAACGAAATGCCGAAAGAGCTATGATACGCGACGTTTGACTGGTTTTCGAAGGCGTAAATCTAGGGGCGATAACAACCAAAATCCAGTAGGTGGCGCTTCGCCGTGCTAACAAATTTCGACATGATCAGCCAAGGGGTAAGATCCATGTAGTGATCGTCACCTTGGCTTGCGAAGATGAAGTGGTTCACACGGATGTAAAAATTCAGCCAATTTTTTCAAGTAATCATCTAACACAGCCGTATAGAGCACGGCGATTTAAAACCATGTTTAACTCTTTGCCACACAATCCCGACTTTCAACGACCCTGAAAAAGAAGCCTTTTGAAAACATTGTGGGAAAAGGAGAAAATGCTGGTAACCAACATTTTCTCCTTTTCCCACAATGTTTTCTAATCTTCCAAAAGCAAATTTCAGTTTTTGAGTTACATTTATTTTGTCGTCTGCAAAAGCTTTCAATTTGGACTGGTCTAAAATTTTGTCGTTTGGTAAAGAGTTAAACAAACATATGAAACAGGCCTGGAACGTTTTATACATGGTGTATTGCAGTATACTGGCCTAACTTTTGAAATAAATACTTTACATGGGTGCATAAAGTAGGCCTAACCTAATCAACACATGAGCAATGCCCTGTGAAAAGCGGGCTTAATGCATCTGCGAAAAGTATCGACCCAGGTCAGCCTGCGCAGTACGCGCAGGCTGACCTGGGCCGACACTTTTCGCTATTAGTCAATTTCCTGTATGTCAAAGGACCAGTCTATCTCATGATTCAATCGGTTGTTAAAAACCTGGGCTCCATGGATCCATATTTATGTGATTGGTTCATTGGTACATTGTATCATGGAAATGCATTAACCCTTTACCAGACGACAAAATTTTAGCCTTGTCCAAATTGAAAGCATTTGCAGACGACAATTTCTGTGTGGCTCACATGGTGCAATTTTTCTTTGATAGGGTAGAAAACATTGTGGGAAAAGGAGAAAATGCTGTTTACCAGCATTTTCTCCTTTTCCCACAATGTTTTCAAAAGGTTTCTTTCCCAGGGGCGTCAAAAGGCGGCATCGTAAGGTTAAGGGTTAAGCCCACTTTTGCCAGAGCATGTCTCAAATATTTCACACGAATATATTAAGAAGGCCTTAGTTTTCCAAAAGACATATTACATGGACGTATTATCTAGGCCTAACTTTTTACATCAAGCAATATATTCATAACACAAAGGTTCGTTTTTACCAAAATCTGAAAATATTATTCCAATTTTAGATTTAAAGACACGCCATGATCTATTTATAATCTTCTGATTAACCTTTCCTCTTTTGTGTTAACTTTTTCTCTGCCATGGGCGATTCATGTCACTTTGACTGACGTCGGAGGTCAATATCAAACTGCACAGAACGTGCAGTCTGATCCTGAATCTACATCGTACGTTAATTAATTCTGAAAAATGACCAAATCATGTCTTTAATTGAAGTTAATCATAAGTTTAGATTTAAAAGAAGATAGAATTGATTCCTTTGGCAGCGAAAGAGTAAATAAATGGCAAAAATCACCCCAACTTCTCCCTGTACAAATTATCTAATCAAACGAAATCAAGCCTCTATTGTATCACTAGAAGTCTGTAAAACTGTGAAGTTTCTTCGACCTAAGCACATTGTCACGTGGTTACACATGGTCACGTGGTTCAGAAACGCTTTACAGGTTCAGAGGTAACTGACTTGCGTTCTCACTTCAAAAGTCTGAAAGTAAAAGTTTTATTTAAATTAGAACTGACGATTCCATATTGATCTAAATTATTTATTTGAGGCTAAATTCACGAAAAGGCCAATTATTATGAAATATTATATGGCGTGCAACACACGGAAAGGGGCCTTCGGACATATGCGTAAAAGTGTGTCGTCCCAGATCAGCCTGTGCAGTCTGTGACTAATCCTAGACGACATTTCCCGTTTTTTGTGCGATTTTCTGTTTCACGAAAGTCTACTGTATGAAAAAATCTTATGTATTCGTAAAGTGCCGTCTCGGATTAGCCTGCGCGGACTGCGCAGGCTAATCCGGGATGACACTTTACGCAAATGTCCGAAGGTCTCATTTCGCATGTTGCGGGCCATATATATATGATTCTCTGTAGGTTGTACTTATCTATCAAAGCACTGACAGAATTGAATAAAAAAAAAAAAACATCTAAGAGGACATGAACCTTTTTAGAATCATTTAAAGGTGTAAAATAAGGCATTTCCTCCTTTTGTGACCAAGATTTCCCCTGCATTCATGTATCAGTCATTCATTTAAGAAGAGTGTTCAAATTTTACAAAGATTTTTTCAAGTAGTCTACTTTAATGGTGTTAAAAAACAAAGAGCATACACTGCAGAACTATTCACCAACCATTCTAGATATTAGTCAAATTCTAAATTTCAAGAGTAGCCATCCGATTGGTCAAAGCCAGTCAAATGGCTCATCGGGAAATTAAGACTCAAAATGGTTATGAATGACAAAAACGGATTTAGATCTAGATCTAAATCTATCTGGTAACATATATCAAAATATGTGCCCGTATTCACCAGCCATTCTAGATAACATTCTCAGTTCCTGAATCTCAAAAATTATCAGGTTTAGGAATCAACACATTTCTTATTGGCTGAACCAGTTAGAAATTGCGTTTCTTTCTTAATCTTGCATAAGACTAAGAATGCAATTTAGAATGGTTGGTATATACCTACCCTTGACTATTCAGAAATTTACGATGCCTGGGCTGAACATTTGATACGAAAGTATGAAACGGATGACTCAGAAACTTACCAAAACATTGTTACCCCCTGGCGAACCCTCTCTTTGCAGTGATGGCATGCTCTTGAACTGAAGACTTTTAGTAATACAGCCACCCCCTACTTCCGGTTTTATTTCGTCACACGTGACGTAGCCATCATTTACGTAAGAACATGACGAGGGTTTATCGTCATCACTGCAGCTAACATGTCGCCGCGGAATCGTGGCCCGTCGCTGCGACGTGAATTTGCACTCGGTTTTCTTTCTGGATCCCACTTTCTTTAAAGATTGTGTCACGGTGTAAATTTCATCATGCCCCGAACCATCACCCATATCATCCTCGTCGTCCTCCTGAAAAAAAAAAAAAAAAAAATGAATACGTAATTAAATCAATTACTTGATAGGTAAATAAATAAATCAATAGTCTGAGATGTAAGTATCATTCTTTTAAATTCAAAATATCTCTGTTTTTGCCTATGGCGCGTAAGTAGTATAGGAGGGTAGACCTCGGACAAAATCCGTTTTGTCCGAGGTCTACCCTCCCTGAGTGCCATTTTGTCCGAGGTCTACCCTCCCTGAGTGCCATTTTGTCCGAGGTCTACCCTCCCGGGGAGACAAAAGACCGGTCAAAATATCAAACCGGAAGTAGATGTCCGCTTTTTCTGCCCCCCCATGCCACGGTCAGAGCCCCTTTTTAACTATCTCTGTGAAAAGGGGTCTTAATACATCTGCGCGCACGCGCGCACGGATCGTAATGATATGGTTCGGCAGAGACTATCGTTGGACTTAGTCTTTTTTCTTCATCGGAGATAGATGTTCACCATCTTTGACGCGGCAGGGGTCCTTTTTTTAACCATGGTCTGTGAAAAGGGGACTTAATGCATCTGCACGCACGCGCACGGGTCGTAATGATATGGTTCAGGCAGACACTATCGTTTAACTTAGGCTTTTCTCTGTCATCGTTGGACTTAGTCTTTTTTCTCCGTCTTCGTTCGCCTCAATCTTTCTCTATTACCGTTGGACTTAGTCTTTTTTCCCACGATATGGGTTATTTCCCCCTCCTCAGCTTGGCTCAGGCAAATACCATCGTTGGACTTAGTCTTTTTTCCGTCTTTTGTTCGCCTTAACCTTTCTCTATCACCGTTGAACTTAGTCTTTTTCCGTCTTTTGTTCGTCTCAATCTTTCTCTATCACCGTTGGACTTAGTCTTTTTTCCACGATATGGGTTATTTCCCCCTCCTCAGCTTGGCTCAGGCAGAGAGTATCGTTGGACTTAGTCTTTTTTCTCCGTCTTCGTTCGCCTCAATCTTTCTCTATTACCGTTGGATTTAGTCTTTTTTTCCCACGATATGGGTTATTTTCCCCTTCCTCAGCTTGGCTCAGGCAAATACCATCGTTGGACTTAGTCTTTTTTTCCGTCTTTTATTCACCTCAGCCTTTCTCTATCACTGTTGAACTTAGTCTTTTTTCCGTCTTTTGTTCGTCTCAATCTTTCTCTACAGTCGTTGGACTTAGTCTTTTTTTCACTGTCTTTGGTCTTTCTCTGGTATCGTCGGACTTAGTCTTTTCTCCACGATATGGGTTATTTCACCTCCTCACCCACCGTTGGACTTAGTCTTTTTTCCACGATATGGGTTATTTCACCTCCTCACGCTGGTTCAGGCAGAAAGTATCGTTGGACTTGGTCCTTTTTTCCGACTTTGTCCGCCTCAATCTTTCTCTATCATCATTGGACTTAGTCTTTTTCTTCGGCTCCTAGCTGTATGATCTTTAGATATCTGTCTGACGAACTCAGTCTTTTTTTTTAAAAACTAGCTTTAGGGGATAAAGACCGTATTGTTTTGTAACTTGTCTATAAGATCTGAGAGCTGAGTTTATTTATAGCACTATTTTGTCGATTTGATTGAATTAGTCAGACAAGATTTGACACCTTTATGCTATATGCTATCTTCTGAGTTGGTCAGAGATGGTTTATAGTATAAATCCTTACCATACAAGCATCGTGTTGGGTTAACCTTGTTTGAGTTAATTCGAATTGGAGAATATCGTTTGGAATGTAACTCTTGGAATGTAACTCTTGGGATGGTACTCAGTCGTAAAATTGACAAGTCTCGAAGATAGGACTTTCTGGAATGAATGTTAGCTCTGAAAAGAGCTGTTTTTTATCATTCTCTGGATTGGAATTAAATTAATCATTCGAGCAAGTTAATTCCAAAATCAGAGAAAGATAGAGGATTCTAAACCTCTTCATCATCAACTCATTGGTTGATTGATATCACAGACTCCCCAAAGATTGGATCATCAGTTGGCATAACCCAAAGATCGGGGTAGAAATTAGGTGCTGGGTTCTGGGTATAGGGGTTATACCCTTGTCTTGCAGAGAACTCAGCCGACGTCTTTGTCTTTTGGCGTTTTCTCTTCTCCTCATTCCTTCGACTTTTAGCAAATAGTCCACAGCAGAATCTGAACAAACCCATCGTGGAAATGAAATGGCATATAGAGAAATTTGCTGGTTTTATAGCTTGGTGGAGGGTTTGACCTACTTTTCGTCTTGAAATTAAGAGTACGAACGTGGGCGAGACCATGTAGATAGAATATAATGTACTATATGATCTATCTACATTTTTTCCAAGACTGATATTTTGTGGAGGAATTATCTTTGTGGAAAAAAGAATGAAAAAACACCATTTAAACAGTATAACTTTTATTTGAACAGAACTGAACAATGAACTGAGCAATGAACATATTTACAACAAACACATAGATAAAAGAACTATTATACATTTATATACTATTTGTGGGGAAAAAGTCTCTGAGCTTTATTGAATAGAATTCCATACTGCTGATTGAACCATAACACTACATCTCGATCGTTTCGTCGATGTTCCGTTGAGAGGAATTTCTGTTGAAGATATTTCTGTATGTTGTATCCTCTGGCGGCAGCATCCAATACGAAGATACAGTAAAACCCGCAAACTTTTCCCTGTGGACTCTGAAGAGTTTGTCGATTGTATCTCCACGAATAAGAATGATTGTCTAAAAAGTTAATGATTTCTGGCTCAAGTGGTGGTAGTCCGTAGGGATCAAAGTATAGTACATCACCATTATTGTTGAATATCACGGCTACCCAATGTTCTCCTGGACCGGTTGATTTCTCTGTGTTCACAATGTAGGCTTTCACATGATCCGGTTTTTGTCGAGGTAAGTGATCTTTTGCACAGACTTTTGCCTGTAGATTTTTTATCCACGTTCCATGATCCAATATGTATTGAATTTCAGAAGTATACATTTTTCTAATCACTTTCTTCCCAGGATTGTTTTACTTTGTCACACCAGTATTGTAACCACGACTCCGTGAATTCAGATAAAATGTTTTGTTTTATATTTCGCCATAATCTGTAGGCTTCCACATAGTCACTTTCATCGAGTTTCATTTCTATGAGTTCAGGATACCATTTTTCCATGATTTCGTATGGATTTAATTCCATCATGGCTTTTTCTATGAACATATCTGTATGTTCTTGTCTATCCTTGAATAAACACAGTTCATGCTGTGTTTGACTGGGATGATCCACTTGACATCCGTAACACTGGTTGGTAACTTCACTGACAATAAGATTTTTTAATTTTTCAGTCATATGTTTTTCGAAGCTGTTGTGAATGTCATTTTTCCGAGTAGAGATGCACTTCGACACAGAATATTTCACTTTTTCTGCTTCTTCTCTAAGTGTTATAGCAAATCTGAGTCCCAACATTGTTTTTTAGTTCTTTAGTCCTGTAGATAGTCCTGAAAAGGGCTGTTTTTCAATAGTCCTGAAAAGAACTGTCGTTTTCGATATTATATTCCTTAGTCCTGAAAAGGACTGTTTTTTTGTGAAAGCTATCTTTTTGATCAGAGAGTTTCTGTTGGTTTTTTCCAGGCTTAATAATCTGTGATAACTTCTCTCAAACTGTTGATTTCAATCTGATTGTCAAATTCAGCAAAGACAATAACGTTGATAGCTGCTGCCAGAGCTTGACCAAACTGAAGTTCAATTCGAAGATTTCCAGTTTTTATAGGATGAAGTTGTCCTTCTTCACTACCTTGATCCGCTGTCAAATCGTATCCCCACAAACAGTATCCACCAACATAGTCTTCTTTACCAATATTAAATGATTTATTAAGTGCTAAAGATGAGTTAGCCTGATACAATGATAGAAAGGATTTCAAATACAATCCTGCTTCAAAGTTAGGTTCAAAGGGTCTGTTATGAATACTGTGACCATTACATGATACATCAATTTTTGACAGATTAAAATGTTGAAAGAAAAATGGATTTCTGTTATAAGCCCCATTATAATCAGTATTTGCTACCATTGCAATGAAAATGCGTTTTGGAAGTTGTCCTTGAAACAGATGATCTTCAACTTTAGACTGAAGACCTGTAGAAATGGTAAAAGTTTTTACTTCAACCCTGCGAATAGGAATTTTCATGTTTTGCTGAGCAATAACATGATTTAGATCATTTGCAACAACAGGCAACAATTCGACATTTCGCACATGAAGACTGACTGTTTCCAGTACAATTTTTGGATCTGGTGCAGCAGTACCTCCTGTGAGACAAAAGTTTAGCGAAGATCTGTTTAATCTAAGTCTGATTTCAATACCATTGGGTAAATATTTTTCTTGTTGAAACAGATCAAGATGCAAACGTCCAAAAAGTTCGGCGGTTCTACTTCGTTCAATTTCAAGCATTCTAGCTTGTAAACCTTCATTAGTTCCATCATTGTTGAGTGAATTGAAATGAGCAGAGGTGTCTTCAATCCAAAGATTACCAGCTTTCAAATGCGTAGTCTTGCTGTCAGAATTATATGACATAAGATTTTCGATATATGCTCTGTATGGATAGGTATCTGAATTGCTGGTGATTAGTTTATTATTTAGATACAAATCGACACTGCTAAACAAACTGTGCAGGAAGTTGTTTACAGGGGCCACATTTGCATTGACATCTAAATCAGCACCGTCAGCTTGAACGACTTTGTATTTGACATACAAATACGATTGTGACAGATCTGTCCAATGTTCAGTTTGAGGTGGTATGATGAATTCTATCGGTGCATTGTTTGCCAAAGATGATATTGGGAAATGTTCAATCCATTGACTTTCTTGCATCGTTGTCATTGTAGGTGGTACAGAAAGAACATCAAGTTCTGACTTACTGCATTCACAAGAACCGTTTTGCATCATTTTTATATAATTCAAGTAAATGAATTCAATATATTAATCCAATATATTAATCAAAGATATCAAGAGGTCGTCTGTCTCTTTGCCTTATGATCTTACCACTGCGAAGGCGGTAGGGGGAATGACGTGGTTTTCGTGATTTTCTTTTATTTATCCCTGGTATTACCTTTTCTGCTAGATCATGAATGGCTTGTTTTCCCCTTGAAATTACAACTTTTTTGGGGTTTTTGCCACGTAAAAGGATATCTTCTACTACACCTATTCCTTGTTTGATTCCTTCTTTTTTCACAGCATTAAAACCAGATTTAATCAACGGTTTAAGCAATGGAGTCACTACTTTAATTGCCGATTTAAATAGCGAACCTAACCCATAGCCATACTGATGTTTTACACCACGATAAACTGGTAGCATTTTTTAAAAAATGATTTTCAATGATTTTCAATGATTGTCAGTTAAACGTTGCCTGAAATGTAACTTCACTATTGTCTTACCAGTAATGAAATGAACCGGTATACCTAAATCCCCTGTTATTTGAATGTGAATATGATCGAAATCGGATTTCGAAACGGGGATATAATGCGGTATTGTAATTTCATGATTGGTATGTTGAGAACCATAACCATTTTCAATCAAATCGGATGTTTTGAAAGGCAGAACACGAAGTATGGGAGCAAGTGTATCACCCACTATAGTGTGTTCAGCAATATCTGAATAAATATACAGATGATTGTAGCCAGCATCAATGTTTGGATTATATTTAAAGTATTTGAAAATATTTTTACCCTGAAAAAATGTATCATGTTTGAATTCTGGTGATCCACCCAGTTTTAAAAACAGGGATGGATGTAATTTGATCCCTGTTTTTATAATATTATTAAATATAATTTTCGGACGTTTGGTTGAAGATGAATAAGTGATGAACACACCCGACGAATCCTTACGAAGAGCAGGACCTATAGTGGATTGAATCACATCATTGATCGTCTCTATAAGATGTTCAGGTGAAACGTAACTCCCGGCTGGAAAGGAAAATCGAATTGCCCATTTTATTATATCATTTCCACTATTTCGTCTTAATGGAATTATTTGTATATTATCTCCTCTTTTGTCTATCTGTGATATTAATTTGACTAATTCGTTATCCGTTGTTGTAAGATCGAACTCTGCTTCTTCTGCACTTATGTTTAAGAACTGAGAGGGAGTAATAAGTTGAACTAGTGCGACTTCCCAAGTTTCCTTGTCAATATGAACTGTCTTTGGTAAATGAACCTTAAAACAACATTGGGTGTTGTTCGGATAAAGGTCCATGGAACTATCACTGGGTAGAGTGAGATAAAACGAATTCATTTTTTACTATCAATCCACCCTGACTGCTTTTGTTCTGATCTGCTGAATTTTAACCCTGGTGATGGAAGAATATATCCAAGTGAGCTGCTTAACAGGATCAGCCACAATTCACGATCTTGACTTTGAATACTTAAATGTACTATTGAGGTTGCAATAATTGCATAAATGACTAAAATCTGTGAAATATAGGTAAACTGATTCTTTGGGACACGATTTCCACAACAATTGTAGTTCTTACTGATACTACTACTACTACTGCTATCGAAGTTTTCTATTCCGAACTTTTCTTCTATTCCAGACTTTTCTGTTCCACACTCAATGTTTGACTGTGGATTCATTATGAATGTGGTGACTTTTTATAACTTTTTCTTAAGGTATAAGATTTTTTTTAATAAGAAAAGATGTTTTCACAACACCAAAATAGGATTACACCAAACAGGATTACACCAAATAGGATTCTGGTATCCAACTTTGAAATTTTTTTGGATAACCTTTCCAGTTGACTTTTATTTCTTTGATTAATTTTTTACCCTTACGTCTTGTACGTCTATCAAGAACTGAGTCAATTTCATAAATATCATCATCTTTTATTAATTGAAGTTCATATTCATAATAAGTTCCCAAAATCTGTTCTCCCAGTAGATCTTTTACTTTATAGGTAATAGGCGAAAATGTTTTGTTGACATGACTGATTTCAAATATTTCTTGCGTCCAATTTGGTAAATAACCCTTATCAAATGTACGTTTTGTTTTATTGATTCGAACATGATCTCCAATTTTGAATTTCGCCTTTTTTGTCATTACATTTGTCGATAATTGAGGATACAGATTTCTTGAAATCTCTGCCTCATTGGATTTTGTTACCATTACAGGAGATGTTTTTATACTTCTGTGAAAAGTATGGTTGTAATTCTTAACTAAAGAATTCAATACGTCAATGTAACGTCTTGTTTTCTTGTACGTAAAGTATTTCCACATTCTCGTTTTCAAAGTTCGTTGAAATCTTTCAACAATGCTTGCTTTTGTCTCTGGGTTTTCAGTGGTGAAAAAATGAATCTGATTCTTTTTCAAGTAGTCTTGAAACGATTTGTTTTTGAATTCCGAACCTTTGTCTGTTTGAAGCGCTAAAGGTTTTCGTTTTGATTTCTGAACGATAGATTGAAATGCTTTGATTAAAGTTTTACCCGTTTTGTCTGGAATAGGGATAACCCATGAAAATCTCGAAAACACATCAATCACACAAAGTAAATATTTCTTGTTATTATTTTGTTTTGCTAAATGTTGCATGTTAGCCAAATCAGCCTGCCATTGATAATCTATACCACCTACAATAGTTTTTCGTCTTTTGAAACGACGACGAATCGGTTTGTGTAAGGTGTAGGTGGATTCACCCTGTAACCATTCTTGAACATCTTTGTATCTTATTCCTTTCAAAACAGATTTCGCAGCGTGATACAATTGCTTTACTCCACTAAATGCAACAGTACTTTTAGGATCATAAAACAACTTTCTTAACACGTAATCAAGTTTTGACTTTACCATGCCTCCCATGACTGAAGTGTTTTACGGCTCGGAGTCTTTTTTATAGACTTTGGGGGAGTTAGCAGTTCTTTAACATAGAATTGCTTCAATCGTTCTCTTTCTTCAGGTTTCATGTATGGAGATTTTTCTTTTATTCTTTTCATACTTCTTTTTATAGGAGTTAGCTTAGTACTTTTTCGTACACTTTTTGGTGTGTGAAATAAGTTATCGGAATCTCCATAGGATTCTGCATGGGAATCTTCATCTTCGCTCAATGATTTACTCGGTGATTTATCATGGACTTTTTGTATCCATTTCCATCTGTTCAAATTGCCAACAACTTCTTGAGGTATATTACTTTCATGTAATGCCTTTGAAAATGTTTTCCATCCTCTGGGCTCGATACCTTTTCTTTGACGTATCGCATCATTGACAAGATCAATAATATTGGAACCATGAATGCGTGTACCTTTATATGACACCACCCCTTGTTCGTCCCAAGTTAAATTATCGTTGTCTTTTATCATACTCAAAAGTAACTCAGCTTTTCTTTTCATGGTTTTTGGTACACTTTGCAAAATTCGATCATATAAGACAACAGATTGCAGTCCAACAGATGGTGATCCCTGTACACTATCATCAGTTTTTGGAAGAAAATTGATCGAAGTTGGTTTTGTTTTCTGAAGCGAATTTTGTAACTTAATCAAAGTTTCGCCATATCTTTGAGCCTTTTCTGTTTCTGACAGATCGGTACTTTGTAAAATCTGACTCATATCTTGTCGAAGATGTGATGCATCTGCAACTTGTGGATTAGGTGGTAAACGAGGTTTTTGAGCTTGTTCGGCTTTCCATCGTTTCATATTTTCTAAGACCTGGAAAGGCACGATAACCATTTTTCTAACAGACATAATTTCTTATCTATAAGATTTTTTATCTACAAGATTTTTATCTATAAGATTTTTTTCATTGAAAATTTTTTATCTACAAGGCTTTTAGAGCTCCTCCTATTCCTCCGATAACGGCTTTTCCTAACAAAGGTAATAATGCAGGTGCAAGCAATGAAAGAAATCCACCTTTTTGATTTAAAATTTGTTTTTTATCTTTTACAGAGACTGATTTTGAAGCTAAACGTCTGAGATGTTGTCGGCTTGAATACAACTTCTTCTTCTGATCTGGTGATAAATGTACATTGCCTTTTAAAACATTATGACAGCATTCCGATATACACCTTATCGCTTCTGAGGGTGAATCTTTGACAAGCTTTTTACGTATTTTTGGTGTAGCCTGTATCATGGCCATAACCATTGAGCCGTGTTTTTTTATCAGAGGTCTTTTCTTCATGTTGACTTTATCGCTATTTCACATCAAATGAAAATAAAAGTTCCATGTCACTATCATTTATACCTGATGTTTTATCATACTGTCTTTTTTACAAAAGAAAACTACGAATCGGAATCAGTGAGTTCTTCATCCTCGCTTTCTTCTACATCTGACCCTCTGTCGGGCAGAGGAATGGTTCTTCCACCACCAAGATGAATCAGACGCTTGTCATAGTCAACACGATATTTTCCTGTGTCAAGGTTATATTGGATTATATCCCCAAACAGTCGATCTTCTGCCTTTCTACCTTTTTTATATTTAGCTAATGTATTTGGAGACCATGAGGTGGATGGAATGGATTGAAACTTCAATTTTTTCCCTGGTTCTATAAATTGTGAATACTTTGTTCTGAGTTTTTGCATTCTTTCACTTAATAGTTCCTTTCTGGATTTCGGATAGCGTTGATGTTCTGAAATGGTGCTTCCTACAGGCCTTCGCATAGTAACAAATCTTTCATCAATCATAGGCGGCGGGGTGGTAGTTCTTGCATCAATTATAGGTGGTGAGGTAATGGCTCTTTCATCAATCATAGGTGGTGAGGTGATAGTTCTTGTATGCGTTTTCGGGGTCTTTCTCTTCTTTGGAGATTTTTTCTTCTTTGGAGACTTTTTCTTCCTTGGAGATTTTTTCTTCTTTGGAGATTTCCTCTTTCGCGGAGCACGTTTTCGAGGTTGCCTTTCACCCCCAAATTTCCTAACGGTTTTAGTTCCATCCCATCTCAGTAAACTTCTGATAATAACACCGCCTAGAAATCCACCACCTCCAGGTTTTAAAATAATTCTACGTTTAATTTCCTCATCAATATTCGGATCTGCTAACTGCTCGATATCTGCTCTATGTTTTGTCATATACGTGGTGGTTTGTTTTGGTAATTTGATTTTATCTTCAAGGATGTTTTGTGCTGCCAACGTAAACCATTTTAAAATTTCTTTTAATCCTGCTTTCAACACAGATTCTCTTTCATATCTATTGGTTTGTTGACTTAAATTTCGCAAAGCAGCTAAAATTGAAGTTGGTGTGGTTGGTAAAGCCATGTTTACTCACTGTCGTCTATTGATAGAATGACAATATAAATTAAAATGAAGTCATTTTTATTTTTAAAAAAACATTATAACGATTAAGCAGGGGAATAAACGGTTGGACCTCTTTCGTCTTCTTCATAACGATGAAATATATCTGTTCGCAGTCTTAATTCTTTATTTGTTCGTGAATGGAAATCGATGACAAGATATCCATGATCCATCGATGTAGCGTCATCATAAGCAGACAGTAAATGTGGAGCTTGCATTTGGTGAGTTAGTGTTTTAATCTGATTTTTATCTCGCTCATTTCGAAATAAAATCATGTATCTTGAATTAAGACTGATGGTTCGACTCGATTTCGATTGTTGAAACATATTTTGTGTGATATAAATCACGGTTGCATTACGATGATGTCCTTTTCTTGTAAACCAAAGTTTAATTTTTTCCTCATCTTTTTCACCCAGCATATCATCAAAGACGATTAAATGCGGTATAGATACATCGCTGACAAGCTCGTTTTCATCGTCAGGAATTCCTTCCACGAATTTTATTAATTCAAACTGCAAATTGAATTTCTCATGCATAAGATTGTAAGCATACTGCCATTCTTTGTAACACCAGACAACTCTTTCAGGAACGATATTGAACAAATCTTCTCGATAGTCAATTAATTTATGAACAAAGACTGTCTTTCCACAACCACTCGGACCTGTGATGAAAATATTACAAGGATGTTGAAATAAAATAGCTTGTACATCCACCTCCATGATTTCTTTACTTTTCTCTTTAAGGATTAATAATAAAATGACAACATAAATAACGATGAAAGCATTTTTATTCAAACATTTCTTCCAAAAAAAGATCAGTCTTGGAAATTGTAGATAGATCATAACATTCTATGTGAATGAATTTTTACAGTACGTTATGTTCTATCTACATGCTCACCTACCGTTCGTACTCTTAATTCAAAGACAAAGCAGGTCAATCCCTCCACTAAGCTATAAAAATCCAGTGAACTTTTCCTATAATCATTCATCTCTCGTTTCTCGAGTAGTGCAAATAAATTATAAAGTATACCAAGACGAGAAAAAAATCAAATATGGAGCAGGTAATTTTTCAATTTTTAAAAAATCTTGTAGAGAGAGAAAAATCTTTTTTGGCGATAGAAAAAATTTTTACGATTAAAAAAATCTTGCAGAGAGAAAAACATTTTTATCGATAGAAAAATTTTTTCAAAAAATCTTACAGAGAAAAATTTTTTCAAATAAAAAATCTTACAGTCAAATTTTTTTCGATAGAGAAAATTTTTACGCTTAAAAATTTCGGATAAAAATTTTCGGATAAAAATTTTTTACAATTTAAAAAAAAGTTTTGTAGATTAAAAACTAGGGTCGAATAAAACTAGGGAGGAATAAATCTAAGATCGGGTAAGTCTAGACGAACTGATTTCCGGGAAATGCCGGAAAAAACCCACACTCAGATCATATAATCAGGCAATGTCTAAAGATCATACTGCTAGGAGCCAAAGAAAAGACTAAGCCCAACGGTGATAGAGAAAAGGTTGAGACGAACAAAAGACGGAAGAAAAGACTAAGTCCAACGGTGATAGAAAAAAGATTAAGGCAGATAAAGACGGAAAAAGACTAAGCTCAACGATACTCTCTGTCTGACCCAGCGTAAGTAGGGAATATAGTCCATATCGTGGAAAAAAGACTAAGTTCAACGGTGATAGAGAAAGGCTGAGGCGAACAAAAGACGGAAAAAAAGACTAAGTCCAACGATACTCTCTGTCTGACCCAGCGTAAGTAGGGAATATAGTCCATATCGTGGAAAAAAGACTAAGTTCAACGGTGATAGAGAAAGCCTGAGGCGAACGAAGACTGAGAAAAAAAGACTAAGTCCAACGATCCTCTCTGCCTGACCCAGCGTAAGTAGGGATATAGTCCATATCGTGGAAAAAAGACTAAGTTCAACGGTGATAGAAGATTGAGGTGAATAAAGACGGAAAAAAGACTAAGTCCAACGATGATCTCTGCCTGAACCAGCATGAGGAGGGGAAAATAACCCATATCGTGGAAAAAAGACTAAGTTCAACGGTGATAGAGAAAGGCTGAGGCGAACAAAAGACGGGAAAAAAGACTAAGTCCGACGATGGTATTTGCCTGAGCCAAGCTGAAGAGGGGGAAATAACCCATATCGTGGGAAAAAAGACTAAGTCCAACGGTAATAGAGAAAGATTGAGGCGAACGAAGACGGAGAAAAAAGACTAAGTCCAACGATGACAGAGAAAAGCCTAAGTCAAACGATAGTGTCTGCCTGAACCATATCATTACGATCCGTGCACGTGCGCGCAGATGCATTAAGACCCCTTTTCACAGACCACGGTTTAAAAAAAGGATCCCTGCCGCGTCAAAGATGGTGAACATCTATCTCCGATGAAGAAAAAAGACTAAGTCCAACGATAGTCTCTGCCGTACCATATCATTACGATCCGTGCACGTGCGCGCAGATGCATTAAGACCTCTTTTCATAGACCACGGTTTAAAAAAAGGATCCCTGCCGCGTCAAAGATGGTGAACATCTATCTCCGATGAAGAAAAAAGACTAAGTCCAACGATAGTCTCTGCCGTACCATATCATTACGATCCGTGCACGTGCGCGCAGATGCATTAAGACCCCTTTTCATAGACCACGGTTTAAAAAAAGGATCCCTGCCGCGTCAAAGATGGTGAACATCTATCTCCGATGAAGAAAAAAGACTAAGTCCAACGATAGTCTCTGCCGAACCATATCATTACGATCCGTGCGCGCGTGCGCGCAGATGTATTAAGACCCCTTTTCACAGAGATAGTTAAAAAGGGGCTCTGACCGTGGCATGGGGGGGCAGAAAAAGCGGACATCTACTTCCGGTTTGATATTTTGACCGGTCTTTTGTCTCCCCGGGAGGGTAGACCTCGGACAAAATGGCACTCAGGGAGGGTAGACCTCGGACAAAATGGCACTCAGGGAGGGTAGACCTCGGACAAAACGGATTTTGTCCGAGGTCTACCCTCCTATACTACTCGCGTACAGCGATAACCGTAGCCTTACATGCTTTCTTCGAATACTACTGACAGACACTGACGCTTAACGCATTAACCCTTTACCAAACGACAAAATTTTAGACTTGTCCAAACTGAAAGCATTTGCAGACGACAAATTGAATGTGACTGAAAAATTGAAATGTGTTTTGGGAAGAGTGGAAAACATTGTGGGAAAAGGAGAAAATGCTGGTTACCAGCATTTTCTCCTTTTCCCACAATGTTTTCAAAAGGCTTTTTGTTCAGGGTCGTTAAAACCCGTGATTGTGTGTTAAAAAAAAATTAAAACGCAGTCCATTTTAAGACTTACCACTAACTCGAACAGCAGAAAAATATGAGGCTCATTATCAAGGCAAAACACTACGTAGTGGAAGTGATACAAAGATTAACTAGTTGTAGTTTAATCCTTTACCCCACAAACCCGAATTTTAACGACCCCAAGTAAAAGAAGATCTACTTTAAGAAGAATCTACTAGAAGATCTTCTGGTAACCAGCACTATTTCCTTTTCCTACAACGTCTTCTTTTTTCCATTTTTTTATCTTTAATAATCATACTACATGACCCTAAAATCAATTCTTATTTAGTAATTGGTAAGAGAAATTAACATAAATTAAGGCGCTTTTAGTTACCACGCTCGATGGCTATATTACGAATTAGATAAGCAAGTTCAGGTCGCAGGTATCAACCTATGTATTGCAAGAGAGAAAATGGAACATTGTTGATCCTAATCTCTATCTTTACATATGGCGTGCAACACATGAAAAGGGGCCTTCGTACATATGCCTAAACGTGTGTCGTCCAATATCAGCCTATGCAGGCTGTGACTAAACCGAGACGAGACTTCCCGTTTTTGTGCGATTTTCTGTTTTACGAAAGTCTACTGTATGAAAAAATCTTATGTATTCGTAAAGTGTCGTCCCGGATTAGCCTGCGCACTCTGCGCAGGCTAATCCGGGACGACACTTTACGCAAATGTCCAAAGGTCTCATTTCGCATGTTGCGGGCCATGTTACAGTCAGTTGGCTATTTCAACAAATGAACAGAAATACACTCACGTTTTACAAGGGGTCTTAAATCCTATGAAGAATGGATATTGTCATTTTCTACGCGTGCACGGATTAAGAAGCGATGTCAATAACAGGAAATTCCTTAAACATTCCATGCAAATAAAAGGAAAATACTCCATGTAACATAAATCTTGCAATGATATTGGAAGGGAGATAAGCAGTTATTGTAGCATGTTTATGTTATTTGAGCGGATTGTCTCCCCTAAGTGATCTTAGTTTCTGATGAAGACTTAGCTCAGATAAGCTAAGATAAATTGCCCTTTTCATGTCTCTTTGCGCTAAAATTCAAAAAGGTTTAAAGACTTTTTTTTTTTTTGTGTGTGTGTAGAAAAAAATGCGAAATAATTCATTTACGGGGAGGAGACAAATATGGCTTTTCTCACAACCCCGTCACAAAATTTCCGAGCAACGAGAAAATAATTTCAGCTTACCGGGCAAACATTCTTTGCTTCATAGCCATTTTAAATAATGTCGGAAGGAAAATAATTTCTATAAATCTATTAAATCTTATCCGATTCTACCTTTGTAATCATTATAGTCGACGTTCCTTTATCCGTGTCAGTTTCATCGTCGACGTCATCGAAAATGTCCCGGATAATGTTGCCATAGAGATCATCTCTGACGTCATTCTCGAACGGGTCCTTCTTACCGAGCGTGCTTATAAACATCAAGGACGCGAAACTCGTGATGGCGGCAAGGGTGGCTGTGCAGCGTCCTTTTCCGTCTGTTCAAGGTTTGAAAAAAAGGAAAGCATTCTGTTATTCATGACCCCCTGCAGACAATATTTTCCGTCTTGCAGCAAACCACTTTTGGCCGAAGCAGACAGAAATTGAATATAACTAAGATTATCTTCTTTTGCCAAGCCTTTTTTTTTCACAGTCTTGGTGGATGAAAGCTTCTCTAATGTGCTGATTATAGAATGTTTAAATCAAGATGTTTTAAAAGGTGTTTGGTGCGAATTTATTTCGGGAGAAAATGTAATAAAACCAGGAAGAATGATTACAGCGCGACAGTTCTAGCAGAGAAAAATAACCGTAACAAACAAGAGGGTCGTGATAGGCCTAAATTCGCTCACCTGGAATGTCACGTGGATAGAACGATTGAAATTAGACACTCTTGGTAGAAGAATCATTAAGTGACAAGATCTACAAGCCAAATATGTAGTCTATATACCTTGTGGTGGTTAAACACACCAAGTTTGAAAATTGCCTTAAAGGGGGCTTAATGCATCTCCGTGATGTATTATACCATGCAAGTCATCATGTGATTATTGACCCATTAAATCCATTTTGTCTAACAATCGACTAAGTCTGGAGGTAGAATGGCGCTTGGACATGCAGAAAATATAAATAGCAAAAAGTTTCGACCCATGCCATGACATGGACCGAAACATTTTGCAGATGCATTATGTAACCTTTTCACAGAGCATAGCTCATATTTGCCCGTATTCACCAGCCATTCTAAATATCATTCCAAGTCTGATGCTAACTTTAGAAAAATACGCAATTTCTGATTGGCTGAACCATCTTGCTTTAGCCTATCAGGATTTGAGTTACTTTTTTAATCTAGAACATTCTGGGACATTAGACTGAAAATTTTATTGTTCTATAGCGTTCCTAATTGCATTATGGATAAAGGACTAAGAATCCTATTTAGACTGATTGGCGAATTTCAGAACAGGTGAGCTAAAAACTAGACGCAGACATAATCACTGGAGAAAATTGTAAGACAAAAAGCAAAGTAAAAGGCAGTGCGCCGCTCTAATAAATCAATCACTTTCCATCAATTGTCTTGCAGCCCCGTTATTCTTGCCAAATTATCGCCGGAACGTATTGCCTTATTGATTTACCCTTACGACGTAAAAAAAAAAAAAAACCCTCATATAAGACGCTTTTGCGGACAATGTACTTCCAAGATCAGACTGCACAGAACGTGCAGTCTGATCTTGGAACTACTTTGTCCGTTCTGTCAAGATATTCTCATTCTGAAAAATAGCTAAAAGATTTGCAAAGTTTGGATTTATATTCTGTTAAAAAGCACAATTCGTTTATTTAACTTGTTAAGTTCTTGCAATCTTCGGAAGGTTTTCGTCGTCTTGTAGCCAACTGATTTTGTAAGTATTATGGCAAATGGAGAAATGACTCGTAACTGGTTTCTTTACTCCTTTTTGTCACACTGTTTGAAAGTGAATCGTTGGAACTGAACTTTTAATTCATGCTGTTAACCGCCATTTTATTAGAATGTCTTCAAAATTGTCCGTTGTAAATTTTGCCTCAGGAGGTAATGAGAGCTGAGGTGTCTTGTGATTGAAAACAGATTCCTCGGGTGGAAAAACGGCTGCTATTTATTGCGCAGTTGTTTATATTTCATACTGACTGACGCACACGTGTCTAATCTTGTAGGCGGAAAAAGGACAAAACTTGTATATATATAGTTTGTTTGCAGTATGTTTATGGCCGTTTTCAAAAGTATTCCGGCTTTGCAAAGACATCCAGTACAGGTGTTCATTTCATACAGGCTGGGGTTAACATGAATAATCATAAGTAAGAAACTATGGTAATCACAATACCTGCCTTGTTTTCAGTGTGACATACCTGTGACGAATTTCCTTGTCTTACACACGTTTGAGATAAAAATTGTATGACGTCATATATGAGTGCCTTTGACGTCATACATGGCGTCCTTTCATTTTTCTTTCAGATTAGTGAAACGTTTTTTTTTTTTTCCTGTGGAAAATCCCATGTGTGCACGTGTAGTTCTACATAATTATTCTGACCGACGATTTGCGAAATTTCGTTATTTGATAAAATGAATCAGACATTCGCTGGCTTTCTAGGTAAAACATTATTAAAATCGTTCGAAAAACTGTTATAGGGCTTGCCAGAGTCTCGCTTAATAACTTTGTCATAGACTCGTTTGATAAAATTTTGTCTCAAATGCCAACTTATGTCAGATCCATATATATCTATGTAATTTTGCTGTTTATTACGGTCTTCAGCAGGATTCTAGATAACTGTTTGAAAAACTTTTTTTCAGACAACTTGTTGCTTTCCCAACATAAATTATATCCAAGTCAAATACAGTTGTGATAGAGGAGTGACACTTGTAATGTTTTTCAACATGTAAGAAAAGTAAGATGTTAGCGGAACTAGAGCCGTGCGAATTATTGACCCAACCATGCAAATTATACAATTTAACCCACGACACAACATCTGCAAAAAGTATCGACCCAGGTCAGCCTGCGCAGTCCGCGCAGGCTGACCTGGGCCGAAACATTTTGCTTTCGGTAAATTTTCTGCATATCAAAGGACCAGTCTACCTCATGATTTAGTTGGTTGTCAGACAAAATGAATATCATGAACCCATAATAATGTGATGACTTGCTCGGTATCATGGGTCACGGAGATCCATTAAGCCCCCTTTTGTCAGATCATGGCACAATAATAAACTACTTACAAATACACGCAGCGACTTCAGGGTCGGTGGCTCCTTTTGCTTTGGACAGATTTACCAAAAGATCAATATCTCGCTGAAAATTAAAAAAAAAAAAATCCTTTTAAATACTAGATAAACAGTAAAAGAAACCAACTTTTTAAGTCAATATATGAGCCATGCTCTTTGAAATGGGGGCTTAATGTATCTGAAAAAGTATTGATCAGATCAGCCTGCGCGGTCCGCACATGCTGAAATGGGCCGAAACTTTTTGCCGTTGCTCAATTTCTGTATGTCAAAGGACCATTCTACCTCATGATTAAGACAGTTGTTTGACACAATGAATTTTATAGATCCGTAGCTATGTGATGACTTGTTTGATATACATGTACATGATACATTACGGAGATGCGTTAAGCGTCCCTTTGCCAGAGCATGGCTCATTATTATGTATGAGAAAGAGAGAGAAAGGACAGGAAGTGGTGGGTGCGGAATAAAGCTAGTTGGCTGTTTTCAACAATATTTCAGTTATGTCACAGCTGTCAGTGTAACTGTCTATGCATTCCTGGTATTTCTTTTAACCAGGTGTAAACTGTTAAAACGTCAATCAATCCTTCAAAAGAAATCCTGTCAAGCCGGGTGTAAAGTACAAGTCACGCACTTTTTCCATAGGCTACGAGGGAGTCCGGTCATCGACATGAAATGGGGAAAATGCTCTGGGACCGTACTTTTTATCATACCGTACGGCGTATATCCTAAAGATCAGCCCGCAAAATCGTTTGTTTCATCATGATTCACACTAAGCTAAAACAGAGAAAAATGTCCCCGGCATCGAGTCTATTTCACCCTTTACCACACAATCCCGACTCATAACGACCCTAGGAAAGAAGACTTTTGAAAACATTGTGGGAAAAGGAGAAAATGCCGGTTACCAGCATTTTCCCCTTTTCCCACAATATTTTCTATCCTATCAAAGAGAGAAATCATCATTTTTGCAAAATCAAATTTGTCGTCTGCAAATGCTTTCACTTTGGTCGAGTCCAAAATTTTGTCGTTTGGAAAAGGAATAAAATCAAATTTTTCATC
The DNA here is from genome assembly GCA_945859785.2 of Tridacna gigas. Lineage (NCBI taxonomy): Eukaryota > Metazoa > Mollusca > Bivalvia > Cardiida > Cardiidae > Tridacna > Tridacna gigas. The sequence goes on from OX244038.2 coordinate 56,594,293, forward strand.
GATTGTGAAATAAGTTTTACATCTTTCTCAGTGATAGCACAAGCATTCGATCCATGGTGTGAATAGGTTGATTCTGCTTAACATGGGATGCAAACCTAGAACCTCAAATGTGTGTGTGTGTGGGGGGGGGGGGGGGGGGGAGGGGCTAGTGCTAAACTCTTACTCTTCTACCTCAAAAAATAGAAAGATAATCTTAAATTGCTAAATAAATAAATTCGAAGGTTCCAGGTGAAAACAAAAATACAGATTTTGTAATTCCAAAGTTTTTTTTTTTTTTTTTTCTTTTCGAAGGTAAAATCTCAGAGTAACAGACAATGTAGATTCAAGATCAGACTGCACGGTCTGTGTAGTCTCGTCTTGATCTACAATGTCCGCAAAAGCGCATTGAGTCGCTCGATGCAGTTTAGGGGGTTATTATATAAATTCCGGAATGCTTCTGATGTTTCTGTAGGCAGGAATAGATCCTATGCGTCTTTCTGTTTGTCATTTATTCTGAACGCAGTGCATCAGCGAAGACATCTAAATTTAGAATGGCACTTTGAGCGTATGAGTCAACAACATGAGCTTTTGCGGACTGCATAGATCAAGATCGGACTGCACAGAAAGTGCAGTCTGCCGTTAGATCGGTACCATCCGATTGTTTAGTCACGCCTATAACGTAAAAGTCTCTCTGAGTTTCGGCTGATTTTATTTTCAGTTGTCGAAAGAGGTCGCAGGTATATGGGTCATGCTCTGTGAAAAGGGGGCTAAATGCATCTGCCAAAAGTTTCGGCCCAGGTCGGCCTGCGCAGTCCGCGCAGGCTGACCTGGGCCGAAACTTTTCGCTATTGGTCAATTTTCTGTATGTCAAAGGACCAGTCTACCTAATGATCAATGAATGATTCGGATGTTAAAAAAAATGGCTATTATAGATCTGTAATAATGTGATGGCTTGACTGGTACAATGCATCAAGGAGATGCATTAAGCCCCCTTTTGCCAGAGCATGGATCATGTATTTGCGGCTGAAAGAGTAAGTCTTTATTAATAATTCATTTCTACAGAGATTTCTTCAAAGTCGTCTGCTACAAATTTATTTCAAGAAGCAATGAGTTAATTGTTTACCAGAGGACAAGATTTTAGAATCTTCGTTATCGACAACATTTGCAGACGACAAATTTACAGGTCGCTAAAATGCCGCCCCCCCCCCCCTTTTTTTTAAGGATAGAAAACATTGTGGGAAAAGGAGAAAATGCTGGTGACCAGCATTTTGTCCTTTTCCCACAATGTTTTCAAAAACATTTCTGTCTCAATTTCGTTAAAACTCGGCATTGTTCGTTAAAGGGTTAATTGTCTACCAGGCGTCAAAATTTTAGATTTGTCCCTATCGACAACATTTGTAGACGAAAAAATTATAGGTAGCTGACATGGCGATTTTTTTTTTCTTTGAAAGAGATAGAAAACATTGTGGGAAAGGGAGAAAATGCTGGTGAACATCATTTTCGCCCTTTCCCACAATGTTTTCAAAAGACTTTTAACCGTTACAATTCTGAATTGTGTGGTAAAGGGTTAAAGTACATGCATTACAATTTCCTTTCTCGTTTGAAATAATCGTAACAGACGACATTTAAAAGACAGTTACGAAGACAGCAGACGACATTGACAGGCAGAACCAAAACGAATTCTTTGAGGCGTTAAATTACTGCAAGGAATATTGTGTATTCTTATTGTTGGAACTAATCAAACTATGCATTCTATTAACAACATTGTTAGTTCGCTTTGTTGGTCTTTAAGCTGTTCTCAGCAATATTTCAGTTATGTCACAGCCGTCTATGCGTCCTTGGTATTTCTTTTAACCTGGGTCCATATTCACCAACCATTCTTAAGAATATTCTCGGTCTTGTTCTCCAAAATTTTCCGAATTTTCAAGTAACACACCTTCTAATTGGCTAAACCATTTGGTTTAGCCAATCAGAAGTTGCGTTACTTTTAAACTTGGAAAATCTTGAAGAATAAGTCTACGAACGTTCTTAAGAATGGTTGGTGAATACAGACCCTGGTGTAACTGTTACAACGTCAATCAATCCTTCAGAAAGAAATCCCGTCGAGCCGGGAGTAAAATACAAGCCAAACACTTTTTGTGGCATTTGTCGAAGACAATGCCACTATGAGTTCAATACGGTATTTTAAAAATCATGTATCGTGGTTTGTGCAAAACCGAAGGAAGTAAACCCAATTAAAATATTTTTTTCTAAGACAAATAAGTGTTTCGATAGCACTCAGATATATAATCAACAACGGAGTATTAAAATAAACTGGATTACAGCATCGATCATGGGAATACTTCTTTTTTATTGAAAATATCTATAGCCGCTATGGCCTTCTATTGGCACAATGATACACACAAATCTTGTCTCCTGACCGTGTTCATCCCAAAACCAGTTCGTCCTTGGGCTTTTTCGTCCTTTGGCATGTTCGTCCGGGCTTGTTCATCCCACATTATTGTTTGTTTATTTTTCAACTTATTGATTCCACACAATGGTTCCCTTGACAAATGCCACACCAGTGCTTTCAATGCTTTGATTTCATAGGCTACGAGGGTGTCCGCTCATCGACATAAAATAGGGAAAATACTCTGGGTTCGTATTAACCCGTAATTCTTAATAACATTCTTAGTCGTGTGGCGAACAATTTTTTTTTTTTAGTTTTCAAAGTAACATAATTTCTGAATGTGGTTTAGCCCAAAAGTGGTTTAGCCGATCAGAAAATGTGTTACTTTCCAAATTTAGAACAAGCATGTGAATGCAATTTGATACGGTTGGTACATACGGGCTCTGCATTTTGATGTGTGCATATTTTGTCCACCCCAATGCAACAATTGTTTTAAGAAGTGGTCAGCTTCGTGACGTCAAAGGTCACCTGTTGGGTGTAACAATATAACTTACCCGTAATGCCATTACAAGTTCCTTTAACCTGGAAATTTTGATTTCACATTTTTTCTTCGCTCGTCGAATCGTCATAACCTCTATATGGTGCTTGTGGTTTAAGGTAATCAGAAAACCTGAAGAAAAAAAACAAACAAAGCACTGACAACAGTGGGGGTTGGGGGGCACAGAGTATACGCTAATAAATGAGACACGCTCTGTGAAGAGTGTACTTCACGCATCTGCGAAAAGTATCGACCTAGGTCAGCCTGCGCAGTCCGCGCAGGCTGACCTAGGCCGAAGCTTCTCGCTATTGGTCAATTTCCTTTGTGTCCAAGGACCAATTTACCTTATGATGCACACGGTTGTTAAAAGAAAAAGTGGTTATCATGGATCAATAATTATGTGATGGCTTGAATGGTGTGATGCATCACGGAGAGGCATTAACCCTTTCCCAAACAAGCCTTGGTTTTCACGTGTCTGCAGTACAAGTCTTTTGAAAACACTGTGGGAAAAGGAGAAATTGCTCGTAACGAGCAATTTCTCCTTTTCCCACAGTGTTTTCTGCCCTTTTGGAGAACGTTCTGTCATTTTCATCAAATTTAAAACTGTCGTCTGCAAACTCTTTGAATTTGAACCAGTCTAAAATTTGTCTTTTGGTAAAGGGTTAAACGCCCTTTTGTCGGAGCATGGCTCAAAAGTTTGTGCTCCTGTATTTCTAAACTACATCCAACACAAAACCAATGGAGAGTTTCTCAAATAATATTTTGGCCTGTGATGATTTTTTGCTACGTTATGGAGTTTATTAAGTACTATAAGGCACAAACATAACTCTTATCCATGCCCTCCCTGGGTTTCACCGGTACCAGGCTACGATGCCTTGCCCAAGAATATTCCCATGCGTCCAGGGGCGCCAGGAGGGACTTATTTACGGAAAAAAGAGACCAAAAGCCAATCATTTTGTCAAAATTATATCGTACAATATCCAACTGTCCAGGAACACGGCTTCAAGAGCAAACGATACCACCACAACCAAAGCATCAAAAGCGTGAAAAAGAAATCATAGTGATACAGGGTGCCAAATATTATTGATACTTACTGTTGACAATTCTAACAACTCTCCATGGCAGCAACAGAACCAGTATTGTAGTCGCGCCTTTCCCGGTCTCATACCATTTACTGTCTAGAGACAAGGCGTCCAGGGCGAAAGAAACGATCACAATGAAAGCATCGAAAACCTATAAATCATTGTAAAATAAGGTTCCATCTTTAAAAGAGTCAAACATGTCCTAAATAGCCATATATAGAAACAGTCAGGACCTACCTCTAGAGATAGGTTGCCCTTACAGACACATTTCCATTGACAGCTTTCGTATGGAAAATTTAGCTGTCTGCTCAGTGCAGGTGACTACTGAACACAAATTACGATCAACATAGGCGTTACGGTGCATTATTGTTTTCAACTGTGTATCTGAGATCCAAGTAAGAAAAGGTTACTCTTTCTAAAACAAGAACCGTGAGAGGCGGCTGATGTTCCCCAAAGCTGTCTGTGTAGGATTTGCTTTCGCCCACATCGGTTATCATTCAACCATTCATATTTTAATAAGAGAACAAAATTCAAAGGGCCATTACTCAGAGGAAAACCGTCCCAATAAAACATGCTGACAACACGCGCAAGTAATTTTTATGGGGTAGCTTTCGATGAAGTTTTGAAGAATACCCACAACGCAAGTCTAAGTGAAGCATGATTATCATAGAATCAGAATATACCCACTTATTTAGACCCGAATTTTCTCAGCACTACCAATGGCACCCTTTGTTGTTTTTGCCGACAGCCTAGATCAAGATCAAAATGAACAGAACGTGCAGTCTTATCTTAGGTCTACACATTACGCGATCCGATGCGCAACTACGACCAAATTATCCACATTTGCAATGTAAATCTAAATCTAGACCTCGAGAAAAGCCCTTTTTTTCCAAAAGCGTAACTTAATGGAACATAGAAAACTTACGTCAATTTTCTTCTTAAAGAATCGAAGGCCAAGACAACCGAGCTTCACCAAGATCTGCAAATAGAACAAAAGTTCGCCGTACGTAAAGTTTAATATCCGGTAAATTCCGTGATCTGTCATAAAAGCAATTTAGCGTGAACCTTTCCCGTAGAAACGTTGCTTCCAATTATTTTTCGAGGACAGTGTAGATCAAGATCAAACTTCATGGGGTGTACACTCTGATATTGATTCACAATGGCCCATATTTTGCGAAAAGGTCTGATAAAACAGAAAACCCCTGAAATTGGAATATCGCAAGCTAATGTCAACATCAATTTACCAGAAACACACACACACAAAATAGAGTCGTCCATATTAAAAAGATACTCGCCATGGACTACACAGATTCGGCTCATCAATTTAACGGATTTCTCTTTTCTTTAAAAGGGTATAAAATATTGTGGGAAAAGGAAGAAAATGCTGGTTACCAGCATTTTCTTCTTTTCCCTCGATGTTTTCAAAATTGCTTTTCTTCGGGCTCGCAACGAAAAGATATCGTCTGGAGAAGGGGTCAATGGCGCTTTAGAGCTGAGCGTCTCGTCTTCGTATTCAATTATATTTCCCAGACACGTTGAAGATCGGTAAATCATCGGTCGTTAAGCATGGGTTTATTCCTCTTGTTATATATTTTATGAAGCCATTCGCTCTTTGATGCGTACATGTATTAAATTTAATAACTGAGCCATGCTCTGTGAAAAGGGGGCTTAATACTTTTAGGAAAATGTATCGACCCAGGTCAGCCTAGGCCAAAACTTTTTGCAATTGGTCAATTTTCCGCTTGTCAAAGGACCAGTCTACCTCATCATTCAGTCCGTTGTTAGGTAAAATGAACTTCATAGATCTACGATCATGTGATGACTTGCTTGGTAGCATGCATCGCGGAGATGCATTAAGCCTCCTTTTGCCAGAGCATGGCTCATTTATTTACATTCGCCTAACATGGATTTGACAGCAGGAAAAATCAGACTTGCCAATGTTTAAAGCATTCGCACACAACATATCAAATTTTGTTCAAATGATTTTATTTGTCTTTAATTGTGTAGAAATAATTTGGGAAAAAGGAGAAAATGTTGGCTACCAGTATTGACTTCTTTTCCTTTTCCCACAATGTGTTCGAAAGCCCTATTTATTAGGGTCGGAAAAACGCGGGTAGTTTTTGTGAAGGTTCGACCAACGTGCACTTAACTCTTGACAAAACAATCCCTAGTTTTAACGACCACGGGAAAGAGGCCTTTAGAGAGCATTGTGGGGAAAGGAGAAAATGCTGGTGACCACTGTTTTCTACCCCTTTTAGAACAATTTTATCATTTGAGCCATTTTAAATTTGTCGTCCGCAGATGCGTTGAACTTAAAGGAATCTAAAATTTTGACATATGGGGCCGTTTTCACCAACCATTCTAAAGAATATTCTTAGTCTTTACATCTGGGATTTTCCACATTTGAAATTAACACAACTTCAGATTGGCTAAACTATTTATCTGGGATTTTGTACATTTGAAAGTAGCACAACTTCTGATTGGCTAAACCATTTGGTTTAGCCAATCAAAAGTTTTGCTACTTTCAAATGTAGAAAATCTTGAAGAATTAGACTAAATCTTGAAGAATTACACTAAGAATGTTCTCTAAGAATGAGTGGTGAATATGGACACTGGTAAAGGGAATTTAGACTTTAACGAATTGACCCAAATCTACACAGACAACGAAAAAGATTCCCTTGGTACTCATTGCTTTGACATTTTAATTGTCGATTGTCAGGCCATAAAAAAGTAATAATAACTTGCTTAACCCTTTACCACACAATCCTGGGTGTTAACGCCACTGAAAAACAAGGCTTTTGTACGAAAAGGAGAAAATGCTGGTAACCAGCATTTTCTCCTTTTCCAACAATGTTTTCTACCGTTTCAAAGACAGAAATCATTTGTGATCTACAATGAATTTGTCGTCTAGGAAATTGCTTTCAATTTGGACAAGTCTAAAATTTTGTCGTCTGGTAAAGAGTTAAGATATGCCATTAGGTACTACCCAGAAAAACAATCAAAAGCCAACATCTATGGATGAAGCGGCGCCCGGTAGCTTGGTCGGTGACGTTCATGGCCTGAAAGCCACAGGTCGCTCGTTCGAGTCCCCGGGTCGGCAAATAACCTTCAGAATATAAATGAGCCATGCTCTGGCAAAAGGGGGCCTATTGCATCTCCGTGATGTAGTGTACCAAGCAAGTCATGACAGGATTATACATGAACATCCCTAAAATCCGGTTTTTATAACAGCCCACTAGATCATGAGGTATACTAGTCCTTTGAAATGCAGAAAATTGACCAAAAGCATAAAGTTTTGGGCCATAGGTACTATGCCATTAGTATGCGCAGCCTGCGCAGGTTGATCTGGATCAAAACCTTTAGCAAATGCATTAAGTTCCCTTTTCACAGAGAATGGTTCAAATGATTGCTATAGTGATAGAATTTATTCCTCTTCCACCGCTGATCATTGTCTCGACAATGTTTATGTGGGGAAGCAGTTAATGGCTTGGGAAGAACATTGTGGAAAAGTACTGGCAAAAGAAACTCCAGGAATACATGGATATGTCCTCTCGGCACCGCGGCATGTGAAAAAAATATTGAAAACGGCGTTATACACAATGCAACTAAACCAGCAAAATTAATGGACGAATTCATCCCTTCTTTTTGCCGTTTTTTGAAAAATATCATATTTTCCCAAACTACCAATTCGTCACTGTCACAGGAATACATACTTGTTTCTTACTACGAGCGTATATAGAGTGATTTGTTTGTTGCGTCGCCGCAGACGCAACTCGCCATCCAATGCCGATAACGATTTAACCCTTTCCCAAACAAGCCCTGGTTTTCACGTGTCTGCAGTACAAGTCTTTTGAAAACAATGTGGGAAAAGGAGAAATTGCTCGTAACGAGCAATTTCTCCTTTTCCCACAGTGTTTTCTACCCATCTTGAGACCTTTCTGTCATTTTCATCAAATTTAAAATTGTCGTCTGCAAACTCTTTCAATTTGGACCAGTCCAAAATTTGTCGTTTGGGAAAAGGTTAAAGGAAGTTTTGTTCAATTTTCATCTCGGCCGTGAAGTTTTCCGAATACGTATCAGCATTGTATTGTTGTTTATTGCTTTTAGCTGGGCTTGATTCACATCACTCTCACTCATTGTTTTTATATGTTCAAGCTTTTACCACACAATGCCGCCTTTTAACAACCCAGGGAATGAAGCCCTTTGAAAACATTGTGGGAAAATGAGAAAATGCTGGTAACCAGCATTTTCTCCTTTTCCCACAATGTTTTCTACCCTATCAAAGAAAAAATGCACTATTTGAGCCACATTGATATTGTCGTCTGCAAATGCTTTCAATTTGGACAAGGCTAAAATTTTGTTGTCTGGTAAAGAGTTAACGCCGTTTTCAACATTATTTTCATTTATATCGTGGCGGTCAGTGCACCTCTCGATTGCTCTCGATGCTTCCTTTAGCTTCTTCACCATTACTTCTTACAGTTTTTTTTTTTTTTTCAAAGCCAATTGTTGTTTTCCCATATGAACATTGTCGAAACAAATTTCAGCAGGTGGGAGGAGAATGAATTACGTTAAAATGCCTCTTCGTTACGCTGGAAACTTTTGCCAAGCAGGCGAATCAAACAAGTAACCCCTCGGTTTTAAGCCCTATATGGCCCGAAACATGCGAACAGTAGACTTTCGTAAAACAGAAAATCGGACGAAAACGGGAAGTGTCGTCTCGGATTAGTCACAGACTGCACAGGCTGATCTGGGACGACACACTTTTACGCATATGTCCGATGGTTCGTCTATCACTTGTTGCGGATTTATCATCAGTAAACGATAGAAAAGTAACAATGCAATCTCCGAGCAGAGTTGTCGTTCGTTACTCTCACCATACATCTCTGCAACGGGCTAAATGACAAGAATCTTGTCAAACCGAGGAAAACATGTTTTGTTACTGTTAACTGTTTCATGTGTAGCATAATAAAGTAGACAAAGGAAATATGATTTCGGATACATTATAGGTGCATTCAAACTGATGAATTTACCTGTATACAATGAAACTATTTTTTCAAGCTTCTTTACTGATAAGAATCTTACGTCAAGTGTAAAAAAAATGGATGCGCCTATGAATGATGACAATTTAAACAAAATTAAAAAACAACTTATCGTCCTTTAAAAGACATTTAAGCTTTTCAGAAAATCCTTCTTTTTCACATTTCCTACCACTAAGTCTGATTGGCCGTATGTTGTTTGAACAGCACACAAAACAATCGATTGGTCTTTCTTTCACCGGCGTTTGTGTCACCATTTTGAGTTATGGTCATGTGACGAAAATATCATGTGATGACGGACTACTTTCTGAGCCAACTACAGAGGTGAATGGGAATGATCCGTAGTGCAAGAGAGTGGTAACAATGAACCTGTCAAATTGTTTGTTTTTCAGTGAAATAAACATGCTGCTATAGATAAGCCATTAGGCGTCACTAAATCCTGGGAAATTTTAAACTTATTTAGATAAGACTGTTTATTTGTCAAATATTTTCTAATATATTTAACCTTTAACCAAACAGTTCTGTTTTTTAACGATCCCGTGAAAGCAGGCTACAGGGGAAAAAAGTGGAAAAAGGAGAAAATTCTCATGTCAGATCATACATATCTTGCACGACCAAGGCTCAAGAAAAAAAATTTCAATATAAACTATCCGAAACATACGGTGGCACAAAAGTGACATGGAAGATATATTTTATACTACGTGCGCACGTAATAGTTATTACGTGCGCACGTATTAGTTAATACGTGCGCACGTATTAGCTACTGCGTGCGCACGTACTAGCTACTGCGTGCGCACGTAATAGCTAATACGTGCGCACGTAATACTATTGCGTGCGCACGTATTAGCTAATACGTGCGCACGTATTAACTAATACGTGCGCACGCAATAGTATTACGTGCGCACGCAGTAGCTAATACGTGCGCACGTATTAACTAATACGTGCGCACGTACTAACTAATACGTGCGCACGTAATAATCGACCAATCAGTTTATAAGGAACAGAAGCCATATTGTTGCGAGGGAAGGGCAAAATTACATTGGTCCAACACGGCAACAGATGTGCATACATCTGACACCCAAGTAAAAAATCAAGTAGAGCTATTATTTCTTAAATCGTTTAGGCATACTGCGATTATTTTAAGTATCTGTACCTTGGTACGGTACAGTAACTATTAATACTCTAGCCTACGGTCCATCGAATTACCCCAAACCACCCCAAAACACCCCAAACCACCCCAAAACACCCCAAACCACCTTTTATCATATAAAATTAATACTGTGGTGGGGTTGGGGGTGGAATGATTTGTAGGGTACGAAAGACTGATGAGCTATACAAGGAGTTTTGTCACTGAAAACTACCCAAAACACCTCAAGAAAACAAAAAAGGCGTTTAAAGTGATATCATTTTACAACGGTTTAAGATGCAGGAACAGTATAAATCAAATTGAAAATGGCATACACAATAATTAATTTTCCTTAAACTGAAATATCTATGGTTCAAAAGATGTAGTTTGAATGCCTAACACCGTGGACCCCAATCAGACTGTTACTTTAGTAGCAGTCTGATGATCTGGCTGCACAATGTTTGCATATATCTAACTTCCCTAAAACTTATATAAAATACGGTATCTGTTGCCATTCTGACTACATATGGTTTGGAGGCACGAACGAACTTTTTCAGGCAGTCAGACATGACCAAACATTATGGACCCAGATCAGACTGCTCCTTCAAGGGGCAGTTGGATCTTCATGGGCGGATCCAGAGGGGGGGACCGGGGGTCCGGACCCCCCCTGGAATTTTGGAAAAATGTGGTTATCGGATTCGTGAAATGGTACTGGTTTGATATTGCACAGCATTTATGTAAAATACAGTCATGAATATAAAAAATAAACGGTTCTAAATGTGGAGACCTCCTCATGGTTAGAACTGGAAACGTTGACTTACATCCACTGAAATCCGAAATCAAAGTATCATATAATAAGAAGAGTGCGTTTGCGTGGGACCCCCCCTGAGAAAGATATCTGGATCCGCGCATGATCTGGGTCCACAAAGTTTCCCTTTCTGACAGCATGACTACATATAGTTTGGAGGTATGAACGAACTTTTTCAGACAGTCAGACATTAGCAAACATAATGTACCCAGATTAGACTGCTCCTTTAATGGGCAGTCGGATCTGGGTCCACAAAGTTTGCCATTCTGACAGCATGACTACATATAGTTTGGAGGCATGAACGAACTTTTTCAGACAGACAGACATGACCAAACATAATGTACCCAGATTAGACTGCTCCTTCAAGGGGCAGTCGGATCTGGTCCACAATGCTTGCCAGTGTGACTACATATAGGTTGGAGGCATGAACGAACATTTTCAGACAATCAGACATGACCAAACATAATGTACCTAGATTAGACTGCTCCTTCAAGGGGCAGTCGGATCTGGTTCCACACTGTTTGCCATTCTGACTACATATAGGTTGGAGGCATGAACGAACTTTTTCAGACAGTCAGACATGACCAAACATAATGTACCCAGATCAGACTGCTCCTTCAAGGGGCAGTCGGATCTGGGTCCACAATGCTTGCCATTCTAACTACATATAGAGGCATGAACGAACTTTTTCAGACAGTCAGACATGACCAAACATAATGGACCCAGATCAGACTGCTCTTTCAAGGGGCAGTCGGATCCGGGTCCACAATGTTTGCCATTCTGATTACATATAGTTTGGAGGCATGAACGAACTTTTTCAGACAGTCAGACATTATGGTCCCAGATCTCAGTGGGGCAAAAAGTCTCTAGCGCATGTAATGCATGTAGTCCTTTTATCCTTAGGCTAACGTGACAGGACGTAATATAGATATTTTTTGTTAAAAGTGATCCTTACCCAACAATTCAACCAACCCTTACTGTATTAATAATTCTATATCATATAAAAGGTGTTTCAGGGTGGTTTGGGGTGTTTTGGGGTGGTTTGGGGTAATTCGATGGACCGTAGGCTAGAGTATTAATAGTTACTGTACCGTACCAAGGTACAGATACTTAAAATAATCGCAGTATGCCTAAACGATTTAAGAAATAATAGCTCTACTTGATTTTTTACTTGGGTGTCAGATGTATGCACATCTGTTGCCGTGTTGGACCAATGTAATTTTGCCCTTCCCTCGCAACAATATGGCTTCTGTTCCTTATAAACTGATTGGTCGATTATTACGTGCGCACGTATTAGTTAATACGTGCGCACGTATTAGTTAATACGTGCGCACGTATTAGCTACTGCGTGCGCACGTAACACTATTGCGTGCGCACGTATTAGTTAATACGTGCGCACGTATTAGCTAATACGTGCGCACGCAATAGTATTACGTGCGCACGTATTAGTTATTACGTGCGCACGCAGTAGCTAGTACGTGCGCACGCAGTAGCTAATACGTGCGCACGTATTAACTAATACGTGCGCACGTAATAACTATTACGTGCGCACGTAGTATAAAATATATCTTCCATGTCACTTTTGTGCCACCGTAGAAACAAAACAACAACAACAAAAAAAAAAAAAAAATCAAAATTTCAAAAAAAAAAAAAAATTAATGGCAGTCTTACTCGAAACCGCTAAGAGATTAAAAGAAATACTAATTATTATGACGAAACATTTTGGCCAATCAAATTAAAATAAAATAAAATGAAGCTGAAAGTAGTCCGCAGGCGGGTTACGTCAGCACGCCACATTTAGGAACGTACCTCATAAATGCGGATATCTATTCTCGCCGGGTTTGATACTATCCCCGTGAAATGTATTCATGTGAGCCGGAAAATTTGTAGGTATATTATTTTTTAAAAAGTGTTATTTCAAGATTAGATACACATACAGCACGCTTTGACTAGTTCTGTGTATTATAAGAATTCGAGGTCTCAAAAGTATGAAGTGATTAATAAAAAAAATCGTCGTGCCCTAACCATAAGCGAGGTAATTGTTGATATTAGAAAATAAATCCTTTTCGTTGCTCCTAATGTCCTCTCAAGAATATTTTGTCCCCGAAAGCACGTCTGGGTGGTGAGGACTTTAACACAAATGATTCCCTGTTTTTACGATCCTAAGAAAGAAGGCTTTTGAAACATTGTTGGAAAGGAAGAAAATGCTGGTAACCAGCATTTTCTTCTTTTCCAACCATGTTTTCTTCTCCTTTTAAGGACAAATTCCATTATTGTAACAAATATCTATAATTTGTTCGTCTGCATATGCTTCCTATAAGGACAAATCTAAAAAGCTTTGTCCTCTGGAAAAAGTTGTGCGTCTGCCATCGATTTCCAGCGTAATTGTGATCTTGAGATCTTATTATGTGCGAATTAGTTCACCGTTGGTTCATTTGTTTTCCGGTTTCTTGTTTACCCAGTCGGACAATAACTGAATGTCTTATATCGTGTAATGTAGATAGTGTGTCACTTGTTCGGGGTTAAACCAAGTGTTTTTATCGGCGTAGCTGAATGCGCTGGCCTTTGACCTACTTCTTGGTACTGATAAAGAATGAATAGATGGTAATTTGTGATTGGTCAAAAATGTGCACATGTTTATTCGGTGGGCACCTGCTGGCATTATTTGCTCACACATTTATGAAACCACTGTTAATAAACGTTCCTACTGCTAATCGATACCACGGGGCCTTGATTCATACCATAGCAAGATAATGTAGTAGAGAATGATTCTTTTCTTGTACTATTTGGAAATTTAATATTTTCATAAACGTTACTCAATAACCCAATACTACTTTTCAACGAAATGAAAAACAGCGAGGAAAAAGAGGCAATTGCTCGTGAGGTTACCTTTCATTATTTTAACTCACATTGAGCCACAAAAGAGTTTCAATATTCACATTCAAGCATCTCTTATCCGTCTATCTTTTTTTTAAAGATATTCCTTATTTCAATAGAAATATATAAGCCATGCATTGGCAAAAAGCGCCTTATGCATCTCCGTGATGCATGATACCAAACCAGTCATTACATTATGGATCCATAAAATCCATTTTGTCCGACAATCGGCTGTATCATGAGATAGAATGGTCCTTCTACATGCAGAAAAACGACCAAAAGCAAAAAGTTTCGATCCAGGTCAGCCTGCGCGGATTGCGCAGGCTGACCTGGGTCGATACCTTTTCGCAGATGCATTAAGCCTCCTTTTCAAAGAGAATGGCTCGTGTAAGATTAAACTTAAAATAAATTTATAAACGACAAACAAATATTCCTGAATATAATTATACAAAACTTCTTGTATGTCGTGATATTCTTTCTATGTTATTGTTGTTGTTGTTGTTGTCGTCGTTGTTGTTATTGTTGTTGTTGTTATTGTTGTTGTTGTTTGTGTTGTTGTTGGTGGTGGTGTTGGTGTTGGTGGTGGTGGTGGTGTTGTTGTTGTTGGTGGTGGTGGTGGCGATGTTGTTGTTGTTAGTGTTGTTGTTGTCGGTGGTGGTGGTGGTGGTGGTGTTGTTGTTGTTGTTGGTGGTGGTGGTGATTTCTTTGCTTATATACAAGTGACACACTATCTGCGTTTAAGTATACTATATTGTCCTCTTTACATGGCCATCACGTTCTTGTGTCAATTCTTTTATTTCTGGTTTTAAAGAAGTGAATCATACAGAAAATCACAACGAGAGATAAGTCCGTTGGGAATAAAAAAAGTTCTGTGAATCGTTTGTATTCCATCTTCTTCTGTACATTGTATTATTGATAAGTAAAATATGTTTAAATTAAAGTAAAATACATCATAGAAATTAAAACAAAGTCTCCTCATTCCAATAATTTGATCACTATCCTATTTCAAGAAAGGGAAAAATGCAATGGAGCCGTGCTCTGTGAAAAGAGCCTTAATGTGTCTGCAAAAAATATCGACCCCAGGCTGACCTGACCAAAACTTTTTGCTATCGGTCAATTTTCTGTATGTCAAAGGACCAGTCTATCTCATGATTCAGTTTTGTTGCTAAGCAAAGTGGATTTTATGGGTCCCTGATTATGTGATGTTTTGCTTCGGAAAATGCATTACGGAGATGCATTAAGCCCCGTTTTCACACAGCATGGCTCAAATTAATTCACGCTATAGGTTTATTTATTGCGAGCTACGAAAATTTATAGCGTGTCCCGGCACTGGTGTTTGATACATTGAAAATGGAATAAATTTCACCAACTTTGACCCTCTACTGTACTTTTATTGGCGACCCAACAGCTTTTCTGTTTCTTTCGTCTCCATCAAATCTGTGTCCATTGACCTACACATGAAGTTTCGGGTGGTAAACCACATTTCTTTTTGTGGGTACAGGCACAAAATAGTTCCCCAAGAAATAAAAAACTTGCACTCAGTTTCCACAGAAATCATTAAGCCAACACCATTAACACATTTTAAACATGCCCATCTATTTTCTCTGATAAGACAGTGCAATAGAAGTGCTTGCTGTCAAATTTTCAAACGGGACTACTTTTGACTTCTACGTACATTGCAGCGGTAATACACCATAGTTTGAATGAATCGCGGTTTTGCACCAATGGGAGGTAATATCATACTTATTTTGCAATGAAAATTGAGTGATTATTCAGTTGTAAACAACAGTTCAAAAAAATAATATACAAATATGACTCAGCTAAGTTTATGTAACTGTTTAATTACTTTTTTCATGCAATCAATTTAATAAGGATGTCATTTTAACAGACATGGATGCTCACCATCATCCATGCCTCACCTTAGGATTTCATGCCTAGACTAAGCAGAGCAGAGAATAAAATAAGCTGTATAAGCAATGACTCAGGACCGAAAATGAAAATGTTCTATAAGTCAAACCACAGGCGATTATTTTGTGACTAACTTTGTCATCTATGTACGATATAAGACAAGATGTCCAACTCTATTCCCTACGGAACACCATCGGCGGTCACTTATCGGTAATTTTCACATATTCTGTGAATGGAATGAAAATAAGGTGTTGCTTCTATCGTGTTCTGCGATAATTTATGTGAACACTACCGATTACGGACTACTGGTGGTTTTTCAGTAGGGAATAGAGTTCGACAAGTTGTCTCATATACCGGTATTATATTACATATGAGTCATGGTCTGATAAGGTCTGATAAAACGGTGTTCGATGTCTCTCCGTGATGCATGGTGCTCAGCAAGTCATCACATAATTAGGGATCTATGGAGTCCATATGTATAACAACCCACTGCATCACGAGGTACAGTGGCCCTTTGAAATGCAGAGAATCGGCCAATAGGGTCAGACTGCGCGGACTGCGCCAGCTGACCTGGGTCGATAATTTTTGTGGATGCATTAGACCCAGTTTTCACAGAGCATGGCACATATAGATGACCAAGTCTGTTACAAAACGATCGCCTGTGACTCAAACACAGAAACGATATGAAAAAGCCTAAATGTACACCTCACTCCTTCTTTGTCATTCAGTCTTGCGTTGGTTTCGTTTTCAAGGAAAGGTACAGCTATCTTGAAGATATTTTCATGTGAAGATATATCACGACCCTGGCGTATTTCGCAAGAACTCAAAAGTCAAGGTTCCTCTAGAGATCGCTCATAAAATGTGACAGCCAGAGCTCCAGATAGATGGAGTGATCTGGATTTCAAAACTGAAAATATTAATCACTCTCTACTAAACCCTATGTTATGGGTACTCATTAGAATCGTCTCGATGAGACGATTCTAATGAGTACCCATAACATAGGGTTTGGAAGAGAAATAATGGAATTAAAATACTATCACTCCCTTTCATCTGGAGGTCTGACAGCAGAAACCAGTGGAATGCCATTTTTGTCTTATCCTTCGTGTCATATTTGTCTCGAGAAACCATTAAGATTCAAGGTAAAAGTCTAGGCGTTTTCAGTGTCAGAATGCACCTTTTAAGCACCCCCCCCCCCTTTTTTTTTTCAACAGCGCCAAATTAGTAGGATCGTTAAACAGAGCTCCACATACTTTCAGAGTAAAGGGGTCTTCACTTTGTACTTGGGTAATGAATGACTGACTGATTCTGTTTTAACCCACAAGTCTTATGCTTACACTGATTTCATTTCTAGCGGTACAGTCAATCAAAATCTTTGCCTCCTTAACCTTAAACCCCCACCTGTTGGATCTGAGTCTGTATCCACCAACTATTCTAAATTCAGGTTTTGTTCCAAATTCTAGACTAGCCATGTAATTGGAAAACATACAAATAGGCTTAAAAATCATAATAAGAACAGTATTTACAATTATTGTTGAGACGGATCCTGAATTTTGCTATCTTGACAATGTTTTTTTTTTTTTGTCAAATCGTTTGTATGTGTCATTGTTTGTGTGGTGCTAACGCCGTTATTTCAACATCATTTCATTTATATCGCTAAGGAATTGCACCTATCTATACTTTTGTTGGAGTTTTACTTACCAGTACTTCGCAAAATATTCTTCTCGAGCCACTGGCTTTTTTTTTTTTTTTTTTACATCACCATAGCCGAAACAATGGTTAACAGTGAGAGAGGAATGAATCTTGTTGCTATGACTATCATCCACCCTTGGGGATTCTAACCAACAAAACCCTGATCTCAGGTCCTGTACGCTACCGACTGTGCTACCAGGCTAAGGAAGAATCTTTGTCAAACAGGCTATGGTAACCACGAGAGCTGCAGTGCATATATGTAACATATAGGCCAATGAAGATCAAGCAAGCTTTGACAAATATTACAAAGTAAAACACTAGTAATAATTCTTACCTCTGACAACATCAGGCTGAAGATGGCAAAACCAACGTAAGTCAACATAGTGGAGATATTCTGATGTTTTTCATACTCCTTCTGGAAGGCCTCGATATCTGCGTGTACATATTGACTGATATTTGTGACTTGTAGAGGTTTAAACTCCGTCACAAGGTAGTAATTCTCAATGTCTGTGTTCACCGCAAAAACAAAAATATCTGGTGCATGGGAACAGTTTTGTGTGGGCGATCGTCTATGTCTGGCAGATTTTATTCCATAGTCTTTCAGAAGCCTTGCCTTTGACATAGCTTTGCGTAATGCTAACGTTTCGCTTTTCAGATCGTCTAGAACGAATTGATTATTGTTGAAATGTTGATTTACACCTTGGTCATTATTAAGAGTAGGATCGTTTTTACCGATTTTTTTGCTAAAGCCATGTTTTTCACTAGTAACTTTGTCGTCATCATCATTAAGTGCAGGGTCTGTTGTACCAAGTGTTTTGATAGAACTATGTGTTTGACTAATATCTATGTCGTTATCATCATTTAGCCAAAAATCGTTTGCACCAATTACTTTGCTAGAGCTCTGTGTTTTACTTACATCTAAGTCAACGCCTATATTCGGCGTAAACTCTTTTGCAATAATTTGTTTGTAAGAGTCAAGTATTTCTCTTTTATCTGAATCTACATTGTGATAAGCAGTAACTGTATGACCTTTTGCGCTTACATTTACGATAGAGCTCTGCGGTTTACCACTACGTTTGTCGCGAAGAAGTTTCTGCCCTCTAAACCCTTTTTCTACTGCTTCATCCTTTATAAACCCTTCACCACCAGGTTTTCCGAGCTTAAATTCTAGACGGACGTGATCGTTTCCAACAATAGAATTTCTTAGATTATTTTTGACATCACTTCCAATAGTGTTTCTGTTTCCTGTGTTACCATTCCTGATATTATGTCTCCTTACTCGACTGTTTAATTTGCTGGATCTAGCACTGTTGATATCCCCGTTTTGACATTTACATTTCGACTCTGCCTTCGGGTCCCATAACGTCAGAGTCTCTTTCAAAATTTGTAGAACTTCGCCCAAAGTGTGTCCGTCCATTTTTGCGTACAGGTCCGGCTGCTTTGACTGCATAAACGTTACAAACTTCAGTATCTGTTTCTCCTCGTTTTCGAAACGCACTGAAATAAAATATGATGGACACAATCAACAATGAGACCCTTGTGCAATTACGTATATTATCATAATGTCCTGAAAAATTTAAACTATTCACCATTTGATTAAGTCTATCGACAGATCAAATGACTTGAAACCATAAATAGAGAGGCGGTGGGTGTCGACCAAGTTTCGACAAAGGTTAACCCTTTCCCAAACAAGCCCTGGTTTTCACGTGTCTGCCGTACAAGTCTTTTGAAAACACCGTGGGAAAAGGAGAAATTGCTCGTAACGAGCAATTTCTCCTTTTCCCACAGCGTTTTCTACCCTTTTAGAGACTTTTCTGTCATTTTCATCAAATTTAAATTTGTCGTCTGCAAACTCTTTGAATTTGGACCAGTCCAAAATTTGTCGTTTGGGAAAGGGTTCACTGTACATTATGCAAACGGTTTGCAAAGCGATTCAAAATCAGAAACGCAACCTTATAATAATGCGACAGCGGCTCTTTGTACCGAATCTAAGCGCTCTTTGGCAATCAATTTTATTTAAAAAAAAGTGTGCTAATAATTTGTTTCGTAATACCGACTATCCCGAGAATAAAGAGATAAGAAATTTTACAGAAAAACAAAGAAACATGAAAACATGGTCGTGTTTTCTACAAACAAATTCTACCGATTCATGTATCTTTAAGAAAAAGCATTACAGACGAACAACAAATATCAACGTTTGTAAATGGACCATGCTCTGTGAATAGGGGGCTTAATGTATTTGCGAAAAGTATCGACCCAGGTCAGCCTGCGCAGCCCGAAACTTTTCGCTACTGGTCAATTTTTTGCATGTCAAAGGATCAGTGTACCTCATGATTCAGTCGGTTGTTAGACAAAATGGAATTTACTGATCCATGATCACGTGATGACTTTTTTGGTATCATAGATGACGGAGATGCATTAAGCCCCCTTTTGCCTGAGCACGACTCAAACATTTTCTTCGAAAAGTGCCCAAACAAAATCGAGTTTCCAATTGCTTTAACCCTTTCCCAAACAAGCCCTAGTTTTCACGTGTCTGCAGTACAAGTCTTTTGAAAACATTGTGGGAAAAGGAGAAATTGCCCGTAACGAGCAATTTCTCCTTTTCCCACAGTGTTTTCTACCCTTTTTGATAACTTTCTGCCATTTTCATCGAATTTAAAACTGTCGTCTGCAAACGCTTTCAATTTGGACCAGTCCAAAATTTGTCGTTTGGGAAAGGGTTAAACATGGCACTGTTCTTTTTCATGAGTAAATATTGTTGTAAGATGAGATTTTTTTTTCGATAATATGCTAATGAATATCTGGCTAGTTTATTGAGGTGATATTCAAATAGCTGAATCGGATTGGGACCACAAGATATGTCAACTAACAGTCCTTCCTTAATTTATCTGACAATATCGAGCAATGGCGTTTAACCCTTTATTGCACAATGACGCCTTTTGACGCCCCTGGGAAAGAAGACTTTTGAAAACATTGTGGGAAAAGGAGAAAATGCTGGTAACCAGCATTTTCTCCTTTTCCCACAATGTTTTCTACCTGATCAAAAAAAATTGCACCATCTGAGCCACATTGAAATTGTCGTCTGCAAATGCTTTCAATTTGGACAAGGCTATAATTTTGTCGTCTGGTAAAGGGTTAACCCCTAGGTTGCTAAGCGCGACTAAAGGACCTTTTGCGGACAGTATAGATCAAGATCAGACTGCACAGAATGTGCAGTCTGATCTTAGATCTACACTATCCGATAAGGAGATATTTCTTCCCCAAAAATAACTTTGAAATATCAACATTTGGATTTTTCTTATCGACTTGAAGATATCATTTGATTTATTCAGCAGGATAACGGTTAAGTATTTACACTTGCTAACATCCTTGGGGAGCTAAGCAATACAATAGCTGCTTTTGCAGATGGCATAGATCAAGATCAGACTATACTTTCTTTGCAGTCTGATTTTTTGATATACACTGTCCGCTATTCCACCCCAAATATTTTTGCAAAAAGATTAAAAGGACCTTTCAAATTGAAGAGCAATATCTAACGATTCGTCATAGATCGAAGATGACTGTCCGTTCCTTTTGCGCCTTAACCCTTTACCAGACAACAAAATTTTAGCCTGTCCAAATTGAAAGCATTTGCAGACGACAATTTCAATGTGGCTCAAATGCTGCAATTTTTCTTTGATACGGTAGAAAACATTGTGGGAAAAGGAGAAAATGCTGGTTACCAAAAGGCTTCTTTCCCAGGGGCGTCAAAAGGCAGCATTGTGCGGTAAAAGGTTAACGGTTAATGAAATTCATAGGAGATTCCAAGGAGTGATAAGCAAATACAGACCGGAAGTTAACCATCCAGCTGTCAAATAAGTGAAATGGAGATTTTCAATCAGAATTCCCCTTTCCTCCCCCCCCCCCCCCCCCCCCAACTCCATTCAAATTCCAATGTTATCGTTACCAAAAGATAAAATTTAGACTTGTCATATTTGAGACGGTGAATTAGATATGGCCCGAATGATGAAATTGTCTTGCAAAGGATAGAAGAGGTTGAAAGAGGTTTTTTTTTATGGTGTTTAACGCCGTTTTCAACATTATTTCAGTTATATCGCGGCGGCCAGTGCAACTATCCATGCTTTCCTGGAGTTTCTTTTACCAGTACTCCGCACAATATTCTTTCCAAGCCACTGGCTGCTTTCCCACATAACCATCGTTGAAACAATGGTCAGCGGTGAGAGAGGAATGAATCCTGTCGCATTGACTATCATCAATCCTCGGAAAGAAATTGGCCGAGCCGGAGATCGAAGCAGCGAACCTCCTGTTCTCAAGTCCTGTACGCTACCGACTGAGCTACGGGGGCTCGGCTAGAAAAGGTAGAAAACGCAAGTTTAACTCTTTACCAAACGACAAAATTTTGAACCGGTCTAATTTGAATGACGACAAAATAGATGTGACGGTAAAATTGAAATTTGTTTCAGGAAGGGTAGAAAACATCGTGGGAAAAGGAGAAAATGCTGCTTACCAGCATTTTCTCCTTTTCCCACAATGTTTTTAAAAGCCTTCTTTCTTAGGGTCGTTAAAAGTCGGGGTTGTGTGGTAAAGAAAAATAGTTACCAACAAACTCTCCTTGTCCGACAATGTTTTCAAAGCCTTCTTAGGGTCTTTAAAACGCGGAATAGTTCGCTTATGAGAAGATGTGTTCAACTGCCCCTAGCACAGTTCATAACTTTTAAGGCCCAATAGCGAACAAAAAAAGACAATGGAGTTGCTAAAGTGCATTTAAATTTAAATCATACCATTTAAAAGTATAGAGAAAATACTGTGGAGATGACAATCTGTTACTCCCTGGCAGAAAAGTGAATTTGAGAATCAGGCAAAAAGTAAACAAAAGATAGAGTGACCTGGCAAGTTTTAACCTAGTTTTGAAATTAATTTCTCTACCAGCGACACTTGGACCGACCATATAATAACAGACTGTCATCTTCACAATAATGTCGATACTTTTAAATGGTACGATTTAAATTCAAACTCATTTTAAACCCGCTTTCTTTACTTTTTGGCAGCCATTGTTACCTTTAACGTACAAATTATTGGAGAGAGTTTGAATATAGAACAGAACAGAACAGATTTTATTCAGAAAAACGACTTGAACACATAAGGTTCATCGTCGACATACATACATAATATTACATACGTCAGTATGGACATAAACTCAATACATGTGAATACATTTCATTAATGCGGAAATAATGTACAATGAAGGATCTTACAAAAACATTAATAAGAGTAGAGAATGATATTACATTTAGAATGAAAAATTGAAAAATTAATTATTGATATTGTTTAATTCATGTTTTCTTTTATCTATTTCCTTAGTATAAAATATGCCAATAGCATTTAGAGTTTTAACATTTTCCGAGTTCAACAGTTCTATTAATTTAATAATATTGGGCTTGTTGTAATAATACTTTTTTAAATAGTTTTGTCTTAATTCCTTGTAGGCGGGGCAAACTAAATATACAGAGAGACCAAAAGGGGCTTGTTTTGTAGGTGATAGTAATACAGACCATAATTCCCAGTTACTTGATAAATCTGTCTCTCCCAGGCTGTTTTATTTCGAAACAGTTAACGTTCTCCCCAATTCCCTTGTCGCAAAAGACAATGCCATTTGCTTTTGCGCACGATATAGATTCATATGTAACTTTATAGAGCGTGCAGTCCGATCATGAATCTGTACTGTCCGATGCTTTGTAGGATATTCTGACCGCAAATGCTTTGAAATTGCAATACGTATGCATTTTTACTGAAAATGTCTATTTTAGTCTTTAGAGCTTATTGCAGTACTAGCCGCTCCCTCGTTTTTACGGTCGTGGCGAAGAAGGATTTCGAAGACATTGAGGAAAAAGGAGAAAATGCTGGTAACCAGCATTTTCTCCTTTTCCTTCAATGTTGTCCATACTTTCACGGCCAAATCCAATCAATTTAGCCGTATTTTATTCGTCTTCTGCGGTCTTCTTTGAATTTGGACAAGTTCAAGTTTTTGTCGTCTGGCAAGTTATTGTCGTCTGGTAAAGAGTAAAAAAGCTCATAAAACAGGATACGGTAACTAATGAAGCTGGAAATAGTCAGCAACACTGATTACACGCTGTCTCCCATATTTGTATGATAGATAGGAACCAGTTCGGTAATTGACAACAATGAAAGGGAAAACAGCCACGTGTAATATATAATCCCGTGCTCGTTAAAGCTTGTTACTTAGTTAGAGTATAAGTTTTCTTTATCCCTTTCATCGCCAAATGCGGGAATACAATAGCTTTTTCGGACAGCAAGATCGAGATCAAACTGCACAGAACTTAATGCTTTACCTCCCGCTTGTTTTGTCAAGCCTATAGTATATAGAGATTCTGACATAAATTCACATTTGAGATAAAATTGTATTAAAGAAGCCTAGGAAAATGTATTTAAGCGAGCCTTTGGCGAGCTTAATAGCATTTTTGAAGACGGGTTAAGTAAAATTTAATCCCAAAAGCCACCGCATATCAAATTCTTTTTATTATATAACCATATTTCTCAAATTATAGGTCAGAGTATGCAAAAACATCTACGCACACACGGCAATTGACGTGGAAAAAAAAAGTGTTCACTTCCCTGAAAAAAACGTAGAAAATGATGTCACAAATGATGTCACACAATGCTGATGTCAAACGTGTGTCAGATAAGAAAATTCATAAATAGAGGATATTTGTTTTTTTCGGTGAAAGATCGAAATTTATTTCATCGAGTGAACATCATCGGTAATATTTTCACGAGTGGCAGCAAATTTATTTCATCGAGTGAACATCATCGGTAATGTTTTCACGAGTTGCTGCCACTCGTGAAAATATTACCGATGATGTTCACTCGATGAAATAAATTTCGATCCTTCACCGAAAAAAACAAATAGTCTATTTATTTCATGCTTCTAACGCCTTTTTTTGTCGAGACTTCCATAAAAATCAGTACAAACTCCCCGTGGTCGGTATTCTCACTGGTCGTACCCGTGTAATATCGAAAAATATACTACTCGAAATCTGCTAGGGATCACCATGTTTTCTGCCATCCCCTTCAATTTCAGAAAATCTTTTTTCATAAAGAACTAGTCCATATATTTGAAATATGCTAATTTTGGACACTTAAATATGCTTCATTGTAACACTGATAAAACCGACTGCCTGTGGAAAATCATCT
This sequence comes from Tridacna gigas, assembly GCA_945859785.2. Taxonomy (NCBI): domain Eukaryota; kingdom Metazoa; phylum Mollusca; class Bivalvia; order Cardiida; family Cardiidae; genus Tridacna; species Tridacna gigas. The sequence continues at coordinate 56,618,937 of OX244038.2, forward strand.
TTTTTTAATGTGATACTGAAATGTAACATTTTCTGGAATATTGAAAATGATCCCTATCAAAGTGTGAGTAGTATATTTTCACCGCTATTTCTCGATATCCTACCGGAAAGCATTAAATAATAATGGGTAATATACACCGTAAACAAGGGAGGTTATGGGATTTTAACCCTTATCCTGCTGAATGAAAGAAATGAAACTTTCAAGCCGATAGTATAAACCCAAAACTTTCCTGTTTCAAAGGGATTTTTGGAGGGAAGATATCTCCTTATTGGACAGTGTAGATCAAAGATCAGACTGCACGTTCTGTGCAGTCTGATCTTGATCTACGTTGTCTGCAAAAGGTCAATGAGTCGCTATAAGCAGCCTAAGTGTTAAAAAAAAACTGTAATGGATGTATTATATTATTATGTGTCATGTGATAAAAAAAATATGTTTCTGAATTTCAATGGATTGTAGTTTCAAACGTCGAGAGAGGTCGAGTTTATATATTTTGCGCTGTAAAAGTTAGAGAATGTGCCTTGCTTGTTTGCTAGAATGATATGTTACCCTCCCTTCCCATTCCAACAGTATTGCAGTCACTGCAGTACAAAAGCACCCTGGTTCATGGCTTTTTCTGGCATCCGTTGGTACTAGACTTCGGCTTGGTGCCTTGCCCTGGGCTCTTAGTAACAGCCCATTCTAAGTACCATTGTAAGTCTTATTCTAGAAGTAAAATGTAACTTGATAAATTGCGTTTCCGTTTAAGTTAGAAAATTCTTGCAAGTCAGACAAAGATTGTTATTGAGAATAGTTGGTAAATACGGGTTCAGGAATAGTCCCACGTCACCAGCTCTTTCAAAAAGTGATTTAGTCATGTAATGGTGACATCCCGAATAATCCTGTCTTTTCCGAGTCTCAACATCAGTGGACTTGGGCTCAGTGTATTGCCCAAGGACTCTCTCACGTGACAAGCGCCTCAGACAGACAGACAGACAGACCTCGGATACCGTGAAGGTCCACCATTAGTTCAGCCATGACACACATACATTCCAGTACAACCTTGAGGTAGAGACAGACAGAGACAGAGAGAAAACTTACCTCTCATACCATGAATTTCCACCATTGGTTCAGCCATGACACACAGTACAACCTTGAGATAGAGACAGACAGAGACAGAGACAAAGAGAAAACTTACCTCTGATACCATGAAGGTCCACCATCAGTTCAGCCATGACACACATACATTCCAGTACAACCTTGAGATAGAGACAGACAGAGACAGAGACAGAGAGAAAACTTACCTCTGATACCATGAAGGTCCACCATCAGTTCAGCCATGACACACATACATTCCAGTACAACCTTGAGATAGAGACAGACAGAGACAGAGACAAAGAGAAAACTTACCTCTGATACCATGAAGGTCCACCATCAGTTCAGCCATGACACACATACATTCCAGTACAACCTTGAGATAGAGACAGACAGAGACAGAGACAGAGAGAAAACTTACCTCTGATACCATGAAGGTCCACCATCAGTTCAGCCATGACACACATACATTCCAGTACAACCTTGAGATAGAGACAGACAGAGACAGAGACAAAGAGAAAACTTACCTCTGATACCATGAAGGTCCACCATCAGTTCAGCCATGACACACATACATTCCAGTACAACCTTGAGATAGAGACAAACAGAGACAGAGACAAAGAGAAAACTTACCTCTGATACCATGAAGGTCCACCATTAGTTCAGCCATGACACACATACATTCCAGTACAACCTTGAGATAGAGACAAACAGAGACAAAGAGAAAACTTACCTCTGATACCATGAAGGTCCACCATTAGTTCAGCCATGACACACATACATTCCAGTACAACCTTGAGATAGAGACAGACAGAGACAAAGAGAAAACTTACCTCTGATACCATGAAGGTCCACCATTAGTTCAGCCATGACACACATACATTCCAGTACAACCTTGAGATAGAGACAAACAGAGACAAAGAGAAAACTTACCTCTGATACCATGAAGGTCCACCATTAGTTCAGCCATGACACACATACATTCCAGTACAACCTTGAGATAGAGACAAACAGAGACAAAGAGAAAACTTACCTCTGATACCATGAAGGTCCACCATTAGTTCAGCCATGACACACATACATTCCAGTACAACCAGGGAACTGATGATGATCAGCATATGACGACAATGGAGGTACTTCAAAATCTCTGTCCGAACACTGAAAATCATATAAGAAATGGTATTGATTCTTTAACTATTAACCAAACGACAAAATTTTAGACTGGTCCAAATTGAAAGGATTTGCAGACGACAAATGAAATGTTGCTCAAAAATTGATATTTGATTTGGGAAGGGTAGAAAACATTGTGGGAAAAGGAGAAAATGCTGGTTACCAGCATTTTCTCCTTTTCCTACAATGTTTTCAAAAAACATTTTCTTCAGGGTCGTTAAAAATCGAGATTGTGTGGTAAAGGGTTAAGGGACGACAAAATATGAGGTTTGTCCAAATTGAAAACACTTGCAGACCTTTAAATCTAACGTGGATCAAATGATGGTATATTGTGTTTGAAGGGGTTGAAAACATTGCGGGAAAAATGCTGGATATTAGCATTTTTCGTTACTATGTTTCCAAAAGCCATTTTGTGCAGATTATTCTTTAAAATCGGAAATGTTGGGTAAAGTCTCTGGGAAAAATATTGGAAAAAATGTATGAGGAATGCATGAAAGTAAAAAAACGTACTTTTTTGGACTCCTGGAAAATATCAAGATGGTAGAGCCAGAGGCCCTCTTAACCCTCAGGCTGCTAAGCGCGTCTCAAGGACCCTCAGCGGACAGTGTAGATCAAGATCAGACTGCACAGAACGTGCAGTCTGATCTTTGATCTACACTGTCCGATAAGGAGGTATCTTTTCCCCAAAAATACCTCTGAAATAGCAAATTTGTTGATTTTACTATCAGTATTACAATTTCTTTTCATTCATATGGCAGGATAAGAGTTAATAACAGTGGATTATAAAATAGGAGTTCACACGATTTATGACCGCCCCCACCACAGATTTTACCAAAAATCGCTCTTTTTCTTATGGTTGAGATAACCATGCAACTTTTAGCGTTTAATTGCCCCACGCATTTCCTAAAACATTTAACCAGCAAAATCACCCACGCGCTAGAAATATTTAACCTCTCAAAAAATAAAACTTTAAAAAAAAAAAAAACTTTTTTTCGTCAGCAATCGAAAATCGATTTAACGCTTATTCGCAAATATTTCACCACTCATAAAATTACAAAAACATCTCCTAAGCAGGGTCTTCAGTAAAATCGTTTTCTTCTTTAACACTCTTAATAACCACCATTTCCATTCACATGAAATTTTCTTACTCCCTAAGCAAAAGTAAGAAAATTGTAATGACATAACATTGTAACCTCCTCCCTTTAACCTTCTAACTTTAATTCAATATCTACAACACAACGATTAGACCACAATACCATTAACTCTTTCATCATCAAGACGTCGCACGGCTCCGTCGACAAGAAAGTAAGTAAATTGAAACTCATGCAACGAGAAAAAAAAGTGAAGTTTAAGTTTATATAAGAAAAAAAATATTGTAGAGACATGGAGGATAATAGAGACTATAGAAATGAAATCTTAAACCATGTAGTATCTTCAGCTGGAGAAGTGCAATGGAGTGAGTTAAATACAAATCTATCAAAAAAAAAAATTTAAAAGAAGCTTTTAGTTTGTTTGAAGAGTACATCAGAGAGGAGCATATACCTCTCTTAAAAGAGAAACTAATAGATCATTTAATAGAGATAAATCGTAACCACTATTTGATAGAATTAAATTTAATCTCAATATCAAGCGAAGCATTAATATTTTTATAATGAAGCTATACAAAAACATTTTTGTTATGATGATAGAGAAATTATAAAAGAAATCAACAAGAAGTTTGATAATATTTAAATGTAGATTCGTTTAATAAGAGTTTTATTTCAAATGCTGACAGGTAGTTTTCTCGATATACTAGAAGACTGAGAATCCAGGAAAAGACTGCACAATTTCTGCAGCCTGATCTTGATCTATTCCGTCCGGAATAGACTTTAATTTCAGTAATTGCTACGAAAAAAAAGAACCAATGAAATAAAGTCAAACCTCACCTGTATCGTTTGAGGGAATAACTGGCGCGTTTACGCAATGGAGGCTTCATGTCTCTATATATTTCACAAATCATTCACGTATTCGCCAAAATTGTTCTTATCGAGTAGTAGTATAATTTCAGGCGGTTGAAAACATCTGTAAACAGAAAGAGGGATTTGGTATACATGTGATCTAATAACTTCGTTAGGAACCTTAAGGTCAAACTCGAACTTAGTTGTAATCGTCACCAACTTGTTAACTTCAATAATTGGCTCGCAACATGCGAAATGAGACCTACGGACACTTGCGTAAAGTGTCGTCCCGGATTAGCCTGCGCAGTCGGCGCAGGCTAATCCGAGACGGCACTTTACGACTACATAAGATTTTTTCACACAGTAGACTTTCGTGAAACAGAAAATCGCACAAAAACGGGAAGCGTCGTCTAGGATTAGTCACAGACTGCACAGGCTAATCTGGGACGACACACTTTACGCATATGTCCGAAGGCCCCTTTTCGTGTGTTGCACGCCATATAGGCCACCACCAAAAACCGTTCATTAATTGCACTGGAGCCTTGAATCTTGAGGTAGAACGATCCTTAGACATGCAGAAAATTGACCGAAAGCAAAATGTTTCGACCCATGTCTGCCTGCGCGGACTGCGTAGGCTGACATGGGTCGATAATTTTTGCATGTGCATTTAGCCCCTTTGTCACCGAGGGTAGCTAAATTTTATTTACTGACATATATGATGATGACGACAAAATTTTACGCTTGTCCAGATTGAAAAAAAAAAAAAAAAAAGAAATGCAGACGATAAATCGAATGCCGGCAAAATAATGATTTCTAAACTTGAAAGGATAGAAAACATTTTGTGAAAAGGAGAAAATGCTGGTTACCAGCATGTTCTCATTTTCAAATAATGTTTTCTAAAGCTATCTCTGTCAGGTGTCGTTAAAATTCGGGCTTGTATGATAAGAAGTTAAATGATTTGCTCAAGGTTTAATTCTATACATTTATTATTTGGAAAACTGGCTAGTAAAACACAAGTTATTACCGTCTACAAACGTAAATAAAACAAATCACAAAGTTGGAAAAGAAAAGCAATTTTGTCTCTAGCACACGTTTCTGAAATTTCACCATTTACTTTTTGAAAAACAATTAAAGCGCACCTTTTTCTTTCTATTTTAAGACTATTCTTTTCATTGTTTAATACAGATAATGATTGATTAGTTAATCTTAGTTCTGAGTCGTTTCCAATTATTCCGTAAGACACTTAACTCCTTACAAAAACCCCAAACATTTCAGACTCAACCAATTTGCCTGCGGTTGCAGAGGACAAAATTAGTGGTGTGTGGCACAAAAGATGATTGCTGTCTTTGAAAGAATAGAAAACAGTGTGGGAAATGGAGAAAATGCTGATATTCAGCATTTTCTCCTTTTCGCACATTGTTTTCAAAAAAGCCTTCTTTCCAAAAGGTCATTAAAACACGGGATGTTTGGTAAAGGGTTAACAGGACGGACATGTTGACTGTAAATATTTTTCAATTTACAAGGTTGTTTCCAAAGTCGACTGATGTACGAGTATATTTATGTTAGGAGTAAATGAGTGAAAAAAAAAACATGCTGAATCCTTCACTTTGCAAGAAAACGCCCAATGTTCTTCTTACAGCGGTTGCGGGTTTGAATCTCCATTCCTTTCAGGAGTTACTTCTCTCTCTTCAAAATAGATTTTTTAAGTCTTAAAGTACAGTCCAACTTAAAATAGAGATAGTCTTTGGCCATAGTGTAGCATGTTGTAACGGATGGTGTAGATTCAAGATCAGACTGCATGTTCTGTCCAGTCTGATCTTGATCTACACCATCCGCTAAAGCTATTTGAGTTGCCACTGGCAGTGAAAGAGTTACAGAGTGGCTTTTACGGTTAACTGTAAATAGCCAAAAAACGTTAAAATAGCTATTTACATTTCACAAAGAGTTAATAAGATACCGGTAATAATTTTGTATTGAAGATTTATATCTGCAAGCTTGGAGAAGTGTTATCTTGAAAAATCTATTATTTGCATTAAATCCTATGAAACATTAGGCTCAGGTTTCAATATCTAAGGGATTTTTCCTGGAAATTTATATTTATTCCATATTTCTTTTAAGCTGCTAAGATAGTATTTGTCTACGAAAATAGCAGAAATCGGATTTTCGTCATAAAGCAACAGCACTCTGGGAAAAGTTCAGCAGTCCTTCTTTTCATATACTTAAAACCATCATTCTTGACAAACCGTCCAGTGGTACAGATACCATTAGACTAGTTCAGATAACTGTCCCCGAACGCGATTTTAGTTTTTGATGGCTCGCCTACGGGTAGAGAGACGATCGCGAAAATAATGGTTGAAATCCCCGCACAGATTTTTGTGCACATGTTTGAACTCTCGTATTTTCACAAATTGACGACAAAACTAGAATTTGAACATACCTGTTGCTTGCGTAATCAGTAATCCGTTGTTTCAAAAACAAACATTTTGCATTTAAAGGCTCAACTAGGAAAAAAATAGTTTAATTAATATTTTACTCGAAATGTTTCAGTTCCTCAAAATAGACACAAAATGACTACAAAACGCTATAAACTTCCAAAGTATTTTTCAAGACTTACATGTTATAAACGACCTCTAAAGGCGCAAATAGGTAATGAAACGTTTAATAATTTGTCCTTGGTTGTGTATGTCACTAAAAATTAATTCAGCCATGCTCTGCAAAAAGGGGGCTTAATGTATCTGCGATGAATATCGATCCACGTTGGCCTGCGCAGTCCGCGTAGACTGACCAAGGCCGAAACTTTTCTCACTTGGTCAATTTTCTGTATGTCCAAGGACCGGACTACCTCATGATTAAGTCGGTTGTTAAAAAAAAGTGGCTGTTAAGGATCCATAATAATGTGATGGCTTGATTGGTATCATGGATCACGGAGACGTTTTAAGCCCCCTTTCGCCAGAGCATAGCTCAATTGCATTTCGCTGCAATAGAGATTAAGCAGAAGAAACAAAGTCAGTACAGCGATGTAGCTTTGCTACCGAAAAATTCACGATGGATTTGGGACGGTACGGGGCACAATAAATGTCCAAATCTGAAAAAAAGCATCGTAAAAGCCTCATTACTGACACTGCCATTAGACCAAATAAGACCATTTTTGATGTGCGTGTTTTTAAACCCTATATTGTTTTAAACAGCAGCTATATTACTGTTTATGTGATATAAGTGTAAGTATAAGGGTAGACAGTCGTGTGTCGATACAGCGCCGGCCTCTTACATCAGAGGTTCTAGGTTCAAATCCAGTGATAAGAGGGGCCAAGCTTTGAAATTGCAAGCGTCACTCTGCAAGTACTAGTCAATGTCCGCAGAAAGCTCTAAACGAGAGTGATTGACCCTTTAACAAACATTCTCGTGTTGTAATGACCGTGAGAATGAAGCCGTTTGAAAACATTGTGGAAAAAGGAGAAAATGCTGGTAATGCAGGCTAATCCGAGACAACACTTTACGACTACATAAGATTTTTTCATACAGTAGACTTTCGTGAAACAGAAAATCGCACAAAAACGGGAGGTGTCGCCTTGGATTAGTCACAGACTGCACAGACTGATCTTGGACGACACACTTTTACGCATATATCCGAAGGTCCTTTTTCGTGTGTTGCACGCCATAGTCTAGGTAGTTCACAGTACCCCATTCTTTACCAAAGTGTTTGACCCTTTATTACAAAATCCCGAATCCTAACGACCCTGATGGAAAAGGCTTTTGAAAATATTGTGGGAAAAGGAGAAAAATTGTGTTGTATTTGGTCAGAACTCGGTACATAATCGTACACTTCGTTTCCAAAACATTGCTGATCCACATTTCTCTGTGATATCAGCTGTGAAAACTGCGTCCGTAGTCACCAACCATTCTTAAGAACGTTCTTAGACTTATTCTCCAAGAATTTCTAAATTTGAAAGTAACACAACCATTTGGTTTAGCCAATCAGAAGTTGTGTTACTTTCAAATTTCGAAAATCTTGAAGACTAAAACGAATAATATTCTCAAGAATGGTCGGTGAATACGGACCCTGGCGTTCGTGAAAAAGCTGCAAATTTTTACCATCTTTAGATTCAAAACAAGATCATTATATGCAAGTTTGTTAGGAACTATTTTTCGTTCGTGGTGTACACACCTGTCAAAGAAGAAACGAGATTTCATGTAAATTTGAATAAACATCTACAGATGAGCCATGCTCTGGCAAAAGGGGGCTTAATGCATCTGCAAAAAAAAAAAAGTATTGACCCAGGCCAGCCTGCGCAGTCCGCGCAGGCTGACCTGGGCCGAAACTTTTTGCTAGGGAAAATATTCAGCATATCAAAGGACCAATCTACTTCATGATTCAGCCGGCTGTTCGTAAAAATGGTTTTTATGGATCCATAATTAAGTGATGACATGCTTAGTATAATGCATTACAGAGATGCATTAAGCCCCCTTTTGCCAGATCACGGCTCATTTATATGTAGGTCCATGTTTTAACACATTATGAACTCTAATTGTGACATTCGTTGGCTTGTGAGGTAAAATTTTATTAAACTCGCCGACAAAAAAAAAAATGTTATTAAGCTCGCAAATAGGCTCGATTGATAACATTTTTGATAACATTTTTAAGAACATTTTTTCCTAGATTCGTTTAATAAAATTTTATCCTTAATGCCAGCTCATGTCACATCCTATATATCTCAGACGTGCTGTCTAAGCCATTATAATATGGCTTTTCCTAAATTTTAGAATCAGAAGTGAATTCAGAAAAGCTGAAAAATATGGCCCAAGAGTAAGAAATCAAAGCTACTTACATTAGTTTGCATGCAAAGATAGCAACCAACTGTGAACCAAACAATCAGCATGTCCAAAGTTCACTATATATGATATCCTTTTCCAAATTTTTTTTTTTTTTTCGGTCGAAGAAAACATTTGCTGACTTGTTTTTCACCTGTCTTTAAAGAAATCGCCTATCTTCGAAATGTTTTTTAATCCAAGTCTTTTTTTTTTGTCAAAGAAAACTTATTTGCTTGTTCTTAACCGGTTCTTTCCAAAGATTAACACTATTTTTCCACGAGTTTTTTAATCAAAGTCTTTTTTTTTTAAATCAAAGAAAACACACTGGCTTTTTCTTTCACATTGTTGCTTCAAAAAAGAGCACATTATCTCCAAACAGTTTTTTTTTTTTTTAAGTTAAGTCTTCTCTTTTTCTTGAGTCTAGAAGAACTTTTACTGGCTTATTTATCACCTTGCCTCTTCAAAGAAACTCATAATTATCTGCATATCGGTTTTTTTTTTTCCCCAAAACAACAAATTTGTCTTGTATGCATGACAAAGCAAGAAAATATCAAGCCTCGATTAGTCTGTGACAAAAAAAAAAATGGGAACGCGGTTCTAAGTCCTTATTCTTTCAGACAAAAAATCTTTCAGCATGCCGCTTCTAAATACATTGCTATAAAAGGAAAAATTACTTGTAACGAGCAATTTCTCCTTCGACCACAATGCTTTCACAAGTAGTTCTATTAATGCATGATACCTCAATTTTTGTTGTTTATCCCTAGTTTACAAGAATGTTTTCAAAGCCCCAGTAGCGAGCTAGTTTCAAGAGGGAAATGATCTAACATTCTTTGAGTGATGCGTCCCAAATCACAGCGTCCTCCCATTAAGCATAATAATATCGACGTTAGAGGCATTCGTATTGGCTCATCAATATGGCTTCCATCGGGGCGTCAGATAAAAGGACCATTTCGGGATTCAGAGTTATGTAACTTGTGCGTGTATTCTTGACTCTTACGCTGCTAACGGCGGCTCAAAGACCTTTAGCGGACAGTGTAGATCAAGATCAGACTGCACAGAACGTGCAGTCTGATCTTGGATCTATACTGTCCGATTAGAAGGTTTTCTCGCCCCACCTCCCCCCACAAAAAATACCTTTGAGACCGCGAACTTCGGGTTTTTACTATCGGCTTGAAAGTTTCGTTTCACTTATTTAGCAGGATAAGGATAGATTAAACCCTGTACCAGACGACAAAATTTTAGCCTTGTCCAAATTGAAAGCATTTGCAGACGACAATTTCATTGTGGCTCAAATGGTGCAACTTTCTCTTGATAGGGTAGAAAACATTGTGGGAAAGGGAGAAAATACTAGTTACCAGCATTTTCTCCATTTCCCACGATGTTTTCAAAAGGCTTCTTTCCCAGGGTCGTTAAAAGGCGGCATTGTCTGGTAAAGGGTTAAAGGACCATTGCCCACCAAAAGAACACAATTCGGAAGTCAAATGGGAGACAAACTGAATCACAACTATTTAAAGTATCGATATTATATTGAGACTGACAATGTATCACGATACGGGCTGTCAAAGTTCAAGTCCTTGGCGGAAAAAATGAATTATAAACCTAGAATTAAAGTTGGCAGCTTTTATTCTAGTTTAAGATTCTTTTTTTTTTTCCCGCGACTGGATCTTTGACAAAGCTGTACTGTAACACTTTGTCAGATCATATCAATATACATACTTTTAAATAGTATGAATTACATCTGTCTTCAATTTGACCCCCGAATTGTTTACTTTTGGCGGCTAGTGGGCATTTAAATCAGTTTGTGGACAATCATAAAATATCTCACTGATACAAGTCTAATGAATGTTAATAACATGGGTTTAAGTGAAGGAAAAGAAAAGTTAATGCTATTAATAATACTGGCATGCATACTTTTCTGGAACTTTGTTCTATAGCGACGATTTTCACACTAAGAGCACACTTTTAACGACGCGGAAAATCTTTAAATGTAGATAACGGTTTTAGGAGGTACAGATCTATATCAGACTACACCGAAAATGATGCCTGATCTGAAGTCTGCACAGTCCAATATTTTTATTAGATCTTCTGGTCAAAGTAACCTTACATTTTATTGATTTCTATTTCATTACGGAAAAAACAAAAAAACAGTGCCTTATAAAATTAGCCATGTCCATTGGTATGTGAGGTCCGTGTCCATTCCTAGCCATACCTTACTATTTCATGAACATATGTATATGAGCCATGATCCATGCTCTGTGAAAAGGGGGCTTGATGCATGTGCGAAAAGTTTCGGCCCCAGGTCAGCCTGCGCGGACCTGGAGCCGAAACTTTTCGCTATTGGTCAATTTTCTGCATGTCAAAGGACCAGTTTACCCTATGATTCAGTTGGTTGTTAGACAAAATTGTTTTTATGGATCCATAATTATGTGATGAATTGCTTGGTATCACGTATCACAGAGATGCATTAAGCCTCCTTTTGCCAGAACATGGCTCATGTATTCAAACATACATACACACCAACGAAAATCTTTATAAACAGAACGTTTAGACAATATGGCGAAAAGGGGCCTTCGGACATATGCGTAAAAGTGTGTCGTCCCAGATCAGCCTGTGCAGTCTGTGACTAATCCGAGACGACGCTTCCCGCTTTTGTGTGATTTTCTGTTTCACGAAAGTCTACTGTGGGAAAAAATCTTATGTATTCGTAAAGTGCCGTCTCAGGCTAATCCGGGACGACACTTTACGCAAATGTTCGAAAGTCTCATTTCGCATATTGCGGGCCATATAGGGTTTCTTTTTGCCGAAACAGTGCAGTCCAAGGATAAACTTAATATATGTTAGGAATCCATACCTCACATAAATATTCTAGAAGACGTATTCTAGTTTACCTTTGTTTCAGGAGGTAATGCAGAAGATTTGATCTGCATTGGTTTTATTCACCATTCAGAAAGAGAGACAGCAGACAGAGAGAGAGAGAGAGAGAGAGAGAGAGACTCTATCAAGTATCATGACATTTGAGAAAAAATAGTTGGCAGATGACGATGTACCTATGTATAAGTCAATAAAAGATTATATTCTATTCATGAAAATGCTCCAATTTTCCTTCTTTCACGTCATTTTATCGGTTTCTTATAGTTACATAATTATTTCACGGACAGTGGCGAGTAACAGTACCTTTTGTAGACGGTGTAGATAAAGATCAGACTGCACAGAACGTATAGTCTGATCTTGCATCTACACTATCCATTACAAGATGTGAAACTATTCGCCCAAACTTATATGCGCCATGCTCTGTGAAAATGGGGCGTTGAATGCATCTGCAAAAAGTATCGACCCAGGTAAGCCTGCGCAAACTGCGTAGGCTTACCTGGGTCGAAACTTTTTGCTATTGGGTTTTCTCCATGTCCAAACATCATTCTGCCCATGGATTCAGTCGGTTGTTCGGAAAAATCGATTTTATGGATCCTTTATTATGCGAAGGCTTGCTTGGTACAATGCAGTTCGGAGATGCATTTAACCCCCTTTTTGCCAGAGCATGGTTCAGAGTTGAGCGCAGCAGAAATCTATTTCAGGATCTCAAGAAAAGTCGAATTTGTTTAATTAGCAGCGAAAAGGTTAAAGAATGTATATTCTACCAAGCCGTTTTGAATATTGACTATCATTTCCTCTAACACTTGCAATGACTGAAAGTATTGAGGTAGGGAATCAGTACACTGCATTAAACTATGCACTGCTTCATAGATCAAATGGAAATGTCTAATCATTATTGAACCATCAAATATAGTGATTTCAAACTTCTTTTTGCTGCGAAAAATCTCACCATATAGAACAGTATAGATCAAAGATCAGACTGCACATTTTGTGTAAACTGATCTTGATCTACATTGTCCGCAACGCGCATTGTGTCGTGCTTAGTAGCCTTAAAGGTTAACGATTTAGTCACATTTTACCAATATTTTTGATCTGAAAAGCTGTTTCCTCTTTAAACTAGAATACTGCCCTTTAAGTCACTTAATTAAACCCTTTACCGCACAATGCCGCCTTTTGACGCCCCTGGGAAAGAAGCCTTTTGAAAACATTGTGGGAAAAGGAAAAAATGCTGGTAACCAGCATTTTCTCCTTTTCCCACAATGTTTTCTACCCTATCAAAGAAAAATTGCACCATTTGAGCCACATTGAAATTGTCGTCTGCAAATGCTTTCAATTTGGACAAGGCTAAAATTTTGTCGTCTGGTAAAGGATTACTGTACTTAATGACCCCTAGCCACGTTCCACGTTTTTGATGATTGTAGATCAAGATCAAAGGGCTGGAACATTTGGATGAAATAGATTGTCCTAAAGTTATCTTGTCAAATTTGGAGATTAATTGTTAAACCAGCATACAGTTATATTACAAAAAAAAAGACAAAGACTGAAAGTAGATATTAGTATTCGCAATCCACGGTACATTTTATTTCGTTTTGATGAAAAAGATACTTAACCCTTATCCTGCTGAATAAATGAAATGAAACTTTCAAACCGATAGTTTAAGCCCAAAACTTTCCTGTTTCAAAAGTATTGTTGGAGGAAAGATATCTCCTTATCGGACAGTGTAGATCAAAGATCAGACTGCACGTTCTGTGCAGTCTGATCTTGATCTACGCTGTCCGCAAAAGGTCAGTGAGTCGCGATAAGCAGCCTAAGGGTTAAAAACGAGCCTGTGAAAGAATTAGGGTTTATCCCAAAAGACATTTTTTACAAAAATTTCCCTTACTTTTTTTTACCCGTGACAAACGCTATAACTCTATGGACACACACGTTATACACACGCGTACTTATTGAAAAATAAAAACGTCTTTTTGTTGAAATAAACATTTTTGTCTGAAGTTTTCTGATTTTACTCGGTGTCACAATATCATGTTAGTGACGACACATGATGAAATCAATACAAAGAAATTTATTGGCAAACAAATTGCATCTCGCTTTAATGGCTATCAGTTCTTAATTTGACATGATGCACCTATATATTATCTTAGTTTCTTTTTGAGTTTATTATGTTATTACAGCAGCTAGCAATATAGTTGCTGCTATAAATAGATGCTAGGTGCTAGAGCAGAGGCATGGTATCTCACGTGGGAAAGTAGCCAGTGGCTTGGAAAGAATATTGTGCGGAGTACTGGTAATAAAACTCCAGAAAAGCATGGATAGGTGCAGTGGCCGCCGTGATATGACTGAATAATCTTGAAAACGGCGTTAAACACCATACAATCAATCAATCAATCCATCCATCCATCCATCCATCCATCAATCAATCAATCAACCGATCAATCAATCAATCAATCAATCATTCATTCATTCATTCATTCATTCATTCATTCATTCATTCGTTCGTTCAATCAATCAATCAATCAATCAATCCGTCTTGCATATTTAAGCTTTTGCAGTTTAACATGTTTGTAATCTAAATGACTTCCTTTCCTGTTTCAAACCATATAAACACAAGCAAAAAGGCAGAACAACGGCTAACTTATTCATATCTTTCCTGGGCTTCACCAATACTGGGCAGGGACTCAACAGTGCTTTGCCAAATGGCATCCCCACACAAAACCCAGCGATGCCAGCGGGAATCAGGTCTGGATGCCCTTGCAAATCCAACACATGACCCTTAACTCTTTACCAAACGAAAATATTTTAGACTCGACCAAATTCAAAGCATTTTAAGACCACAAATCACAAGTGGCTAAAATGATAGTATTTGTATTTGATAGGGTAGAAAGCATTGTGGGAAAAGGAGAAAATGCTGGTTACCAGCATTTTCTCCTTTTCCTACAATGTTTTAAAAGCCTTCTCTCTCACGGTCGTAAAAACTTGGGACTGGGTGGCAAAGGGTTAACCCTCTATATAACTAAAATGAAACTTGCAAGTCGATAGTCAAAAACCAAATATTGCTATTTCAAAGTTATTTTGGTGGGTAAATATCTCCCTATTGTACAGTGTAGATGCAAGATCAGACTGCACGTTCTGTGCTGTCTGATCCTGGATCTACACTATCCGCTAAAGGTCCTTAAGTCGCACTTAGTAGCCCAAGGCCTAACATCTGAGCTGAGACGAAAAGGGGCATCACAAAAAAAAATGTGGGTTGTTATTCTAGAATTGAAACTATCGCTTCCCGATGAAGAAACCTTAATGAAGTGCGCTGTCTAGAATTTTCCGATATTTCAAGATCTATTGACAGTTCATTTGTTTATGTTTCTTTATTTCTTTTTAACAATATCACGTTACATGATAACAAGTGAAAGTAAATTGACACAGAGGTCCTGGAATCTCGATTCCATCTTTGCTGTATGCATAGGAGTGCCCTTGGACAAGGCATTGCAGAGCTCTAGCCTATTGCGGATGAAAACGAAAGAAACACTATGTAGCCTTCCTCATAATATAAGGGTTTTTTTTTAAAGCAACGCAAATCATTAGTTTAACAAACAGACTAAATTTGTCCTACATCCACATTGTTCATAAAAAGAAAATCTTGTTGCACTTAAAGCTTTCAAAAGGTTAAAAATTATTTTTTCTCCCTCCCCCCCTGCAACATAAATCATGATTTTCAGATTTAGAAATTAAATTAAAATATTTGCTAAAGCCATGAAATCCTTTTTACCCCCGAAATTAAGACAAAATTAAATTGATCAAATGAAAATTTTCCAGACAATAGCACAACCGAAAACCGAAAATATTACAATTCTAAAATTCTCTTTGCGTGAAAAATCTGGACCATAACGGACAGTGTAGACCCAAGATCAGACTGCACGTTCTGTGCAGTCTGATCTTGGTTCTGCACTGTCCGCAAAAGAGTATTGAGTCACGATTATCGGCATAGGGGAAAAAAATAAAAGCAACAATGGCACAGAGATAGCAGAAAATCTAATAACACTCTTCCAATATTCGTCCCACCCTAGGATGAGGTTCCCGATAAAATTTTGATGTAATCCAATATTTCAGTTTTATTGAATTTAAACTTAACAGATGTTAGATATATTTGAATTTACGAAAAAAAGAATATCATTTCTCAAAAAACAACTGATTTTGATGTATTAAAACCGTGTTTCTACATAAACACTTTAGGTGCAAAAAGGCGGTTATAGTTTGTTTTCTTAGTCAGTGTAGGTCAAGATCAGACTGTACATATACTTTCACAAAAAGAAATACATATTGATATGACTCGTCAAAACTGTAGTTAACTGTTGGAGTTTCGATGCAATAGGTGATTTTGTTGTTGGTGGTGGTGGTGGTGGTGGTGATGGTGGTTTTAAGGGCACTGTCAATTAAGATCGGACTGTGTAAAACGTGCAGCCGTTCCGTGCAGTCTTATCTCGGATCTGCATCATGCGATATTTTGCCTCTCCCCCCCTCCACGCCTTATCCCCCCCCCTTTCAAAAAAAAAGCGGGGAGGACTACAGTTTCGCCATGCGCGATTTCGGCTCCAAAGCCATTTTCATTTCCTTGCAGAAACTGTGTGTTACAGATCAGATGGCACAAAATGTGCTATTTGATAGTGGATCTATACTTTTTGTTTCTGATACCACAATACCATTTCTTCCCTTTTCCTAAAACTTTATTTATTCTTTTTCGTCTATATAAAGGATTGATTGATTGATTGATTGATTGATTGATTGATTGATTGATGTTTAACGCAGTTTTCAACATTATTTCAGTTATATCGCGGCGGCCAGTGCACCTATCCATGCTTTCCTGGAGTTTCTTTTTACGAGTACTCCGCACAATATTCTTTCCAAGCCACTGGCTGCTTTCCCACATAAACCTATATAAAGGAATCAATTAATTCAGTTGAATCAAATACAAAAATATCTGGTAGAGCTTCAGTGAAATGTTTACGAGAGGAAGTGACATCTATCATTTAAGAAGAAGGCAGGTACCATCCCATTTTTTTCAAATTTCTTAGCACACTTTCAGTTGCTTTTGCGGACAGTGTACATCAAGATCCAACTACACAGAACTGTAGTCTGATCTTGGATCCAGACTGGACAATGTTTCCGTGAGATATTCCTGCAGAGATGATCTTAGAATACCGATATTTGCCAAAGATATTTAGAATACTAAACATTAAATGCTTAGCACCAAATACTATAGTAAACTCGATCTTTTTCAATAGCTGAATCCACAGAAACCCCTAAGCTGCTAAATGCGACTCGATGACCTTTTGCAGACAGTGCAGATCAAGATCAGACTGCACAGAACGTGCAGTCTGATCTACGATCTACACTGTCCGATAAGGAGATATTTTTCTCAGACACATTTTTTTTAAATAACATTATTTGGGTTTTCACTATCGGTTTGTGAGTTTAATTTAACTTATTTAGCAAGATAAATATTAATGGCTTCAAGAAAAAATGCGGGCGGTATAGATCCAAGATCAGACTGCACTGTGCAGTCTGATCTTGATCCATACCGTCCGCAAAAGCTCCTGTATGGCACAAAGGGTAAAAAAAAAAACATTAACTTTGACTAGACAAGATTATAGTATAAAATGTTTGCAGAAATTTGAAGAGATTGATAACTTACTATAAAAGGAAATATTTTACCTCCTCTTGAATATGTGACAGTACTATAGATAGTATAAATTAGGAATGGTATGGACATTTGACTTACTTATTTTTTCTCGCATGCCAAAATCCATGTATAATTGTGTATATGCAAGCGGACGGTAAGGATTCGGGATCAGAATGCACGTTCTATGCGGTCTGGTCTTGATCTATGCCTTCCACAAAAGCCCACGTAAAATTGTGTATATGCAAGCATACGATATGGATTCAGGATCGGAGTGCACGTTCTGTAAGGTCTGATCTTGATCTATGCCTTCCACAAAAGCCCATGTATAAGTATGTAAAAGCGTATGATATGGATTCAGGATCGGAATGCACCTTCTATGCAGTCTGATCTTGATCTATGGCTTCAATAAAAGCTCATGTATATGTATATGCAGACGCACGGTATGGATTCGGGATCGGAGTGCGGGTTCTGTGCGGTCTGATCTTGATCTATGCCTTCTACAAAAGCTCCTTTTCACAAGTATACCTTTTGTACAAATCAATGCCATAATCAAGTAAGTGTTGTAATATATTATATAGGATGTATAAATATTTAGACAACTTACACAAACTATCGCCTGACATCAGAAAATATTTAACAACCATCGATACTCTAAAGTTATAGTGCATATTATGTTAGCATCTAAAAGTCACTCTAAATATATGACATTTCTGATTTTTTTGTATTTTGGGCCGGTGGCCTTATGTATTCTGAATAAACTATTTATTATTATTATTATTTCTCGCATGCCCAAATGGTATGATCTTTGCATTTCCTTGTTCATTACATCCTATAGAGAACTTTTCGTCACATTTGAAAAATATTGTGGAAAAAGTAGAAAAACAGAAATTTGAAAGCATCGTCTTCTTTTGCCACAATGTTTTATGTATTTTGCACATGTGTTTTCACGGTAGACTGTCGAAATTTCGGGGAAGGGGGGGGTGGCAATAAGCTATGTAAATTATGCATATCTACTGAAACTCATAACTGAAAAGCTTATTAGCAAAGTATTGCACAAGCGTGCAGAATCTAACTTCGGTAATGATGCAGTCTTCATGGAATATTGTAACAGATGGAGATATTTCAGATTCATATCAATATGCGCCATGCTCTGTGAAAAGGGGGCTTAATGCATTTGCGAAAAGTATCGACCCATGCCAGCCTGCGCAGTCCGCGCAGGCTGGCATGGGCCGGAACTTTCCGCTATCTTTAAATTGCCTGCATTTCAAAGGATAATTCTACCTCATGATTCAGCGGAGATGCATTAAGCCCGCTTTTGCCAGAGCGTGGTTCATATGCATGTCTTTCACAATAATTCTCAAATTCTGTCGACAGTAAATATAGATCAGAGGCATTAGGAAACACTTAAAGTATAAAAGATCAGCTTGCTCTTGCTTGCCCAGACTTGATGTTTTGGCCGATGATCGTGTACGGTTGATGTCGAGAGAAGTCGGTAATAAAAATCATTTACGGAATCCCCCGAATGCGGCTGACGATGAGTGTCGGAGTTTACCAATTTACTTATTACCCTCCCATGCACCATTGACCGTTCAATCGTGGGAAACTCATTAATAGTGAACTTAAGCTCAGTTTGGGTAAATATTGGCGCGACCAAAATATTTATAAATTTGATTGTTTTATCGGCAAGTGTATACATACCAAACAAATAACAATGCTTGAAGTGGAAATATCAATTATATATTTGTTTTTCGAACCAAAACAGCATTGTAATCAACACGGCAAGAAAACATAAACGTTTGCAAAATGGATGTTCTATAGAATTCAAACCCGGAAGTTACAGTATTTTCTCTGTAATCCGTTAAAAAAAAGCTTAGTGGTAGTTTTTAATCGTGGACATAGAAGTGATCACCCTTACATATGAGCCATGATCTTTGAAAAGGGGGCCTGATGCGTCCGCGCAGTCCGCGCAGACTGACCTTGGTTCAAACTTTTCACTGTTTGGCTATTTTTCAGTATGTCCAAGAACCAGCGTACCTTGTGATTCAGTCGGTTATTATACAAAGTGGATTTCGAGGATCCATAATTATGTGATGACTTGCTCGGTGTAATGCATCACGGCTATGCACTAAACCCCCTTTTCCCAGTATATGGCCCTTTTGTGTGCTGTTTGAAGAGTAAAATTATTGCATTGTTTTCCAGTTTCCTTGGCTCGAGATTGGAAGCTTTTCGGCTAATATTTGAATCATCACAAAAAAGGGTAACGCCAGAAATAACAAGCCGTGAGAAACACCGAATGTAGACCAAGTTCTGATGCCAAAATGATATCAAAATGTCAGAACAACTTTATTGTCAAACATGACAGATTAAGAAAAGCCACAGGATGGAACGGGGGCAATAAATTTGACTGTACACCTTCTAAGTATTTAACTTTTCCACTTTTAATTCTTTACCAAACGACAAAAAATGGGCGTGTCCAAATTCAAAGCACTTGCAGAAGATACGGTAAATGTAGCTTAGATGTTGGAATTCGTCTTAGAAAAAAAAAAGATTCTGTTTACCAGCATTTTCTCTTTTTCCAACAATGTTTTCAAAAGCTTTCCTGTGAAACGCGGGATTGTTTGGTAAAAGATTAGAAGAATGGTCAATAAATCATAAAAAAGACCACCCGACTGTCATTTTTACTTCACCACTTAGTCGTTTGGATAACAAACAGAACAAAAATGAAGCCAAAGTCCGTGCTTGACCGTTTTGAAATTTTGAAATCCTAACGAGACCCATTTCATGGTGTAAACTTTCTCTTTTTGGACCTTAACTCTTTTAGTTCCTAAGAATTCCATGATGTTGTGAAGAGAGAGTTGCAAGGCCTTCCCAACCCTTTACCAGACGACAAAGTATTAGAATTGTTCAAATTGAAAGCATTTGCAGACGGCAAGGTAAAGGTGGCCCAAAGGATGGATTTTGTCTTCGATAAGTTAGAAAACATACTGGAAAAAGGAGAAAATGCTGGTTCTGGGTGCCAGCATTTTATCCTTTTCCAACAATGTTTCCAAGAACCTTCTTTCACATGGTCATTGAAATACGGGATTGTTTGGCAAAGGGTTAAGCAGAGAGAAGTATCCTTGATGACTCCAATCTAGGATCCAAGTGTTGATTATAAAGGAGGACTTTGAACAAATCTTGCCATTTGGTAAGGCGATATTCAAGGATAAGCAAGTAGGAACTTTTTGTGACTTGGATATTTCTGATGGAGTCTTAACCCTTTGCCAAACGACAAAATTTTGGACTAGACCAAATTGAAAGCATTTGAAAACGACAAATTAAATGTGGCCAAAATGATTATTTCTGTCTTCGATAGGATAGGAAACAATGTGGGAAAAGGAGAAAATGCTGGTTACCAGCATTTTCTCCTTTTCCCTCAATGTTTTCAAAAGGCTTTTCCCATAGCGTCGTTAAGAGGCGGCATCGTGCGGTAAAAGGTTAAGAGAATTCATAGAAACGTTAGTTGGATCAAAAGGCAAAAATAAAAAAATGAACTAAAAAGAAACTTCTTTAAAAACTTTTGATATGTATGGAAAATATTAAGACAATGAAACGATTGAAGTTCAATGTTTGATTATTAGATAATAAAATTGTTCTTTTTAAATTTAAAGTTGAAATATATTTTCATTGAATTATTCCATCTAAATTGTCATTAAATACGGAATGTCAAAAATCATGAATACAAACTGCAGAGCGTTCGTGAAAACTGTCTAAAACATCGGAATCTACACCAAACATTTTGGTTACGAAAAACAACTTGTGAAAAATGACTGACAAAAACTTCCACCGACAAATTTCAGAAGTTTCTCTGGCTTCCTCTGATGGATCAATATCTGACAGTATATTAAATGGCTACAGAAAAGATTCTGTGGACTTGTCCCCGACATACACGGAAAAAAGACTTTTCCCGAACCAGAAAAAGCAGAAGACCAAACTGCAAAGGTAGGTAACTCTAATGTCGCCATGACATGTACATGTGTGGCTAAAATATACTGTTCAACTCTAACCATTAACTCCTCGGCTGATAAGCGCGACTCACTGACCTCTTGCTGACAGTGTAGATCAAGATCAGACTGCACAGAACGTGCAGTCTGATCTTGAATCTACACTGTCCGATAAGGGATATCTTTACCAAAAAAGTGCAGTTGAAATAGCAAAATCTTGGTTTTTACTATCGGCTTGAAAGTTTCCTTTCATCTATTTAGCGAGATATGGGTTAAACTGCTAAATAAATGAAACGAAATTTTCATCTCAATAGTATAAATGCAAATATTGCGGTTTCAAAATTGATTTCACTGGCAAGAAAATACCTTATCGGACCTTGTAGATCAAAGATCAGACTGCACGTTTTGTGCAGTCTGATCTTGATCTACACTTTCAGCAAACGCGCCCTGAGTCGCGCTCAGTAGTCTACGGTTTAACGTTAGCACAGTTCAGTTTCAAATTATTATTATTATTATTAATGGTTTGATTGATTGATTGATTGGTTGATTGTATGATGTTTAACGCTGTTTTCAACATTATTTCAGTTATATCACGGCGGCCAGTGCACCTATCATGCTTTCCCAGAGTTTCTTTTACCAGTACTCCGCACAATATTCTTTCCAAGCCACTGGCTGCTTTCCCACATAACCATCGTCGAAACAATGGACAGCGGTGAGAGAGGAATGAATCCTGTCGCCATGACTATCATCAATCCTCGGAAAGAAATTGGCCAAGCCGGAGATCGAACCAGCGACCTCCTGTTCTCAAGTCCTGTACGCTACCGACTGAACTACGGGGTCTTGGCTACTAATGGTTTGAACGTCATTGTCAATAATATTCTAGTCATATCACCATAAAAGCTCACTTATTCATGAATACAAAAGGGTTTTTTTTCTTTTGGGAGGGGGGACGAGAAACTATGTAAGTTTTCATGATTATACTCCCATTCTTGTCTCATTGCTTTGTTCTACTTCGTATGTGTGTAACTTTACTGAATAAAATACATTAATGGCCGCGTAAATATTTCATCAGAGTCAGAATCCCAATTGACTTACGTGGATTTCTAACATATCGCTTGATCTATCGTGGCTTTAAAAAGGAAACTATAGCTGTAAAATTTATTTGAAAATAAAGCAAAATTAATATGACATTGAAAAATATGTATTTTCAGGCCAATGTAATATTATATATATGCAGCTGTTTAAAAAGTTATCCATATTTCCAACAAACAACCTCTATCTTTCAATATTTCGACTAATGCCTTTTTTTTTTATAGTTCGAAACACTTTTTCCTCTAGAACTTCTTTCGTGTGAAACAATGTGGCTCACGCTAAAAAATGTTTTAAAGGAATAAGTATTTCGAACTCTTGAAATAGCCATTAGCCGAAATATCGAACGATAGAGTGTTGTTTTTCATAGTGATTGTCGAAAATATTTATTTATTTCCTGAGGAATTCATAGTGTCAATGTGTTATTTTCGACAAACGTTTTTGTTAATTGACGTCAATGGTGACGTCATCAAAATTTAGCGGAAAAATAACACCAGAGGATGTTATAACACCAGAGATAGAGGATATTTGTTTTTTTCGGTGAAAGATCGAAATTTATTTCATCGAGTGAACATCATCGGTAATAATTTCACGAGTGGCAACGCGGCCACTCGTGAAAATATTACCGATGATGTTCACTCGATGAGATAAATTTCGATCTTTCACCGAAAAAAAAACCAAATATTCTATTTATTTCATGCTTCTAACGCCTTTTGTTTTTTTGTCGAGACTTCCATAAAAATCAGTACAAACTGCCCCTGGTCGGTATTCTCACTGGTCGTGCCCGTGTAATATCGAAAAATATTTTCACCGCTATTTCTCGATATCCTACCGGAAAGCATGAAATAAAACTATAACTTTGTCAGGCGACGAACACAACTAGTACATTATTGTAAATAGCTCCTTATTGCTTTCCTTATGACAGCACGATCAGAAGCAGCGTTATTAATTTTCTTGCACAGTGAGAAATACATGTAAGTCAATGGGAATTCGGAATTTGATGAAATATTTATGGCCACTAGCTGTGTGTTCTAAAGTAAAGCAACTTGTACCAAATGTGCTGTCTGTCGGGATAGTGCAATTCAGTGCATGTCTACACGTACATGTTGGGCCACGTCGGTGTGCACCCTTAACCTTTACGTAAATGTTATCCTGCTCAATGAGTTAAATAAACTTTCATGTCGATGGTAAACACCCGAATAATGTTATTTCAAACTTATTTTTGGAGAAAATTTTCTCCTTATCGGACAGTGTAGATCCAAGATCAGACTGCACGATCTGTGCAGTCTAATCTTGATCTACACTGTCCACAAAAGGTCACTGAGTCGCGCTTAGCAGCTTAACGGTTAAATGTTATCCAATGCCGAGTAGATACACTAGCTCTCTTGATTACGTAGGCAAAAACGAAACCGTTCGTAAATTGCAAGTTTGAGGTCCTTTCCTCAAAAATTGTCTGCAAGATATTGGACAGAAAAAAATAAGATCAGACTACACTTCTTTTAAAATTGATCTGAATCCTTTCTGACTTCAAAAGCATGTCAAATTATGCTTACGATTCTAAAAGGTAGACAGGCTTATATACTTCAGCAGTAAATAATAAGTCATCGTGTACAATAGCCACGTCACAGTAAAACGTCCGTTTATTTTACTAGACCTGTCCATTCTATAAGGTGAAAATCGTGTATCTTTTCAAATACAGAATAAATAAATGAATGCAGTTTAATGAAGCAAATTAGAGATAGTTCAAATATGATTTTTTTTTTCCCAAAAGTATTTACGACACTTTTAATAATACTTAACTTAAATACGGCTACATTACGAACAGATGCAGGTTTCCAGGTTGCAGTACAGTGCTGGTGCCAGCTCTGCAGTGCTTGTCTCAGAACCAGAGCGGAGAGAATCGAATCAAGAACCCTTGACTACAAACAAAACACCCTAACCATTGAGCCGCGGAAATTTTGGATACACAAAGGGGACAATAAGTCAAAATATTTAGCGTTTGAAGATTGTAAACAAAGAGAAACAAAATAGCAAAATATATCTAAAATGTGTTAATCTTTACCTGGCTACAAAATTGTGGACTTGTTCAAATCTAAAGCAGTCGCAGACGTCAAACTGAATGTTGCTTAACTCTTTACCACACAATCCCGAGTTTTAACGACCCTGAAGAAAAAGCCCTTTGAAAACATTGTGGGAAAAGGAGAAAATGCTGGTAACCAGCATTTTCCCCTTTTCCCACAATGTTTTCTACCCCATCCAATAGATAAATCACCATTTAAGCTTTGCTTAATTTGTCGTCTGCAAATGCTTTCAATTTGGTCCAGTCTAAAATTTTGTCGTTTGGTAAAGGGTTAATTGGTGGATTTTGTCTGTCTGGGGGTGGAAACATTTTTTGGAAAAATTATAAAGTGCTGGTAATCAGCACTTTCTCCTCTTCCCACAATATTTTTTCTTCAGGGTCGTTAGCAAACAGGGTCTTTTTGTTCACAGTTAAGGCTTGGAGGTTTCACAGATCTGAGCTACAAATTAGTTAGTTTATATAGAGAGAAAGTATTTACTGACCATTCTAATTTGCATTCTTTGTCAAATTCTTGATTTAGAAAGTACCGCAATTTCTGATTGGCTAAACCAAACGGTTTAACCAATCAGAGATTGTGTTACTTTCAAATACAGAAAAAAAAAAAAAAAACTTGAGAATCACCCTAAAATGCTTTTAAAAATGGTTGGCGAATACGGGTCCTATTCTCATGGTCACATTTTTAAATGATCACCACTCGAAACTGACCCACATGATAGATAGATGTTTGACAGAGAATACAGCAATATTTCTTGTGATGTCACTCTTATGAAGATCTGTCTCGTAAATCCAGTGAAATCACATGTAACTGCACGAGTGTTCAAATTTGTTTTTGAATCAAGAATAGGAAGAAACAGGCATGACTCGCAAAAAAAGTACTGATATTTTTGTTCTTGCTGTTGTTTTGTTTTGTTTGTTTGTTTGGTTTTGTGTGTGTGTGTGTGTGTGTGTGTGTGTGTGTGTGTGTGTGTGTGGTTTTCTTTGTTCTTTATGTAAAGAGGCTATATTATTCAAATATTTTGTAAGACCCATATTTCCCATAAATTAGTGAAAAATCCTAAAAAAAAATGACAACTCGGTTTCGCCATAATAAAACATTAGTCGATCATACCTTATCATTAATCTATTAAACCAGAATGGTTTCAATATTGTGGGTTCATACCAGTTATAAACACTAGTGGTCGATAATTTGCAGATATATCAATTGATAGAAAGTGAAATTCTGCATTAATGAGAAAAGGTTTTCGAAGGGATGGGAAAGGCCCTAATTAAATCGAGAAACTGCTAAGCTTGAGTAGATTTTTTTGTTTTCATTTATTAATATCTTTTCCTAAAAGTACCCTGTACTTCATACTTTCCCAGATATCACTGAGGAAGAGACAAAATGAACTTGACAGTCAAGAACTAAAGGTTCATGCCTAGTCAGAAACATGAATTGTGTTAAATATAAATCGATGGTTCGCCTTCCATTTGATACGACTTCGTGTGTTTTTTTTTCCTACGTAATTTCGAAGGTTTTGCAAGAAAATTTCACGGTAGCATGTATTAACTCTTTCGGCGCCAAATAAGCAAACCCAGCTTCTTTTGATGTCTGTAAATACAATCCACTGAGTCTCCGGAAGATTTATATCCTATAGGCTTGACCAAACAAGCGGAGGGCATAGATCAAAGATCAGACTGCACATTCTGTGCAGTCTGATCTTGATCTATGCCGTCCGCAAGAGTCCCCGTTTTCGCCTATGGCGCTGAAAGGGTTAAAGGCGATACCTTTGTCATCTCTCTCTCTCTGTCTTAGGTCGTCTGTCTCTCTCTGTCTCTCTGTCTCTCTCTCTCCCATCGCTCTCCGATACCATGACCCCTACATTAGTACAGAAACATTGTGCATCCCTGTCACAGGCTACAAGCCCATAAATCAGTATAACGTATCTGTTAACTGTAAAATTATAGGGTACTTAAGCTCTTCTATCTATAGGACTACCTACCTTCGTCGCATACACAGATAGCAACATCCATAAATAATTTCAACAAGTGTTTGCTCTTCGCAAGCAACGATAATTCATTATCGTAATTACATGTAAAATGCTCACCTTCATTCAAGGCAGTGGTGATTTCCTATTTTTTTGTTGTTTTTTTTTTTTGTTTCAGATTGCTTAAACGTTTTACAGCTGTCCAAATGCGAAAATCTTGTTTTTAAACATTATGTTGCCACAATACCAAAACCGTCTCTGTTCAGTTTCGTAGCATAGTATCTCGCAAGTCTCAAACGTTTTTGTCTGCTTTTTTTGCAACTATTCGCTGTTGCTCATATTTCCTTGAACAGTGCCATTTTAACAGCAGCTTTACATTTGATGTCTATGGATTTTGAATTTCTTTTCCATATAAGTGCCATTGTGGTAAATGTGTGTTACAGTCCACTGGCCAGTCATATAGCAAAATTCAGCCTCTATCCTATCTGCCGCAAAAGCTTTCTTATAAAATTGAGCCATGCTGTGTGAAATGGTCGTTAAATGCATCTTGAATTTGAAAAAAAAAAGTATCAGTTCATGTCAGCTTGCGCGGACTGTACAGGCTGACATGGACATGGGTCGGAACGTTTTGCTATTCGTAAATTTTCTGCATGTTCTAGGACCACTCTACCTCATGGCCGAGCCGGTTGCCAGACAAAATCTACTTTGTGGATCTATAATTATGTTACAACTTGCTTGGTATATTGCATTAACTCTTAAGCTGCTAAGCGCGGCCCAAGGACCTTTTGCGGACAGTGTAGATCAAGACCAGACTGCACAGAACGTACAGCCTGATCTTGAATCTACACTGTCCGATAAGGAAATGTTCCCCCCCCCCCCCCAAAAAAAATAATAAGTTTGAAATAACATTATTTGGGTTTTTACTATCGTCTTGAAAGTTTCATTGAATTTCTTTTGCAGCTTATGGGTTAATAGTATGCATTAAATCACCTTTTCCAAGAAAACCGCTCATTTCTTTTTGCATAAACCCTTATCCTGCTAAGTAAGTTAGATTAAACATGGTATACGATAGTAAAAACCCGAATAGTGTTAATTCAAACGTACGTTTTGGAGAACAGCATCTCCCAATCGGACGGTGTAGATTAAAGGTCTGACTGCACGTTTCGACTATACTGTCTACATTGACAACACTGTCCGCAGATCTGTGCACTTAAGA
The DNA here is from genome assembly GCA_945859785.2 of Tridacna gigas. Classification (NCBI taxonomy): domain Eukaryota; kingdom Metazoa; phylum Mollusca; class Bivalvia; order Cardiida; family Cardiidae; genus Tridacna; species Tridacna gigas. Next base: position 56,646,801 of record OX244038.2, read on the forward strand.
ATTACATCAAAGGGTAATTATGAAATAGGATATGCAAGCATTAACTTTTTACCAGACGAGAACATTGTACAGTCGTCAAAACTGATAGTATTTGCAGACGAAAAATTAAATTGAGCTTCAGTGATGGTACTTGTCCCTTAACATTGTAGGAATAGGAGAAAATGCGCTTTACACGTATTTTCTCCTTTGCCAAAAATGTTCCCAAAAGCATTTTCTACTGATCCCACAATGTTTTCAAAAAGCTTCCTTTCCCCGGGGGGGGGGGGGGGGGGTTCGCTAAAACTCGGGACAGTTCAGCACAGGGTTGAATTTTGTTCGTCATCTCATATTACATAAATAGAAAGCTAAAGAATACAAACCTTTTCATCAATTCTATAGTAATCTTTCGCTACTCAAATAAAAAAAACATGAGCCATGCTCTTTAAAACGGGGCCTTAATGCTTTTGCCAAAAGTATCGACCCAGGTCAGCCTGCGCAATTCGCGCAGGCTGACCTGGGCCGAAACTTTTTGCCTTTTGTCAATTTTCTGCAGGTCAAATGACCAGTGTACCTCATGATTCAGTTAGCAGTTATACAAACCGGATTTTAGGAATGTATAATACTGTGATGACTTGCTTGGTACAGTGCATCACGAACATGCATTAAGCCCTCTTTTGCCAGAGCATGGCTCAAATAAAAAAAAAATGCAGAAAGACATAACAATCTGACCTATTTTTAATGAGTTTTGTGACAACTACTTTAGTAAAATAAGCTTTTAGTTAAAATCTATTCATTTAGAATTTATTGTGAACCACGTTCTTACAAGTTACTCTGACTACTCTCGATGATTGCTACCTGGAAATCTTTGACCAGTACTCGCGCCAGGATGTAGGTAGTTTTAATGGTTGATCTCGATCATCACAGGATTCGAACCCGGGTTCTTTTTTGTGTGAGAGGCCGATGCTCTATCTTTGCACCAATGTTCCTCAAAAACAGACTCTTTGGGTAGTTAGAAAACACTTGAATGTTACAGTTACAAGTAACCTATGTGTGCGTTTTCAGAGTCTTCGAAATACAAATCAGCTAATGTGAAACATTGTTCACAAACATATTCTTACATATCTCCTTACTCAATATCAACATTATAAACATAAACTCCAATGACGCGCTTCAAAACGTTATTTTTACGTTGACAGCTCAATTATTCAAATTTGTCCTGCGTTTTACATGTACTAGACCGGCTTTCTTAAGTGCCTTTCCCAAGGACTCTCCGACGAAATTCTAACACCTCAAGGGAAAGTCGATTCCATGGTCTTGGAAGTTCAAATCCTGTATCTTCACCGCTGAGCAACACGGGAACAAAAAGAAAAAATATGAGTGCAATACAAGTTGTTACAAGGTGACAAAGAACTCTAAAAAATCCAGCCAACAATAAATTTGCCAATGTCGTTTCTTTGACGTCATCAGTATTGTAACAAGGTGCATCGGGTCAATTTGATCAATTCAGTTTGTATCGTACCGCAAAAATTCAGCCCAAGACCTTTAATTAGAAATAGAACTCCAAGCAAAGTTAAATTTGAACAAATTATTTTCAGCATGACCACGGGAAAGATGGCCTCTTTGATTCTTTTACTTATTTTAATATCTAACTATTTATTCATTCATGTATTAAGCTCTCGTTTTTCTTCCTTAAAACTACGTTGGCAGCTTTTTAAGGTCGAAATTAGATTTTCCTGATGACAACTTTAGTCAGCACCTGGCATATCAAACGAGTTTGAGACGCGCACCGAATGAATGCCGGAACTTGCAATCAGTACGCAACAAGTTTCAGTCGGTGACCATAAATATTTCGTAAAATTCCAAAACCCCATTTACTTGCGTGTTTGTCCAAGTTTACTTTTATATTTACTGCACGCTTAAAAACAAAGTTATCGTTAGGAAACTTACGTGACAATTAAGTAAAATTAATGACATTGAACTGTAAATTTCGGACTCGACACAATTTGCATACGGAGGATTGTATTTCGGTAACTTTCCTCGGGCTTTATTTGCTTCGAGGTTTGCAAGAAAATTTTGACATAAATCTAGGGGATTACAATAAAATAACAAAATTGTAGCCGTTTGAAACAAGTTTTGAGGGGGGGGGGGGGGAAGGGGGGTGTCTTTTTTACACTGATGTTAAAGTGGCGCCGTCGCAAAATTAACAGAATGGTTACACCACTAGGTTTCAGAGAGCTACAACTGTGACGTCAGGCCAGGAAAAAAGAACCTATTAGTGTAGATAGCTTCAGTATTCTTGCTTTCTACCAGAATATCTCCTTATAACAGCATGATCAGAAGCAGCGTAATTGAAGTTTCTTGCAGGGGTCCTACGAGGTTCAAATGATCAAGATATATAATTCACAATTTGGAGCCCGCCTGGGTGGCTCAGTGGTGAGCGTGTCGGACTCATGACCTGGTGGTTGTGAGTTCGATACCCGGTTGAGGCGAACTTTCTTTCCGGCGTATTTTCGCCTCTCACCTCTGCTGAAGCATGTGAGAAAAGTAGTCGGTGGCTTTGGAAAGAAAGTTGTGTTAGTACTGGTGTGAGAAAGCCAGGAAACACATGTGCGTCACCGACCGCCATGATATGACCTTAGCTGTTAAAGTGGCGTTAAACCCCAATACAATACAACCAACCATAATTTGGAGGCCTCAGGTTCGATCCTCGCTCGCAGGGCTGGGCTTTTCGCGGAAGTGTACATGAGCAAGACACTAGTACTGGTAAATCCAAAGTCACAGATGAATAAGTAAGCTGTCGTCGTGATATGACTGAAATAATGTTGAAAGTGGCACAAAAACACCTTTCAATCGGTCGATTAGTCAGTAATTTCTATGCACACTGAAAAATACTTGTCAATGGGAATACGAAGTTTGGTGAAATACTTTTGACCACCAACTGTATACGGATGAGACTTAAATAAAGCGATAAACTTATGGTTTACGGGGTATTCGTCTACAATATATCACACAAAGTTGTAAATTCGTAAACCTATTCTGTAGTCTTCATGGCGTTGCTTCTTTACCAGACGACAAAATCTTAAATTTGTCCAAATCGAAAGTAACTGCAGACGACAAATCAAATTTAGCTCGAATTATTGAAAGTTGTCCTTGATATCGTAGAAAACATTGTGGGAAAAGGAGAAAATGCTGGTTACCAGCATTTTCTCCTTTCCCCACGATGTTTTCAAAAGCTTTTTCAGTTTCAAAGCGTTGTCGTTTTGTGAAGTGTTGATAAATTTTTGATATGAAGATGGACATTTTCTATCCGGAGGTTCATTGTTCCAAGGCCTAATTCACAGGACACTTAAGAATTACAATTCGGAGGTATAAATTTTCAATCAAAAGTTCAGATTCGTGCACAGTGTTTTTGTAAGGCGATTTTTAGGTTAGACTCGTAATTGAAACGTTTGAATCTCTGAATGTAAAATTAACACATTTAAAAAGTAAACTTTTGACGCATTGTATCCACCTGAAAGCTTTTGCCAGATATCAGAGAAAAAAGCTTTCTTTGAAATTGTAATGTCCACACCTTTACTACCGACTGAGAATGTCTATTTTAATTTACTTAGCTACAAGTGTTAATTTCTTGAAGGCACGGTAGCGGCCAAATGTAAGCAATGCCCGTGTTTTTTAATGCATTTCAGTTCCAATCATACCGTTTACAAGTATGTAAATTGTTCTGAAGATGACGATCTGTTATTTCACGGTCGGTCCAAGTGTTAGTCGCTGGCAGGTTTTTTTTTTTTTCCATGTAAAAAAGCAAACAAAAGATAGATCGACCTGGCAAATTTTGGCTTATTTTTCAAATTAATTTTTCTGCCAGTGACTAACACTTGGACCGATCGTGTAATAAAAGATTGTCATCTTCACAAAAATGTCTATACTTTAAAATGGTATGATTTAAATGCAATTACATTTTAACACCTGCATTGTTTACTTTTGTTCGCCATTGGGGCTTTAATATCAGCAACCGATCAAAGTAATTAGCTTTATGTAAATGGCTGCCGGAAAATCAACACGATTCAATGCCAACTGGACAAACAGTTTTGATAGAAAATCACTGGACACGATAAGCATTAACAGTGATGAGTTAAACCGTCTAAGTAAACAGCGGGACAGCGTCCTGGATTCTTCTGATATTGCTGAAATTTTAAAGCATCGAAGCAAAGAGACAGGCTGCAGGTAATCCTATTTTTAATTGTTTATTTCTTTGTAAATCTCGTGCATGAACGTAAGACCAGGGACCGTATTCACCAACCATTCTAAGAATATTCATAGTCTTACTCTTGAACACTTCCTGAATTTGAAAGTAAAACAACTTCTGATTGGCTAAACCAAATGATTTAGCCAATCCGAAGGTGTGTTACTTTCGAAATGAAGAAATTTTGGAGGATAAGGATAAGAGTGTTCTCAAGAATGGTTGGTGAATACGGACCCAGTAAGGGGCACTGGCGTCAAGTCCTCTCCCCAATAATTTCGGTTGTGGTAGGGGACAAAGGCTATTTTGCCTCACGTCCCACCCCCCTTTTTCGCAATCTTCTCTTCCTTTTTTTGCCCCTCTTTTTTTTCGCACGTAAAAAAAAATATTAGAGATGATAATAAATGGCTCGAGCCCCGGCCCCTTACCTCAGAAATTGGCCGGGTCAGGACTAGGTAACGAGCTGGATTAATCTTTGGAATCTACACTCGCATGTTATAACGAGTAACGGTTACGTTTCAAGACAGCAACGATCGAGGGTCATTACCCTTAAAGATCCTTTCACAACTATAGCTGCCTTTTCGACCAGTTTAGGTCAAACTCAGGTTGCACAAAACGTGCAGTCTGATCTTTGATCTACATCGCCCGCTTTGCCGAGACATTCTGGACAGGAGCTAAATTGAAATGAGCCATGCTTTGTGAAAAGGGGGCTTAATGCATCTCCGTGATGCATCATACCAAGTAAGACATCATGTAAATGGAGATACATAAAATTCATTTTCTAACAACCGACTGAATCATTAGGTAGACTGCGTCCTTGAACGTAAAGAAAATTGACCCATAGCGAAAAGTTTCGGCCCAGGTCAGCCTGCGCGGACTGCGCAGGCTGACCTGAGTCGATACTTTTCGCAGATGCATTAAGCCCCCTTTTCACAGAGCATGGTTCAAGGCTCAAATCGAAATTATCTGAGTCATAAACCTAAAAAATCCATTTGGTTTGTTTGCACTCAAAGGGTTCCTTTGAAGATACATCCTTACAGCCAGGGAGAACAAACGCTGTTAAAAGCTGATAGACTGTAGAATAGTTCAGAATTTAGTCAGCTGTGTAAACAGGTGAATTACTGATATATATGATTGAAGGGATGAATACATATATCGGAAATATTTGACTTAACCCTTAAGCTGCTAATCGCGACCCACTGACCTTTTGCGGACAGTGTAGATCAAGATCAGACTGCACAGAACGTGCAGTCTGATCTTTGATCTACACTGTCCGATGCGTTATTTTCTTTCCGGTGAAATCAACTTTGAAACCGCAATGTTTCGGCTCTTAGTATTGAGTAGAAAATTTGCGTTTCATTTATTCAGCAGCTTAAGTGTTAAAAGCGAAAACGTCACAACAGCGATTTTTTCGATGGCTTCCAGGAAAATTCATTTTTCTATCCGTCGTAATCTATGCAGCCCTGTAACCGATATAAAACAACGATCAAATGGGTTAAAAACTGGGTGAAAACGAACATGTATGTTTCTTTTAATCTTAGGGAAAAAATCCATTTTGTTTACTCTGCGCTCTTTGGGTTTATCTAAGTTACAGAAAAGAACTTGTTTCACAATCGATGAACAAGTTACTACTACAGTGTATATGGATTCAGTCCTCGGAGCCTTAACAATTGTTAAGTGTCCGTATACAAAGGGACGAGAAATAGCCCACGAACTATCAAATAGCTACGAACCATCGACGCGCAGAGTAACGAGGTTCCACTGTATAATGTAATTTGTCATTCATATACATTATCTTGCTTCAAACCTATGTCTAGTTGTTAAAGCAACAACTTTTAGTATAAAAAGATTATTTTTTTTTACTTTTTCCTCGATAATGTCTTTTCATTATCCTTTCATAATCTTTTTCCCAGTATGTCTCCTTGATTATACGATAATATAACCAATAAATTTCAAAATTTACTAGATATTTCGTAAAGGTAGAGAGAGAGAGAGAGAGAGGGAGAGAGAGAGAGAGAGGGAGAGAGAGAGAGGGAGAGAGAGAGAGCAGTAAGAGAGTGCACGCGTGAAAACTGAAATTGTCGATATTTGTATTATTTTGTATGACGAAAAACTTTTGTAGTTTAAGTAAATAAAATACTTACTTATTGAATTGTATTGTATATCTCTGACTGTGATTAATGGCCAAAAAAAATAAACCAAAACAACAAGAGCCAATAATCGCGGAAAACATAATCTTTCTTGCAGACGTAATAAATTTTCAACATTACTGTTTACTTCCCGAAACAAACTTGCGGCAGACGATTTCGAAAGTTCAAAATGTCCCTGTTTTGTAATTGCAGATGAAAGATTTCTTTTGATGACTTATCGACATTCTAACTCTTTCTGCGCAAAATATATGAGCCATGCTCTGGCAAAAAGGGGCTTACTGCATCTCGCTGATTCATTATACCAAGCAAAACATCACATGATTATGGATCCATAAAATCCATTTTGTCTAACAACCAACTGAATCATGGGGTAGACCGGTCATTGGACATACAGAAAATCGACCAATAGCGAAAAGTTTCGGCTCAGGTCAGCCTGCGCAAACTGCGCAGGCTGACCTGGGTCGATACTTTTCGCAGATGCATTTAACCCCCTTTTCACAAAGCATGACTCATAGAAAATCGACTTCTGGAAAATCGACAGCTGAAAAAAACAATCCACTGAAATTTCAGAAATGCTTTCATGCTACAGGCTTGACTGAATATGCGGATGGTATAGATCAAAGATCAGACTGCACATGCCGTGATCTCTACCATAATACTTTAATCTACACCATCCGCAAAAGCCCATGTTTTCGCCTATGACGGTAAAATGGTTAAATATCAGACTAGGGGAGACATTTTGGAATCAATAAATACTAGACATTGCTTTCAGTTTTCGCGGGGGGGGGGGGGGGGGGTTGACAACTTATGCAACATATTTCTGTAGAAAACGGCTTCTCTTGATTGGACCAAATGGAAAAAGCCGGAAAAGTACTATGAAATTACGAAATATTTCACTGATGCCTATTGCGGAAATAAGAATTTGTTGTTGTTGTTATTTGGTTGTTTGATTCTTTAACACCGTTTGCAACATTATTCAGGCATGTAGCATGGCAGCTAGTGCACCTCTTCATGTGTTTATTTTACCGGTACTTCGCACAACACCTTTCCAAGCTCCTGGCTGCTTTGCCATATAAAACTTGTCGAAACAATATTCAGCGAGAAGAGAGGATTGAATCATGTGGCAAGGTCTATCACAAATCTTCGAAAACTTATGGCGTTTGACTGAGTTTGGAACTTGATCTAGCAACCTCTGGATTAGATTGCTAGCCTGCTAGCCTGCGGAAAGAAAAACCACAAAAATGCAAGATTCAGTTTTTTTTTCCGCTAGGTTGCATCAAGACAGATAATCTTCGAAGAATGTGACATGCACATACAACGCAAGATATTTTTTGACGGTTTTCTCTGAAACTAATTTTGAAACTGTTTACAAAGATTTGCAGTAAAAACTTGGTGTCTTTTTAAAATTATTTTTCCCATTTGAAATTATATTATATTTTTTTTTATAAAGTTGGAGCGTAAAATAGGCTTGACTTCTCCACAGATGTATTATTTTAGAGCCATTTTCCGCTTTCTACTTTTCAGCTTTGATATTTACGAACAGGATGCTGATGTGTCATAGCAGACAGGCCAATATACGAAGAAAATCACATGCACAGACAACGATGAAAGACTTTTCTTTGGGTCGCTCGTACGATCGCTTGAAAAAAAAATAAGCCTGAGTTATAATTGATCATACTCTTGAAAGCTGCGTTTAACGCCATTTACCTTTCACTAAACAATACTGAATTTTCACGACAGCCAAAGAGGAAGGCATTTATTGTGGGGCGCAAGGAGAAAACGCCGGTCACCAGCATTTTTTATCATTCCCTAAATGTTTTTTACCTTTTCAGTGAACCTCAATTCATTCTAACCATTTCAAATTAGTCATCTAAGATGCTTTCAAATTTGGGGAGTCTCAAATCTGTCACGAGGGAAAGGCTTAATTCTTTACAAAATGGCAAAACTTTGGACTGATCCAGTCTGAAAGCATTTGCAGACGACAAAATAAAATGTGACTCAAAATTGAAACTTGATTTTTGAATGGTAGAAAACATTGTGGGGAGAAGGAGAAAATGCTGGTAGCCAGCATTTTCTCCTTTTCCCACAATGTTTTCAATAAGTTTCTTTCTCATGGTCATTAAAACTCGGGAGTATATGATAAAGAGCTAAATCAATCGTACGTCTTGTTTTTTTTTTTTTCAGAATTCGAAAGCGCACCAACACACTGTTGCACACCCATATCGCATTGATCACGATATGCATCCTCAGTAGCTTAGACGCTGTTTGTGTCATTGGACAAGTTATTTGTGATATCCTTATCATGTCGGGTAAGTTGGCATATTCTTGAATTCTTTACCCAGACGACAAAATTTTAGACTCGTCCAAATTAAAAGGATTAGCAGACGATATATTCAGTATGACCCAACACTCCTTATTTCGATTAGTGGAACTCTTCAAGGTAAAGGTATGTTTAGACCTACTACTGGGACCATGCGTAAACAAAAATCAATGGCACCATATATGAAATACAACAAAACGTAGCCATCTGTACTAATGAAGGTACATTTCTTTGTGATGCATTGTCTAATAAATATATTTAGGCTGTCATTTCTCATTTTCTTTTCACTTTGTGGGTTAGTTAACGATATGGCTACGTTACGGGCACCGTGTAGGTGCCGATAATATCTCGCTGTCTCGCGAGACTTGCTCATTTTCTTTCCCTATATGCACAAGAGTGCCCAAAGAGAGATAACTCTATTTGACTGGTGACGATAAGTATTGCTGAAGTTTGTCTTTGTTACTGAACAAGTCATTTGTCATGTCCTTATCATTTCGGATAAGTTGACATATTCTTGAACGTTTTCATTGTCGCATATATAAACTGGACCTTTTTCGATCGCTAAATATACAATCCTATCAAATTAGAAGAATTCTAATCCTATATGACTGACTACGAAGAGCGGACAAGACAGATCCAAGATCAGTCTGCACGTTCTTGATTTATACCATCTGCAAAAGCCCATCTTTTTGGCCTATGGCGCTGCAACGGTTAACTCTTTACCAGACGATAAAATATTAGGCCTGTCTAAATTCAAAGCATTTGGAAAACAGTATTTTTTTTTTTCTTCACAATTTCTTCTGCCAAAGTTACGATTCTTGTTGTGGTGGTCAAATATCAAATATTATAAACTTTCAGTAGTATCTCATATTTCTTATATGTCGCAACGTTTAGTGCATGTCCATATAAACACGGGAATGTTTCAAAAGATTTAGTGGAATAAGCATTTTGAAACGCAGGAAAAAATTCAAAAACTATGGGTCATGCTCTGGCAAAAGGGGCCTGAAAGCATCCCCGTGATGCATTATACCAAGGTATTCATCACATAATTATGGACCCATGAAATCTATTTTGTCAAACAACCAACTGAATTTTGACGTACAACGGTTTTGTGACATGTAGAAAATTTATCAACAGCAAAAAGTGTCGACCCATGTCAGCCTGTGCGTTCTGCGCAGGCTGACATGGGTCGATACTCTTTGCAAATGGATTAAACCGCCTTTTCATAGAGCATGGTTCTTTTATTTTACATTACAGACAAGTTGGCAGAATACGACGATCTACACGAGAAAGCCGAACGTGTAATGGTACCTTTGCTTCCGCAATATTTCAATGCCAGCGACTCGTGGACTTTCAAGGAAATCGTGGAAAAGCTGGAGGAAGTTTGTTACCAACAGTCTGGCTGTGCTCACCATGCCGAGAAAGATTCGCACATGATACCTAGCCATATGGGATCACACTTAATGCTCTTTGGCAGTGAAAACAGGCGTTTTAGGAAAAGTGTAAGTGTATCAGAACCCTAGCGCCAAATACATGTGAGCCGTTTTCTGGCAAAACGGGGCTTAATGCAACTCCGTAATGCATTATACCAAGGAGGACATAACCTAATTATGGATCCATAAAAATCCATTTTGTCAAACAACCGACTGAATTATGGGGTAGAATAATCCCTTGAAATGCAGAAAATGTACAGATGGCGAAAAGTTTCGGCCCATGTCAGCCTGCGCGGACTGCGCAGGCTGACATGGGTCGATACTTTTCGCAAGTGCATTAAGCCCCCTTTTCACAGAGCATGGTTCATGTATATTAACTCGACCTCTGTCGGCGGTTGAAAATCAAATACACTAAAACTTGAAAAAAGATTTATTTTTATTTCATACTTTTCGGTAGTTTATCGGAAAATAATGGTCGATTATGGTTTGATAATTTCACCATTTCGACCAGTGAATTTACCGACTGATAAACTGACTGGTACGGAGATACCGAGAGATCTCCTATACTACGCAGGTCCCAACAAAAAAGAGAGTACATGTAAATAGATTTTTTTGTGAAGGATCGAAATTTATTTCATGCTTTTCGGTAGTTTATCGAGAAATAATGGTGAATTATGGTTTGATTTTTCATGATTACGACCAGTGAAAATACCGATTTTATATTTTCTAAGTCTTCAATTGAAGGCGGAAACAGTGGTTCCTAGGTAATCAGCGCGTGCCATTCAAATGAAGGGAAATATGACGTAATTTACGGCTATATTTCTCGCGCTTTACGTAATATTATAATGCGTTGTTATGTGAAGGAGGTACGCCACGGGGAATTACCGAAAAGAACTATACTGGGTTTTGACGAAAGTTCAAACAAAATAGGGGTTAGAAGCATGAAATTAATAGAATTCCTTTCTCGAGTAAACATCATGGGTAATATTTTCACGAGTGGCAGAGCCACTCGTGAAAATATTACCGATGATGTTCACTCAAAGAAATAAATATCGATCTTTCACCAAAAAACAAACAACTAAATATCCTTCATTCATTTCATCTCCTGAACATCATACGGTAATATTTTCATTCGTGGCTACACCACTCGTGAAATTATCACCGATGTTCACTCAATAAAATAAAGTTCGATCTTTCACCGGGGTAAAAAATAAAAAGAGAAAAAAAATATCCCCTATTTATCTACAGGCTTGACTAAACAAAAGGCCGGTATAGACCCAACATAAGACTATAGTGTGCAGTCTGATCTTGACCCATTCAGCCCGCAGAAGCTCCTGTTTCGATCATGGAGCTAACAGGGTCAAAGGTAGTGAAGGGTATCGAAACCGACTTGGTGTTTACTACGTTAGATATGTAATTTGACAAAATTGTTGTTGTTGTTGTTGTAGCCGAAATACACTCACGCTTTCACGGTCTAAAACAGACATTGTTTCGTCATTTTTTCAAGAAGTTAAATGAACATATTGAATGAAATAATACTAGAAACGTGAAAAAAGTCATTTTAAAATCTTGAAATCTGTTATGTAATTGACCTTGCAGGTCTCGAATCCACACCATCGGGCCAAAAGGGCGGCAGCAGGGGAGGATGGCGAACATGATATACTGCACGAACTGACACATGGTTTTCACATCGGGTCAATGATAATCTTGTCTGTTTTGTTAGCTGAGGTATTTTTTTTTTCAACCCGTCATCTCTCTCTCTCTCTTTCTCTCTCTCTCTCTCTCTGTAGCACGTGTCAGGAGAAAAACCCATAGTGTATCAATCTTCAAAAGCTGATGTTTTGAAGTGAATATCTGCGAAAACATTAGATACTGTAGATCACTTATACTTCATGTCTATAATGGAAGTATTTTTCACGTACAATTCACGTATATTTCAGGTTAAGCTGCTGTATAAATGAAACGCAGATTTCTACTCAATACTAAAAGCCCAAACATTGCGGTTTCAAAGTTGATTTCACCGGAAAGAAACTACTGTATCAGACTGTACGTTCTGTGCAGTCTGATCTTGATCTACACTGTCCGCAAAAGGTCAGTGAGTCGCGATTAGCAGCTTAAGGGTTAATTTCGTGCGTTCTTTACGTTTATTTTGACGTTATTAATTCATAATACTTTTTGTATATCTTTTAACCGTTTCAAGTATATTTCATATATATTTCAGACGTTTTGTAAAGTATTTGCCATGTGGAAATCTCTCTTGCACCACAAGCTAGAGGTAAAAACTAACGAACACGACGTTCTTACATGATTCATGCTCTGTGAAAAATGTGTTTAAGGCATCCTCAAAAAGTGTCGACTCAGGTCAGCCTGCACAGTCGACGCAGCCTGACCTTGGTCGAAACATTTTGCTATTGCTCAATTTTCTGCTGCTCAAAGGACCAGTTTACCCAATGATTCAGTTGGTTGCTATACAAAGTAACTTTTGTGGATCCATAATTACGTGATGACTTGCCTGGTATGATGCATCAAACCTTCTTTCGCCATAGCATGGCTCAAATCTATGATTATTGGCGTTTGGCCTATTACAGCATACCACCAAATTTAAAATGGACCCACCTCAGGAATCGCATAGAAAACAAGTACCATTATAAAGCGGTGCATCTGGCCCCTTAACTATTTACCAAACGACAACATTTTAGATTTGTCCAAATTGAAAACAGTTGCAGACGACAAAATGAATGTGACTAAAAAAATGAAATTTGTTTTGGGAAGGGTAGAAAACGTTGTGGGAAAAGGAGAAAATGCTGGTTACCAGCATTTTCTCCTTTTCCCACAATGTTTTCAAAAGGCTTCTTTCACAGGGTCGTTGAAAGTCGGGATTGTGTGGTAAAGAGTTAAATGGCTGAAATGAACTTTTCCTATGTTGAGCCAGATTAATCATTGTAATACTGTATTGTCATTTGCACTTATTGCCTGGGGAATACCTAAACCACTAGGCTACTAAGCGCAGCTCAGTGCACTTTTTAAAGACAGTGTTGATCAATATCAGACTGCACAGAACATGCAGTCTGATCTACGATCCACACTGTCAGCAACAATAAGCAAGTGAGTCAAATCAGACAAGTAGAGCGAAGGCGTCTTGCTGGCACGCTGAACACTCTATACAACGTTCCCAGATTTTTACAATCAAGGGGTATCTTTCACTAAACTGCGTTAATTTGCGCAATTTTTCCGGGGGGGGGGGGGGATATGCACACATACAATCCCTGCTTTACCCAAAGGTATGAGCTGATTGATTGATTGATTGACTGATTGATTGATTGTATGGTGTATAACGCCGTTTTCAACATTTTTTCAGTTATATCGCGGCGGCCAGTGCACTTATCCATGCTTTCCTGGAGTTTCTTTTACCAGTACTCCGCACAATATTCTTTCCAAGCCACTGGCTGGTTTTCCACATAACCATCATCAAACAGGTATGAGCTGGCGTAGTTATGCAAATATGTACTCAAAGAGTAAAGTTATGCAGTTATGTGAAACTTATTTTCAGACTTGATGCTTGCTTATCTAATGTGCGTACGCAAATTTCGTACGTACGCAGTTTAGAGAAAGGTACCCCCAGGTCTCTCTTTCACTAAACTGCATAGATTTACGCAAATTATTTGGGAGCGTTTATATACACATTTAATTTTTGCTTTACCCAAAGCTGGCGTAAAGCTATATATTTACTCAAATCGTAAAGTTATGCAGTTTAGTGAAGCCTACCTGAATTGCGTACGCAAATTTCGTGCGTACGCAGTTTTGTGAAAAGCAGCTCTGAACAATAGGGTTCTAATATATGGAAAAAGGAGAAAAGTCTGCTAAACAGCATTCTCTCCTTTTTCCATGATGTTTCCTACTGTTTCAGGAGAAATTCCTTTATTCGAACCACACTTGATTAGACTTCTGCAAATATTATCGATTTGGACAAGTCTAAAATGTTGTCTGGAGAAGAATGGACTCCCTTTGGTGCCAATGTAGCCTTGGATAGTCTTCGCAGATCAAGATCAGACTGCACAAAACGTGCAGTCTGATCTTGGATCTACACAATCCGATACCGGAAGCTAAGATTTACCCACAATTTTCTGCAGTTCCAGTGCAAATATACCTTTAGCCCTCTGAGAAGAGTCGACTTCATTTAGATGGCAACTTAAAAAAGATAACCCTTAACTTGCTATATAAGTTAACTAAATCTTTCTCGCCGATTGTAAAATTCCGAATAATTCCTTTTAAAACCTATGTTTAGGAGGAAAATACCTTAGCGGACGGTGTAGATCCAAGACCAGACTGCACATTGTGTGCAGTATGATCTTGATCTACATTGTCCGCAAAAGGTCAGTGAATCTCGCTAAGTATCGTAAAAATTAAAGCGGACAAAGTTTAATAGTTGAAACATCTGACATTCCGGTTCACAAATGTATCAATTCATGTAACCACACAAGCACCACAACACTCCACTGAGTCTTAACTTATTTGAATTTATTAAAGGGAAGTAATAATCCTAAGATAACCAAGATAAACCCTATGACGGATCTTTTCTATTTCTCTCCAGGTTTTTGATGCGTTTGTAATTACTGTGTCCTGGTGTTTGGACGTAGCTTTGTGGGAGGGGATTTGGGCACGACCAGAACAGGAAGGGGCGACCTTGCTAATCTTTATCTTACCCTGGAGGGTTATCAGGATTGTAAATAGTAAGTAAGGTTTACAAGTATTCCGGGTTCAAATGAATGAACAAGGAGGGCGAGGGAAAGAGAAGGGGGAGAGGGAGAGAGAAGAAACAGAGAAAGCGCAACAGAAAGGCAGTGACAGAGAGAGAGAGAGAGAGAGAGAAAGGACAAAAAGAGAGAGAGAAAAAAGAGAGCCAGAGAGAGAGAGAGAGGACAGAGAGGGAGAGAGAAAAAAGAGAGCCAGAGAGAGAGAGTAAAAAGGTGAAAGAAATATAGAGATACAGACAGAGTGAGTGAATGGACAGTTGCGATTTTTTCTTACATACCTTATCTGCTCACTCTAACTGAGTAAGTTCTGTCTTAACTTCTCGGAAAGCTCAAATTTTGCAATTCCAAATATTTTAGTCAGCACAATTTAGAAATTTCCATGTTCACAATGTACTCCTATTGCTCGATATTTCCAACGTGTTTACTGTATCCTGATCACAAAATAAAACGAGTAAATCCTCAACCTTTTACCACACAATCCCGACTTTTAACGACCCTGTAAAAGAAGCCTTCTGAAAACATTGTGGGAAAAGGAGAAAATGCTGGTAACCAGCATTTTCTCCTTTTCCCACAATGTTTTCTACCCTATCAGAGAAAAATCTTATCATTTAAGTCACATTGAAATTGTCGCCTGCAAATGCTTTCAAATTGGACGAGTCTAAAATTTTGCCGTTTGGTAAACAGTTAAAGAAGTCGTTGAACATGTAACGGTAAAGTTGGCAGTCACGTGCCCTCACTGACATTCTGTTGAATTTCCTCATTTAGTCACATGTTCATTCTGAAGAAGTCGGTTTGCTGACCAGTTTGAAGGCGCTTTACGTGGCTTCTAAGTCCTTACCAGACGACAAAATTTTAGACTCAGCCAAATTGAAAGCATTTGCAGACGACAAATTTAGTGTGGCTCGAACGATCGAGTTTGTCTTTGAAAACGTAGAGCTGCATCGTGGGACAAGGAGAAAATGCTGATTACCACATTGTTTTCAAAAAGTCTCCTTTCTGAAGGTCATTACAACCTAGGATTGTGTCGTAAAGGGTTAAAATCAACAGTGTTTCAGTGAATATGACAACCTCTTTCGCATTTCTATAAGTCCGGGTTCCAAAGAACATTCTTTGTCTCATTCTCCAAGATTTTTAAAATTTGAAAGTAACATAACTTCTGATTGGCCAAACCAAATGGTTTAGCCAATCAAAAGTTGTGTCACTTTCAAATTTGCAAATATGGACCCCGGAATTTCATAAATACGATAGTTGCTGTCATATTCGCTGTAACACGATTTTAATTCTATCCCTTTATCACACAACCCTGGGTTTTAACAACGGTGAGAAAGATGACTTGGGAAAAAATGTGGTAATCACAAAACAAGTGGTTTAGCCAATCAGAAGCTATGTTACTTTCAAATTAAAAAATCTGGAAAAAAGACTTAGAAAGTTCTTGAATATGGTTGGTGAATACTGACCCTAGTCTCGCCATTACAAGACTCCAATTTTGTAGTGGCTTGCTTAAGGATATTTTCATGTGACCAGAGCCGCCACCTTGAATCGGGCTTAAACCTGCTAAGTAAGTGAAATGAAATTTTCAAGGTGATAGTAAAACCCATAATTTTTGCTATTTTAAAGGTATTTTTGAGGGAAAATATTTCCTTATCGGAGAATATAGATCAAAGATCAGTTTGCACGTCCTATGCATCTGCAAAAAGTATCAATCCGCGCAGACTGACCTGGGCCTAAACTTTTTGCTTTCGGTCAATTTTGGGCATGTCCAAGAATAAGTGTATCTCATTATTCAGTCTGTTGATCGACTAAACGGACTTTATGTATCCATGATCATGTGATTACTTGCTCTGTATCATGAATCACGGAGATGCATTAAGCCCCATTTCGCCAGAGCATGGCTCAAATATACTTTTCTCTGCAAACATAAAGACACTGGGCGGTTACATGCTGTAAAAAGGTGCCTATATGGGCTGTAATACGTAAAACGATGCTGTCCAATAACATTCCAGGTTTTGTTTTGGTGATACAAGAAAAAGATCTGGTGCTTTTGAAGGTGGCAAAACAACGGTTGAGATCAGCCTTGCGGAAGGATAAAGAATCGCAGGCTAAACTGGACAAGTACAGGGTACATTAAGTTTAGTTACAATAATTTTATCGAAATTCAATATCATTTTATGAAAGCATCTCGGCCTGAAGACAACATTTTTTAAAAAATATTGCTTAAAAAATTATCGTATGGACAAATTTCTCTTTTCGTCATTATGGTTTTATGTTAAGTCATGTATAAAATATGACAAATGGTTGAAAAATAGACAGTATATAATTCTTTATATACTGTCTATTTTTCATAATATCTTGCATAATACCATAATGGTTTTCACGCGAGTTTCCTCCATGAATTCGTCCCTACAAGGGCGTATAAAGTCATACCTGCACATTACCTCTTTACCAAACGACAAAATTTTAGACTAGTCCAAATTGAAAGCATTGTAGACGACAAAATAAATGTGACTGAAAATTTGAAATTTGTTTTTGGAAAGGTAAAAAAAAATTGTGGGAAAAGGAGAAAATACTGATAAACAGCATTTTCTCCTTTTCCCACAATGTTTTCAAAAGGCCTTTTTCTCAGGGTCGTTAAAAGTCGGGATTGTGTGGCAAAGGGTTAAAAGGAAACAACCGACTGTCAGATGAAAGCATGCATGTGCAGACGGTCAAATGATAGGGTTTATTATTCAAAAGGGCTGAGGGCATTGTTGAAAATGGGAAAAAGCTGGTTGCCAGCATTCTCTTCTTTGCCCACCATGTTTTCAAAAGCTTTCTTTTTCTGGGTTCTTAAAACTCGGAGTCGTTTTGTAAAGGATCAATATTAACCCTAGGGCTGCTTAGCGCGACTCAGGACCTTTTGTGAGCAGCTTGGATCAAGATCAGACTGCACAGAACGTGTAGTATGATCTTGCATCTACACTGTCCGATAGAAGATATCCTTTGAAACAGCAACATTTGGATTTTCCTATTGGCTTGAAAGTTTCATTAGACTTAACCAAACCGACATAGAAGTAGCAAGGAGTGAACAACAAGATTAGACTGTAGGCTTGTACATCATCATACTGTCTTCGACAAAAGTATAAATGGACAGCACTGTAATAAAGGGGTTCAATGCACCTTCGTAAATTGTGACAAAGCATTATACCAAACAAGTCGTCGAATAATTAGGTCCATTTTGTTTGAAACCCGCCTGAATCGTGAAGGAGAATTGTCCTTTGACAGGCAGAAAGGTTGTCTACAACAAAAAGTTTCGACCCAGGTCATCCTGCGCTGACTGCGCAGGATGACCTTGGCCGATACTTTTTGTAGACGCTTTAAAATAAAGCCCCATTTTCACAAAACATGGCCTATATCAAAAGTTTCGTATTGCAGGATTACCCCGTTGTGTTTTCAGATTGAATTGTTGGATAATTCCAATTCATTACAGATTGAAATAAGACAACTACAAGGCCTGTGTCGAAAGTGTGGTGCGGACGAATCTGCAATACAAGCCTGCTGTCCCGCTGGTAATGCCTTTAAGTAACTCATAAACTCCCAAGACGAGTTTTAGACCAGCTCAAATAGCTCAAGTGGTAGAGTGTAGGACTTGTAAACGTCAGGTCTCGGGCCACTTGAGGATATGGGTTCGAGCCCCATGGTTGGTCATCTAAAATTCCTAATTGTATTTCGGATGAGACTTTAAACCGAGGTCCCGTGTTATGGTGCTATTAACCGAGCACATTATAGAACCAGGTGTTACTTCGGATGGGTTTCTTACTGTTTCTTGCACCATGGTCTGTAACATAAGTAGCGGTCTTCTTGGGGCGTCGCCCATATGGGCAACCGGTGGCGACAATAACTAAAAGTAAAATCAATCAGACGAATATCCTTCACATGTCTTTAACTCTCTGACGATAAAAGTGTAGACTTGCAAAACTGAAAGCACGTGCAGATGACAGTTTAGATATAGCTAAAAATAATGCGATTTGTCCTAAATAGGGTAGAAAATATTGAGTGAGACGGAGAAAATGCTGGATAACACCATTTTCTCCTTTTCCCACAGTATTTTCACAGGACGTCTTCCTCATAGCCTTTAAATTGATTGATTGATTGACTGATTGATTGATTGATTGATTGATTGATTGGTTGGTTGGTTGGTTGGTTGGTTGGTTGGTTGGTTGGTTGGTTGGTTGGTTGGTTGGTTGGTTTGATTTGATTAATTGATTGATTGATTGATTGATTGATTGGTTGATTGATTGATTGATGTTAAACGTTGTTTTCATTATTATTTCAGTTCGCAGTGGCTAATGCACCTATCCATTCTTTCATGGAGTTTATTTTACCAGTACTTCGCACAACATTCTTTCCAAGCCACCGGCTACTTTCCTACATAACCAATGTCGACACGGTGATCAGCGGTGAAAGAGGAATGAATCCTGACGAAATGACTATAATCAATCCTCGTAAAGAAATTGGCCGAGCTATGGATTCGAACTAGCAACCGACCCTTTGTTCTGAAGCCTTTTACGCTACCGACTGCGCTAGCGGGGATTTCAGGGTCGTCAAGGATTATTTGAAAAAAAGAGTTGAAGAATCTCCAGAAACACATGGTTCGCTGATTTAACCCTTTACCACACAATGCCGCCTTTTAACGACCCTGGGAAAGAAGCCTTTTGAAAACATTGTGTTCTACCCTATCAAAGAAAAATTGCACCATTTGAGCCTCATTGAAATTGTCTTCTGCAAATGCTTTCAATTTCAAAATGCTAATATTTTGTCGTCTGGTAAAGGATTAAACAACCTTAAATACCAAACAGAATCATGTTCACTTTGCTTTTCACAGGTAAACGAAGAAAAAACAGCTTGTTCCAGAGTCTGGCCAGCCTTGCTTCGGTAGCCTTCATAAGTGCTATGGGCTCAGCTACTGATGTAGCGGAACATCGTGTATCGTCTAGCGAATCAGAGTCCGAGGAGGGAGATAACTCCAGTGACGTCAAATCTCCCGTTACTTTTGAGCTGTCCCCTGATTCGGGCATTTCCACCATATCAGGCCAAACAAATATGGCGTTCAAATATGATGACGAAACAGTATCAAAATATGCTGATAAAACAGATGTAGACGATGTAAGTAGAACCATTATTATTTTTGTAAGCCTTGAATATTTTGCGATATTTTGTTTGATTTTAATCAAGTTTAAACTCCTGCCGTAGGCCCAAATAATTCTTTTCAAAGTATCTGAAATAATCATACGATAAGGTACAGTGAGTCATAACCATAGAGGCGCACAGATGACTGTAGGATCGATTGATTGATTGAATGATGTTTCAACATCTCATCTAAAAAAACTTCAGGAACGCGTGGGTACGTCCACCGGCCGCCGTAAAAGTTATCAGGATTGAATAAAGTTCTAAACAGCGTTAATCAACGAGCAAACACTGTGGCCTTTTAAGGGGCAGTAGTATTTGGGGGGAATATCTAAAAAGTTCATCGGCCATTATATTTATTCATTCCTCTACACTGAGCAAGTATTTCAGACTAACATTTCACTCTTTACCAAACGACAAAATTTTAGACGAGTCCAAACTCAAAGTATTTGCACATGGACAAGATAAATGTGACTCAAACATTGAAATTCGTTTTGGGAAGGACAAAAAAATAAACATTTTGGAAAAAGAAGAAAATGCTGGTTACCAGCATTTTCTCCTTTTCCCACAATGTTTTCAAAAGGCTTTCTCTTCAGGGTCGTTAAAACTGGTGATTGTGTGCTAAAGAGTTGAGTAGCTCTCGCTTTATGCTTTTTACGAGAACGATTTCACCTGTACTGTTTCTATGAATAAGGGAGATAACTGACCACAGCTCTACATCAATACAGTAGGGGCATCAGTTACATTTCTTTTGTCCGTTCCTATACCACGCTAGCAGACTGTTCGATTCGATTTTGACTGTTATTTGAACGGTCTGTTAATATCGGTCCTGCCTCCTTATTTCTCAACCTTTCTACTTTGAATGCTTAGTTAAACTCTAATTTCAGAAAGTAGCGCCATTTCTAATTGGCCAAACTAAATGTCTCAGCCAATCAGAATTTGCGTTACTTTCAAATGTAGGGATTTCTCGAGAATTAGACTGTAACAAGGAATGATTGGTATATCATACGGACCCTGACTTTGTTACAAATAAATACCTTCGTCCTTATAATTCCCGGCTTTTATTTGAGCCATGCTCTGGAAAAAAAGGGGGTCTATACATCTCCGTAATACATTTTACCGAGCAAGCCGTCATATAATTATGAATCAATAAAATCCATTTTGTGTAACACCCGACTGAATCATGGGGTAAACTGGTCCTTTGACATACAGAAAATTGACCAATAGCGAAAAGTTTCGGCCCAGGTCAGACTGCGCGACTGCGCAGGCTGACCTGGTCGAAACTTTTCGCAAATGCATTAAGCCCCATTTTCACAGAGCATGGCTCACCTATATTTGCTGGGTACAATATGAAAAGATAAATCGTGCATGATTATGTACAATCAATACATTTATGTATTCTGTCCCTTTTCAGGCGTTCAAAACTAAACTGTAAAGTACGGATGGCAATCGAAAGAGACAAGAGTATCACTTGAGATGAATGAAAGTGCTTTGTTATTTTATCATACAGTTGTATATTTTTTAGATGCATTAGGGTTGCCTTTATTTGTCATTTTTCTAGTTATATTGGAAAAAAAAAACATCTCCATTTTTAGATGAGAGACGCTAGATAGGTCCATCCAAGGCAACCTCCTCCTTTTTTACGGACAGAAATAGGAAATCCGCTGACGGTGATCGTTTTAACCGGAAGAACATAGTCTTGATACGCATGCGCTCTACGCATTCTACTTTCAGATTCGCAAACACGTCCCAGCCTTGCTATAGATAGCCGCTACCGTATAGTTCACATCTTTACAGTTCTAAATCTAATACCAGAAGAAAAATCTCGCCCAACTGATGCGCTGGCGTATCAGTCAACTGGAACAAATAACTGCTTATAAGCGATGAAATGACTTTGTGAGATTGCTGGTGCTATCATATTCGGAATTTCCTTGCCACTGTTTGTTCCATAAACTCATTTCATAAACATACGAGCCATGCTCTGTGAAAAGGGGGCTTATTGCATCTGCGAAAAGTATCGACTCAGGTCAGCCTGCGCAGTCCGCGCAGGCTGACCTGGGCCGAAACTTTTCGCCAATGGTCAATTTTCTGTATGTCAGAGGTACCAGTCAAGCTCAAGATTCAGTCGGTCGTTAAAAAACCGGCTATTATGGCTCCATAATTATGTGATGGCTTGATTAGTACAATGTATCACGGAGATTCATTAAGCCCCCTTCTGCCAGAGCATTGTAATACTGGTGACAGAAAGCCTTTTTTCTCAATATCACGACCCTGAGTCCTTTGGTTCCCTAGTTTTCCCTTGCCTTATTTTCGCTGCATTTTCAGCTTGTCTGCGTTCGAAGCAACCCTTAGGTATTGTCATAGTCCTGTAGTCGTGTGCATATACGTCTTGGTCGTCATCGTCGGGCGAAAACTTTGACATTTTGGCAGTTTTCAATGACGTCATATCTCTGTGTTAATGTCGGAAGATTCTTATTTCAATGTTGGGCTAGTTGTTGACCATCAACAGTGAAATCCATGATAGAAAGGGCATGTACCTCTGAAAATATTTTGGTACATTTATACGGAATCCTGTTTCCACCATCCACTTTTCGACCTACGAGGAACTCGAAAAGTGGAAATTAGGCACACTAACTTCCACTTTTCTAGTTACCTCGAAAAGTCGAAACTTTTCGAGGTAACTTTTTTGCTGGAAAAGTGGAAGTTAGTGTGTCTAACTTCTACTTTTCGAATTCCTCGTAGGTCGAAAAGTGGATGGCGGAAACAGGATTCCGTACATTTATGCTCCTCTTTGACTTAAAATTTTCACTGAAAAAAAGCAACCCAGCGGAGCGTTGGCAGCCACATGCGATGCAGCTGTTATTCAAGAAATGATCAATAATTCAAGAATTTAGGTTCGGGCAAAACAGATCGAGAGACTATTTTATAGATCGACTTCTTTTGCCATGCTTGTTCAGAGGGAGACGCCAGGCACTGGTTCCCCTTTCCGCCGGTATGCTGTAGCAAATACACTAGAAAATACGAGGCTAGTCTGTACCGTAAACAACCAACAGAATGAATTGATCGTTTTCATGATGTTTAACAGTGTTTTAATATTACAGTATACTACTTCGGCCAGTACACCTATGCTGACCTGGATTTTTTTTTTATTCTTTTTTTATTTTACCTGCACGATCTATGCAGTCTGATCTTGATCTATAATATCCGCAAAAGTGCTTTAACCCTTTCCCAAACAAGCCCTGGTTTTCACGTGTCTGCAGTACAAGTCTTTTGAAAACACTGTGGGAAAAGGAGAAATTGCTCGTAACGAGCAATTTCTCCTTTTCCCACAGTGTTTTCTACCTTTTTTGAGAACTTTCTGCTATTTTCATCAAATTTAAAATTGTCGTCTGCAAACTCTTTCAATTTGGACCAGTCCAAAATTTGTCGTTTGGGAAAGGGTTAAGCAGATTTACTCTTTACCAAACAATCCCTAGTTCTAATGGCCTTAATGTAGAAGGTCAATAAAACATTGTTGGAAAATAAGAAAATGCTGGTAATCATCATTTTCTTCTCTTCCCACAATGTTTTCTACTTTTTCAAAGACAGGACTTATGTTTAAAGCCACATATACTAGGATATTTTTGTCTGCCAATACTTTCATTTTGGAAAAGTCTAAAATTTTGTCTTTTGGAAAAGAGTAGACCTAAATAAAATTGTTCTTTCAAACTTTCACACGGTATTTTTATACAGCAATTTACACCTGTTGACCGGCCTTTGTCACTTAACCCTTTACCACACAATCCTGACTTTTAACGGCCCTGTGAAAGAAGTCTTTTGAAAACATTGTGGGAAAAGGAGAAAATGCTGGTAACCAGCATTTTGTCCTTTTTTCCACAATGTTTTCTACCCTTCCCAAAACAAATTTCAATTTTTCAGCCATAGTTATTTTGTCGTCTGCAAATGCTTTAAATTTGGACCAGTCTAAAATTTTGTCATGTGGTAAAGAGTTAAACTACTTGTGCTACAAAAACTTTACCCTTAGGCTGCTACGCGGGACTCAAGGACATTTTGCGGACACTGTAGATCAAGATCAGACTGCTAAGAACGTGAAGCCTGATCGTTGATCTACACTTTCCGATAAAGAGATGTCTTTCCCCCAAAAAAAATACCTTTAAAATAGCAAAATATTGGTTTTTATTGTAGGTTTTCTTAGGTCGGTAAATCGGAGAAGGAGTTGTTGAAACCGTGTCGGGCTGATCTTGACCGATACTTTGCGCAGATGCTTTAAGCTGCCTTCTCACAGAGCACGGCTTATTTTGTTTTGCAGTTTAATGATATAATCTCTACGTAATGGGATGAGTCAAACTATAAGTATGCCATTTGAAAGCAAATTGGTCTGCGAAATGAAAAGTTGCGAAGGATGGAATTCCATCATTTTAGAGTACTAGTTGAAATATTTAAAAGAAAATGAAAAAAAAAAAATGTTGGTTCATTTCGGGACTGAAAAGAACCATTTTGGTTGTTAAAAATCCCTGTACGTTCGCCATTACATTGCCTCACTTTAGGGTATGTTCTGTTTTTCTCTGTCCTAATAAATCACGACTGTCATTGAAATCTCCGAGATTTTTATCTTTGCTAACACAAAGCAACACTTCATCTCGAAGGACTTTTTGTACATTATTCTTGTTTGTAACATTCATCTCTTCCTAAAAGGAGAAACGTACAAACAAACATGAGCCATGCTCTCTGAAAAGGCGGCTTAATGCTTCTGCAAAAAGTTTCGATCCTTGTCAGCCTGCGCAAGCCGCGCAGGCTGACAAGGGTCGAAACTTTTTGATATTTGTAGATTTTCTGCTTAGCAAAGGACCAAATGTTATTCCTACAGATTCAGTGGATTGTTAGACTATGTAGCCAAGCCCCCGTAGCTCAGTCGGTAGCGTACAGGACTTGAGAACAGGAGGTTGCTGGTTCGATGCCCGGCTCGGCCAATTTTCTTTCCGAAGATTGATGATAATCATTGCGACAGGATTCATTCCTCTCTCACCGCTGACCATTGTTTAGACGATGGTTATGTGGGAAAGCAGCCGGTGGCTTGGAAAGAATATTGTGCGGAGTACTTATATAAGAAACTCCAGGAAAGCATGGATAGGTGCACTGGCCGCCGCGATATAACTGAAATAATGTTGAAAAAGGCGTTAAACGTCATAAATCACTGTTAGACTATATATATTTTATGGATCTCTAATTGTGTTATGACTTGCTTAATTTAAACCCATTAAACCCCCTTTTGCCAGAGTATGGCTCAAATATTTTTGTCATTATACTCGTAAACAGATCTTTTGATAGAGGAGCGTACCTGGTTTTATAATGACCAACTGGTGGATTAAAGAAATACACTTCTTTCAGTATCAAGGGGCGCGGGGGGGGGGGGGGGGGGTTTCCACCTGGCTCGGTGGTGAGGGTGTAGAGGTTTGAAACCTGGGGGTCCCAGGTTCGATCCAGACTCGAAGAGCTGGGTAGTTCGTTGGAGCATCCTTGGACAAGATTCTTCAGATCCCTAGCCTCGTACCGATAGAAACTCGGAACATATATATATATAAGTTAGCTGTCGCAGTTATAAGACTACAATAATGTTGAAAGTGGCGTTAAAAGCTATTCAATTCGATTACAGAGTAATTCGCAATGAGATGGCAAAAATGTGGGATATAATTGATCCTAGGTAAAAAAAGAAGAAAAATCTCTAATTGTCATCCAAATTGGCCGGTTATTTATAGTGTACGACATTGTATTTATCTTCACTAAATCCGATCTTTACCAAGCAATCCCGAGATAGCGCGACCCTTTAGAAAGAAGGTTTTTGAAAATAGTTTGACGAAAGAGAAAAGATTGAGAAAAACAAAAAGCTTTTGTAAATATTTTTGGAAAAGGAAAAGATGCTGCTGCTTACTGGCTTTTTCTCCTTTTTTCTACCATGTTTATTACCATTTTATAGACAAATCCATCTTTTTTCTTTTTCCTGTTTTGAACTTTTCTTTTTTGTTTCTTTTTTGTTATTCTTTGTAATCTTTCTATTTCAACTTTTAGCTCTCTCTTAATCCGTTCCTTTTCTTTCTCATACTTCAATGTTGTTGTATTTGTACATACCGTTGTTAGAACTTTATAATTTGTGCTGTAGGGGAAGGGCCAATTCTAAGTTGTGAGAACTTGTGGCCCAACCATATTTCAACTTATGAAATAAAATATGTTTAAACTAAATTAAACTATAGACAAATCCGTCTAAGCCACATTTGTAGTTTGCAAATGCTATAATGTGGGTCAGTCAATGATTTTTTCGAGTTAAAGCTGCCCTGGGTCAAAAATACCAGTGGACAAGGGATATTTTCTTCGAGCCTACTCTTAGTTCAATTAACCATAAGGCTGCTAAGCACGACTCACTGACCTTTTGCGGACAGTGTAGATCAAGATCAGACTGCACAGAACGTGCAGTCTGATTCTTTGATCCACACTGTCCGATAAGGAGATATTTTCCCTAACATAAATAGCTTTGAAATAGTAATGTCTGGGTTTTTACTATCGGCTTGAAAGTTTCATTTGAGTTATTTAGCAGGATAAGGGTTATTGAAACACAAATTGCATTTAACCCTTAAGCTGCTAATCGCGACCCACTGACCTTTTGCGGACAGTGTAGATCAAGATCAGACTGCACAGAACGTGCAGTCTGATCTTTGATCTACACTGTCCGATGCGGTATTTTCTTTCCGGTGAAATCAACTTTGAAACCGCAATGTTTGGGCTTTTAGTATTAAGTAGAAATTTGTGTTTCATTTATTCAGCAGCTTAAGTGTTAACATTTGAAACCAGTATTTACTCTTTACTCACCAGTATTTCCAACATTATTTCAGTCATATCGTGGCGGTTGGTGCATACATACATGCGTTCCTAGCGTTTCTTTTGAAAGTAATTCGCATAGCACACCTTACCATTCACCGGCTGCTTTTCCGCTTAAACGTCGTGAAAAAAATGTTCAGTGTTAAGGGAGGAAATTCATCAATCTTTGAACAGAGTTCGGCACAGCCGGAAACTCGAACTCACGACCCCAGAATAATTAGCCCTTTGCCTGACATAAATATCTTGCACTGCCTGGTGGCTCAGTCGGTGAGGGTTTGAAGCCAAGTGGGTCCTTGCTTCAAATGCACAGCTCTGCCAATTTCTTTCCGGGTAATTATAATAGTCATTGCGACAGGATTCATTCCACTCCCGCCGCTGATTATTGTTCGTGTGAAAGCAGCCCGCAGTGGCTTTGGAAGAATACTGTGCAAAGTGATGGTAAAAGAGCACCAGGAAAGCATGGGTAGGTACACTTGACCCCGCGATATATCTGAAATAATGTAAAAAACGGAACTTAACACCGTACAAACAAAAGCAAAATACATAAATATACGTGTATGTTATGTTCTGTTCTGTTCTGTTCTTGTTCATACCGACCATGTTACCGGGCTTAGCGGTGTCATAAAAGCCTTCTTAACCCTTTTCTACTCAATCCCGAGTTTTGACGACCTTTAGGTAGAAATTTTGAACTTGAAACATTGTTGGAAAAGGAGACAATGCTGGTAGCCAACATTCTTCTCTTCCCACGATGTTTTCTTCCCATTTAAAGATGCATGTATATCCGTTCATCCGAGCGACATTAATTTGTTGCCAGCACATACTTTCGATTTAGACAAGTCTAAAATCTTATCGTCAGGTAAAGGGTTAATAAAGCATAATGTAGCGGTCGTGCAGATCAATGACGAGACGTGCGTTTTGGACAGTCTTAACTCTTTACCAAACGACAAAAATGTAGACTGGTCCAAATTGAAAGCATTTGCAGACGACAATTTCAGTGTGAATCAAATGATGTAAATTGTCTTTGATAGGCTAGAAAACATTGTGGGGAAAGGAGAAAATGCTGGTTACCAGCATTTTCTCCTTTTCCCACAATGTTTTCAAAAGCCTTCTCTTTCAGGGTCGTGAAAAGCCGGGATTGTGTGATAAAGAGTTAATATAAACTCTCCGCAAAGTAACTATACTTTTGAATGGTTCCAGTCCAAACCCAGACGTTTCATGCAAGGGTCTTGACACTGCCTTGTATTTTACTCTTTACAACTTTCATCCTTAGACTGATAAGCGCGACTCTCTGACCTTTTGCGGACACCGTAAATCAAGATCAGACTGCACAGAACGTGCAGTCTGATCTTGATCTACACTGTCCGATAAAGAGATATCTTTTCTCCAAAAAATGGTGCACGACATTTCGTCGAAAGTGCGTTTCGTCGAAATCCATGTGTGTTTTGAAATACCGATTGCTAAATTCCTAGATTTATTTCATGAAAAGCTCTGTCTGGGAGAAAGATTTTGAGCCACAATTGGTCTGGGTTAGGTTAAGGGTAAGGGCTAAGGATCGTTTTCGACGAACGTGGTTTTCGAGGAAATGTCGCACACTCTCCAAAAATTCCTTTGAAATAGGAAAAATTGGGTTCATACTTTCTGTTTGAATGATTCATTTCTTTTTTATCGAGCAGGGTTAATACTGCCTTCTATTTCGCTCATTACAAATTTAATTCTTTACCACACAATCCTGACTTTTAACGACCTTGAGCAGAAAGCCTTTTGAAAACATTGTGGGGAAAAAGAGAAAATGCTGGTAACCAGCATTTTCTCTTTTTTCCACAATGTTTTCTACCCTTTCCAAATCAAATTTCAGTTTTTGAGCCGCATTTATTTTGTCGTCTGCAAATGCTCTGAATTTGGAAAAGTCTGAAATTCTGTCGTTTGGTAAAGAGTTGAGGAGTGTACACGTATTTTCAGACATATCAGTAACAAATACGGGTGATAAATTTGACCTTTTACCCATCCCTTGTTTCAACGACTTCAGTGAAAACAGCATTTGAAAATATTGTAGGAGAAGGAGAAAGTGCTGGTAAGCAGCATTTTCTCCCTTTTCCGACAATATTGTCTACCCTTTCAAATACATATCGGGGTCCCACGTGGCTCAGTGGTATAAGTGTAGGACTCGTAACCTGGAGGCCCCGGGTTCGAGCCTCACTCAATCCTCTGGGTTTTTCGTGGGAGTGTCCTTGGGCAAGACACTTCAGAGCCCAAGCCTAATACAGGTGAAACCCAGGAAATACATGAATATGTGAGCTGTCGCCATGATATGACTGAAATAATGTTGAAAGCGGGGTAAAACACCATTCATTCATTCATTCATTCATTCAAAGACATATCCTGATACGTTTACTTTGCCGTCTTCAAAATGCTTTCAGACAAACCTATAATTTTGTCTTCTGGTTACGAATTAAACAAAATATTAAAGAAACGGTTCGTGTATTTATTTCATTATATACGACAAACAGGACTGAAGTAGGAGATGGCTCGTATCAAGCAACTACTACCTTTTCCACGGTATTTCAAGCGACCTAGTGCAGCGGCATAAAATGCCTCTGATCGAGTGCGGTCAGAGGTTAAGATTTTTGACACTTAAAAGGGTAAAAAAAGGCCTGTACTTAAGTTTGCTGTTATGGTTCAGTGATTTAGTACTAAAGACGTTTCGACACTAGATTACACGGGTATACAAAAAAAAAAAAAACACGGTGGCATGGATAGGGTACAGAGGTAGAGTTAAGCTTTTAATAAGAAAACAAATATTCAGAGGAAAACTTCTTACGGTACAAAATTACAGGTATGTAACTACTAAATGTTAATTTCTAAGTGCTTTATATGTATTCCCTTTTCATTTCAATTAAAGCCTAGCCGGGTAGCTCAGTATAGGGTACCTACCTGATTTGAAACCAGGGATGAGTTACTGGTTCGATTTCCCAGCTCGGATAGTTTCTTTCCGAGAATCGATAATATCCAGTGCTACATAATTCATACGTGTCTCATCGCTGAACAATCTTTGGACAATACTTATCTGGGAAAGCAGCCAGTGGTCTGGGAAGAATAAAATACGATGTACTACTCGAAGAAACTCCAGGAAAGCAGGGATATGTGCATTATCCGCCACATATAATTGAACTAATGTTGAAAACGGCGTTAAATACTTTATACACAGACTGACAAATCATATAACTTCGAGAATAAAGATGGTCCTGTCAGTACCTACGAATCTTTGTTTTTGCAGAGGGTGTAGACTACAGATCAGACTGCAAAGAATGTGCCGTCCGATTTTAAATCTACACTGTCTTATTTTGTGAGATGTTCTAACAACGACAGATTAAGCATTAGAATATCGCTGTCGATTTTATTTTGGGAATACAGACATTTTTTTTTACTTGTAAGTTATACGGGTGTGCGACATTTCGTCGATAACCACTTTCGTCGACAACGATCCCTAGCTCTAACCCTCACCCTAACCCAGACGAATTGTGGCTCAAATCTTCCCAGACAGAGCTTTTCATGAAATAAATCTAGGAATTTAGCAATCGGTATTTCAAAACACACACGGATTTGGACGAAACACACTTTCGACGAAATGTCGTGCGCGAAAGTTATACAACATTTCACCAAGCAACTCCGTATTGTCGTGACTCTGGGAAAGAAGGCTTTTGAAAACAATGTGGGGAAAGGAGAAAATGCTATTAACCAGCGTTTTCTTCTTTTCGCACATTTTCTTTTTTTTTTCTATCTTCATAGACAATTTCCATCATTTGACCCACGTTATATTTGTCGTCTGAAAAAGCCTCCAATTTGGACGAGTTAAACTTTTGTCGACAGGTAAAGAGTTAAGGGGTTGTTTTTTTTTTTTAATTTGTTTGGTGTTTAAACGATATTTTCAACATTATTTGAGTTTTATCGCAGCGGCCAGTGTACCTATCCATACTTTCCTGTAGTAAAGGGTTATAAGGTTTAACTCTTTACCAAACGACAAAATTTTAGACCGGTCGAAATTGAAAGCATTCGCAGATGACAAAATAAATGTTACTCAAATATTGAAATTTATTTTAGAAAGGGTAGAAAACAATGTGGGAAAAGGAGAAAATGCTGGTTACCAGCATTTTCTCCTTTTCCAACAATGTTTTCAAAAGTTTTCTTTCTCAGGGTCGTTAAAAGTCGAGATTGTGCGGTAAAGAGTTTAAGGTCTGTGTTGTAACGGTTTCATGGTATTAGCGAATTCTTTTGTGTCTTCGTGTAATCTGACCAACACCATCATTTCAACCCTGTGGGCTGCTAAGCGCGACTCACTGACCTTTTCGCCGACGGCGTAGATCAAGATCAGACTGCACAGAACGTGCAGTCTGATCTTGCATCTACTCTGTCTGATAAGGAGATATCCCCCCCCCCCCAAAAAAAAAATCCCCTAGAAATAGCAAAATTTGGGTTTATACTATCGATTTGAAAGTTTCATTTCACTTATTTGGCAAGTAAAGGGTTAATATTTGACTTTTATACCCTTTATCAAACGGCGGAATTTTAGACTCTACCTTGTTGATTTGGTTGCTTGTATGGCGTTTAACGCCTTTTTTAACATTATTTCATTTGATTACGGCGTCCAGTGCATCTATCCATGCTTTCCTGGAGTTTCTATTACCCGAGTACTTCGCACAATATTCTTCCCAAGCCGCTGGCTGCTTTTCCACATAACTATCGTATAGACATTGATCAGGACTGTGAGAGAAATGAGTCATCTCACGATGACCATCAACAATCCTCGAAAGAAGAACTTGACCCAGCCGGGATTCGGGCGAACGAGCGACCCCCTGCTCCAGAGTCCTGTACACTACCGACTGTCGGTTCTACCCGGCTCGGCACTCTCCCACATTGAAAGCATTCGAAAAGACAATTATTTAAATCAAGCTAAAAAGATAATTACCGTCTTTAAAGATGGT
Organism: Tridacna gigas; assembly: GCA_945859785.2. Classification (NCBI taxonomy): domain Eukaryota; kingdom Metazoa; phylum Mollusca; class Bivalvia; order Cardiida; family Cardiidae; genus Tridacna; species Tridacna gigas. Next base: position 56,678,689 of record OX244038.2, read on the forward strand.
AGAAAACATTGTAGGAAAAGGAGAAAATGCTGGTTACCAGAATGTTTTCAAAAGCCTTCTGTGCTGGGGGTCGTTGAAAGCATTTGCAGATGACTCTATTGATCGATTTTGTCTGTGAAAGGATAGAAAACGTTGAAATTTTGTCGTCTGGTAAAGAGTTAATCTTTCGTCTGCAATAGTCTGGCATTCAGGCCCTGCATTTGAGTCATTCTAATAAACAAGGTACATAACTGCTGTAAACCCTAAGGAATATATGTTATTACCTGCTCTTTATCTAAAATACACGTTAAATCAGACATTGAGAAGATTAAATTACTGTATTTATTTTGCGGTTTTATTCTATGATTTTATTTAACCCTATTCCACACAATCTCGAGTTTTAACGACCCTGAGAAAGAAGCATATTGAAAACATTGTGAGAAAAGGAGAAAATGCTAGTAACCAACATTTTCTCCTTTTTCCACAATGTTTTCTACGCTGACAAGAAACTTATTCCATCATTTGAGCAAAATATAAATTGTCGTCTGTAAATGCTTTGAATATGGAAAAGTTAACATTTTTGTCATGTGGTAAAGAGTTAACCCTTTCCCAAACGACAAATTTTGGACTGGTCCAAATTGAAAGAGTTTGCAGACAACAGTTTTAAATTTGATGAAAATGGCAGAAAGTTCTCAAAAAGGGTAGAAAACACTGTGGAAAAAGGAGAAATTGCTCATTATGAGCAATTTCTCCTTTTCTCACAGTGTTTTCAAAAGACTTGTACTGCAGACACGTGAAAACCAGGGCTTGTTTGGGAAAGGGTTAAATAAAATTCTCTATTTAACGGACTGATACCAGTCTACGTCTGCAAATGCCTTTTCAGTTTGGAGCAGTCTAAAATGGTGTGGACCAATAAAGGATTGAATGATCGATTTTACTGAAGTGAACTGACTGAGTAATAAAGATTTCTGATATTGACCATTCAATAAACGAGTAAAATATTAATTACTATTGGTCTGTTTACAATCGCCTACAAATACTCATCACAGAGCTTCGCCCATGCTGATACAAATTTATCCTTTCCACCCAAACGGCAAATTCTAAACTCTTTCCAAACTCAGGTCATCCGCAGACCAGCAACTTAAAAACTGGGTCCGGATTCACCAACAGTTCTTAAGAACGTTCTTAGTCTTATTCTCCAAAATTTTCTACATTTGAAAGTAAGACGACTTCTGACTGGCTAAACCATTTGGCTTAGCCAATCAGAAGTTGTGTTACTTTCAAATTTTCAAAATTTCGAAGAACAAGACTAAGAATATTCTTGAGAATGGTTGGTGAATACAAACCCTGGTTTCAAAAATAGAAAAAAAAAAAAAAACTGAGATTCTCCGGTAAAGTAGAAAACATTGTGCGGAAAAGAGGAATCGCTTGTTTCAATCAGATTAACCTTTTCCATGTTAAAATCTGGCATTATGTGAAAGGTTTAGCACTGATGTACTCGAAGAATGAAAAGAGCGTTTTCGACCAATAAAAGAAAGACTCGAGTTAGGCACCTTTCAGATCATTTTGGCAAAAATTGCTCTCATGCAGACAGTATAGATCTAAGATCAGACTACACATTTTATGCAGTCTTACCTTGGTTTAAACTGTCCGTCGGAAAAAATATCTAACGTCGTGCTGAACAAGTTAATTCTTTAACAAACGACAAATTTAAAGCATTTGCAGACAACAAATTAAAGGTTGCTCAATCGATACCTGTCTTTGATAGGGTAGAAAACATAGTGGGAGAAGGAGAAAATGCTGGTTACAAGCATTTTATCCTGTACCTATGTTTTCGAAAGCTTTCTCAAGGATCGTTAAAGATTAATTATTTTCCAGACACTACCTAGAAATTGTTTGAACGACATTAAGGAAGAAAACATTTGGAAACATTGAGGGAAAAGGAGAAAATACCGGTAACCAGCATTCTCTCCTTTTCCCACGATGTTTTCTAACCCTTCAACGACAAATGCCATCACTTCATTTGTTATGTGGAAATTCTTTCAATTTTGAAAAATCTAGCATTTTGTCGTCTGGTAAAGTGTTGAAGGTTATTGCATGTATTCATTTGATCAGGAAACTATACAAAACTTTCATTAACGTGAAAAAAAAAAATCCTTTGAATATAATTAGTCTCCGCTTCCCAGATGAGCTTCTCTGTGTTATTCGAGTCCATTACGATAATGACCCTTTACCAGCAGGTAAAAATTCAACCTCGTCCGAATTGAAAGCATTTGAAGACGACAAAATTTAAATATAACTCAAATCGTGAAAATTCTGCTGCAGATTTCTTTCGGAGCTCCATGTTTTAAGTCTTTACCAAACGACAAAAATTTAAAGATGGTCCAAATTTAAAGCATTTGCAAACGAAAATAAAATGATACTCAAAAGATGGGATCTGTGTCAGAAAGGCTAGAAAACGTTGTGGGAAAAGGAGAAAATGCTGGTTACCAGCATTTTCTCCTTTTCCCACGACGTTTTGAAATGCTCTTTACTTTAGGGTCGTTAAAACTCGGGGATAAACTTGTTAAAAAGGTTAGGAAAAAAGAAATATGGACGTGAAAAATGTCGGTAAAAAAATCTCGCAGATGATTTATACATGTCGTTTTGTTCAAAATGGTTTCATCTGACAATTTAATCAATTTTTCACATTATTCTTTTGTTTTGCTGCCTCATTTTATGTTCTGTGTTGGCTCTAAATTGCAAGCTGTAGTTTTACTTCATGCATCGTCGTCTAACTAGTCGGTCTATCATTGTTGTTGTTGTTGTTAACTCCAGGACAAACATGAAAATGCGAGCTGTCGCTGTGATTTGACTAGAATGATGCTGAAAGCGGCGTCAAACACAATTGTTGTTGTTGTTGTTCTTCTTCTTCTTCTTCTCCTTCTTCTTCTTCTTCTTCTTCTCCTCCTTCTCTTCATAATCCTCCTTCTCCTCCCCCTTCTCCTCCTCCTTCTCCTCCTCCTTCTCCTCCTCCTCCTTCTTCTCCTTCTTCTTCTCCTTCTTCTTCTTCTTTTTCTTTTTCTTCTGCTTCTTCTTCTCCTCCTCCTCCTTCTTCTTCTCCTCCTCCTCCACCTCCTCCTCCTTCTCCTTCTTCTTCTTCTTCTTCTCCTTCTTGTTGTGGTGGTGATGATGGTGGTCGTCGTCGACGTGGTCATTTCTTTCACCATAATTTGATCGCGTTTCAAACCACAATCAGGTTATAACCCTTGCATGATAACATCTTGTTAGACCCAATATGTACATTTCATCTACTGATTTTTATAAATAATTGATGTTTTTGTATTCCCTCCCCTTTCAAAGACAGTATCCTATTGTTGGAGCTGCATTGTGCTACCGTAGACGGGCCCGATAGCTCAGTCAGCTACACACCCAGCTTGAAACTCAGAGGATCGCTGGCTCAATTCTTATTTTGACCGAAGGTGTTTTTTTTTTTCCAAGGATTGTTGAGAGTCATTGCGACAGAGCATTGTTTGGACTTTTGTTTTTGTTGTAAAGCAGGCATCCTTACTCTAAATGTGGAAGTTACAAAAAATCTCATTGGCTAAAATAAATGGTTAGGCCAATCAGAAATTACGTTACTTTGAAATAAAAAAAGTTCTTCAGAACAAGGCATTGAATGTAAGTTAGATTCTCAGGTGAATACTCACGCAGGTCCAGGACAGCACTGACAGGTGTAGTAGCCGCCTCGATATCACCAAATTATTTCGAAAAGGGAATGAGCACCGATAAAACACTGCTTCAAAACGAAATAGTTTTGACCCTAGAGCTGCTAGGCAAGACCCAAGGAACCTTTAGCGGACAGTGTAGATCAAGATCAGACTGCACAGAACGTGCAGTCTGATCTTGGATCTGCACTGTCCGATAAGCAAATATTTTTTCTCCCCAAAACAACTTTGAAATAGCTACATTTAGATTTGACTATCGGCTTGAAAGTTTCATTTGACTTATATAACCCTTTCCCAAACAAGCCCTAGTTTTCACGTGTCTGCAGTACAAGTCTTTTTAAAACACTGTGGGAAAAGGAGAAATTGCTCGTAACGAGCAATTTCTCCTTTTCCCACATTGTTTTCTAACCTTTTTGAGAACTTTTTGCCATTTTCATCAAATTTAAAATTGTCGTCTGCAAACTCTTTCAATTTGGACCAGTCCAAAATTTGTCGTTTGGGAAAGGGATAACTGGTACAGGACCAATATGTTTGATTGACAGAAAATTCCCATTTTATCGATACTAACTGATAACGATTCGCCCCTCAGTTTATCAATACATGACAAGGTGCGTTAACAAACAGTTGCGTAAGCGCAAGCTTGGTAAAAACGAATCACTTCGATAGTTTATTACCTAAGAAAGAAACTGTTCTGTTCTGTGATTATCAAGTTTCCACAATATGGATAGTCTCGTCTTGGCAGGTTTGAATTTACTAGTTTTAACTTTAAAACCTTTTATCACACAGTCCTGAGTTTTGACGACCCTGAAGAGGAAAGCTTTAGAAAACATTGTCACGGGGAAAAGGAGAAAATTCTGGTTACCAGGATTCTTTCCTTTGCCCACAATGTTTTCTATCCTTTAAAGACAAATTCCATCATTTGAGCAAAAACAACGAATATATCGTCTGCACGTTCTTTGAATTTGGACAAGTTTAAAATTTTTTCGTTACCATGGTATAAATCGTAACCTTAATATGTTACTAATTTTCAAGTTCATTTTCTAAATTGAGAGTGTCATGTTATTACGCATACTCTTACATCTTTCTTTACGAACTACTCGTCATTACTACAACCTCGCTTGGGCTTTATAATGCCTTGCCCAAGGCCAATCTCATGAAATTCCAAGGGAAACAAGGATTGAAATCGTATAATAAAGATTAGAACAGAAGACATTCATGAAGCCTTGTGACATGTGAAGAATTTACTTAACCCTTTCCCAAACGACAAATTTTAGACTGGTCCAAATTGAAAGAGTTTGCAGACGACAATTTTAAATTTGATGAAAATGGCAGAGAGGTCTCAAAAAGGGTAGAAAACACTGTGGGAAAAGGAGAAATTGCTCGTTACGAGCAATTTCTCTTTTTCCCACAGTGTTTTCAAAAGACTTGTACTGCAGACACGTGAAAACCAGGGCTTGTTTGGGAAAGGGTTAATTATAGTTTTTACTCTATTTGACACAATGTTTTCAAAGGGTTTTCAAGCAAACATGACTTAAGTCGCTCGTCTGAGGGAAACTCTTAAGCGAAATGAAAAAAAAAACATACGTTTCAAATGTTTGTGTATATGCAATTATTGAAGCGAAAGAAATTGTCAATACTCAATATAAATTCGAACGGAGATGAATACGTGAATGGGTGTCCCATGTCCTTGTCTGAATACTAATTACGAATTACAGACAAATTTTAAGATTTTTTTTTTTTCACTGTATAATGATCTTTCACGTCAATGTATTTATTTAATACTTAAAGAAACATACGAAACATTCTCGTGCTTTTTTCCAAGCCAAAGGAGGAAAGCATTGAAAGCAATGCGATAAAAGGAGCTTTTTTTCTTTTTTGTACAACAATGCTTTCACAAGTCCCCTACTGCTAGATGAAAAAAAAAAAAAAACCTAGAAAGAACAAGATATAATTCATGTTTAACACACGAACGCATAAGGAAAACACTGCAGCAGATGGAGAAATGGCTCATGACGAACAATATCTCCTTTGCCACAATGTTTCCTAGAAACTCGTCTGCTCTTAAGGCGACCAAAAAGTCGTCTGCAAGTGGTGACGTGACGTGTTGATGTACCTATTAGCTGTTAATGATAAATACAAACATGTTAAATGTTTGATCTGGTTTTTTAACTCTTTACCAGACGACAAAATTTTAGACTTGTCCAAATTGAAAGCATTTGCAGACGATGAAATAGATATGACTTAAACACTGAAATTTGTTTTGGGAAAGTTAGAAAACATTGTGGGAAAAGGAGAAAATGCTGGTTACCAGCATTTTCTCCTTTCCCCACAATGTTTTCCAAAGGCTTTTTCTCCCGGGTTGTTAAGACAGAATGATTACGTGGTAAAGAGTTAAATATTTGATTTTCTTACCCTTGACACTTTACCAAACGAAACAATTTTAGACACGTCCAAACCGAAAGCAGTTGCTGACGACAATGATATTGTTATTCGAAACCTAAAATTTGCCTAAGATAGAGTAGAAAACATTGTGGAAAAGGTAGAAAATGCCGATAACCAGCATTTTCTACCTTTTTCACAATGTTTTCAAAAGCTATTTCACCACGGTCGTTAAAAGTCGGAATTGTTTGGTAAAGGGTTAAACTCAAAACCAGATTACAAAATTCTAGACTCGTCTATAGATATTTAGAGTAGTATTAAAAATTTGGGGTTGTCTTTCAGAATGTCGTAAATTGGTCCAGGAAAGGATAAAATGCTGGTAAACAACATTGTTTTTCTTTTTACCAAATATGTTTTCAAAAACCCGCCTACTAGGAGGAGTTCGGTTCGTTTAGGGCGTGGCTCTGTGGTAATGGTTTAGAATTCAAAACATTGATGCTCCGGATTCGAAGTTCACTCGAAGCGTTGGTTTTTTTTTGTGGGAGTGCCCTTTGGCAAGACAGTCCCGAGCCCCAGCCTAGTTCTGGTGAGACCCAGGATATACGTAGATAAGTGAGCTATTGCTGTGTTTTGACTGAAAGAATGTTGAAAACGCCGCTGAACACTGTTATACTGTTCAATTAATCGAAATGGTAAACAAAACGGAATGCTAAATCATGTCGGTAGGCAAAAACCTCGGTTTTATTAGCTCTTCTGTTTTTAACTTTTTCACTGCCAATGTCACTTTGGATAGCTTTTGCGAACGGAGTAGATCAAGATCAGACTGCACAAAACTTGCAGTCTGATCTTTGATCTACTCCGTCTGCTATCTAATGCTGATCTTCAAAACAGGTGCAACTGAAACGAAAAAAATGCTTATAGACCTCCAGAAAAGCCGGCTTCATTTAGATTCAAACGAGAGAGTTAAAGAAAGTGTTGAGGTTTTGCTCTAGACCAAACGGCGTTTACTTCTACTTTGTCGTCAACAACTTTGACTTTTCCCCGTATTTGTGGCATTACTGAAGATAAGTACTTCAACTTGGGCTAGTTGTTAATTATCAAACAAGGACCTCCATACCATACTTTGATCTGCAGGGTCTGCTTTCCAATGGGCTACATGTGCATCACAGAATAGCCAGTCAGATCAGCTTACACATTTCCAGTTTGGCTGTATGGGGTAACATTGCGATTTTTTGCACAATTTGAAATTGGTTATCAAAAGTAAAAGAATATTAGCAGAAATAAACATTAAAATGTGATACCAAAAATACAAGTCGGTTATTCGTGAGGTCAACATACCGGAAAAACTACTGCTCACAAAGTGAGAGTGACCTCCCCTGAATCTCTATTAGTCTCGCGACATGGCTATTCTAAAAATAGACGGGCAGGATTCTGCCCGTGTTTAGTAGCCTGTACCGATCCCTATACACTCGCTGTTTCAGGGGAGGTAACCAATCTAAAAAAGAAAAGCAATCGTGGCAATTTAATTTTCGGGGTTTTATTTCCAGACTAAAATTTTTGTTAGGTTTTTTTGGCGCTCTAAGGCTTTATTCCCCAATGAATCATTTCTGATTAGCCTTTATGCTGCTAAGCGCGACTCAAGGACCTTTAGCGGACAATGTAGATCAAGATCAGACTGCACAAAACGTGCAGTCTGATCTTGGATCTACACTGTCCGATAAGGAGATATCTTTCTTCCAAACCTACATTTCAAATAGCAAAGTCTTGGTTTTTACTATCGGCTTTAAAAGTTTCATTTCACTTATTTAGCAGGATAAGGGTTAACACTTTCAGCGTCAATATAATTAGCGTACAACACACGAAAAGGGGCCTTCGGACAATTGCGTAAAGTGCTGTTCCAGATTAGCATGCGCAGTCCGTGCAGGCTAATCCGAGACGGCACTTTACGACTACATGAGATTTTGTCATACTGTGGACTTTCGTGAAACAGAAAATCACATAGGAACGGAAAGTGTCGTCTCGGATTAGTCACAGACTGCTCAGGCTGGTCTGGGACGACACACTTTTACGCATATGTTCGAAGGCCCCTTTTCGTGTGTTGCACGCCATTTATGAGCCATGGTCTGTGAAAGGCGTTTGATGCATCTCGTGTTTTATTATATAGCAACCAAGTCATGGCATAATTATATATCGATAAAATCTATTTTGTCTAACAATCGACTAAATCTTGAGGTAGAAAGGTATTTGGACATGCAGAAAAAACTGTAAATAGCACAAAGTTTCAATCCATATCTGCTCGCGGGGACAGCGCAGGCTGACATGGTTTTTTTTTTTTTTTATTAGACCCCTTTTTCACAGAGCATGGCTCACATAAGCTTGACCACGTTTGATTCACTAGAATTCACTAGAACTCAGAAATATATTTTAATCACAAAAACTTCCTTGTTTTAAGTGTAATATAGTCATTACGAATTTTCTTGATTTACACACGTTGAGATAAAATGTCTGACATCATTATTATAGAAGCGTTATGTGACGTCATTTGTTGAAACATTGTATTCTTGCATGTTATTCCGAAAACATCGTTCGTTACATATTTCCTGATAAATTCAAATGAGCCATGCTCTGGCAAAAGGGGGCTTAATGCATCTCTGTAATGTATTATACCAAGCAAGTCATCACACAATTATGGATCCATAAAAGTTGCTTTTTTTAAGTAATCGACTAAATCACGAGGTAAACTCGTCGTTGAACATACAGAAAATTGGCCAATAACGAAAGGTTTCGGCCCAGGTTAGCCTGCTTGGATTGCGTAGGCTGACCTGGGTCAATACTTTTCGCAGATGCATTAAGCCCCCTTTTTACTAGAGCATGGCTCAAGTGTGAATTGATGGTTGTGGAAAAGATAATGTTTTTATTATTGTTAGATTTAACCCTTTACCATATGGCAAAATTCTTGACTGATCCAATTTGAAAGCATTTGCAGACGACAAAATAAATGTTACTAAAATGATGATTTCTGCCTTTGATAGGTTAGAAAACATTGTGGAAAAAGGAGAAAATGCTCGTTACCAGCATTTTCTCCTTTTCCCACAATGTTTTCAAAAGGCTTCTTTCTCAGGGGCGTCAAAAGTTGGCATTGTGTGGTAAAGGGTTAAGATCAAGTCGACTTCTTTGGAACTATTTTTAAGCTCCGAACGTGCAGCTATGCCAAAGCAGTGAGTCGGTCCTGTGCATGAATGAGTAGGTTTCTCATAGAGATCTAACGAATTTTCCAGTAATTCTTGATGTACAGTTATAATGTAGATCTACAGTTATGCTAAAAAGAATCCGACAATCGTCAAGAGAAAATGTTGTTTGAAAGCTCGCCAAAGGGTCCCTAAACAACATATTTTCCTGGACTAGTTTAATTCAAAGGCCAACTTTTGTCAGATCTTATATATCTTAAAGGTTGGAATAAACAAGCGGATGATATGTAGATCCAAGATCAGACTGCACGTTCTGTGCAGTCTGATCTTGATCTATGGTATCCGCACTGAAAGCGCGTGTTTTCACCTGTACGAAATGGATAGATCTAAATGCTGACCAAGAGCTTTGAAGTTCACCATCGATTGAAAGGTATTGAACGTTGCAGACTTTTATGTCAGATATATTAATCTTATTGTTTGTAATTACAATACGGAAATTTGCCTGGTAATTGTTCCGCTCAGGTCCCGTGTCTCAACGCTTTCCCTAAAAACTCCGCGTTTTAAAGACTCTGAGAAGGAAGACTTTGGAAACATTGTGGGAAAAGGAGAAAATGCTAGACACCAACATTTTCTCGTTTTCCCACATTGTTTTCTGACCTTTGAAAGGCATATTCCATCATTTGAGCAACGTTCAATTTGGCATCTGCGAAAGCTCTAAATACATATGTGTCTAAGATTTTGACGTTTTGTAAAGAGTTAAAACACTGACGAGAAAAGGAGAAATTTTATCTGGTTATCAACAACTTCTCATTTTCTAACAATGTTTTCTTTCCTTTCAAAAAAAAAAAAAAAAAAAAATCCCGCAATTACAGCAACATTTGGTATGTAGTCTGCAACTGATTTGGATTTGGACCTGTCTCAATTTTTATCGTCTGGTGAAGAGTTAACTTGTTCCCCTTTTAGTGCCAATAAAATTACTAAACTTGGAAAATGCTTTTGGAAAAGGAACAATTTCTTCTAACAAGCAATCACGTGTTTTCTATATCAGACCAAATCTACACGTTTCTTTCCTTCAAATGTTTCCACTGTTTGTAATTTACAGATTTTGATTGGTGTAAATTCCGTCTGCAGAGTGAAAGGATCAATCCCAGAAATCTAATTACTCGTCAAACATCATTCATTTGATACATAGTGTGGACATTACTCTTTACCAGGCGAAAAAAAATTAGACTTGTCAAAATCAAAATGCTTTGAACCATGCTCTGTGAAAAGGGGGCTTAATGCATCTGCGAAAAGTATCGACCCAGGTCAGCCTGCGCAGTTCGCGCAGGCTGACCTGGGACGAAACTTTTCGCTATTGGTCAATTTTTTGTATGTCTAAGGACCAGTCTAACTTACGATTCAGTTGGTTGTGTAAAAAAGTGGCTATATGGCTATAGTTTTAGATGGCTTGATTGGTACAATGCATCGCGGAGATACATTTAACCCCCTTTTTGGCAGAGCATGACTCATTTGCATTAAATTAATTTGACGTGTTCATATGGGTGACAGCAGTCTAGAGGTAGAACGTCGGTCTCTCACATCAAAAATCCCGGGTTCGAACCCTGTTATGCATATGAGAGCGGTCAACCCTCAGGTACCGTTTCGCCTGTACAGTAAAGAGTAAACACCCTTTCCCAAATAAGACATTGTTGACTCTCCCAAATTAAAAGTGACCACAGATGACAAAGTAGAAACTGCTACAAATGATCTATAGTCCTGTGATAGAGTAGAAAATTTGAAGAAAATGGATAATATGCTGATACCCAGCATTTCATCCTTTTTTCCACAAAGTTTTCACACCTACCCAGGGTCTTTAAAACTCGGGATTGTACTGTAGGAAGTTTAATCAGAGAACTCTAATTACTCTTCAAATTTACTTTGCTTCGATACATAATGTGTTGATTCAACCCTCCACCTGACGACAAAATATTAGACTTGTCGAAATTAAACTTGTTTGTATGTGTTATGATGTTTAGCACCGATGTCAACATACCTGTAATTAGCTAGGCCGTTTTCATAACCCTTTCGTTCTCGTCTGCGTCGTCGTGTAAAAACTTTGACATTTTACAATATCTATGTTGTTACAATATCTATGTTGTTGATAACTTATTATCACAGGCCTTTGAAACTCTATTGGTCTATCACGGAACACCAAAATTTTCCTTGGTCGATCATTGCAGACAGGTGCATCGCCTGTATATCACTAATTACTCAGATTTTCTTTACACTGTTACTATAAATAAACTTAGTTACAGTTGCAGATAGCTTCACAAATGATTTTTCTCGTGTACCCTGACATTCGAAAGTTCCAAAAGGCTCTTGCGATCAAGCAATAGCTCTGATCTAAAAAAAAAAAATTAAAAATATTCTACATTTCCGGATCGCCATGCGCTGACGTCACAGAATTCATTATGACGCAGTGAATTATAACTCGAGTGAAAAGACGCCCCAAAGTTTTTGACCAATAAACGGTAAATACGAGTTTGAAAATATGCGAAATTGAAGATTAAAATCGTGATACAGGATTAGATGAAAAGATAGATTATAACAGACGAAATATTATTTCAATCATTTCATCAATATATCAACAAAATAATTTTAGATCTTTGTTTGAAAAAAATATTTTAGTTTTAGTCCGCTGCGGGATGATAAATTGTGTGACGTCAGCGCATGGCGATCCGGAAAATGTGGAAGCTTTTTAAAATGTTTTAGATCAGAGCTATTGCTTGATTGCAAGAGCCTTTTGGAACTTTTGAAGGTGATGGGTACACAAGATAAATCATTTGTGAACCCGTCTGCAACGATAACTAGGTTAAGTTTTCCGTTTTCGGTAAAATATTATCTGTGAAAGGGGAGAGGGGTAAAAATTTTCTTCGATTTCGTTGCACACCTTGTCCTTCTATATACAATATAGAGGCAGTCGCCAATGTGCTATTTATAGTAACGGTGTCCGCTCAGGAAAATTTTGTCATCCCGTCACTCCCGTGATAGATCAATGGAATTTCAGTGGCCTATGCTTATTATTGAAGACATTTGCTTCAAACCTGGACCAGTTGTTAATTATTAAAACAGGAAACTATACAACAGGGACAGGCAGCTATAAAAATATTTTTGAAATAGTTATGCCCTTTTTTCGACTTTGAATTTTCAAAAGACTTTGTTGTATGGGTACGACTATTTTCATCATGTAGCAGAAATGACTGACTACATTTTGTCATGTTGCAGCAAAAAAAAAAAAAAAAAAGGTCTGAAAACTTTTGGCATCATGCAGCAGAAATCACTGACGACTTTTTCCATCCTGCTGCAGAAAAAAACACTAACGACTGCTTTGGTCTTGGAGCAGAAAACATTTACGACTGCTTTGGTCTTGCAGCAGAAAACACTAACGACTACTTTGATCTTGCAACAGAAAACACTTGCGAATGCTTTTATCTTGTAGCAGAAATTTCTCGCCTGCTTTGATCTTATAATAACAGAAAACACTTACGACTACTATCGTCTTGAAGCAGGAATATTTACGCCTGCTTTAATCTTACATGCAGCAGAACACAACTACGACTACTTCGATCTTGCTACAGAAAACACTTAGGATTACTTTTTTTTTTATCTTGCGGCAGAAATCTCTTACGCCTGCTTTGATCTTGCAGCAGAAAACTTAATGACTGCTTTGACCTTGCAGCGGAAAACACTTATGACTGCTTTGATCTTGCAGCAGAAAAGTTTGATGACTGCTTTGACATTGCAGCAAAAAAGCACTTACGACTGCTTTGATCTCGCAGCAGAAAAGACTGAGGACTGCTTTGGTCTTGCATCAGAAAATACTTATGACTGCTTTGATCTTGCAGCAGAAAACACTTAAGATTGCTTTGATCTCGCAGCAGAAAAGACTGATGACTGCTTTGGTCTTGCATCAGAAAATACTTATGACTGCTTTGATCTTGCAGCAGAAAACTTTAATGACTGCTTTGATCTTGCAGCAGAAAACTTAATGACTGCTTTGACCTTGCAGCGGAAAACACTTATGACTGCTTTGACATTGCAGCAAAAAAACACTTACGACTGCTTTGATCTCGCAGCAGAAAAGACTGAGGACTGCTTTGGTCTTGCATCAGAAAATACTTTTGACTGTTTTGATCTTGCAGCAGAAAACACTTAAGATTGCTTTGATCTCGCAGCAGAAAAGACTGATGACTGCTTTGGTCTTGCATCAGAAAATACTTATGACTGCTTTGATCTTGCAGCAGAAAACTTTAATGACTGCTTTGATCTTGCAGCGGAAAACCTTAATGACTGCTTTGATCTCGCAGCAGAAAATACTGACGACTGCTTTGATCTTGCAGCAGAAAACAACTTAACGACTTTTTTCAAATTGCTGCATAAAATGAAAATGACCTTTCTCAGTTTGCAGCAGAAAGAACTGCACATGACCACTTCTTTTAAAACTGGAAAACTGTTTTCTGCTGCAACATGTAAAAAAGTCGTTAGTGTTTTCGCGCCAGGATAAAAAAAAAAGCGCCATTGCTTTTTGCTATAAACTGAAAGTTTTCTGCAAGATGGAAGAAAAGGTGTCACGTTGTTTTCCGCAGCAAAGAAATGGTTCGTTTTTTTCAGCTGCATGATGAAAAAAAAAGTGAGCTGTAGCTGTGATATGAATGAAGTATTGTTAAAGCAGTGAAAGACACGCTTCAAACTAACATTTTTTAATTATTATTTTGCAGATAACCGAAGATAGACTAACTGCGAATATTGAAGTGAACCGAAGATAGACTACCAACGAATACTGCAGTGAACCGTACATAGACTAAAACCGAATATTGTAGTGAACCGAACATAGACTAGCGACGCATATTGCAGTGAACCGAACATAGACTAACAGGGAATATTGCAGTGAATCGAACATAGACAACAGCGAAAATTGCAGCGAACCGACATAGACTAACAGCGAAAATGGCAGTGAAACGAACATAAACAACCATTATTAGTTGTTCTCATGAGGAAAGGCCAAGGTTACTTTATCACACACTTTCACTTTGCGGATGAAAATAATAAATCCAGCACAGGTTAACAAAATAAAACTTAAGATAGTGGACCGAACATGGCTACCTCTGTAGCATTAATTAAAGTCCTGAAGATAGCTATACTGATCGTATGTTTTGTATATGGAAGTTACGGATACACTAACATGTCTGATCTTGATCGACTAATTAAAGAGAAGCGGGCAGACTACAATATTTTACTCCGACCGAAATTCAACCAGTCAGAACCCTTGGTAATAAGAATGGCGTTTGATTTAATCGCTATTCGAGATTTCGACGAGGTTTTGGAGAAGTTTTCGGTAGTCGGAACTGTGTATATGATTTGGAAGGACGATAGAATGTCCTGGGACCCCGAAGAATATGGTGATCTGTATTCCTTTATTATCGAGCACCACGACTTTTGGACTCCTCCTTTTATTTTGGTCAATGCGTTTGAAAAGTTTGAGAAGGTCGGTAACGACGCCTTTTGGCCTATTAGATTCTACCATTCAGGCGATGTACTATACCAACCCGGTCAGGTGTTCACAACTACCTGTGCAGTGAATGTACAACTTTACCCCTGGGATATTCAGACCTGCGAACTACTTTTTACGGTTTGGGGTCATGTGCCTGAAGAAATAGTCCTTCATCCGTATGAAGGTTATGATGAGGTATCTCTTACTTACTTCAGTGATAATGGCGAATGGGATTTGGTGCACACGCGTGCAGAGAATATCGTCGAGAATTTGTTTCGTTTTCGGTTTACAATGAAACGTAAACCACTGTTTATAGTTGTCAATACCTTAATACCCATCATATTTATGTCTGCTTTGAACATTATGGCTTTTATTATCCCCATCGAGAGCGGTGAGAGAATTTCTTATTGTATAACAGTGTTGCTGGCAGTTGCTGTATTTCTGACTCTCATAAGCGAAACGTTGCCGAGATCGGCAACAACGATTGCCGTGCTATGCTATTATCTTGTGTGTGTTCTTGCACTCAGTATGCTTATCATCCTGGCCACGATCATTAGTATGAGATTTTATTTCAAAAACGAGAATGAAGAAGTGTCATCCTGCTGGAAAGCTTTTGTGAGATTTATTCGATGTTATAGCTGTCGACGGCCAAGGAAAAACCGCCGAAACGAACAGAAAACGCTCTCAAGTTCCAAATCAGAGAAGTCAGACTACATCATTTACCAAGGGAAAGGCAAGAAGGATCCATTTTTGGAAATTCCACGTAACGAGTTAAGTGTTGTGTCAGATATTGCACAGTCTATGGGTACCAACCGTTCTACAGTAATATCAGAGAGATCGACCACATTCCAGAAAGCCAATGGTCACTCCGGAATGCACGGGACGGTAGAAGCAATTCAAGTACAGGGGACCGATCGGGACTGTGAGACAATTACATGGAAAGACGTTAGCTCTACGTTCGACATTCTGTGTGGCATTCTAGCCATTACATGTCTCCTGGGGTTTACAGTCTTTTTCTTTGTTTATACTGTTACGATGTCTAATGAGGACGACAGTTAGTTAGTTAGTTAATGATCACTCATACGTCCCATTCAGCAAACCGATCGATCGAAATTAACCCTTTCCCAGACGACAAATTTTAGACTCTTCCAAACTGAAAGAGTTTGCAGACGAATATTTTAAATTTGATGAAAATGGCAGAAAGTTCTCCCAAAGGGTAGAAAACACTGTAGGAAAAGGAGAAATTGCTCATTACGAGCAATTTCTCCTTTTACCACAGTGCTTTCAAAAGATTTGTACTGCAGACCCGTAAAAACCAGGGCTTGTATAGGAAGGGTTAAATGACATTTCCGTTGATAAACAGTAACCTTTTAACGTGATTTGAATTTCGTTGTCAGTTTTCACTAGCGGATTGACAAACGTAAATAACTTGATTCACGGTCGTTGTTTAGATGAAGTTATGGAATCGACAGAGTTGTGACGAAGAATTTCAACCCTTAGGCTGCTAATCGCGACTCAGGGACCTTTGTGGACAGTGTAGATAAAGAACAAACTGCACAGAACGTGCAGTCTGATCTTGGTTCTACACTGTCCGATAATGAGATATATTTTCCCCGAAAACTACCTTTCAAATAACAAAATTTGAGTTTGTACTATCGGCTTGAAAGTTTCATTTCACTTATTTAGCACGAAAAGAGTAAGGAGCGCCATCTTGTTTAAGGTCACGTGACTGAAGGTAGTTCCAACAGAAACATGCTTGGTACAGGTGACGTTAGATAAAGTCACGGAATAGCTTTGTTGTGTGACTATTGCCACATCTGACCATCGGATCAAAAATACTCAAATTGTCAGTACACACTAACCTTTCTGATTAATCCTTTACCAAACTATCCCGTGTTTAAAGGACCCTGAAGAGGAAGGCTTTTGAAAACATTCTAAAAAATGGAGAAAATGCTGGTAACCAGCATTTTCTCCTTTTCCCAGAATGTTTTCTACCCGTTTTTAAGATCAAAGTTCGCCATTAATCCATGTTTAATTCATCGTCTGCAGATGTATGCACTTTGGACGAATCTAAAATGTCGTCATTTGGTAAAGAGTTAGATTTGGTAAAGAGTTCGATTACGACCAAGCTCCGCAGTTCAGAATAGTGGGTCCGTATTCATCAACCATTCTTAAGAACATTCCCAGTCTTATTCTCCAGAAATTTCTAGATTTTAATGAAACACAATATCTGAATGGCTAAACCAAGTGGTTTAGTCAATCAGATGCTGTGTTTTATTCAAATTTAGAAAATCGCCGGTTGGTGAATACGGACCCAGATCTGAAACCTAAGTACATTCAAACTTGTTTTAAATCTACACCAGGCGACAAATTTTTCATTCATATTGAAAACTCATTCATATTGAAAGCTTTTGCATACGACAAATTGAACACACTGGATATCAGTGTATTTTTGTTCCTTTTCCCACAATGTTTTTTTAAAGCTATTGCTCTACATGGTCGATAAACATGTGGCTGTTAGGTTGAGGTTAAGCAGGCACGCTTTGGAACCGGAAACAACTGACCGCTTCAGACAGGTTTGCTGCTTAAAACAGTTTAAATCGGATTCAAAATTAAAATGCCGAGATTTACGATATTGGTTGCCTTACCATTAAGGTTGAAGAGTTAACTGTTTACCAAGCGTCAAAATATTCCACTTGTTGAAGTTGAATGATTGATTGATTGATTGATTGTATGGTGTTTAACGCCGTTTTCAACATTATTTCAGTTATATCGCGGCGGCCAGTGCACCTATCCATGCTTTCCTGGAGTTTCTTTTACCAGTACTACGCACAATATTCTTTCCAAGCCACTGGCTGCTTTCCCACATAACCATTGTCGACGCAATGGTCAGCAGTGAGAGAGGAATGAATCCTGTCGCAATGACTATCATCAGTCCTCGGAAAGAAATTGGCCGAGCCGAGGATCGAACCAGCGACATGCTGTTCTCAAGTCCTGTACGCTACCGACTGAGCTACGGGTGCTCGGCTTGTTCAATTTGAAAGCATTTGCAGACAACAAATCAGACGTGACTCAAAAGATGAGATTTCTCTACAGCAAAAGAGTTAAGAAGATTGCGGGAAAAGGATAAAATGCTAGCTATAGGCCTATTTAGATAGTTTGCCGAGAATTAAAAGTTTTTGTGTTTTTTTTTTCTAAAAGATTTATGCTTCTAAATACATTTGAGCCATGCTCAGTCAAAAGGGTGCCTAATGCATCCTCGTGATGCGTTATACCAAGCAAGATATGACATTATTATCGATCCAGTAACCCTTATCCTGCTGAATAAAAGAAATGAAACTTTCAAGCCGATAGTATAAGCCCAAAATTTTCACGTTTCAAAGGGATTTTTGGAGGAAAGATATCTCCTCATCGGACAGTGTAGATCAAAGATCAGACTGCACGTTTTGTGCAGTCTGATCTTGATCTACGCTGTCCCCAAAAGGTCAGTGAGTCGCTATAAGCAGCCTAAGGGTTAAATCCAGTTTGTCTGACAATTGACTAGATATGGAGGTAGAAGCATGAAATTTACAAATAGCAAAAAATTTCAGCCCATGTCAGCCTGCGCGAATTGCGCAGGCTGACATGGGTTGAAACTTTTTGCAGAGGCATTAAGCCCCCCTTTTCACAGAGCATGACTTATTTAAATACACAGTGCAAAAGCGTTGTACCCCCTGGTTTTTTACCGGGTTTGATTTTCTGATGACTAGTAATTAGAATCCAGCTTTTGAATACACCTACAAACTATTATTTTGCCTCTGAAATGAACTGTACTGAGGTATACCTTGACCTTATGGCAGCGGCTACCGATCAAGCTGTTTCAACCCCTGGTGAGAGGTATGAGACGAAGACTGCAAGCTGCTATCCAAGCATTGGGCCGAAGTAGTCAATGTTGACGGATTGGATGTGCCCATTCCCTGCAGGTCACTTTTAAACCTTTCGTAAGTTTTTTTTTTTTTCCCACATTGTATTTCCAAGTTGGTACCAAAATTAAAACCTTCTTGTTATTCTAGAGTTCGAATTCAAGATCTAAGCAGAGAAATCCAACTTACCGTGAGACCAAGGGATACTTTAGTTCATTTCGTTTCATAGGCAAAGACTGGTTTGTTGGTGTATGCAGTAGCCGCATTCTAATTTCTACCCCATTTCAAATTATTCACGCCAGAAAATCAAACCCGGTAAAAAACACAGGAGGGTGCAACACTTTTTTGACTGTGTATATTTAAAAGCGTTGGTATTATTTATTTGTGTTTTACAAGAAATTTGATTCAAGGCAAAAAATATGAGCCATGCTCTGTGAAAAGGGGGCTTAATGCATCCGCGAAACGTATCGACCCAGGTCGAATTTGGAGAAGAACTTTATAAGCTTCAGCTTCCGTTCTGATCCATTTCTTCAGTATATGTGTAATATGATTATATTGTTTGCTGTAGATTGATACTGATGAATAAAATATGTTTAAACTAAGCTATAAGACTTGTTCAGCTCATTTGAACCAGTTTTAGATTTGTTGTCGTCAGATCATTTCAATTCGGAAGAGTCTAAAAGTTGTCCTTTGAACAAGGGTTAAATCACTTATGATATAGGCTTTGAAAGAATATCGAGAGAGGTGTTGGTGACGAAATATCGGGATAATATAAATGAGCCGTGCTCTGGCAAAAGGGGGCTTAATGCATCTCCGTAATCCATGATACCAAGCAAGTCAAAACATATTTATCCAAGGATCAATAAAATCCATTTTGTATAACAACCGACTGATTCATGAGGTACACTGGTCCTTTGACAGTTCGCGCAGGCTGACCTGGACCGAAACTATTCGCTATTGGTCAATTTTCTGTATGTCAAAGGACCAGTCTACTTCATGATTCAGTCTGTTCTTAAACAAGATTGAGTTTATGGATCTATAATTATGTGAGGTCTTGTTAGTAACATGGATCACGGAGATGCATTCAGCCCCTTTTGCCAGAGCATGACTTATATCTTTAAAGACCCATTCAAAGAGTGTCGATCCTACAGTTTTTGTCTGTACGCCATTTACCCTGCGCTATTGGCGAAAACCGGAACTTTTGTGGATGGAATAGATCAAGATTAGACTGCACAGAATGTGCAAAATGATCTTGAATCTATACCATCCGCTTGATTAATCAAGTCCATAGGACAAACATCTGTCTGAATTTCACGTGATTGTATTTAAGGCCGTCGAAAGAGGTTGAGTTCAAGTTCAAGTTCAAGTTCTTTATTCGTAAATAAAGGCCGCCGGCCCAAAATACATGTTACATGGTACAATAACTGTATTTACAAGAGTTGCGTACAAGCAATAAACGAGATTTAACTTCCACACACTTAACTCTTTTTCACACAATCTAGATTTTAAACAACCTTGAAACCGACCGTGTTTGAAAACATTGCTGAAAAGGAGAAAATGGTGGTGACCAGCATTCTCTCCTTTTCCAATGCTTTCCAACACATCAAAAATGAGGATTCATCATTTTATAGACAGTCGTCTGCAAATGCTTTCAATCTGGCCCAGTCCAAAATTTTTCCGTCTGGCAGAGAGTCAGCAAAGTTGTTGATAAAATATCAAAAGTGATACTATGACATAACAAATATTCAATCCTGCTGTCTTTATATATCATGAATACTGCAAGTATTAATGCTTTTTATTCAGGAAACGGACAAAGAATGTTTTGACAATGGTATGTGAATGCGAACCGTCATTTCTACCATGTCATTGAGTCAGTTGTTAAACAAAATGGATTTTTCGGATCCATAATTATATACATAGCTTGGTATAATCAAACTTCAAAATTCAAAATTCAAAACCTTGAATTCCGAAGCTTGACTATGCGCAATATAAAGGCCACCGGCCCAAAATCCATATTATATAATACAATAATGTTCAATACAACAAGAGTTACGTACAAGTAATAGATGAGATTTAACTTCTACACACATAACTCATTACAACCCAATCTCGACTTTAACGACCCTGAAAACAACTGTTCTTGAAAACATTGTTATAAAAGGAGAAAATGATGGTAATCATCATTCACTCCCTTTCCGGTGAATTCGACACCCTCAAAATGGGACATCATTACTTTATTGACAGTCAATTAGACGTCCGCAAATGCTTTCAATCTGGCCCAGTGTAGAATTTTCGTTTGGCAAAAAGTCAACAAAGTTGTTGATATATTAACAAAAGTGATACTTTAACATAGTAAATATACAATCCTGCTGTCTTTATATATCATGATAAATGCAATTAATAAAGCTGCTTTTCAAGAAACGGACAAGGAATGTTATTGACAAATATAGTTGAATTTGAACCGTCATTTTTACCATGTTATTGTGTCATTTGTTGAACAAAATGGATTTTTTGGATCCATAATTATATACATAGCTTGGTATAATAAAAATTCAAAATTCAAAATCCCAAAATAAAAACCTTGAATTTCGAAGCTTGACTATGCACAATATAATGGCCACCGGCCCAAAATAGATATTATATAATACAATAATGTTCAATACAACAAGAGTTGCGTACAAGTTTTTGGATCCATAATTAAATACATAGCTTGGTATAATCAAACTTCAAAATTCAAAATTCAAAATCTTGAATTTCGAGGCTTGACTATGCGCAATATAAAGGTCACCGGCCCAAAATCCATATTATATAATACAATAATGTTCAATACAACAAGAGTTACGTACAAGTAATAGATGAGATTTAACTTCTACACACATAACTCATTACAACCCAATCTCGACTTTAACGACCCTGAAAACAACTGTTCTTGAAAACATTATTATAAAAGTAGAAAATAGTGGTAATCATCTTTCTCTCCCTTTCCGGTGATTTCGACACATTCAAAATGAGACTTCCTTATTTCATTAATAGACAATTAGACATCTGCAAATGCTTTCAATCTGGCCCAGTGCAGGAATAAGGAATAAGGAATAATCAAACTTCAAAATTCAGGTTCTTTATGCGTATGATACAATAATGTTCAGTACAACAGAAGTTGAGTACAAGTAATGGATGTGATTTAACTACTCATTACAACACAATCTCGACTTTTAACGACTCTGAAAACAATTGTTTTTTGAAAACATTGTTATAAAAGGAGAAAATGATGGTAATCAGCATTCTCTTATATAATAACAAGAGTAATACTCTGACATCACAAATATACAATTTTATGTGTTTCAAGATTAACGAAAGCTCTTGTCTTTATATTTCATGATTTCTGCAATGAATAATGCTACTTTTTTAATAACTGTTATGCTTTCACTTTTCAATAATCTATAAAAGCTTTCCAAATTATTTCCACCGTGATACCACGAAAACAAAAGAGATTGCCTTTCGACATAGAATTGCTTACACTCAAAGAACACGTGATATTCATCTTCAGTTATAGAAATTTGTTCATTACAAAGACAATAAGTGCAAACACGATTATCCCTGTCAACATTGATATGTCTTCCGAGTTCAATATTCAATTAGTGGCTCGAACATCGAAATCTTGCGACATACCTTCTTAGATGAGGAGACATGTCCACGAAAAGATATCTCTCCGGATCTAACAAGGAGTGTATATTTTTATAGAGATCACATCGAGAAGAGCTATTTATAGACTCTTTTATAAGTTGTAAGGAACAATCACTATGTACAGGCTAAACCAATTTACATATCACACAGGGAACGGGAAGGGGATTAAGAATGTTGGTCGTAAAAACAGGCTTTTGAAAACACGGGAGAAAATTAGGACACAACAAATATATGCAGTTGCTTCTTTATTTTCTTTATTGATCTTATTTCCGAATTAAACCATGCACAAACCAAATATTCCATCTTTAAAAACCAGTAGGACAAAGAGTTCGAAAATATAATATCGCTTAAAATCACATTATTTCTTACGATATTTTCTTGATTAATATTACACCCCAACTCAACTTCGTACAAGCCTGACTTATTTGTGCAAAAGCGGTCATAACTTACAAGTGAGCTGTGACTTGGCCCTTAGGCTGCTAAGCTCGAAAATATAATATCGCTTAAAATCACATTATTTCTTACGATATTTTCTTGATTAATATTACACCCCAACTCAACTTCGTACAAGCCTGACTTATTTGTGCAAAAGCGGTCATAACTTACAAGTGAGCTGTGACTTGGTCCTTAGGCTGCTAAGCTCGACTCACTGACCGTTTGCGGACAGTGTAGCTCAAGATTAGATTGCACAGAACGTGTGACTTGACCCTTAAGCTGCTAAGCGTGACTTACTGACCTTTTGCGGACAGTGAAGATCAAGATCAGACTGCACAGAACGTGCAGTCTGATCTTTGATCTACACTGTCCGATAAGATGATATTTCCCCAAATTAATAAGTTTGATGAAACATTATTCGGCTTTTTACTATCGGCTTGAAAGTTTTATTTAACTTATTTAGCAGGATAAGGGTTAACTATATGATTAAACAATTACCTGTTCGTTTGCTGAATAAGCATATTATCACTTGCAGATGATTTTCTTTTATGTTTTGCTGCAGACTACTAGATTATATAATGGACGAAAGAAGGATTGCAAGTTACTAAAATAGTCTATCTCTCTGTACTTCTGGTACTTTGAATGTTAATGAATCGATTGAAATATTATACTGGTTCAATCTATATAAAAAAAAAAAGCTTGATCAAATTAAAAGCATGTGCAGACGACAAATTAAATGTGACTAATATTACTAGTATACAATTCGGCTTTAACTTGATTATCTGTAACCCTTTACCGCACAATGCCGCCTATTAACGACCTGGGAGAGAAGGTGTTTGAAAACATTGTGGGGAAAAGGAAAAAATGGCGGTAACCAGCATTTTCTACCCCATCAAGAGAAAATTACACCATTTGAGCAACATTGAAATTGTCGTCTGCAAATGCTTTCAATTTGGACAAGGCTAAAATTTTGTCGTCATTTAAAGGGTTAAGCACAGTGATTTCAAAAGCATTTTTCTCTCAGACCTTTAAAACACGGGATTGTTCGGAAAATGGCTGTGGTTGTCTGACCTCATTTCTGGGGCGCCAAATAAGCCAATTTTGCCGGAGACTGCTTTTAAAATGGAGTGACAAAAAGAACATTTTTTCGTTCTCAACAAAAGTTTATCTCTCCGTATTTTCATTGAACGTTAATCTATCGACCGAAATGTTAACCTATATCCTACTAAAGAAGTTACATGAAACTTTTGAGCCTAGAACAAAAACCAGAATAATTCTATTTCAAACTTATTTTTTGGAGTAAAATATCGGACTGTGTAGATCCAAGATCAGACTGCACGTTCTGTGCAGTCTGATCTTGATCTACACTGTCCGCAAAAGGTCAGTGAGTCGCGCTTAGCAGCCTAAGACTTAAACAGATATGAGGTTGTTGAGTTACGCCTTAGTGCGCCAAAATGAACCAATATGACAATTTAAAAATTCAAAATATTGTTATTTTAAGATTCCATTGCCCTAAATACCCCCATGCGACTGCGGACAGTGTAAATTAGAAATTGGATTCACATTATGCATAATCTGATCCTGATCTACATTGTCCGTAAAACGGGCACAAGGTACTTTAACATTGTGGCAAGTCAACAGTTATATACGTTTCGATGGAGACAGATGTCTTCTCACAGTACCCATAGATCCTCATGGAAGATACATTCCAAGAAGTTAGATATGTCATTTTGCAGCTGCATTCAATTGGACTGCCAATAAAAAAAACATAGCGCAAATTCGGAAGCTTTGACAGGGAAGATGGTATATGGCGTAGGTTGGTATACCGTAACCTAAGTATATGAAGTTGGTCAGCATTAACAAAGGCGTTTGAAGATATGTATTCTATAGGGTTATAATTAAGATCTAAAGAAGTGAGATTACCTAGAACATCTATATCTGATTTCTCTATCGTCGTTATCCTATTATGACGTAAGTAAAGAAATTTCAATGAGCGAAAATTTTTAACTGCATATGGAATTCTCGTAAAGTTATTGTAGACAAGTGAGAACGAATAAAGCGGCAAATGGGCTGGTAAAACGTCTGAGTCGATAAAAGTCAACTGATTTCTGTCCAAGTCGAATCTTATTAGTGACGGGAATGTCTTCAATAAATTGGCTGGAAAGTATCTGATACTATTGTTTCCCAGGTATAAATTGGTTAAAGATCGAATTTCCGCACAACAAGGTTCAAAAATTGTCCTGTCCCCATGTACGTTGGCATTATCGGTAAAAGTAAGTGATCGAATGTTATGTAACTGACAAATTGCAGCCGGAAGTTTCTCTAATTGCGTATACCTCATTGACAACGTCTGCAGTGTATTCTCAAACCCTTTGAATACGTCCAAATCTAAATGTGTTTCTTCAATATTTGTTAGATAAAGCTCTGAGAGCTTTTTGAGAAAGCCTAATTCAGTCGGCCATGTTGAAAATTGAGATAAATCAAGATAAAGCGTTGTTAAATGTCTTCCAAGATTTGCTAGAACACTCGCACTGGTTGCGAGACTTCTAATAGGATTACTAGACAGCTTCAAATACTCTAATTTAATGAGTGAAGCCACTGCTGAAGGAATGCTGGTCAAAAGGTTATTCTCTAAATCTAACTTAATAACATTTTCCTGTACTCCTGCGAAAGCATCGTAATCTATTGTACTTATCTTGTTGTCATACAAATTCAAGGACAACCTGGTGGTATTCGACAGACTGATGTTTCGAAAAGCATTGGTGGGGATTTTAGTAATGCCATTTCCTGTGATGAAAATGTCCAAATAGTTTTCTGTAATATTCGATTGTTTGAAAGTTGGCATAATTCCAGTATTTCCATATTGGCAACTGACTCGATGATTGCTGCACGTGCACGGTGGGGATGCAAAGCATTGTCCATCGAGAAGGAAACCAACTACACGATCAGGTTGTATCAATAGCACCGTCTACAACATTACAACATGTAAAAACTTAAGACACACATCATGATAAAGCTAACTAACCTAATCTCTCTCTCTCTCTCTCTCTATAAGCTCAGTACATAACGTGCAGGGCTTGAATCCAAGAGGTCGCTGGCTCGATTCAGAAATTTGGCCAATTTCTTTGCTAGTATTTATGATAGTCATTGCGACAGGATTCTTTCATCTCAACGCCGATCATTGTTTCGACGACGGTTATGTCGGAAAGCAGTCAGTGGCTTAGGAAGAAAACTGCGAAAAACTGGTAAAACAGACTTTGGGAAAAAAAAACTTCATTTAAATGCAAAAAATAATAGGGGAATAGTCGCAGGTGATTTTTTTTCTTCCTCCTCTTTCTTTCTTATAAAAAATGCAGTATCGGTTTGAATACTGATTGGGCCAGGCGAAATGTATGAAAGGGTCGGGACCTACATGTACCACCATTCTAATTTTTCATACAAAGAACATGAGTAGTGTCTGGGGCCAGAAATAATGGTCGGCCGTGTCAGCTACGGTACAGATTTAGGCCAAATGGATTTAGCTGCCAAATAAATAAATTCCCTTTTTTTGCGTGGGCCGTTGGGAAATCCACCTCCATTCTGTTTGATGAGGCATTTTATAAATCCTCTTTTAGGAAAGCAGTTTCGGATGGCGTAGATCAAGGATTAGGCTGCACAGAACGTGCAGTCTGATCTTGGTCTACATCGACCGCAATAGCCAATAAGTCAGCATTTAGTGAAGAAAGAATTAAATTAGACTTGCAACTTACCAAGACTTTCAGAATTACAACCGACATGACCGTAACAGACTGTAAGGCTGTTTGGAGCCGAACTGGAACCGAATTACCCGTAAGAAAGTTGGATTTCTCCCGAAGGTCTGAAATTCAATTTCATTTGTTCATTTGCTTGGAGTAGAAACAAACCCAAAGAAACAATTCTGAGACTGGTAGCTCAGTCGATAACGTACAGAACTTAAAACCAAAAGGTCGCTAGTTCGATTCATAGCTCGACCAAACTTCTGAAAATTATTGAAAGTCATTAAACACTGGATGCAAGTAGATTATAAAATGGGGGTACTGACACAAATCACCATATCACCACCACAGAAATCCCACCCCCACAGAAATCCCACCCCCACCAAAATCTCACCATCAAAAATCACCATCCCATCCTTGCCAAATAACCATAATATAGTATAATTTTTATATTCGATCGATCTGTGCCAAAAATGCGTGACATTTCAAAAAAAATCCAAAGAAATCTATAATTATAAAACCCACAAAGGTTTATAATTTTTATTAAAAAAACAAAATTGAAAAATGGCTTAAGAAATAATAATTTATAATAAAAATGAGTATGAATTATATTAAATCGAGAGAGCTTTGTGAAGAAAAGCTTTCACTAAATTTAAACAAAACATATACAAACCCAACATATAATTACACTATAATACCACTTGAGTATGAATACTCTACCGGTAAAAAAGGGCCACTATGTATATATACTCCACCTTTTTTTTCATATGGTGTTAATATTTATGAAGATAAAAAACAAAAAAACCCAACTAGCTATGGCTTATCTTTAGTTTATTTTTATAACCAACAAGAACCTACCAGAAAAGAAAAAGAATTTAAAGAAGATATGGAGAAGTTAACGAACTTTTTTCGAAATCAAAAAGCAAAAGAGTTAAAAAAAAAAAAAAAAAAAAAAAATAGAAAT
Source organism: Tridacna gigas (assembly GCA_945859785.2). Lineage (NCBI taxonomy): Eukaryota > Metazoa > Mollusca > Bivalvia > Cardiida > Cardiidae > Tridacna > Tridacna gigas. The sequence goes on from OX244038.2 coordinate 56,706,194, forward strand.
CTTAGCGAAATTGAAATTTTAAAAAATAATGATGAAAAGTCACCTCAATTTTATCCAAAGCTTTTAGTTACAAAAGACAGTAATGGTAAAGTGTTGCCTGCTCTACTTGTATGGTTTGTCACAAAATTACTTCAATGTTTCTGGTCACATCGAACTTGTAGGGCACGAGATGAAAGTAGAAGACAGGAACAAAAGTTTGTAATACAATTCTCCTTTTACTTCTGCTCAAGAGCCAGATATCAGAGCACATGTATCTGCAATACAATGATACAAAACATTTTAAGTACAAGTTTAAAACCATAAAAAACTAGGCTCCTGAAATACAAATTATAAATATAAAACTAATTCTAAATGAAATACTGTTGCAAATGACTTTCATAAACTTGCTCAGGCTATAACAACTATAACTTCCAGTTCTAGCTCTGTATGAAAGTACTGGTTGTAAACTGAAATGCATGTAACAAGAAATCTTACAAGCAAGGTACACATAAAACATATTGTAAATAAATACACATTTCGAACTCAGCAATTTGTGGAATTGCTACAGCGCACTCTACATGGCCTGTCACCACACACACACTCTGTGTAGGGACTGTTAGAAACCGTTAAGCTGTAATAAAAGTGCAACAAATTCAATAACTTGTAACCACGTTTAGTGAGAACATGACAAAACTTTGGTCAGTCACATTATGCCGCCATTTCAAATGTCGAGCGAAAAATGAAAACAATTCCAAACAATAACAAAGCCGAAAAGAGCATAAATACAGAAAGTCAGCGTATTGCAACTAAAACCTAGCGTATGGAAGTTTTCACCTACGTGAACAAACATCTGTTTAAACTTCAGTAAATGACCAAATATATTCTTCTTTAAGACAAAGACGACTGTCTTGCTCGCCCTCTGAACTTGTTCTGCACAGGAGGCACGTGAATCTGATGCAAGGTTCAAAAGGGTCTTTACTAACAAAATGGATTTTAAATACAGGAAAGGAATAAATGGTATCACACCACTACATTGGTAAAAAGAGCACTCGGCTACAAAAGTTATAATAAATACCGATTTTTTTTTAAAAAATGAAGAAGTAGATCCTCTTTTTATATACAAAAACCCCTTGTAAAGTGGTTTGCGTTTTAAAAATAGAAGGAATTTTTTATAATCAAATAACTGAAATAATACAAATTAAAGTTACATCAGTAACAGTAACAGAAAAAAAATGTTTCCCCACCTCAAAAGGAAAGTTACCTAGTGTTTTAGATATAGACTCAAGCTCTGATGAAGAGGAGGAAGAAAATAATTAAACCAAAAATAAATTTTGATATTTTTAACCTAGCTAAATAATGTTGAAAAACGTTAAACTAGCTTAAGAATCACCTTTAACTCCGTTTTCTATACCTTAACATAAGAGAAAGTATAGATGAAGTAAGGTGAGTCATGACACTACCATGATATAAACCATTTTTTCATACCTCCTCATCGAAAACGAAAGAGGAAGTATTATTTAGTACACAACCCTATAGCTTTCACTTAACACACCAAAAACCGAAAATGGTAGTATATAATGATATCAACAAACATTTTTACCCTGTTTTTTTTAACTCTTTCGGCGCCAAATAAATAAACTCGACTTCTTTCGGCGGCTGTAAATGCAATCCACAGAGACCCAGAAAGATTTTTATCGCATGGGCTTGACTAATTAAGCGGACGGCACAGATCAAAGATCAGACTGCACGTTCTGTGCAGTCTGATCTTGATCTGTTCCGTCCGCAAAAGTCCCTGTTTTCGCCTATGGCGCTGAAAGGGTTAAAAAAATGTTTAACGCGTACAATAACTGTATAAAATACTTAATCTGTTTTTTTAAACAGCAGCCTTACAACATTGTGTTTTTAATGTGTAAGGATGTATTGATACGGTAATAACTTACGAGCTGTTAGGCCTCGCCAGAGGTTAGCATTTTATGTTAGTGTTTGGTATTAACTTACGGGATGTTAGGCCTCGCCAGAGCTTGCCATTTTTTGGTATTAACTTACGAGCTGTTAGGCCTCGCCAGCGGTTACCATTTGTGTTAGTAATAACATTCTTACAAAAGTTAAAATACAACAAGAAAGTAAGACCGCTTTATTATCATAAATAAAAATCATATTGTATACAATTATCATATACATTTAATTTTTTAGAAAAAAACAAAGCAAAAAAATTATTAATATCATAATATACTACCATCATCCTCAAAAGTCCAGTCTAAAGTGATATTATATGAGTTATACACATTGCGAAATATTAGACAAAGTTGTGAAATACTATGTCACGTGATCTTGGTGTGGGAGTACCTGATCCTGTTTTAAATATTTAACCCTTTACCGGGTTAAATATTTTTTTTACAAGTCCAACTCTATCAGTATTGTCACATACGCGTTTTTCGCGTTGGTGTTGGTGGACCTAGCTATAAAGTTTATAGTGTCGCATTGTTTTACTTCTAGAGGCTGAGGAAAAGCTATGCAACTACAACCTTTTCCTTTCTTTTTCACCATGGAGTAGTCGATCTTTTCGACTCCGTTTACGACTATGTTAACTTTTGCCTCTTCTTTTAGGATATTACCGACTTTAACGACCCTTAAAGATCCCCTTATAATTCTGCCCGGAGCTGCCATGCAATAGCCTTCTAGTTCGTAATTTATTCCAGCGCTTCCATTACCGAAAGAAAACTCGTAATTACCGTCTTCAAATCCTCCTTGTTCCTCAGCACACACGCTTATAATGGGTTTAGGGCCTATGAGAGAAGGGAGCGATAATTTTTCATCCACGTAGGATTTTGTTACTAAATCTCCCTCATCTTCCGGGGGTGCCGCGTTTTTAAGAGAAAAACCGCGGAGATTTATGTTAGCTACCGCTGAGAAACTCCCATCTGGATTTTTTCTGATAGCTCCGCCGTTATCGACGTAATTTTTATTGGCGGCGGCGTCACGGTCTACGGGATTCGGTAATCGAGTGATCACTCATGTCTATTTCGCCGGCCATTGAAAAAGATTCGTCTTGGTTTTTTGTCAAGGCTTTTTCACCCGCGATAGCCGCCTCAACGATGGTATCTACGTAAAACTTATTTGCGGCTTGTTGGTTTTCTAAAGGCGTTCCGACGTTGGAAATTCTCCACCCACACATAGAAATGTCACCACCTGCTATATACCCTCCAGGTCCGTAAACAAAGGCTCGATTGGCAACATCTACGTATTTTTTAGTTGCAACGTCTTGTGGGTCTGCGGGATCTATAAGATTCGTTAAAGTATACTCCCGCATATTTATATCTGCAACAGCGGAAAAAGTGCCGTCTTGTTGCTGTACTATTGCTTTGCCACTCCTATCCACATAACTTTTAGTAGCAGCTTCATTCGGTTCTGTTGGCGAATCAAGATTTTTTATTTTATTAAAACCCATGTTTAAATACCCTGTCATATGGTATCCTCCGTTTTCATCAAACAGCCCTAAGTTGCTGTCAACATAATTCTTAGTCGCGACGTCTTGAGGATTTACCGGATTACTAACCCTCGTTAATGTATTACCGGCCATATTTATAGAACCGGTAACGGCGGTTGTTCCATCTTTACGTAAAAAATTATTACTTATGTAAGCGAGTGACACACCATCACCGCTTGTTTTAACATCATCCATTCTTCCAAATTTATCAACGGGCATTTTTTTTATTGCTAAAAATGTTTATTTAACACTTTTTGAAATTTATTACCCAAACCCAGCTCTTTAAGAATGTATAAACATAAATAACCACGAAATACTTGACCAGCTTGTTGTAATTGATCACTATTGTAATGTATTGGACTTTTTAGGTACTCTTGAATTTCAATAGGTGGTTGTATACCATAACTGTCAAAGTAAATTTTAGTTTTACCGTTTTTATACCAACCAACCCAATGTGTACCAGACCCGCTCGTGTCATCAAGATTTAGTATACCGCATTCCTTTTTTCTACACTTTTTTGGTAGAGTGTTTCGTAAAAATACTCCCCTAAAAGAAGGAATCTTTAATCTTTTTGCTGCATCTTCTAGTTCTAGGTTGTTTAACGGTCTGTTTGGTAAAATTATGTTTTCAATTGCAATATCTAGCATTTTTTTTTTATATACTGAAATATTTATAATGTCTTTATTATCAACCCATGAATTAAACTCATCAGAATAACCTTCCACTTTACTAGAGATTTCTTGTTTCCCTTTTTAATAACCTTTTCTATCCTATACAACTCTTGACTAGTTTTTTGCAGCTCGGGTTCATAAAAGGTACTTTTTATTTCTTCCCCATTAAGATCTACAATTTTATATGTTACAGGTGATGTATGTTTTACTTCAGAAACTGTAAAAACCTCTTCAGTCCATCTGGTGGTATAACCTTTCTCAAAAGTCTTTTTCTTTTTAGTTATCCTTACTTTGTCTCCAACGGAAAACTTTATATCTTTTATTTCGAGACGATCGGGCTAAAGATTTCTCCAAACTTTGGTTTCATTTTCTTTTTTACTAGAATTTACTGGTTTCATCTTAATGGAAGAATGTCTCGTGTTATTATATTTTTTAACGAGATCTGGTAAAACGTCAATGTAAACGTTTGTGGTGTTAGTAGAAAAATACTTCCACATTTTTTCTTTCATTGTTCTAATCCATCTCTCAACCACGCTAGATCTTTCCTCATTTTCAGTGGAATACTATTCAATCAAGTCTTTAACATCTTTGTTATAAAACTCTTTACCCTTATCCACCCATATTTTATCTGGTTTTCTCTCCTTAAAAAATACTCTTTAATGCTATAACAACAGATCTCCCTGTTTTGTCTTTTAATGGTACCAACCAACCGTATTTGGAAAAGATGCCAATGACAGCGAGAAGATATTTTACACCACGATTAAATTTAGAAAATGCTTGCATGTCTACTAAATCCGCAGCCCATATCCTATCAATGCCGTTTACTCTAACTCTCCTTTTCTTAAATTTTCTTTTTACGGGTTTGTGTAATTCTTCCGATAAATTTATCATGCTGAATTTTTTTTTTTTTTTTTTTTTAACCCCCATTCCAAATTTCATTTTTGTTCCAATAAGTTTACTAACGACGGACTTATCTATTTTTGCTCTAATAGTAGGTTTGTAAATACATGTACCTTCTAACTCTGTTAACAAATTTTTATCACACACTGCGTTTCTAACTTTAGTAGTAGGATTTTGTAAATAGCAAACATCGTGATGGTATGCAGCTTTGTCAACACGGTTTATTGGTTTTCTCCAATCCTTTGGTGTTAAATCTGGGTTGAGTCTTTTTTTTTTTTTTTAAATTTAGTGCCGGGTCCCGTGAAATTGTGCCCAGGAAGATGCATTTCAAAAGGCAAATTATTTATAGCTTTATTTAGCAATGATCCACCTTTTTTGTACTTCTGAATCCAATTGTGGATTTACATCCTGTGCGTTAACAAACTGTGTTTTAGTTGTTCCACACACCGCACATTTTCAACGTTTGATATTTATTCAATTTTTAGTAACAACATATTCTATGTTGGTTGTATCGGTAACTTTTTTACATTTAACACAATATATTTTTTATAAAAATTAAAAAAAACTTATATAAAAATGGATATTGTAAATTTATCATGGAACGAAGTAGTATCAAAGAGATTTAATCACCCTCTTTTACCAAAAAGTATTAGAGGGTTAATCGTAGGTAAATCAGAATGTGGTAAAACCACTCTTTTACTTAACCTTCTGCTAAGACCGGGTTGGCTTGACTACAACGAGTTGTGTGTTTTTTGGAAAAAAGTCTCTTTCAACCAGAATATCGCATACTTAAAAAAGCTTTTGAAGAAAGACTACCAAAAGAGGGTATTTTAAGGTTGTTTAATATGCGAGATGAGGTACGGGATTTAAATGTTTCTCCAACAGTTTTGGTTGAAGAATGGGTAAAAACGATTAAAAATAAATCAGATATAAAGTGTATTTTTTAGCTCCACTGGCCGAAGGCCAGCGGCCTTATGTCATGGCCCGGTGTCCGTCGTACATCCGTGCGTCCGTGCGTCAGTCCGTCCGTTCGTCCGTGCGTCCGTCCGTCCGTCCGTGCGTTAACTTTTATTTCAAACATCTTCTTCTCAGAAACTACCCATCCAATTTTCATGAAACTTCACAGAAATGATCCTGCCATGGTCCTCTTTAGAATTTCTTGAAAGAATTTGATTCCTTCAAAAACTCTGGTTGCCATGGCAACAAAACTGAAAAATATTGGAAATCTTTAAAAAGCTTCTTGTCTGAAACCATAACGCATAGGGCTACCAAATTTGGCATGTAGCTTTATGTAGTAGACCTCTATCATATTTCTTCAAATTATAGCCCTGGGGTCAAAATTGGCTCTGCCCCAGGGGTCAGAAGTTTTACATAGGCTTATATCGAGAAAACTTTAAAAATCTTCCTGTACCTAGCCATTAGGCCTAGAGCTACTAAATTTTGCATGTAGCTATATCTAGTGGGCCTCTACCAAGCGGGCCAAAAGTTTAGCCCTGGGGTCAAAATTGGCCCTGCCGCAGGGGTCACAAGTTTTACATGGGCTTACATAGTGACAACTTAAGAAATCTTCCTGTACCTAGCCATAAGGCCTAGAGCTACCAAATTTTGCGTTTAGCTTGATCTAGTGGGGGTCTACCAAAAGTGCCCAAATTACAGTCCTGGGGTCATTTTGGCCTCATGCTGGGGGGTGGGGGGGAGGTTCACAAGATTTACATGGGCTTACATAGGAAAACTTTTCAATTTTGGTGTACATAGCCATAAGGCTTAGTAATACCAAATTTTGCATAATTATAGCATTATCTAATGGACAACTACAAAGAGGGCCCAAGTTACAGCCCTAGGATCAAGTTTGGCCCTGCACCAGGGGTCACAAGTTTTACATGGGTTTATGGAGTGAAAACTTCAGAAACCGTCTTGTTACTAGCCATAAGGCCAAGAACTCCCAAATTTGGCATGTTATTCTTCTAATACACATATTACCCATTTAGTCCGACTGTAGCCCTGGGGTCAAAGTTTTATAAGGGCTTGTATAGTGAAGACTTCTCGACAATCTTCTTGTTTCTAACCATAAAGCATAGGACTAACAAATTTGGCATGTTTTGAGCCTTGGGATCAAAATTTGTCCCACTCCAGGGTTCACAAATTTTAGATAGGCTTACATTGTGAAAACTTAAGATATCTTCTTTTATCCTTACTGTAAGGCCTAGGGCTATAAAAATTTGGCATGCCGATTCATATTGTAGACTTCTACCAAGATTGTTCCATCTTTTTCATTTAAACCACCCTTCCAATTTTGACCAAACTTTACAGATATCATCTTGCCATGATGTTCTTCAGAATTGTAATGTTACTGGGCTCATAACATTAATAATAATACATGTAGAGTTCCATCAAACTGCATTATAGTTAATCAACAACACAAGATGTGACGGTTAATTATTTAATATACAAGAAGTAAAGGAACAGTTTAACGGTACACAATAATCTACATAATGACTGAAGGGAAAGACAAGGACTCTGTCCAGTGAGGGCTAATATAGCTGGGCTTCACTGCAGGCTAGGTGTATCTATTTTTAGACTCATTCATAATGTTACAAGAATGTCTTCAAAGAATTAAGTCCTGTTAAAAGCTATGGTTGCTATGGCGACAAAACTGAAAAGTATTGAAAAACCTTTAAAAATCTTTTCCAAAAGCTTGTATTTACTAACGTCATTGTAGCTCATGAAAAAGATACTGCTTTTTAGCTACACAGGCCTAAGGCCATCAAGCTTATCGTCTCTGAAACTGCTTCACCCAATAAGTTACAAGCTTTACATAGGCTAATATAGTGAGAACTTAAAAGGTCTTCTTGTTCCTTACCTTGAGTTACAGCTGTAATATTGTATGAGTGTAACCTAAATAACCTCTTCCAAAATTATTCAAGTTATGTCAAAATTAGTCCTATCTCATGGGTCATAAACATGTGCTTATAGCATGAAAATTCAAAAAATCTTTTTGCTCCTAACTGCAAACCCAAGGGCTACCAAATCTGGATCACTTTTGACTTTTTTTTTAAATTAGCCTTGCATCAGGGGTCTTATGTTTTACAGAGGGTTCATATGGACGAAACTTGAAAATCACCTTATTTATAACCATACAGCATAGACTTGTATCATTTTGGCATGTGGCTTTATCTTGTAGACCTCTACCAGGGTTCAAGTAATTATAGCTCTGGGATCAAAAATAGCTTTGCCCTGCGGGTCTCAACTTTCACATGGGCTTTTACAGAGAAAACTTTGTAAGTCTTCATTTTGAAACCATTCGTGGAAGACATAGTAATGTTGACTGCTTTTACCTCTCACAAAACTATTTTAGGTTACCAAGGCAAACTATTAGAGAAAATGCAAATTTTATTTGTCTTTTCCCACAAGACCTAAAAAACATTAATCATATTTTTAATGATCATGTAAGTGAAGATATGTCTAAGGATGAGTTTAGAAGATTTTGTTATAAGTCGTGGGAAAAACCACATGGTTTTGTTATCATTGATTTAACTAGTAAAAAACATGATGGAAAGTACAGAAACGGCTTTGACAACTTTTATATACCTAAGTCAGTATAAAAAAAAATAAATTTATTGTATTTTCGTAAAATAAAATAAAATAAGATGAATAATATTAATGATTTATTCGAATTTGGATATAATTTAAATGGTTTAAATATAAATGAGGTTATAGACATAGATATATATATATGTATGTAATTACATATATATATTTTATTTTTTTTATTTTTATTTCCATTCTAATATCATTTTCTCAGCATCTTTTTCATTTTCAGCTTTATCTATATCTACTAAATATTTACAAGCTTTTTCTAACTTTTCAGGTATAAACCTATACTGATATTCAACCTTAAAGTTTGTTCCTAGAAGTTTGGGTTCTTTTTTAATAAACGTATAATATTCATATTCAATACACAACATCATCTTATAAGATCTTAAACACCCTATTGAATCATACACACTACCAAGCTGATAACACACATCTAGACCATAAAATTCGCTTTCAAATATTTTTTTCAAATTCTCTATCTCCTTCATCATATAAAGTAAATTTAAATTTCATCTGTAATTTTACATCTTTTTTCCTATCTTTCAATAAACATAAAAAGTTTTGACCATAATGAGTTTTATGCCACATGAGGTTATAGACATATTGATTTTCTTGGATGAAGAAGTTCCGCATAGTCATTAATAAATAACCGTAATCTACACTCAGGATACCAATTAAAAACACTGTAACCATACGCACGTTCTATTTCTTCTTCATATAAAATTTTACCGTATGTTTTTTCTCACAGGATATATACATTCCTCATTTTTATTATAAGTTTTTTTTATCATTATTTTTCTCAGCTAAACTTTTTAATGTTTTTTTTATCCATTCCTGTATGTTTCTCTCCTTTTAGTAAAAGATGTGAAGTTATAAATTACAGGTTCTCTCCAGAACCATACAATCATATATTTTTTAACTTCCTCTTCCATTTTAACTTCCTCTTCCATTTTATAGTTTTTTTTTTTTAAATCAATATATGTATTGCTCATTACTATGATTATTTACTTAAAAAAAGCATAATATATTTTTAGCTTGAGTTGCCTAATACCAAAATTGTATAAGGAACTAAAGTAATATGTATGATAAAAAACAAGAGCAGACTATTTCTTATTAGCTCAATATGGGTGTATGAAGTTTAATGATTCTTTAGAAAATAAAAAAAAAATGAATTTATTGTATTTTTCACACACCTAAATAATATTTTCAGTAAATAAAATGGAAGATCTTTTAAAACAGATTGCAAAAAATACAGACCACAAAACATCATTTCAAATTATAGTAACCGACAACAAAACACGTTTTAAAACGAGGTTTAATCCACCAATTCAACTGGAAAAGGATAAAAAATATGAAATAGCTTTAGTAAACCTTGAAACTTACTACTCTTTTCCAAACATTGATGCAACAAACAACATCTTTATTTATTCTCCAGACAATGGTGCTTCATGGATTAAAATTGAAATACCAGAAGGAAGTTATGACCTTATAGACATTAATGATACCATTCATCAGGAAATGAGGAAAAACAGGCACTATGATGTATCCAATGATGAATATTACATTAACATTTCAGCAAACACTAATACTCTAAAGTCTATTCTTACCCTTGAAAACGGTTATCAAGTAGATTTTAACCATCCAAGCTCCATTTCTACAGTATTAGGATTTACTCACGCAAAATAGACACAAGGGTTTCATGAGTCGGAGAATGTTGTAAACATTCTCAGTATAAACAGTCTGTTCGTTAACATTGATATTATCTCAGGAAGCTATGTTAATGGTTCAACGCAAAACACGATCTACTCTTTTTTCCCCAATGTTTCTCCTGGATATAAGATAATTGAGTCGCCAGTTAATTTAGTATATTTGCCAATAACAATGAATGAAATACACAACCTAGAGGTAAAAATTACAGACCAAAATGGAACTTTACTAAATCTTAGCGGTGAAAATCTAACAATCAGATTTCATATTAGAGAAGCGAGATAAATAAAAATAATATATATATATATAAAATGACACGTTACACAAACGTTAAAGTTAATATATCAGAAGGGCAAAAGCAAAAGCTTCAATCTGCTGTTAAAGGTGGATGCCCAGTAAGTATTCGTTTAGGTCATGAGGATTTAAAAGGTAATGATATTATAGCAATTACTAATTCACAAGCAAATAAAATGGCTAAAGCCTATGAAAATGGTAAGGGTATAACAATTAGAATGAGTGCTAAACAACTTAAACATAATATGAAAATAGAGGGAGATTTTCTCGGAATGTTGGCTGGATTGGCTGCGAGAGCTTTGCCAATGATCGCAAAAACCGTTTTACCGGCTTTAGGTGTTGGTGCTCTTTCTGGATTAGCCTCATCAGGAGTACAAAAAGCATTGGGGTCAGGTCTTTACCTTAAAAAAGGAGGATGTGTTTGCCAGTTAGAAACTGATCGAAAAGGGCTTTATTTAGGACCAGCTAAAGGATTAGAGTCTGTCGGTGATGGTTTGTATTTAAAACAAGGTGGAAAGTTTTACAAAGGAAAAGGACTTCTTTTAGGACCTAATAGTCCTTTTGCTAATATACCTATTTTAGGAGCTATATTGTAATGTTATAGATAATAATATTTAAATATTATTTATAACAAAATAAATGAGTGTTTATAAATTTGGTGTAAAACCTAAGATTACTCAACCAAAAACAATTTATTGGCGTCCATTGCAAGGTGTAAAACATCCACCTCGAAAAGTAAATACGGTAACCTGGGAAATTTTCAGTCAAGAAAAGATTACACTAAAGCCTAATGAAGCAAAACAAATACTATTAGGCTTTGGGTTTATGATGACTAAAGAAGTTGTTTTAATCTCATTAGCATACTCTTTGAAATTTAAGCGGTGTAGTTTACAAAATGAGGTTATCCTTGAAGATACCGTGGATATTATAATTACTATAACGAACAACTCTAACAAAAATGTAACAACTGAGGAGAACGAGTTTTTGTGCCTCGTTTATTACACGATTTAGTAGCTTTGTTAAAAAAAATATCATTTTAATAAAAAATGGAGATGAAAGAGAATATTTATCCAAAATTACCACCTTCAGCCCCAGCTATTGAAATGATGCCCCTAGATGACAATAGTCATTCATACGGTTTCTTGAGAGTGAAATTCAAAAAAGAGATGCATTAGCAAAGAAATACTTTAGAGCAGCAAGAATCGTTGATAATATTGATACGGTTCTCATTACTGTTGCTATGGCATCAGGAGCTGGTGGAATAGGACTGTTATCAATAATTGTAGCTTTACCAGCTGTCATTGTGATGGAATCAGCAGCATTGGCTACTGGTTTACTGAGTATTATAGGTAAGTATAGTGTAAGAGTAACAACCAGTAAAGCTGAGAAACATCTAAAGTTTAAGATGATAGCTGATGCTAAGTTGGATACGATATCTACTCATATATCAAAAGCTTTGATTGATAATCATATATCAGATGATGAGTTTAAGATGATTAAGGAAGAGTTGGAGAAGTATAAGACTATGAAAAGTGAGATAAGAACAAAGATGAAGAAGAAGATAAGAGCTGATAATGAAGAATCATTGATTGAGAAAGGGAGGCAAGAAGCGCGTAAGTCCTTTTGGAAGTTGGTTGAAAAGAATCATGGGGGTCCCTTAGAGTATTAAATGTCCAAGTTGGCAATGTAGTTTTTCATGTGAGATTAGCAATAACCAATGTGATGGTTAAAACTTTATACTATAATTAACCCCAGGTAACTACCTTGCTAAAAAGCTATGTTAAAGACTATGATAAAAACTATGTTGAAAACTATGTTGAAAACTGTGATAAAAACTGCGATAAAAACTGTGATAAAAAATTATGTTTGTAATAAAAAATGTCATTTTCAAAAATCACTGATCCTACAAAAAGGTAAAAGGTAATTGTAAAAGAATATCTTGAGACAAAAAAGAATATCCGCGATAGTCTACTAGCAGAGAAAACAGGCGAGCAAGAATTGCAAACTGGTCTGTCAAAGTTTTTTAAACCTATTACAGAAACACAAAAAACTACAGCAAAGGAGGTGATAGAAGAACTTAAACCTATTAAAGAAGGTATAGAAAACTTACCGCAAGCTATTAACTTACCAATTTTCCCGTCAATACAAGCTTATTCCTCTGAAGGACAAATGGAAACTATGGGGGAAAGGGAATGTTGGAAAGATGAAGAAAAGCATTTTATTGGACCAGTCGCAAAGGAGTATTTAACAAAATTTGTTGGTAAAACTAATGTTGATAGAACATACGGATTATATGATAAAAATGGTAAATTTTATATTGGTAGCAAATTAGCCATACTTGATGATGATGATATAATGGTTGCTGGTGATATATTTGAGGGAACACCTGGTCTATGGGAGTTAATTGTTGCTAAAGAACCAAATGAAAACATTTATACAGTTGATGATTATGAGAATTATAGTGAATTAATGATAAAAACCAACGCTCTTTATCGTAATAACGATCCGGATAGTAAATATCCTAAAAGTGCTAGAAGGGAAAAGTGGTCTAAAATACTTAGGCCTATTTGGTTGAATAGGAAGGAAGTGGGGTTGTTATTCCATGAGACCCTAACGCATTAATAGAAAGACTAGACTTGTTGATGGCAAGTAAAGCAGCAGGCAACACAGGTGTGAGAAACGAGTTTGTTAGCATATGTGATGAATTAAAACGGCAAGGTGTCATAAATTCAAACATTTATAAAAATTTAATGTCTATACTATAAAAAATTATTGCGCCTAGAAAGCGAGGATTTAAAAGAAAGTATTCATACGAAGGTGCCGGAATCTTTGACAGCATCGCTAACTTTTTTACAAAACCTTTTACTAGTAGCGCAGCTAAACAGATTGCGTCTTCTGCCTTTGATGTGGGAAAGAGTGTTGCTAAGGAAGGGGCGAAAAAAAAAACTTTAGAGGCTGGAAACAGTGCTGCTGTAGACGCAGGAAAGAGGTTAGTTGAAAAAGCTTTGACACCAAAATCACGAAAAATTTTACAAAAACATACTGCTATACCTACGGCGCAAAGTACACCTACAGAACAAAACATTAACACCTTTACAGATGGAAGTGCAATCGCTATTCAAGACTTAGTTAAAAAATTAAACAATGGGTCTGGTATTAAAGTAATATAATTTAAATTATTATAATAATAGTAATGAAAATGAGCATTTTAGACATTAAAGAACCAATTTTTAAAGATGATAGTATTGATGAGTATGAACACTTTGAGTATGAACCAATTACAGGTACCAATTTCAACAACTCAGGAGGAGATATCAGGATTAGCAAAACCTTTTATCCTTTGTTTTTGTTTGATGTTTCCAAGCAGAGTGAAAGGTTAAAATATTCTGTTACTGATATCCGAATTAAGGCAAATTTTAACGTAAATGTGCCCGCGGGCACAGAGGCATATGCTTTTATTATTAGTGATAGGTTAATAAACTTCCAGTCTGATGGAAATAAAATGAGTGTAGTGTATTAAGATTCTTCTTTTCTATAAAAAATGATAACGATTTCAGATTTTAAAAAAATTCTTAAAGAAAATAAAATAAAATTTTACTCTTACTGGGATAAAAAACAGTTAGTTGAGTTGGTAAAAGAACATGGTTTGTTACCTGAAGAGCCACCTAAATCAGAAAAGAAAAAAGATCCTAGGTTTGATAGATTAAAAACTATTATGAAGAATTCTAGAAAAGTTAGTTTAGAGGATGTTGGAACTGGGGAAATAAAAAAATTTCCATCAATTTACAAGGCAGGTAAATTTATAAAACATTGCCCTCAAACGATTTCAAACTGGAATGGAAGAGTTTGGAAAAATAAATATAGGATTAGCGTCCAGTAATTTTATTATGATATAATCATAATAAAATTTTTGAAAAATAAAGTAGCTTAAGTTTTTTTTTTTTTTTTTTTGCCATTTAAAAAATGAATTTTATACGTAATATTGGTAATGTAGCTAGACAAGCTGCGTCTAATGTTTACTCTGGAGCGAGACGACTGGCGTCAACAGTTGTTCCAGAACCCATACAAAGAAGAATAATTGATTTTAGTAATTGGCTAACCGGTAATGTGGAGATGACACAGATACCACAAGTGTTGGATGAAATTGTTGAACATGTTAGAGAAAATTACCCCCCCCCTCCAAGGCAACCGTTTGAGATTAGAGTTGCTCAATCCGCATTTAGAGAGTATAATACTCAACATGTTATAGAGGGTAGAGAAGGTTATACACCCCCTGAGGTTTTTACAGAAACGAGGGATGTTCTCCAAAACACTCTTCGAAGAAACCTACAAACAAAGGTAAAGTTAGTACTTAAGTGTAGATTGTATTTACCAACAGACCCTAACTCAGAAAATGAATTTGCTTTTCACTCTAGGCAATTAGTAAACTTAAATGAGGAAGGAATAGATGAATTATTACAATATATGATAGATGAAATTTTAGAAAAGTTAGCTAAGTTCCAAAGAGAAGGTAGTGGTTTTACTTTTTCAAGTATAGTACAGTTAGAACTACACACAGCTGTTTATAATCTTTTACGTGCTGAAGGTTACTCACCTTTGCCAGATTGGATTAAAATAAAAAAGCAGTTATTAATATGAAAAATGTAGATAATAAATGCTTTTTATGGTGTGTTTTAAGAAAATTAAATCCTAAAGACAAAAACGCAGAAAGAGTTGACAGGGCTTTGCAAGCAAGGGAAAATACTATAAACATGGAAGGAATAAAGTCTCCCGTTTCGTTTAAAGATATAGATAAGTTTGAGAAACAAAATCCAGAAATTAGTGTAAATGTTTATGGCTATGACAAAATAGAAAAAATATATTTACCCTCTTAGGATTACAAAAGATGAAAAAAATAATCATGTTGACCTGCTTTTTATTAAAAATAAAGAAAATATGCACTATGCTCTCATAAAAAACTTTAAAGGTTTAATGAGAAAACAAGTAACAAATAGTCATAATGGGGATATAGAATTTTGTAAGAAATGTATGAATCATTTTGGTAGTAAAGAACTTTTAGAAAATCATAAACAATACTGTAACAATCACGAGCCTGTCTTTTTAGAAATGCCAGAAAGAGGTACAATGCTAAATTTTGAAAACCATGCTAGAAAACTCCGTGTCCCCTTTGCTGTATACTCTGATTTTGAAAGTATTTAGAACCTATACACACATGCCAGCCAAACCCAGAAAATAGTTACACTATACAACGTCAAAAGCACATACCTTGTAGCTTTTACTACCTTATAAAATGTTTTGATGATGGTGTGTGTGCTCCTATAGAAAGAAATTATACTGGAGAAGATGCTGAAGAAGTTTTTATAAACTGGTTAAAAAGAGATATAAGAGATATTCACCAAAGGTACTACCAAAATCCTTTGCCTATTAAAATGACAGAAGAGGAAAAAAAAAAAAAAAAAAAAAAAAAAAACACACACACACAAAAGAGAAACACATTGTTGGATTTGTGATGAAGAATTTACTCATGCTAATTACAAAGTAAGAGATCATTGTCATTTTACAGGTAAATATAGAGAAGCAGCGCACAATGAATGTAACCTAAAGGCTAAAAACCCTAACTTTGCAACTGTGTACTTTCATAATCTTAGTGGATATGATGCTCATCTTTTTATTAAATATCTTGGTAAATCTGCTGGAAAGATTGATTGTATTCCAGATAATGAGCAGAAATATATTAGTTTTAGTAAAAACATTTGGGTTGGAGAAAATACAAGTCATAAAATTAGATTTCTTGATAGTTTTAAGTTTATGAGCACAAGCTTAGATAGTCTTTCAAGTAACTTGAATGAAAACCAGTTAAAAATTTTATCAAGATTTTTTACAAAAGAGCAGTTACCACTAGTTAGGAGAAAAGGAGTTTTTCCTTATGAATACTTAGATTCTCTAGAAAAACTTGAAGAAACTCAGTTACCGCCTAAAGAAGCATTTTACTCCAGTTTAAACAAGGAACATATTAGTGACGAAGACTATGCTCAAGCACAAAAGGTCTGGAAAACTTTTGGTATGAAAACGTTAGAAGATTAGTCGAAACTTTACAACAAAATAGATGTATTGCTTTTGGCCGATGTTTTTGAAAACTTTAGAGATGTTTGTTGTAAAAACTATGACTTAGATCCTAGTTGGTATTATACTGCTCCAGGTTTAGCTTGGGATGCAGCATTAAAAAATAACAGGTGTAAAACTAGAACTTTTATCAGACCCTGACATGCTTTTAATGGTAGAGCAGGGTATAAAAGGTGGAGTTAGCATGTGTACAAAAAGGTATGCAAAAGCTAATAATAAATATATGGAAAAAATGTATGATTCAAGTAAACCTTCAAAGTATTTATTATATATAGATGCAAACAGTCTTTCCCCTTGGGCAATGAGTCAACCTCTTCCTACTCATAACTTTACATGGATGAATGAAAAAGAATTAAAAAATTGGAAAAATATTTTCTGTATTTTAGAGGTAGATTTAGAATACCCTCAAGAGTTCCACGATTTACATAATGACTTTCCTTTAGCACCAGAACGTTTAAAGATAGAAAAGGTAGAAAAATTAGTACCTACTCTAAGAGATTGAAAAAAAAAAAAAAATATGTTGTACATTATAAAACTTTAAAAAAATATCTTGATTTAGGTTTAAAACTAAAAAAAGTTCACCGGGGAATTGAATTTGAAGAAAATGCTTGGTTAAAACCATATATTGAACTAAATATTAGACTAAGAACAGAGGCTAAAAATGATTTTGAAAAATATTTTTTTAAGTTGATGAATAATTCTGTTTTTTGGTAAAACAATGGAAAACTTGAGAAACAGAGTAGACATAGAATTAGTTTCTGATGAAAACCGTTATAGAAAACTAGTAGCAAAACCAAACTATAATCATACAACAACATTTGATGAAAAATTAGTAGCTGTACATATGAAAAAAACCAATATAAAATATAACAAACCTGTTTACTTAGGAATGAGTATTTTAGATATTAGTAAAACACATATGTCCGACACTTATTATAATTACTTTAAAGCAAAATATGGAGAAAAAGTTAGATTATGTTATACGGATACAGATAGTTTTATACTTGAAATAGAAGCGGAAGACCTTTACAAAGATATTACCCCAGACATTCCCACAATGTTTGATACAAGTAACTACCCTTCCGATCACCCATCTGGTATTCCAAATGGCTACAACAAAAAAGTAATTGGTATGTTTAAAGACGAGTTGGGTGGTAAAATTATGACTGATTTTGCTGGTTTAAGAGCAAAAATGTATGCTTATAAAACTATAGATGGAAAGGAAGACAAAAGATGCAAAGGTATTAAAAAGTCAGTAATTAAAAATGAAATAAATTTTGACAATTATAAAGAATGTTTGCTTACAGAAAAAGACTAGTATAGAAATATGTATGTATTGAGAAGTCGAGAGCATGAAATATATCCGGAGGAGATAAACAAAAAAGCGTTGTGTTCTAATGATGATAAAAGGTATATATTAGAAAATTTGATAGACACCCTAGCCTGGTTTCACTATAAAATTGTGAATTAAATGTAAACATTTTAAAACCTTTTTTGTGGTTTTAAAATTTGTGGGTTTTATAATTATAGATTTTTTTTTTTTTTTTTTTTTTCTTCTTCTTCTTCTTCTTCTTCTTCTTTCTTTTTTGGAAATGTCACGCTTTTTTTGGCACAGATCGATCGAATATAAAAATTATACTATATTATGGTTATTTGTTAAGGATGGGATGGTGATTTTTGATGGTGGGATTTTGGTGGGGGTGGGATTTCTGTGGGGGTGGGATTTCTGTGGTGGTGATATGGTGATTTGTGTCGGTACCCCCATTTTATAATCTACTGATGCATTCCTTCCTCACCGCGGATCATCGTTTCAATAATGTTTTCTTTTTCTCTCCGACAATCTTTATATGAGAGAGCAAAAATTAGCTTGGAAAGAATGTTGTGCACAGTACTAATAGAGAAAACTCTATAAACGCATGGATAGATGCACTGGTCGCAATATACCTTGAAAAATGTTGGAAATGGCGTTAAACATACACACGCACACACACAAAATTCCAGCATTTAACATGTCTTCAAAGGAGGCTTTTCGAAAACATGACGCAAAATGTAAAATTGGACTGAATATAACAAGCAAGTTCTGCGGTTTCCATACTAGCTATTCGAGGCTATTAGAATTGATCAGCTCATTTGTACCAGTTTTGGATTTGTTGTCGCCAGATTCTTTCAGTTCGGAAGAGTCTAAAAGTTATCCTTATAATAAAGGTTAATTCAGTTATATACAGACGTTGAAAGGATATCGAGGATGGTATTGGTGACGAAATACCAGAATATGATATATGGACGAATTCAACCGCGTTGGTTTAGCCAAAACAACACAGCATAGAGTTTTAACGACCCTGAGGTAAAAGGCTTTTGAAACACTTTGGGAAAAGGAAAAATGCTGGTATCCAGCATTTCTCCTTTTCCAACAATGTTATCTTCTTTATCAAAGACGATTTTCAATCTTTTAGCCACATCAAATAATGTCTTCTACCATTGCTTTCAGTATGGACAAGTCTAAATTTTTGTCGTTTGGTAAAATATTCTCGCTTAAAGACAGGCTTATATCTTGCCGCTCCTCATGATTATATCTTGCCGGTCCTCAGGATTATATCTTGCCGGTCCTCAGCTTCTTTTTGATATCTGTAGTTCTGTACAAAGTTGAAGTACAGTGACATCAAAATTGAGGTAGTAACTGACAAAAATTGACTAAAAATTACATTTCGCCGGTCCAAAGTTTCTACTTAATTGCTGTACAAATGTTCTGGACAGAGACATCGAAACTGGGGATAGATTTTATGACAAAAATTACCAATGTCATGCGGTTTATGCAAAAAAAAAAAATATATGTGTGAGTCCAATGAAAAATTATTGTTTTCCTCTGAAAGACATTTTGTAAAATCCTGTATTTAAATATAAGAACGAACAGAAATACTACTCACAGACAACAGTGATCACTCTAGGTGAACTTCTGACAATGTGACTGTGGCACGCACACCATGCTTCTTATCTAATGGTTCTACAGGCGTGGGAAGACTTGCAGTGTTTGAGGATTTTGTAAAATCCTGTATTTCTGGGTATAAAAACGAAGAGAAATACTACTTACAGACAACAAAGCCCCCTCTCGGTGAACGTCTGACTATGTGACTGTGGCACGCACACAATGCTTCTTATCTAATGGTTCCACAGGCGTAGGGAGACTTACAATGTTTGAGAGGCTAACCTAACTTTGTAAGTCTTTACGTATATAGGACAGAAAACGACTGCCGTACGATATGAAAGAAAACGAGTGCCTTTGTGAACGGGAAATATATACGAGCGTAAAGGAGTTTATAAGAGTATTTCTCTTAGACCACACTTATTACGATTAGACCAATAAGCGAATAGTATTTTTGAAAATATACACCGTTTTTAGCTCACCTGAGCACGTAGTGCTCAGGGTGAGCTATTGTGATCGATCACCGTCCGGCGTCCGTCCGTCTGTACGTCCGTCCGTCCATCCGTCCGTCCGTGAACAATTACTTAAAAAATCTTCTCCTCTGAAACTGGCGAACAGATTTCAATGAAACTTCACAGAAATGATCCTTAGGTGATGCACTTTCAGAATACTTCAAAGACTTAAATTCCATGAAGAACTCTGGTTGCCATGGCAACTGAAAGAAAAACTTTTAAAATCTTCTTGTCCAAAACCGTGAAGGCTAGAGCTTTCATATATGGCATGTAGCATCATCTAGTGACCCTGTACCAAAATACTTCAAATTATGGCCCTGGTGTGGAAATTGGCCCTATGTTGTGGGGTCTCGGATTTCACATAGAGATTAAGAAGGAAATCTTTTAAAATATTCTTGTCCTAAATCCTCAGGGCTACAGCTTTCATATTTGGCATGTAGCATCATCTAGTAGACCTCTACCGAAATACTTCAAATGATGGCCCTTGTGTGGAAATTCGACCTTTGTTGTGGGGTCACGGATTTTCATAGAGATAAAGAAGGAAATCTTTAAAAATCTTCTTGTCCCGAACATTAAGGGCTAGAGCTCTCATACATGGAATGTAGCATTGTCTTGTGGACCCCTTCTAAAAGACTTCAAATTATAACCATAGTGTCATAATGAGCCCTATGTTGTGGGTTCCCAGACTTTTACACAGAGATAACGAAGGAAATTTTTAAAAAAATTTTTTGTCCCAAACTGTAAAGGCTAAAGCTTTCATATTTGGGTTGTAGCTTTGTCTAGTAGATCTGTACCAAAATGCTAAAAATTTTGGTCCAGGGATGAAAGTGGCCCTCTGTTGTGAGGTTCAGGATTTTTCAAAGAGATAAAGCCGGAAATCTTAAAAAATCATCCAGTCCTGAACCGTAAGGGCTAGAACTGTCATATTTTGCATTTAGCATCGTCTAGTAGACATCTACCAAAATACCTTGAATTATGGACGTTGGATGGAAGTTTGCCCTATGTTGTGGGATCCTTGATTTTCCTGTACGTCCAGAATTATTTGCCCTTGAATTTGAAAAATCACTTAAATTTGTTGTGTTTACACTTAAGCTCCTTTACTTTTTCACCAAACCTAGTCAGATTTTAACAGAATATATATGACAATAAGATGTCAGATGAGTTCCTTTTTAGCGGGATTGGGATAGTATGTCCTGAGTTATTTGCCCTTGAATTTTGAAAAGTGCTTTATTTGACTTTGTTTACACTATAGCTCCTTCATTTTTTCACCAGAAATAATCATCGGATGAGTTCCATGTTTGACCTAGGACCCTGAAACTTTATATAAGTGTTGCTCATGACCCAAGGAGGTGCCCTGTTGTTTTTGGTTCACATCGATGTACTGACAAGGCGCTGGTGGGGGGTATTTATTCGCTTTGCGACAGTTCTAGTTTATGTTGTTTGTAAATTGCATTTGGAAATGTAAACTTATGAAAATAAAACAAAATGTAAGTTTATAATAAGTGTTGATTGTGGTATCACTGCCATGTTGATTTCTAGCACCACTTGCAGAAGCCCGACAGGTGCATGTCATTGCCATGTGTCTGCCGTTCATGTGTGCATTTGTCTGTGTGTCAATGTGTGTGTGCATTAACTTGTATTTCAAACATCTCTGAAACGATACATCCAATTTTGGTAAAACTTCACAAAGATTATCCTGCCGTAGTGTTGTTCAGATTTTTTTCAGAGAGTTTCAATTCAGTAAAATCTCTGCTTGCCATGGCAACAAAACTGAAAAAAAAACTCTTGAAAATTGGTGAGAATGTTTGTCTTAGTGGTATCTCAGACCAATACAATAATTGGTCATGTTGGGTTAAAAACTAGGTCAAAAGGTCAAATCTTAGAAAAATTTGTGTACAATAGAAAATGGATTAATTTGGTCAAAAGACTCAGGTGAGCGACTTTAGGGCCATCATGGCCCTTTTGTGTGTTTAATTGCATATTTAACAATAAAACTGTTTCAGGTCCCTAAGAAGCAGTTGTTCCAACAGTTTTCTTGACATTCTAGATACTAGTAAGAACAAAGTAAATACAATGGAGTGCAAAAGCGAACTTTATTATGTAAATGAACATGTCAAATCAAAGTCAGTTTTTGCAGGTTGTTAAGTGTTTCATTATAAAAAAGAGTTTTTACAAGGTTTAATTAGGGAAACGAAAGTCTGGATCCATTCAGCAATGTTAATATTAAATAGTAATGGTCAAATGATTCTGTCAAAATTGAATCAGTTGCACATTTAAAGTTACAACTTTGTTGGGAACGGACATGTTTTTAAAAACTGTGTTTGAAAATCGTATATTTACCCTCATTTTCAATGAATTGATTTGAACTTGCGATCAATTTAGTATATCATTATTCAAGTAGAAGATTATTTTACAAAATATGCTAAACCTTGTAATCACTATGTACATGATATGATTATCGCGATATGGGTCTATTAATCAGAGGGTATAAACTTGGCGACAGTAACGAACATGTCAAAGTCAGACTTGTAGCCTCTGTAGTAAATACATGAGTCATTAAATCACCGCCTCGGTATGTGATCCAAGAAAACATGGTTCCTCTTTGACTTTTGGTAACACCAATTCATTTGCATTATGCATATACTCACAGTAATTTGCTAGTAACAGCAAATGCACCTGCTTATTAAAAATGTGTGTTAAATAGAATTGAGTATACATGTCATCTGCAATTGCTTTGAATTTGACCAAGTCTAGAATTTTGTTGTTTGGTAAAGAAACAAATGTGCATCCAGCTTTTTCACGGCCCTGAGGAAAAAAGTTTTGAAAACATCGCAGGGAAAAAAAGAAAATGCTGGTAATCCATATTTTCTCTTTCCACCATGCTTTCTACCATCTAAAACCACATTTTATCAATGTGCATTTGAGCCATGTTTGATTTTTACGCAAAAGATTTTTAATATAAACAACTGGATCTGTATGATAAAATTTCGGTGTGGCAACTAGGTAACCCATTACCATAAAGTAAAGATTTGGACCTATCCAAATTGAAAGCATTTGAAGACAACATAATTATCATAGGCAAAAATCATAGCATTTCAGAAAGATTACGGTCTAAATCAAGATAACGGTGTTGGAAATTAAAAGGCTGTTAATTCTGAAAAAGAGAACCTTTTGTAAGTCAGAGGTAGAGGTATCTGCTCATATTTGAAAGTGGTTATTCTATCTGTTTCGATCTTTTTTCTTCGGGAAAAATCTGTAAGGACCCCTCATCATTTATCACTCATTTTCAATAAGTAGGCCTAGATCCATTTTTTTTAGCTCACCTGAGCATGAAGTGCTCAAGGTGAGCTTCTGTGATTGTGCTGTGTCCGGCGTCCGCCGTGCCTCGTCCAGGCGTCAGCAATTAACTTGTGTGCACTTTAGAGGCTACATTTTCAATCATATACTCATGAAACTTGGTCAGAATATTTGTCTTGATAATAACTCGGACAAGTTTGAAATTGGGTCATGTCGGGTGAAAAAGTAGGTCACTGGGATAAATCTATGAAAAACCTTGTTTGCACTCTAGAGGCCATATTTTCCGCCTGATACTCCTGAATCTTGGTCAGAATAATAATAATAATTATTGTCTTGATAATATCTTGGGCAAGTTTGAAATTGGGACATGTCAGGTCAAAAAGTAGGTCACTGAGCCAAATCTCAGAAAAACCATTTGTGCACTCTAGACGCCATATTTTCAGCCCGAAACTTATGAAACTTAGTAAGAATCTTTGTCTTGATAATATCTTGGACAAATTTGAAATTGGGTCATGTTAGGTCAAAAAGTAGGTCACTGGGCTAAATCTTAAAAAAAAAACCTTGTATGCACTCTAGAGGCCACATTTTCAGCCTGAAACACATGAAAGTTGGTCAGGATGTTTGTCCTGATGATATCTAGGAAAGATTGAAATTGGATCATGTCTGGTCGAAAAGTAGGTCACTGGGCTAAATCTTGGAAAAATCTTGAGTGTACTCTAGAGGCCACAATTTCAGCCTGAAGCTCATGAAAGTTGGGTAGAATGTTAATATCTGGGACAAGTTCGAAATTGGGTCATATCCGGTCAAAAAGTAGGTCACTGGGCTAAATCTTAGAAAAACCTTGTGTGCACTCTAGAGGCCACATTTTCAGCCTTATACTGATAAAGATTGGTCAGAATGTTTAACTTGTTGATATCGTAGACAAGTTTGAAAGTGGATCATGTTGGGGCAAAAAGTAGGTCACATGCATGGTCAAATCTTAGAGGCCACATTTTCAGCCTTATACTGATAAAGATTGGTCAGAATGTTTAACTTGTTGATATCGTAGACAAGTTTGAAAGTGGATCATGTTGGGGCAAAAAGTAGGTCACATGCATGGTCAAATCTTAGATAAATTGTGTGTGCAATCTAAAGGCCACATTTTCAGCCTGATTCTCATGAAACTTGGCCAGAAAGTTTGCCTCCATGGTATCTTAGATAAGTTTCAAAGTGGGTCACATCTGGTCAAAAAGTAGGTCACTGGACCAAATCTTAGAAAAACCTTGTGTGCACCGTAGAGGCCACATTTTCAGTCTGATACTCATGAAACTTGTTCAGAATATTTATTTTACTGATATCTTGGACAAGTTTGGAATTCTGTCACATTGGTTCAAAAAGTAGGTCACTTACATTCATGTGCTTTACATCATTAAAACCAGGATCTCTTCAGCTTTATCAACTGTAGATGACTTTTATCAGGTGAGCGCTTTAGGGCCAATGGCCCTCTTGTCTATATTACACATAATTTGAAAAATACATGAACCTTCGGTCTTGCAAGATATAATTTTTCTCAAGCAGTTCGGAGCAGATACAAGCACAGGGAACGGACAGTGTAGATCAAGATCAGACTGCACATTCTCTGCAGTCTAATCTTGAATCTATATTGTCCGATGCCCAAAATAATTCCTTTGAAATAGCAGTCTTTGGGTTTTTACGATCGGCTTAAAGGTTTCATTTCACTTATTTAGCAGATTAAAGATCCAGGCTATTTAGCCTAC
Source organism: Tridacna gigas (assembly GCA_945859785.2). NCBI lineage: Eukaryota > Metazoa > Mollusca > Bivalvia > Cardiida > Cardiidae > Tridacna > Tridacna gigas. The sequence goes on from OX244038.2 coordinate 56,731,435, forward strand.
CACTGTACATACGCGACATTTAGGCCTTTCTGTTAGATAGTCAACTTTTCCTTGCCAAGTAACTGAGAAAAAACGCTGGGTACGATTACCCAGCTTTTTATGAACAAGAAACTTGGACAAGTAGCTAGCAACTAGTAACCAACTTTACCTGTCTCTTTCTACTTGCAGCACTAGAAAACACTGTGGAAAAAAGGAACGTCTTCTTATTCCGTTACCACACAGTCCGTTTTTCAACGACTCCGAAATGGAAGGCTTTTGAAAACATTGTTTGAAAATGAGAAAATGCTTGCAACCAAAATTTTCTCCATTTGCACATTTTCTACCCTTTAATCCTTTCCCAAACAAGCCCTGGTTTTCACGTGTCTGCAGTACAAGTCTTTTAAAAACACTATGGGAAAAGGAGAAATTGCTCGTAGCGAGCAATTTCTCCTTTTCCCACAGTGTTTTCTACCCTGTTTGATAACTTTCTGCCATTTTCATCAAATTTAAAATTGTCGTCTGCAAACTCTTTCAATTTGGACCAGTCCAAAATTTGTCATTTGGGAAAGGGTTAGAATACTTCCTTTCATTTAACTCTTTGCCAAACGGCAAAATTTTGGACCGGACCAAATGAGAAACATTTGCAGATGATAAATCAAATGGTGATTTGTGTATCAAATAGGGTAGAAGGCATTGTGGGAAGGGGAGAAAAGGCTGGTTACCAGCGTTTTTCTCCTTTTCCACAATGATTTCAAAATACTTCTCTTTCAGGGTCGTTAAAACTCGGGATTTGTGGTAAAGAGTTAAGCCACAGTGAATTTGTAAATGCGCTCTGGTCTGATTTTTGGTCTGATTTTTTTTGGTGTGGTGGAAAAAAAAAAAAAGAAACAGTCGGTCTTTCAAAAAATGTTTTACACACTGTTGAAAAAGAAAGCTAAAGTAGCTTTACTGCAAACAACCATAGTAATAAACGACTATAGTAATATACTGCAAAGCAGCCAGTGGCTTGGAAGAATATTGTGTGAAGTACTGGTAAAAGAAACTCCAAAAAAGCATGAATAGTTGCACTGGTCGCCTCGACATACCTGAAAACATGTTAAAACAGCCGTAAACACTACAAAAAAAAAAAAGCTTTTCTTCAAATCTTGGTCAATGTTATTGGCATTTTCTCTTTTCACACTTTTTTTAAGAGTCTTCCCCCTCAGTGAAAACACCGGACAGCTTTGATCACAGATAAGAAGGTATTTCGTGTAGTCTTATTTTGGAATATACCTTACCACTGAATTTGTGAGACATATTAGCAATTTCCGCCGTTTATAACCCTAACTGTAAAAGGGAGGTATAAGCGCGTTTTGTTTTTAACATAAATCTTACATTTGCAAGGTTCCTGCACGTTTCTAATCCTTTCCATGTACATACGAGAAAAGTATGTACATGTTGTATGTACATTGCTGTTCGTATGTTAACTCTTTACCAAACCATTCCCTACTTTAACGACCAAGAGGAAGAATGCTTTTGAGAACATTGTGGGAAAAGGAGAAAATGCTGGTAACCAGCATTTTCTCCTTTTCCCACAATGTTTTCTACTCTATCGCTGACGAATCCCATCATTTGAGCCATATTCGTAACGAGCAATTTCCCCTTTTCCCACAGTATTTTCTACCCTTTTTGATAACTTTCTGCCATTTTCATCAAATTTAAAATTGTCGTCTGCAAACTCTTTCAATTAGGACCAGTCCAAAATTTGTCGTTTGGGAAAGGGTTAAAGTATGGAAAATGTTGTGACGATGACAGTCTGTTAGTGTGTGGTCGGTCCAAGTATTAGTCGCTGGCAGAAAAGTGAATTTTAAAATCAGGCAAAAAGTAGATAAAAGATAGAGTGACCTGGCAACTTTTAACCTAGTTCTGAAATTAATTTTGCTGCCAGCGACTAACACTTAGACCGACCATACAATAATAGATTGTCATCTTCACAATATTTTCCATACTTTGAAAGGGAACAAGACAGTTTCCCGACAAGACAGTTCCCCGACACAAGTTTTCGAGACAGTTCCCCGACAGATTTGAAGACAGTTCCCCGACACTTTTGTTCTTTGTCAAATGACAGTTAGCGTGAGTAAAAATGGTTGATAAAGGATTTTGTAGATAAATCATGAATTATGATTGATTGAAAAGTGATTGACGAATACATTTGGTCACCATGAGATTGTCTGTGATTTCCTATGATTGCTTTATTTGACGGGACAGTTTGACGACCTTTTATCCCCAAACACCAAACAATATCGAAATATAGGCCCACTACATTTTCCCCATTTTGTACATACACTATGTGTAAAAAACGAAAGATTTTGGACAGACAGGACAAGGTAAACGAGAAAAAAAAAAACTTTTTACCTCTCTTTCTCTCTCTCTTACCCCAGTGTAATTCTAAAACACATAGAGAAATACACACTGATAAAATACAAATTATCAAGAGTGTTAACCCTTTCAGCGCCATAGGCGAAAAAAGGGACTTTTGCGGACGGCATAGATCAAGATCAGACTGCACAGAAACAGGTGTTAGAGGTGTTAATTAAATCTTTACCAGACAGCAAAAGATTAGATTCGTCTATTTTGAAAACATTTGCTGTCGACAAATTATACGTTAGTCCAATGATGAGATTTGTCTTTAAAAGGGTAAAAAACATCTAAGGAAAAAAAGAAAGTTTACAAAAGTTTCATCTTTCAAGGTCGTTCAAGCACAGGTTTACGTGGTAAAGGGTTAAATTGTAAATCCTTTTCTCATATTGTTTACTGTCAAACTGACATGTTATATACTGACGAAATGTCTTAAAAAAAAACTTATGTCCCTATTATAAGTTATCGAAAATGCGGACAGCAATCTACTCACATGTATTTTTAGTTTAAATGCTGTGGCCAAACATGGAATTACGAACATATTTGCGCTATGTTAATTGTTCGATTTTCTCATAAATATGACATGATTCAAAGTACTTGTATTTTTTTCTTGTTACTTTGCCAATTTAGTCTGAACTGAAAAGAACGTTGGGAAAAAAGCTTTGGGTGCTTTAATTATAGTGAAACATAAGCTAGAGTAAAAATGAAATAATCTCTCTTCCTCTATGTATTTTCTGGTTTGTCTGTCGGGCCTAACGACCATGTTCCGCGTTGCTACGGTGGGCGTGCCAAACTCGCGTTTGCAGAAAGGTCATTTGAAACTTCTTGTTTGAAAACATTCGTAAAAAGATTAAAAGCAATAAAGTGGGTTATACAATTTTTAATTGTTGGGTAAGAAATATCCAATGAATATTTAGCTACCGAGTATCAGTTTGTCTTTGAATTTATTGTTGTTTGGTAGTTGTATCTCTTTATCTTTCTAATTTGATTTTTCTATTACTTTCCCATATTCGAACATTTTATAACACTCTCATGTAGATGACTTTACTTGTTAATTCAACTTAGAAATAAAGAAAGAAAAAACACCGTATCTCCCTGATAATCTTAGATATCTAGGAAGGAGTCTTATACAGTGAGACGTATGCAAACGGCACAAAACTAAGCACCAGCTTGACTTACCGTTTTAATACAGTTTTTAAGACCAAGTGACAGATTGTCACAGTTCTGAATCCCTATGATACAATGCATAGTTCCGGTCCTAAACTGTGAGGACGTGGTTATTTTTTTTTTTTTTTTTTTTTTTTCTGCTTCAAGATGATAAAGTGAGCTGTAGTTGTGATATGACTGCTAAAACAGCGAAATACACTCTGCTAACAAACATAATTATTATCTCTTTTTTTTTCCAGTAAACGGAACATAAACGAACAGTAATTTACAGTGAAGTGAATATAGACTAACAGCGAATATTGCTGTGAATTGAACATAGACAGCTAATATTGCCTGCGGTGAACCAAGTATAGGCTAACAGCGAACATTGTAGTGCACCGAATATAGACTATCAGCGAATACTGCAGTCAACCTAATATAGGTTACCAAAGCATCTTGCAGTGAACCGAACATAACGGATATTGCAATCAACCGAACATAGATTAACCGCCAACATTGCAATCGACAGAGCATAGACTAACAGCGGATATTGCATTGAACCGAACATAGACTAACAGCAAATTTGCAGAGAACCGAACTTAGACTAACAGCGAATACTGCAGTGAATCGAACATAAACTAACAGCGAATTTTGCAGTCAACCGAAAATAAACTTTTAGCGAATATTGCAGTGAACCGAATATACACCACTAGCGAATATTCAGTGAACCGAACACAGACTCACAGTGAATATAGCAGTTAACCGAACATAGACTAACAGCGCATATTGCAGTGAACCGAATATACACTAACAGCGAATATTGCAGTAAACCGAACATAAATAACCATTGTTATTAGCTCTCAAGAGGAAAGACCAAGGTTACTCCATCACACTTCCACAAAGATTCTGCTGTGAATAAAATAATAAATCCAGTACAAGTTTACAAAAAAATCTTAACCCAAGATAGGGGACCGAACATGGCTACCTCTCTTGCTTTAATTAAAGTCCTGAAGATAGCTACACTGATCGTATGTTTTGTATATGGAACTAACGGATACACTAACATATCTGATCTTGATCGACTAATTAAGAAGAAATGTGCATGCGTGGGGAAATGGCAGCGTTTTTTTTCTTAGCTCTTCAATTTCAACATAAAATAATAGGAAATAAGCCAAAATAATAGGAATTTATTGTGACAGTGACATACAAATAGTGTATTCAACCTGACTTTTGATTATCAATTGGTGATCTTGTGATACTAGACTCATAAATGCTTTAAATAGTGTTTATTATCTCTGCAACAACGGGTCAACACTCCTATTTCTGATTTTGATCTGTGAGACTTGTCTCATATACATGCTCTTGTGAGCAAAGATTTTGTATCTTTTTGCCTATATATTACCGGTAAGGACTTGTATAACGGACTATTTAGAGGTATGACATCTTTTTGTATGAATGTGATAGAACTTACAAACTGATAAGGCAAAGGGTGGGATAAAGCGTGATCTCACCTACTACATTCCTTTTATCGCATTTCATATTCGTCACGCTTGATTGGTTTCTTGATCATTGTTCACTAACCCTGGTAGTTCACCAACTCCGTCATGACTTCAGTTATACATAAGGGAGATAATCAACAGGGTAACCTGCTGGATGATATGCAGGAGTTAACTCCCGTACAAATAGACGAGAATATCACACTAAAAATTCCATGTGAGCAATCATTGCCCACTGCTGGACAACAAGTTCAAGTAAGCGATCAAGATACTGATGCATCGTTTATATGTGCTTCGAACGACGATCCCTCGGTGACAGATGTATTTCTTACTGACGAACAGTTAAACAAACTTGTATCTTGTTATAATAGTTTTCCCAAAGACCTATTCAAGAACACTCTTCTGACATGGTACGCCTCTTGTGATAAAAAACTGAATGAAGTGCGCCTTGATCTATTCACCATCTTGTCTCGCAAAGACGATTTCCCATTTCGGGGTTGTAACTTGAAGCGTCGTGCTCAAAGAAGGAATGGTGAAAACCTTGCTGATAAGCTTGCATATGATATTTACACTTTGATTAGCGTACATGTAGAGGAAGACTATGACTCCCCCGATTTACGAAATATTATCAGTTCTCCTAGCAGACTAGCTTCCATTTTAACCAATCCTTCCACTAGTGCTCGATCTACTCCTGTACGACCGCAATCCAATCCCGATCGACCGACCGACTGTCCCACCAGATCCGAGTTTCAAGCCCTACAGGAAACCACGTCCGTATTGCAAGCTGAAATGTTGACTCTTAAGCAAAACATTTGTGAAAGTATTAGTGATAAAAACAATCAGATCAGTGAGTTAAAGGAGGCCCTCCAGCAGATTGGTGGCCTTGTGCATGATTTGAAGCAAACTGTCATGTGTGATTTACAGGATATGTCGAAATCACTGTCACGGATAGAGTCTGTGGAACTCAATTCTCTAACTCAAATGAAAAATGAACTAAAAATTTTAAAACAGGATATGAAAAATTGTGAATGTTCTGTAGATATTATTCACAATAACTTCCAGAATGTTATTCAGAAAAGCGATAAAAGTATGGCTCAGTCTAAAAAGAAGTCGTCTCCCGGCTCAGTTCGCTCTCGCCCCGCTGACCGACATGTACATGACGATACGTCAACGACCACTTCGATCACGGGACGCGAGAAACACAATCGTATGCAAAATCTTGATACAGTCACTGAGACCGCCACGGGATCAGTTTCACATGGTGACTCAGGTGTCCAATCTCAGTCTATACCAATTATGTTAGATTCTTCTGTACCCACTGACCATCCTCGGGGCCCTTAAACGGTATATTGTCCAATCTCAGTCTATACCAATTATGTTAGATTCTTCTGTGCCCACTGACCATCCTCGGGGCCCTTTGACGGTATATTCTCAAACAACCAGGTCAAAACAAACAAGTCCATTAACTGCTGTGAAGGTGTCTGCACCCATTGGCCCTACTTGCTCACCGTTCACGCCCGCTGACCACCACAATTCATCGACTTCCCACAACAACTTGTACAGCATTAATGTGTTTCCAAACTTACCCAGTACTGTTGTTACAGCTTCTACTACCGCTACAACAACTAAGGCGATCCCCTCTAATGTCGGAATGACTTCCTTATTGTCCCAAGGAAATCCGTCTCGATCCAATGGTGGGAATACAACCAATAATCCCTCGTACTCCAATGCTGTGCGTTCAAGCGTACAACCTGGTGAACGATCGACTAGGGGTCCCCGTGGAAGTACCCGTAGAGCAAACCATACTTCCGGTCCTAATCGCGTTAGGCCAAATGCTTCCAATAGGAACAATTACCAACACCATAGATTTAATCCTGAAAGTTCACAAACTAACTTGAATAAACCTTCAGCCTACGGGAACCGCTATTCAGATGATTATCACTATTCTGATAATGCAAATACAGAAAATATATCGCACGACTCGACATATGTTGAGCATCAGTCTTGGCCGACTCGGTTTGTAAATAGCAAAGACGAGTTCTATAACCCGGTTAACACAAACACTCGCGTTGTCGGTCGCAATGATCAGAATTTGCAAAGTGAATTGGTAGACTGTGATTATACTCAGGGGGATGACCTCGCGGATTATGTACGCAAACGTACATGTCGCTTTTTCGTTGGTGGGTTTAAGCCGTCTATCACAGAGCAAAAAATCGCCAACTATGTTAGCTTCAGAGGTCCCAAAGTGACAAAGGTTTCTATCTTTCGATATCGATCGAAACCGGTCGTGATCAGATTGAACGTCGAGGATGATGTTAATGCTAGACTCGTCTGTGACCCATATTTCTGGCCAGACGGCGTCGTCTGTAGGCCCTGGGTGTCCCAATCAAAATATGATGCACGTGATTTTGACGTGGTGCGTAACGGTCGATCCCAATTAAAAGGCGACCAGGTTTATTATGATGTAGATAGATATAACGGATATCAACCCGAGGTACACAATCGTTTTAACGGTCCTGACACTTATGATCAATATGAGTACTAACGGTGATCTCAGTCTGATCCTTTACACTTGGAATGCTACGGGCGTTATGACTAGCGGTATTTACCTGTCCGATCTTTTAAACCAGTGCAACATTGACTTTTTAGGAATTTGTGAACATTGGTTGTTTGAAAAGGATTTACACTTTTTGAACACTTTCAACAATTTGTACTCGTCATATGCCGTCTCAGATAAAGATCTTGTATTTAATGGTAATTGCCGCACGGGCAAGGGTGGGGTAGCCATTTTATGGAAAAAGAAGTATGACAGCTGTGTTACCCAACTTCCTTTCATTTGTGACAGAATCCTGGGAATCCAAGTAGAATTTTCTCCGCAAAACTTTTTGTACCTGCTTCAGATTTATCTTCCTTCTAAAAATAATCCCATAGATAACTTCAAAGAGTACTTAGATTCCTTACAAACTGTGATTTCTGAGTACAGAGTGATTGGTGGTACTTATGGGTGACTTTAATTGTCATGTCAACAGTAGGCATTTCCGTAAACCATTAGACAGTCGGGATAAGCTATTTAACACCTTTCTTTATGAAAATAATCTTACTACAGTTACGTCCCTTGATCTCTGTGGCGGAGCTCCGGTATCTTTTGAATCTAATTGCGGTAGAAGCATTATAGACAATATTATACTTAGTACAGATGACATGAATTCTATATCTTCTTGTGCAATTGTTGAGGACAACTCTCTGCTTTATTCTAATCATCGTGCAGTACAATGCTCAGTCACTTTTCCAATTATCCCTAGACAAGCTTTTCGTCCCTTGAATAATTATGTTAATTGGTCCAAAGTCTCTCTCTCCCAAAAAGAGGCTTACAGAAGCTCTCTTGATTGTGATGTTGGTTTAGAGGCTCTGTTACGTTTGGACATCCAATCCACCAACGACATTGACTTCTTGTACCCGGCGTTGGTCAATACACTAGTCAACACAACCAAACTATGCATCCCTGCACCTTCCTATAAACCTTATTTAAAGCCATACTGGAGTAAGGAGCTTAGCGATCTTAATAAAAATATGAAGTCTGTTAGGAAAGAATGGTTACGCTCTGGCTCTCTGAGATTCGGTCCTTCATTTGTGAAGCTTAAAAACTTAAAACGACTATTCCGCTTTAAGCACAGAAAGGCTGTTGAAAATTATTTTCAAAAGCTTTATGACGATATTGATCGGAATATCGAATTAGACCAAGAGCAGTTCTGGCGCTTGGTCAATACTAAGAGGAAATCTCTCAATACATCCCCCGGGGCTGAAATTGATTTTAATGGTAATTTGTGCCGTGATAGCAGTTCTATTATCCAGGGCTGGAGTGATTACTTTCGGAATTTGTATTCTTTTGATGATGATCCTATTTATGACAGTGCTTTTAAAGAGCACGTAGATAGTGAGCTCCAATTATTTCTCTCTTCGGAGGAGTCTCATAGCTACAACAGTTATGCACCAAAGGTTTCTGTAGATACTCTCACCTCTATTTTACAGACCGTTAAACGGACCAAATCCCCCGGGGCAGATAGCATATGTTACGAGCACATACCTTTTGGTAATGAGCTTTCGCATCAGGTCTTGGCCAAACTACTTTCCGTTATGTTACAGTTTTCTTATGTTCCATTGGCCATGAAAAGGGGCATTATTGTTACCGTATTTAAAGGTGGAAAAAAGAACCTTAAAGACCCTGATAGTTATCGTGCTATTACCCTTACCTCATGCATATTGAAACTTTTTGAAAAGCTGTTATTGCGCCGTATGCAAGCAACAGCGTCGCTAAGGCCACACCGTTTGCAAGAGGGGTTCCAGCGTGGTATTGGCTGTTTAATGTCGTCCTTTTGCTTGAGAGAATTCATTCATTTCTCAAAAGCAAATAGAAGTAAACTTTATGTCTGTTTCTTGGATTGCAAACAAACCTTTGACAGGGTATGGGTAAACGGCCTTTTTTACAAGTTAATCAACTATGGTCTTGACTTGAAAACATTGAAGTGTTTACGTAACTTGTATACTGGACTCAATAGTTCAGTTCGGTTTAGAAATTCCACATTTAATGACTCTTTTCCAGTCTTACAAGGCACCCGTCAAGGGGGGGATCACAAGTCCATTCCTGTATTTAGTGTACATAGATGGCCTTATTCGTCAGCTCGAGACGTCTGGATATGGTATCTGTATTGCGGGTGCTGATTGTAGTTCCCTGAGCGTAGCCGATGATATGGTCTTAGTATCCTTCTCTAAATATGATCTGCAGAAGATGATGGATATATGCTTTAATTATTCTGTAAAGTGGCTCTACATGTATAACCCATCCAAGTGTGCATTTATAGTCTTTAATGAACCCAAACATTTTATCGCTAATCGTTTATGGCGATTGGGCGATAGCGTTGTAAATGAGGTAGTGGATTATACTCATTTGGGCATAGTCTGTAATAAGTTTATGAAAAGTTCTGTCAACATTGATGATTCCTGTCACAAGCTGAAATCTACACTTTTAGGTTTATTAAATGTTGGAGTGCATGAAAATGGTCTTCGCCCGATACCGTCCTTTAAACTGTACAAGTCTATTGTTCTACCAAAAGCACTCTATGGCTGTGAACTATGGTCAGAAATTAACAAAACACAGTCAGCTCAGTTGGAAAGAGCACATAGGTTCTGCGTCAAGTATATTCAGAATTTACCAGCGTATACTAGAACCGATGTTTGTCTTGGTCTAGCCGGTGTTTTACCTATCGAATCTGAGGTCGATTATAGGAAACTTTTATTTCTGGGCCAAATTTGTCGTACCCCGAGCTTACACGTATGTAAAAAGTTGTTTAATTACAGGCTCTTTTCTTTTTTTATGCGTGGTACTTCCGTTAAGCTTGGGTTTATCCCAGATATTCTAGGTATTCTCCGCAAGTATTCGCTGGAAGATTATTTACAGCGTTACATGGCCACAGGGCTTTTTCCTACGAAAGCTCAATGGAAAAGAATTTCTCGCAATGTCATTAATGGGCAAACAAGTACTACTTGGTTAACCAGGGTTCAGACCGACAGTCATCTATCGAGTTTCTTATACATCAAACCACAATTACTTCTTCATAGTGAACTATGGGAATTAAGTAGGTCTATCTCCTCTCCAGTGATAGCCAAGCATTGCAACAATTGTGTTAAGATGATAGTTAAATTTTATAGCGACTAATTTACAAATTTCTGTCATTACTGCAAAAATCATTTTTCAGTATCGTTATGTGAACATGTTTTATTGCAATGCCCTTCTACAGAGAGCTTGAGGATTGAATTATTTCACTGTATCTCAATGGAGACAAATGAATGCATCTATCAGAGGTTTAGGAGCCTGAGTAATAATGGTATTGTTGTAGCTTTATTCTCAGGTCTTCGAAACATATTGGATGATAATGATATTAATCATAGGCTTTTGCTAGTTTTTATACCTATCCTTGGAAATTTTTGGAATTTTTTCCTCGTGTAATAGCTCTATGCTCTATGCATCACAGCTTTAAGTTATCATCTTAATTCCTTCAGCCCCTATGCCCAACCATCTGTGACATATCCATTTTTTGCCTCTCTTGTCTCGTTATATTACTGTGAATTATTATTTATCTGTCGCTAACTCGAGCACTTTTTTTTAATCGATTGATTGAATGATTGTCTTATTAATTCTGCTATAGATTTATCCACTTATTTATTCAGTCAATGGATTTACTCTAGGCGTCTGCTTATTAATGCAAGCCTTGATAAGATTAGTTTCTAATTAATGTGTGGCTCATGTTTGCCTTGCGTTTCGTTTTCGTTGCAAGGTTCCCCTCATTGATTCTTATTTTCCTTTTACTTATTTTTAACTATTCACTTTTGTACTCTGGGTTTATAACAGTGTGTTCCCGCATTCTGACCAGGGAAGGGGCTTTTGCATTTTCGTCTTTTTAATGCAAGGGTCTTTTTCGGGTCGGAGTTTGGTCGTACATTGGTTCTCTTCCTTTTGTCATACACTTCATACTTTTTTTTTTTTTTTTTTTTTTCTTTCTTCTTTCTTATTGTTTTTTTTTTGTATTATTATCGTATAATGCTCGCCATTTTGGCGGAAAAACAATGAAATAATAAGCGGGCAGACTACAATATTTTACTCCGTGCAGAGAATATCGTCGAGAATTTGTTTCGTTTTCGGTTTACAATGAAACGTAAACCACTGTTTATAGTTGGTCAATACCTTAATACCCATCATATTTATGTCTGCTTTGATCATTATGGCTTTTCTTATCCCCATCGAGAGCGGTGAGAGAATTTCTTATTGTATAACAGTGTTGCTGGCAGTTGCTGTATTTTTGACTCTTATAAGCGAAACGTTGCCGAGATCGGCAACAACGATTGCCGTGCTATGCTATTATCTTGTGTGTGTTCTTGCACTCAGTATGCTTATCATCCTGGCCACGATCTTTAGTATGAGATTTTATTTCAAAAACGAGACCGAAGAAGTGTCATCCTGCTGGAAAGCTTTTGTAAGATTTATTCTGTGTTATAGTTGACGACGGCCGAGGACAAACCGCCGATACGAACAGAAAACGCTCTCAAGTTCCAAATCTGAGAAGTCAGACTACATCATCTACCACGGGAAAGGCAACAAGGATCCATTTTTGGCTATTCCACGTAACGAGTTAAGTGTTGTGTCAGATATTGCATAATCTATAGGTACCAACCGTTCTACAGTAATATCAGTGAGATCGACACACGTTCCAGAAAGCCAATGGTCACTCTGGAATGCACGGCTCGGTAGAAGCAAGAGAAGTACAGGGGAACGATCGGGTCTGTGAGACCATTACATGGAAAGACGTTAGCTCTACATTCGACATTCTGTGGCATTCTAGCCATTACATGTCTACACTGTTACGATGTCTAATAAGGACGACAGTTAGTTAGTTTATGAACACCCATATGCCCCATTTAGCAAACCGTGGTTCATTCATCAAACCTTAATCTTTTTCCTACTAAATAAAACTAAAAAGAAACTTTCAAGCCGATGGTAAAAACCAAATGTCAATATTTCAAAGTTGGGAGGGGATATATCCTTATCGGACAGTGTAGGTCCAAGATCAGACTGCGCAGTCTGATCTTGATCTACACTGTCCACCAAAGGTCCATGAGTCGCACTTATAAGCTGCTTAATAGATGAAACGAAAATTTCTAGCTAATGGTTAAAACCCATGTATTGCAATTTCAAAGCTGATTTCACAGAGAAAAAATACTGTATCGGACAGTGTAGATCCAAGATCAGGCTTCACGTTTTGTTAGATCCAAGATCAGATTGCATTTATTGCAGTGTGATCTTGATATACACTGTCTGCAAAAGCGTCCAAAGTCGCACTTACCAGCATAAGGGTTAAGCGATCAGTTCCCCGACTCTATTAAGTTGTGTTGTATGCACAGATATCGTACATTTTTTTCATCCGAAAGAGACCCTTTTATGCTCAAAAAACGAGACTCTTCAAAGAGAAAGATACACGGATCACTTTCGATCGAAATCGCTTTAACCCTTTGCCAGACGACAAATTTTAGACTTTTCCAAACTGAAATTTCTCCTTTTCCCACAGTGTTTTCAAAAGATTTGTACTGCAGACCCTTAAAAACCAGGGCTTGTTTGCGAAAGGGTTAAATGACATTTCCGTTGATAAACAATAACCTTTTCACGTGATTTGAATTTCGTTGTCAGTTTTCACTAGCGGATTGACAGATGTAAATAACTTGATTCACGGTCGTTGGTTAGATGAAGTTATGGAATAGACCGAGTTGTGACGAAGAATTTCAACCCTTAGGCTGCTAATCGCGACTCAAGGACCTTTTGCGGACAGTGCAGATCAAGAACAGACTACACAGTACGTGCAGTGGGATCATGGGTCTACACTGTCTGATAATGAGATATATTTTCCGCGAAAACTACCTTTCAAATAACAAAATTTGAGATTGTACTATCGGCTTGAAAGTTTCATTTCACTTATTTAGCAGAATAAGGGTAAGGAGCGCCATCATGTTTAAGGTCACGTGACTGAAAGTAGTTCCAACAGAAACATGCTTGGTACAGGTGACGTTAGATAAAGTCACGGAATCAGCTTTGTTGTGTGACTATTGCCACATCTGACCATCGGATCATAAATACTCAAATTGTCAGTACACACTAACCTTTCTGATTAATCCTTTACCAAACTATCCCGTGTTTAAATGACCCTGAAGAGGAAGGCCTTTGAAAACATTCTGGAAAAGGAGAAAATGCTGGTAACCAGCATTTTCTCCTATTCCCAGAATGTTTTCTACCCTTTTTAAAATCAAAGTTCGTCATTGAGCCATGTTTAATCAAGTCTGCAGATGCCTTCACTTTGGACCAGTCTAAAATTTGTCATCTGGTGGTAAAAAGTTAGATTACAATCCAGCTCCATAGATGTGAATACAGGGTCCGTATTCACCAACCATTCTTAATAACGTTCTTAGACTTATTCTTCAAGATTTTCCAAGTTTGAAAGTAACTCAACTTCTGATTGGCTAAACCAAATGGTTTAGCCAATCAGAAGGTGTGTTACTTTCAAATTTGAAAAATTTTGGAGAACAAGACCAAGAATATTACTAAGAATGGTTGGTGAATACGGACCCAGATCTGAAACATTCAAACTTGTTTTACATCATTACCGAACGACAATTTTTTACACTCGTTTTTATATAAAGCTTTTGCGTACGACAAATTAAACTCACTGGATATAAGCGTATTTTTGTTCCTTTTCCCACAATTTTTTTTCAAAGATACTGCTCTGCATGGTCGATAAACATGTGACTGTTAGGTTGAGGTTAAGCAGGCACTCTTTGGAACCGGAAACAACTGACCGCTTCAGACAGGTTGCTGCTTAAAACAGTTTAAATCGGATTCAAAATTAACATGCCGAGATTTACGATATTGATTGCCTTACCATTAAGCTTGAAGAGTTAACTGTTTATCAAGCGTCAAAATATTCCACTTGTTGAAGTTGAATGATTGATTGATTGATTGATTGATTGATTGATTGTATGGTGTTTAACATTATTTCAGTTATATCGCGGCGGCCAGTGCACCTATCCATGCTTTCCTGGAGTTTCTTTTACCAGTACTACGCACAATATTCTTTCCAAGCCACTGGCTGCTTTCCCACATAACCATTGTCGACGCAATGGTCAGCAGTGAGAGAGGAATGAATCCTGTCGCAATGACTATCATTAATCCTCGGAAAGAAATTGGCCGAGCCGGGGATCGAACCAGCGACCTCCTGTTCTAAAGTCATGTACGCTACCGACTGAGCTACGGGTGCTTAGCTTGTCCAAGTTGAAAGCATTTGCAGACAACAAATTAGACGTGACTCAAAAGATGAGATTTCTCTACAGCAAAAGCGTTAAGAAGATTGCGGGAAAAGGATAAAATGTTAGCTATAGGCCTATTTAGATAGTTTGCCGAGAATTAATTTTTTTTTTTTTTTTTTTCTAAAAGATTTATGCTTCTAAATACATTTGAGCCATGCTCTGTCAAAAGGGGGCCTAATGCATCCTCGTGATGCGTTATACCAAGCAAGATATGACATTATTATCGATCCATTAACCCTTATCCAGCTGAATAAAAGAAATGAAACTTTCAAGCTGATAGTATAACCCCAAAATTTTTCATGTTTCAAAGGGATTTTTGGAGGGAAGATATCTCCTCATCGGACAGTGTAGATCAAAGATCAGACTGCATGTTTTGTGCAGTCTGATCTTGATCTACGCTGTCCGCAAAAGGTCAGTGAGTCGCGATAAGCAGCCTAAGGGTAAACCCATTTTGTCTGACAGTTGACTAGATATGGAGATAGAAGGGTCCTTGCACATGCATGAAATTTACAAATAGCAAAAAGTTTCATCTCATGTCAGCCTGCGCGAATTGCGCAGGCTGACATGGGTTGAAACTTTTTGCAGAGGAATTAAGACCCCCTTTTCACAGGGCATGACTTATTTCTATACACAGTACGAAAGCGTTGTACCCCCTGGTTTTTTAACGGGTTTGATTTTCTGATAACTAGAAATTAGAATCCAGCTTTTGCATACACCTACAAACCATTATTTTGCCTCTGAAATGAACTGTACTGAGGTATACCTTGACCTTATGGCCACGGCTGATCAAGCTGTTTCAACCCCTGGTGAGAGGTATGAGACGAAGACTGCAAGCTGCTATCCAAGCATTGGGCCGAAGTAGTCAATGTTGACGGATTGGATGTGCCCATTCCCTGCAGGTCACTTTTAAACCTTTCGTAAGTTTTTTTTCCCACATTGTATTTCCAAGTTGGTACCAAAATTAAAACCTTCTTGTCATTCTAGAATTCGAATTCAAGATCTAAGCAGAGAAATCCAACTTACCGTGAGACCAAGGGATACTTTAGTTCATTTCGTTTTATAGGCAAAGACTGGTTTGTTGGTGTATGCAGTAGCCGCATTCTAATTTCTACCCCATTTCAATTTATTCACGCCAGAAAATCAAACCCGGTAAAAAACACAGGAGGGTGCAACACTTTTTTGACTGTGTATATTTGAAAGCGTTGGTATTATTTATTTTTGTTTAACAAGAAATTTGATTCAAGGCAAAAAATATGAGCCATGCTCTGTGAAAAGGGGGCTTAATGCATCCGCGAAAAGTATCGACCCAGGTCGAATTTGGAGAAGAACTTTATAAGCTTCAGCTTCCGTTCTGATCCATTTCTTCAGTATTTGTGTAATATGATTATATTGTTTGCTGTAGATTAATACTGATAAATAAAATATGTTTAAACTAAGCTATAAGACTTGTTCAGCTCATTTGAACCAGTTTTACATTTGTTGTCGTCAGATCATTTCAATTCGGAAGAGTCTAAAAGTTGTCCTTTGAGCAAGGGTTAAATCACTTATCATATAGGCTTTGAAAGAATATCGAGAGAGGTGTTGGTGACGAAATATCGGGAGAATATAAATGAGCCGTGCTCTGGCAAAAGGGGGCTTAATGCATCTCCGTAATCCATGATACCAAGCAAGTCAAAACATATTTATCCAAGGATCAATAAAATCCATTTTGTATAACAACCGACTGATTCATGAGGTACACTGGTCCTTTGACAGTTCGCGCAGGCTGACCTGGGCCGAAACTGTTCGCTATTGGTCAATTTTTTGTATGTCAAAGGATCCAGTCTACTTCATGATTCAGTCTGTTCTTAAACAAGATTTAGTTTATGGATCTATAATTATGTGAGGTCTTGTTAGTAACATGGATCACGGAGATGCATTAAGCCCCCTTTTGCCAGAGCATGACTTATATCTTTAAAGACCCATTCAAAGAGTGTCGATCCTACAGTTTTTGTATGTACGCCATTTACCCTGCGCTATTGGCGAAAACCGGAACTTTTGTGGATGGAATAGGTCACGATTAGACTGCACAGAATGTGCAAAATGATCTTGAATCTATAACATCCGCTTGATTAATCAAGTCTATAGGACAAACATCTGTCTGAATTTCACGTGATTTTATTTAAGGCCGTCAAGTTCAAGTTCTTTATTCGTAAATAAAGGCCACCGGCCCAAAATACATGTTACATGGTACAATAACTGTATTTACAAGAGTTGCGTACAAGCAATAAACGAGATTTAACTTTCACACACTTAACTCTTTTTCACACAATCTAGATTTTAAACAACCTTGAAACCGACCGTGTATGAAAACATTGCTGAAAAGGAGAAAATGGTGGTGACCAGCATTCTCTCCTTTTCCAATGCTTTCCCACACATCAAAAATGAGGATTCATCATTTTATAGAGAGTCGTCTGCAAATGCTTTCAATCTGGCCCAGTCCAAAATTTTTCCGTCTGGCAGAGAGTCAGCAAAGTTGTTGATATAATATCAAAAGTAATACTATGTATGACATAACAAATATTCAATCCTGCTGTCTTTATATATCATGAATACTGCAAGTATTAGTGCTTTTCATTCAGGAAACGGACAAAGAATGTTTTGACAATGGTATGTGAATGCGAACCGTCATTTCTACCATGTCATTGAGTCATTTGTTAAACAAAATGGATTTTTCGGATCCATAATTATATACATAGCTTGGTATAATCAAACTTCAAAATTCAAAATTCAAAATCTTGAATTTCGAGGCCTGACTATGCGCAATATAAAGGCCACCGGCCCAAAATCCATATTATATAATACAATAATGTTCAATACAACAAGAGTTGCGTACAAGTAATAGATGAGATTCAACTTCTACACACATAACTCATTACAACACGATGTCGACTTTTAAAGACTCTGAAAAATCAACCGTTTTTTGAAAACATTGTTGTAACAGGAGAAAATGATGGTAATCATCATTCACTCCCTTTCCGGTGATTTCGACACACTAAAAGTGGGACTCATTACAACACAATCTCGACTTTTAACGACTCTGAAAAACAACCGTTTTTGAAAACATTGTTATAAAAGGAGAAAATGATGGTAATCAGCATTCACTCCCTTTCGGGTGATTTCGACACCCTCAAAATGGGAGATCATTACTTTATTGACAGTCAATTAGACGTTCGCAGATGCTTTCAATCTGGCCCAGTGTAGAATTTTCGTTTGACAAAAAGTCAACAAAGTTGTTGATATATTAACAAAAGTGATACTTTAACATAGTAAATATACAATCCTGCTGTCTTTATATATCATCATAAATGCAATTAATAAAGCTGCTTTTCAAGAAACGGACAAGGAATGTTATTGACAAATATAGTTGAATTTGAACCTTCATTTTTACCATGTCATTGAGTCATTTGTTGAACAAAATGGATTTTTTGGATCCATAATTATATACATAGCTTGGTATAATCAAACTTCAAAATTCAAAATCCCAAAATAAAAACCTTGAATTTCGAAGCTTGACTATACACAATATAAAGGCCACCGGCCCAAAATCCATATTATATAATACAATAATGTTCAATACAACAAGAGTTGCGTACAAGTAATAGATGAGATTCAACTTCTACACACATAACTCATTACAACCCAATCTCGACTTTAACGACCCTGAAAACAACTGTTCTTGAAAACATTGTTATAAAAGTAGAAAATAGTGGTAATCATCTTTCTCTCCCTTTCCGGTGATTTAGACACACTCAAAATGAGACTTCATTATTTCATTAATAGACAATTAGACATCTGCAAATGCTTTCAATCTGGCCCAGTACAGAATTTTGCCGTCTGGCAGTGAATCATCAATGTTATTGATATAATATCAAAAGTAATACTGTGATATAACAAAAATTCAATTCTGGTGTCTTTATATATCATGAACACTGCAACATGTTATTTTGCAGTGTTCATGATATATATATGCAAGTAATAATGCTGCTTTTTCAAGAAACTGACAAATGTTATTGACAATTGTAGTTGAATATGAACCGTCATCTTGTCATTGAGTCATTTGTTGAACAAAACGGATTTTTTGGATCCATAACTTGGTATAATCAAACTTCAAAATTCAGGTTCTTTATGCGTATGATACAATAATGTTCAGTACAACAGAAGTTGAGTACAAGTAATAGATGTGATTTAACTACTCATTACAACACAATCTCGACTTTTACCGACTCTGAAAACAATTGTTTTTTGAAAACATTGTTATAAAAGGAGAAAATGATGGTAATCAGCATTCTCTTATATAATAACAAGAGTAATACTCTGACATCACAAATATACAATTTTATGTGTTTCAAGATTAACGAAAGCTCTTGTCTTTATATTTCATGATTTCTGCAATGAATAATGCTACTTTTTTAATAACTGTTATGTTTTCACTTTTCAATAATCTATAAAAGCTTTCCAAATTATTTTCACCATGATACCACGAAAACAAAAGAGATTGCCTTTCGACATAGAATTGCCTACACTCAAAGAACACGTGATATTCATCTTCAGTTATAGAAATTTGTTCATTACAAAGACAAAAAGTGCAAACACAATTATCTCTGTCAACATTAATATGTCTTCCAAGTTCAATATTCAATTTGTGGCTCGAACATCGAAATCTTGCGACATACATTCTTAGATGAGGAGACATGTCCACGAAAAGATATCTCTCCGGATCTAACAAGGAGTGTATATTTTTATAGAGATCACATCGAGAAGAGCTATTTATAGACTCTTGTATAAATTGTAAGGAACAATCACTTATTCTTTGCTTAAAAATTTTACAAAATAACTCATGGTCGCCTAGCTCTTGGGATAGCCAAACGACACCAAAACCATATGATTGCAATAATTCCCTAACTTTCGTAACCCAACTTATTCGCCCAAATTTCGTCATAGCCTTTCAACATTAAGTAACATTGTTTTGGATTTCTTGTATTAGCCATATGAAGGAGTTTGATCCAATATTTAATAACCTTAAGTTTATAAATAACGCATAAAGGTAATCTTCCACATTCAGTTAAAACTACAGAGGAATTTGTTGATTGATTAACACCTAGAAACTCCCGACAGTATTGAAAATGAAGATTTTCGATGATAATTGTATACTCTGTTCCCCAGATCTCTGCTCCAATTGTTAGTATAGGTACGATAACGGCATCAAAAATCTTAAAATATTCATTAAAGGGGAAGAACCCAAATGCATGCTGATAGGACTTAATACAGTAGATTGCTTTTCTGGTTTGTGCAACCAACTTATATTTAGCAGCCGTCCATGCTAGTTTAGGAGTAAAGAGAAGTCCCATGTATTTATACATATTTGTGATTTTAACTAGCTTTCCATTAAAATACCATTTTTCATTTGTTCTTAGTGGACCGCCATTTTTAAGCACAATAATTTCTGTTTTACTCATGTAAATTGAGAGTTTAAATTC
Source organism: Tridacna gigas (assembly GCA_945859785.2). NCBI lineage: Eukaryota > Metazoa > Mollusca > Bivalvia > Cardiida > Cardiidae > Tridacna > Tridacna gigas. The sequence continues at coordinate 56,751,875 of OX244038.2, forward strand.
ACTACAAAATTCAGAGAGTTTATTACTTTGCATTTGTAGATTTCGAACGGTATCTGCACAATGCGCTATATCATCTGCATAGAGAATACACTGTATTGGAGGAATAACGTTGGATATAAACATACCAGGACAATTTTCAGATAAAAAGGTAGATAACTCCTGTATGAAAAGAGTGTAGATCTATATGTCTGGCCCGTTAGGAGTTAACCATTTACCACACAATCCTGAGTTATAACGACCTCGAGAAAGAGATCATTTTAAAAACATTTTGGGAAAAGGAGAAAATGCTGGTTTCCAGCATTTTCTCCTTTTCCAAGATAACTGCTCTACCGCTGACAAATTCCATCATTTGTGTCACATCTAATTTGTTGTCTGGAAATGCTTTCGGTTTGGACAATTTTGAAATTTTGCCGTTTGGTAAAGAGTTAATAGAAATTCGGATTCAACGCGTGGATCGGCACAACAGTTTCCGAGACGAGAAGTATTTTATAGATCTAAAAAGAAAAAAATAAGTTTAACCCATTTTCACATGCTGATCTAGTCTGAAGCAAGTGAGTTTACATGCTTTGGAATACACAAGAGAAAAAAAATCATTTTGTATATCTATTGTCATCGTGTCTCGTTTCGCTTTGTATATGTAACATTGAAGCTGATTTCAAACTATAATTATTGGCAATAGATACCTTTAAACCGTTTTTTGAGATTTAAGTCAAGCCCAGTCGCTAAACAAAAGATTCGGGCGTCCGAAAAACCTGTATACTATGTCTAACAGCAGATTCTTATAAACATATAAAGGCAATTCAACTATGTACAGGCTAAACCAATTTACATATCATACAGGGAACGGGAAGGGGATTAAGAATGTTGGTCGTAAAAACAACAAATATATACAGTTGCTTCTTTATTTTCTTTATTGATCTTATTTCCGAATTAAACCATGCACAAACGAAATATTCCATCTTTAAAAACCAGTAGGACAAAGATTTCGAAAATATAATATCGCTTAAAATGACATTATTTCTTACGATATTTTCTTGATTAATATTATACCCCAACTCAACTTCGTACAAGCCTGACTTATTTGTGCAAAAGCGGTCATAAGTCAAATATTTATAACTTACAAGTGAGCTGTGACTTGGCCCTTAGGCTGCTAAGCTCGACTCACTGACCGTTTGCGGACAGTGTAGCTCAAGGTTAGACTGCACAGAACGTGTGAGTTGACCCTTAAGCTGCTAAGCGTGACTTACTGACCTTTTGCGGACAGTGTAGATAAAGATTAGACTTCACAGAACGTGTGACTTGACCCTTAAGCTGCTAAGCGTGACTTACTGACCTTTTGCGGACAGTGAAGATCAAGATCAGACTGCACAGAACGTGCAGTCTGATCTTTGATCTACACTGTCCGATAAGATGATATTTCCCCAAATTGATAAGTTTGAAAAAACATTATTCGGCTTTTTACTATCGGCTTGAAAGTTTTATTTAACTTATTTAGCAGGATAAGGGTTAACTATATGATCAAACAATTACCTGTTCGTTTGCTGAATAAGCATGTTATCACTTGCAGATGATTTTCTTTTATGTTTTGCTGCAGACTACTAGATTATATAATGGACGAAAGAAGGATTGCAAGTTACTAAAATAGTCTATCTCTCTGTACTTCTGGTACTTTGAATGTTAATGAATCGATTGAAATATTATACTGGTTCAATCTATATCAAAAAAAAAAGCTTGATCAAATTAAAAGCATGTGCAGACGACAAATTAAATGTGACTAATATTACTAGTATACAATTCGGCTTTAACTTGATTATCTGTAACCCTTTACCGCACAATGCCGCCTATTAACGACCTGGGAGAGAAGGTGTTTGAAAACATTGTGGGGAAAAGGAGAAAATGGCGGTAACCAGCATTTTCTACCCCATCACGAGAAAATTGCACCATTTGAGCAACATTGAAATTGTCGTCTGCAAATGCTTTCAATTTGGACAAGGCTAAAATTTTGTCGTCTTTTACAGGGTTAAGCACAGTGATTTCAAAAGCATTTTTCTCTCAGACCTTTAAAACACGGGATTGTTCGGAAAATGGCTGTGGTTGTCTGACCTCATTTCTGGGGCGCCAAATAAGCCAATTTTGCCGCAGACTGCTTTTAAAATGCAGTGACAAAAAGAACATTTTTTCGTTCTCAAAAAAGTTTATCTCTCCGTACTTCCATTGAACGTTAATCTATCGACCGAAATGTTAACCTATATCCTGCTTAATAGGTTCAATGAAACTTTCGAGCCGATAAAAAAAAAACAGAACTATGCTATTTCAAACTTATTTTTTGGAGAAAAATATCTCCACATCGGACTGTGTAGATCCAAGATCAGACTGCACGTTCTGTGCAGCCTGATCTTGATTTACACTGTCCGCAAAAGGCCAGTGAGTCGCGCTTAGCAGCCTAAGGGTTCAACAGGTATGACGTTGTTGAGTTAAGTCTTCATGCGCCAAAATGAACAAATATGACAATTTAAAAATTCAAAATATTGTTACGGTATTTTAAGATTCCATTGCCCTAAATACCCCCATGCGACTACGGACAGTGTAAATCAAAAATCGGATTCACGTTATGCACAATCTGATCTTGATCTTCATTGTCCGTGAATCGGACACAAGATACTTTAACATTGTGGCAAGTCAACAGTTATATACGTTTCGATGGAGACCGATGTCTTCTCACAATTCCCAAAGATACTCGTGGAAGTTACATTCCAATGGGTTAGATATGTCATTTTGCAGCTGCATTCAATTGGACTGCCAATAAAATAAACATTGTGCAAATTCGGAAGCTTTGACAGGGAAGAAGGTATATGTCGTAGGTTGGTATACTGTAACCCAAGCGTATAAAGTTGGTAAGCATCAACAAAAGCGTTTGAAGATATGTATTCTATAGGGTTGTGGTCAAGATAAAAAGAATTGACATAACCTAGAACATCTATATCTGATTTCTCTATCGTCGTTATCCTATTATGACCTAAGAAAAGATTTGCCAATGAGCGAAAAATTTTAACTGCATATGGAACTCTCGTAAAGTTATTGTAGACAAGTGAGAGCGTATAAAGCGGCAAATGGGCTGGTAAAACGTCTGAGTCGATAAAAGTCAACTGATTTCTGTTCAAGTTGATATATGTTACTGACGGGAATGTCTTAAATAAATTGGCTGGAAAGTATCTGATACTGTTGTTTTGCAGGTATAAACTGGTTAAAGATCGAATTTCCGCACTACAGGGTTCAAAAATTGTCCTGTCCCCATGTACGTTAGCATTATCGGTAAAAGTAAGTGATCGAATGTTATGTAAGTGACAAATTGCAGCCGGAAGTTTCTCTAATTGCGTATACCTCATTGACAACGTCTGCAGTGTATTCTCAAAACCTTTAAATACGTCCAAATCTAAATGTGTTTCTTCAATATTTATTAGATAAAGCTCTGAGAGCTTTTTGAGAAAGCCTAATTCAGTCGGCCATGTTGAAAATTGAGGTAAATCCAGATTAAGCTTTGTTAAATGTCTTCCAAGATTTGCTAGAACACTAGCACTGGTTGCGAGACTTCTAATGGGATTATAAGACAGATCCAAATATTTTAATTCAGTGAGGGAAGCCACTGCTGAAGGAATGCTGGTCAAAAGGTTATTCCTTAAATCTAAGAGAACAACATTTTCCTCTACTCCTGCGAAAGCACCGTAATTCATTGTTTTTATCTTGTTGTCATACAAATATAGGGACATCCTAGTAGTATTCGATAGACTGATGTTTCGAAAAGAATTGGCAGGGATTTTAGTAATGTTATTTCCTGTGACGTAAATGTACAGATAGTTTTCTGTAATATTTGATAGTTTGAAAGCTGGCATGATTTCAGAATTTCCATTTTGGCAATAGATTTTATTACTGCTGCAGGTACACGGTGGGAATGCAGCACATTGTCCATCGAGAAGGAAACCAATTACATGTTCAGGTTGTATCAATAGCACCATCTACAACATAGAGAAATTTTAAAAAAATACACCATGAATAAAATTAACTAACCTCTTTACATCTGTTCCTCTCTCTTTCTCTCACACACACACACACACACACACACGCACACACACACACAGAGCGTAAGCACAGTCGTTAACGTGCAGGGCTTGAAACCAAGGGATCGCTGGCTTCATTCCAAAGCTTGTCTAATTTATTTCCGAGTATCGATGATATTCATTGCGACAGGGCTCTTTCCTCTAACCGTCCATCACTGTTTCGATGATGGTTATGTGGCATAGGAAGAATGCTGTCCGAAGTACTGGTAAAACATACTCCAGGAAAAAAAAAGTTAAAAAAAATGAATAAGGCCTAAATAGACATGGTTTCAGCGAACGGTAAAAAATAAGATGGATTAGATGGGAATAGTAGGCAGGACATTTTTTCCTCTTTCCTTTCTTTCCTGGAATAGTACAGTATTGGTTTGACAGGCGAAATGTACGAAAGGATCGAGACTTTTTCATAAAAAGAACATGAGCATCGTCTGGGACCAGCAATAATGTTCGGTCGTGTTAGCTACGTTACATGTTGAGACCTAATGGACTTTGCCGCCAAATAAATAAATCCCCTTTTTTAGACGGCCAAAAGGAACGTGCAGTCTGATCTTGATCAACACCAACTGCAAAAAGCCATTAAGTCGGCATTTATCAGTGAAAGAGTTAGATAAGACTCGCAACTTACCAATACTTTCAGAATCAGTACCGACATGGCGTAACAGACTGTAAAGGTGTTTGGAGCCGAACTGGCAGCGAACATAGGAAAATTGCGCTTCTCCTGAAGGTCTGGAATTCAATTTAATTTATTCGTTTACCGGTACTTGGTGTAGAAACAACTTTCAAGAAACAATTCCGTAAGCCGAGACAGGCACTTCAGTCGGTAACATACAGAACTTGAAACCAAAAAGTCGCTAGTTCGATTACAAAGCTCGACCAAACTCCGTCTGAAAATTGACGAAAGTCATGACTGAAAATCGTTTTAATGATTTTTTTTCGGGGGGGGGGGTGGTTAAGTCGCCATTTTCTGAGACTGGCATGCGAAACTCTGGTGACGTATGGGTAAATGCGCTAACCGCCGCAATATACCTTAAAAGATGTGCAAGTCTTTCACTACCAAACCCGGAAAAGTTTTCTAAAAGTTTCCACCGCCATTTAAAACAGAAACTGTCATATTTAAAAGCAGGGTAACAGACAGTCTAAATCCAAGATCAGTATATCTTTATCTGCATTGTCTGCAAATGCTACTCAAGTCGTCATCGATAGAGGGAGAGTTAGAATGGCCTAAAACACAAAATAAACAAAACAAGCTGGCATTTAACACGGCTACAGAGGAGGATTTGCTAAAACATGCAAAATCGAAAATTTCCTTGTGTAACAAACAATTTCTGCGACTTCCGTAAAGCTTCTCTTGGCTATAAGACTTGTTCAGCTCATTTGAACCAGTTTTAGATGTGTTGTCGTCAGATTATTTCAATTCGGAAGAGTGTAAAAGTTGTCCTTTGAACAAGGGTTAAAGTACTTATGATATAGGCTTTGAAAGAATATCGAGAGCGGTGTTGGTGACGAAATATCGGGATAATATAAATGAGCCGTGCTCTGGCAAAAGGGGGCTTAATGCATCTCCGTGAACCATGATACCAAGCAAGTCAACACATATTTATGGGTCATAAAATCCATTTTGTCTAACAACCGACTGATTCATGGGGTACACCGGTCCTTTGACATACAGAAAATTGACCAATAGCGAAAAGTTTCGGTCCAGGTCAGTCTGCGCGGAATGCGTAGGCTGGCTAGGGTCGATACTTTTCGCAGATGCATTAAGCCCCCTTTTACAGAGCGCGGATCAAATACATGTGGATGCATTTAACTCCGTTGGTGTAAGCCTTTACAACACGTCACCAAATCTAACGATCCCGAGTATGGACAAGTCTAAATTTTTTGTCGCTTGGTAAAGAGTTAACCGAAATACTGTTGAACAAAACGAGGTCTTGGCTTAAGGGGATATATCTCTTTCTCACTCAAAGACAGGCAATCGAGAATTGTCATCTCGCCGATCTTCAGCTTCCTGTTAATATACGTACAAAGTTAAAGTACAGCGACATCAAAACTGAGGAAGTAATTGACAAAAAACTATCAGTGTTATGTGGATTATGTGTTAAAAATGTCAAGGGTCAACGTGGAGACAAGGCTCTCTTGCATAGAACATAACATTGCATTTCATTTTTGACGTAAAGCATACAAGCTTGTTGTCAATATAATCCAAAAGAAATTGATACATGCATGGAAATAGTAAATTTATGTACTGAAATTTTATGAACTTATTCATGGACAAAATAAACAAATAAATAAATCTAACAGTCTGTCGCATAGAGATAGGCGTCTAAAAATTACAGTTCGCCGGTCCAAAGTTTCTAGCTGATTGCTGTACTGATGTTCTGGACAGAGCCATCTGGGGATAGAGTTTATGACACAAATTACCATGCCATGCGGTTTATGCTCAAAAATATGTCGGAGTCCAAGGGGAGATTATTCTTTTCCTCTGAAAGACATTTTGTTAAAACCTGTATTTCTAAGTATAAAACACGAAGAGTAATAATTACTCACAGACAACAAAGCCCACTCTAGGTGAACGTCTCACTGTGTGACTGAGGCACGTACACAATACTTCTTATCTAATGATCCCAGAGTCGTAGGGAGACTTGCAATGTTTGTGGGACTATCCTAGCTTTGTAAGGCTTTAAGTATAGGACAGAAAAACGGCTGCTGTACTATAAGTATAGGACAGGAAACGACTGCCTTTATATACGGGAAATATACACGAGCGTTCAGGAGTGTATATTTCTCTTAGAGCACATGTATTACGACTTGACCAATCAGCGAACAGAATTTTGAAATTATACACCGTTTTCTATCTTACACATAATTTGAAAATACATGAACCTTCAGTCTTGCAAGATACAATTTTTCTCAGGCGGTTCGGAGCAGATATAAGCACAGTAAAAGTTATTACAACATGATATTCCATGTATATCTCGTTGCCATGACTTAATATCTTTTAACATCTTGTGGCCACGAATTAACATTTCGTGGCCACGACTTGATATCTTTTAAACACGACTTAACATCCTGTGACCACTACTTACATGTAATATCTCGTGGCCACGACTTAATATCTTTTAAACACGACTCAACATCCCGTGGCCACGGTTTAATATCTTTTAAACGCGACTCAACATTCCCGTGGCTACGACTTACAAGCAATATCGTGTGGACACGACTTAACATCCCGTGGCCACGACTAACATGCTCTACCATGTGGACACAGCGATAGATCTCGTGGCCAAGACTTCATATCTTTTGGACAGGACTTAATATTTCGTAGCTACGACTTAATCATCTCGAAGCCATTATAGGACAGCACTTAGTATCGTGCGTTTTTTTCCAATCTCGTGGCCATGACTGAATTAACTTCTGGCCACGAGTAAATTATGTCGTGGCCACAACAAAGAAAGTAAACAAACGAACAAAACTGTCCTCTCAGGGCTGCCGTACCAACGACATGTGAATTTTTTATATGCTGTCATTTGTAGGATAGGCAGATCATGTGAATTCAACAGTTTGGTAGATAAAATGTTCCATCCCTGTTTTAACCCTTAGGCTGCTTTAGAAGCGCGACTCAAAGACCTTTTGTGGACAGTGTAGATCAAGATCAGACTGCACGTTCTGTGCAGTCTGATCTTGAATCTACATTGTCCGATAAGGAGATATTTCTGTCCCAAAAATACCTTTGAAGTAGCAATCTTTGGGTTTTTACTATCGGCTTGAAAGTTTCAGTCACTTCTTTGGGAGGTTAAGAGTTAAAGATACCGACCGTTTAGCCAACTACTGTACAACCGCGACATTTAAGCTCTTTCTGTTAGTAACTTTTCTTTGCTAAGTAACTGAGAAAAAACGCTGGGTACGATTACCCAGCTTTTTATGAACAAGCAACTTGGACAAGTAGCTGGCAACTAGGAACCAACTTTACCTCTTTCTACCTGCAGCACTGGAAAGCACTGTGGGAAAAGGAACATTTTCTTATCCTGTTACCAAATATTCCGAGTTTTAACGAGCCCGAAATGGAAGGCCTTTGAAAACATTGTTTGAAAATGAGAAAATGCTTGCAACCAAAATTTCTTCCCATTCGCACAACATTTTCTACCTTGCGGCTAAAACACGGTATTGGTGCTGATTAGGTTTTTTTTTTTTTTCATGTTATCAATGGCACAGAAAGATGTTACAAGCACAGACCTTCCTTATGTGTTTTACTTTTGTAACAATTCACAGTCTTACTTTACTGAAAATTTTAAGAGGCTGGTTTTATTCATTCCCGAGTTACAGCTTTAAATGTGTCCCTAAAATGGCAGTTTTTTAGCGTTATGCAGTCTCACTTAAAAATATTTAAAACTTCAATTAGAAATGTTCCTAACTTCAATACGACAAAATGGTGAAAATGGTCCAATATTATACAGCATTTCAGCCCAAGCATTTTGAACCTAAAATTACAGGAATCAGTTGACAATTCCGTTTTTTATGAGTAAAATACTACAAGCAATTGTTTTGTTAAAACACCAAAAATCAAACATATAGCTATTGTTATGTTCCAGTTGTAGATATAAGATGTCAGGTAATAGAGCTTTTAACAGTTTTAATCATACACTACTTAATTATGGAAAGTGAAAAAATAATTCATTTTTCAAGGCTAGCTGAGGTTTTCACGTGACTTGTCGTTTATTGATTAAAAACGAAACTAAAAAATCTGTGGTGTCCGTAACCTTTAGATGTTTAATCTGAAAAAAATCCATAGTGCTTTATTCATTAAGTATAAATCTCATTTTGACAGATGCATATTTATGGTATGTCTCACCTGGCCAAAAATTGTAGACCTGTTAATAAAAGCCTTTGAAATATTTTACAAAGAAAAAGTTACGGACACTACAAAAAGAAGAGTGAAAATGAAGAAAAACTAACACAGTTCATCTGGTACTCAAATTTTGTTTCAATCAATAAAGATTTCCTTTTTTTTCTGGTTGCATCATACATTGAACTGTTGAGTTAAGTGCAAAATTGCGATGCAAGAGTTCTTGTGATGACATATTGCATCACCCTTGTGGCACTGTCATTACAACACATTTATTGAAGAACAATAGAACCCTACATGCTTAATGTTTGAGGAGTTCCTGCAATGACTTACATGCTCCAGTGAAAGATATAACCCTAAGATATGGGGAGAAAACAAGACAAAAACTCTAGTCATGATTCAGGTATGATTTTAATGTCCTTACTTAGAACTGACTGTAGTTTGTAGTGTCTGTAACCCATATCCCTTGATTATTTGTTTTTAATCTTTACATTTACATGTGTTGCATATGAAAAGAAATGGTATTAATATTACAAAAGTGATGTGTAAGGCACATATACATCATATTTCTGTCACATATTTGTGAAATTTTGTAATTGATAATTGCTTTACATGTGGATTTATAATAATTATGAAAATTTCATTGATATTTTGAATAGAAACCTGAAAAATAGTTCTTTTTGTAACAAGTAAGTCAATTCATATAAGGAAATTCATTGTAATTCAATGTGATCTTTCAAACTAAGGGATCATTTTCTCATATCTCAAAGTGGTTACGGGCACTACGTGATCAAAAAGCAGTATTTAACCTTATAAAAACTTATACTGTCATTTCATAGGCAAATTAATTGACCAAGAAACAAATTTATTTTATTTGAGACACATTACTGTAAGAGGCAACTGCTATTAAGTTTCTTTGATTGCAAACAAGTCAGTGCAGAGACATTAACAATAATATGCATAAATTATAATACTCTCAAAATTTGCATATGAATATAGCATAGGTATGCAGAAATTGAAGAATATGTCCTCATGTCTATTTTAGGTAGTAATGACAAGGGAAGTAAACCCAATGAACAGCAGAAAGTCAAAGATAGAAGAGAAAAGACCAGGCTTAAAGTACAAGCATGGAGAGCAAAACAAAGACAAAATAAAATCAAGTATGAACAGTTAAAAAAGACTGACAGAAGAAGAAAGAAAGACGAAAGACAAAAAAACGGCTGAAAACAATATCAGATTCAGTCATACTGCAAGAATTGCGTAAGAAAAAGAAAGAGGAAATGAGGAGATATCGGCTTAAAAAGAAGGAAAAACAGGCATTGTTGCATCAGTTAAGAAATCTTTTGCAGTAAAACAGAAAAAACATGAAGCTGTAAAAAGAACTCAAACTTGGAGAGTGCGCATAAAGTTGAAGGATAGTGAAAAGCAAGAAACAAATGTTGGTGTAGTTGAAGATAAAGACACCTGTGAAACCTAAGGCATTACCAAAAGCAACTTTATACAGACACTTTAGAAAAGTCAAGGATGTTTTACCTGAAACACCAAGAAGTAAAGCCGACATTTTAAGTAAATTGATTTAATCCCCATCAACATCCAAAAAATTCTCAACAGAAAACAACTAATAATGACACCAGAATGTAGAAGAAAACTTGAAATTACAGATACAGTTTTGAAGTCAGTGACAGAAAGTATGTCAGAAGTTAAGTCAAAGAAAAGTTGTGCAAAGAAACACACATTCAACATTATACGTAATTCAGTTCTAAAGAAATACAGAAGGCATAGACTGAAAAAGTATTTCAATGTCCATGTTAGAAAAACAAAGCCTGGTTCTACTTGGTGGGAAAAGAGAGAGAGAAAAAGAAGAAGTGATGCTCTTGACTCTCATGTAAAAGGGTTCCGTAGCTATTTTTTCCTTAGCCCTGAAATAAGCAGAGAGGTGCCAAACAAACGTGAAACTGTGAAAGTCAGAAAGGAAGGTCAGAAAGAAACACTTCAAAAACATGTTATGACCATGACACTAGAAGAAGCTTATACAGAGTACAAATCAAAAAACCCAGATCACAAAATTGGACTGACTTCATTTTCAAAATTGAAACCGGTAACTGTGAAAAAAGTTTCTGAAACAAGCGGGAGATCATGCCTATGTCAAAAATGTTGTAATGTGGCCTTGAAAGTTTAGGCACTAACGAGAGTGAAGGTTGTGAAAGAGAATGTCAATATTGTTATAAATAAGAAAAGCCTGAGTGATGCTACATTTTGTGAGTATGAGAAGAGTCCATCTATAGCTTGCCTGAGGAGGGAATGTGAAAAAAGTGGCGTGAAATGTCTTCGGGATTACCTAGAACCATTGGTTGAAATTTGTGGTGACTGTTTTGTCTCCAAGCATCAATGAGAAAGTCTTGAAATTGCTAAAGATGAAAAAATAAAGCGCTGTGTATCATGTGTCCAAAAGCAATCAAATATCAATACATTTATTGCATCTCTGGAGAATGATATACAAGAATACCCTGAGCATATCTTCAGGGCCACATGGCAACAGCAGCAGATGGGTATCTGTGTAGACAAAACCTATGACGGTACTGTTACTATGGTCATGGATATTAGTGAAAACTGTGAGTGTGTCTTTCAAAGTGATGCGCAATCAGGTTTTTTTGACAGAAATCAAGTAACCATACATCCCATTATGTGTTATTACAGAGAAAAACAAGCAGATGAAGTATTTAAGGTGAAACATTCCATCATAGGCATATCTGAGGAAACTAACCATGATGCTGATCTTGCTATTGCTTTTGAAAACAAATCTATAGATATTCTTTTAAGTAATGGAGTGAAAATAGATATGATCCATGAGTGGACAGGTGGTTGTGCTGCACAATATAAAGGGAAAAAGGCCTTCGCAGATATCAGTTTGAGTAAAAAGCCATCAATAGCCGCAATTATTTTGAAACCTCTCATGGAAAAAATGTATGTGACGGGCTTGGTGCAACGGTGAAAAATGCCTGCTATAGAGCTGTGGTGAGCAACAGAAAGGTGATTAGTAGGGCGCAAGATGTTTATGATTTCTGTACAGAGAAACTGAAAATGGAGAATATCAACAAAGAAACAAATACAATTTCAAGAAGGGAATTTATCCTTGTTACTGATATAAAGTGAAATAGAGAGGAAACAGATGTACAGACATTAGTTGGTACAAGAAAGTTACATGCTGTTAAGTCAGTTGGGAAAAACTATGAACTGAGTACAAGAAATCTTAGCTGCTATTGTGACCAATGTTTGGAGGGTAATGAAGCTTGTGATTTCAGTAATCATGTTAATGCCTGGGAGATGCGTGAGTTAATTGTTACCAATGAAAAATCAAATCAGAAGGAAAACCAACCAAGCAGGAAAAATGATCAGAGAATTAGTTCACAAAAGGACTTCCCTAGGAAAAGAAACACAACCAAAGATAGACAGCCCACCACCAAAAAGTGAGCTAGAGTTGCCAATGAATCACTAGCTCAGAAAAAGACAGACTCACATTCTACACAATATCACACTGGTGACTTTGTAGCCATTGGGCTTAAGCCCAAAAAAGGTCCTATTTGTGTTTAATTAGCAGAAGTTTCGGGTCTTTATGATACGGAAGTTAGGCTAAAATACATGAGAAAATCAGGCAATGTTTATGTATGGCCAGAGAGAGAGGACCTTTCACAAGAGCAGTTAGATGCCAAGTACCGGCTCCAGACCTTGTTAACGAGAGGGGTCATTTTAGATTTAGTTCAACGGCCATATTACAGCTAAAAGTGGACCTTGAAAAAACCCACAAATATTTTTATTTCAAGTAAATGTATGTTGTGCACATGTGGTACAGGTTGGTTACTTGTTTTTTATTGAAAATCAGCTGCAGTCAAGTATTTTTGCAACTGCAAACAAATGTTATCACATTGGTAATGTCTGTAACCAAAAGTATGGTCATTTCATTTCTCTTATTTGTGTAAAAGTTTAGCTTTTTCACCATTTTTAGTAACTTTTATTTATCTAAGTATTGTGTGTGGTGTTAGGTAAATGCCTGTAATGCCTTAAGTAAGGCTTTCATAATAGTCAAATCAAAAGTTAATCAGCTATTTTTTTCTTGCCAGATACCCAATTTTTAAATGTTTTGATTTTTTTGGATTAAATGTTTATTTTTTGCAGTTAAGTTTCTTTAGTTTTGATGTTTATATCTTGTTACTGAAATAACAATAAAAGTTATTACAATTTCAAAGCTACTTTTTGTATTTCTGAACTGTTATACAACCTCTGTAGTGTCCGTAACTTTTCATGTACCATAAATAAGCATTGGCGGATAAAAATATTACATGTGTTTGTTCACAAAGGAAAAAGGTATATTTCTGTAGAAGAGACCTTAGACTTTCAATTTATCCTAAAGACAATAAGCCATCTGAAAGTTCATTTTTTTATACTAGTGAGACTACTTTCAGCACCAATACCATGTTTCAGCTGTTTCAAAATACTTCCTTTCTTTTAACTCTTTGCCAAACGACTTTTAAAAGACTTCTCTTTCAGGGTCGTTGAAACTCGGGATTTGTGGTAAAGAGTCAAGCCACAGTGAATTTGTCGTCTGCAAATGCGCTCAGTGTTGAGATGTTTGCATTTTTTGGTCTGGTAGAGAAGAAAAACAGCCGGTCTTTCAAAAAAATGTTTTACACACTGTTAAAAAAGAATGCTAAAGTAGCTTTACTGCAAATGACTATAGTTATATATGGCAAAGCAGCCAGTGGCTTGGAAGAATATTTTGTGAAGTACTGGTTAAAGAAACTTCAAAAAAGCATGAATAGTTGCTCTGGTCGCCTCGATATATCTGAAATAATCATTATCTCCCGCTAGATGGCATTCTACAAATACACATCTATCTAATTTGGGCATCCTGGGTACAGAAGCGGAGTAATTTTTCAAAAGAACAACCGTGACTTTGAATTTCAAATAAAATAAACGTTTACTCAATAAAACGCTACCTGGTGCCATTCATTCAGCTATGATCGGCTAACATGTAACCTATGCACCGACCATTTATTAAAACAGCCACTACATGCTTTGGTAATAGGCTAATAGCTTCAGTATAAGCCCTACTTTTCCCCGGTATACGGGGGATGGGTCATGCGTTATATAAGACAGGTCAAATCTTTGAAGAATAATATGACATGCGCAGACAACGCTGAAATAATGTTGAAAACGGCGTTAAACACTACAAAAAAAAAAGCTTTCCTTCAAATCTCAGTCAATGTTACTGACATTTTCTCATTTTCCCACATTTTTTAATGTCTACTTCCTTACCCTTTACCACACAATCCCGAGTTTTAACGACCCTGAGAAACAGGCCTTTTGAAAACATTGTGGGAAAAGGATAAAATGCTGGTAACCAGCATTTTCTCCTTTTTCCCACAAAATTTTCTAACCTTTCAAAGACTGAAATCATCATTTAAACAACATTTAATTTGTCGTCTGCATATGCTTTGAATTTGGTCCTGTCAAAAAATCTGTCGTTTGGTAAAGAGGTAATTACGGTAGTGAAAACACCGGACAGGTTTGATCACAGATAAGACGGCATTTCGTGTAGTTTTATTTTGGAATATACCTTACTAATTTGTGAGATATATTAGCAATTTTCCCCGTTTATAGCCCTAATTGTAAAAGGGAGGTATAAGCGGGTTTTGTTTTTAACATAAATCTTACAGTTGCAAGGTTCCTACACTTTTCTGGTCCTTTTCATGTACATACGAGAAAAGTATGTACATGTTGTATGTACATTGCTGTTCGTATGTTAACTCTTTACCAAAGCATTCCCTGTTCTAACGACTAAGAGGAACAGGATTTTTGAGAACATTGTGGGAATAGAAAAAAATGCTGGTAACCAGCATTTTCTACTTTTCCCACAATGTTTTCTACTCTATTGCTGACGAATCCCATCATTTGAGCCTTAATCAAATTGTCGCCCGCAAATGTTTTAAATTATGACAACTCTAGAAAATTGTCGTTTGGTAAAGAGTCAAGTTTACACGCTAACTTCTCTTGAAGTAGTTGTTACGATCACCAAGTCACAACAAATATTAAATAAGACAGACCAGAGTCGCAACAGTAAATAACGCAAACTAGACAAGTGCGTAGAAGTTGCCAATTACGGTAATCTATGCTTCTTATTTCCATCAGTTGAACTCTTCAAGTTAAAGGCGTGTTTAGACCAACTACCGGGACCACGCCTAACCAATTGATATTTTCATTTATAAAGTACGGTCAAACGCAGCCATCTGTGCTAACGGAGGCACATTTCATTGCGATTCAGTGTCTGATATGTATATTAACCCATATCCTGCTAAAAAAGTGAAATGAAATTTTCAAACCGATAGTAAAAACCCAAATTTTACTATTTCAAATGTATTTTTGGAGAAAAGATAACTCCCTATCGGACAGTGTAGATCCAAGATCAGACTGCGCGTTCTGTGCAGTCTGATCTTAGATCTACACTGTCCGCAATAGGTCAGTGGGTCTCGCTTAGCAGCCGAAGGGTTAAAGCTTTCACTTGTCGTTTCCTTTCCCGTTATAGGTTTAGTTAACGACATGGCTACGTTACGGGCACCCTGTAGGTTCCGATGAAATCGTAGGGGTCCTGTGTGGCTCGGTGGTAAAGTGTGGGACTCGTAACCTGTAGGTCCCGGGTTCGAACCCCATCTGATCCACTGGGCTTTTCTTGGGCGTGTCCTTGGGCAAGACACTTCAGAGCCCTAGCCTAGTACACATGAAACTTAGGAAATACATGAGCTGTCGCCGTGATGTAACTGAAATAATGTTGAAAGCGGAGTAAAACACCATTCAATCGATAAATCAATCCGATGAAATCGCGCTGTCTCGCGAAACTAACTCTCGTTCATTTTCTTGCCATATATGCACAACGGTGCTCAAAGAGAGATAACTCTGTCGGACTTGCTGACAAACAGACTGAGACGTCCAACATCCCAAGAGAAATACATTAGCCTCAGCCGTTATACCTAACAAAACACCCCTACACTTTGTCTATAGCTCCAACTCGATAAACCTTTCATTGATAGTTTATATTATTGTTTTAGGGGATAGTTATTTAAAACCACGAACCGTGACGAGATAATATAAAAGCTATCCAGTTATAAATTATCTCGTCACGGTACGTGATTTTAAAGCTGTTATCCAAAACATAAACATGATTGATTGATTGATTGTATGGTGTTTAACGCCGTTTTCAAGATTATTTCAGTTATATTGCGGCGGCCAGTGCACCTATCCATGCTTTCCTGGAGTCTCTGTTACCAGCACTCCGCACAATATTCTTTCCAAGCCACTGGCTGCTTTCCCACATAACCATCGTCGAAACAATGGTCAGCGGTGAGAGAGGAATGAATCCTGTCGCAATGACTATCATCAATCCTCGGAAAGAAATTGGCCGACCCGGGGATCGAACCAGCGACCACCTGTTCTCAAGTCTTCTATGCTACCGACTGAACTACGGGGCTCGGCCCAAAAACATAAACAATAGTATAAACTGATAATGAAAGGTTTATCGAGTGAGAGGTATATAGCCTATCGCATTTGCTTTCATAACACTTCCCCGTCTGGATAATGTCAAATCTTGTTGACGTATTTTAGCTTTTTTGCTACTGTATTGAGAGGTCGTTTTTTAACGACATAAAAGTATTTTGGAATGACGACATAAAAATGTTTTGGAATGAAGCATAAACAAGTCTAATGGCGTATAACTACGGAATCCTGTTTCCGCCATCCACTTTTCGACCTACGAGGAACTCGAAAAGTAGAAATTAGGCACACTAACTTCCACTTTTCTAGCAAAAAAGTTACCTCGAAAAGTCGAAATGTTGAAGTTTTTGACCTGACAATTGTCAAAAAACTTTCGACTTTTCGACTTCACGTTTGTCTAGAAAAGTAGAAATTAGGAAGTACTAACTTCAACTTTTCGCGTTAAACTGCTAGGTCGAAAAGTAGAAAAGTGGAAGTTTTTCACATGACAATTGTCAATAAAACTTCCACTTTTCGACCTAGAAAAGTCGAAAAGTTGAAAAGTCGAAAAGTCGAAATTAGCTGATTAAAACTTCCACTTTTCTAGTTAGGACTAATTTTTCGTAGGATAAATTGGCCGCGGGACCGTGACACAGGAATTTTTACCCTAAACTGGCAGCCTGTTATCGATCTTTATTTTATGGTCTATCGGACGGCTACGGGAGATACAATGGGTACCAGTTTATTTTTACCCCTACACCGGCTTCAACATTATTCGGTGCTGATAAACAAACATCCCGTGATAATCAGTCCTAACTAGAAAAGTGGAAGTTTAATCGGCTAATTTCGACTTTTCGACTTTTCAACTTTTCGACTTTTCAACTTTTCGACTTTTCTAGGTCGAAAAGTGGAAGTTTTATTTGACAATTGTCATGTGAAAAACTTCCACTCTTCTACTTTTCGACCTAGTAGTTTAACGCGAAAAGTTGAAGTTAGTACTTCCTAATTTCTACTTTTCTAGACAAAAGTGAGGTCGAAAAGTCGAAAGTTTTTTGACAATTGTCAGGTCAAAAACGTCAACTTTTCGACTTTTCGAGGTAACTTTTTTGCTAGAAAAGTGGAAGTTAGTGTGCCTAATTTCTACTTTTCGAGTTCCTCGTAGGTCGAAAAGTGGATGGCGGAAACAGGATTCCGTATATAACTGAGTTCATCCCGGTTACCATAATGTTATGCATCCTTTCAGTGATAATTCCCATTGTTTGAGCCTTAGTAAAATTGATTGATTTTCCGTTTATTCATCGGCGCCCCCTAAAGCCTGTCAGTTGTGTTACAGGGAATATGGCAAGATGTAAGTCGAAACCCATCCTAAGTTACACCTGGTTCTTTAACGAAATCGGTGCATAACACCGTCACACGTGACCTTGGTTTAATGTCTCATCCGAAAGACTATTAGTAATTTTAGATGGCCAGCCGTGGACTCAAACCCACACCTTCAAGTGGGCCGACACTTGACGGAAGTGGTAGAATTATCGTCTGCCATTGCATTTAATATTGGCGAGTCTTAAATTTTGTCGTGCGATGAATTATGGTTTATGGTTAAGTTCTGTTACTCATTGCGTCATCGGTGTGAACAACCAATCATAATTCTTCATGTTCCCCCCTCCCCCCGTTTCAAGGACATGGTCTTACTTACTAGTATTTATTCGTTGCACGATTTCCCCCATACCAAAACAATCCTGAGTGTTAACGAAACCGAGGACGAAGGCTCTTGAAAATACTGCGAGGAAAGGACAAAATGCAGGTAACCAGCATTTTCTCCTTTTCCCGCCAGGACAAAATTCATGTTCTGAATAACATTTGATTTGTCGTCTGCAAATATTTTCAATTTTGGAAACCTAAAATTTTGTCGTTTGGTAAAGAGTTAAACCTTTCCCAAACGACAAATTTTAGACCCTTCCAAACTGAAAGAGTTTGCAGACGACAATTTTAAATTTGATGAAAATGGTGGAAAGTTCTCCAAAAGGGTAGAAAATACTGTGGGTAAAGGAGAAATGTCTCGTTACGAGCAATTTCTCCTTTTCCCACAGTGTTTTCAAAAGACTTGTACTGCAGACACGTGAAAACCAGGGCTTGTTTGGGAAAGGGTTAAACATTTTTTTTTTTTTTTTTTTCCCCAACCCTGGGTAAAGAGACTCGAAAATCATCGTGGGAAAAGAAGAAAATACCAGCAAACAGCATTTTCTCCTTTTCTATTAAGTTTTCTACCCCTTCGAATATAAATCCCATGATTTTAGCCAGTTAACTTGTCGTCTGCAAAACTTGACCCTGAAATGCGGGAATCTTTTTGTTAATTGTATGTAAAACGTGCTACATTACATGGAATCTGATGCAGTAAAATTATACAACTTAAAGACCCAGAAGCGGCCAAAGAACAATGCAGGTGTTAAAATAAATTTAAATTTAAATCGTGCCGATTTAACCCTTTCCCAAACAAGCCCTGGTTTTCACGTGTCTGCAGTACAAGTCTTTTGAAAACACTGTGGGAAAAGGAGAAATTGCTCGTAACGAGCAATTTCCCCTTTTCCCACAGTATTTTCTACCCTTTTTGATAACTTTCTGCCATTTTCATCAAATTTAAAATTGTCGTCTGCAAACTCTTTCAATTAGGACCAGTCCAAAATTTGTCGTTTGGGAAAGGGTTAAAGTATGGAAAATATTGTGACGATGACAGTCTGTTAGTGTGTGGTCGGTCCAAGTATTAGTCGCTGGCAGAAAAGTGAATTTTAAAATCAGGCAAAAAGTAGATAAAAGATAGAGTGACCTGGCAACTTTTAACCTAGTTCTGAAATTAATTTTGCTGCCAGCGACTAACACTTAGACCGACCATACAATAATAGATTGTCATCTTCACAATATTTTCCGTACTTTGAAAGGGAACAAGACAGTTCCCCGACAAGACAGTTCCCCGACACAAGTTTTCGAGACAGTTCCCCGACAGATTTGAAGACAGTTCCCCGACACTTTTGTTCTTTGTCAAATGACAGTTATCGTGAGTAAAAATGGTTGATAAAGGATTTTATGGATAAATCATGAATTATGATTGATTGAAAAGTGATTGACGAATACATTTGGTCACCATGAGATTGTCTGTGATTTCCTATGATTGCTTTATTTGACGGGACAGTTTGACGACCTTTTATCGCCAAATACCAAACAATATCGAAAAATAGGCCCACTACATTTTCCCCATTTTGTACATACACTATGTGTAAAAAACGAAAGATTTTGGACAGACAGGACAAGGTAAACGAGAAAAAAAAAACTTTTTACCTCTCTTTCTCTCTCTCTTACCCCAGTGTAATTCTAAAACACATAGAGAAATACACACTAATAAAATACAAATTATCAAGAGTGTTAATCCTTTCAGCGCCATAGGCGAAAAAAGGGACTTTTGCGGACGGCATAGATCAAGATCAGACTGCACAGAAACAGGTGTTAGAGGTGTTAATTAAATCTTTACCAGACAGCAAAAGATTAGATTCGTCTATTTTGAAAACATTTGCTGTCGACAAATTATACGGTCCAATGATGAGATTTGTCTTTAAAAGAGTAAAAAAATCTAAGGAAAAAGAGAAAGTTTTCAAAAGTTTCCTCTTTCAAGGTCGTTCAAGCACAGGTTTATGTGGTAAAGGGTTAAATTGTAAATCCTTTTCTCAAATTGTTTACTGTCAAACTGACATGTTATATACTGACGAAATGTCTTAAAAAACTTATGTCCCTATTATAAGTTATCGAAAATGCGGACAGCAATCTACTCACATGTATTTTTAGTTTAAATGCTGTGACCAAACATGGAATTACGAACATATTTGCGCAATTTTCATTTTTCGATTTTCTCATAAATATGACATTATTCAAAGTATTTTTTTTTTTTTTTTTTTTTGTTACTTTGCCAATTTAGTCTGAACTGAAAATAACGTTGGGAAAAAAAAGCTTTGGGTGCTTTAATTATAGTGAAAGATAAGCTAGAGTAAAACTGAAATAATCTCTCTTCCTCTATGTATTTCTGGTTTGTTTGTCGGGCCTAACGACCATGTTCCGCGTTGCTACGGTGGGCTTGCCAAACTCGCCTTTGCAGAAAGGTCAATTGAAACTTCTTGTTTGAAAACATTTGTAATAAGATTAAAAGCAATAAAGTGGGTTATACAACTTCTAATTGTTGGGTAAGAAATATCCAATCAATATTTAGCTACCGAGTATCAGTTTGTCTTTGAATTTATTGTTGTTTGGTAGTTTTATCTCTTTATCTTTCTAATTTGATTTTTGTATTACTTTCCCATATTCGAACATTTAATAACACTCTCATGTAGATGACTTTACTTGTTAATTCAGCTTAGAAATAAAGAAAGGAAAAACACAGTATCTCCCTGATAATTTCAGATATCTAGGAAGGAGTCCTATACAGTAAGACGTATGCAAACGGCACAAAACTAAGCACCAGCTTGCCTTACCGTTTTAATACAGTTTTTAAGACCAAGTGACAGATTGTCACAGTTCTGAATCCCAAGTCACGTACAATGCATAGTTCCGGTCCTCAACTGTGAGGACGTGGTTATTTTTTTTTCTGCTTCAAGATGATAAAGTGAGCTGTAGCTATGATATGACTGTTAAAAACAGCGAAATACACTCTGCTAACAAACATAATTATTATCTTTTTTCTTTTTCAGTAAACGGAACATAAACGAACAGTAACTTTGCAGTGAACTGAATATAGACTAACAGCGAATATTGCTGTGAATCGAACATAGCTAATATTGCAGTGAACCAAGTATAGGCTAACAGCGAACATTGTAGTGAACCGAATATAGACTATCTGCGATTACTGCAGTCAACCGAATATAGGCTACCAAAGCATCTTGCAGTGAACCGAACATAGCGGATATTGAAATCAACCGAACATAGATTAACCGCCAACATTGCAATCAACAGAACATAGACTAACAGCGGATATTTCATTGAACCGAACATAGACTAACAGCAAATTTGCAGAGAACCGAACTTAGACTAACAGCGAATATTGCAGTGAATCGAACATAAACTAACAGCGAATTTTGCAGTCAACTGAACATAAACTTTTAGCGAATATTGCAGTGAACCGAATATACACCACTAGCGAATATTCATTGAACCGAACACAGACTCACAGTGAATATTGCAGTTAACCGAACATAGACTAACAGCGCATATTGCAGTGAACCGAATATACACTAACAGCGAATATTGCGGTAAACCGAACATCAGTAACCATTGTTATAAGCTCTCAAGAGGAAAGACCAAGGTTACTCCATCACACTTCCACAAAGATTCTGTTGCGAATAAAATAATAAATCCAGTACAAGATTACAAAAAAATCTTAACCCAAGATAGGGGACCAAACATGGCTACCTATCTGGCTTTAATTAAAGTCCTGAAGATAGCTACACTGATCGTATGTTTTGTATATGGAACTAACGGATACACTAACATGTCTGATCTTGATCGATCAATTAAAGAGAAGCGGGCAGACTACAATATTTTACTCTGTGCAGAGAATATCATCGAGAATTTGTTTCGTTTTCGGTTTACAATGAAACGTAAACCACTGTTTATAGTTGTCAATACCTTAATACCCATCATATGTATGTCTGCTTTGAACATTATTGCTTTTATTATCCCCATCGAGAGCGGTGAGAGAATTTCTTATTGTATAACAGTGTTGCTGGCAGTTGCTGTATTTCTGACTCTCATAAGCGAAACGTTGCCGAGATCGGCAACAACGATTGCCGTGCTATGCTATTATCTTGTGTGTGTTCTTGCACTCAGTATGCTTATCATCCTGGCCACGATCTTTAGTATGAGATTTTATTTCAAAAACGAGACCGAAGAAGTGTCATCCTGCTGGAAAGCTTTTGTAAGATTTATTCGATGTTATAGTTGTCGACGGCCGAGGAAAAACCGCCGATACGAACAGAAAACGCTCTCAAGTTCCAAATCTGAGAAGTCAGACTACATCATCTACCACGGGAAAGGCAACAAGGATCCATTTTTGGAAAATCCACGTAACGAGTTAAGTGTTGTGTCAGATATTCCACAGTCTATGGGTACCAACCGTTCTACAGTAATATCTGAGAGATCGACCTCGTTTCAGAAAGCCAATGGTCACTCTGGAATGCACGGGACGGTAGAAGCAATACAAGTACAGGGGACCGATCGGGACTGTGAGACAATTACATGGAAAGACGTTAGCTCTACGTTCGACATTCTGTGTGGCATTCTAGCCATTACATGTCTCCTGGGGTTTACAGTCTTTTTCTTTGTTTATACTGTTACGATGTCTAATGAGGACGACAGTTAGTTAGTTAGTTAATGATCACTCATACGTCCCATTCAGCAAACCGTGGTTGAGTTATTAACCGCTAACTGCCAAATGACTTAAGCCATTCCCAAACGACAAATTTTAGTAACTTCAAATTTGAAAGAATACAGACGACAAATTTTAAAGTGGAACAAGTGAACTTGAGTTTTTTATGACCGGATAGAAAGCAGTGTGTGAAAAGGAGAAAATGCTGGTTACCAGCATTTTCGCCTTTACTCACAATGTTTCCAAAAGGCCTCTTCCTTGGGGCCGTGAGAACACGGGATTGTTTTGTAAAGAGTTAAAAAAAAAACTTTCAAGCCGATGGTAAAAACCAAATGTCGGTATTTCAAAGTGGGCGGGGGGGGGGATATCTCCTTATCGGACAGTGTAGATCCAAGATCAGACTGCACATTATGTGTAGTCTGATCTTGATCTACACTGTCCACCAAAACTCCATGAGTCGCGCTTATAAGCTGCTAAATAGATGAAACGAAAATTTCTAGTTAATAGTCAAAACCCATGTATTGCAATTTCAAAGCTGATTTCACAGGGATAAAATACTGTATCGGACAGTGTAGATCCAAGATCAGGCTTCACGTTTTGTTAGATCCAAGATCAAGATTGCATTTTTTGCAGTGTGATCTTGATCTACACTGTCTGAAAAAGCGTCCCGAGTCGCACTTACCAGCATAAGTGTTAAGCGATCAGTTCCCCGACTCTATTAGGTTGTGTTGTATGCACAGATATCGTACATTTTTTTCATCCGAAAGAGACCCTTTTATGCTTAAAAAACGAGACGCTACAAAGAGAAAGATACACTTTCGATCGAAATCGCTTTAACCCTTTCCCAGACGACAAATTTTAGACTCTTCCAAACTGAAAGAGTTTGCAGACGAATATTTTAAATTTGATGAAAATGGCAGAAAGTTCTCCGAAAGGGTAGAACACACTGTAGGAAAAGGAGAAATTGCTCGTTACGAGCAATTTCTCCTTTTCCCACAGTGTTTTCAAAAGATTTGTACTGCAGACCCGTAAAAACCAGGGCTTGTATGGGAAGGGTTAAATGACATTTCCGTTGATAAACAGTAACCTTTTAACGTGATTTGAATTTCGTTGTCAGTTTTCACTAGCGGATTGACAAACGTAAATAACTTGATTCACGGTCGTTGTTTAGATGAAGTTATGGAATCGACAGAGTTGTGACGAAGAATTTCAACCCTTAGGCTGCTAATCGCGACTCAGGGACCTTTTGTGGACAGTGTAGATAAAGAACAAACTGCACAGAACGTGCAGTCTGATCTTGGTTCTACACTGTCCGATAATGAGATATATTTTCCCCGAAAACTACCTTTCAAATAACAAAACTTGAGTTTGTACTATCGCCTTGAAAGTTTCATTTCACTTATTTAGCACGAAAAGGGTAAGGAGCGCCATCTTGTTTAAGGTCATGTGACTGAAAGTAGTTCCAACAGAAACATGCTTGGTACAGGTGACGTTAGATAAAGTCACGGAATCAGCTTTGTTGTGTGACTAGTGCCACATCTGACCATCGGATCATAAATACTCAAATTGTCAGTACACACTAACCTTTCTGATTAATCCTTTACCAAACTATCCCGTGTTTAAAGGACCCTGAAGAGGAAGGCTTTTGAAAACATTCTGGAAAAAGGAGAAAATGCTGGTAACCAGCATTTTCTCCTTTTCCCAGAATGTTTTCTACCCGTTTTTAAGATCAAAGTTCGCCATTAATCCATGTTTAATTCATCGTCTGCAGATGTATGCACTTTGGACGAATCTAAAATGTCGTCATTTGGTAAAGAGTTAGATTTGGTAAAGAGTTCGATTACGATCAAGCTCCACAGTTCAGAATAGTCCCAGTCTTAAGAACATTCCCAGTCTTATTCTCCAGAAATTTCTTGATTTTAATGAAACACAATATCTGAATGGCTAAACCAAGTGGTTTAGCCAATCAGATGCTGTGTTTTATTCAAATTTAGAAAATCGCCGGTTGGTGAATACGGACCCAGATCTGAAACCTAAGTACATTCAAACTTGTTTTAAATTTACACCAGGCGACAAATTTTTCATTCATATTGAAAACTCATTCATATTGAAAGCTTTTGCATACGACAAATTGAACACACTGGATATCAGTGTATTTTTGTTCATTTTCCCACAATGTTTTCTTTAAAGCTATTACTCTACATGGTCAATAAACATGTGGCTGTTAGGTTGAGGTTAAGCAGGCACGCTTTGGAACCGGAAACAACTGACCGCTTCAGACAGGTTGCTGCTTAAAACAGTTTAAATCGGATTCAAAATTAACATGCCGAGATTTACGATATTGGTTGCCTTACCCTTAAGCTTGAAGAGTTAACTGTTTACCAAGCGTCAAAATATTCCACTTGTTGAAGTTGAATGATTGATTGATTGATTGATTGTATAGTGTTTAACGCCGTTTTCAACATTATTTCAGTTATATCGCGGCGGCCAGTGCACCTATCCATGCTTTCCTGGAGTTTCTTTTACCAGTACTACGCACAATATTCTTTCCAAGCCACTGGCTGCTTTCCCACATAACCATCGTCGAAGCAATGGTCAGCGGAGAGAGAGGAATGAATCCTGTCGCAATGACTATCATCAATCCTCGGAAAGAAAATTGGCCGAGCCGGGGATCGAACCAGCGACCTCCTGTTCTCAAGTCCTGTACGCTACCGACTGAGCTACGGGTGCTTGGCTTGTCAAAGTTGAAAGCTTTGCAGACAACAAATTAGAAGTGACTTAAAAGATGAGATTTCTCTTAAGCAAAAGAGTCAAGAAGATTGCGGGAAAAGGATAAAATGCTAGCTATAGGCCTATTTAGATAGTTTGCCGAGAATTAAAGGTTTTTTTTTTTTTTCTAAAAGATTTATGCTTCTAAATACATTTGAGCCATGCTGTATCAAAAGGGGGCCTGATGCATCCTCGTGATGCGTTATACCAAGCAAGATATGACATTATTATCGATCCAGTAACCCTTATCCTGCTGAATAAAAGAAATGAAACTTTCAAGCCGATAGTATAAGCCCAAAATTTTCATGTTCCAAAGGGATTTTTGGAGGAACGATATCTCCTCATCGGACAGTGTAGATCAAAGATCAGACTGCACGTTTTGTGCAGTCTGATCTTGATCTACGCTGTCCGCAAAAGGTCAGTGAGTTGCGATAAGCAGCCTAAGGGTTAAATCCAGTTTGTCTGACAATTGACTAGATATGGAGGTAGAAGCATGAAATTTACAAATAGCAAAAAATTTCAGCCCATGTCAGCCTGCGCGAATTGCGCAGGCTGACATGGGTTGAAACTTTTTGCAGAGGAATTAAGACCCCCTTTTCACAGAGCATGACTTATTTAAATACACAGTGCAAAAGCGTTGTACCCCCTGGTTTTTTAACGGGTTTGATTTTCTGATGACTAGAAATTAGAATCCAGCTTTTGCATACACCTACAAACCATTATTTTGCCTCTGAAATGAACTGTACTGAGGTATACCTTGACCTTATGGCAGCGGCTACCGATCAAGCTGTTTCAACCCCTGGTGAGAGGTATGAGACGAAGACTGCAAGCTGCTATCCAAGCATTGGGCCGAAGTAGTCAATGTTGACGGATTGGATGTGCCCATTCCCTGCAGGTCACTTTTAAACCTTTCGTAAGTTTTTTTTTTTTTTCCCACATTGTATTTCCAAGTTGGTACCAAAATTAAAACCTTCTTGTTATTCTAGAGTTCGAATTCAAGATCTAAGCAGAGAAATCCAACTTACCGTGAGACCAAGGGATACTTTAGTTCATTTCGTTTCATAGGCAAAGACTGGTTTGTTGGTGTATGCAGTAGCCGCATTCTAATTTCTACCCCATTTCAAATTATTCACGCCAGAAAATCAAACCCGGTAAAAAACACAGGAGGGTGCAACACTTTTTTGACTGTGTATATTTAAAAGCGTTGGTATTATTTATTTGTGTTTTACAAGAAATTTGATTCAAGGCAAAAAATATGAGCCATGCTCTGTGAAAAGGGGGCTTAATGCATCCGCGAAAAGTATCGACCCAGGTCGAATTTGGAGAAGAACTTTATAAGCTTCAGCTTCCGTTCTGATCCATTTCTTCAGTATATGTGTAATATGATTATATTGTTTGCTGTAGATTGATACTGATGAATAAAATATGTTTAAACTAAGCTATAAGACTTGTTCAGCTCATTTGAACCAGTTTTAGATTTGTTGTCGTCAGATCATTTCAATTCGGAAGAGTCTAAAAGTTGTCCTTTGAACAAGGGTTAAATCACTTATCATATAGGCTTTGAAAGAATATCGAGAGAGGTGTTGGTGACGAAATATCGGGATAATATAAATGAGCCATGCTCTGGCAAAAGGGGGCTTAATGCATCTCCGTAATCCATGATACCAAGCAAGTCAAAACATATTTATCCAAGGATCAATAAAATCCATTTTGTATAACAACCGACTGATTCATGAGGTACACTGGTCCTTTGACAGTTCGCGCAGGCTGACCTGGACCGAAACTGTTTGCTATTGGTCAATTTTCTGTATGTCAAAGGACCAGTCTACTTCATGATTCAGTCTGTTCTTAAACAAGATTGAGTTTATGGATCTATAATTATGTGAGGTCTTGTTAGTAACATGGATCACGGAGATGCATTCAGCCCCTTTTGCCAGAGCATGACTTATATCTTTAAAGACCCATTCAAAGAGTGTCGATCCTACAGTTTTTGTCTGTACGCCATTTACCCTGCGCTATTGGCGAAAACCGGAACTTTTGTGGATGGAATAGATCAAGATTAGACTGCACAGAATGTGCAAAATGATCTTGAATCTATACCATCCGCTTGATTAATCAAGTCCATAGGACAAACATCTGTCTGAATTCCACGTGATTGTATTTAAGGCCGTCGAAAGAGGTTGAGTTCAAGTTCAAGTTCAAGTTCTTTATTCGTAAATAAAGGCCGCCGGCCCAAAATACATGTTACATGGTACAATAACTGTATTTACAAGAGTTGCGTACAAGCAATAAACGAGATTTAACTTCCACACACTTTACTCTTTTTCACACAATCTAGATTTTAAACAACCTTGAAACCGACCGTGTTTGAAAACATTGCTGAAAAGGAGAAAATGGTGGTGACCAGCATTCTCTCCTTTTCCAATGCTTTCCAACACATCAAAAATGAGGATTCATCATTTTATAGACAGTCGTCTGCAAATGCTTTCAATCTGGCCCAGTCCAAATTTTTTCCGTCTGGCAGAGAGTCAGCAAAGTTGTTGATAAAATATCAAAAGTGATACTATGACATAACAAATATTCAATCCTGCTGTCTTTATATATCATGAATACTGCAAGTATTAATGCTTTTTATTCAGGAAACGGACAAAGAATGTTTTGACAATGGTATGTGAATGCGAACCGTCATTTCTACCATGTCATTGAGTCAGTTGTTAAACAAAATGGATTTTTCGGATCCATAATTATATACATAGCTTGGTATAATCAAACTTCAAAATTCAAAATTCAAAACCTTGAATTCCGAAGCTTGACTATGCGCAATATAAAGGCCACCGGCCCAAAATCCATATTATATAATACAATAATGTTCAATACAACAAGAGTTACGTACAAGTAATAGATGAGATTTAACTTCTACACACATAACTCATTACAACACAATCTCGACTTTAACGACCCTGAAAACAACTGTTCTTGAAAACATTGTTATAAAAGGAGAAAATGATGGTAATCATCATTCACTCCCTTTCCGGTGAATTCGACACC
This sequence comes from Tridacna gigas, assembly GCA_945859785.2. Classification (NCBI taxonomy): domain Eukaryota; kingdom Metazoa; phylum Mollusca; class Bivalvia; order Cardiida; family Cardiidae; genus Tridacna; species Tridacna gigas. The sequence continues at coordinate 56,780,565 of OX244038.2, forward strand.
CTCAAAATGGGACATCATTACTTTATTGACAGTCAATTAGACGTCCGCAAATGCTTTCAATCTGGCCCAGTGTAGAATTTTCGTTTGGCAAAAAGTCAACAAAGTTGTTGATATATTAACAAAAGTGATACTTTAACATAGTAAATATACAATCCTGCTGTCTTTATATATCATGATAAATGCAATTAATAAAGCTGCTTTTCAAGAAACGGACAAGGAATGTTATTGACAAATATAGTTGAATTTGAACCGTCATTTTTACCATGTTATTGTGTCATTTGTTGAACAAAATGGATTTTTTGGATCCATAATTATATACATAGCTTGGTATAATAAAAATTCAAAATTCAAAATCCCAAAATAAAAACCTTGAATTTCGAAGCTTGACTATGCACAATATAATGGCCACCGGCCCAAAATAGATATTATATAATACAATAATGTTCAATACAACAAGAGTTGCGTACAAGTTTTTGGATCCATAATTAAATACATAGCTTGGTATAATCAAAATTCAAAATTCAAAATCTTGAATTTCGAGGCTTGACTATGCGCAATATAAAGGCCACCGGCCCAAAATCCATATTATATAATACAATAATGTTCAATACAACAAGAGTTACGTACAAGTAATAGATGAGATTTAACTTCTACACACATAACTCATTACAACCCAATCTCGACTTTAACGACCCTGAAAACAACTGTTCTTGAAAACATTATTATAAAAGTAGAAAATAGTGGTAATCATCTTTCTCTCCCTTTCCGGTGATTTCGACACATTCAAAATGAGACTTCCTTATTTCATTAATAGACAATTAGACATCTGCAAATGCTTTCAATCTGGCCCAGTGCAGGAATAAGGAATAATCAAACTTCAAAATTCAGGTTCTTTATGCGTATGATACAATAATGTTCAGTATAACAGAAGTTGAGTACAAGTAATGGATGTGATTTAACTACTCATTACAACACAATCTCGACTTTTAACGACTCTGAAAACAATTGTTTTTTGAAAACATTGTTATAAAAGGAGAAAATGATGGTAATCAGCATTCTCTTATATAATAACAAGAGTAATACTCTGACATCACAAATATACAATTTTATGTGTTTCAAGATTAACGAAAGCTCTTGTCTTTATATTTCATGATTTCTGCAATGAATAATGCTACTTTTTTAATAACTGTTATGCTTTCACTTTTCAATAATCTATAAAAGCTTTCCAAATTATTTCCACCGTGATACCACGAAAACAAAAGAGATTGCCTTTCGACATAGAATTGCTTACACTCAAAGAACACGTGATATTCATCTTCAGTTATAGAAATTTGTTCATTACAAAGACAATAAGTGCAAACACGATTATCCCTGTCAACATTGATATGTCTTCCGAGTTCAATATTCAATTTGTGGCTCGAACATCGAAATCTTGCGACATACCTTCTTAGATGAGGAGACATGTCCACGAAAAGATATCTCTCCGGATCTAACAAGGAGTGTATATTTTTATAGAGATCACATCGAGAAGAGCTATTTATAGACTATTTTATAAGTTGTAAGGAACAATCACTATGTACAGGCTAAACCAATTTACATATCACACAGGGAACGGGAAGGGGATTAAGAATGTTGGTCGTAAAAACAGGCTTTTGAAAACACGGGAGAAAATTAGGACACAACAAATATATGCAGTTGCTTCTTTATTTTCTTTATTGATCTTATTTCCGAATTAAACCATGCACAAACCAAATATTCCATCTTTAAAAACCAGTAGGACAAAGAGTTCGAAAATATAATATCGCTTAAAATCACATTATTTCTTACGATATTTTCTTGATTAATATTACACCCCAACTCAACTTCGTACAAGCCTGACTTATTTGTGCAAAAGCGGTCATAACTTACAAGTGAGCTGTGACTTGGCCCTTAGGCTGCTAAGCTCGACTCACTGACCGTTTGCGGACAGTGTAGCTCAAGATTAGATTGCACAGAACGTGTGACTTGACCCTTAAGCTGCTAAGCGTGACTTACTGACCTTTTGCGGACAGTGAAGATCAAGATCAGACTGCACAGAACGTGCAGTCTGATCTTTGATCTACACTGTCCGATAAGATGATATTTCCCCAAATTAATAAGTTTGATGAAACATTATTCGGCTTTTTACTATCGGCTTGAAAGTTTTATTTAACTTATTTAGCAGGATAAGGGTTAACTATATGATTAAACAATTACCTGTTCGTTTGCTGAATAAGCATATTATCACTTGCAGATGATTTTCTTTTATGTTTTGCTGCAGACTACTAGATTATATAATGGACGAAAGAAGGATTGCAAGTTACTAAAATAGTCTATCTCTCTGTACTTCTGGTACTTTGAATGTTAATGAATCGATTGAAATATTATACTGGTTCAATCTATATCAAAAAAAAAGCTTGATCAAATTAAAAGCATGTGCAGACGACAAATTAAATGTGACTAATATTACTAGTATACAATTCGGCTTTAACTTGATTATCTGTAACCCTTTACCGCACAATGCCGCCTATTAACGACCTGGGAGAGAAGGTGTTTGAAAACATTGTGGGGAAAAGGAGAAAATGGCGGTAACCAGCATTTTCTACCCCATCAAGAGAAAATTGCATCATTTGAGCAACATTGAAATTGTCGTCTGCAAATGCTTTCAATTTGGACAAGGCTAAAATTTTGTCGTCTTTTAAAGGGTTAAGCACAGTGATTTCAAAAGCATTTTTCTTTCAGACCTTTAAAACACGGGATTGATCGGAAAATGGCTGTGGTTGTCTGACCTCATTTCTGGGGCGCCAAATAAGCCAATTTTGCCGCAGACTGCTTTTAAAATGCAGTGACAAAAAGAACATTTTTTCGTTCTCAACAAAAGTTTATCTCTCCGTACTTCCATTGAACGTTAATCTATCGACCGAAATGTTAACCTATATCCTACTAAAGAGTTACATGAAACTTTTGAGTCCAGAACAAAAGCCAGAATAATGCTATTTCAAACTTATTTTTTGGAGAAAAATATCTCCATATCGGACAGTGTAGATCCAAGATCAGACTGCACGTTCTGTGCAGTCTGATCTTGATCTACACTGTCCGCAAAAGGTCAGTGAGTCGCGCTTAGCAGCCTAAGACTTAAACAGGTATGAGGTTGTTGAGTTAAGCCTTAGTGCGCCAAAATGAACCAATATGACAATTTAAAAATTCAGAATATTGTTATTTTAAGATTCCATTGCCCTAAATACCCCCATGCGACTGCGGACAGTGTAAATCAAAAATCGGATTCACATTATGCACAATCTGATCTTGATCGACAGTGTCAGTAAAAACGGGTACAAGGTACTTTAACATTGTGGCAAGTCAACAGTTATATACGTTTCGATGGAGACCGATGTCTTCTCACAATTCCCTGAGATACTCGTGGAAGATACATTCCAAGAAGTTAGATATGTCATTTTGCAGCTGCATTCAATTGGACTGCCAATAAAAATAACATAGCGCAAATTCGGAAGCTTTGACAGGGAAGATGGTATATGTCGTAGGTTGGTATACCGTAACCTAAGTATATAAAGTTGGTCAGCATTAACAAAGGCGTTTGAAGATATGTATTCTATAGGGTTATAGTTAAGATCTAAAGAAGTGAGATTACCTAGAGCATCTATATCTGATTTCTCTATCGTCGTTATCCTATTATGTTGTAAGTAAAGATATTTCAATGAGCGAAAATTTTTAACTGCATAGGGAATTCTCGTAAAGTTATTGTAGACAAGTGAGAACGAATAAAGCGGCAAATGGGCTGGTAAAACGTCTGAGTCGATAAAAGTCAACTGATTTCTGTCCATGTCGAATCCTATTAGTGACGGGAATGTCTTTAATAAATTGGCTGGAAAGTATCTGATACTATTGTTTCCCAGGTATAAATTGGTTAAAGATCTAATTTCCGCACAACAGGGTTCAAAAATTGTCCTGTCCCCATGTACGTTGGCATTATCGGTAAAAGTAAGTGATCGAATGTTATGTAAGTGACAAATTGCAGCCGGAAGTTTCTCTAATTGCGTATACCTCATTGACAACGTCTGCAGTGTATTCTCAAACCCTTTGAATACGTCCAAATCTAAATGTGTTTCTTCAATATTTGTTAGATAAAGCTCTGAGAGCTTTTTGAGAAAGCCTAATTCAGTCGGCCATGTTGTAAATTGAGATAAATCAAGATAAAGCGTTGTTAAATGTCTTCCAAGATTTGCTAGAACACTCGCACTGGTTGCGAGACTTCTAATAGGATTACCAGACAGCTTCAAATAATCTAATTTAATGAGTGAAGCCACTGCTGAAGGAATGCTGGTCAAAAGGTTATTCTCTAAATCTAACTTAATAACATTTTCCTCTACTCCTGCGAAAGCACCGTAATCTATTGTACTTATCTTGTTGTCATACAAATTCAAGGACAAGCTGGTGGTATTCGACAGAATGATGTTTCGAAAAGCATTGGTGGGGATTTTAGTAATGCCATTTCCTGTGATGAAAATGTCCAGATAGTTTTCTGTAATATTTAATTGTTTGAAAGTTGGCATAATTCCAGTATTTCCATATTGGCAACTGACTCGATGACTGCTGCACATGCACGATGGGGATTCAAAGCATTGTCCATCGAGAAGGAAACCAACTACACGATCAGGTTGTATCAATAGCACCATCTACAACATTACAACATGTAGAAACTTAAGAAACACATCATGATAAAGCTAACTAACCTAATCTCTCTCTCTCTCTCTCTCTCTCTCTAAGCTCAGTACATAACGTGCAGGTCTTGAATCGCTGGCTCGATTCAGAAATTTGGCTAATTTCTTTGCTAGTATTTATGATAGTCATTGCGACAGGATTCTTTCATCTCAACGCCGATCATTGTTTCGACGACGGTTATGTCGGAAAGCAGTCAGTGGCTTAGGAAGAAAACTGCGAAAAACTGGTAAAACAGACTTTGGGAAAAAAAACTTCAGCTAAATGCAAAAATAATAGGGGAATAGTAGCAGGTGATTTTTTTTTTTTTTTTTTTTTTTTTTTTCATCTTCTTTCTTATAAAAAAATGCAGTATCGGTTTGAATACTGATTGGGCCAGGCGAAATGTATGGAAGGGTCGGCACCTACATGTACCACCATTCTAATTTTTCATACAAAGAACATGAGTAGTGTCTGGGGCCAGAAATAATGGTCGGCCAGATTTCCGTTGGGAAATCCACCTCCATTCTGTTTGATGAGGCATTTTATAAATCCTCTTTTAGGAAAGCAGTTTCGGATGGCGTAGATCAAGGATTAGGCTGCACAGAACGTGCAGTCTGATCTTGGTCTACATCGACCGCAATAGCCAATAAGTCAGCATTTAGCGAAGAAAGAATTAAATTAGACTTGCAACTTACCAAGACTTTCAGAATTAGAACCGACATGACCGTAACAGACTGTAAGGCTGTTTGGAGCCGAACTGGAACCGAATTACCCGTAAGAAAAGTGGATTTCTCCCGAAGGTCTGAAATTCAATTTCATTTGTTCATTTGCTTGGAGTAGAAACAAACCCAAGAAACAATTCTGCGACAGGTAGCTCAGTCGATGACGTACAGAACTTAAAACCAAAAGGTCGCTAGTTCGATTCAAAGCTCGACCAAACTTCTGAAAATTATTGAAAGTCATTAAACACTGGATGCAAGTAGATTATAAAATGGGGGTACCGACACAAATCACCATATCACCACCACAGAAATCCCACCCCCACCAAAATCCCACCATCAAAAATCACCATCCCATCCTTGCCAAATAACCATAATATAGTATAATTTTTATATTCGATCGATCTGTGCCAAAAATGCGTGACATTTCCAAAAAAAATTTCTAAAAAATCTATAATTATAAAACCTACAAAGGTTTATAATTTTTATTAAAAAAACATTGAAAAATGGCTTAAGAAATAATAATTTATAATAAAAATGAGTATGAATTATATTAAATCGGGAGAGCTTTGTGAAGAAAAGCTTTCACTAAATTTAAAGAAAACATATACAAACCCAACATATAATTACACTATAATACCACTTGAGTATGAATACTCTACCGGTAAAAAAGGACCGCTATGTATATATACTCCACCTTTGTTTTCATATGGTGTTAATATTTATGAAGATAAAAAACAAAAAAACCCAACTAGCTATGGCTTATCTTTAGTTTGTTTTTATAACCAACAAGAACCTACCAGAAAAGAAAAAGAATTTAAAGAAGATATGGAGAAGCTAACGAACTTTTTTCGAAATCAAAAAGCAAAAGAGTTAAAAAAAAATAGAAATCTTAGCGAAATTGAAATTTTAAAAAGTCATGATGAAAAGTCACCTCAATTTTATCCAAAGCTTTTAGTTAAAAAAGATAGTAATGGTAAAGTGTTGCCTGCTCTACTTATATGGTTTGTCACAAAATTACTTCAATGTTTCTGGTCACAACGAACTTGTAGGGCACGAGATGAAAGTAGAAGACAGGAACAAAAGTTTGTAATACAATTCTCCTTTTACTTCTGCTCAGGAGCCATATATCAGAGCACATGTATCTGCAATACAATGATACAAAACATTTTAAGTAGAAGTTTAAAACCATAAAAAACTAGGCTCCTGAAATACAAATTATAAATATAAAACTAATTCTAAATGAAATACTGTTGCAAATGACTTTCATAAACTTGCTCAGGCTATGACAACTATAACTTCCAGTTCTAGCTTTGTATGAAAGTACTGGTTGTAAACTGAAATGCATGTAACAAGAAATCTTACAAGCAAGGTACACATAAAACATATTGTACATAAATACACATTTCGAACTCAGCAATTTGTGGAATTGCTACAGCGCACTCTACATGGCCTGTCAAACTCACCACACACACACTCTGTGTAGGGACTGTTAGAAACCGTTAAGCTGTAATAAAAGTGCAACAAATTAAATAACTTGTAACCACGTTTAGTGAGAAACATGACAAAACTTTGGTCAGTCACATTATGCCGCCATTTCAAATGTCGCGCGAAAAATGAAAACAATTCCAAACAATAACAAAGCCGAAAAGAGCATAAATACAGAAAGTCAGCGTATTGCAACTAAAACCCAGCGTATGGAAGTTTTCACCTACGTGAACAGACATCTGTTTAAACTTCAGTTAATGACCAAATATATTCTTCTTTAAGGACAAAGACGACTGTCTTGCTCGCCCTCTGAACTTGTTCTGCACAGGAGGCTCATGAATCTGATGCAAGGTTCAAAAGGGTCTTTACTAACAAAATGGATTTTAAATACAGGAAAGGAATAAATGGTATCACACCACTACATTGGTAAAAAGAGCACTCGGCTACAAAAGTTGTAATAAATACCTATTTTTTTGAAAAAAATGAAGAAGTAGATCCTCTTTTATATACAAAAACCCCTTGTAAAGTGGTTTGCGTTTTAAAAATAGAAGGAATTTTTTATAATCAAATAACTGAAATAATACAAATTAAAGTTACATCAGTAAAAGTAACAGAAAAAAATGTTACCCATCTCAAAAGGAAATTTTACCTAGTGTTTTAGATATAGACTCAAGCTCTGATGAAGAGGAGGAAGAAAATAATTAAACCAAAAATAAATTTTGATATTTTTAACCTAGCTAAATAATGTTGAAAAACGTTAAACTAGCTTAAGAATCACCTTTAACTCCCTTTTCTATACCTTAACATAAGAGAAAGTATAGATGAAGTAAGGTGAGTCATGACACTACCATGATATAAACCATTTTTTCATACTTCCTCATCGAAAACGAAAGAGGAAGTATTATTTAGTACACAACCCTATAGCTTTCACTCAACACACCAAAAACCGAAAATGGTAGTATATAATGATATCAACAAACATTTTTACCCTGTTTTTTTTAACTCTTTCGGCGCCAAATAAATAAACTCGACTTCTTTCGGCGGCTGTAAATGCAATCCACAGAGACCCAGAAAGATTTTTATCGCATGGGCTTGACTAATTAAGCGGACGGCACAGATCAAAGATCAGACTGCACGTTCTGTGCAGTCTGATCTTGATCTGTGCCGTCCGCAAAAGTCCCTGTTTTCGCCTATGGCGCTGAAAGGGTTAAAAAAATGTTTAACGCGTACAATAACTGTATAAAATACTTAATCTGTTTTTTTAAACAGCAGCCTTACAACATTGTGTTTTTAATGTGTAAGGATGTATTGATACGGTATTAACTTACGAGCTGTTAGGCCTCGCCAGAGGTTAGCATTTTATGTTAGTGTTTGGTATTAACTTACGGGTTGTTAGGCCTCGCCAGAGCTTGCCATTTTTTGGTATTAACTTACGAGCAGTTAGGCCTCGCCAGCGGTTACCATTTTTGTTAGTAATAACACTCTTACAAAAGTTAAAATACAACAAGGAAGTAAGACCGCTTTATTATCATAAATAAAAATCATATTTTATACAATTATCATATACATTTAATTTTTTAGAAAAAAACAAAGCAAAAAAATTATTAATATCATAATATACTACCATCATCCTCAAAAGTCCAGTCTAAACTGATATTATATGAGTTATACACATTGCGAAATATTAGACAAAGTTGTGAAATACTATGTCACGTGATCTTGGCGTGGGAGTACCTGATCCTGTTTTAAATATTTAACCCTTTACCGGGTTAAATATTTTTTTTACAAGTCCAACTCTATCAGTATTGTCACATACGCGTTTTTCGCTATGCAACTACAACCTTTTCCTTTCTTTTTCACCATGGAGTAGTCGATCTTTTCGACTTCGTTTACGACTATGTTAACTTTTGCATCTTCTTTTAGGATATTACCGACTTTAACGACCCTTACAGATCCCCTTATAATTCTGCCCGGAGCTGCCATGCAATAGCCTCCTAGTTCGTAATTTATTCCAGCGCTTCCATTACAGAAAGAAAACTCGTAATTACCGTCTTCTAATCCTCCTTGTTCCTCAGCACACACGCCTATAATGGGTTTAGGGCCTATGAGAGAAGGGAGCGATAATTTTTCATCCACGTAGGATTTTGTTACTAAATCTCCCTCATCTTCCGGGGGTGCCGCGTTTTTAAGAGAAAAACCTCGGAGATTTATGTTAGCTACCGCTGAGAAACTCCCATCTGGATTTTTTCTGATAGCTCCGCCGTTATCGACGTAATTTTTATTGGCGGCGGCGTCACGGTCTACGGGATTCGGTAATTCGGTAATCGAGTGATCACTCATATCTATTTCGCCGGCCATTTAAAAAGATCCGTCTTGGTTTTTTGTCAAAGCTTTTTCACCCGCGGTAGCCGCCTCAACGACGGTATCTACGTAAAACTTATTTGCGGCTTGTTGGTTTTCTAAAGGCGTTCCGACGTTGGAAATTCTCCACCCACACATAGAAATGTCACCACCTGCTATATACCCTCCAGGTCCGTAAAAAAAGGCTCGATTGGCAACATCTACGTATTTTTTAGTTGCAACGTCTTGTGGGTCTGCGGGATCTATAAGATTCGTTAAAGTATACTCCCGCATATTTATATCTGCAACAGCGGAAAAAGTGCCGTCTTGTTGTTGTACTATTGCTTTGCCACTCCTATCCACATAACTTTTAGTAGCAGCTTCATTCGGTTCTGTTGGCGAATCAAGATTTTTTATTTTATTAAAACCCATGTTTAAATACCCTGTCATATGGTATCCTCCGTTTTCATCCAACAGCCCTAAGTTGCTGTCAACATAATTCTTAGTCGCGACGTCTTGAGGATTTACCGGATTAGTAACCCTCGTTAATGTATTACCGGCCATATTTATAGAACCGGTAACGGCGGTTGTTCCATCTTTACGTAAAAAATTATTACTTATGTAAGCGAGTGACACACCATCACCGCTTGTTTTAACATCATCCATTCTTCCAAATTTATCAACGTGCATTTTTTTTTTTTTTATTGCTAAAAATGTTTATTTAACACTTTTTGAAATTTATTACCCAAACCCAGCTTTTTAAGAATGTATAAACATAAATGACCACGAAATACTTGCTCAGCTTGTTGTAATTGATCACTATTGTAATGTATTGGACTTTTTGGGTACTCTTGAATTTCAATAGGTGGTTGTATACCATAACTGTCAAAGTAAATTTTAGTTTTACCGTTTTTATACCAAGCAACCCAATGTGTACCAGACCCGCTCGTGTCATCAAGATTAAGTATACCGCATTCCTTTTTTCTACACTTTTTTGGTAGAGTGTTTCGTAAAAATACTCCCCTAAAAGAAGGAATCTTTAATCTTTTTGCTGCATCTTCTAGTTCTAGGTTGTTTAATGGTCTGTTTGGTAAAATTATGTTTTCAATTGCAATATCTAGCATTTTTTTTATACTGAAATATTTATAATGTCTTTATTATCAACCCATGAATTAAACTCATCAGAATAACCTTCCACTTTACTAGAGATTTCTTGTTTCCCTTTTTAATAACCTTTTCTATCCTATACAACTCTTGACTAGTTTTTTGCAGCTCGGGTTCATAAAAGGTACCTTTTATTTCTTCCCCGTTAACATCTACAATTTTATATGTTACAGGTGATGTATGTTTTACTTCAGAAACTGTAAAAACCTCTTCAGTCCATCTGGTGGTATAACCTTTCTCAAAAGTCTTTTTCTTTTTAGTTATCCTTACTTTGTCTCCAACGGAAAACTTTATATCTTTTATTTCGAGACGATCGGGCTAAAGATTTCTCCAAACTTTGGTTTCATTTTCTTTTTTACTAGCATTTACTGGTGTCATCTTAATGGAAGAATGTCTCGTGTTATTATATTTTTTAAAGAGATCTGGTAAAACGTCAATGTAAACGTTTGTGGTGTTAGTAGAAAAATACTTCCACATTTTTTCTTTCATTGTTCTAATCCATCTCTCAACCACGCTAGATCTTTCCTCATTTTCAGTGGAATACTATTCAATCAAGTCTTTAACATCTTTGTTATAAAACTCTTTACCCTTATCCACCCATATTTTATCTGGTTTTCTCTCCTTAAAAAATACACTTTAATGCTATAACAACAGATCTCCCTGTTTTGTCTTTTAATGGTACCAACCAACCGTATTTGGAAAAGATGCCAATGACAGCGAGAAGATATTTTACACCACGATTAAATTTAGAAAATGCTTGCATGTCTACTAAATCCGCAGCCCATATCCTATCAATGCCGTTTACTCTAACTCTCCTTTTCTTAAATTTTCTTTTTACGGGTTTGTGTAATTCTTCCGATAAATTTATCATGCTGAATTTTTTTTCTTTTAACCCCCATTCCAAATTTCATTTTTGTTCCAATAAGTTTACTAACGACGGACTTATCTATTTTTTCTCTAATAGTAGGTTTGTAAATACCTTCTAGCTCTGTTAACAAATTTTTATCACACACTGCGTTTCTAACTTTAGTAGTAGGATTTTGTAAATAGCAAACATCGCGATGGTATGCAGCTTTATCAACACGGTTTATTGGTTTTCTCCAATCCTTTGGTGTTAAATCTGGGTTGAGTCTTTTTTTTTTTAATTTAGTGCCGGGTCCCGTGAAATTGTGCCCAGGAAGATGCATTTCAAAAGGCAAATTATTTATAGCTTTATTTAGCAATGATCCACCTTTTTGTACTTCTGAATCCAATTGTGGATTTACATCCTGTGCGTTAACAAACTGTGTTTTAGTTGTTCCACACACCGCACATTTTCAACGTTTCATATTTCTTCCATTTTTAGTAACAACATATTCTATGTTGGTTGTATCGGTAACTTTTTTACATTTAACGCAATACATTTTTTATAAAAATTAAAAAAAAACTTATATAAAAATGGATATTGTAAATTTATCATGGAACGAAGTAGTATCAAAGAGATTTAATCACCCTCTTTTACCAAAAAGTATTAGAGTGTTAATCGTAGGTAAATCAGGATGTGGTAAAACCACTCTTTTACTTAACCTTCTGCTAAGACCGGGTTGGCTTGACTACAATGAGTTGTGTGTTTTTGGAAAAAGTCTCTTTCAACCAGAATATCGCATACTTAAAAAAGCTTTTGAAGAAAGACTACCAAAAGAGGGTATTTTAAGGTTGTTTAATATGCGAGATGAGATACGGGATTTAAATGTTTCTCCAACAGTTTTGGTTGAAGAATGGGTAAAAACGATTAAAAATAAATCAGATATAAAGTGTAGTTTTTAGCTCCACTGGCCGAAGGCCAGCGGCCCTATGTCATAGCCCGGTGTCCGTCGTGCATCCGTGCGTCCGTGCGTCAGTCCGTCCGTTCGTCCGTGCGTCCGTCCGTCCGTCCGTGCGTCAACTTTTATTTCAAACATCTTCTTCTCTGAAACTACCCATCCAATTTTCATGAAACTTCACAGAAATGATCCTGCCATGGTCCTCTTTAGAATTTCTTGAAAGAATTTGATTCCTTCAAAAACTCTGGTTGCCATGGCAACAAAAATATTGGAAATCTTTAAAAAGCTTCTTGTCTGAAACCATAACGCATAGGGCTACCAAATTTGGCATGTAGCTTTATGTAGTAGACCTCTATCATATTTCTTCAAATTATAGCCCTGGGGTCAAAATTGGCTCTGCCCCAGGGGTCAGAAGTTTTACATAGGCTTATATCGAGAAAACTTTAAAAATCTTCCTGTACCTAGCCATAAGGCCTAGAGCTACTAAATTTTGCATGTAGCTATATCTAGTGGGCCTCTACCAAGCGGGCCAAAAGTTTAGCCCTGGGGTCAAAATTGGCCCCGCCGCAGGGGTCACAAGTTTTACATGGGCTTACATAGTGACAACTTAAGAAATCTTCCTGTACCTAGCCATAAGGCCTAGAGCTACCAAATTTTGCATTTAGCTTGATCTAGTGGGGGTCTACCAAAAGTGCCCAAATTACAGTCCTGGGGTCAATTTGGCCTCATGCTGGGGGGTGGGGGAGGTTCACAAGATTTACATGGGCTTATATAGGAAAACTTTTCAATTTTGGTGTACATAGCCATAAGGCTTAGTAATATCAAATTTTGCATAATTATAGCATTATCTAATGGACAACTACAAAGAGGGCCCAAGTTACAGCCCTAGGATCAAGTTCGGCCCTGTACCAGGGGTCACAAGTTTTACATGGGTTTATGGAGTGAAAACTTCAGAAACCATCTTGTTACTAGCCATAAGGCCAAGAACTCCCAAATTTGGCATGTTATTCTTCTAATACACATATTCCCCATTTAGTCCGACTGTAGCCCTGGGGTCAAAGTTTTATAAGGGCTTGTATAGTGAAGACTTCTCGACAATCTTCTTGTTTCTAACCATAAAGCATAGGACTAACAAATTTGGCATGTTTTGAGCCTTGGGATCAAAATTTGTCCCACTCCAGGGTTCACAAATTTTAGATAGGCTTACATTGTGAAAACTTAAGATATCTTCTTTTATCCTTACTGTAAGGCCTAGGGCTATAAAAATTTGGCATGCCGATTCATATTGTAGACTTCTACCAAGATTGTTCCATCTTTTTCATTGAAACCACTCTTCCAATTTTGACCAAACTTTACAGATATCATCTTGCCATGATGTTCTTCAGAATGTCTTCAAAGAATTAAGTCCTGTTAAAAAATATGGTTGCTATGGCTACAAAACAGAAAAGTATTGAAAAACCCTTAAAAATCTTTTCCAAAAGCTTGTATTTACTAACGTCATTGTAGCTCATGAAAAAGATACTGCTTTTTAGCTACATAGGCCTAAGGCCATCAAGCTTATCGTCTCTGAAACTGCTTCACCCAATAAGTTACAAGCTTTACATAGGCTAATGTAGTGAGAACTTAAAAGGTCTTCTTGTTCCTTACCTTGAGTTACAGCTGTAATATTGTATGAGTGTAACCTAAATAACCTCTTCCAAAATTATTCAAGTTATGTCAAAATTAGTCCTATCTCATGGGTCATAAACATGTGCTTATAGCATGAAAATTCAAAAAATCTTTTTGCTCCTAACTGCAAACCCAAGGGCTACCAAATCTGGATCACTTTTGACTTTTTTTTTAAATTAGCCTTGCATCAGGGGTCTTATGTTTTACAGAGGGTTCATATGGACGAAACTTGAAAATCACGTTATTTATAACCATACAGCATAGACTTGTATTATTTTGGCATGTGGCTTTATCTTGTAGACCTCTACCAGGGTTCAAGTAATTATAGCTCTGGGATCAAAAATAGCTTTGCCCTGCGGGTCTCAACTTTCACATGGGCTTTTACAGAGAAAACTTTGTAAGTCTTCATTTTGAAACCATTCGTGGAAGACATAGTAATGTTGACTGCTTTTACCTCTCACAAAACTATTTTAGGTTACCAAGGCAAACTATTAGAGAAAATGCAAATTTTATTTGTCTTTTCCCACAAGACCTAAAAAACATTAATCATATTTTTAATGATCATGTAAGTGAAGATATGTCTAAGGATGAGTTTAGAAGATTTTGTTATAAGTTGTGGGAAAAACCACATGGTTTTGTTATCATTGATTTAACTAGTAAAAAACATGATGGAAAGTACAGAAACGGCTTTGACAACTAAGTCAGTATAAAAAAAAAAAAAATTATTGTATTTTCGTAAAATAAAATAAAATAAGATGAATAATATTAATGATTTATTCGAATTTGGATATAATTTAAATGGTTTAAATATAAATGAGGTTATAGACATAGATATATATATATGTAATTACATATATATATATTTTATTTTTTTTATTTCTATTTCCATTCTAATATCATTTTCTCAGCATCTTTTTCATTTTCAGCTTTATCTATATCTACTATATATTTACAAGCTTTTTCTAACTTTTCAGGTATAAACTTATACTGATATTCAACCTTAAAGTTTGTTCCTAGAAGTTTGGGTTCTTTTTTAATAAACGTATAATATTCATATTCAATACACAACATCATCTTATAAAATCTTAAACACCCTATTGAATCATACACACTACCAAGCTGATAACACACATCTAGACCATAAAATTCGCTTTCAAATATTTTTTTCAAATTCTCTATCTCCTTCATCATATAAAGTAAATTTAAATTTCATCTGTAATTTTACATCTTTTTTCCTATCTTTCAATAAACATAAAAAGTTTTGACCATAATGAGTTTTATGCCACATATAACATATTGATTTTCTTGGATGAAGAAGTTCCGCATAGTCATTAATAAATAACCGTAATCTACACTCAGGATACCAATTAAAAACACTGTAACCATACGCACGTTCTATTTCTTCTTCATATAAAATTTTACCGTATGTTTTTCTCACAGGATATATACATTCCTCATTTTTATTATAAGTTTTTTTTATCATTTTTTTTCTCAGCTAAACTTTTTAATGTTTTTTTATCCATTCCTGTATATTTCTCTCCTTTAGTAAAAGATGTGAAGTTATAAATTACAGGTTCTCTCGAGAACCATACAATCATATATTTTTTAACTTCCTCTTCCATTTTATAGTAATTTTTTTTTTTTTTTTTTTTTTTTTTTAATCAATATATGTATTGCTCATTACTATGATTATTTACTTAAAAAAAGCATAATATATTTTTAGATTGAGTTGCCTAATACCAAAATTGTATAACGAACTAAAGTAATATGTATGATAAAAAACAAGAGCAGACTATTTCTCATTAGCTCAATATGGGTGTATGAAGTTTAATGATTCTTTAGAAAATAAAAAAAAAAAAATGAATTTATTGTATTTTTCACACACCTAAATAATATTTTCAGTAAATAAAATGGAAGATCTTTTAAAACAGATTGCAAAAAATACAGACCACAAAACATCATTTCAAATTATAGTAACCGACAACAAAACACGCTTTAAAACGAGGTTTAATCCACCAATTCAACTGGAAAAGGATAAAAAATATGAAATAGCTTTAGTAAACCTTGAAACTTACTACTCTTTTCCAAACATTGATGCAACAAACAACATCTTTATTTATTCTCCAGACAATGGTGCTTCATGGATTAAAATTGAAATACCAGAAGGAAGTT
This sequence comes from Tridacna gigas, assembly GCA_945859785.2. Lineage (NCBI taxonomy): Eukaryota > Metazoa > Mollusca > Bivalvia > Cardiida > Cardiidae > Tridacna > Tridacna gigas. Next base: position 56,796,655 of record OX244038.2, read on the forward strand.
ATGACCTTATAGACATTAATGATACCATTCATCAGGAAATGAGGAAAAACAGGCACTATGATGTATCCAATGATGAATATTACATTAACATTTCAGCAAACACTAATACTCTAAAGTCTATTCTTACCCTTGAAAACGGTGATCAAGTAGATTTTAACCATCCAAGCTCCATTTCTAAAGTATTAGGATTTACTCACGCAAAATAGACACAAGGATTTCATGAGTCGGAGAATGTTGTAAACATTCTCAGTATAAACAGTCTGTTTGTTAACATTGATATTATCTCAGGAAGCTATGTTAATGGTTCAACGCAAAACACGATCTACTCTTTTTTCCCCAATGTTTCTCCTGGATATAAGATAATTGAGTCGCCAGTTAATTTAGTATATTTGCCAATAACAATGAATGAAATACACAACCTAGAGGTAAAAATTACAGACCAAAATGGAACTTTACTAAATCTTAGCGGTGAAAATCTAACAATCAGATTTCATATTAGAGAAGCGAGATAAATAAAAATAATATATATATATAAAATGACACATTACACAAACGTTAAAGTTAATATATCAGAAGGGCAAAAGCAAAAGCTTCAATCTGCTGTTAAAGGTGGATGCCCAGTAAGTATTCGTTTAGGTCATGAGGATTTAAAAGGAAATGATATTATAGCAATTATAATTCACAAGCAAATAAAATGGCTAAAGCCTATGAAAATGGTAAGGGTATAACAATTAGAATGAGTGCTAAACAACTTAAACATAATATGAAAATAGAGGGAGATTTTCTCGGAATGTTGGCTGGATTGGCTGCGAGAGCTTTGCCAATGATCGCAAAAACCGTTTTACCGGCTTTAGGTGTTGGTGCTCTTTCAGGATTAGCCTCATCAGGAGTACAAAAAGCATTGGGGTCAGGTCTTTACCTTAAAAAAGGAGGATGTGTTTGCCAGTTAGAAACTGATCGAAAAGGGCTTTATTTAGGACCAGCTAAAGGATTAGAGTCTGTCGGTGATGGTTTGTATTTAAAACAAGGTGGAAAATTTTACAAAGGAAAATGACTTCTTTTAGGACCTAATTTAGGAGCTATATTGTAATGTTATAGATAATAATATTTAAATATTATTTATAACAAAATAAATGAGTGTTTATAAATTTGGTGTAAAACCTAAGATTACTCAACCAAAAACAATTTATTGGCGTCCATTGCAAGGTGTAAAACATCCACCTCGAAAAGTAAATACGGTAACCTGGGAAATTTTCAGTCAAGAAAAGATTACACTAAAGCCTAATGAAGCAAAACAAATACTATTAGGCTTTGGGTTTATGATGACTAAAGTTGTTTTAATCTCGTTAGCATACTCTTTGAAATTTAAGCGGTGTAGTTTACAAAATGAGGTTATCCTTGAGGATACCGTGGATATTATAATTACTATAACGAACAACTCTAACAAAAATGTAACAACTGAGGAGAACGAGTTTTTGTGCCTCGTTTATTACACAATTTAGTAGCTTTGTTAAAAAAAATATCATTTTAATAAGAAATGGAGATGAAAGAGAATATTTATCGAAAATTACCACCTTCAGCCCCAGCTATTGAAATGATGCCCCTAGATGACAATAGTCATTCATACGGTTTCTTGAGAGTGAAATTCAAAAAAGAGATGCATTAGCAAAGAAATACTTTAGAGCAGCAAGAATCGTTGATAATATTGATACGGTTCTCATTACTGTTGCTATGGCATCAGGAGCTGGTGGAATAGGACTGTTATCAACAATTGTAGCTATACCAGCTGTCATTGTGATGGAATCAGCAGCATTGGCTACTGGTTTACTGAGTATTATAGGTAAGTATAGTGTAAGAGTAACAACCAGTAAAGCTGAGAAACATCTAAAGATTAAGGTGGTAGCTGATGCTAAGTTGGATACGATATCTACTCATATATCAAAAGCTTTGATTGATAATCATATATCAGATGATGAGTTTAAGATGATTAAGGAAGAGTTGGAGAAGTATAAGACTATGAAAAGTGAGATAAGAACAAAGATAAAGAAGAAGATAACAGCTGATAATGAAGAATCATTGATTGAGAAAGGGAGGCAAGAAGCGCGTAAGTCCTTTCGGAAGTTGGTTGAAAAGAATCATGGGGGTCCCTTAGAGTATTAAATGTCCAAGTTGGCAATGTAGTTTTTCATGTGAGATTAGCAATAACCAATGTGATGGTTAAAACTTTATACTATAATTAACCCCAGGTAACTACCTATGCTAAAAAACTATGTTAAAGACTATGTTAAAAACTATGTTGAAAACTATGTTGAAAACTGTGATAAAAACTGCGATAAAAACTGTGATAAAAAATTATGTTTGTAATAAAAAATGTCATTTTTAAAAATCACTGATCCTACAAAAAGGTAAAAGGTAATTGTAAAAGAATATCTTGAGACAAAAAAGAATATCCGCGATAGTCTACTAGCAGAGAAAACAGGCAAGCAAGAATTGCAAACTGGTCTGTCAAAGTTTTTTAAACCTATTACAGAAACAGAAAAAACTACAGCAAAGAAGGTTATAGAAGAACTTAAACCTATTAAAGAAGGTATAGAAAACTTACCGCAAGCTATTAACTTACCAATTTTCCCGTCAATACAAGCTTATTCCTCTGAAGGACAAATGGAAACTATGGGGGAAAAGGAATGTTGGAAAGATGAAGAAAAGCATTTTATTGGACCAGTCACAAAGGAGTATTTAACAAAATTTGTTGGTAAAACTAATATTGATAGAACATATGGATTATATGATAAAAATGGTAAATTTTATATTGGTAGCAAATTAGCCATACTTGATGATGATGATATAATGGTTGCTGGTGATATATTTGAGGGAACACCTGGTCTATGGGAGTTAATTGTTGCTAAAGAACCAAATGAAAACATTTATACAGTTGATGATTATGAGAATTATAGTGAATTAATGATAAAAACCAACGCTCTTTATCGTAATAACGATCCGGATAGTAAATATCCTAAAAGTGCTAGAGGGGAAAAGTGGTCTAAAATACTTAGGCCTATTTGGTTGAATAGGAAGGAAGTGGGGTTGTTATTCCATGAGACCCTAACGCATTAATAGAAAGACTAGACTTGTTGATGGCAAGTAAAGCAGCAGGCAACACAGGTGTGAGAAACGAGTTTGTTAGCATATGTGATGAATTAAAAAGGCAAGGTGTCATAAATTCAAACATTTATAAAAATTTAATGTCTATACTATAAAAAATGATTGCGCCTAGAAAGCGAGGATTTAAAAGAAAGTATTCATACGAAGGTGCCGGAATCTTTGACAGCATCGCTAACTTTTTTACAAAACTTTTTACTAGTTGCGCAGCTACACAAATTGCGTCTTCTGCCTTTGATGTGGGAAAGAGTGTTGCTAAGGAAGGGGCGAAAAAAAAAAAACTTTAGAGGCTGGAAAGGGTGCTGCTGTAGACGCAGGAAAGAGGTTAGTTGAAAAAGCTTTGACACCAAAATCACGAAAAATTTTACAAAAACATACTGCTATACCTACGGCGCAAAGTACACCTACAGAACAAAACATTAACACCTTATCAGATGGAAGTGCAATTGCTATTCAAGACTTAGTTAAAAAATTAAACAATGGGTCTGGTATTAAAGTAATATAATTTAAATTATTACAATAATAGTAATAAAAATGAGCATTTTAGACATTAAAGAACCAATTTTTAAAGATGATAGTATTGATGAGTATGAACACTTTGAGTATGAACCAATTACAGGTACCAATCTCAACAACTCAGGAGGAGGTATCAGGATTAGCAAAACCTTTTATCCTTTGTTTTTGTTTGATGTTTCCAAGCAGAGTGAAAGGTTAAAATATTCTGTTACTGATATCTGAATTAAGGCAAATTTTAACGCAAATGTGCCCGCGGGCACAGAGGCATATGCTGTTATTATTAGTTATAGGTTAATAAACTTCCAGTCTGATGAAAATAAAATGAGTGTAGTGTATTAAGATTCTTCTTTTCTATAAAAAATGATAACGATTTCAGATTTAAAAAAAAATCTTAAAGAAAATAAAATAAAATTTTACTCTTACTGGGATAAAAAACAGTTAGTTGAGTTGGTAAAAGAACATGGTTTGTTACCTGAAGAGCCACCTAAATCAGAAAAGAAAGAAGATCCTAGGTTTGATAGATTAAAAACTATTATGAAGAATTCTAGAAAAGTTAGTTTAGAGGATGTTGGAACTGGGGAAATAAAAAAATTTCCATCAATTTACAAGGCAGGTAAATTTATAAAACATTGCCCTCAAACGATTTCAAACTGGAATGGAAGAGTTTGGAAAAATAAATATAGGATTAGCGTAATTTTATTATGATATAATCATAATAAAATTTTTGAAAAATAAAGTAGCTTAAGTTTTTTTTTTTTTTTTTTTTTTGCCATTTAAAAAATGAATTTTATACGTAATATTGGTAATGTAGCTAGACAAGCTGCGTCTAATGTTTACTCTGGAGCGAGACGACTAGCGTCAACAGTTGTTCCAGAACCCATACAAAGAAGGATAATTGATTTTAGTAATTGGCTAACCGGTAATGTGGAGAGAACACAGATACCACAAGTGTTGGATGAAATTGTTGAACATGTTAGAGAAAATTACCCCCCCTCCAAGGCAACCGTTTGAGATTAGAGTTGCTCAATCCGCATTTAGAGAGTATACTACTCAACATGTTACAGAGGGTAGAGAAGGTTATACACCCCCTGAGTTTTTTACAGAAACGAGGGATGTTCTCCAAAACACTCTTCAAAGAAACCTACAAAAACCAAACTAAAGTTAGTACTTAAGTGTAGATTGTATTTACCAACTCAGAAAATGAATTTGCTTTTCACTCTAGGCAATTAGTAAACTTAAATGAGGAAGGAGTAGATGAATTATTACAATATATGATAGATGAAATTTTAGAAAAGTTAGCTAAGTTCCAGATTGGATTAAAAATAAAAAAGCAGTTATTTATATGAAAAATGTAGATAATAAATGCTTTTGATGGTGTGTTTTAAGAAAATTAAATCCTAAAGACAAAAACGCAGAAAGAGTTGACAGGGCTTTGCAAGCAAGGGAAAATACTATAAACATGGAAGGAATAAAGTCTCCTGTTTCGTTTAAAGATATAGATAAGTTTGAGAAACAAAATCCAGAAATTAGTGTAAATGTTTATGGCTATGACAAAATAAAAAAAATATATTTACCCTCTTAGGATTACAAAAGATGAAAAAAATAATCATGTTGACCTGCTTTTTATTAAAAATAAAGAAAATATGCACTATGCTCTCATAAAAAACTTTAAAGGTTTAATGAGAAAACAAGTAACAAATAGTCATAATGGGGATATAGAATTTTGTAAGAAATGTATGAATCATTTTGGTAGTAAAGAACTTTTAGAAAATCATAAACAATACTGTAACAATCACGAGCCTGTTTTTTTTTTAGAAATGCCAGAAAGAGGTACAATGCTGAATTTTGAAAACCATGCTAGAAAACTCCGTGTCCCCTTTGCTGTATACTCTGATTTTGAAAGTATTTAGAACCTATACACACATGCCAGCCAAACCCAGAAAAATAGTTACACTATACAACGTCAAAAGCACTTACCTTGTAGCTTTTACTACCTTATAAAATGTTTTGATGATGGTGTGTGTGCTCCTATAGAAAGAAACTATACTGGAGAAGATGCTGAAGAAGTTTTTATAAACTGGTTAAAAAGAGATATAAGAGATATTCACCAAAGGTACTACCAAAATCCTTTGCCTATTAAAATGACAGAAGAGGAAGAAAAAAAAAAAAAACACACACACACACACACACTTAAAAGAGAAACACATTGTTGGATTTGTGATGAAGAATTTACTCATGCTAATTACAACGTAAGAGATCATTGTCATTTTACAGGTAAATATAGAGGAGCAGCGCACAATGAATGTAACCTAAAGGCTAAAAACCCTAACTTTACAACTGTGTACTTTCATAATCTTAGTGGATCTGATGCTCATCTTTTTATTAAATATCTTGGTAAATCTGCTGGAAAGATTGATTGTATTCCAAATAATGAGGAGAAATATATTAGTTTTAGTAATAACATTTGGGTTGGAGAAAATACAAGTCATAAAATTATATTTCTTGATAGTTTTAAGTTTATGAGCACAAGCTTAGATAGTCTTTCAAGTAACTTGAATGAAAACCAGTTAAAAATTTTATCAAGATTTTTTACAAAAGAGCAGTTACCACTAGTTAGGAGAAAAGGAGTTTTTCCTTATGAATACTTAGATTCTCTAGAAAAACTTGAAGAAACTCAGTTACCGCCTAAAGAAGCATTTTACTCCAGTTTAAACAAGGAACATATTAGTGATGAAGACTATGCTCAAGCACAAAAGGTCTGGAAAACTTTTGGTATGAAAACGTTAGAAGAATAGTCGAAAGTTTACAACAAAATAGATGTATTACTTTTGGCCGATGTTTTTGAAAACTTTAGAGATGTTTGTTGTAAAAACTATGACTTAGATCCTAGTTGGTATTATACTGCTCCAGATTTAGCTTGGGATGCAGCATTAAAAATAACAGGTGTAAAACCAGAACTTTTATCAGACCCTGACATGCTTTTAATGGTAGAGCAGGGTATAAGAGGTGGAGTTAGCATGTGTACAAAAAGGTATGCAAAAGCTAATAATAAATATATGGAAAAAATGTATGATTCAAGTAAACCTTCAAAGTATTTATTATATATAGATGCAAAAAGTCTTTCCCCTTGGGCAATGAGTCAACCTCTTCCTACTCATAACTTTACATGGATGAATGAAAAAGAATTAAAAAATTGGAAAAATATTTTCTGTATTTTAGAGGTAGATTTAGAATACCCTCAAGAGTTCCACGATTTACATAATGACATTCCTTTAGCACCAGAACGTTTAAAAATAGAAAAGGTAGAAAAATTAGTACCTAATCTAAGAGATAAAAAAAAATTATGTTGTACATTATAAAACTTTAAAAAAATATCTTGATTTAAGTTTAAAACTAAAAAAAGTTCACCGGGGAATTGAATTTGAAGAAAGTGCTTGGTTAAAACCATATATTGAACTAAATATTAGACTAAGAAGAGAGGCTAAAAATGATTTTGAAAAAGATTTTTTTAAGTTGATGAATAATTCTGTTTTTTGGTAAAACAATGGAAAACTTGAGAAACAGAGTAGACATAGAATTAGTTTCTGATGAAAACCGTTATAGAAAACTAGTAACAAAACCAAATAATAATCAAACAACAACATTTGATGAAAAATTAGTAGCTGTACATCTGAAAAAAACCAATATAAAATATAACAAACCTGTTTACTTAGGAATGAGTATTTTAGATATTAGTAAAACACATATGTACGACACTTATTATAATTACTTTAAAGCAAAATATGGAGAAAAAGTTAGATTATGTTATACGGATACAGATAGTTTTATACTTGAAATAGAAGCGGAAGACCTTTACAAAGATATTACCCCAGACATTCCCACAATGTTTGATACAAGTAACTACCCTTCCGATCACCCATCTGGTATTCCAAATGGCTACAACAAAAAAGTAATTGGTATGTTTAAAGACGAGTTGGGTGGTAAAATTATGACTGATTTTGCTGGTTTAAGAGCAAAAAATGTATGCTTATAAAACTATAGATGGAAAGGAAGACAAAAGATGCAAAGGTATTAAAAAGTCAGTAATTTAATAATGAAATAAATTTTGACAATTACAAAGAATGTTTGCTTACAGGAAAAGACTAGTATAGAAATATGTATGTATTGAGAAGTCGAGGGCATGAAATATATCCGGAAGAGATAAAAAAAAAAAAGCGTTGTGTTCTGATCATGATAAAAGGTATATATTAGAAAATTTGATAGACACCCTAGCCTGGTTTCACTATAAAACTGTGAATTAAATGTAAACATTTTAAAACCTTTTTTGTGGTTTTAAAATTTGTGGGTTTTATAATTTTTTTTTTTTTTTTTTTTTTTTTGAAATGTCACACATTTTTGGCACAGATCGATCGAATATAAAAATTATACTATATTATGGTTATTTGTTAAGGATGGGATGGTGATTTTTGATGGTGGGATTTTGGTGGGGGTGGGATTTCTGTGGGGGTGGGATTTCTGTGGTGGTGATATGGTGATTTGTGTCGGTACCCCCATTTTATAATCTACTGATGCATTCCTTCCTCACCGCGGATCATCGTTTCAATAATGTTTTCTTTTTCTCTCCGACAATCTTTATATGGGAGAGCAAAAATTAGCTTGGAAAGAATGTTGTGCACAGTACTAAGAGAGAAAACTCTATAAACGCATGGATAGATGCACTGGTCGCACTATACCTCGAAAAATGTTGGAAATGGCGTTAAACACACACACGCACACACACAAAATTCCGGCATTTAACATGTCTTCAAAGGAGGCTTTTCGAAAACATGACGCAAAATGGAAAATTGGACTGAATATAACAAGCAAGTTCTGCGGTTTCCATACTAGCTCTTCGAGGCTATTAGAATTGATCAGCTCATTTGTACCAGTTTTGGATTTGTTGTCGCCAGATTCTTTCAGTTCGGAAGAGTCTAAAAGTTATCCTTAGAATAAAGATTAATTCAGTTATATACAGACGTTGAAAGGATATCGAGGATGGTATTGGTGACGAAATACCAGAATATGATATATGGACGAATTCAACCGCGTTGGTTTAGCCAAAACAACACAGCATAGAGTTTTAACGACCCTGAGGTAAAAGGCTTTTGAAACACTTTGGAAAAAGGAGAAATGCTGGTATCCAGCATTTCTCCTTTTCCAACAATGTTTTCTTCTTTATCAAAGACGATTTTCAACCTTTTAGCCACATCAAATAATGTCTTCTACCATTGCTTTCAGTATGGACAAGTCTAAATTTTTGTCGTTTGGTAAAGTATTCTCGCTTAAAGACAGGCTTATATCTTGCCGCTCCTCAGGATTATATCTTGCCGGTCCTCAGGATTATATCTTGCCGGTCCTCAACTTCTTTTTAATATCTGTAGTTCTGTACAAAGTTGAAGTACAGCGACATCAAAATTGAGGTAGTAACTGACAAAAATTGACTAAAAATTACATTTCGCCGGTCCAAAGTTTCTACTTAATTGCTGTACAAATGTTCTGGACAGAGACATCGAAACTGGGGATAGATTTTATGACAAAAATTACCAATGTCATGCGGTTTATGCAAAAAAAAATATATGTGTGAGTCCAGTGAAAAATTCTTTTTTTTCCTCTGAAAGACATTTTGTAAAAACCTATATTCAAATATAAGAACGAACAGAAATACTACTCACAGACAACAGCGATCACTCTAGGTGAACTTCTGACAATGTGACTGTGGCACGCACACCATGCTTCTTATCTAATGGTTCTACAGGCGTGGGAAGACTTGCAGTGTTTGAGGATTTTGTAAAATCCTGTATTTCCGGGTATAAAAACGAAGAGAAACACTACTTACAGACAACAAAGCCCCCTCTCGGTGAACGTCTGACTATGTGACTTTGGCGCGCACACAATGCTTCTTATCTAATGGTTCCACAGGCGTAGGGAGACTTGCAATGTTTGAGAGGCTAACCTAACTTTGTAAGTCTTTACGTATATAGGACAGAAAACGACTGCCGTACGATATGAAAGAAAACGAGTGCCTTTGTGAACGGGAAATATATACGAGCGTAAAGGAGTTTATAGGAGTATTTCTCTTAGACCACACTTATTACGATTAGACCAATAAGCGAATAGTATTTTTGAAAATATACACCGTTTTTAGCTCACCTGAGCACGTAGTGCTCAGGGTGACCTATTGTGATCGATCACCGTCCGGCGTCCGTCCGTCCGTCCGTCTGTACGTCCGTCCGTCCATCCGTCCGTCCGTGAACAATTACTTAAAAAAATCTTCTCCTCTGAAACTGGCGAACAGATTTCAATGAAACTTCACAGAAATGATCCTTAGGTGATGCACTTTCAGAGTACTTCAAAGACTTAAATTCCATGAAGAACTCTGGTTGCCATGGCAACTGAAAGAAAAACTTTTAAAATCTTCTTGTCCAAAACCGTGAAGGCTAGAGCTTTCATATATGGCATGTAGCATCATCTAGTGACCCTGTACCAAAATACTTCAAATTATGGCCCTGGTGTGGAAATTGGCCATACGTTGTGGGGTCTCGGATTTCACATAGAGATTAAGAAGGAAATCTTTTAAAATCTTCTTGTCCTAAATCCTCAGGGCTACAGCTTTCATATTTGGCATGTAGCATCATCTAGTAGACCTCTACCGAAATATTTCAAATGATGGCCCTTATGTGGAAATTGGACCTTTGTTGTGGGGTCACGGATTTTCATAGAGATAAAGAAGGAAATCTTTAAAAATCTTCTTGTCCCGAACATTAAGGGCTAGAGCTCTCATACATGGAATGTAGCATTGTCTTGTGGACCCCTTCTGAAAGACTTCAAATTATAGCCATAGTGTCATAATGAGCCCTATGTTGTGGGTTCCCAGATTTTACATAGAGATAACGAAGGAAATTTTTAAAAAAAATTTTTGTCCCAAACTGTAAAGGCTAAAGCTTTCATATTTGGGTTGTAGCTTTGTCTAGTAGATCTGTACCAAAATGCTAAAAATTTTGGTCCAGGGATGAAAGTGGCCCTCTGTTGTGAGGTTCAGGATTTTTCAAAGAGATAAAGCCGGAAATCTTAAAAAATCATCCAGTCCTGAACCGTAAGGGCTAGAACTGTCATATTTTGCATTTAGCATCGTCTAGTAGACATCTACCAAAATACCTTGAATTATGGACGTTGGATGGAAGTTTGCCCTATGTTGTGGGATCCTTGATTTTCCTGTACGTCCAGAATTATTTGCCCTTGAATTTGAAAAATCACTTAAATTTGTTGTGTTTACACTTAAGCTCCTTTACTTTTTCACCAAACCTAGTCATATTTTAACAGAATATATATGACAATAAGATGTCAGATGAGTTCCTTTTGAGAGGGATTGGGATAGTATGTCCTGAGTTATTTGCCCTTGAATTTTGAAAAGTGCTTTATTTGACTTTGTTTACACTATAGCTCCTTCATTTTTTCACCAGAAATAATCATCGGATGAGTTCCATGTTTGACCTAGGACCCTGAAACTTTATATAAGTGTTGCTCATGACCCAAGGAGGTGCCTTGTTGTTTTTGGTTCACATCGATGTACTGACAAGGCGCTGATGGGGGGTATTTATTCGCTTTGCGACAGTTCTAGTTTCTGTTGTTTGTAAATTGCATTTGGAAATGTAAACTTATGAAAATAAAACAAAATGTAAGTTTATAATAAGTGTTGATTGTGGTATCACTGCCATGTTGATTTCTAGCACCACTTGCAGAAGCCCGACAGGTGCATGTCATTGCCATGTGTCTGCCGTTCATGTGTGCATTTGTCTGTGTGTCAATGTGTGTGTGCATTAACTTGTATTTCAAACATCTCTGAAACGATACATCCAATTTTGGTAAAACTTCACAAAGATTATCCTGCCGTAGTGTTGTTCAGAATTTTTTCAGAGAGTTTCAATTCAGTAAAATCTCTGCTTGCCATGGCAACAAAACTGAAAAAAAACTCTTGAAAATTGGTGAGAATGTTTGTCTTAGTGGTATCTCAGACCAATACAATAATTGGTCATGTTGGGTTAAAAACTAGGTCAAAAGGTCAAATCTTAGAAAAATTTGTGTACAATAGAAAATGGATTAATTTGGTCAAAAGACTCAGGTGAGCGACTTTAGGGCCATCATGGCCCTTTTGTGTGTTTATTTGCATATTTAACAATAAAACTGTTTCAGGTCCCTAAGAAGCAGTTGTTTCAACAGTTTTCTTGACATTCTAGATACTAGTAAGAACAAAGCAAATACAATGGAGTGCAAAAGCAAACTTTGTTATGTAATGAACATGTCAAATCAAAGTCAGTTTTTGCAGGTTGTTAAGTGTTTCATTATAAAAAAGAGTTTTTACAAGGTTTAATTAGGGAAACGAAAGTCTGGATCCATTCAGCAATGTTAATATTAAATAGTAATGGTCAAATGATTCTGTCAAAATTGAATCAGTTGCACATTTAAAGTTACAACTTTGTTGGTAACGGACATGTTTTTAAAAACTGTGTTTGAAAATCATATATTTACCCTCATTTTCAATTAATTGATTTGAACTTGCGATCAATTTAGTATATCATTATTCAAGAAGAAGATTATTTTACAAAATATGCTAAACCTTGTAATCACTATGTACATGATATGATTATCGCGATATGGGTCTATTAATCAGAGGGTATAAACTTGGCGACAGTAACGAACATGTCAAAGTCAGACTTGTAGCCTCTGTAGTAAATACATGAGTCATTAAATCACCGCCGCGGTATGTGATCCAATAAAACATGGTTCCTCTTTGACTTTTGGTAACACCAATTCATTTGCATTATGCATATACTCACAGTAATTTGCTAGTAACAGCAAATGCACCTGCTTATTGAAAATGTGTGTTAAATAGAATTGAGTATACATGTCATCTGCAATTGCTTTGAATTTGACCAAGTCTAGAATTTTGTTGTTTGGTAAAGAAACAAATGTGCCTCAAGCTTTTTCACGGCCCTGAGGAAAAAAAGTTTTGAAAACATCGCAGGAGAAAAAAAAGAAAATGCTGGTAATCCATATTTTCTCTTTAGTTTAAACATATTTTATTTCAACAAATAGAAATGGGGTTGGACCACAAGTTCTTCCAACTTAGAAACGGTCCTTCCCCTACAAAACATTCAGTACAAATTGTACAATGGCATATACGTAAAAGAAAAGGGGAAAAAAAAAAAACACACACACACATACACACACATACACACACGCATTACACACATACATGCAGAGAAGAGAGAGAGAGAGAGAATTTATAGGAAACAAGATGGTGATCTCTGTAGGATACTGATGCTCCAATAGGTAGTAAAAAGTAAAACCGTTACAACAAAAAACAGCTACACAAAACGCTTGGTATCTTTAATGTATGAGTGAACTGCCTCAAAAAGTAAACAGTTTTGGTTGTAGCTCAAATTGGCAATTCCAAACAGTAATTTATGAACACTCAAAGGATGAAAAGTCCTAGTTGCCCTGAAAAGCGAGGATCTGATATCTATATAGCGGGAACACTTAAAGAAATAATGTTCTGCATTTTCAATTTTGTTACCACATTCACACATAGGGTCCAATCTCAAGTGATTTTGGTAGAGGTCTTCATTTAGATTACTACAGTTATTTCTTAATCGTGCATGTAAAACCGAAATATTTCTATTTCCAATACAATAGATGTTTGGAATTTTTGTAGATTTCGTCTTTTTACTTATTTTGCATTTAAAGGAATTGATCGAAGTACTGTTTCTTATTTCTTGTTCGAGATTATTCCAAAGAGAAATAAAAGAAGGGATACATGACTTTTGTAATAAACTTCTTCTGGCATATAAGTTATCAAAATTTTGGCTGTCTCTAAGCTCATATTGCGTTCTATTACCAACTAAGGGAGGGATCAGTTCTTCTATGTAATGTGGGACAAGATTATTAGATACTTTGAACATAAAATGTAATTTAAAACTTTTTCTTCTGGACTCTAATGTTTCCCAGCCACATTCTTTGTAAAGTTTTTCTAGGGAAACTGATCTCGTGAGGCCTGTTACAATGCGTGCAGCTTCATTTTGTAATTTTTCAATGGAATCTGAGGATGTTTTAGGACAACCATCCCAAACTATCGATGCATACTCCAAAATGGGTCTTACATAAGACAGATAAATTTGATTTAGAGCAACACGAGTAAGGATAAACTGAAGTCTACGCATGATGTGTATTACCTTAGAAGCAGCCTCTAAACTATTATTTATATGGTCATTCCATTGGGCTGAGCTACTTAATGTCAAACCAAGATGTTTATGTTGATCTACGATTTTGATCTTAGTATTTTCAAAAATTAACTCTAGTTCCCCTAAATCTCTTTTCGTAGAAAAAATAACCGCTTCAGTCTTGTTTGGGTTGAAATCAACCAGCCACTGCTTTGTCCATTTAGAAACAATAGTTAAATCATGGTTAAGTATACCCTCTATATCTTGTAATGAGGTTGCAGAACAAAACAAAGAACTGTCGTCTGCATATAGTCGAGTTAAACTTAATAAGGATTGGGTAATATCATTGACATAAATAATGAATAGAAGAGGCCCAAGAATAGAACCTTGGGGCACACCTGCTTTTAAGGGTAAAAGAGTAGATTCGGATGCTTGGATAACCACTTTTTGTTTTCTATTGTTCAGATAACTTGTCAGCCAAGTGAGTAGATGATCACCAATTCCATGTTCCTTAAGCTTAAACAAAAGACCTTTGTGCCACACTCTATCGAAAGCTTTGGAAATATCGCAGAAAACAATACATGAGAGTTGGCCGTGATCAATGGCTTGACATATTTGGTGATAAATATCTATGAGTTGATACGTTGTAGAGTGTTGAGGTAAAAAGCCAGACTGATATTTATAAATAAGATCATTTGCGATGAAGAAATTTTATAAATATTTAAAAATAATTCTCTCAAAGATTTTACCGCAACAACTCAAAAGAGAAACCGGTCTGTAATTAGATGGTAAAGATTTGTCGCCTTTTTTATATAATGGTGTAACAACTGCATTCTTCCATGTTTCCGGAAAGACTCCTTCCTTAAGCGAACGATTACATAATATACAGAGTGGCTTACAAATGGTACTTATGCATCCTTTCAGCATCCTATGACTGATATTGTCTGGACCACTCGCCTTATTTATATCTAAAGAATGAATAATGTCTTTTATTTCGGATATGGTGATTTCATTAATGTTTAGTTTGTTTAGGGTTTTGTATTGACATTGAGGAAGTACAGTTTTACTATCATAAACGGCTGGTATTTCTGCAAAGTAACTATTCAAGCAATTCGCCTTTTCTTTTGGAGAGGTATGCCAAATTTTGTCGCCATTTGGAAGTGTCTCACTCAAAGGTGGAAAACAAGAAACAGAATTGTGTTTTTTGACAAAGTGTTTAATAATTTTCCAAAACCCCTTTTTATCATTGCAATTGAGTTCCGTTAAATTATTTTCTAAATTTTTAAAAAAAGTTTTCTTTGGCGTATTTTTTCATATTGTTAACTGTATTTCTTATGTTTTTGTATTTTAACCAGAGAGCGGGTTTTCCTGTAGCTTTAGCTAAGCTTTTCGTTCGATCTCTTTTGCGGGAAAGTCTTCTAATTGCACTGTCATACCATGGCTGGTCGTCCGGTCGAACACATACTTTTTTACAGGGAATACATTGTTTAACTATTTCAATAAAGGTATCAGTAAAAATTTCACATGATTCGTCAACAGAACCATTATGCAAAATATTCCAATCATAATTAAAAATCTTTTGATTTAACGTTTCAAAATTAGCTTTTTTGTACAGCCAAATAGTTCTTTCATAACTTTGTTGAACTTCGTAGGAAAAAGGTATTGACACGTAAGTAGCGGAATGGTCACTTATTTCTTGTGGTAATATAATAATGCCCGAATCTGAAAATTCCATATCGTTTGGGACTAAAATGGGGTCGAGAATAGCATTTTGTCTAGTTGGGTTGTTAATAACATTAATCATTGAATTTAGAATCAGAGTATCTCTTAGGTTATGGAAATTGGCGTTCAGCAAGTCTTCGTTTAAATCACCTAGAATAATAACATTTTTCGAGATATTAAATGCTGCTTCAATATTAAGATTGAGATTTCTAAAAAAAATCAACATCGGCCGTTCTGGGACTGTAAAAGGTACCAATTAAATATAGCTCAGTATTTATGATAACTTTCACCCAAACTGACTCATTGCAATACACCTCGAGATCAGCAACTCTCGAATGAACAAGATCCTTATTTAGGTAGACGACAATCCCACCTCCATGGCTGGTTCTCTCTTTTCTATAGGGTTTGTCAAATGAGTCTGACAAACATAAGAAATCATCTTTAATAACATTATTAAGATGAGTTTCTGTAAAGCACAATATGTTAAAATCTAAAAACTCATCTCTGATAAAGTTTAACTTATTTCTTACACTCCTTATGTTGCAATGCAATATTGATAATAAAAAAGATTTTCCAGAAGATGCAGGACCAGGGTCTCGCTCAACATCCCCAGCTTGTAAAATGAGAAGAAAAAATTGGATTGAGTTCTCTTTCAAATTCTTTTTACGTATGGATAAAAACGAACCAATACATAGGAATAATCTTTTTAACATAAATGAGAGACAACGGGTCTTACCAAGTTGTTTGTAAGGCTGAAATGTTATGCAACAGTTATAGAACTTACCATGGAACAAACCGATGGACACCCTCCATGCAGACAGGTCACTACCCATTAGGAGGCAAAATGACCTGTCTACTGAGAGCATCCATCAAGAATGCACCATTCAAAGCATAATCCCCAGAGGCACCACCATATACAGAAAGAGAAGGGAAAGATAAAGAATACATCAAGAGACAACGGAAATTCTTTACCATTATCGACTTTCTCACCATCACAAGAGTCGTTATTGTCCTCGCTTGTTTTGGAAGCCATTTTCGGGCAAACAGTAACAACACAACACCGTGCACACTGTGTATTTGAAGATTACCTATCAGCCAAAACGTAATAAGTTATAAGTAGAGTCTAAGCACGTGCGCGTTAATTATACCCGTGCAAAGTTTATATACCTGTATGTATGTATGTAATGTTAGGAGAATTTCGAATTGAAGTAAAATTTTACCACAAAAAGTGCACAATATTCCTCCAAAGCTGGTAAAGAATCCCAACAATTATTCCATAAAGCACTACAGTATTTTAACTAAACTACTACAACGAAAAAGTCCATTACTTTAATAGTCAAAACGCATTAATCTCACATTTTTCTCAGAGCTAATTTTCACGTGTGTGTTCGCCTAACCGCCATTGATTCAACTGATTTTCTCTTTCCACCATGCTTTCTACCATTTAAAACCACATTTTATCATTGTGCATTTGAGCCATGTTTGATTTTTTCGCAAAAGATTTTTAATATAAACAACTGGATCTGTATGATAAAATTTCGGTGTGGCAACTAGGTAACCCATTACCATAAAGTAAAAATTTGGACCTATCCAAATTGAAAGTATTTGAAGACAACATAATTATCATAGGCAAAAATCATAGCATTTCAGAAAAATTACGGTCTAAATCAAGATAGCGGTGTTGGAAATTAAAAGGCTGTTAATTCTGAAAAAGAGAACCTTTTGTAAGTCAGAGGTAGAGGTATCTGCTCATATTTGAAAGTGGTTATTCTATCTGTTTCGATCTTTTTTCTTCGGGAAAAATCTGTAAGGACCCCTCATCATTTATCACTCATTTTCAATAAGTAGGCCTAGGTCCATTTTTTTTAGCTCACCTGAGCATGAAGTGCTCAAGGTGAGCTTCTGTGATTGTGCTGTGTCCGGCGTCCGTCGTGCCTCGTCCAGGCGTCAACAATTAACTTGTGTGCACTTTAGAGGCTACATTTTCAATCATATACTCATGAAAACTTGGTCAGAATATTTGTCTTGATAATATCTCGGACAAGTTTGAAATTGGGTCATGTCGGGTCAAAAAGTAGGTCACTGGGCTAAATCTATGAAAAACCTTGTTTGCAATCTAGAGCCATATTTTCCGCCTGATACTCCTGAATCTTGTTCAGAATAATAATAATAATTATTGTCTTGATAATATCTTGGGCAAGTTTGAAATTGGGACATGTCGGGTCAAAAAGTAGGTCACTGGGCCAAATCTCAGAAAAACCATTTGTGCACTCTAGACGCCATATTTTCAGCCCGAAATTTATGAAACATAGTCAGAACCTTTGTCTTGATAATATCTTGGACAAATTTGAAATTGGGTCATGTTAGGTCAAAAAGTAGGTCACTGGGCTAAATTAAAAAAAAAAAATTGGTGCACTCTAGAGGCCACATTTTCAGCCTGAAACACATGAAAGTTGGTCAGGATGTTTATCCTGATGATATCTAGGAAAGTTTGAAATTGGATCATGTCGAAAAGTAGGTCACTGGGCTAAATCTTGGAAAAATCTTGTGTGTACTCTAGAGGCCACAATTTCAGCCTGAAACTCATGAAAGTTGGGTAGAATGTTAAAAACTGGGACAAGTTCGAAATTGGGTCATATCCGGTCAAAAAGTAGGTCACTGGGCTAAATCTTAGAAAAACCTTGTGTGCACTCTAGAGGCCACATTTTCAGCCTTATACTGATAAAGATTGGTCAGAATGTTTAACTTGTTGATATCTTAGACAAGTTTGAAAGTGGATCATGTTGGGGCAAAAACTAGGTCACATGATCAAATCTTAGATAAATTTTGTGTACAATCTAAAGGCCACATTTTCAGCCTGATTCTCATGAAACTTGGCCAGAAAGTTTGCCTCCATGGTATCTTAGATAAGTTTCAAAGTGGGTCACATCTGGTCAAAAAGTAGGTCACTGGACCAAATCTTAGAAAAACCTTGTGTGCACCGTAGAGGCCACATTTTCAGTCTGATACTCATGAAACTTGTTCAGAATATTTGTTTCATTGATATCTTGGACAAGTTTGGAATTCAGTCACATTGGTTCAAAAAGTAGGTCACTTACATTCATGTGCTTTACATCATTAAAACCAAGATCTCTTCAGCTTTATCAACTGTAGATGACTTTTATCAGGTGAGCGCTTTAGGGCCAATGGCCGTCTTGTCTATATTACACATAATTTGAAAAATACATGAACCTTCGGTCTTGCAAGATATAATTTTTCTCAAGCAGTTCGGAGCAGATACAAGCACAGGAAACGGACAGTGTAAATCAAGATCAGACTGCACATTCTCTGCAGTCTAATCTTGAATCTATATTGTCCGATGCCCAAAATAATTCCTTTGAAGTAGCAATCTTTGGGTTTTTACGATCGGCTTAAAAGTTTCATTTCACTTATTTAGCTGATTAAAGATCCAGACTATTTAGCCTACCACTGTACATACGCAACATTTAGGCCTTTCTGTTAGATAGTCAACTTTTCCTTGACAAGTAATTGAGAAAAAACGCTGGGTACGATTACCCAGCTTTTTATGAACAAGCAACTTGGACAAGTAGCTGGCAGCTAGTAACCAACTTTACCTGTCTCTTTCTACTTGCAGCACTAGAAAACACTGTGGAAAAAAGGAACGTCTTCTTATTCCGTTACCACACAGCCCGTTTTTCAACGACCCCGAATTAGAAGGCTTTTGAAAACATTGTTTGAAAATGAGAAAATGCTTGCATCCAAAATTTTCTCCATTTGCACATTTTCTACCTTTTAACCCTTTCCCAAACAAGCCCTGATTTTCACGTGTCTGCAGTACAAGTATTTTGAAAACACTGTGGGAAAAGGAGAAATTGCTCGTAACGAGCAATTTCTCCTTTTCCCACAGTGTTTTCTACCCTGTTTGATAACTTTCTGCCATTTTCATAAAATTTAAAATTGTCGTCTGCAAACTCTTTCAATTTGGACCAGTCCAAAATTTGTCATTTGGAAAAGGGTTAAAATACTTCCTTTCATTTAACTCTTTGCCAAACGGCAAAATTTTGGACCGGACCAAATGGGAAACATTTGCAGACGATAAATTAAATGGTGATTTGTGTATCAAATAGGGTAGAAGGCATTGTGGGAAGGGGAGAAAAGGCTGGTTACCAGCGTTTTTCTCCTTTTCCACAATGATTTCAAAAGACTTCTCTTTCTGGGTCGTTTAAACTCGGGATTTGTGGTAAAGAGTTAAGCCACGGTGAATTTGTAAATGCGCTCTAGTCTCATTTTTGGTCTGATTTTTTTTGTGTGTGTGTGTGGTGGGAAAAACAAAAAAAGAAACAGTCGGTCTTTCAAAAAATGTTTTACACACTGTTGAAAAAGAATGCTGAAGTAGCTTTACTGCAAACGACTATAGTAGAAACGACTATAGTAATATATTGCAAAGCAGCCAGTGGCTTGGAAGAATATTGCGTGAAGTACTGGTAAAAGAAACCCTGGGAAAGCATGAATAGTTGCACTGGTCGCCTCGATACACCTGAAAAGATGTTAAAACGGCGTTAAACACTACAAAAAAGCTTTTCTTCAAATCTTGGTCAATGTTAATAGCATTTTCTCTTTTCACACTTTTTTTAAAGAGTCTTCCCCCTCAGTGAAAACACCGGACAGCTTTGATCACAGATAAGAAGATATTTCGTGTAGTCTTAGTTTGGAATATACCTTACCACTGAATTTGTGAGACATATTAGCAATTTCCGCCGTTTATAACCCTAACTGTAAAAGGGAGGTATAAGCGCGTTTTGTTTTTAACATAAATGTTAGAATTGCAAGGTTCCGACTCTTTTCTAATCCTTTTCATGTACATACGAGAAAAGTATGTACATGTTGTATGTGCATTGCTGTTCGTATGTTAACTCTTTACCAAACCATTCCCTGTTCTAACGACTAAGAGGAACAGGGCTTTTGAGAACATTGTGGGAATAGGAGAAAATGCTGGTAACCAGCATTTTCTACTTTTCCCACAATGTTTTCTACTCTATTGCTGACGAATCCCATCATTTGAGCCTTATTTAAATTGTCGCCCGCAAATGTTTTAAATTATGACAAGTCTAGAAAATTGTCGTTTGGTAAAGAGTCAAATTGACAGACTAACTTCTCTTGAGGTAGTTGTTACGATCACCAAGTCACAACAAAGATGAAACAAGACAAACCAGAGTTACAACAGTAAATAACGCAAACTAAACAAGTGCGTAGAAGTTCCCTCTCTGGAAAACCTATGCTTCTTATTTCCATTGGTCGAACTCTTCAAGTTAAAGGCGCGTTTAGACCAACTACCGGGACCACGCCTAACCAATTTATATTTTCATTTACAAGAAAATATTGATGCTGAACATCAATGGCGCCGCAAACTAGTTGTTTCTGTAACAGGGCACAATGCATTGGGTTATTTCCTAATACACATCTCTTGCACAATCTTCGTAGAGGTCCAAGTGGTGATACTGTATTTAAACTCTGGGCCATCTGGTTTTTGACAAGATTTTTAAATTTCATATCATTGAAGGCTATTTGCAAACTTCTTATCCATGGACTGAGCCATTTCTTTATCCACAGGACATCATTTGGACACAATTGGTAGATAGAAATGTTAGAGCTGTTGCCTTTCTGATATTTGATAAAAGATTTTGAAAAGTGTGCAACAAATATGGCTATGCGCAAATTTGTGACATCTGGGTGGAGGGGAGCATATGGCAACTTTTGACCCGAAGGCCACCATTTGAACATACTAGTACTTGGTAGAGGTCATTGTAGCGATACTACACATGAAATATCAAAACTCTCGACCGTCTGATTTTGAACAGGAAGATTTTACATTAACGAAAGAAAAGTCTGTTATCGGATTGTGCTAAATCTGACACTCCAACACATATGTCTGGTATCATACAACCCCTCTTTATTATAAATATAATAAAGACTTGAATGAAGTCCTTATATCTATATAGACTAGAGGGGTTGTATGATACCAGTCATGTTAGGTGCTCTAACATTGATTTACGGATGTTTCGGTAACAGACGAGTTCTGTAAATTGGACTTAGAGAGCAAATTGATTGGATGTTTCGGTAACAAGGCAGTAATATAGTGCCGTGACGTTTTTCACACCCATGGCTTCTGTTTGTGCAAACGTTTTTTCTTTTAATTTGCAATTCTCACTCGTTTTCTGACGTAAATATATTTGTTGTTCTTTCCATGCTGTATAAATAAATACCTGAAATTAGTAAATTTTGATCACCATATCTTATTTTCGTTTTTCACCCATAGCTGGTTCATGTAATGAATAATATACGATCCCTGATAAAACCCAGCCCTAAGCTTGTACCCGTATTACTTAATCGTCCTACAGATAACAGACTCCAACTTTAAGCCAATCCTCAAGTTTTTTAAAAATGTTTTATTAAAAATGACGCTATTCTTGTCAACGTTTTCTGTGTGAAAAATAATTTCTTCCGGAAACAAATTGGTCAACTTCCAAACCAGCCATTTACCCTCAGAACACCTTTCACTCTTGTTGCCCTTGCGACCGATTCAGACAAAGATCAAACTGCAAAGCAAAAAAAAAAAAAAAAAACAGAGTCTGATCGTTGGTTTACGCTGCCAGCTTTTCTAAGACATTATGAGGAAGGACAACTTTGCTTTGAAATAGCTAATATTAGACCAGGGATCGTATATTGTAATATATATATTGTTCTGTTTCTAAAATGAAAATAGCCTTTACTTTTTTCGATGCTCTAAGGGTTAAAATTATGGTTAATTAACGTGAATTCAGAAATAAAGATAATACATTTGAAACATTGTGGCAAATGAAGAGAGGGAGTGAGAGATAGAGAGAGAGGCCTTGACAATAATGCTTTCGTGCATACTTCTTGTGATTTTGACCATGAACATTTGTGCCTATCTAAAAGATATCTGTTCTGTATTGTTCCTCTCCATTTTCCACACAGTTTTCAAATCTGGTCTGGTGCACAAAAATCGGCGTCTGCTGGTTTTAAAGTGCGTTCATCAATACAACACTGCATAAAAAAATCATATGCGTACTATTTGAGAGCGAAGGGAGTACTGTATATTGTATATAGACGCGTTTACAGCCTTTTTCACACGTCCCATTGCCAACAAGATAAAGAAGTTTCCCGTAGATCTTAAAGATTAACCCCGGTTTATGAAAACCTGAAACACCAATGGACAAGAAGAAACTCGCAGATCAGATTGCATGTAAGAGTTATGGGGATTGGGCATGTTTAGATCACACACTGCTCGTGCAGTTTGAAAAAAGTATTTGTCAAAAAAAGTATTTGCTACTATCTATCTCTCGCGCTCACTCTCTTCTTTTGCCACAATATTTTTACCTGTATTACCTGTGTTTCTGAACTAAATTTAACTATCCATAATTTTAAATCTAAGAGCGTCGAATAAACCCAACGGTCATTTTCATTCTAGATATAAAACCTATTTTTAGCAGCGTCAAGGTTTTCTTGTTCAGAATGTCTTGCAAAATTGACAAATGAAGATCAAAGATCAAACTCCGTGTTTGGTGTACTCTGATCTCGATCTGCACCGGCCGCAATGGCAACAGCAGTAATGACAGACGCTCTAAGGGTTAATGGCTGGTTTGGAAGTCTTTCAGTAAGAAAATATTTTCACATTGAAAGGATCATAAAGCATTGATTTAAAAAGAGATACAACGTGTTTCAAGTTTAGGATTGGGTGTTGTTATTCGTTACCTCAACTTTGATTCGGGTATCATTTTACGTACAGCATGACAGTAGAAACATAACAAAAATATTATGTCTTAAAGTGTGTGGAAGAAAAAAGAGAAACATTGAACGAATCAGAACCAAGACTTTATTTGGTGTGAAAAACGTCACGGTGCATTACCACTATATAATTACCTTGTTACCGAAACATCCAATCGATTTACTCTATAAGTCCAATTTATATATTTTCACCATTTCAAGTATAAAATAGTTTCTCGCTGTTAATCTCTCATGGCTTTATATTTTATTTATGTTTGCTAAAAGTATTGTATTACTTACAGCAATAAAATTCTGTTCTGTTCAATTTACCGAACTCGTCTGTTACCGAAACATCTGTCCCCCCCCCCCTCCCAACATTGACCTAGTTACAGTTAGCTGGTCTTAAAAACACGATCGCGAAAGGAAAACAATATTTCTACAATCCATACAATACTAGAACAAAAATATAAGTGGGGTCACAAGTACCACATAGGGTGCTCTTGGGTCAAAGAGCTTGAAAATGCCTCTTAACCTTTTCCAGCGTAAGATATTTAAAATGGTGGCTTCGAAAATTTGTGACAGATATATTTTGATCACGTGAGTTATTATTCGAAATGCATTTTTTATTTTTCGAAAGGAAAATGTTGATATGTCTACGATCCGTGTTTTTATCCATCTAACAATGAAAATGCAATATATAAAAACAAAAAAAGAAAAAAATCCCCACAAATAAATAAAAAAGTTATTATGGACCCCGATCTGGTAATCAAAGTACAGTAGATATAGGTGGATGTTAAAACAAAGCATGGAACCAGTTCAATATGGCTGCCTCCATAGGCACTTTACAAAACCGAATAAAAATATAGTGCCGCCGCTCATGCGGCGCCACAATAAAGTACAGTCAAACGCAGCCATCTGTCCTAACGGAGGCACATTTCATTGCGATTCAGTGTCTGATATGTATATTAACCCATATCCTACTAAATAAATGAAATGAAATTTTCAAACCGATAGTAAAAACCCAAATTTTACTATTTCAAATGTATTTTTGGAGAAAAGATATCTCCTTATCGGACAGTGTAGATCCAAGATCAGACTGCACGTTCTGTGCAGTCTGATCTTGATCTACACTGTCCGCAATAGGTCAGTGGGTCGCGCTTAGCAGCCGAAGGTTAAAGCTTTCATTTCTCCTTTCTTTTCCCGTTATAGGTTTAGTTAACGACATGGCTACGTTAAGGGCACCGTGTAGGCTCCGATGAAATCGTAGGGGTTCTGCGTGGCTCAGTGGTAAAGTGTGGGACTCGTAACCTGGAGGTCCCGGGTTCGAACCCCATCTGATCCGCTGGGTTTTTCGTGGGCTTGTCCTTGGGCAAGACACTTCAGAGCCCTAGCCTAGTACTGATGAAACCTAGGAAATACATGAATTTGTGAGCTGTCGCCGTGATATAACTGAAATAATGTTGAAAGCGGAATAAAACACCATTGAATCGATCAATCAATCCGATGAAATCGCGCTGTCTCGCGAAACTAAGTCTCGTTCATTTTCTTGCCATTTTTGCACAACGGTGCTCAAAGAGAGATAACTCTGTCGGACTTGCTGACAAACAGACTGAGACGTCCAACATCCCAAGAGAAATGCATTAGCCTCAGCCGATATAGAATCTGATTTCAACGATTTTGAATTACTTGGTAAAGTTATGATTTGTGGAGATTTTAATTCACGTACAGGTAACGGGTCGAGACACGATTTTATACAGTGTGATGAAAATGTTCATTTTCTTGATTCAGAAGATTATATTCCTGACATGCCATTATATCGTTTTTCTATGGATACTGTATGCAATCCGCATGGCCTCAAATTGCTTGATTTCTGTAAATCTACTGAGTTACGTATAAGGAATGGTAGATTCGGGTGTGATCACTCAGTCGGAACATTTACTTTTACTGGCTCAGCTGGTAGTAGCGCTATTGATTACTTGATTTTAAAACAAAATGATTTTACTCTCGTCGATAACTTTGTAGTACACAGTTTTTGCGAGTGGTCAGACCACACCCCCTTATCATTTACTTTAAAACCCATTGTGCATTCACGCAGTGAAGAGGTAGAGTATACATTTAGTAAAATCAAGTGGGATAACTCATTGCGAGACGATTTTAGAAGGGGAATTATTGGTCGGCTGCCCGACATTAATTTTATAGTTTCCAATATTAGTAGCCAGGATAAACCTAGCATTGATGCCGGTATTAATAATTTTTCAAAACTAATAAATGATGTTGCTTATCTTCTCTTTGGAAAAGTTTATACACATAAAACTTGTCATTCCTCGACGTTGTATGATAAACGATTAAGCAAGAAATCAGAGTGGTCTGATGAGGTATGTAGGGTTGCGAAGCTATCATACCTTGATGCACTAAAAGCTTTTACATGTAATTTTGATAAAAGTAACGAAAACAGATTATCTTTCATGAATTGTAAGACTACATATAAACATTTAGTTAAGAAAAAGAAAAGAGAGTATAATTATCGTAAAACTAAAGAAATTGAAAAAATGAGACACTGTAAACCAAGGGATTTTTGGAAACTTTTTACGAAAAAGAAAATGCACAGCACAGACATATCGTTAAGTGAGTTTCATGACTATTTTTCCAAATTACAGAATGAGCTTGCGGATACTATGGATGATGAAACTGAAAAATTTTGTGCAAGCAATGACTTTAATTCGACCGATACTAATTTTGAAGAATTGGATCAGCCAATTTCCTTTCTAGAAGTTGAATCCGCCATTCGAAGTTTAAAACGCAATAAAGCATATGCAGGCGACCAGCTGTTAAATCAATATTTTATTGAAACGTGCGATATTCTGTCTTCACATTTGGTTGATGTTTTTAATTCTATCTTAGATGCTGGTTACTTTCCCGATAGTTGGTCGGAAGGTTTTATAGTGCCAATTCTGAAGAAAAATGACCCAAAGAATGTTAATAACTATAGAGGAATCACCCTCGTTAGTACTTTTTCTAAAATATTTACCAGTATAATTAACAAAAGACTTAGTAATTGGGCAGAAACTAATAATGTATTAAGTGACGCTCAATTTGGTTTTCGTAACGGAAGATCGACAGTAGATGCAAATTTTGTTTTAAACGGTATAGTGCAGAAGTTTTTAAATGAAAGTAAGAGGTTATACTGTGCATTCGTTGATCTGAAAAAAACATTTGATAGCGTCTATCTTAATGGTTTATGGTTTAAGTTACATAAAATAGGTATAAAGGGTAAAATGCTTAGGATAATTAAGGACGTGTAGAATAAAGTGAAATGTTGTGTTAAGGGATGTAACTCTTATTCTGATTTTTTTAGCTTTGCCGTTGGGTTAAAGCAAGGGGAGGTAATTTTCCCTCTGATGTTCTCCCTCTTCATTGAAGATTTAGAATTATTTTTGCAGGACAAGCATTCCTCTGGGTTACTTTTAGATGATATCATGTTTATTCTCATGCTCTTTGCTGATGATATGGCTATTCTTGGAAATAGTGTCAATGACTTACAAAATAGTTTAAATTTGCTTGAAGATTATTGTAAGAGGTGGGGTCTAGAGGTTAATACTGATAAAACTAAAGTCATTGTGTTTAGAAAGCGGGGTAAAACACGAAATAATGAAAAATGGTTTTATTGTAATAATGTTTTGGAAGTTGTAGATAACTTTAATTATTTGGGAACTGTTTTTAGTTATACTGGAACATACAATCTAAATTATGAGACCCTAGCTGGAAAAGGATTGAAAGCTATGAATCTCTTGCTGCATAATACTAATCGACTAGATTTGAAACCCTCTATATTGATGCAGCTCTTTGGCGCTTTTGTAGGCTCCATTTTGAATTACAGTTGTGAGGTTAATGGCTTCAGTAAAAATAAAAATGTTGAGAGAATTCATTTAAAATTTTGCAAAAGGATCTTAAACGTTAAAAATTCCACTTCTAATATGGGGGGTGTATGGTGAATTAGGTCGTTACCCACTTTTTGTAAACCGTTTTTCAAGGATTGTCAAGTACTGGTGTAAAATTATTGAAACTGATAATATTTTGATAAAATATATCTATAACTCACTTCTAGTGGATATGCAGAGGGGTAAACAAAATTGGTGTAGTAAAGTTAAGTACTTATTGGATACATATGGGTTTTCTTTTGTTTGGGAAAATCCATCATCAGTTAATTTAAAAGCATTTCAGACTGAATTTAGATTACGAGTTGTTGATGTATTCAAACAAAACTGGTACAATAACATAATTAATTCGAGTTTATTACTTTTATATAAGGACTTTAAGGTAAAATTTGATTTTGAAAAATATTTAGACAATCTGCCGTTAAGTACTAGAATAGCTATGTCTAAATTAAGACTCTCCGCGCACAAGCTAAGAATTGAGACTGGTCGATATAAGCAGCAAAGAATTGAAAGATCCCTAAGGAAATGTCAATTATGTAATTCTCAAGATCTGGAAGATGAATATCATTTTTTACTTATTTTTCCAGTTTATACAGATATTAGAAAAAAGTATATTAACAAATTCTATTTCGTCAAGCCAAGCGTTTACAAGTTTGTTTGTCTGATGAGCAGTGCTAATACTCTTGTCCAGAAGAAACTAGGTCGATATGTGGATGAGTCCTTTAAGTTAAGGAAATCTCTCACTTAATATTTCCATTATTTTTTTCAAATGACATTCTGTTCTTCCTCCTATTGCCCTATTTTTAGCTTTACCCTACTTTTTCCCATGTCTTTACCTTACTTTTCACCATGTATTCATTTTTTTCTTTTTTCCTTCTCTTCTAACATTGTAAAAGTATCTAGAGCAGCAATGTTGTTTACGCTAAAAGTCTCTATATGTGACACTGACCTATACCGAAATAGAATTATGTCAATTTTTTGTGGTTGATGACGAAAAACTCTGTAGTTTAAGTCAATAAAATATTCTGATTCTGATTCTGATATACCTAACAAAACATCCCTACACTTTGTCTATAGCTCCAACTCGATAAACCTTTCATTGATAGTTTATGTTATTGTTTTAGGGGATAGATGTTTAAAACCACGAACCGTGACGAGTTAATATAAAAGCTATCCAGTTATAAATTATCTCGTCACCGTACGTGATTTTAAAGCGATTATCCAAAACATAAACAATAGTATAAACTGATAATGAAAAGTTTATCGAGTGAGAGGTATATAGCCTATCGCATTTGCTTTCATAACACTTCCCCGTCTGGATAATGTCAAATCTTGTTGACGTATTTTAGCTTTTTTGCTACTGTATTGAGAGGTCGTTTTTTAACGACATAAAAGTATTTTGGAATGACGACATAAAAATGTTTTGAAATGAAGCATAAACAAGTCTAATGGCGTATAACTGAGTTCATCACGATTACCATAATGTTATGCATCTTTTCAGTGATCATTCCCATTGTTTGAGCCTTAGTAAAATTGATTGATTTTCCGTTTATTCATCGGCGCCCCCTAAAGCCTGTCAGTTGTGTTACAGGGAATATTGCAAGATGTAAGTCGAAACCCATCCTAAGTTACACCTGGTTCTTTAACGAAATCGGTGCATAACACCGTCACACGTGACCTTGGTTTAATGTCTCATCCGAAAGACTATTAGTAATTTTAGATGGCCAGC
The DNA here is from genome assembly GCA_945859785.2 of Tridacna gigas. NCBI lineage: Eukaryota > Metazoa > Mollusca > Bivalvia > Cardiida > Cardiidae > Tridacna > Tridacna gigas. Next base: position 56,825,757 of record OX244038.2, read on the forward strand.
CGTGGACTCAAACCCACACCTTCAAGTGGGCCGACACTTGACGGAAGTGGTAGAATTATCGTCTGCCATTGCATTTCATATTGGCGAGTCTTAAATTTTGTCGTGCGATGAATTATGGTTTATGGTTAAGTTCTGTTACTCATTGCGTCATCGGTGTGAACAACCAATCATAATTCTTCATGTTCCCCCCTCCCCCCGTTTCAAGGACATGGTCTTACTTACTAGTATTTATTCGTTGCACGATTTCCCCCATACCAAAACAGTCCTGAGTGTTAACGAAACCGAGGACGAAGGCTCTTGAAAATACAGCGAGGAAAGGACAAAATGCAGGTAACCAGCATTTTCTTAATTTTGGAAACCTAAAATTTTGTCGTTTGGTAAAGAGTTAAACCTTTCCCAAACGACAAATTTTAGACCCTTCCAAACTGAAAGAGTTTGCAGACGACAATTTTAAATTTGATGAAAATGGCGGAAAGTTCTCCAAAAGGGTAGAAAATACTGTGGGTAAAGGAGAAATTGCTCGTTACGAGCAATTTCTCCTTTTCCCACAGTGTTTTCAAAAGACTTGTACTGCAGACACGTGAAAACCAGGGCTTGTTTGGGAAAGGGTTAAACATTTTTTTTCCCAACCCTGGGTAAAGAGACTCGAAAATCATCGTGGGAAAAGAAGAAAATGCCAGCAAACAGCATTTTCTTCTTTTCTATACAGTTTCCTACCCCTTCGAATATAAATCCCATGATTTTAGCCAAAGTTAACTTATTGTCTGCAAAACTTTACCCTGAAATGCGGGAATCCTTTTGTTAATCGTATGTAAAGCGTGCTACATTACATGGAATCTGATGCAGTAAAGTTATACAACTTAAAGACCCAGAAGCGGCCAAAAAAAGCAATGCAGGTGTTAAAATGCATTTAAATTTAAATCGTGCGGATTTAACCCTTTCCCAAACAAGCCCTGGTTTTCACGTGTCTGCAGTACAAGTCTTTTGAAAACACTGTGGGAAAAGGAGAAATTGCTCGTAACGAGCAATTTCTCCTTTTCCCACAGTGTTTTCTACCCTTTTTGATAACTTTCTGCCATTTTCATCAAATTTAAAATTGTCGTCTGCAAACTCTTTCAATTAGGACCAGTCCAAAATTTGTCGTTTGGGAAAGGGTTAAAGTATGGAAAATATTGTGACGATGACAGTCTGTTAGTGTATGGTCGGTCCAAGTATTAGTCGCTGGCAGAAAAGTGAATTTTAAAATCAGGCAAAAAGTAGATAAAAGACAGAGTGACCTGGCAACTTTTAACCTAGTTCTGAAATTAATTTTGCTGCCAGCGACTAACACTTAGACCGACCATACAATAATAGATTGTCATCTTCACAATAGTTTCCATACTTTGAAAGGGAACAAGACAGTTCCCCGACAAGACAGTTCCCCGACACAAGTTTTCGAGACAGTTCCCCGACAGATTTGAAGACAGTTCCCCGACACTTTTGTTCTTTGTCAAATGACAGTTATCGTGAGTAAAAATGGTTGATAAAGGATTTTATGGATAAATCATGAATTATGATTGATTGAAAAGTGATTGACGAATACATTTGGTCACCATGAGATTGTCTGTGATTTCCTATGATTGCTTTATTTGACGGGACAGTTTGACGACCTTTTATCGCCAAATACCAAACAATATCGAAAAATAGGCCCACTACATTTTCCCCATTTTGTACATACACTATGTGTAAAAAACGAAAGATTTTGGACAGACAGGACAAGGTAAACGAGAAAAAAAAACTTTTTACCTCTCTTTCTCTCTCTCTTACCCCAGTGTAATTCTAAAACACATAGAGAAATACACACTAATAAAATACAAATTATCAAGAGTGTTAATCCTTTCAGCGCCATAGGCGAAAAAAGGGACTTTTGCGGACGGCATAGATCAAGATCAGACTGCACAGAAACAGGTGTTAGAGGTGTTAATTAAATCTTTACCAGACAGCAAAAGATTAGATTCGTCTATTTTGAAAACATTTGCTGTCGACAAATTATACGTTAGTCCAATGATGAGATTTGTCTTTAAAAGGGTAAAAAAATCTAAGGAAAAAGAGAAAGTTTTCAAAAGTTTCCTCTTTCAAGGTCGTTCAAGCACAGGTTTATGTGGTAAAGGGTTAAATTGTAAATCCTTTTCTCAAATTGTTTACTGTCAAACTGACATGTTATATACTGACGAAATGTCTTAAAAAACTTATGTCCCTATTATAAGTTATCGAAAATGCGGACAGCAATCTACTCACATGTATTTTTAGTTTAAATGCTGTGACCAAACATGGAATTACGAACATATCTGTGCAATTTTCATTTTTCGATTTTCTCATAAATATGACATTATTCAAAGTACTTGTATTTTTTTCTTGTTACTTTGCCAGTTTAGTCTGAACTGAAAAGAACGTTGGGGAAAAAAAGCTTTGTGTGCTTTAATTATAGTGAAACATAAGCTAGAGTAAAACTGAAATAATCTCTCTTCCTCTATGTATTTTCTGGTTTGTTTGTCAGGCCTAACGACCATGTTCCGCGTTGCTACGTTGGGCTTGCCAAACTCGCGTTTGCAGAAAGGTCAATTGAAACTTCTTGTTTGAAAACATTCGTAATAAGATTAAAAGCAATAAAGTGGGTTATACAATTTTTAATTGTTGGGTAAGAAATATTCAATCAATATTTAGGTACCGAGTATCAGTTTGTCTTTGAATTTATTGTTGTTTGGTAGTTTTATCTCTTTATCTTTCTAATTTGATTTTTCTATTACTTTCCCATATTCGAACATTTAATAACACTCTCATGTAGATGACTTTACTTGTTAATTCAGCTTAGAAATAAAGAAAGGAAAACCACAGTATCTCCCTGATAATTTCAGATATCTAGGAAGGAGTCCTATACAGTGAGACGTATGCACACGGCACAAAACTAAGCACCAGCTTGACTTACCGTTTTAATATAGTTTTTAAGACCAAGTAACAGATTGTCACAGTTCTGAATCCCAAGTCACATACAATGCATAGTTCCGGTCCTAAACTGTGAGGACGTGGTTTTTTTTTTTTTTTTTTTTGCTTCAAGATGATAAAGTGAGCTGTAGCTGTGATATGACTGTTAAAACAGCGAAATCCACTCTGCTAACAAACATAATTATTATCTTTTTTTTTTCAGTAAACAGAACATAAACGAACATTAACTTTGCAGTGAACTGAATATAGACTAACAGCGAATATTGGTGTGAATCGAACATAGCTAATATTGCGGTGAACCAAGTATAGGCTAACAGCGAACATTGTAGTGAACCGAACATAGACTATCAGCGAATACTGCAGTCAACCGAATATAGGCTACCAAAGCATCTTGCAGTGAACCGAACATAGCGGATATTGCAATCAACCGAACATAGACTAACCGCTCACACTGCAATCAACATAACAGAGACTAACAGCGGATATTGCAGTGAACCGAACATAGACTAACAGCAAATTTGCAGAGAACCGAACTTAGACTAACAGCGAACATTGCAGTGAATCGAACATAAACTAACAGCGAATTTTGCAGTCAACCGAACATAAACTTTTAGCGAATTTTGCAGTGAACCGAATATACACCACGAGCGAAAATTCAGTGAACCGAACACAGACTAACAGTGAATATAGCAGTTAACCGAACATAGACTAACAGCGCATATTGCAGTGAACCGAACATACACTAACAGCGCATATTGCAGTGAACCGAACATAAACAACCATTGTTATTAGCTCTCAAGAGGAAAGACCAAGGTTACTCCATCACACTTCCACAAAGATTCTGTTGCGAATAAAATGATAAATCCAGTACAAGTTTACAAAAGAATCTTAACCCAAGATCGGGGATCGAACATGGCTACCTCTCTTGCTTTAATTAAAGTCCTGAAGATAGCTACACTGATCGTATGTTTTGTATATGGAACTAACGGATACACTAACATGTCTGATCTTGATCGACTAATTAAAGAGAAGCGGGCAGACTACAATATTTTACTCCGACCGAAATTCAACCAATCAGAACCCTTGGTAATAAGAATGGCGTTTGATTTAATCGCTATTCGAGATTTCGACGAGGTTTTGGAGAAGTTTTCGGTAGTCGGAACTGTGTATATGATTTGGAAGGACGATAGAATGCCTTGGGACCCCGAAGAATATGGTGATCTGTATTCCTTTATTATCGAGCACCACGAATTTTGGACTCCTCCTTTTATTTTGGTCAATGCGTTTGAAAAGTTTGAGAAGGTCGGTAACGACGCCTTTTGGCCTATTAGATTCTACCATTCAGGCGATGTACTATACCAACCCGGTCAGGTGTTCACAACTACCTGTGCAGTGAATGTACAACTTTACCCCTGGGATATTCAGACCTGCGAACTACTTTTTACGGTATGGGGTCATGTGCCTGAAGAAATAGTCCTTCATCCGTATGAAGGTTATGATGAGGTATCTCTTACTTACTTCAGTGATAATGGCGAATGGGATTTGGTGCACACGCGTGCAGAGAATATCGTCGAGAATTTGTTTCGTTTTCGGTTTACAATGAAACGTAAACCACTGTTTATAGTTGTCAATACCTTAATACCCATCATATTTATGTCTGCTTTGAACATTATGGCTTTTATTATCCCCATCGAGAGCGGTGAGAGAATTTCTTATTGTATAACAGTGTTGCTGGCAGTTGCTGTATTTCTGACTCTTATTAGTGAAACATTGCCGAGATCGGCAACAACGATTGCAGTGCTATGCTATTATCTTGTGTGTGTTCTTGCACTCAGTATGCTTATCATCCTGGCCACGATCATTAGTATGAGATTTTATTTCAAAAACGAGAATGAAGAAGTGTCATCCTGCTGGAAAGCTTTAGTGAGATTTATTCGATGTTATAGCTGTCGACGGCCAAGGAAAAACCGCCGATACGAACAGAAAACGCTCTCAAGTTCCAAATCAGAGAAGTCAGACTACATCATTTACCAAGGGAAAGGCAAGAAGGATCCATTTTTGGAAATTCCACATAACGAGTTAAGTGTTGTGTCAGATATTGCACAGTCTATGGGTACCAACCGTTCTACAGTAATATCAGAGAGATCGACCACATTCCAGAAAGCCAATGGTCACTCCGGAATGCACGGGACGGTAGAAGCAATTCAAGTACAGGGGACCGATCGGGACTGTGAGACAATTACATGGAAAGACGTTAGCTCTACGTTCCACATTCTGTGTGGCATTCTAGCCATTACATGTCTCCTGGGGTTTACAGTCTTTTTCTTTGTTTATACTGTTACGATGTCTAATGAGGACGACAGTTAGTTAGTTAGTTAATGATCACTCATACGTCCCATTCAGCAAACCGATCGATCGAAATTAACCCTTTCCCAGACGACAAATTTTAGACTCTTCCAAACTGAAAGAGTTTGCAGACGAATATTTTAAATTTGATGAAAATGGCAGAAAGTTCTCCGAAAGGGTAGAAAACACTGTAGGAAAAGGAGAAATTGCTCATTACGAGCAATTTCTCCTTTTCCCACAGTGTTTTCAAAAGATTTGTACTGCAGACCCGTAAAAACCAGGGCTTGTATGGGAAGGGTTAAATGACATTTCCGTTGATAAACAGTAACCTTTTAACGTGATTTGAATTTCGTTGTCAGTTTTCACTAGCGGATTGACAAACGTAAATAACTTGATTCACGGTCGTTGTTTAGATGAAGTTATGGAATCGACAGAGTTGTGACGAAGAATTTCAACCCTTAGGCTGCTAATCGCGACTCAGGGACCTTTTGTGGACAGTGTAGATAAAGAACAAACTGCACAGAACGTGCAGTCTGATCTTGGGTCTACACTGTCCGATAATGAGATATATTTTCACCGAAAACTACCTTTCAAATAACAAAATTTGAGTTTGTACTATCGGCTTGAAAGTTTCATTTCACTTATTTAGCACGAAAAGGGTAAGGAGCGCCATCTTGTTTAAGGTCATGTGACTGAAAGTAGTTCCAACAGAAACATGCTTGGTACAGGTGACGTTAGATAAAGTCACGGAATCAGCTTTGTTGTGTGACTAGTGCCACATCTGACCATCGGATCATAAATACTCAAATTGTCAGTACACACTAACCTTTCTGATTAATCCTTTACCAAACTATCCCGTGTTTAAAGGACCCTGAAGAGGAAGGCTTTTGAAAACATTCTGAAAAAAGGAGAAAATGCTGGTAACCAGCATTTTCTCCTTTTCCCAGAATGTTTTCTACCCGTTTTTAAGATCAAAGTTCGCCATTAATTCATGTTTAATTCATCGTCTGCAGATGTATGCACTTTGGACGAATCTAAAATGTCGTCATTTGGTAAAGAGTTAGATTTGGTAAAGAGTTCGATTACGACCAAGCTCCGCAGTTCAGAATAGTGGGTCCGTATTCATCAACCATTCTTAAGAACATTCCCAGTCTTATTCTCCAGAAATTTCTAGATTTTAATGAAACACAATATCTGAATGGCTAAACCAAGTGGTTTAGCCAATCAGATGCTGTGTTTTATTCAAATTTAGAAAATCGCCGGTTGGTGAATACGGACCCAGATCTGAAACCTAAGTACATTCAAACTTGTTTTAAATCTACACCAGGCGACAAATTTTTCATTCATATTGAAAACTCATTCATATTGAAAGCTTTTGCATACGAAAAATTGAACACACTGGATATCAGTGTATTTTTGTTCCTTTTCCCACAATGTTTTTTTAAAGCTATTGCTCTACATGGTCGATAAACATGTGGCTGTTAGGTTGAGGTTAAGCAGGCACGCTTTGGAACCGGAAACAACTGACCGCTTCAGACAGGTTTGCTGCTTTAAACAGTTTAAATCGGATTCAAAATTAAAATGCCGAGATTTACGATATTGGTTGCCTTACCATTAAGGTTGAAGAGTTAACTGTTTACCAAGCGTCAAAATATTCCACTTGTTGAAGTTGAATGATTGATTGATTGATTGATTGTATGGTGTTTAACGCCGTTTTCAACATTATTTCAGTTATATCGCGGCGGCCAGTGCACCTATCCATGCTTTCCTGGAGTTTCTTTTACCAGTACTACGCACAATATTCTTTCCAAGCCACTGGCTGCTTTCCCACATAACCATTGTCGACGCAATGGTCAGCAGTGAGAGAGGAATTAATCCTGTCGCAATGACTATCATCAGTCCTCGGAAAGAAATTGGCCGAGCCGAGGATCGAACCAGCGACATGCTGTTCTCAAGTCCTGTACGCTACCGACTGAGCTACGGGTGCTCGGCTTGTTCAATTTGAAAGCATTTGCAGACAACAAATCAGACGTGACTCAAAAGATGAGATTTCTCTACAGCAAAAGAGTTAAGAAGATTGCGGGAAAAGGATAAAATGCTATCTATAGGCCTATTTAGATAGTTTGCCGAGAATTAAAAGTTTTTGTGTTTTTTTTTTTTTCCCTAAAAGATTTATGCTTCTAAATACATTTGAGCCATGCTCTGTCAAAAGGGTGCCTAATGCATCCTCGTGATGCGTTATACCAAGCAAGATATGACATTATTATCGATCCATTAACTCTTATCCTGCTGAATAAAAGAAATGAAACTTTCAAGCTGATAGTATAAGCCCAAAATTTTCATGTTTCAAAGGGATTTTTGGAGGAAAGATATCTCCTCATCGGACAGTGTAGATCAAAGATCAGACTGCACGTTTTGTGCAGTCTGATCTTGATCTACGCTGTCCGCAAAAGGTCAGTGAGTCGCGATAAGCAGCCTAAGGGTTAAATCCATTTTGTCTGACAATTGACTAGATATGGAGACAGAAGGGTCCTTGCACATGCATGAAATTTACAAATAGCAAAAAGTTTCATCTCATGTCAGCCTGCGCGAATTGCGCAGGCTGACATGGGTTGAAACTTTATGCAGAGGCATTAAGCCCCCCCTTTTCACAGGGCATGACTTATTTCTATACACAGAACAAAAGCGTTGTACCCCCTGGTTTTTTACCGGTTTTGATTTTCTGATGACTAGAAATTAGAATCCAGCTTTTGCATACACCTACAAACCATTATTTTGCCTCTGAAATGAACTGTACTGAAGTATACCTTGACCTTATGGCAGCGGCTACCGATCCAGCTGTTTCAACCCCTGGTGAGAGATGTGGGAGAAAGACTGCAAGTTGTTATCCAAGCATTGGGCCGAAGTACGCAATATTGACGGATTCGATGTGCCCACTCCCTGCAGGTCACTTTTAAACCTTTCGTAAGTTTTTTTTCCCACATTGTATTTCCAACTTGGTACCAAAATTAAAACCTTCTTGTTATTCTAGAATTCGAATTCAAGATCTAAGCAGAGAAATCCAACTTACCGTGAGACCAAGGGATACTTTAGTTCATTTCGTTTCATAGGCAAAGACTGGTTTGTTTGTGTATGCAGTAGCCGCATTCTAATTTCTACCCCATTTCAAATTAATTACGCCAGAAAATCAAACCCGTAAAAAACACAGGAGGGTGCAACACTTTTTTGACTGTGTATATTTAAAAGCGTTGGTATTATTTATTTGTGTTTAACAAGAAATTTGATTCAAGGCAAAAAATATGAGCCATGCTCTGTGAAAAGGGGGCTTAATGCATCCGCGAAAAGTATCGACCCAGGTCGAATTTGGAGAAGAACTTTATAAGCTTCAGCTTCCGTTCTGACCCATTTCTTCAGTATATGTGTAATATGATTATATTGTTTGCTGTAGATTGTTATATACTGATGAATAAAATATGTTTAAACTAAGCTATAAGACTTGTTCAGCTCATTTGAACCAGTTTTAGATTTGTTGTCGTCAGATCATTTCAATTCGGAAGAGTCTAAAAGTTGTCCTTTGAACAAGGGTTAAATCACTTATCATATAGGCTTTGAAAGAATATCGAGAGAGGTGTTGGTGACGAAATATCGGGAGAATATAAATGAGCCGTGCTCTGGCAAAAGGGGGCTTAATGCATCTCCGTAATCCATGATACCAAGCAAGTCAAAACATATTTATCCAAGGATCAATAAAATCCATTTTGTATAACAACCGACTGATTCATGAGGTACACTGGTCCTTTGACAGTTAGCGCAGGCTGACCTGGGCCGAAACTGTTCGCTATTGGTCAATTTTTTGTATGTCAAAGGATCCAGTCTACTTCATGATTCAGTCTGTTCTTAAACAAGATTGAGTTTATGGATCTATAATTATGTGAGGTCTTGTTAGTAACATGGATCACGGAGATGCATTAAGCCCCCTTTTGCCAGAGCATGACATATCTTTAAAGACCCATTCAAAGAGTGTCGATCCTACAGTTTTTGTATGTACGCCATTTACCCTGCGCTATTGGCGAAAACCGGAACTTTTGTGGATGGAATAGGTCACGATTAGACTGCACAGAATGTGCAAAATGATCTTGAATCTATAACATCCGCTTGATTAATCAAGTCTATAGGACAAACATCTGTCTGAATTTCACGTGATTTTATTTAAGGCCGTCAAGTTCAAGTTCTTTATTCGTAAATAAAGGCCACCGGCCCAAAATACATGTTACATGGTACAATAACTGTATTTACAAGAGTTGCGTACAAGCAATAAACGAGATTTAACTTTCACACGCTTAACTCTTTTTCACACAATCTAGATTTTAAACAACCTTGAAACCGACCGTGTATGAAAACATTGCTGAAAAGGAGAAAATGGTGGTGACCAGCATTCTCTCCTTTTCCAATGCTTTCCCACACATCAAAAATGAGGATTCATCATTTTATAGAGAGTCGTCTGCAAATGCTTTCAATCTGGCCCAGTCCAAAATTTTTCCGTCTGGCAGAGAGTCAGCAAAGTTGTTGATCTAATATCAAAAGTAATACTATGTATGACATAACAAATATTCAATCCTGCTGTCTTTATATATCATGAATACTGCAAGTATTAGTGCTTTTCATTCAGGGAACGGACAAAGAATGTTTTGACAATGGTATGTGAATGCGAACCGTCATTTCTACCATGTCATTGAGTCATTTGTTGAACAAAATGGATTTTTTGGATCCATAATTATATACATAGCTTGGTATAATCAAACTTCAAAATTCAAAATTCAAAATCTTGAATTTCGAGGCCTGACTATGCGCAATATAAAGGCCACCGGCCCAAAATCCATATTATATAATACAATAATGTTCAATACAACAAGAGTTGCGTACAAGTAATAGATGAGATTTAACTTCTACACACATAACTCATTACAACACGATGTCGACTTTTAAAGACTCTGAAAAATCAACCGTTTTTTGAAAACATTGTTGTAACAGGAGAAAATGATGGTAATCATCATTCACTCCCTTTCCGGTGATTTCGACACTCTAAAAGTGGGACTCATTACAACACAATCTCGACTTTTAACGACTCTGAAAAACAACCGTTTTTGAAAACATTGTTATAAAAGGAGAAAATGATGGTAATCAGCATTCACTCCCTTTCGGGTGATTTCGACACCCTCAAAATGGGAGATCATTACTTTATTGACAGTCAATTAGACGTTCGCAGATGCTTTCAATCTGGCCCAGTGTAGAATTTTCGTTTGACAAAAAGTCAACAAAGTTGTTGATATATTAACAAAAGTGATACTTTAACATAGTAAATATACAATCCTGCTGTCTTTATATATCATCATAAATGCAATTAATAAAGCTGCTTTTCAAGAAACGGACAAGGAATGTTATTGACAAATATAGTTGAATTTGAACCTTCATTTTTACCATGTCATTGAGTCATTTGTTGAACAAAATGGATTTTTTGGATCCATAATTATATACATAGCTTGGTATAATCAAACTTCAAAATTCAAAATCCCAAAATAAAAACGTTGAATTTCGAAGCTTGACTATACACAATATAAAGGCCACCGGCCCAAAATCCATATTATATAATACAATAATGTTCAATACAACAAGAGTTGCGTACAAGTAATAGATGAGATTCAACTTCTACACACATAACTCATTACAACCCAATCTCGACTTTAACGACCCTGAAAACAACTGTTCTTGAAAACATTGTTATAAAAGTAGAAAATAGTGGTAATCATCTTTCTCTCCCTTTCCGGTGATTTAGACACACTCAAAATGAGACTTCATTATTTCATTAATAGACAATTAGACATCTGCAAATGCTTTCAATCTGGCCCAGTACAGAATTTTGCCGTCTGGCAGTGAATCATCAATGTTATTGATATAATATCAAAAGTAATACTGTGATATAACAAAAATTCAATCCTGGTGTCTTTATATATCATGAACACCGCAACATGTTATTTTGCAGTGTTCATGATATATATATGCAAGTAATAATGCTGCTTTTTCAAGAAACTGACAAATGTTATTGACAATTGTAGTTGAATATGAACCGTCATCTTGTCATTGAGTCATTTGTTGAACAAAACGGATTTTTTGGATCCATAACTTGGTATAATCAAACTTCAAAATTCAGGTTCTTTATGCGTATGATACAATAATGTTCAGTACAACAGAAGTTGAGTACAAGTAATAGATGTGATTTAACTACTCATTACAACACAATCTCGACTTTTACCGACTCTAAAAACAATTGTTGTTTGAAAACATTGTTATAAAAGGAGAAAATGATGATAATCAGCATTCTCTTATATAATAACAAGAGTAATACTCTGACATCACAAATATACAATTTTATGTGTTTCAAGATTAACGAAAGCTCTTGTCTTTATATTTCATGATTTCTGCAATGAATAATGCTACTTTTTTAATAACTGTTATGTTTTCACTTTTCAATAATCTATAAAAGCTTTCCAAATTATTTTCACCATGATACCACGAAAACAAAAGAGATTGCCTTTCGACATAGAATTGCCTACACTCAAAGAACGCGTGATATTCATCTTCAGTTATAGAAATTTGTTCATTACAAAGACAAAAAGTGCAAACACAATTATCTCTGTCAACATTAATATGTCTTCCAAGTTCAATATTCAATTTGTGGCTCGAACATCGAAATCTTGCGACATACATTCTTAGATGAGGAGACATGTCCACGAAAAGATATCTCTCCGGATCTAACAAGGAGTGTATATTTTTATAGAGATCACATCGAGAAGAGCTATTTATAGACTCTTGTATAAATTGTAAGGAACAATCACTTATTCTTTGCTTAAAAAAGTTTACAAAATAACTCATGGTCGCCTAGCTCTTGGGATAGCCAAACGACACCAAAACCATATGATTGCAATAATTCCCTAACTTTCGTAACCCAACTTATTCGCCCAAATTTCGTCATAGCCTTTCAACATTAAGTAACATTGTTTTGGATTTCTTGTATTAGCCATATGAAGGAGTTTGATCCAATATTTAATAACCTTAAGTTTATAAATAACGCATAAAGGTAATCTTCCACATTCAGTTAAAACTACAGAGGAATTTGTTGATTGATTAACACCTAGAAACTCCCGACAGTATTGAAAATGAAGATTTTCGATGATAATTGTATACTCTGTTCCCCAGATCTCTGCTCCAATTGTTAGTATAGGTACGATAACGGCATCAAAAATCTTAAAATATTCATTAAAGGGGAAGAACCCAAATGCATGCTGATAGGACTTAATACAGTAGATTGCTTTTCTGGTTTGTGCAACCAACTTATATTTAGCAGCCGTCCATGCTAGTTTAGGAGTAAAGAGAAGTCCCATGTATTTATACATATTTGTGATTTTAACTAGCTTTCCATTAAAATACCATTTTTCATTTGTTCTTAGTGGACCGCCATTTTTAAGCACAATAATTTCTGTTTTACTCATGTAAATTGAGAGTTTAAATTCACTACAAAATTCAGAGAGTTTATTACTTTGCATTTGTAGATTTCGAACGGTATCTGCACAGTGCGCTATATCATCTGCATAGAGAATACACTGTATTGGAGGAATAACGTTGGATATAAACATACCAGGACAATTTTCAGATAAAAAGGTAGATAACTCCTGTATGAAAAGAGTGTAGATCTATATGTCTGGCCCGTTAGGAGTTAACCATTTACCACACAATCCTGAGTTATAACGACCTCGAGAAAGAGATCATTTTAAAAACATTTTGGGAAAAGGAGAAAATGCTGGTTTCCAGCATTTTCTCCTTTTCCAAGATAACTGCTCTACCGCTGACAAATTCCATCATTTGTGTCACATCTAATTTGTTGTCTGGAAATGCTTTCGGTTTGGACAATTTTGAAATTTTGCCGTTTGGTAAAGAGTTAATAGAAATTCGGATTCAACGCGTGGATCGGCACAACAGTTTCCGAGACGAGAAGTATTTTATAGATCTAAAAAGAAAAAAATAAGTTTAACCCATTTTCACATGCTGATCTAGTCTGAAGCAAGTGAGTTTACATGCTTTGGAATACACAAGAGAAAAAAAATCATTTTGTATATCTATTGTCATCGTGTCTCGTTTCGCTTTGTATATGTAACATTGAAGCTGATTTCAAACTATAATTATTGGCAATAGATACCATTAAACCGTTTTTTGAGATTTAAGTCAAGCCCAGTCGCTAAACAAAAGATTCGGGCGTCCGAAAAACCTGTATACTATGTCTAACAGCAGATTCTTATAAACATATAAAGGCAATTCAACTATGTACAGGCTAAACCAATTTACATATCATACAGGGAACGGGAAGGGGATTAAGAATGTTGGTCGTAAAAACAACAAATATATACAGTTGCTTCTTTATTTTCTTTATTGATCTTATTTCCGAATTAAACCATGCACAAACGAAATATTCCATCTTTAAAAACCAGTAGGACAAAGATTTCGAAAATATAATATCGCTTAAAATGACATTATTTCTTACGATATTTTCTTGATTAATATTATACCCCAACTCAACTTCGTACAAGCCTGACTTATTTGTGCAAAAGCGGTCATAAGTCAAATATTTATAACTTACAAGTGAGCTGTGACTTGGCCCTTAGGCTGCTAAGCTCGACTCACTGACCGTTTGCGGACAGTGTAGCTCAAGGTTAGACTGCACAGAACGTGTGAGTTGACCCTTAAGCTGCTAAGCGTGACTTACTGACCTTTTGCGGACAGTGTAGATCAAGATTAGACTTCACAGAACGTGTGACGTGACCCTGAAGCTGCTAAGCGTGACTTACTGACCTTTTGCGGACAGTGAAGATCAAGATCAGACTGCACAGAACGTGCAGTCTGATCTTTGATCTACACTGTCCGATAAGATGATATTTCCCCAAATTGATAAGTTTGAAAAAACATTATTCGGCTTTTTACTATCGGCTTGAAAGTTTTATTTAACTTATTTAGCAGGATAAGGGTTAACTATATGATCAAACAATTACCTGTTCGTTTGCTGAATAAGCATGTTATCACTTGCAGATGATTTTCTTTTATGTTTTGCTGCAGACTACTAGATTATATAATGGACGAAAGAAGGATTGCAAGTTACTAAAATAGTCTATCTCTCTGTACTTCTGGTACTTTGAATGTTAATGAATCGATTGAAATATTATACTGGTTCAATCTATATCAAAAAAAAAAAAAAGCTTGATCAAATTAAACGCATGTGCAGACGACAAATTAAATGTGACTAATATTACTAGTATACAATTCGGCTTTAACTTGATTATCTGTAACCCTTTACCGCACAATGCCGCCTATTAACGACCTGGGAGAGAAGGTGTTTGAAAACATTGTGGGGAAAAGGAGAAAATGGCGGTAACCAGCATTTTCTACCCCATCACGAGAAAATTGCACCATTTGAGCAACATTGAAATTGTCGTCTGCAAATGCTTTCAATTTGGACAAGGCTAAAATTTTGTCGTCTTTTACAGGGTTAAGCACAGTGATTTCAAAAGCATTTTTCTCTCAGACCTTTAAAACACGGGATTGTTCGGAAAATGGCTGTGGTTGTCTGACCTCATTTCTGGGGCGCCAAATAAGCCAATTTTGCCGCAGACTGCTTTTAAAATGCAGTGACAAAAAGAACATTTTTTCGTTCTCAAAAAAGTTTATCTCTCCGTACTTCCATTGAACGTTAATCTATCGACCGAAATGTTAACCTATATCCTGCTTAATAGGTTCAATGAAACTTTCGAGCCGATAAAAAAAAACAGAACTATGCTATTTCAAACTTATTTTTTGGAGAAAAATATCTCCATATCGGACAGTGTAGATCCAAGATCAGACTG
This sequence comes from Tridacna gigas, assembly GCA_945859785.2. NCBI lineage: Eukaryota > Metazoa > Mollusca > Bivalvia > Cardiida > Cardiidae > Tridacna > Tridacna gigas. Next base: position 56,841,032 of record OX244038.2, read on the forward strand.
CACGTTCTGTGCAGCCTGATCTTGATTTACACTGTCCGCAAAAGGCCAGTGAGTCGCGCTTAGCAGCCTAAGGGTTCAACAGGTATGACGTTGTTGAGTTAAGTCTTCATGCGCCAAAATGAACAAATATGACAATTTAAGAATTCAAAATATTGTTACGGTATTTTAAGATTCCATTGCCCTAAATACCCCCATGCGACTACGGACAGTGTAAATCAAAAATCGGATTCACGTTATGCACAATCTGATCTTGATCTTCATTGTCCGTGAATCGGACACAAGATACTTTAACATTGTGGCAAGTCAACAGTTATATACGTTTCGATGGAGACCGATGTCTTCTCACAATTCCCAAAGATACTCGTGGAAGTTACATTCCAATGGGTTAGATATGTCATTTTGCAGCTGCATTCAATTGGACTGCCAATAAAATAAACATTGTGCAAATTCGGAAGCTTTGACAGGGAAGAAGGTATATGTCGTAGGTTGGTATACTGTAACCCAAGCGTATAAAGTTGGTAAGCATCAACAAAAGCGTTTGAAGATATGTATTCTATAGGGTTGTGGTCAAGATAAAAAGAATTGACATAACCTAGAACATCTATATCTGATTTCTCTATCGTCGTTATCCTATTATGACCTAAGAAAAGATTTGCCAATGAGCGAAAAATTTTAACTGCATATGGAACTCTCGTAAAGTTATTGTAGACAAGTGAGAGCGTATAAAGCGGCAAATGGGCTGGTAAAACGTCTGAGTCGATAAAAGTCAACTGATTTCTGTTCAAGTTGATATATGTTACTGACGGGAATGTCTTAAATAAATTGGCTGGAAAGTATCTGATACTATTGTTTTGCAGGTATAAACTGGTTAAAGATCGAATTTCCGCACTACAGGGTTCAAAAATTGTCCTGTCCCCATGTACGTTAGCATTATCGGTAAAAGTAAGTGATCGAATGTTATGTAAGTGACAAATTGCAGCCGGAAGTTTCTCTAATTGCGTATACCTCATTGACAACGTCTGCAGTGTATTCTCAAAACCTTTAAATACGTCCAAATCTAAATGTGTTTCTTCAATATTTATTAGATAAAGCTCTGAGAGCTTTTTGAGAAAGCCTAATTCAGTCGGCCATGTTGAAAATTGAGGTAAATCCAGATTAAGCTTTGTTAAATGTCTTCCAAGATTTGCTAGAACACTAGCACTGGTTGCGAGACTTCTAATGGGATTATAAGACAGATCCAAATATTTTAATTCAGTGAGGGAAGCCACTGCTGAAGGAATGCTGGTCAAAAGGTTATTCCTTAAATCTAAGAGAACAACATTTTCCTCTACTCCTGCGAAAGCACCGTAATTCATTGTTTTTATCTTGTTGTCATACAAATATAGGGACATCCTAGTAGTATTCGATAGACTGATGTTTCGAAAAGAATTGGCAGGGATTTTAGTAATGTTATTTCCTGTGACGTAAATGTACAGATAGTTTTCTGTAATATTTGATAGTTTGAAAGCTGGCATGATTTCAGAATTTCCATTTTGGCAATAGATTTTATTACTGCTGCAGGTACACGGTGGGAATGCAGCACATTGTCCATCGAGAAGGAAACCAATTACATGTTCAGGTTGTATCAATAGCACCATCTACAACATAGAGAAATTTAAAAAAATACACCATGAATAAAATTAACTAACCTCTTTACATCTGTTCCTCTCTCTTTCTCTCTCTCACACACACACACACACGCACACGCACACACACAGACAGAGCGTAAGCACAGTCGTTAACGTGCAGGGCTTGAAACCAAGGGATCGCTGGCTTCATTCCAAAGCTTGTCTAATTTATTTCCGAGTATCGATGATATTCATTGCGACAGGGCTCTTTCCTCTAACCGTCCATCACTGTTTCGATGATGGTTATGTGGCATAGGAAGAATGCTTTCCGAAGTACTGGTAAAACATACTCCAGGAAAAAAAAAGTAAAAAAAAATGAATAAGGCCTAAATAGACATGGCTTCAGCTAACGGTAAAAAATAAGATGGATTAGATGGGAATAGTAGGCAGGACATTTTTTCCTCTTTCCTTTCTTTCCTGGAATAGTACAGTATTGGTTTGACAGGCGAAATGTACGAAAGGATCGAGACTTTTTCATAAAAAGAACATGAGCATCGTCTGGGACCAGCAATAATGTTCGGTCGTGTTAGCTACGTTACATGTTGAGACCTAATGGACTTTGCTGCCAAATAAATAAATCCCCTTTTTTAGACGGCCACAAGGAACGTGCAGTCTGATCTTGATCAACACCAACTGCAAAAAGCCATTAAGTCGGCATTTATCAGTGAAAGAGTTAGATAAGACTCGCAACTTACCAATACTTTCAGAATCAGTACCGACATGGCGTAACAGACTGTAAAGGTGTTTGGAGCCGAACTGGCAGCGAATATAGGAAAATTGCGCTTCTCCTGAAGGTCTGGAATTCAATTTAATTTATTCATTTACCGGTACTTGGTGTAGAAACAACTTTCAAGAAACAATTCCGTAAGCCGAGACAGGCACTTCAGTCGGTAACATACAGAACTTGAAACCAAAAAGTCGCTAGTTCGATTACAAAGCTCGACCAAACTCCGTCTGAAAATTGACGAAAGTCATGACTGAAAATCGTTTTAATGATTTTTTTTCGGGGGGGGGGGGGGGTTAAGTCGCCATTTTCTGAGACTGGCATGCGAAACTCCGGTGACGTATGGGTAAATGCGCTAACCGCTGCAATATACCTTAAAAGATGTGCAAGTCTTTCACTACCAAACCCGGAAAAGTTTTCTAAAAGTTTCCACCGCCATTTAAAACAGAAACTGTCATATTTAAAAGCAGGGTAACAGACAGTCTAAATCCAAGATCAGTATATCTTTATCTGCATTGTCTGCAAATGCTACTCAAGTCGTCATCGATAGAGGGAGAGTTAGAATGGCCTAAAACACAAAATAAACAAAACAAGCTGGCATTTAACACGGCTACAGAGGAGGATTTGCTAAAACATGCAAAATCGAAAATTTCCTTGTGTAACAAACAATTTCTGCGATTTCCGTAAAGCTTCTCTTGGCTATAAGACTTGTTCAGCTCATTTGAACCAGTTTTAGATGTGTTGTCGTCAGATTATTTCAATTCGGAAGAGTCTAAAAATTGTCCTTTGAACAAGGGTTAAAGTACTTATGATATAGGCTTTGAAAGAATATCGAGAGCGGTGTTGGTGACGAAATATCGGGATAATATAAATGAGCCGTGCTCTGGCAAAAGGGGGCTTAATGCATCTCCGTGAACCATGATACCAAGCAAGTCAACACATATTTATGGGTCATAAAATCCATTTTGTCTAACAACCGACTGATTCATGGGGTACACTGGTCCTTTGACATACAGAAAATTGACCAATAGCGAAAAGTTTCGGTCCAGGTCAGTCTGCGCGGAATGCGCAGGCTGGCTAGGGTCGATACTTTTCGCAGATGCATTAAGCCCCTTTTCACAGAGCGCGGATCAAATACATGTGGATGCATTTAACTCCGTTGGTGTAAGCCTTTACAACACGTCACCAAATCTAACGATCCCGAGTATGGACAAGTCTAAATTTTTTGTCGCTTGGTAAAGAGTTAACCGAAATACTGTTGAACAAAACGAGGTCTTGGCTTAAGGGGATATATCCCTTTCTCACTCAAAGACAGGCAATCGAGAATTGTCATCTCGCCGATCCTCAGCTTCCTGTTAATATACGTACAAAGTTAAAGTACAGCGACATCAAAACTGAGGAAGTAATTGACAAAAAACTATCAGTGTTATGTGGATTATGTGTTAAAAATGTCAAGGGTCAACGTGGAGACAAGGCTCTCTTGCATAGAACATAACATTGCATTTCATTTTTGACGTAAAGCATACAAGCTTATTGTCCATATAATCCAAAAGAAATTGATACATGCATGGAAATAGTAAATTTATATACTGAAATTTTATGAACTTATTCATGGACAAAATAAACAAATAAATAAATCTAACAATCTGTCGCGTAGAGATAGGCGTCTAAAAATTACAGTTCGCCGGTCCAAAGTTTCTAGCTGATTGCTGTACTGATGTTCTGGACAGAGCCATCTGGGGATAGAGTTTATGACACAAATTACCATGCCATGCGGTTTATGCTCAAAAATATGTCGGAGTCCAAGGGGAGATTATTCTTTTCCTCTGAAAGACATTTTGTTAAAACCTGTATTTCTAAGTATAAAACACGAAGAGTAATAATTACTCACAGACAACAAAGCCCACTCTACGTGAACGTCTCACTGTGTGACTGAGGCACGTACACAATACTTCTTATCTAATGATCCCAGAGTCGTAGGGAGACTTGCAATGTTTGTGGGACTATCCTAGCTTTGTAAGGCTTTACGTATAGGACAGAAAAACGGCTGCTGTACTATAAGTATAGGACATGAAACGAGTGCCTTTATATACGGGAAATATACACGAGCGTTCAGGAGTGTATATTTCTCTTAGAGCACATGTATTACGACTTGACCAATCAGCGAACAGAATTTTGAAATTATACACCGTTTTCTATCGTACACATAATTTGAAAATACATGAACCTTCAGTCTTGCAAGATACAATTTTTCTCAGGCGGTTCGGAGCAGATATAAGCACAGTAAAAGTTATAACAACATGATATTCCATGTATATCTCGTTGCCATGACTTAATATCTTTTAACATCTTGTGGCCACGAATTTACATTTCGTGGCCACGACTTGATATCTTTTAAACACGACGTAACATCCTGTGACCACTACTTACATGTAATATCTCGTGGCCACGACTTAATATCTTTTAAACACGACTCAACATCCCGTGGCCACGACTTAATATCTTTTAAACACGACTCAACATTCCGTGGCCACGGCTTAATATCTTTTAAACGCGACTCAACATTCCCGTGGCTACGACTTACAAGCAATATCGTGTGGACACGACTTAACATCCCGTGGCCACGACCAACATGCTCTACCATGTGGACACAGCGATAGATCTCGTGGCCAAGACTTCATATCTTTTGGACAGGACTTAATATTTCGTAGCTACGACTTAATCATCTCGAAGCCATTATAGGACAGCACTTAGTATCATGCGTTTTTTCCAATCTCGTGGCCATGACTGAATTAACTTCTGGCCACGAGTAAATTATGTCGTGGCCACAACAAAGAAAGTAAACAAACGAACAGAACTGTCCTCTCAGGGCTGCCGTACCAACGACATGTGAATTTTTTATATGCTGTCATTTGTAGGATAGGCAGATCATGTGAATTCAACAGTTTGGTAGATAAAATGTTCCATCCCTGTTTTAACCCTTAGGCTGCTTTAGAAGCGCGACTCAAAGACCTTTTGTGGACAGTGTAGATCAAGATCAGACTGCACGTTCTGTGCAGTCTGATCTTGAATCTACATTGTCCGATAAGGAGATGTTTCTGTCCCAAAAATACCTTTGAAGTAGCAATCTTTGGGTTTTTACTATCGGCTTGAAAGTTTCAGTCACTTCTTTGGGAAGTTAAGAGTTAAAGATACCGACCGTTTAGCCAACTACTGTACAACCGCGACATTTAAGCTCTTTCTGTTAGTAACTTTTCTTTGCTAAGTAACTGAGAAAAAACGATGGGTACGATTACCCAGCTTTTTATGAACAAGCAACTTGGACAAGTAGCTGGCAACTAGGAACCAACTTTACCTCTTGCTACCTGCAGCACTGGAAAGCACTGTGGGAAAAGGAACATTTTCTTATCCTGTTACCAAATAGTCCGTGTTTTAACGACCCCGAAATGGAAGGCCTTTGAAAACATTGTTTGAAAATGAGAAAATGCTTGCAACCAAAATTTCTTCCCATTCGCACAACATTTTCTACCTTGCGGCTAAAACACGGTATTGGTGCTGATTAGGTTTTTTTTTTTTTCATGTTATCAATGGCACAGAAAGATGTTACAAGCACAGACCTTCCTTATGTGTTTTACTTTTGTAACAATTCACAGTCTTACTTTACTGAAAATTTTAAGAGGCTGGTTTTATTCATTCCCGAGTTACAGCTTTAAATGTGTCCCTAAAATGGCAGTTTTTTAGCGTTATGCAGTCTCACTTAAAAATATTTAAAACTTCAATTAGAAATGTTCCTAACTTCAATACGACAAAATGGTGAAAATGGTCCAATATTATACAGCATTTCAACCCAAGCATTTTGAACCTAAAATTACAGAAATCAGTTGACAATTCCGTTTTTTATGAGTAAAATACTAAAAGCAATTGTTTTGTTAAAACACCAAAAATCAAACATATAGCTATTGTTATGTTCCAGTTGTAGATATAAGATGTCAGGTAATAGAGCTTTTAACAGTTTTAATCATACACTACTTAATTATGGAAAGTGAAAAAATAATTCATTTTTCAAGGCTAGCTGAGGTTTTCACGTGACTTGTCGTTTATTGATTAAAAACGAAACTAAAAAATCTGTGGTGTCCGTAACCTTTAGATGTTTAATCTGAAAACAAATCCATAGTGCTTTATTCATTAAGTATAAATCTCATTTTGACAGATGCATATTTATGGTATGTCTCACCTGGCCAAAAATTGTAGACCTGTTAATAAAAGCCTTTGAAATATTTTACAAAGAAAAAGTTACGGACACTACAAAAAGAAGAGTGAAAATGAAGAAAAACTAACACAGTTCATCTGGTACTCAAATTTTGTTTCAATCAATAAAGATTTCCTTTTTTTTCTGGTTGCATCATACATTGAACTGTTGAGTTAAGTGCAAAATTGCGATGCAAGAGTTCTTGTGATGACATATTGCATCACCCTTGTGGCACTGTCATTACAACACATTTATTGAAGAACAATAGAACCCAACATGCTTAATGTTTGAGGAGTTCCTGCAATGACTTACATGTTCCAGTGAAAGATATAACCCTAAGATATGGGGAGAAAACAAGACAAAAACTCTAGTCATGATTCAGGTATGATTTTAATGTCCTTACTTAGAACTGACTGTAGTTTGTAGTGTCTGTAACCCATATCCCTTGATTATTTGTTTTTAATCTTTACATTTACATGTGTTGCATATGAAAAGAAATGGTATTAATATTACAAAAGTGATGTGTAAGGCACATATACATCGTATTTCTGTCACATATTTGTGAAATTTTGTAATTGATAATTGCTTTACATGTGGATTTATAATAATTATGAAAATTTCATTGATATTTTGAATAGAAACCTGAAATATAGTTCTTTTTGTAACAACTGTTATCAAGTAAGTCAATTCATATAAGGAAATTCATTGTAATTCAATGTGATCTTTCAAACTAAGGGATGATTTTCTCATATCTCAAAGTGGTTACGGACACTACGTGATCAAAAAGCAGTATTTAACCTTATAAAAACTTATACTGTCATTTCATAGGCAAATTAATTGACCAAGAAACAAATTTATCTTATTTGAGACACATTACTGTAAGAGACAACTGCTATTAAGTTTGTTTGATTGCAAACAAGTCAGTGCAGAGACATTAACAATAATATGCATAAATTATAATACTCTCAAAATTTGCATATGAATATAGCATAGGTATGCAGAAATTGAAGAACATGTCCTCATGTCTATTTTAGGTAGTAATGACAAGGGAAGTAAACCCAATGAACAGCAGAAAGTCAAAGATAGAAGAGAAAAGACCAGGCTTAAAGTACAAGCATGGAGAGCAAAACAAAGACAAAATAAAATCAAGTTTGAACAGTTAAAATAGACTGATAGAAGAAGAAAGAAAGACAAAAGACAAAAAAAACGGCTGAAAACAATATCAGATTCAGTCATACTGCAAGAATTGCATAAGAAAAAGAAAGAGGAAACGATGAGATATCGGCTTAAAAAGAAGGAAAAACAGGCATTGTTGCATCAGTTAAGAAATCTTTTCCAGTAAAACAGAAAAAACATGAAGCTGTAAAAAGAACTCAAGCTTGGAGAGTGCGCATAAAGTTGAAGGATAGTGAAAAGCAAGAAACAAATGTTGGTGTAGTTGAAGATAAAGACACCTGTGAAACCTAAGGCATTACCAAAAGCAACTTTATACAGACACTTTAGAAAAGTCAAGGATGTTTTACCTGAAACACCAAGAAGTAAAGCCGACATTTTAAAGTCCCAATAAAGTCCAAATGTAAACAATGCGGGGTAAAAAAATGAAGTTAAATTTTAATCATACCATTTAAAACTATGTAAATTAATATAACGATGACACTCTCTTAATGTGCGATTGGTCAAAGTTCCATTCGCTGGCAGAAAAATTACTTTCAAAACTACAAGAAATACTACCAGGTATCTCTAACTTTTGTTTACATCAATAACGATGACGTAGGTACACCACGTGATACCTTGGAGCTAAGTTAAACGAAAAACAAAATGGATGACGGTGTGACGGTGTGAGAATCATATTCGACAGAAAACCAAGTTCGTTTACCGAATTTGCCGAAGAGCGACACAGAAAAAAACAAACGGGCGTCTATTTTAGGATTTGTTTCTTTTGTTTTGAACAAGAAGCTCCGTGTAAAAATACAGAATGAGAGAACTGTCTGAAAACAGGTGCGGATTTCAGTTCGCATTCTTGAATCGGTAAGTCGCCTTACGTTCATCTTATATTTATTGTGTTAAAAACAGATTTATCGCTATATATCTGTGTTGATTTCCCCATTTACTGTTGGAACAGGATACGTAAGCACTTTCTGATTAATGAATATCGGCTAGTAAGATGAAACACAGGTGAACGGCGAGCGACAGTATAATTCATATATTACACACTACTTTACTATTACTTAGTGTGTAATACATGAATTATACTGTCGCTCGCCGTTCACCTGTGAGATGAAAGTGATCTTTCATTTTTGCGCAGCACCCGATTGACCCATTTTCTTTGCAGAGAATGCAGATAATGATTAAATGTGCATGAATGTAGTCTGAACCTCGGATATACGCGACGCATATTTATTCGGAGATTGGCCATTTACCTAGCAATCCCTAGTTTTTAGATATCGAAAAAATGCTTTTGAAAACATGGTGGAAAAATGAGAAAAAGTTGGTAGCCGACATTTTCTCCTATTTTCACAATATTTTTCTTGTATCACAGACAAATTTCATTGTTTGAGAAATATTTGTTTTTCCGCAAATGCCTTAGTGTTGGACAAGGCTAGGTATTTGGTGTGTGTGTGTGTGTGTGTGTGTATAAAACACTTTAGAAATGCAATTGAAACTCAATGTGTTGAATTAAATCTGCACCATTTAAAAAAAAAAATGGCTGAATTTCTTGGGTGATACAAATTTGAACGTAGAAACCAATCATCTTTCCCTAATCTGGTCAGTGCACATACCAATGGAATCTTGGTGGGGTTTTTTTTAGCAGATGACAAAATTTTGGACTTGTCTAGATTGAAGCCATTTGCAGACGACATAGCTTGTATTGGATCTACATGATTTGTATTTGAAACAGGAGAAACAATTGTTGAATTAAAGGTAAATACTAGTCACCAGCAGCATTTTCTCCTTTTCCTACAATGTTCTGAAAAGATTTATGCCTCTGGGTCATTTACAGCACTGGATTGTATGTTAACCCTTTACTACACAATCCCGAGTTTTTACGACCCTGAGAAATAAGCCTTTTGAAAACATTGTAGGAAAAGGAGAAAATGTTGGTAACCAGCATTTTCTCCTTTTCCCACAATATTTTCTCCCCTATCAAAGACATATTCTATCGTTTGGCCCACATCAAATTGTCATCTGCAAATGCTTTCAATTTGGACAAGTCTAAATTTTTGTCGTTTGGTAAAGAGTAAAAGATGAATTTGCACATTATTAGGTCTGGGGTTCGATCTGCTGGTTTTTTCATGGGAGTGTCTTTGGGCAAGACACTTCAGAGCCCTAGCCTAGTACTGGTGAATCCCAGGAAATACATGAATTTGTGTGATGCTGCCATGATATGACTGAAATACTGTTGAAAGCGGAGTAAAACACCATTAAATTTCTAGTACAGAATGTTAAATGATATGTAAATGATATTCCAGAGTATGGAGATAATTACTTTACACATCTCTGGCCAATGTGAATGGATCCTCCTACATGATGATAAACATACTGAATTATACTGACTGTGCAGATGCAGATGAGCCTTGGTTTCTGACTCTGTTATGATTGTGATTCCATCCCAGTAGATTCAGAATTTGGCAACCACTTTTCAGGTACATATGTCTTAATCAGATAAAACAAATTTTATTTTCAATAGCCAAATTCACAAAATTTACATGACTGGTAAAGTAATGAAAATTCAAAACAATGTACATGTATTGCAGTTTCAGGAATTCACCTCAACCCACCACATGGGCTATACCTTTAAAGAAGCAGTGTAGATTCAAGATTACTGGTATACTGCAAGAAGTTTTTGCTGTCTCATTTTGCTAGATCTTGAATGAAACCCTTATTATATGCCAGGATGGAAATGGAGCAGAATTCTTGAAAATATGCTGTTGGACAAAATACCGGTAGAAAGCTGATTAAGCTACTACTGTGCTTATGCGACTGAATTTTGTTTTGTCACTTAGGGCTTCACAGTTCTCCTATATTACTTGAGCTGACCCTTGTGATACTAGTAATGCCACAAGTTTTATTCAACTGAACAGCTGTAAAGGGCTCAAGGATTACTTCATGTCTCAGTGGTAAATGCATAATATAAGTAATCCATGACTCAGATTCAATTCTCACTGGGTTTCGTTGGGATGTCCATGGGCAAGTTACTTCAGATATTGTTAAAACTCAGGAAACATATGAATAAATGATCTGTCAAAATGGTATGACTGATATAATGTTGAAAGCTACACGTATGTATCACTCAGTCAATCAAACTGGGCTTCATTTGCAAAAGTGCTGATTACTGAGTAAAAGATACTGCATTACACTGTTCTAGAATTTACATGTATCATACATGTAAACAGAAAGATTGTCAGAAATTGAAAGGCTAAAAACTACATTCATTTGTTTGATGTATAGCCCATACCCATGATTGTATGTGCTACTGTTTAAAGGCCCAGCAGCCACCAAAAGTAAACAAAGTGGGTGTTAAAATGCATTTTGATTTAAGTCATACCTTTTGAAAGTACGAAATTGTTGGGAAGATGACAATCTGTTGTTGTACAGTCAATCCAAGTGTAAGTCAATGGCAAAAAAAAAATTGAAATCAAGTAAAAAAGTTAACAAAAGATAGAGCAGCATAGCGACTGCTGACCTACTTTTTGTGTACTTTTTGCTACTATTCGGGCTTTGAGACATATGCCATACTAGAGTAAAGAACATGTGAAGAAAATTAGTAAAAGGTTGGAAATGCAGCAGCAGTCAATTTTGATCCATATGGAAAAGTAACATTGTGGAAGATGGATCACATGATTCTTCCCTACAAATGATAAGTAATTACCGATGCTGTTTCGAAACAGGTTTGTTAAAAGCTGTATTTGTACAGTTATGACTTCATACATGTACAGTTTTCAACATTATTTAAGTTCAACCACATGCTGGACAAATGCTGCAATCAATTCTGTTATCAAATGGAATGAAGTTGGAGTAAACCTACACCTATTACTATACTGCTGTCTTTTTTTTTTTACAGTTTCAGATTGAGATAAATTAAAAAAGAGAATACGTCCTTTTTTAATTTTTCAGATATACAGCAGAATATTCAGATTTCCAAAGACATATTCTGTGGTGTTGCTGAAGAATATGTAGCATGTGAAAAGCTGGCCTTCAGTACTACGATATAAAACTGGCTGGTTCAGATCACAGCTCTTACAAAGACAGATATGTTTCATGCAACAATCAAGGCAATATAGTGTAATATTATTTTATCATTTTAAATACATGTACATCACAATAGTCCTACAAGAAGAATTTGTGGACAAAAAATAAAAAAATATATTCATACATACAGAGCAATGTTAGAAGCTATTGCTTGCCCTCAACCCTTAACTCTTTACCAAACAACAATATTTTGGACATTTCCAAAATGAAAGCGTTTGCAGACGACAAAATAAATGTGACTCAAAAACTGAAATTTGTTTTGGGAAAGGTAGAAAACATTGTGGGAAAAGGAGAAAATGCTGGTTACCTGCATTTTCTCCTTTTCCCACAATGTTTTCAAAAGGCTTCTTTCCCAGGGTCTTTAAAAGTTGGGATTGTGTGGTAAAGGGTTAACCAAAACATCCAAGTTATTATGTAAAGCACTATTTAATCATTTTAACAAAGAAAAATGCTTTTGAAACATTATGGAAATAGCAGAATTGCTGGTTACCAGTATTTTTTCCTTTTCCCATAATGTTTACTATTCTTCTTGAAGCAAATCTTTTCATTTGAGCTACTACGTCCAATTTTTCATCTGCAATTGTTTCCAATTTGAACAATTGAACTAAAATTTTACCAACTGGTAAAGGGTTGCGCACCTGCTTGGAAAGTAAGAAAATGGTAGCCGTCTTGCTTTATTTTGACAAAACTTGTTTCATAGTAGCAGAAAGTATAGATCTTAAATCAGACTACATGTTATGTGCAGTCTGATCTTTATCTACACTGTCTGCAAAAACAACTTTTGTCTGAAAAAACAACTTAAGTTGGTTCCAGGGCTTTAAGCCGCACCCTGTAGCTCAGTCTGTAGCGTAAGGGACTTGAGAACAGGAGGTCGCTGGTTTGATTCCCGGCTCGGCCAATTTCTTTCCGCTGATTGATGATAGTCATTGCGACAGGATTCATTCCTCTCTCACCGCTGACCATTGTTTTGACAATGGCTATGTGGGAAAAGCAGCCAGTGGCTTGGAAAGAATACTGTGCGAAGCACTGCTAAAAGAAACGCTAGGAAAGCATGGATAGGTGCACAGGCCACCACGATATAACTGAAATAATGTTGAAAATGGCATTAAACACCATAGAATCAATCAATCCAGGGCTTTAAGGGTTAAGGAATGTCCTTAGGCAAGACATTGCAGAGCCCAGCTTTGTGCTGGTGAAATACAGAAAAGACAGTAATGAGTTGTCACACTGACATGAATAAATATCTGAAATAATGTTCAAAGTGGTGCAAAATGCTCCAACAAATAAACACCCAATCTATACAAGAGAAGAACATTTTAGTCTCATCTAAATTGAAACTATTTGCAGATGAAAAAGTACATGTAACTCAACACAATAAATGTCTCTCTGGAAGGGTAGAAAACAATGTGGGGAAAAAAGAAAAAATGCAGGCTACCAACATTTTCTGCTTTTTCTACAGGCTATATTGTACCAAAATTTTCTCTTTATCCCACAATATTTGGAGAGGCTGTCTTACTAAGAGTTGTAAAAAATATGATTGTTTGAAAAAGGTTTAAATTTAATAATGCGCCTTTTACCTATATTTCATATACTAGTAATTCTCAGCAAATTCTCTAAAATTCACTGGCTGTTTCCCCCATGAGAAAAACCCAAATCATGTTCAGGAGTTTGAGAGGATCAAATCCTGTTGCAATGACACTTAACTCTTTACCACACAGCAATATTTTAGACTGGTCCAAATTGAAAGCATTTACAGACGACAAAATAAATGTGACTCAAAATTTATATTTGTTTCTGGTAGGGCAGAAAACACAGTGGGAAAAGGAGAAAATGCTGGTAACGAGCATTTTCTCCTTTTCTCGGAATGTTTTCAGAAGGCATCTTCCATAGGTTCGTTTAAACCCGGAATTGTGTGGTTAAGGGTTAATAAACAATGACGTGAAGATGCTTGCAAGCCAACCATGGCCTTTTGGTTGATATGATTTGTAAAACATGTGTTCAAAATTCAACTGTAGCTGGAGCTTGATAGGTAGTTTCCTACAAAAAGTAACCTCCCCCAGCTTTATTGCCAGTAATATCTCTTTACCAAACAACAAAATTTTAGACTGGTCCAAATTGAAAGCAGTTGCAGACGACAAAATAAATGTGACTGAAAAATTGAAATTTGTTTTGGGAAGGGTAGAAAACACTGTGGGAAAAGGAGAAAATGCTGGTTACCAGCATTTCCTCCTTTTCTCACAATGTTTTCAAAAGGCTTCTTTCTCAGGGTCGTTAAAAGTCGGGATTGTGTGGTAAAGGGATAACAGTTATTGATCAAGTGAACATGAGTAAGTCTACAGCTACTGCTATACAGGTGAAATACTGTTGAAAATAGATTTATTGCATTGTGACATATATCAGTCAAATACATTTACTTGTTTCTGTTTCTCTTCCTACCTTAGGTGCTCTATGATGGAAAGTTTTACATGAACAGTATTTTTGCCCAAGATACAGATAGCCAGTATTAAGTTTTTACAACAGTCATGAAGAATATTGAATTAAGATTACCAATATGATTAACTCTTTACCAAACGACAAAATTTTAGACTGGTCCAAATTGAAAGCACTTGCAGACGACAAAATAAATGTGATTGAAAAATTGAAATTTGTTTTGGGAAGGATAGAAAACATTGTGGGAAAAGGAGAAAATGCTGGTTACCAGCATTTTCTCCTTTTCCCACAATGTTTTCAAAAGCCTTCTTCTTCAGGGTCATTAAAACCAGGGTTTGTGTGGTAAAGAGTTGAGTGTGATATTTTTGTGACCATTGTTTTTTATTACTAAAAGGAAAATTATTGAAAGATACTAAACTCTATTTCCAGTTTAAGCCTTTACCACACACTCACAGTTTTTAACAGCCCTGAGAGAGAAGCCCTTTGAAAACATTGTAGGAAAAGGAGAAAATGCTGGTAACCAGCATTTTCTCCTTTTCCCACAGTGTTTTCTTCCCTTCCAAAAAAGAATCTTAATTTTAGAGTCACAATTACTTTGTCAACTGCAAATGCTTTCAATATGGACTAGCATAAAATTTTGTCATTTGGGAAAGGGTTACAGTTTTAATTCATGTTTATGAATTTTAAAACAAAACCATATCTTACAAGGTTCGAGACCAATAAAAAGTACATTTGAGCAAACTGCAATTGTTTTCACTATCTACATATTTTCAAGCTTTTAAATCAAGTATACAATGGTCCTTTAGCAAACAATCTCGTCTTTTAATGACCCCCAGGAGATAGCTTTAGAAACTTTGTGGGTGAAGGGGAAAATGTTGGTAACTAGCATTTTCTTCTATTCCCTCAATGATTTCTACCATTTCAATGACAAATCTAATCCTTTCCGCCACACTGAATTAAAGTAGTTGTCAAAAAACACTTCCAATTTGTACTTGTCGAAAGTCTGTCATCTGGTAAACGGTTAATCCATTTCTGCACATAGTTTTTAACTCTTGACAAACAACAAAATTTTAGACTTGAAAGTATTTGCAGATGATAAATGGGACTCAAGTATTTGCTTTTGAAAGGGTAGAAAATATTATGGGAAAATGAAAAAAAAATGCTGGTAACCAGAGAATTTCAACAATGTTTTCAAAAGTCTTCATCTCTAGGGTCGTGAAAACTCAAGATTGTTTAGTAAAGGGTTAAACCAACAAAAACCCTTTTTAAAGTACCTCACACAATAATATTTCCAAGCCACTGGCTGCTTTCCCACATGTCTCGATGAATATCATCAATTCTAAGAAATTGGAAAAGCCAGGAATCAAACCACTGACCCCCTGTTCTCAAGTCCTTGACTGAGCTACCTGGGCTTTGTTCTGTTCATAAGTAAATACCTGTGTATAGTAACATGAACCAGGCTATGGCAAAAGGGGCTAAAGGCACCTCTGTGATGCATGATACCTAGCAAGTCATAACATGATCATGGATCCACAGAGTACATTTTTTTCTAACAACTGACTGAATCATGAGGTGGAATGGTCCTATTAGATACAGAAAATTGTTCAATAGTGAAAAGTTTCCTCTCAGGTCAGCCTGTGCAGTCCGCACAGGCTGACCTGGTCGATACTTTTCACAGATGCATTAAACCCCCTTATTACAGAGTATAGCTCATAAGCAAAATCAGTCATCTTATACCCATTATCTATTCCAGCACTCAGAAAGCAATAGCTCGTAACTGTATCTGTCCAAACTTGTTTTCTTGCTTTATTGTCTGTAGATGATGTGTATAGGTATTATGTATAGGTAGAGTTCCTATTTTGAATTTTACTCACTCAAATTGTTCCAAAAGAAACCTCCAAAATCCACAATTTTGATCCAAAATTCTAAAATTACGATCACCAATCACTGCAGAAGTCCATTCCAATGTTACTGGTATATTGTTAAGTTAGTAGATGCACTAATATTGTCCATATTTGTCTATAAACAGAGCGATTTTTTCCCCGTCCACACTGTTCAAATGTCACGTCACTCTGTCCAAAATGAGACACTGAAATGACAAGAACATAAATTTCTTTTTAACTCTTTACCACACAATCCCGACTTTTAACAACCCTGAAAGAAAAGGCTTTTGAAAACATTGTGGGAAAAGGAGAAAATGCTGGTAACCAGCATTTTCTCCTTTTCCCACAATGTTTACTACCCTATCAAAAAGAGAAATCATCAATTTAGCAACACTTAATTTGTCGTCTGCAAAATTAATGCTTTCAATTTGGTTCAGTCTAAAATTTTGTCGTTTGGTAAAGAGTTAAATAATGCAAAGTATGTATGGGCCATGCTCGGGCAAAAGGGGGCTTAATGCATCTCCAGGTGTTTTGAAAACATTGTGAGAAAAGGAGAAAATGCAGGTAACCAGCATTTTCTTGATTCCACACTATGTTTTCTACCCTAATAAAAACAAATTCCATCATTTGAGCCACAGTTAAATTTTTGGCTGCAAATACTTTGAATTTGGACTAGTCCAAAATTTTGTTGTTTGGTAGGGTTAAATGAAATCCTAAAAAGGCCATTTAACAACTATGTCCTTGTATCTTACACTGCCATTGAGACTGCATTCGCATTTTGAGTCTGAAATACAAATTTATATAAAGTCCCCCTGGCTCAGTGGTAAAGTGTAGCACTCATAACCTGGAGGTCCGAGCTTTGAGCCTCTTTGGAAGCAATGGGTTTTTCATAAGAGTGTCCTTGGGCATGACACTACAGAGCCATAGCGTTGCACCATTTAAACCCAGGGTATACATGAACAAACAAACTGACGCAATGAAATGACTGATACAATGTTGAATGCCGCATTAAACACCATTCAATCAATCAAGTAAATTTAGATTGAAGAACACATGTATTTTTAATCTACTAGTCTCAGATTGTATCTCTAGAACTATTTTACAAGATATGTTCATTTCTTTATACAGTAAACCCTGCCCTTGTGGCCACCTTTATACTAATTCTTTTCAAGCTGATAAAATTTCTAACTTGTCCAAATTGAAAGCATTTGTGGACAACAAATTGAATGTGGCTCAAATGACGGAACTTGTCTAAAAAGGTAAAATCACTTTTGGAAACAGAAAATGTTGCTTTTCACCTTTTTTCATTATGTTTCAAAAGCCTTCTTTTTCAAGGTAAAAAAAAACCACAATTTGAGAGTCTCTTTGGTGCTGGCTTAATACACAGCAGCTTTTGAATGTACCTTTTGTGCTTGCTTACTAAAAGTTGGACTTTAATTTGTTTTAGCCCCAAGGCATGCCTTTTTCTCTCTCAAGAGTACATTACTTTTACGAAATACTACTGCAGAGCCCTAGTGATGCATCTAGTCGCATAAAGGACTTGAGATTGGTGGATTGCTGCTTCAAATCCCTAGCTCAGCCAATTTTTTTCCCAGGATTGATGATAGTCATTGCAACAGGATACATTCCCCTCTCAATGCTAATCAGTGTATTGACAATGATTACGTGGAAAAGCAGCCAGTGGGATATTATGCAAAGTACTGGAAACAGAAACTCTTGATAAGCATGGACAGGTGCACTGGCTGCCGTGATAAAACTGAAATAATGTTGAAAATGGCATTAAACAACCGACATCTGGGGAATATTCACAAAAAAAAAAAAAAAAAAAATCAACTAAATGGAGAAATGTGAGAAAGGAGCAGTTGCTTGTAGCAAACAATTGCTCCTTTTAAAAATTTATGGCAAGGGTGTAAAAAAAATGTATTTGATCAATCATCCCTTCAGCAGCTGATCCTTTCTAAGCTTAAAATATAATAGACTTCAAAGTTCTAACATTAATGTGTAATAGATGTAGATCTCAATATCATTCAAATACCTGTTGACATGGACTGTGCTAAAATCTGTGAAAAAAAAAAAATCGTCGTACAGCAGAGATATAATAACACCAGACTGGGATATCTGTTTGTCGGTTAACAAACATCTTGGTCTCTCTGTATCACACCCTAAAAAGATACACTTTAGATCGGAAAGAAAAGAGATCAGTAAAAAAATGACATAAAAAATATTTTTCTTAATCACAATATGGTAGATAAATATTACTTGAGTACTAGTAAACTTCTACTTTTGTCTTCAATTGTCTTGCACTCCAACAACTTGAAGTACATGCATTTATCAGCTTTGGAATATGTATCTATAACTTTGAAAAGTATGGTTCATCTGCATGCAATAACTTGCCTGATGAAGTAACATCAACTCTGTCTTCAAAAACTAGCAGTAAAAATAACTATAAGCAGTGTATTTTACTAAACTCTTGAAAGTTGAGAAATATCCTTTGTTGACAGCATAGATCGAGATCAGATTGCACCTAGTAAGAGGTCTGACCTTTGATATAAAACGTCCACCAACTGATGCTAAACTCAGGTCAAAATTCACTAGTAATTACAGACCAAAAAAAACCCACAAAGTTCTTAATTTTTTCATTACCTACGAAGATCAAGATCAGATCGCACATAATGTAAAGTCTGATCTTCGTTATAAACCGTCCACATTTTGTTTGACTTATTCTCCATGGCTCATATTACAAACCTTTATACCATGTGTAGGCATTCGATTTTGTATGCGCCGAATTTCATACTAGTCGAAATTGTAATAGGCCGAAAGTTTTATAGGCCGAGATGTCATTCGATCTTTGGACGACTCTTGACAAGAAGGAATAGGCATATCATGATCGAAATAAATATAACACAACTCCGATTTACCAATCAAATGCATACAAATAAATTAGATACGATGAGCGAAGGTAATTTAACGAAAATTAAAGACTTACCGAAGTTTCGCAACGTTTTCTAAGGAGAGAAAGCACATCGTCTGTGTAATACATCATCGGTCACATGGTGTCTACAAATAGGACACCAGAATGATTCCGAATAGTGCGTGGCAACGTCACTTGGGAGAATTGATTAAAAAAAAATAGGAATTTTTGTATGGTTCTGTGACATCAACCGATGCTGCAATGAACGCCCCTATCCCCTTGGCGACAAAATAAGAGTAAATCTAACAGATTCGTTCCTTTTTTCAAGCATAAAAAAATTCTAATTTTGGACTTTATTGGGGCTTTAAGTAAATTGATTTAATCCCCATCAACATCCAAAATACTCAACAGAAAACAACTAATAATGACACCAGAATGTAGAAGAAAACTTGAAATTACAGATACAGTTTTGAAGTCAGTGACAGAAAGTATGTCAGAAGTTAAGTCAAAGAAAAGTTGTCAAAGAAACATGCATTCAACATTATACGTAATTCAGTTCTAAAGAAATACAGAAGGCATAGACTGAAAAAGTATTTCAATGTCCATGTTAGAAAAACAAAGCCTAGTTCTACTTGGTGGGAAAAGAGAGAGAGAAAAAGAAGAAGTGATGCTCTTGACTCTCATGTAAAGGGTTCTGTAGCTATTTTTTTTTTTTTTTTTTTTTTTTTTTTTTTCCTAAGCCCTGAAATAAGCAGAGAGGTGCCAAACAAACGTGAAACTGTGAAAGTCAGAAAGGAAGGTCAGAAAGAAACACTTCAAAAACATGTTATGACCATGACACTAGAAGAAGCTTATAAAGAGTACAAATCAAAAAACCCAGATCACAAAATTGGACTGACTTCATTTTCAAAATTGAAACCGGTAACTGTGAAAAAAGTTTCTGAAACAAGCGGGAGATCATGCCTATGTCAAAAATGTTGTAATGTGGCCTTGAAAGTTGAGGCACTAACGAGAGTGAAGGTTGTGAAAGAGAATGTCAATACTGTTATAAATAAGAAAAGCCTGAGTGATGCTACATTTTGTGAGCATGAGAAGAGTCCATCTATAGCTTGCCTGAGGAGGGAATGTGAAAAAAGTGGCGTGAAATGTCTTCGGGATTACCTAGAACCATTGGTTGAAATTTGTGGTGACTGTTTTGTCTCCAGGCATCAATGGGAAAGTCTTGAAATTGCTAAAGATGAAAAAATAAAGCGCTGTGTATCATGTGTCCAAAATCAATCAAACATCAATACATTTATTGCATCTCTGGAGAATGATATACAAGAATACCCTGAGCATATCTTCAGGGCCACATGGCAACAGCAGCAGATGGGTATCTGTGTAGACAAAACCTATGAGGGTACTGTTACTATGGTCATGGATATTAGTGAAAACTGTGAGTGTGTCTTTCAAAGTGATGTGCAATCAGGTTTTTTTGACAGAAATCAAGTAACCATACATCCCATTATGTGTTATTACAGAGAAAAACAAGCAGATGAAGTATTTAAGGTGAAACATTCCATCATAGGCATATCTGAGGAAACTAACCATGATGCTGATCTTGCTATTGCTTTTGAAAACAAATCTATAGATATTCTTTTAAGTAATGGAGTGAAAATACATATGATCCATGAGTGGACAGGTGGTTGTGCTGCACAATATAAAGGGAAAAAGGCCTTCGCAGATATCAGTTTGAGTAAAAAGCCATCAATAGCCGCAATTATTTTGAAACCTCTCATGGAAAAAATGTATGTGACGGGCTTGGTGCAACGGTGAAAAATGCCTGCTATAGAGCTGTGGTGAGCAACAGAAAGGTGATTAGTAGGGCGCAAGATGTTTATGATTTCTGTACAGAGAAACTGAAAATGGAGAATATCAACAAAGAAACAAATACAATTTCAAGAAGGGAATTTATCCTTGTTACTGATATAAAGTGAAATAGAGAGGAAACAGATGTACAGACATTAGTTGGTACAAGAAAGTTACATGCTGTTAAGTCAGTTGGGAAAAACTATGAACTGAGTACAAGAAATCTTAGCTGCTATTGTGACCAATGTTTGGAGGGTAATGAAGCTTGTGATTTCAGTAATCATGTTAATGCCTGGGAGATGCGTGAGTTAATTGTTACCAATGAAAAATCAAATCAGAAGGAAAACCAACCAAGCAGGAAAAATGATCAGAGAATTAGTTCACAAAAGGACTTCCCTAGGAAAAGAAACACAACCAAAGATAGACAGCCCACCACCAAAAAGTGAGCTAGAGTTGCCAATGAATCACTAGCTCAGAAAAAGACAGACCCCCATTCTACACAATATCACACTGGTGACTTTGTAGCCATTGGGCTTAAGCCCAAAAAAGGTCCTATTTGTGTTTAATTAGCAGAAGTTTTGGGTCTTTATGATACAGAAGTTAGGCTAAAATACATGAGAAAATCAGGCAATGTTTATGTATGGCCAGAGAGAGAGGACCTTTCACAAGAGCAATTAGATAGAATTCTATGCCAAGTACCGGCTCCAGACCTTGTTAACGAGAGGGGCCATTTTAGATTTAGTTCAACGGCCATATTACAGCTAAAAGTGGACCTTGAAAAAACCAACAAACATTTTTATTTCAAGTAAATGTATGTTGTGCACATGTGCTACAGGTTGGTTACTTGTTTTTTATTGAAAATCAGCTGAAGTCAAGTATTTTTGCAACTGCAAACAAATGTTATCACATTGGTAGTGTCTGTAACCAAAAGTATGGTCATTTCATTTCTCTTATTTGTATAAAAGTTTAGCTTTTTCACCATTTTTAGTAACTTTTGTTTATCTAAGTATTGTGTGTGGTGTTAGGTAAATGCCTGTAATGCCTTAAGTAAGGCTTTCATAATAGTCAAATCAAAAGTTAATCAGCTATTTTTTTCTTGCCAGATACCCAATTTTTAAATGTTTTGATTTTTTTGGATTCAATGTTTATTTTTTGCAGTTAAGTTTCTTTAGTTTTGATGTTTATATCTTGTTACTGAAATAACAATAAAAGTTATTACAATTTCAAAGCTACTTTTTGTATTTCTGAACTGTTATACAACCTCTGTAGTGTCCGTAACTTTTCATGTACCATAAATAAACATTGGCGGATAAAAATATTACATGTGTTTGTTCACAAAGGAAAAAGGTATATTTCTGTAGAAGAGACCTTAGACTTTCAATTTATCCTAAAGACAATAAGCCATCTGAAAGTTCATTTTTTGAGTCGCCTGGTTGCGTAGCAACCAGGCTCTCATTGTTATCATCTTGATCTATGGGGTGACGTAAGCATACCTCCGGCCTTGTACTGCTTCCTGTCCCAAGTTCCGGTTTACGAGATAAAACATAGTTTTCTAATTATTCGGTAAACAACCCAAATTTTCTGTAGTAATTCACTTACAATTGTGCCTTTGTGATAACGAATGTGTCTATAAAGACTGAGCTCTTTAACGGTTCAAGCCTTTGAAAAATCATTTCGTCGACAAGGTACACGATAGCCTATCTCTTACACAGACATCATCTCTTAAAATAGCGCATTATGTATGTATCTAAAAATAGCCGTCGTGAACTGAGTAAGTTTGCGAACACACTGCAAAATACTCTTCGACGACAAACATCTTCACTACGGCACGCTTCTATTTGTGGACAGTTCTCAGTGAAAAAAGGTTTGATAATTACCCATTAGAAGCACACTCTAAATCTTACAATCTGTCCGTAATTGCAAGTCTTATTTCAATCCAACATTCAACCTATGATCGGAAAGAGAAAGGCGATACCGAGTTAACGTGGAAGCTTTCAATGGAGATTTTTCCCAAAAGTAGGCTAATTTTTTTGAACAAATTTATAACGATTTGGAATGGTTGCGTTGCCTTCTTAGACATTCTTCAACGTTGCTTCTTCAGAGCTTTTTATTCTAGACATCAACTACTTTGCACACCCATATTCTAGGTGCACAAGCAGAGATCGCACAATAGCGTATGTAATGCGCACGGTTCAAGACTGCACCAAGTCATCGCTTAGCAGGTGCTTTCTGGAATGTAGCTGTGTGACAAAGATAGATCTTATAATCACGTGACGTATAACGTCATGTGCACCACAGAATTCTCTATAAATTCACATATTTATGAATGCATCAGTCGCTGATGCGGCCTTTATTTTCAGAGTACACCGACCTAGCGCCTCACCGACCCATGCAGAGAGAGTGTTTTAACGTTTACCGTGTTCAATTAATTGTTTTTCGTTTTTAAAAAGGTGAATTTGTCAAAGTCTGCTCTTTTTTTTTTCAATGTGCGATTAACCTAGATCTAGTATTTATGAAACAATTTATTAGTGCCGGTGTCAGAACGAAAGGTGCTTTCGTAACTGCCAAAATATGAAGTCGCACGGGAATTCAACTTGAAACTACGCAGTTCTAACTCCCAGCAATCTGAGAACTTGACTTTTACTTCACTATATTTCAAATATAATAGAACAGGTCAATGTTAACCCACTCGAACAACAAGGTCTTTATTGGAGTGTTTGTAATCTTGTAAAGGGTTGTTGTACAGGGTACTACAGCTAATCGCAAACATATGTAGTTTACACCAAAGCAATACACATGTAGATCTCTACAACTTTCAATTGGTGTGGAAGCAGTACTAATTCCTGGGCCGTTATAACACGCAGACAAAGTTAAAAGGCTGATGATCATGCTTTTGGGTTATATTGTTTTTCTTGAGCTGTAGCAGCCACATTTCTAGAGTCCACTGTGGACAAAACTTGAACCCGGACAACAACAAAAACAAATTATTTCCAAAGGACTGTAGATTACCGAGTCAAATATTTGTGTGTGCTCCAGAGGCTACATTTCAGTCCAATGATCATGAAATTGCCCAGCTGTTTGTCTCAATAATAATTTTTGACAAAACTGAAAATAGGTCACCGGGGTTTAAAAGAAAAAGGTTGTCACTAGGTCAAATCAGACGAAACCGTAATAGATCTAGTGCTGTAGAATCCATTTATGTTCATTCCAATACTCACGAAACTTTGTCAGACTGCTTAGATTAGATATGGGTGAGTTTCAAAAAGGCAATTTTGGTCTAAAAGTATGTCACTAGATCCTGTACCAAAAGACAAACTTCAGTTGAGTTCCATACTAATCTTGCCTAAATGGCCCTCTTGTAAAATTGTTCAAGTGGTTCTGCTCTGTTTCTATAAACTTTACAGAAGCTTCAGAATTGAGTAGTAACATTTCGAAATCACGGCCTCTGAAACTGTATAAGCAATTACACCCAAATTTCATATCTAGCATCCTGTATTTGGAAAGGACAATTATTCACTTTAACAGATATATGTATAACTACATGGTCCAATTTTAGAAAAATTGTGTCATACAAAAACAACTTGTTCTAAATCTGGAGAGAAAATGTATGCCCTGTTCTACTGAAATTATTTAGAATGTTTGTTTTAGCAATATGTGTAAGAATTAAGATATACATGTAAGTTAAAGCACCCAGTTTCTGCGCTAGAAAAACATTTTTATCAACCTAGAAGCCTGATTTACAGGCATTGTTACGCTGGGAAGGAACTGTAAATATTGATGGAACTTCGACAGTTATTATGCCCCGCTGAATTTCGGGGTGGGGGGGGTATAGTTTTCATGTTGTCTGTCCGTCTGTCTGTTCATCGGTCCGATCTTCCGTCCATCCAAACAGATATATTCTTAATTCGTTGACGAAGTTAATGAAACTTCAAACATGTGTTCCTCATGATAGTCCGCCGATATACTTTTTTTTTTAAATGTAATGCCTTTTCATGGAAAGAGGAGGCTTGATGTCCTCCGGTCTGCTTGTTTTGTTTTATTTTGTTTTTGTTTTTAATGCAGTGTCATGGAAAAAGGGGCCTTGATGTATATTTCCATTATGGATCATTATCTCTTTAACTACTGGACAAAATTTTATGAAACTTCATATTTATATTGTTTATCATAAGCCACAGACAATCAGTATTTGTTTTTATTTAATGAAATACCGTGTCATGGAAAAAGGGGGCTTAATGTATATTTTCACCAATGACAAAAAGGCCATTTACATGCAAAACACGATACCTCTTATAATTATGTTTCTATCTAAAAAAAATGTTTTTTTTTTCGGCGGTGGATATCATTTTAACGAATGGCTTGTTTTGTAATGATTTTACCTTTTGAAAATCATTTGTTAAATGAAGTCACCCGGGGTAAGAGACTTTGAACTTTTTAAACCTGTTCCTGGTGCCTAAATGTTTGCAACTTTAGGATGACAACTAAGAAATATGCTTGCATATAATACTGTCTTATGGTTAAGTTATTTTGTATCTTGAATGCTTTTAACAGATTTGAACAGAAAAGGGTGAACAGTTCTAACCCATTGCCCTCCAGGCGACTCTCAGGACTATCAGTCCTTTGATTTTTTATACTAGTGAGACTACTTTCAGCACCAATACCATGTTTCAGCCGTTTCAAAATACTTCCTTTCTTTTAACTCTTTGCCAAACGACTTTCAAAAGACTTCTCTTTCGGGGTCGTTGAAACTCGGGATTTGTGGTAAAGAGTCAAGCCACAGTGAATTTGTCGTCTGCAAATGCGCTCAGTGTTGAGATGTTTGCATTTTTTGGTCTGGTAGAGAAGAAAAACAGCCGGTCTTTCAAAAAAATGTTTTACACACTGTTAAAAAAGAATGCTAAAGTAGCTTTACTGCAAATGACTATAGTTATATATGGCAAAGCAGCCAGTGGCTTGGAAGAATATTTTGTGAAGTACTGGTTAAAGAAACTTCAAAAAAGCATGAATAGTTGCTCTGGTCGCCTCGATATATCTGAAATAATCATTATCTCCCGATAGATGGCATTCTACAAATACACATCTATCTAATTTGGGCATCCTGGGTACAGAAGCGGAGTAATTTTTCAAAACAACAACCGTGACTTTGAATTTCAAATAAAATAAACGTTTACTCAATAAAACGCTACCTGGTGCCATTCATTCAGCTATGATCGGCTAACATGTAACCTATGCACCGACCATTTATTAAAACAGCCACTACATGCTTTGGTAATAGGCTAATAGCTTCAGTATAAGCCCTACTTTTCCCCGGTATACGGGGGATGGGTCATGCGTCATATAAGACAGGTCAAATCTTTGAAGAATATGACATGCGCAGACAACGCTGAAATAATGTTGAAAACGGCGTTAAACACTACAAAAAAAAGCTTTCCTTCAAATCTCAGTCAATGTTACTGACATTTTCTCATTTTCCCACATTTTTTAAAGTCTACTCCCTTACCCTTTACCACACAATCCCGAGTTTTAACGACCCTGAGAAACAGGCCTTTTGAAAACATTGTGGGAAAAGGATAAAATGCTGGTAACCAGCATTTTCTACTTTTTCCCACAAAATTTTCTAACCTTTCAAAGACTGAAATCATCATTTAAACAACATTTAATTTGTCGTCTGCAAATGCTTTGAATTTGGTCCTGTCAAAAAATCTGTCCTTTGGTAAAGAGGTAATTACGGTAGTGAAAACACCGGACAGGTTTGATCACAGATAAGACGGCATTTCGTGTAGTCTTATTTTGGAATATACCTTACTAATTTGTGAGATATATTAGCAATTTTCCCCGTTTATAGCCCTAATTGTAAAAGGGAGGTATAAGCGGGTTTTGTTTTTAACATAAATCTTACAGTTGCAAGGTTCCTACACTTTTCTGGTCCTTTTCATGTACATACGAGAAAAGTATGTACATGTTGTATGTACATTGCTGTTCGTATGTTAACTCTTTACCAAACCATTCCCTGTTCTAACGACTAAGAGGAACAGGATTTTTGAGAACATTGTGGGAATAGAAGAAAATGCTGGTAACCAGCATTTTCTACTTTTCCCACAATGTTTTCTACTCTATTGCTGACGAATCCCATCATTTGAGCCTTATTTAAATTGTCGCCCGCAAATGTTTTAAATTATGACAAGTCTAGAAAATTGTCGTTTGGTAAAGAGTCAAGTTTACACGCTTACTTCTCTTGAAGTAGTTGTTACGATCACCAAGTCACAACAAATATTAAATAAGACAGACCAGAGTCGCAACAGTAAATAACGCAAACTAGACAAGTGCGTAGAAGTTGCCAATTACGGTAATCTATGCTTCTTATTTCCATCAGTTGAACTCTTCAAGTTAAAGGCGTGTTTAGACCAACTACCGGGACCACGCCTAACCAGTTGATATTTTCATTTATAAAGTACGGTCAAACGCAGCCATCTGTGCTAACGGAGGCACATTTCATTGCGATTCGGTGTCTGATATGTATATTAACCCATATCCTACTAAAAAAGTGAAATGAAATTTTCAAACCGATAGTAAAAAGCCAAATTTTACTATTTCAAATGTATTTTTGGAGAAAAGATAACTCCTTATCGGACAGTGTAGATCCAAGATCAGACTGCGCGTTCTGTGCAATCTGATCTTGGATCTACACTGTCCGCAATAGGTCAGTGGGTCTCGCTTAGCAGCCGAAGGGTTAAAGCTTTCATTTGTCGTTTCCTTTCCCGTTATAGGTTTAGTTAACGACATGGCTACGTTACGGGCACCCTGTAAGTTCCGATGAAATCGTAGGGGTCCTGCGTGGCTCGGTGGTAAAGTGTGGGACTCGTAACCTGTAGGTCCCGGGTTCGAACCCCATCTGATCCACTGGGCTTTTCTTGGGCGTGTCCTTGGGCAAGACACTTCAGAGCCCTAGCCTAGTACTGATGAAACTTAGGAAATACATGAATTTGTGAGCTGTCGCCGTGATATAACTGAAATAATGTTGAAAGCGGAGTAAAACACCATTCAATCGATAAATCAATCCGATGAAATCGCACTGTCTCGCGAAACTAAGTCTCGTTCATTTTCTTGCCATATATGCACAACGGTGCACAAAGAGAGATAACTCTGTCGGACTTGCTGACAAACAGACTGAGACGTCCAACATCCCAAGAGAATTATGTAGGAAATACATGAATTTGTGAGCTGTCGCCGTGATATAACTGAAATAATGTTGAAAGCGGAATAAAACACCATTGCATCGATCAATCAATCCGATGAAATCGCGCTGTCTCGCGAAACTAAGTCTCGTTCATTTTCTTGCCATATATGCACAACGGTGCACAAAGAGAGATAACTCTGTCGGACTTGCTGACAAACAGACTGAGACGTCCAACATCCCAAGAGAACTGGGATGTTGGACGTCTCAGTCTGTTTGTCAGCAAGTACGACAGAGTTATCTCTCTTTGAGCACCGTTGTGCATATATGGCAAGAAAATGAACGAGACTTAGTTTCGCGAGACAGCGCGATTTCATCGGATTGATTGATCGATTCAATGGTGTTTTATTCCACTTTCAACATTATTTCAGTTATATCACGGCGACAGCTCACAAATTCATGTATTTCCTAGGTTTCATCAGTACTAGGCTAGGGCTCTGAAGTGTCTTGCCCAAGGACAAGCCCACGAAAAACCCAGCGGATCAGATGGGGTTCGAACCCGGGACCTCCAGGTTACGAGTCCTACACTTTACCACTGAGCCACGCAGAACCCCTACGATTTCATCGGAGCCTACACGGTGCCCTTAACGTAGCCATGTCGTTAACTAAACCTATAACGGGAAAAGAAAGGAGAAATGAAAGCTTTAACCCTTCGGCTGCTAAGCGCGACCCACTGACCTATTGCGGACAGTGTAGATCAAGATCAGACTGCACAGAACGTGCAGTCTGATCTTGGATCTACACTGTCCGATAAGGAGATATCTTTTCTCCAAAAATACATTTGAAATAGTAAAATTTGGGTTTTTACTATCGGTTTGAAAATTTCATTTATTTAGTAGGATATGGGTTAATATACATATCAGACACTGAATCGCAATGAAATGTGCCTCCGTTAGGACAGATGGCTGCGTTTGACTGTACTTTATAAATGAAAATATAAATTGGTTAGGCGTGGTCCCGGTAGTTGGTCTAAACGCGCCTTTAACTTGAAGAGTTCGACCAATGGAAAGAAGAAGCATAGGTTTTCCAGAGAGGGAACTTCTACGCACTTGTCTAGTTCGCGTTATTTACTGTTGTAACTCTTGTCTGTCTTGTTTCATCTTTGTTGTGACTTGGTGATCGTAACAACTACCTCAAGAGAAGTTAGTCTGTAAATTTGACTCTTTACCAAACGACAATTTTCTAGACTTGTCATAATTTAAAACATTTGCTGGCGACAATTTGAATAAGGCTCAAATGATGGGATTCGTCAGCAATAGAGTAGAAAACATTGTGGGAAAAGTAGGAAATGCTGGTTACCAGCATTTTCTCCTATTCCCACAATGTTCTCAAAAGCCCTGTTCCTCTTAGTCGTTAGAACAGGGAATGGTTTGGTAAAGAATTAACATACGAACAGCAATGTACATACAACATGTACATACTTTTCTCGTATGTACATGAAAAGGATTAGAAAAGAGTCGGAACCTTGCAATTCTAACATTTATGTTAAAAACAAAACGCGCTTATACCTCCCCTTTACAGTTAGGGTTATAAACGGCGGAAATTGCTAATATGTCTCACAAATTCAGTGGTAAGGTATATTCCAAAATAAGACTACACGAAATACCTTCTTATCTGTGATCAAAGCTGTCCGGTGTTTTCACTGAGGGGGAATACTCTTAAAAAAAGTGTGAAAAGAGAAAATGCCAATAACATTGACCAAGATTTGAAGAAAAGCTTTTTTTTGTAGTGTTTACGGCTGTTTTAACATGTTTTCAGGTATATCGAGGCGAGCAGTGCAACTATTCATGCTTTTTTGGAGTTTCTTTTACCAGTACTTCACACAATATTCCTCCAAGCCACTGGCTGCTTTGCAATATATTACTATAGTCGTTTATTACTATAGTCGTTTGCAGTAAAGCTACTTTAGCATTCTTTTTCAACAGTGTGTAAAACATTTTTTGAAAGACCGACTGTTTCTTTTCTTTTTTCCACCACACACACAAAAAAAAAAAAAAATCAGACTAGAGCGCATTTACAAATTCACTGTGGTTTAACTCTTTACCACAAATCCGAGTTTTAACGATCCTGAAAGAGAAGTCTTTTGAAATCATTGTGGAAAAGGAGAAAAACGCTGGTAACCAGCCTTTTCTCCCCTTCCCACAATGCCTTCTACCCTATTTGATACACAAATCACCATTTAATTTATCGTCTGCAAATGTTTCTCATTTGGTCCGGTCCAAAATTTTGCCGTTTGGCAAAGAGTTAAATGAAAAGAAGTATTTTAACCCTTTCCCAAATGACAAATTTTGGACTGGTCCAAATTGAAAGAGTTTGCAGACGACAATTTTAAATTTGATGAAAATGGCAGAAAGTTATCAAATAGGGTAGAAAACACTGTGGGGAAAGGAGAAATTGCTCGTTACGAGCAATTTCTCCTTTTCCCATAGTGTTTTCAAAAGACTTGTACTGCAGACACCTGAAAACCAGGGCTTGTTTGGGAAAGGATTAAAGGGTAGAAAATGTGCAAATGGAGAAAATTTTGGTTGCAAGCATTTTCTCATTTTCAAACAATGTTTTCAAAAGCCTTCCATTTCGGGGTCGTTGAAAAACGGACTGTGTGGTAACGGAATAAGAAGACGTTCCTTTTTTCCACAGTGTTTTCTAGTGCTGCAAGCAGAAAGAGACAGGTAAAGTTGGTTACTAGTTGCCAGCTACTTGTCCAAGTTGCTTGTTCATAAAAAGCTGGGTAATCGTACCCAGCGTTTTTTCTCAGTTACTTGTCAAGGAAAAGTTGACTAGCTAACAGAAAGGCCTAAATGTCGCGTATGTACAGTGGTAGGCTAAATAGTCTGGATCTTTAATCTGCTAAATAAGTGAAATGAAACCTTTAAGCCGATCGTAAAAACCCAAAGATTGCTATTTCAAAGGAATTATTTTGGGCATCGGACAATATAGATTCAAGATTAGACTGCAGAGAATGTGCAGTCTGATCTTGATCTACACTGTCCGTTTCCTGTGCTTGTATCTGCTCCGAACTGCTTGAGAAAAATTATATCTTGCAAGACCGAAGGTTCATGTATTTTTCAAATTATGTGTAATATAGACAAGAGGGCCATTGGCCCTAAAGCGCTCACCTGATAAAAGTCATCTACAGTTGATAAAGCTGAAGAGATCCTGGTTTTAATGATGTAAAGCACATGAATGTAAGTGACCTACTTTTTGAACCAATGTGACAAAATTCCAAACTTGTCCAAGATATCAGTAAAACAAATATTCTGAACAAGTTTCATGAGTATCAGACTGAAAATGTGGCCTCTACGGTGTACACAAGGTTTTTCTAAGATTTGGTCCAGTGACCTACTTTTTGACCAGATGTGACCCACTTTGAAACTTATCTAAGATACCATGGAGGCAAACTTTCTGGCCAAGTTTCATGAGAATCAGGCTGAAAATGTGGCCTTTAGATTGCACACAAGATTTATCTAAGATTTGACCATGTGACCTACTTTTTGCCCCAACATGATCCACTTTCAAACTTGTCTACGATATCAACAAGTTAAACATTCTGACCAATCTTTATCAGTATAAGGCTGAAAATGTGGCCTCTAGAGTGCACACAAGGTTTTTCTAAGATTTAGCCCAGTGATCTACTTTTTGACCGGATATGACCCAATTTCGAACTTGTCCCAGATATTAACATTCTACCTAACTTTCATGAGTTTCAGGCTGAAATTGTGGCCTCTAGAGTACACACAAGATTTTTCCAATATTTAGCCCAGTGACCTACTTTTCGACCAGACATGATCCAATTTCAAACTTTCCTAGATATCATCAGGACAAACATCCTGACCAACTTTCATGTGTTTCAGGCTGAAAATGTGGCCTCTAGAGTGCATACAAGGTTTTTTTTTAAGATTTAGCCCAGTGACCTACTTTTTGACCTAACATGACCCAATTTCAAATTTGTCCAAGATATTATCAAGACAAAGATTCTGACTAAGTTTCATAAGTTTCGGGCTGAAAATATGGCGTCTAGAGTGCACAAATGGTTTTTCTGAGATTTGGCTCAGTGACCTACTTTTTGACCTGACATGTCCCAATTTCAAACTTGCCCAAGATATTATCAAGACAATAATTATTATTATTATTCTGACCAAGATTCAGGAGTATCAGGCGGAAAATATGGCCTCTAGAGTGCAAACAAGGTTTTTCATAGATTTATCCCAGTGACCTACTTTTTCACCCGACATGACCCAATTTCAAACTTGTACGAGTTATTATCAAGACAAATATTCTGACCAAGTTTCATGAGTATATGATTGAAAATGTAGCCTCTAAAGTGCACACAAGTTAATTGCTGACGCCTGGACGAGGCACGACGGACGCCGGACACAGCACAATCACAGAAGCTCACCTTGAGCACTTCATGCTCAGGTGAGCTAAAAAAAATGGACCTAGGCCTACTTATTGAAAATGAGTGATAAATGATGAGGGGTCCTTACAGATTTTTCCCGAAGAAAAAAGATCGAAACAGATAGAATAACCACTTTCAAATATGAGCAGATACCTCTACCTCTGACTTACAAAAGGTTCTCTTTTTCAGAATTAACAGCCTTTTAATTTCCAACACCGTTATCTTGATTTAGACCGTAATCTTTCTGAAATGCTATGATTTTTGCCTATGATAATTATGTTGTCTTCAAATGCTTTCAATTTGGATAGGTCCAAATCTTTACTTTATGGTAATGGGTTACCTAGTTGCCACACCGAAATTTTATCATACAGATCCAGTTGTTTATATTAAAAATCTTTTGCGAAAAAATCAAACATGGCTCAAATGCACATTGATAAAATGTGGTTTTAGGTGGTAGAAAGCATGGTGGAAAGAGAAAATATGGATTACCAGCATTTTCTTTTTTTCCCTGCGATGTTTCCAAAACTTTTTTCCTCAGGGCCGTGAAAAAGCTGGACGCACATTTGTTTCTTTACCAAACAACAAAATTCTAGACTTGGTCAAATTCAAAGCAATTGCAGATGACATGTATACTCAATTCTATTTAACACACATTTTCAATAAGCAGGTGCATTTGCTGTTACTAGCAAATTACTGTGAGTATATGCATAATGCAAATGAATTGGTGTTACCAAAAGTCAAAGAGGAACCATGTTTTATTGGATCACATACCGAGGCGGTGATTTAATGACTCATGTATTTACTACAGAGGCTACAAGTCTGACTTTGACATGTTCGTTACTGTCGCCAAGTTTATACCCTCTGATTAATAGACCCATATCGCGATAATCATATCATGTACATAGTGATTACAAGGTTTAGCATATTTTGTAAAATAATCTTCTTCTTGAATAATGATATACTAAATTGATCGCAAGTTCAAATCAATTCATTGAAAATGAGGGTAAATATACGATTTTCAAACACAGTTTTTAAAAACATGTCCGTTACCAACAAAGTTGTAACTTTAAATGTGCAACTGATTCAATTTTGACAGAATCATTTGACCATTACTATTTAATATTAACATTGCTGAATGGATCCAGACTTTCGTTTCCCTAATTAAACCTTGTAAAAACTCTTTTTTATAATGAAACACTTACTCGTAACAACCTGCAAAAACTGACTTTGATTTGACATGTTCATTACATAACAAAGTTCGCTTTTGCACTCTATTGTATTTGCTTTGTTCTTACTAGTATCTAGAATGTCAAGAAAACTGCTGAAACAACTGCTTCTTAGGGACCTGAAACAGTTTTATTGTTAAATATGCAAATAAACACACAAAAGGGCCATGATGGCCCTAAAGTCGCTCACCTGAGTCTTTTGACCCAATTAATCCATTTTCTCTTGTACACAAAGATTTGACCTTTTGGCCTAGTTTTTAACCCAACATGACCAATTATTGTATTGGTCTGAAATACCACTAAGACAAACATTCTCACCAATTTTCAAGAGTTTTTTTTTTTTTTTTTTTTTTCAGTTTTGTTGCTTTGGCAAGCAGAGATTTTACTGAATTGAAACTCTCTGAAAAAATTCTAAACAGCACTACGGCAGGATAATCTATGTGAAGTTTTACCAAAATTGGATGTATGGTTTCAGAGATGTTTGAAATACAAGTTAATGCACACACACATAGACACACAGACAAATGCACACATGAACAGCAGAAATCAACATGGCAGTGATACCACAATCAACACTTATTATAAACTTACATTTTGTTTTATTTTCATAAGTTTACATTTCCAACTGCAATTTACAAACAACAGAAACTAGAACTGTCGCAAAGCGAATAAATACCCCCCACCAGCGCCTTGTCAGTACATCGATGTGAACCAAAACCAACAGGGCACCTCCTTGGGTCAAACATGGAACTCATCCGATGATTATTTCTGGTGAAAAAATGAAGGAGGTATAGTGTAAACAAAGTCAAATAAAGCACTTTTCAAAATTCAAGGGCAAATAACTCAGGACATACTACCCCAATCCCGCTCAAAAGGAACTCATCTGACATTTTATTGTCATATATATTCTGTTAAAATATGACTAGGTTTGGTGAAAAAGTAAAGGAGCTTAAGTGTAAACACAACAAATTTAAGTGATTTTTCAAATTCAAAGGCAAATAATTCTGGACGTACAGGAAAATCAAGGATCCCACAACATAGGGCAAACTTCCATCCAACGTCCATAATTCAAGGTATTTTGGTAGATGTCTACTAGACGATGCTAAATGCAAAATATGACAGTTCTAGCCCTTACGGTTCAGGACTGGATGATGTTTTAAGATTTCCGGCTTTATCTCTTTGAAAAATCCTGAACCTCACAACAGAGGGCCACTTTCATCCCTGGACCAAAATTTTTCGCATTTTGGTACAGATCTACTAGTCAAAGCTACAACCCAAATATGAAGCCTTTACAGTTTGGGACAAAAAAGTAAAAAAAAAAAAAAAATTCCTTCGTTATCTCTATGTAAAATCTGGGAACCCACAACATAGGGCTCATTATGACACTATGGTTATAATTTGAAGTCTTTTAGAAGGGGTCCACAAGACAATGCTACATTCCATGGATTAGAGCTCTAGCCCTTAATGCTCGGGACAAGAAGATTTTTAAAGATTTCCTTCTTTATCTCTATGAAAATCCGTGACCCCACAACAAAGGTCCAATTTCCACACAAGGGCCATCATTTGAAGTATTTCGGTAGAGGTCTACTAGATGATGCTACACGCCAAATATGAAAGCTGTAGCCCTGAGGATTTAGGAGAAGAAGATTTTAAAAGATTTCCTTCTTAATCTCTATGTGAAATCCGAGACCCCACAACATAGGGCCAATTTCCACACCAGGGCCATAATTTGAAGTATTTTGGTACAGGGTCACTAGATGATGCTACATGCCATATATGAAAGCTCTAGCCATCACGGTTTTGGACAAGAAGATTTTAAAAGTTTTTCTTTCAGTTGCCATGGCAACCAGAGTTCTTCATGGAATTCAAGTCTTTGAAGTATTCTGAAAGTGCATCACCTAAGGATCATTTCTGTGAAGTTTCATTGAAATCTGTTCGCCAGTTTCAGAGGAGAAGATTTTTTAAGTAATTGTTCACGGACGGACGGATGGACGGACGGACATACAGACGGACGGACGGACGCCGGACGGTGATCGATCACAAAAGCTCACCCTGAGCACTACGTGCTCAGGTGAGCTAAAAACGGTGTATATTTTCAAAAATACTATTCGGTTATTGGTCTAATCGTAATAAGTGTGGTCTAAGAGAAATACTCGTTTAAACTCCTTTACGCTCGTATATATTTCCCGTTCACAAAGGCACTCGTTTTCTTTCATATCGTACGGCAGTCGTTTTCTGTCCTATATACGTAAAGACTTACAAAGTTAGGTTAGCCTCTCAAACATTGCAAGTCTCCCTACGCCTGTGGAACCATTAGATAAGAAGCATTATGTGCGTGCCACAGTCACATAGTCAGACGTTCACCGAGAGGGGGCTTTGTTGTCTGTAAGTAGTATTTCTCTTCGTTTTCATACCCAGAAATACAGGATTTTACAAAATCCTCAAACACTGCAAGTCTTCCCACGCCTGTAGAACCATTAGATAAGAAGCATGGTGTGCGTGCCACAGTCACATAGTCAGAAGTTCACCTAGAGTGATAACTGTTGTCTGTGAGTAGTATTTCTGTTCGTTCTTATATTTAAATACAGGTTTTTACAAAATGTCTTTCAGAGGAAAAAAAGAATTTTTCATTGGACTCACACATATTTTTTTTTTTTTTTTTTTTTTTTTTTTTCATAAACCGCATGACATTGGTAATTTTTGTCATAAAATCTGTCCCCAGTTTCGATGTCTCTGTCCAGAACATTTGTACAGCAATTAAGTAGAAACTTTTGACAGGCGAAATGTAATTTTTAGTCAATGTTTGTCAGTTACTACCTCAATTTTGATGTCGCTGTACTTCAACTTTGTACAGAACTACAGATATTAAAAAGAAGCTGAGGAGCGGCAAGATATAATCCTGAGGAGCGGCAAGATATAATCCTGAGGAGCGGCAAGATATAAGCCTGTCTTTAAGCGAGAATACTTTACCAAACGACAAAAATTTAGACTTGTTCCATACTGAAAGCAATGGTAGAAGACATTATTTGATGTGGCTAAAAGATTGAAAATCGTCTTTGATAAAGAAGAAAACATTGTTGGAAAAGGAGAAAATGATGGATACTAGCATTTCTCCTTTTCCCAAAGTGTTTCAAAAGCCTTTTACCTCAGAGTCGTTAAAACTCTATGCTGTGTTGTTTTGGCTAAACCAACGCGGTTGAATTCGTCCATATATCATATTCTGGTATTTCGTCACCAATACCATCCTCGATATCCTTTCAACGTCTGTATATAACTGAATTAACCTTTATTCTAAGGATAACTTTTAGACTCTTCCGAACTGAAAGAATCTGGCGACAACAAATCCGAAACTGGTACAAATGAGCTGATCAATTCTAATAGCCTCGAATAGCTAGTATGGAAACCGCAGAACTTGCTTGTTATATTCAGTCGAATTTTCCATTTTGCGTCATGTTTTCGAAAGGCCTCCTTTGAAGACATGTTAAATGCCGGATTTTTGTGTGTGTGCGTGTGTGTGTTTAACGCCATTTCCAACATTTTTCAAGGTATATTGCGACCAGTGCATCTATCCATGCGTTTATAGAGTTTTCGCTATTAGTACTGTGCACAACATTCTTTCCAAGCTAATTTTTGCTCTCCCATATAAAGATTGTCGGAGAGAAAAAGAAAACATTATTGAAACGATGATCCGCGGAGAGGAAGGAATGCATCAGTAGATTATAAAATGGGGGTACCGAAACAAATCACCATATCACCACCACAGAAATCCCACCCCCACCAAAATCCCACCATCAAAAATCACCATCCCATCCTTAACAAATAACCATAATATAGTATAATTTTTATATTCGATCGATCTGTGCCAAAAATGCGTGACATTTCAAAAAAAAAAAAAAAAAAAAACTCTATAATTATAAAACCCACAAATTTTAAAACCACAAAAAAGGTTTTAAAATGTTTACATTTAATTCACAGTTTTATAGTGAAACCAGGCTAGGGTGTCTATCAAATTTTCTAATATATACCTTTTATCATCATCAGAACACAACGCTTTTTTGTTTATCTCCTCCGGATATATTTCATGCCCTCGACTTCTCAATACATACATATTTCTATACTAGTCTTTTCCTGTAAGCAAACATTCTTTATAATTGTCAAAATTTATTTCATTTTTAATTACTGACTTTTTAATACCTTTGCATCTTTTGTCTTCCTTTCCATCTATAGTTTTATAAGCATACATTTTTGCTCTTAAACCAGCAAAATCAGTCATAATTTTACCACCCAACTCGTCTTTAAACATACCAATTACTTTTTTGTTGTAGCCATTTGGAATACCAGATGGGTGATCGGAAGGGTAGTTACTTGTATCAAACATTGTGGGAATGTCTGGGGTAATATCTTTGTAAAGGTCTTCCGTTTCTATTTCAAGTATAAAACTATCTGTATCCGTATAACATAATCTAACTTTTTCTCCATATTTTGCTTTAAAGTAATTATAATAAGTGTCGTACATATGTGTTTTACTAATATCTAAAATACTCATTCCTAAGTAAACAGGTTTGTTATATTTTTTTTTTTTTTTTTTTTTTTTTTTTTTTTTTTTATTTTTCATATGTACAGCTACTAATTTTTCATCAAATGTTGTTGTATGATTATAGTTTGGTTTTGCTACTAGTTTTTTATAACGGTTTTCATCAGAAACTAATTCTATGTCTACTCTGTTTCTCAAGTTTTCCATTGTTTTACCAAAAACAGAATTATTCACCAACTTAAAAAAATCTTTTTCAAAATCATTTTTAGCCTCTGTTCTTAGTCTAATATTTAGTTCAATATATGGTTTTAACCAAGCACTTTCTTCAAATTTAATTCCCCTGTGAATGTTTTTTAGTTTTAAACCTAAATCAAGATATTTTTTTAAAGTTTTATAATGTACAACATAATTTTTTTTTATCTCTTAGATTAGGTACTAATTTTTCTACCTTTTCTATTTTTAAACGTTCTGGTGCTAAAGGAAAGTCATTATGTAAATCGTGGAACCCTTGAGGGTATTCTAAATCTACCCCTAAAATACAGAAAATACTTTTTCCAGTTTTTTAATTCTTTTTCATTCATCCATGTAAAGTTATGAGTAGGAAGAGGTTGACTCATTGCCCAAGGGGAAAGACTGTTTGCATCTATATATAATAAATACTTTGAAGGTTTACTTGAATAAGACATTTTTTCCATATATATATTATTAGCTTTTGCATACCTTTTTGTACACATGCTAACTCCACCTCTTATACCCTGCTCTACCATTAAAAGCATGTCAGGGTCTGATAAAAGTTCTAGTGTTACACCTGTTATTTTTAATGCTGCATCCCAAGCTAAACCTGGAGCAGTATAATACCAACTAGGATCTAAGTCATAGTTTTTACAACAAACATCTCTAAAGTTTTCAAAAACATCGACCAAAAGCAATACATCTATTTTTTTGTAAAGTTTCGACTAATCTTCTAACGTTTTCATACCAAAAGTTTTCCAGACCTTTTGTGCTTGAGCATAGTCTTCATCACTAATATGTTCCTTGTTTAAACTGGAGTAAAATGCTTCTTTAGGCGGTAACTGAGTTTCTTCAAGTTTTTATAGAGAATCTAAGTATTCATAAGGAAAAACTCCTTTTCTCCTAACTAGTGGTATCTGCTCTTTTGTAAAAAATCTTGATAAAATTTTTAACTGGTTTTCATTCAAGTTACTTGAAAGACTATCTAAGCTTGAGCTCATAAACTTAAAACTATCAAGAAATCTAATTTTATGACTTGTATTTTCTCCAACCCAAATGTTTTTACTAAAACTAATATATTTCTGCTCATTATTTGGAATACAATCAATCTTTCCAGCAGATTTACCAAGATATTTAATAAAAAGATGAGCATCATATCCACTAAGATTATGAAAGTACACAGTTGTAAAGTTAGGGTTTTTAGCCTTTAGGTTACATTCATTGTGCGCTGCTCCTCTACATTTACCTGTAAAATGACAATGATCTCTTACTTTGTAATTAGCATGAGTAAATTCTTCATCACAAATCCAACAATGTGTTTGTCTTTTTTTTTTTTTTTTTTTCTTCCTCTTCTGTCATTTTAATAGGCAAAGGATTTTGGTAGTACCTTTGGTGAATATCTCTTATATCTCTTTTTAACCAGTTTATAAAAACTTCTTCAGCATCTTCTCCAGTATAGTTTCTTTCTATAGGAGCACACACATCATCATCAAAACATTTTATAAGGTAGTAAAAGCTACAAGGTATGTGCTTTTGACGTTGTATAGTGTAACTATTTTCTGGGTTTGGCTGGCATGTGTGTATAGGTTCTAAAATACTTTCAAAATCAGAGTATACAGCAAAGGGGACACGGAGTTTTCTAGCATGGTTTTCAAAATTTAGCATTGTACCTCTTTCTGGCATTTCTAAAAAAATAGGCTCGTGATTGTTACAGTATTGTTTATGATTTTCTAAAAGTTCTTTACTACCAAAATGATTCATACATTTCTTACAAAATTCTATATCCCCATTATGACTATTTGTTACTTGTTTTCTCATTAAACCTTTAAAGTTTTTTATGAGAGCATAGTGCATATTTTCTTTATTTTTAATAAAAAGCAGGTCAACATGATTACTTTTTTCATCTTTTGTAATCCTAAGAGGGTAAATATATTTTTTTATTTTGTCATAACCATAAACATTTACACTAATTTCTGGATTTTGTTTCTCAAACTTATCTATATCTTTAAACGAAATAGGAGACTTTATTCCTTCTATGTTTATAGTATTTTCCCTTGCTTGCAAAGCCCTGTCAACTCTTTCTGCGTTTTTGTCTTTAGGATTTAATTTTCTTAAAACACACCATCAAAAACATTTATTATCTACATTTTTCATATTAATAACTTCTTTTTTATTTTTAATCCAATCTGGCAAAGGTAAGTAACCTTCAGCACGTAAAGGATTATAAACAGCTGTGTTTAGTTCTAACTGTACTATACTTGAAAAAGTAAAACCACTACCTTCTTTTTGGAACTTAGCTAACTTTTCTAAAATTTCATCTATCATATATTGTAATAATTCATCTACTCCTTCCTCATTTAAGTTTACTAATTGCCTAGAGTGAAAAGCAAATTCATTTTCTGAGTTAGGGTCTGTTGGTAAATACAATCTACACTTAAGTACTAACTTTACCTTTGTTTGTAGGTTTCTTCGAAGAGTGTTTTGGAGAACATCCCTCGTTTCTGTAAAAAACTCAGGGGGGTGTATAACCTTCTTTACCCTCTATAACATGTTGAGTAGTATACTCTCTAAATGCGGATTGAGCAACTCTAATCTCAAACGGTTGCCTGGGGGGGGGGTAATTTTCTCTAACATGTTCAACAATTTCATCCAACACTTGTGGTATCTGTGTCATCTCCACATTACCGGTTAGCCAATTACTAAAATCAATTATTCTTCTTTGTATGGGTTCTGGAACAACTGTTGACGCTAGTCGTCTTGCTCCAGAGTAAACATTAGACGCAGCTTGTCTAGCTACATTACCAATATTACGTATAAAATTCATTTTTTTAAATGGCAAAAAAAAAATAAAAAAAAGAAAAAAAAAATCTTAAGCTACTTTATTTTTCAAAAATTTTATTATGATTATATCATTATAAAATTACTGGACGCTAATCCTATATTTATTTTTCCATACTCTTCCATTCCAGTTTGAAATCGTTTGAGGACAATGTTTTATAAATTTACCTGCCTTGTAAATTGATGGAAAATTTTTTATTTCCCCAGTTCCAACATCCTCTAAACTAACTTTTCTAGAATTTTTCATAATAGTTTTTAATCTGTCAAACCTAGGATCTTTTTTCTTTTCTGATTTAGGTGGCTCTTCAGGTGACAAACCATGTTCTTTTACCAACTCAACTAACTGTTTTTTATCCCAGTAAGAGTAAAATTTTATTTTATTTTCTTTAAGATTTTTTTTTTAAATCTGAAATCGTTATCATTTTTTATAGAAAAGAAGAATCTTAATACACTACACTCATTTTATTTCCATCAGACTGGAAGTTTATTAACCTATCACTAATAATAACAGCATATGCCTCTGTGCCCGCGGGCACATTTGCGTTAAAATTTGCCTTAATTCGTATATCAGTAACAGAATATTTTAACCTTTCACTCTGCTTGGAAACATCAAACAAAAACAAAGGATAAAGGGTTTTGTACTCTGAGGGGGTAAAGTTAGGATTTGATACCAAATCATCCATGTTATAAAACTTAGATCTAAATAAAGCACCGTCACCATACGCTCTACTAAATTGCTGTCTAGCGAATGAATCAACCGCGGGATATCTAGTGGAATTTAACATAACATAAATATTGTTAACATCTACGTTGTCGAATATGGATGGATTTTGCTCTTGGTTACTACTTTTATCAGTCTGAAAGCCAACAATGATAAAACCTCGGGAGATGATTTAACGGAAAGTCTCCAAGTAAATGTTGTTGACTGAGGAACTGAAATAGAGTCGCATTGTAGCATTCTATATCCAACTGGAATTTTTTTCTTTTTTAAGGATAAATTTATGAAGTTCCATCTTCTTCATATCCGCGGGCATAAACCAAGATAATTTATCCAACGTAATTTTACCAGCATCAACACCATTAGCTCTAAAGATCGCATCTTCATCATTATTTCTTGTCAAGGCGAGAGTTTGCTTCATTCCATACAAGACTTTATCATAGTCTTCACAAAAACCAAATATATGTTTTAATGGAACTCTGAAGCTAAATGTTCCCTTTGGATCGGAATTATTAATGATGTATAATTTTCTTACATTCCAACCTACGTTTTGGGCTACTGCTGTGGGCAATGTATCCTTATACCACAATTGGTTTAACCCCTGTGATTTAGAAAAATCATCCGGATATTTTAACAATCCAAGCATTGTAGTAGCCTGACCAGGATGTGTTATGGATTCAATCTCCTGGCCGGAAATTTGATACCTAGTATTTTTAAAAAGATGCGTGAGGGCGTTGTTTGTTAGAGAAACATTGTCAGGATTTGCGTAAGCTGTTCCATTAGCCTTTGTTAGGCGGCCTTCTATAAGTAAATAGCTTTCACTAGGATGTGTAAAAAGATCTTGGGTTTAAATGATAATCGTGATATCTCCTCCTGAGTTGTTGAGATTGGTACCTGTAATTGGTTCATACTCAAAGTGTTCATACTCATCAATACTGTCATCTTTAAAAATTGGTTCTTTAATGTCTAAAATGCTCATTTTTATTATTATTATTATAATAATTTAAATTATATTACTTTAATACCAGACCCATTGTTTAATTTTTTAACTAAGTCTTGAATAGCGATTGCACTTCCATCTATTAAGGTGTTAATGTTTTGTTCTGTAGGTGTACTTTGCGCCGTAGGTGTAGCAGTATGTTTTTGTAAAATTTTTCGTGATTTTGGTGTCAAAGCTTTTTCAACTAACCTCTATCCTGCGTCTACAGCAGCACTCTTTCCAGCCTCTAAAGCTTTTTTCGCCCCTTCCTTAGCAACACTCTTTCCCTCATCAAAGGCAGAAGACGCAATTTGTTTAGCTGCGCTACTAGTAAAAAGTTTTGTAAAAAAGTTAGCGATGCTGCCAAAGATTCCGGCACCTTCGTATGAATACTTTCTTTTAAATCCTCGCTTTCCAGGCGCAATCATTTTTTATAGTATAGACATTAAATTTTTATAAATGTTTGAATTTATGACACCTTGCCTGTTTAATTCATCACATATGCTAACAAACTCGTTTCTCACACCTGTGTTGCCTGCTGCTTTACTTGCCATCAATAAGTCTAGTCTTTCTATTAATTCGTTAGGGTCACACGGAATAACAACCCCACTTCCTTCATATTTTTTCCTATTCAACCAAATAGGCCTAAGTATTTTAGAACACTTTTCCCCTCTAGCACTTTTAGGATATTTACTATCCGGATCGTTATTACGATAAAGAGCGTTGGTTTTTATCATTAATTCACTATAATTCTCATAATCATCAACTGTATAAATGTTTTCATTTGGTTCTTTAGCAACAATTAACTCCCATAGACCAGGTGTTCCCTCAAATATATCACCAGCAACCATTATATCATCATCATCAAGTATGGCTATTTTGCTACCAATATAAAATTTACCATTTTTATCATATAATCCATATGTTCTATCAACATTAGTTTTACCAACAAATTTTGTTAAATACTCCTTTGCGACTGGTCCAATAAAATGCTTTTCTTCATCTTTCCAACATTCCTTTTCCCCCATAGTTTCCATCTGTCCTTCAGAGGAATAAGCTTGTATTGACGGGAAAATTGGTAAGTTAATAGCTTGCGGTAAGTTTTCTATACCTTCTGTAATGGGTTTAAGTTCTTCTATAACCTCCTTTGCTGTAGTTTTTTGTGTTTCTGTAATAGGTTTGAAAAACTTTGACAGACCAGTTTGCAATTCTTGCTCGCCTGTTTTCTCTGCTAGTAGACTATCGCGGATATTCGTTTTTGTCTCAAGATATTCTTTTACAATTAAGTCCCTTTTTGTAGGATCAGTGATTTTTTAAAAATGACATTTTTTATTACAAACATAATTTTTTATCACAGTTTTTATCGCAGTTTTTATCACAGTTTTCAACATAGTTTTCAACATAGTTTTTAACATAGTTTTTTAGCATAAGTAGTTACCTGGGGTTAATTATAGTATAAAGTTTTAACCATCACATTTGTTATTGCTAATCTCACATGAAAAACTACATTGCCAACTTGGACATTTAATACTCTAAGGGACCCCCATGATTCTTTTCAACCAACTTCCGAAAGGACTCACGCGCTTCTTGCCTCCCTTTCTCAATCAATGATTCCTCATTATCAGCTGTTATGTTCTTCTTTATCTTTGTTCTTATCTCACTTTTCATAGTCTTATACTTCTCCAACTCTTCCTTAATCATCTTAAACTCGTCATCTGATATATGATTATCAATCAAAGCTTTTGATATATGAGTAGATATCGTATCCAACTTAGCATCAGCTATCATCTTAATCTTTAGATGTTTCTCAGCTTTACTGGTTGTTACTCTTACACTATACTTACCT
Organism: Tridacna gigas; assembly: GCA_945859785.2. Lineage (NCBI taxonomy): Eukaryota > Metazoa > Mollusca > Bivalvia > Cardiida > Cardiidae > Tridacna > Tridacna gigas. The sequence continues at coordinate 56,885,993 of OX244038.2, forward strand.
ATAATACTCAGTAAACCAGTAGCCAATGCTGCTGATTCCATCACAATGACAGCTGGTATAGCTACAATTGTTGATAACAGTCCTATTTCACGTATAGAAAGGAGAACCCGCACTGCATCATCATAAGTTTATGAGAATGATGGCCATAAATAATTGAGCCGCCGCTCTGGCAAAAGGTGTTTAATGCATCTCAGTGATTTATTCTTTCAGTTATGGATACATAAAATCCATTTTGTCTAACAATTGACTAAGTCATAAAGTAGACTGGTACCTTGACACGCAGAAAATTGATCAATAGCGAAAGTTTTCGACCCAGGTCAGACTGCGTAGGCTGACCTAGGTCGATACTTTTTGCAGATAAATTGAGCTCCCTTTTCACAGTGTATGGCTCATTTATATACTGGACATTCACGTTCAAATAACATTGGCCCTGAAATTGTTCATTCTTGGCCAAATACCTACATCTAGAGCCCATTTTAAGACGCACCTAACAGAAACTTTACGATGCTGTATGAACGTCAACAAGTAGCTGAATGCAGTATGGTATATAAGGAATTGTTAAACAATAATGTTCCTATATTTACGCATATATTGGTAAATGGAATTTGGGCACATTTTTTTTCGTTCCCAGGTGAAGATCTTAAAATGATGTATACCAAACCTTCTGAACAAACGAAATGTGTATCTTTACATTATATAGGAACTTTTTGTTTCAACAAAAATATATGTTAAACGGGACTAAGACAGCACCTGTTAAATTTTCGGATGATATTTGATGGGTACTCGTTGATAGATGCATAATAGGCCATAGCCAGATTGATATCCAGAATACTTTTTGCAGATGCATTAAGCCCCTTTTTCACAGTGTATGGCTCTTTTATATACTGGACATTCACGTTCAAATAACATTGGCCCTGAAATTGTTCATTCTTGGCCAAATACCAACATCTAGAGCCGATTTTAAGACACACTTAACAGAAAATTTACGATGCTGTATGAACGTCAACAAGTAGCTGAATACAGCATGGTATATAAGGAATTGTCAAACAATAATGTTCCCATATTTACGCATAAATAGGTAAATGGAATTTGGGCACATTTTCGTTCCCAGGTGAAGATCTTAAAATAATGTATACCACAACTTCTGAACGAATGAAATGTCTGTCTTTACATTATATAGGAACTTTTTGTTTCGACAAAAATATATGTTAAACAGGACAAAGCTAGCACTTGTTAAATTTACGGTTGATATTTGGTGGCTACTCGTTGATAGATGCATAATAGGTCATAGCCAGATTGATATCCAGAATGCCTGGAACAAGAGACTTTTGTCATCAAAGAAGCCTCTAAGAACAACGCTTTTCATGTATGAGTAACCTCATCTCTTAGCTTAATAAATAGCTCTGTTGTCTGCAATTACTTTAATGTTTCATAACATAAAGACTATAGAAGGAACTAAACTTTCCATGGAATTTTGTTTATTTATTGCGTTACGTGCTTTTCACGCAAAAGAAAAATGTTTCTAAATCTAAAGGGCGACAACGAAGAAAACTTAGTCGGTCCTAGTAGGATAGATCTGACATATAAACAACCTGGTCATAGTTGTACAGAATATACTAATGAACCCACACTTTTCCTCTTTTTTTCTATGGTTCCATATATCGTAAAGTCCTTATATATCTATGGTCCCATATTTCTCAAAGTTCCTATACACCTATGGTCCCATATGTCCCTGTGTTCCTATATATCTATGGAATTTTATGTTTGTTAATTGCTTTACGTACATTTCAGGCAAAAGAAAAAATGTTATCAAATCTAAACGGCGACAATGGAGAAAATTTAGTCGGTCATAGTAGGATAAAGCTGACATGTTAACAACCTGGTCATGGATGTTCAGTACCCAAAGCCTTAAAAGCAACCATTTTTACGCTTTTGCACCGGTTTCGGTGAATTTCATAATGATAATAATGGTAGAAACCAAGTGAAAAAGTTATTGCTCGTACGAGCACTGGTTTCTTTTTTTCGCAATGTTTTCATAAGCTTACTACTATGTTTTCTTTTCAACTCTCTTTAACATTTTGACACAGCCTATTTTGCGATTTCGATTCATTTCTCTTACAATTTCGCTTCGGTGCACAACTTACATTCCTCAGTTTTAGCACTATAATGTCCTTGGACAAGGATTTTATGTGGCTTTGCACTAACAGTTATCCAGGAGCACTAAGTGAACGGTCGCCTTGAGTACTGTTAAATTCGACGTTGAGTTAACCCTGTGTAATAAACGATAATTTGCCCAACATTGGGGTGTCGGTAAATTGCACAATACTAAAACAAGTGCCTTTACGTTATCGAAAGATTATCTATTCTGTCACCTTCTTTAATTCACTCTCTTGCACTACGGATCATTCCCATTCACCTCTGTAATTGGCTCAGAAAGTAGACCGTCACCATATGGTATTTTCGTCACATGACCATAACTGATTTTTGTTTAAAATTGGCGTAAGATTCTGATCAGTAAAGAAGCTTGAAAAAATAGTTCCATTGTATATAGGTAAATTCAACTGTTTGAATGCATTTCTAATGTATCCGAAATCATGTTTTCTTTGTCCACTTTATGAAACAGTTTAACAGTAATAAAACACGTTTTCCTCGGTTTGACAAGATTCTTGTCATTTAGCCCATTGCAGATGTGTATGGTGAGATTAACGAACGACAAGTCTGCATGGAGATTGTCTTTAATTATGACCCGATAACAGGTTGCCGTATTTTTTTTTTTTTTTTTCTTTTTTTTTTTCATCCGTCAGTTGGTCAAGTGACCACGTGTGCTCCTGCTAACTGGGACTTTTTTCAACTAAGCGTCTTACTGCCGAAATAAATGAATTAGATCTAAACGCTAGCGAATATTTTTGCTCGTTTAATGGTCTGTCTTGTTGAAACGCGTTGTCTTCTTCGCCATAATATTTTCTGTGCATATACGTCACGTTTAATATTATGACGTAGCCATTACCATTCATGACGCCATTATTGCAGCTGCATATTCAGATGGCTTGACACGGTTCTTCTTTTTTTAAAAAAAAATTGTTTTAGATCTAGAACTCATAAGAAAGACGTCAATAGAGTCTACGTGCCTCATTTCGAGCGACAAGTTCATTTCAGTCGGATTTTAGATTATAACTGAAAATAAGGATAAATGAGATAGATGGTGTCTTGGATTGGGAAAGTCTATCAGGCTCGACTCCGGAAATTTATTAAAGGTACGGTCTTTATCAATGTTTTTATTATTGTTTTGTTTCTTTGTTTTGTTTCGTTACAGTGAGTGAAAGGATAGTAGTATAAACAGTTGGTGTCTTGCATGGGTTAAGTTTATCGGGCTCGGCTTCGAAATTTATCCGGTTCGCCTTCGGCACACCAGATAAATTCCTCCGCCTTGCCCAATAAACGTACCCATCCAAGACACCAACCATCTATTCTCTATTTATACGTCTCATCCTTATTATACAGGAAATGATTTAAAAAAATGTGGAATATACTTCTTAAACAAAAATTATCAATAGTTATCACAAGAATTGTTCCATATATCTCAAAGTTCCTATATATCTATGGTCCCATATATCTGAAAGAGCCCAAATACCTATGGTCCAATATATCTAAAAGTTCATATATATTTATGGTCCTATGTCCCATTGTTTTTATTCACTAATGAACTTAAACTGTTCCTATATATCTATGGTCCCAAACACTCATATCTCAAACTTCATATATATCAACGGTCCCATATACATATAAGTTTCTAAATACCTATGGTCCCGTATGTCTCAGTGTTCCTATATAGCTATGATCCCATACATTTAAGGTTTCTATATGTCTATAGTCCCATACGTCTCAATGATCCTATATACATATGGTCCTGTATTTCTCAATGCTGAAATTTTCCTAGTTATCTATGATCCCATTTGCCCCAACGTTTATATATACTAATGAACCCACACTATTCCTATATACCTATGGTCTCATACATCTTAAAGTTCCTATATATCTATGGTCCCATATATCTCAAAGTTCCTATTTTTCACATACCATTGGAAATGTTGTTTCGCTCCTTTCACACGATGCGAGCAGCTGAAGACGAGTGACGAGGAAAAGGTTTGTGTACATTTCTTATTGTTACTGTTTGCTGTATGCACAGTTTCTTGTATACCGTATAACGAGACTATTCGCAGTGTAAGAGATCATTGTCTATATAGAAATCCTTCTACAGAAATAAGAAATCAAAAATAAAAATAAGTAATTAATTCTAAATAAGTTATAAATCATAAGTAATAAGTAATAACTGTCCCAGCAGACTTCCATAATTTAACGCAGGCCTTCAAATGTTTCAAGTAAGGAAAGGAGAAGGCGCACTGCATTAACATGTTTATGAGAATGATGGCCATATACAATTGAACCGCGCTCCGGCAAAAGGGGCTTAATGCATCTTACTGATTTATTCTTTCAATTATGGATCCATAAAATCCATTTTGTCTAACAAGCGACTGAGCCATAAAGTAGACTGGTACTTTGACATGCAGAAAATTGATCAATAGCAAAGATTTTCGACGTTCCGCGCAGGCTGACCTAGGTCGATACTTTTTGCAGATAAATTGAGCCCCCTTTTCACAGTGTATGGCTCTTTTATATACTGGACATTCACGTTCAAATAACATTGGTCCTGAAATTGTTCATTCTTGGCCAAATACCTACATCTAGAGCCCATTTTAAGACGCACTCTTAAAAGAGACTGTACGATGCTGTATGAACGTCAACAAGTAGCTGAATACAATATGGTATATAAGGAATTGTTAAACAATAATGTTCCCATATTTATGCATACATTGGTAAATGGAATTTGGGTACATTTTCGTTTTCACAGGTGAAGATCTTAAAATAATTTATACCACAACCTCTGAACAAATGAAATGTGTATCTTTACATTATATAGGAACTTTTTGTTTCAACAAAAATATATGTTAAACAGGACTAAGCCAGCACTTGTTAGATTTACGAATGATATTTGGTGGGTACTCGTTGATAGATCCATAGTAGGTCATAGCCAGATTGATATCCAGAATGCCTGTAACAAGAGACTTTTATCATTAAAGAAGTTTTTAAGAAAAACGCTTTTCAAGTACGAGTAACCAGCATCTCATAGCCTAATATATTGCTCTTTTGTCTTTAATTACTTTTACATTTCATGTCATAAAGACTGTAGAAAAAACTAAACTTTCCATTGAATTTGGTTTGTTAATTGCTTTACATACTTTTCACGCAAAAGGATTTTTTTTTTTTTTTTTTAAATCAAAAGGGCAACAAAAAAGAAAACTTAGTCGGTCCTAGTAAAATAAATCTGACATATAAACAACCTGGTCATAGTTGTACAGTACTTGACCAGCCCGCATAGCTCAGTTGGTAGAGCGCAGGACTTATGATCATGAGAGATTTTGGGTTCGATTCCCACGCCTGGCAACCTAAAATTACTAATAGTCTTTCGGGTGAGACGTTAAACCGAGTTCCCGTGTGTCGGTGCTATACACCGAACACGTTAAAGAACCAGGCGAAACTTAGGATGGGTTTCGTCCTGTATCTGCACTATCCCCCGTAACAATACTTATAGCCTTTAGGGGGCGTCGCCCACATGGGAAACCGGTGGCGACGATAAATAAACGCAAATTCAATGAATTGCACAGTACCCCAACTTGTACTAACAGTTACCCAGGAGCACTGATAAGTGAACGGTTGCCTTGAGTACTGTTAAATTCGACGTTAAACCCCGTGTAATAAACGATAAATATCCAACATGGGGGTGTCGGTAAATTGGACAATACTAAAACAAATGCCTTTGCATTATCGATAGATTATTTACACGTCCCATCCCTATTTTACAAGAGATGATGAAGAAAAAATTGTTCGTGGATATGCTTCTTAAACAAAAATTATCAATAGTTATCACAAGAATTGTTCCATATATCTCAAAGTTCCTATATATCTATGGTCCCATATATCTCAAAGAGCCCAAATACCTATGGTCCAATATATCTAAAAGTTCATATATATTTATGGTCCCATGTCCCATTGTTGTTATTCACTGATGAACCTAAACTGTTCCTATATATCTATGGTCCCATATATCTCAAAGTGCCCAAATACCTATGATCCAATATATCTAAAAGTTCACATATATTTATGGTCCTATGTCCCATTCTTTCTATCTACTAATATATACTCAGAAAGCCTGGTATTAGGGAACTTTGTCAAAAATGTGGCTTCTGGGAACTACTCTTTCCAGGGAATATATAGTTCTTTTTCTACAATTATTTTATGTTCCCTGTTATGTAGACTATAAATATAGAAAGACATAAATTTCCTGAAATTTCAATATGAGAACAAATATGTAAACATATGCACTGCTTGATATACGAGGACATTGTCGGACTTATATACTCCTAAATACCTATGGTCCCATATGTCTCAGTGTTCCTATATATCTATGACAAACGTTTATATTTGTTAATTGCTTAACGTACTTTTCAGGTAAAAGAAAAATGTTTTTAAATCTTAACGGCGACAATGGAGAAAACTTAGTCGATCTTAGTACGATACATCTGATGTACAAACAACCTGGTCATGGTTATACAGTATATGGTAATGAACCTACACTATTCCTATATACCTATGGTCCCATACATCTTAAAGTCCCTATATATTTATGGTCCCATATATCTCAGAATTCCTATTTTTCACTTACTATTTGAAATGTTGTTACACTCCTTTCACACGATGCGAGCAGCTGAAGATGAGTGTCGAGGAAAATGTTTGTATACATTTCTGATTGTTACTGTTTACTGTATGCACATTTTCTTGTATACTGTATAACGAGACTATTCGCAGTGTAAGAGATCATGTTACTGTTTACTGTATGCACATTTTCTTGTATACTGTATAACGAGGCTATTCGCAGTGTAAGAAATCTGTTACTGTTTACTGTATGCACTTTTTCTTGTATACTGTATAACGAGACTATTCGCAGTGTAAGAGATCATGTTACTGTTTACTGTATGCACATTCTATCGTACAATGTGGCACGAGAGTATTTGCAGTGTAAACGATCAATGTCTAGAAAGAAGGCCTTCAATAAAGATAAGAAATCAGTTACAAATAATGAATTATGAATAAGTTATAAATCATAAGTAATAAGTGATAGCTGTCCCTGTATGACTTTCATAATTAAATGTAGGCCTTTTAGGGTTTCACGTATAGAAAGGAAAACCCGCACTGCATCATCATAAGTTTATGAGAATGATGGCCATAAATAATTGAGCCGCCGCTCTGGCAAAAGGTGTTTAATGCATCTCAGTGATTTATTCTTTCAGTTATGGATACATAAAATCCATTTTGTCTAACAATTGACTAAGTCATAAAGTAGACTGGTACCTTGACACGCAGAAAATTGATCAATAGCGAAAGTTTTCGACCCAGGTCAGACTGCGTAGGCTGACCTAGGTCGATACTTTTTGCAGATAAATTGAGCTCCCTTTTCACAGTGTATGGCTCATTTATATACTGGACATTCACGTTCAAATAACATTGGCCCTGAAATTGTTCATTCTTGGCCAAATACCTACATCTAGAGCCCATTTTAAGACGCACCTAACAGAAACTTTACGATGCTGTATGAACGTCAACAAGTAGCTGAATGCAGTATGGTATATAAGGAATTGTTAAACAATAATGTTCCTATATTTACGCATATATTGGTAAATGGAATTTGGGCACATTTTTTTTCGTTCCCAGGTGAAGATCTTAAAATGATGTATACCAAACCTTCTGAACAAACGAAATGTGTATCTTTACATTATATAGGAACTTTTTGTTTCAACAAAAATATATGTTAAACGGGACTAAGACAGCACCTGTTAAATTTTCGGATGATATTTGATGGGTACTCGTTGATAGATGCATAATAGGCCATAGCCAGATTGATATCCAGAATACTTTTTGCAGATGCATTAAGCCCCTTTTTCACAGTGTATGGCTCTTTTATATACTGGACATTCACGTTCAAATAACATTGGCCCTGAAATTGTTCATTCTTGGCCAAATACCAACATCTAGAGCCGATTTTAAGACACACTTAACAGAAAATTTACGATGCTGTATGAACGTCAACAAGTAGCTGAATACAGCATGGTATATAAGGAATTGTCAAACAATAATGTTCCCATATTTACGCATAAATAGGTAAATGGAATTTGGGCACATTTTCGTTCCCAGGTGAAGATCTTAAAATAATGTATACCACAACTTCTGAACGAATGAAATGTCTGTCTTTACATTATATAGGAACTTTTTGTTTCGACAAAAATATATGTTAAACAGGACAAAGCTAGCACTTGTTAAATTTACGGTTGATATTTGGTGGCTACTCGTTGATAGATGCATAATAGGTCATAGCCAGATTGATATCCAGAATGCCTGGAACAAGAGACTTTTGTCATCAAAGAAGCCTCTAAGAACAACGCTTTTCATGTATGAGTAACCTCATCTCTTAGCTTAATAAATAGCTCTGTTGTCTGCAATTACTTTAATGTTTCATAACATAAAGACTATAGAAGGAACTAAACTTTCCATGGAATTTTGTTTATTTATTGCGTTACGTGCTTTTCACGCAAAAGAAAAATGTTTCTAAATCTAAAGGGCGACAACGAAGAAAACTTAGTCGGTCCTAGTAGGATAGATCTGACATATAAACAACCTGGTCATAGTTGTACAGAATATACTAATGAACCCACACTTTTCCTCTTTTTTTCTATGGTTCCATATATCGTAAAGTCCTTATATATCTATGGTCCCATATTTCTCAAAGTTCCTATACACCTATGGTCCCATATGTCCCTGTGTTCCTATATATCTATGGAATTTTATGTTTGTTAATTGCTTTACGTACATTTCAGGCAAAAGAAAAAATGTTATCAAATCTAAACGGCGACAATAGAGAAAATTTAGTCGGTCATAGTAGGATAAAGCTGACATGTTAACAACCTGGTCATGGATGTTCAGTACCCAAAGCCTTAAAAGCAACCATTTTTACGCTTTTGCACCGGTTTCGGTGAATTTCATAATGATAATAATGGTAGAAACCAAGTGAAAAAGTTATTGCTCGTACGAGCACTGGTTTCTTTTTTTCGCAATGTTTTCATAAGCTTACTACTATGTTTTCTTTTCAACTCTCTTTAACATTTTGACACAGCCTATTTTGCGATTTCGATTCATTTCTCTTACAATTTCGCTTCGGTGCACAACTTACATTCCTCAGTTTTAGCACTATAATGTCCTTGGACAAGGATTTTATGTGGCTTTGCACTAACAGTTATCCAGGAGCACTAAGTGAACGGTCGCCTTGAGTACTGTTAAATTCGACGTTGAGTTAACCCTGTGTAATAAACGATAATTTGCCCAACATTGGGGTGTCGGTAAATTGCACAATACTAAAACAAGTGCCTTTACGTTATCGAAAGATTATCTATTCTGTCACCTTCTTTAATTCACTCTCTTGCACTACGGATCATTCCCATTCACCTCTGTAATTGGCTCAGAAAGTAGACCGTCACCATATGGTATTTTCGTCACATGACCATAACTGATTTTTGTTTAAAATTGGCGTAAGATTCTGATCAGTAAAGAAGCTTGAAAAAATAGTTCCATTGTATATAGGTAAATTCAACTGTTTGAATGCATTTCTAATGTATCCGAAATCATGTTTTCTTTGTCCACTTTATGAAACAGTTTAACAGTAATAAAACACGTTTTCCTCGGTTTGACAAGATTCTTGTCATTTAGCCCATTGCAGATGTGTATGGTGAGATTAACGAACGACAAGTCTGCATGGAGATTGTCTTTAATTATGACCCGATAACAGGTTGCCGTATTTTTTTTTTTTTTTTTTTCTTTTTTTTTTCATCCGTCAGTTGGTCAAGTGACCACGTGTGCTCCTGCTAACTGGGACTTTTTTCAACTAAGCGTCTTACTGCCGAAATAAATGAATTAGATCTAAACGCTAGCGAATATTTTTGCTCGTTTAATGGTCTGTCTTGTTGAAACGCGTTGTCTTCTTCGCCATAATATTTTCTGTGCATATACGTCACGTTTAATATTATGACGTAGCCATTACCATTCATGACGCCATTATTGCAGCTGCATATTCAGATGGCTTGACACGGTTCTTCTTTTTTTAAAAAAAAATTGTTTTAGATCTAGAACTCATAAGAAAGACGTCAATAGAGTCTACGTGCCTCATTTCGAGCGACAAGTTCATTTCAGTCGGATTTTAGATTATAACTGAAAATAAGGATAAATGAGATAGATGGTGTCTTGGATTGGGAAAGTCTATCAGGCTCGACTCCGGAAATTTATTAAAGGTACGGTCTTTATCAATGTTTTTATTATTGTTTTGTTTCTTTGTTTTGTTCCGTTACAGTGAGTGAAAGGATAGTAGTATAAACAGTTGGTGTCTTGCATGGGTTAAGTTTATCGGGCTCGGCTTCGAAATTTATCCGGTTCGCCTTCGGCACACCAGATAAATTCCTCCGCCTTGCCCAATAAACGTACCCATCCAAGACACCAACCATCTATTCTCTATTTATACGTCTCATCCTTATTATACAGGAAATGATTAAAAAAAATGTGGAATATACTTCTTAAACAAAAATTATCAATAGTTATCACAAGAATTGTTCCATATATCTCAAAGTTCCTATATATCTATGGTCCCATATATCTCAAAGAGCCCAAATACCTATGGTCCAATATATCTAAAAGTTCATATATATTTATGGTCCTATGTCCCATTGTTTTTATTCACTAATGAACTTAAACTGTTCCTATATATCTATGGTCCCAAACACTCATATCTCAAACTTCATATATATCAACGGTCCCATATACATATAAGTTTCTAAATACCTATGGTCCCGTATGTCTCAGTGTTCCTATATAGCTATGATCCCATACATTTAAGGTTTCTATATGCCTATAGTCCCATACGTCTCAATGATCCTATATACATATGGTCCTGTATTTCTCAATGCTGAAATTTTCCTAGTTATCTATGATCCCATTTGCCCCAACGTTTATATATACTAATGAACCCACACTATTCCTATATACCTATGGTCTCATACATCTTAAAGTTCCTATATATCTATGGTCCCATATATCTCAAAGTTCCTATTTTTCACATACCATTGGAAATGTTGTTTCGCTCCTTTCACACGATGCGAGCAGCTGAAGACGAGTGACGAGGAAAAGGTTTGTGTACATTTCTTATTGTTACTGTTTGCTGTATGCACAGTTTCTTGTATACCGTATAACGAGACTATTCGCAGTGTAAGAGATCATTGTCTATATAGAAATCCTTCTACAGAAATAAGAAATCAAAAATAAAAATAAGTAATTAATTCTAAATAAGTTATAAATCATAAGTAATAAGTAATAACTGTCCCAGCAGACTTCCATAATTTAACGCAGGCCTTCAAATGTTTCAAGTAAGGAAAGGAGAAGGCGCACTGCATTAACATGTTTATGAGAATGATGGCCATATACAATTGAACCGCGCTCCGGCAAAAGGGGCTTAATGCATCTTACTGATTTATTCTTTCAATTATGGATCCATAAAATCCATTTTGTCTAACAAGCGACTGAGCCATAAGGTAGACTGGTACTTTGACATGCAGAAAATTGATCAATAGCAAAGATTTTCGACGTTCCGCGCAGGCTGACCTAGGTCGATACTTTTTGCAGATAAATTGAGCCCCCTTTTCACAGTGTATGGCTCTTTTATATACTGGACATTCACGTTCAAATAACATTGGTCCTGAAATTGTTCATTCTTGGCCAAATACCTACATCTAGAGCCCATTTTAAGACGCACTCTTAAAAGAGACTGTACGATGCTGTATGAACGTCAACAAGTAGCTGAATACAATATGGTATATAAGGAATTGTTAAACAATAATGTTCCCATATTTATGCATACATTGGTAAATGGAATTTGGGTACATTTTCGTTTTCACAGGTGAAGATCTTAAAATAATTTATACCACAACCTCTGAACAAATGAAATGTGTATCTTTACATTATATAGGAACTTTTTGTTTCAACAAAAATATATGTTAAACAGGACTAAGCCAGCACTTGTTAGATTTACGAATGATATTTGGTGGGTACTCGTTGATAGATCCATAGTAGGTCATAGCCAGATTGATATCCAGAATGCCTGTAACAAGAGACTTTTATCATTAAAGAAGTTTTTAAGAAAAACGCTTTTCAAGTACGAGTAACCAGCATCTCATAGCCTAATATATTGCTCTTTTGTCTTTAATTACTTTTACATTTCATGTCATAAAGACTGTAGAAAAAACTAAACTTTCCATTGAATTTGGTTTGTTAATTGCTTTACATACTTTTCACGCAAAAGGATTTTTTTTTTTTTTTTTTTTAAATCAAAAGGGCAACAAAAAAGAAAACTTAGTCGGTCCTAGTAAAATAAATCTGACATATAAACAACCTGGTCATAGTTGTACAGTACTTGACCAGCCCGCATAGCTCAGTTGGTAGAGCGCAGGACTTATGATCATGAGAGATTTTGGGTTCGATTCCCACGCCTGGCAACCTAAAATTACTAATAGTCTTTCGGGTGAGACGTTAAACCGAGTTCCCGTGTGTCGGTGCTATACACCGAACACGTTAAAGAACCAGGCGAAACTTAGGATGGGTTTCGTCCTGTATCTGCACTATCCCCCGTAACAATACTTATAGCCTTTAGGGGGCGTCGCCCACATGGGAAACCGGTGGCGACGATAAATAAACGCAAATTCAATGAATTGCACAGTACCCCAACTTGTACTAACAGTTACCCAGGAGCACTGATAAGTGAACGGTTGCCTTGAGTACTGTTAAATTCGACGTTAAACCCCGTGTAATAAACGATAAATATCCAACATGGGGGTGTCGGTAAATTGGACAATACTAAAACAAATGCCTTTGCATTATCGATAGATTATTTACACGTCCCATCCCTATTTTACAAGAGATGATGAAGAAAAAATTGTTCGTGGATATGCTTCTTAAACAAAAATTATCAATAGTTATCACAAGAATTGTTCCATATATCTCAAAGTTCCTATATATCTATGGTCCCATATATCTCAAAGAGCCCAAATACCTATGGTCCAATATATCTAAAAGTTCATATATATTTATGGTCCCATGTCCCATTGTTGTTATTCACTGATGAACCTAAACTGTTCCTATATATCTATGGTCCCATATATCTCAAAGTGCCCAAATACCTATGATCCAATATATCTGAAAGTTCATATATATTTATGGTCCTATGTCCCATTCTTTCTATCTACTAATATATACTCAGAAAGCCTGGTATTAGGGAACTTTGTCAAAAATGTGGCTTCTGGGAACTACTCTTTCCAGGGAATATATAGTTCTTTTTCTACAATTATTTTATGTTCCCTGTTATGTAGACTATAAATATAGAAAGACATAAATTTCCTGAAATTTCAATATGAGAACAAATATGTAAACATATGCACTGCTTGATATACGAGGACATTGTCGGACTTATATACTCCTAAATACCTATGGTCCCATATGTCTCAGTGTTCCTATATATCTATGACAAACGTTTATATTTGTTAATTGCTTAACGTACTTTTCAGGTAAAAGAAAAATGTTTTTAAATCTTAACGGCGACAATGGAGAAAACTTAGTCGATCTTAGTACGATACATCTGATGTACAAACAACCTGGTCATGGTTATACAGTATATGGTAATGAACCTACACTATTCCTATATACCTATGGTCCCATACATCTTAAAGTCCCTATATATTTATGGTCCCATATATCTCAGAATTCCTATTTTTCACTTACTATTTGAAATGTTGTTACACTCCTTTCACACGATGCGAGCAGCTGAAGATGAGTGTCGAGGAAAATGTTTGTATACATTTCTGATTGTTACTGTTTACTGTATGCATTTTCTTGTATACTGTATAACGAGACTATTCGCAGTGTAAGAGATCATGTTACTGTTTACTGTATGCACATTTTCTTGTATACTGTATAACGAGGCTATTCGCAGTGTAAGAAATCTGTTACTGTTTACTGTATGCACTTTTTCTTGTATACTGTATAACGAGACTATTCGCAGTGTAAGAGATCATGTTACTGTTTACTGTATGCACATTCTATCGTACAATGTGGCACGAGAGTATTTGCAGTGTAAACGATCAATGTCTAGAAAGAAGGCCTTCAATAAAGATAAGAAATCAGTTACAAATAATGAATTATGAATAAGTTATAAATCATAAGTAATAAGTGATAGCTGTCCCTGTATGACTTTCATAATTAAATGTAGGCCTTTTAGGGTTTCACGTATAGAAAGGAGAACCCTCACTGCATCATCATGAGTTTATGAGAATGATGGCCATAAATAATTGAGCCGCCGCTCTGGCAAAAGGTGTTTAATGCATCTCAGTGATTTATTCTTTCAATTATGGATACTTAAAATCCATTTTGTCTAACAATTGACTAAGTCATAAAGTAGACTGGTACCTTGACACGCAGAAAATTGATCAATAGCGAAAGTTTTCGACCCAGGTCAGACTGCGTAGGCTGACCTAGGTCGATACTTTTTGCAGATAAATTGAGCTCCCTTTTCACAGTGTATGGCTCATTTATATACTGGACATTCATGTTCAAATAACATTGGCCCTGAAATTGTTCATTCTTGGCCAAATACCTACATCTAGAGCCCATTTTAAGACGCACTTAACAGAAACTTTACGATGCTGTATGAACGTCAACAAGTAGCTGAATGCAGTATGGTATATAAGGAATTGTTAAACAATAATGTTCCCATATTTACGCATATATTGGTAAATGGAATTTGGGTACATTTTTTTTTCGTTCCCAGGTGAAGATCTTAAAATGATGTATACCAAAAATTCTGAACAAACGAAATGTCTATCTTTACATTCTATAGGAACTTTTTGTTTCAACAAAAATATATGTTAAACGGGACTAAGACAGCACCTGTTAAATTTTCGGATGATATTTGATGGGTACTCGTTGATAGATGCATAATAGGCCATAGCCAGATTGATATCCAGAATACTTTTTGCAGATGCATTAAGCCCCCTTTTCACAGTGTAAGGCTCTTTTATATACTGGACATTCACGTTCAAATAACATTGGCCCTGAAATTGTTCATTCTTGGCCAAATACGTACCTACATCTAGAGCCCATTTTAAGACACACTTAACAGAAAATTTACGATGCTGTATGAACGTCAACAAGTAGCTGAATACAGCATGGTATATAAGGAATTGTCAAACAATAATGTTCCCATATTTACGCATAAATAGGTAAATGGAATTTGGGCACATTTTCGTTCTCAGGTGAAGATCTTAAAATAATGTATACCACAACTTCTGAACGAATGAAATGTCTGTCTTTACATTATATAGGAACTTTTTGTTTCAACAAAAATATATGTTAAACAGGACAAAGCTAGCACTTGTTAAATTTACGGTTGATATTTGGTGGCTACTCGTTGATAGATGCATAATAGGTCATAGCCAGATTGATATCCAGAATGCCTGGAACAAGAGACTTTTGTCATCAAAGAAGCCTCTAAGAACAACGCTTTTCATGTATGAGTAACCTCATCTCTTAGCTTAATAAATAGCTCTGTTGTCTGCAATTACTTTAATGTTTCATAACATAAAGACTATAGAAGGAACTAAACTTTCCATGGAATTTTGTTTATTTATTGCGTTACGTGCTTTTCACGCAAAAGAAAAATGTTTCTAAATCTAAAGGGCGACAACGAAGAAAACTTAGTCGGTCCTAGTAGGATAGATCTGACATATAAACAACCTGGTCATAGTTGTACAGAATATACTAATGAACCCACACTTTTCCTCTTTTTTTCTATGGTTCCATATATCGTAAAGTCCTTATATATCTATGGTCCCATATTTCTCAAAGTTCCTATACACCTCTGGTCCCATATGTCCCTGTGTTCCTATATATCTATGGAATTTTATGTTTGTTAATTGCTTTACGTACATTTCAGGCAAAAGAAAAAATGTTATCAAATCTAAACGGCGACAATGGAGAAAATTTAGTCGGTCATAGTAGGATAAAGCTGACATGTTAACAACCTGGTCATGGATGTTCAGTACCCAAAGCCTTAAAAGCAACCATTTTTACGCTTTTGCACCGGTTTCGGTGAATTTCATAATGATAATAATGGTAGAAACCAAGTGAAAAAGTTATTGCTCGTACGAGCACTGGTTTCTTTTTTTCGCAATGTTTTCATAAGCTTACTACTATGTTTTCTTTTCAACTCTCTTTAACATTTTGACACAGCCTATTTTGCGATTTCGATTCATTTCTCTTACAATTTCGCTTCGGTGCACAACTTACTTTCCTCACTTTTAGCACTATAATGTCCTTGGACAAGGATTTTATGTGGCTTTGCACTAACAGTTATCCAGGAGCACTAAGTGAACGGTCGCCTTGAGTACTGTTAAATTCGACGTCGAGTTAACCCTGTGTAATAAACGATAATTTGCCCAACATTGGGGTGTCGGTAAATTGCACAATACTAAAACAAGTGCCTTTACGTTATCGAAAGATTATCTATTCTGTCACCTTCTTTAATTCACTCTCTTGCACTACGGATCATTCCCATTCACCTCTGTAATTGGCTCAGAAAGTAGACCGTCACCATATGGTATTTTCGTCACATGACCATAACTGATTTTTGTTTAAAATTGGCGTAAGATTCTGATCAGTAAAGAAGCTTGAAAAAATAGTTCCATTGTATATAGGTAAATTCAACTGTTTGAATGCATTTCTAATGTATCCGAAATCATGTTTTCTTTGTCCACTTTATGAAACAGTTTAACAGTAATAAAACACGTTTTCCTCGGTTTGACAAGATTCTTGTCATTTAGCCCATTGCAGATGTGTATGGTGAGATTAACGAACGACAAGTCTGCATGGAGATTGTCTTTAATTATGACCCGATAACAGGTTGCCGTATTTTTTTTTTTTTTTTTTCATCCGTCAGTTGGTCAAGTGACCACGTGTGCTCCTGCTAACTGGGACTTTTTTCAACTAAGCGTCTTACTGCCGAAATAAATGAATTAGATCTAAACGCTAGCGAATATTTTTGCTCGTTTAATGGTCTGTTTTGTTGAAACGCGTTGTCTTCTTCGCCATAATATTTTCTGTGCATATACGTCACGTTTAATATTATGACGTAGCCATTACCATTCATGACGCCATTATTGCAGCTGCATATTCAGATGGCTTGACACGGTTCTTCTTTTTTTTAAAAAAAATTGTTTTAGATCTAGAACTCATAAGAAAGACGTCAATAGAGTCTACGTGCCTCATTTCGAGCGAAAAGTTCATTTAAGTCGGATTTTAGATTATAACTGAAAATAAGGATAAATGAGATAGATGGTGTCTTGGATTGGGAACGTCTATCAGGCTCGACTCCGGAAATTTATTAAAGGTGCGGTCTTTATCAATGTTTTTATTATTGTTTTGTTTCTTTGTTTTGTTCCGTTACAGTGAGTGAAAGGATAGTAGAATAAACAGTTGGTGTCTTGCATGGGTTAAGTTTATCGGGCTTGGCTTCGAAATTTATCCGGTTCGCCTTCGGCACACCAGATAAATTCCTCCGCCTTGCCCAATAAACGTACCCATCCAAGACGCCAACCATCTATTCTCTATTTACACGTCTCATCCGTATTATACAGGAAATGATTAAAAAAATGTGGAATATACTTCTTAAACAAAAATTATCAATAGTTATCACAAGAATTGTTCCATATATCTCAAAGTTCCTATATATCTATGGTCCCATATATCTCAAAGAGCCCAAATACCTATGGTCCAATATATCTAAAAGTTCATATATATTTATGGTCCTATGTCCCATTGTTCTTATTCAATAATGAACTTAAACTGTTCCTATATATCTATGGTCCCAAACACTCATATCTCAAACTTCATATATATCAACGGTCCCATATACATATAAGTTTCTAAATACCTATGGTCCCGTATGTCTCAGTGTTCCTATATATCTATGATCCCATACATTTAAGGTTTCTATATGCCTATAGTCCCATACGTCGCAATGATCCTATATACATATGGTCCTGTATTTCTCAATGCTGAAATTTTCCTAGTTATCTATGATCCCATTTGCCCCAACGTTTATATATACTAATGAACCCACACTATTCCTATATACCTATGGTCTCATACATCTTAAAGTTCCTATATATCTATGGTCCCATATATCTCGAAGTTCCTATTTTTCACATACCATTGGAAATGTTGTTTCGCTCCTTTCACACGATGCGAGCAGCTGAAGACGAGTGACGAGGAAAAGGTTTGTGTACATTTCTTATTGTTACTGTTTGCTGTATGCACAGTTTCTTGTATACCGTATAACGAGACTATTCGCAGTGTAAGAGATCATTGTCTATATAGAAATCCTTCTACAGAAATAAGAAATCAAAAATAAAAATAAGTAATTAATTCTAAATAAGTTATAAATCATAAGTAATAAGTAATAACTGTCCCAGCAGACTTCCATAATTTAACGCAGGCCTTCAAATGTTTCAAGTAAGGAAAGGAGAAGGCGCACTGCATTAACATGTTTATGAGAATGATGGCCATATACAATTGAACCGCGCTCCGGCAAAAGGGGCTTAATGCATCTTACTGATTTCAATTATGGATCCATAAAATCCATTTTGTCTAACAAGCGACTGAGCCATAAGGTAGACTGGTACTTTGACATGCAGAAAATTGATCAATAGCAAAGATTTTCGACGTTCCGCGCAGGCTGACCTAGGTCGATACTTTTTGCAGATAAATTGAGCCCCCTTTTCACAGTGTATGGCTCTTTTATATACTGGACATTCACGTTCAAATAACATTGGTCCTGAAATTGTTCATTCTTGGCCAAATACCTACATCTAGAGCCCATTTTAAGACGCACTCTTAAAAGAGACTGTACGATGCTGTATGAACGTCAACAAGTAGCTGAATACAATATGGTATATAAGGAATTGTTAAACAATAATGTTCCCATATTTATGCATACATTGGTAAATGGAATTTGGGTACATTTTCGTTTTCACAGGTGAAGATCTTAAAATAATTTATACCACAACCTCTGAACAAATGAAATGTGTATCTTTACATTATATAGGAACTTTTTGTTTCAACAAAAATATATGTTAAACAGGACTAAGCCAGAACTTGTTAGATTTACGAATGATATTTGGTAGGTACTCGTTGATAGATCCATAGTAGGTCGTAGCCAGATTGATATCCAGAATGCCTGTAACAAGAGACTTTTATCATTAAAGAAGTTTTTAAGAAAAACGCTTTTCAAGTACGAGTAACCAGCATCTCATAGCCTAATATATTGCTCTTTTGTCTTTAATTACTTTTACATTTCATGTCATAAAGACTGTAGAAAAAACTAAACTTTCCATTGAATTTGGTTTGTTAATTGCTTTACATACTTTTCACGCAAAAGGATTTTTTTTTTTTTAAATCCAAAGGGCAACAAAAAAGAAAACTTAGTCGGTCCTAGTAAAATAAATCTGACATATAAACAACCTGGTCATAGTTGTACAGTACTTGACCAGCCCGCATAGCTCAGTTGGTAGAGCGCAGGACTTATGATCATGAGACATTTCGGGTTCGATTCCCACGCCTGGCAACCTAAAATTACTAATAGTCTTTCGGGTGAGACGTTAAACCGAGTTCCCGTGTGTCGGTGCTATACACCGAACACGTTAAAGAACCAGGCGAAACTTAGGATGGGTTTCGTCCTGTATCTGCACCATCCCCCGTAACAATACTTATGGCCTTTAGGGGGCGTCGCCCACATGGGAAACCGGTGGCGACGATAAATAAACGCAAATTCAATGAATTGCACAGTACCCCAACTTGTACTAACAGTTACCCAGGAGCACTGATAAGTGAACGGTTGCCTTGAGTACTGTTAAATTCGACGTTAAACCCCGTGTAATAAACGATAAATATCCAACATGGGGGTGTCGGTAAATTGGACAATACTAAAACAAATGCCTTTGCATTATCGATAGATTATTTACACGTCCCATCCCTATTTTACAAGAGATGATGAAGAAAAAATTGTTCGTGGATATGCTTCTTAAACAAAAATTATCAATAGTTATCACAAGAATTGTTCCATATATCTCAAAGTTCCTATATATCTATGGTCCCATATATCTCAAAGAGCCCAAATACCTATGGTCCAATATATCTAAAAGTTCATATATATTTATGGTCCCATGTCCCATTGTTGTTATTCACTGATGAACCTAAACTGTTCCTATATATCTATGGTCCCATATATCTCAAAGTGCCCAAATACCTATGATCCAATATATCTAAAAGTTCATATATATTTATGGTCCTATGTCCCATTCTTTCTATCTACTAATATATACTCAGAAAGCCTGGTATTAGGGAACTTTGTCAAAAATGTGGCTTCTGGGAACTACTCTTTCCAGGGAATATATAGTTCTTTTTCTACAATTATTTTATGTTCCCTGTTATGTAGACTATAAATATAGAAAGACATAAATTTCCTGAAATTTCAATATGAGAACAAATATGTAAACATATGCACTGCTTGATATACGAGGACATTGTCGGACTTATATACTCCTAAATACCTATGGTCCCATATGTCTCAGTGTTCCTATATATCTATGACAAACGTTTATATTTGTTAATTGCTTAACGTACTTTTCAGGTAAAAGAAAAATGTTTTTAAATCTTAACGGCGACAATGGAGAAAACTTAGTCGATCTTAGTACGATACATCTGATGTACAAACAACCTGGTCATGGTTATACAGTATATGGTAATGAACCTACACTATTCCTATATACCTATGGTCCCATACATCTTAAAGTCCCTATATATTTATGGTCCCATATATCTCAGAATTCCTATTTTTCACTTACTATTTGAAATGTTGTTACACTCCTTTTACACGATGCGAGCAGCTGAAGATGAGTGTCGAGGAAAATGTTTGTATACATTTCTGATTGTTACTGTTTACTGTATGCACATTTTCTTGTATACTGTATAACGAGACTATTCGCAGTGTAAGAGATCATGTTACTGTTTACTGTATGCACATTTTCTTGTATACTGTATAACGAGGCTATTCGCAGTGTAAGAAATCTGTTACTGTTTACTGTATGCACTTTTTCTTGTATACTGTATAACGAGACTATTCGCAGTGTAAGAGATCGTGTTACTGTTTACTGTATGCACATTCTATCGTACAATGTGGCACGAGAGTATTTGCAGTGTAAACGATCAATGTCTAGAAAGAAGGCCTTCAATAAAGATAAGAAATCAGTTACAAATAATGAATTATGAATAAGTTATAAATCATAAGTAATAAGTGATAGCTGTCCCTGTATGACTTTCATAATTAAATGTAGGCCTTTTAGGGTTTCACGTATAGAAAGGAGAACCCTCACTGCATCATCATGAGTTTATGAGAATGATGGCCATAAATAATTGAGCCGCCGCTCTGGCAAAAGGTGTTTAATGCATCTCAGTGATTTATTCTTTCAATTATGGATACTTAAAATCCATTTTGTCTAACAATTGACTAAGTCATAAAGTAGACTGGTACCTTGACACGCAGAAAATTTATCAATAGCGAAAGTTTTCGACCCAGGTCAGACTGCGTAGGCTGACCTAGGTCGATACTTTTTGCAGATAAATTGAGCTCCCTTTTCACAGTGTATGGCTCATTTATATACTGGACATTCATGTTCAAATAACATTGGCCCTGAAATTGTTCATTCTTGGCCAAATACCTACATCTAGAGCCCATTTTAAGACGCACTTAACAGAAACTTTACGATGCTGTATGAACGTCAACAAGTAGCTGAATGCAGTATGGTATATAAGGAATTGTTAAACAATAATGTTCCCATATTTACGCATATATTGGTAAATGGAATTTGGGTACATTTTTTTTTCGTTCCCAGGTGAAGATCTTAAAATGATGTATACCAAACCTTCTGAACAAACGAAATGTCTATCTTTACATTCTATAGGAACTTTTTGTTTCAACAAAAATATATGTTAAACGGGACTAAGACAGCACCTGTTAAATTTTCGGATGATATTTGATGGGTACTCGTTGATAGATGCATAATAGGCCATAGCCAGATTGATATCCAGAATACTTTTTGCAGATGCATTAAGCCCCCTTTTCACAGTGTAAGGCTCTTTTATATACTGGACATTCACGTTCAAATAACATTGGCCCTGAAATTGTTCATTCTTGGCCAAATACGTGCCTACATCTAGAGCCCATTTTAAGACACACTTAACAGAAAATTTACGATGCTGTATGAACGTCAACAAGTAGCTGAATACAGCATGGTATATAAGGAATTGTCAAACAATAATGTTCCCATATTTACGCATAAATAGCTAAATGGAATTTGGGCACATTTTCGTTCTCAGGTGAAGATCTTAAAATAATGTATACCACAACTTCTGAACGAATGAAATGTCTGTCTTTACATTATATAGGAACTTTTTGTTTCAACAAAAATATATGTTAAACAGGACAAAGCTAGCACTTGTTAAATTTACGGTTGATATTTGGTGGCTACTCGTTGATAGATGCATAATAGGTCATAGCCAGATTGATATCCAGAATGCCTGGAACAAGAGACTTTTGTCATCAAAGAAGCCTCTAAGAACAACGCTTTTCATGTATGAGTAACCTCATCTCTTAGCTTAATAAATAGCTCTGTTGTCTGCAATTACTTTAATGTTTCATAACATAAAGACTATAGAAGGAACTAAACTTTCCATGGAATTTTGTTTATTTATTGCGTTACGTGCTTTTCACGCAAAAGAAAAATGTTTCTAAATCTAAAGGGCGACAACGAAGAAAACTTAGTCGGTCCTAGTAGGATAGATCTGACATATAAACAACCTGGTCATAGTTGTACAGAATATACTAATGAACCCACATATCTATGGTCCCATATTTCTCAAAGTCCCTATACACCTCTGGTCCCATATGTCCCTGTGTTCCTATATATCTATGGAATTTTATGTTTGTTAATTGCTTTACGTACATTTCAGGCAAAAGAAAAAATGTTATCAAATCTAAACGGCGACAATGGAGAAAATTTAGTCGGTCATAGTAGGATAAAGCTGACATGTTAACAACCTGGTCATGGATGTTCAGTACCCAAAGCCTTAAAAGCAACCATTTTTACGCTTTTGCACCGGTTTCGGTGAATTTCATAATGATAATAATGGTAGAAACCAAGTGAAAAAGTTATTGCTCGTACGAGCACTGGTTTCTTTTTTTCGCAATGTTTTCATAAGCTTACTACTATGTTTTCTTTTCAACTCTCTTTAACATTTTGACACAGCCTATTTTGCGATTTCGATTCATTTCTCTTACAATTTCGCTTCGGTGCACAACTTACTTTCCTCAGTTTTAGCACTATAATGTCCTTGGACAAGGATTTTATGTGGCTTTGCACTAACAGTTATCCAGGAGCACTAAGTGAACGGTCGCCTTGAGTACTGTTAAATTCGACGTTGAGTTAACCCTGTGTAATAAACGATAATTTACCCAACATTGGGGTGTCGGTAAATTGCACAATACTAAAACAAGTGCCTTTACGTTATCGAAAGATTATCTATTCTGTCACCTTCTTTAATTCACTCTCTTGCACTACGGATCATTCCCATTCACCTCTGTAATTGGCTCAGAAAGTAGACCGTCACCATATGGTATTTTCGTCACATGACCATAACTGATTTTTGTTTAAAATTGGCGTAAGATTCTGATCAGTAAAGAAGCTTGAAAAAATAGTTCCATTGTATATAGGTAAATTCAACTGTTTGAATGCATTTCTAATGTATCCGAAATCATGTTTTCTTTGTCCACTTTATGAAACAGTTTAACAGTAATAAAACACGTTTTCCTCGGTTTGACAAGATTCTTGTCATTTAGCCCATTGCAGATGTGTATGGTGAGATTAACGAACGACAAGTCTGCATGGAGATTGTCTTTAATTATGACCCGATAACAGGTTGCCGTATTTTTTTTTTTTTTTTTTTTTTCTTTTTTTTTTATCCGTCAGTTGGTCAAGTGACCACGTGTGCTCCTGCTAACTGGGACTTTTTTCAACTAAGCGTCTTACTGCCGAAATAAATGAATTAGATCTAAACGCTGGCGAATATTTTTGCTCGTTTAATGGTCTGTTTTGTTGAAACGCGTTGTCTTCTTCGCCATAATATTTTCTGTGCATATACGTCACGTTTAATATTATGACGTAGCCATTACCATTCATGACGCCATTATTGCAGCTGCATATTCAGATGGCTTGACACGGTTCTTCTTTTTTTAAAAAAAAAATTGTTTTAGATCTAGAACTCATAAGAAAGACGTCAATAGGGTCTACGTGCCTCATTTCGAGCGAAAAGTTCATTTAAGTCGGATTTTAGATTATAACTGAAAATAAGGATAAATGAGATAGATGGTGTCTTGGATTGGGAAAGTCTATCAGGCTCGACTCCGGAAATTTATTAAAGGTGCGGTCTTTATCGATGTTTTTATTATTGTTTTGTTTCTTTGTTTTGTTCCGTTACAGTGAGTGAAAGGATAGTAGAATAAACAGTTGGTGTCTTGCATGGGTTAAGTTTATCGGGCTTGTCTTCGAAATTTATCCGGTTCGCCTTCGGCACACCAGATAAATTCCTCCGCCTTGCCCAATAAACGTACCCATCCAAGACACCAACCATCTATTCTCTATTTACACGTCTCATCCGTATTATACAGGAAATGATTTAAAAAAATGTGGAATATACTTCTTAAACAAAAATTATCAATAGTTATCACAAGAATTGTTCCATATATCTCAAAGTTCCTATATATCTATGGTCCCATATATCTCAAAGAGCCCAAATACCTATGGTCCAATATATCTAAAAGTTCATATATATTTATGGTCCTATGTCCCATTGTTCTTATTCAATAATGAACTTAAACTGTTCCTATATATCTATGGTCCCAAACACTCATATCTCAAACTTCATATATATCAACGGTCCCATATACATATAAGTTTCTAAATACCTATGGTCCCGTATGTCTCAGTGTTCCTATATATCTATGATCCCATACATTTAAGGTTTCTATATGCCTATAGTCCCATACGTCTCAATGATCCTATATACATATGGTCCTGTATTTCTCAATGCTGAAAATTTCCTAGTTATCTATGATCCCATTTGCCCCAACGTTTATATATACTAATGAACCCACACTATTCCTATATACCTATGGTCTCATACATCTTAAAGTTCCTATATATCTATGGTCCCATATATCTCAAAGTTCCTATTTTTCACATACCATTGGAAATGTTGTTTCGCTCCTGTCACACGATGCGAGCAGCTGAAGACGAGTGACGAGGAAAAGGTTTGTGTACATTTCTTATTGTTACTGTTTGCTGTATGCACAGTTTCTTGTATACCGTATAACGAGACTATTCGCAGTGTAAGAGATCATTGTCTATATAGAAATCCTTCTACAGAAATAAGAAATCAAAAATAAAAATAAGTAATTAATTCTAAATAAGTTATAAATCATAAGTAATAAGTAATAACTGTCCCAGCAGACTTCCATAATTTAACGCAGGCCTTCAAATGTTTCAAGTAAGGAAAGGAGAAGGCGCACTGCATTAACATGTTTATGAGAATGATGGCCATATACAATTGAACCGCGCTCCGGCAAAAGGGGCTTAATGCATCTTACTGATTTATTCTTTCAATTATGGATCCATAAAATCCATTTTGTCTAACAAGCGACTGAGCCATAAGGTAGACTGGTACTTTGACATGCAGAAAATTGATCAATAGCAAAGATTTTCGACGTTCCGCGCAGGCTGACCTAGGTCGATACTTTTTGCAGATAAATTGAGCCCCCTTTTCACAGTGTATGGCTCTTTTATATACTGGACATTCACGTTCAAATAACATTGGTCCTGAAATTGTTCATTCTTGGCCAAATACCTACATCTAGAGCCCATTTTAAGACGCACTCTTAAAAGAGACTGTACGATGCTGTATGAACGTCAACAAGTAGCTGAATACAATATGGTATATAAGGAATTGTTAAACAATAATGTTCCCATATTTATGCATACATTGGTAAATGGAATTTGGGTACATTTTCGTTTTCACAGGTGAAGATCTTAAAATAATTTATACCACAACCTCTGAACAAATGAAATGTGTATCTTTACATTATATAGGAACTTTTTGTTTCAACAAAAATATATGTTAAACAGGACTAAGCCAGCACTTGTTAGATTTACGAATGATATTTGGTAGGTACTCGTTGATAGATCCATAGTAGGTCGTAGCCAGATTGATATCCAGAATGCCTGTAACAAGAGACTTTTATCATTAAAGAAGTTTTTAAGAAAAACGCTTTTCAAGTACGAGTAACCAGCATCTCATAGCCTAATATATTGCTCTTTTGTCTTTAATTACTTTTACATTTCATGTCATAAAGACTGTAGAAAAAACTAAACTTTCCATTGAATTTGGTTTGTTAATTGCTTTACATACTTTTCACGCAAAAGGATTTTTTTTTTAAATCTAAAGGGCAACAAAAAAGAAAACTTAGTCGGTCCTAGTAAAATAAATCTGACATATAAACAACCTGGTCATAGTTGTACAGTACTTGACCAGCCCGCATAGCTCAGTTGGTAGAGCGCAGGACTTATGATCATGAGAGATTTCGGGTTCGATTCCCACGCCTGGCAACCTAAAATTACTAATAGTCTTTCGGGTGAGACGTTAAACCGAGTTCCCGTGTGTCGGTGCTATACACCGAACACGTTAAAGAACCAGGCGAAACTTAGGATGGGTTTCGTCCTGTATCTGCACTATCCCCCGTAACAATACTTATAGCCTTTAGGGGGCGTCGCCCACATGGGAAACCGGTGGCGACGATAAATAAACGCAAATTCAATGAATTGCACAGTACCCCAACTTGTACTAACAGTTACCCAGGAGCACTGATAAGTGAACGGTTGCCTTGAGTACTGTTAAATTCGACGTTAAACCCCGTGTAATAAACGATAAATATCCAACATGGGGGTGTCGGTAAATTGGACAATACTAAAACAAATGCCTTTGCATTATCGATAGATTATTTACACGTCCCATCCCTATTTTACAAGAGATGATGAAGAAAAAATTGTTCGTGGATATGCTTCTTAAACAAAAATTATCAATAGTTATCACAAGAATTGTTCCATATATCTCAAAGTTCCTATATATCTATGGTCCCATATATCTCAAAGAGCCCAAATACCTATGGTCCAATATATCTAAAAGTTCATATATATTTATGGTCCCATGTCCCATTGTTGTTATTCACTGATGAACCTAAACTGTTCCTATATATCTATGGTCCCATATATCTCAAAGTGCCCAAATACCTATGATCCAATATATCTAAAAGTTCATATATATTTATGGTCCTATGTCCCATTCTTTCTATCTACTAATATATACTCAGAAAGCCTGGTATTAGGGAACTTTGTCAAAAATGTGGCTTCTGGGAACTACTCTTTCCAGGGAATATATAGTTCTTTTTCTACAATTATTTTATGTTCCCTGTTATGTAGACTATAAATATAGAAAGACATAAATTTCCTGAAATTTCAATATGAGAACAAATATGTAAACATATGCACTGCTTGATATACGAGGACATTGTCGGACTTATATACTCCTAAATACCTATGGTCCCATATGTCTCAGTGTTCCTATATATCTATGACAAACGTTTATATTTGTTAATTGCTTAACGTACTTTTCAGGTAAAAGAAAAATGTTTTTAAATCTTAACGGCGACAATGGAGAAAACTTAGTCGATCTTAGTACGATACATCTGATGTACAAACAACCTGGTCATGGTTATACAGTATATGGTAATGAACCTACACTATTCCTATATACCTATGGTCCCATACATCTTAAAGTCCCTATATATTTATGGTCCCATATATCTCAGAATTCCTATTTTTCACTTACTATTTGAAATGTTGTTACACTCCTTTCACACGATGCGAGCAGCTGAAGATGAGTGTCGAGGAAAATGTTTGTATACATTTCTGATTGTTACTGTTTACTGTATGCATTTTCTTGTATACTGTATAACGAGACTATTCGCAGTGTAAGAGATCATGTTACTGTTTACTGTATGCACATTTTCTTGTATACTGTATAACGAGGCTATTCGCAGTGTAAGAAATCTGTTACTGTTTACTGTATGCACTTTTTCTTGTATACTGTATAACGAGACTATTCGCAGTGTAAGAGATCATGTTACTGTTTACTGTATGCACATTCTATCGTACAATGTGGCACGAGAGTATTTGCAGTGTAAACGATCAATGTCTAGAAAGAAGGCCTTCAATAAAGATAAGAAATCAGTTACAAATAATGAATTATGAATAAGTTATAAATCATAAGTAATAAGTGATAGCTGTCCCTGTATGACTTTCATAATTAAATGTAGGCCTTTTAGGGTTTCACGTATAGAAAGGAGAACCCGCACTGCATCATCATAAGTTTATGAGAATGATGGCCATAAATAATTGAGCCGCCGCTCTGGCAAAAGGTGTTTAATGCATCTCAGTGATTTATTCTTTCAATTATGGATACATAAAATCCATTTTGTCTAACAACTGACTAAGTCATAAAGTAGACTGGTACCTTGACACGCAGAAAATTGATCAATAGCGAAAGTTTTCGACCCAGGTCAGACTGCGTAGGCTGACCTAGGTCGATACTTTTTGCAGATAAATTGAGCTCCCTTTTCACAGTGTATGGCTCATTTATATACTGGACATTCACGTTCAAATAACATTGGCCCTGAAATTGTTCATTCTTGGCCAAATACCTACATCTAGAGCCCATTTTAAGACGCACCTAACAGAAACTTTACGATGCTGTATGAACGTCAACAAGTAGCTGAATGCAGTATGGTATATAAGGAATTGTTAAACAATAATTTTCCCATATTTACGCATATATTGGTAAATGGAATTTGGGCACATTTTTTTTCGTTCCCAGGTGAAGATCTTAAAATGATGTATACCAAACCTTCTGAACAAACGAAATGTCTATCTTTACATTCTATAGGAACTTTTTGTTTCAACAAAAATATATGTTAAACGGGACTAAGACAGCACCTGTTAAATTTTCGGATGATATTTGATGGGTACTCGTTGATAGATGCATAATAGGCCATAGCCAGATTGATATCCAGAATACTTTTTGCAGATGCATTAAGCCCCCTTTTCACAGTGTATGGCTCTTTTATATACTGGACATTCACGTTCAAATAACACTGGCCCTGAAATTGTTCATTCTTGGCCAAATATGTACCTACATCTAGAGCCCATTTTAAGACACACTTAACAGAAAATTTACGATGCTGTATGAACGTCAACAAGTAGCTGAATACAGCATGGTATATAAGGAATTGTCAAACAATAATGTTCCCATATTTACGCATAAATAGGTAAATGGAATTTGGGCACATTTTCGTTCCCAGGTGAAGATCTTAAAATAATGTATGCCACAACTTCTGAACGAATGAAATGTCTGTCTTTACATTATATAGGAACTTTTTGTTTCAACAAAAATATATGTTAAACAGGACAAAGCTAGCACTTGTTAAATTTACGGTTGATATTTGGTGGCTACTCGTTGATAGATGCATAATAGGTCATAGCCAGATTGATATCCAGAATGCCTGGAACAAGAGACTTTTGTCATCAAAGAAGCCTCTAAGAACAACGCTTTTCATGTATGAGTAACCTCATCTCTTAGCTTAATAAATAGCTCTGTTGTCTGCAATTACTTTAATGTTTCATAACATAAAGACTATAGAAGGAACTAAACTTTCCATGGAATTTTGTTTATTTATTGCGTTACGTGCTTTTCACGCAAAAGAAAAATGTTTCTAAATCTAAAGGGCGACAACGAAGAAAACTTAGTCGGTCCTAGTAGGATAGATCTGACATATAAACAACCTGGTCATAGTTGTACAGAATATACTAATGAACCCACACTTTTCCTCTTTTTTTCTATGGTTCCATATATCGTAAAGTCCTTATATATCTATGGTCCCATATTTCTCAAAGTTCCTATACACCTATGGTCCCATATGTCCCTGTGTTCCTATATATCTATGGAATTTTATGTTTGTTAATTGCTTTACGTACATTTCAGGCAAAAGAAAAAATGTTATCAAATCTAAACGGCGACAATGGAGAAAATTTAGTCGGTCATAGTAGGATAAAGCTGACATGTTAACAACCTGGTCATGGATGTTCAGTACCCAAAGCCTTAAAAGCAACCATTTTTACGCTTTTGCACCGGTTTCGGTGAATTTCATAATGATAATAATGGTAGAAACCAAGTGAAAAAGTTATTGCTCGTACGAGCACTGGTTTCTTTTTTTCGCAATGTTTTCATAAGCTTACTACTATGTTTTCTTTTCAACTCTCTTTAACATTTTGACACAGCCTATTTTGCGATTTCGATTCATTTCTCTTACAATTTCGCTTCGGTGCACAACTTACTTTCCTCAGTTTTAGCACTATAATGTCCTTGGACAAGGATTTTATGTGGCTTTGCACTAACAGTTATCCAGGAGCACTAAGTGAACGGTCGCCTTGAGTACTGTTAAATTCGACGTTGAGTTAACCCTGTGTAATAAACGATAATTTGCCCAACATTGGGGTGTCGGTAAATTGCACAATACTAAAACAAGTGCCTTTACGTTATCGAAAGATTATCTATTCTGTCACCTTCTTTAATTCACTCTCTTGCACTACGGATCATTCCCATTCACCTCTGTAATTGGCTCAGAAAGTAGACCGTCACCATATGGTATTTTCGTCACATGACCATAACTGATTTTTGTTTAAAATTGGCGTAAGATTCTGATCAGTAAAGAAGCTTGAAAAAATAGTTCCATTGTATATAGGTAAATTCAACTGTTTGAATGCATTTCTAATGTATCCGAAATCATGTTTTCTTTGTCCACTTTATGAAACAGTTTAACAGTAATAAAACACGTTTTCCTCGGTTTGACAAGATTCTTGTCATTTAGCCCATTGCAGATGTGTATGGTGAGATTAACGAACGACAAGTCTGCATGGAGATTGTCTTTAATTATGACCCGATAACAGGTTGCCGTATTTTTTTTTTTTTTTTTATCCGTCAGTTGGTCAAGTGACCACGTGTGCTCCTGCTAACTGGGACTTTTTTCAACTAAGCGTCTTACTGCCGAAATAAATGAATTAGATCTAAACGCTGGCGAATATTTTTGCTCGTTTAATGGTCTGTTTTGTTGAAACGCGTTGTCTTCTTCGCCATAATATTTTCTGTGCATATACGTCACGTTTAATATTATGACGTAGCCATTACCATTCATGACGCCATTATTGCAGCTGCATATTCAGATGGCTTGACACGGTTCTTCTTTTTTTAAAAAAAAAATTGTTTTAGATCTAGAACTCATAAGAAAGACGTCAATAGAGTCTACGTGCCTCATTTCGAGCGAAAAGTTCATTTCAGTCGGATTTTAGATTATAACTGAAAATAAGGATAAATGAGATAGATGGTGTCTTGGATTGGGAAAGTCTATCAGGCTCGACTCCGGAAATTTATTAAAGGTGCGGTCTTTATCGATGTTTTTATTATTGTTTTGTTTCTTTGTTTTGTTCCGTTACAGTGAGTGAAAGGATAGTAGAATAAACAGTTGGTGTCTTGCATGGGTTAAGTTTATCGGGCTTGTCTTCGAAATTTATCCGGTTCGCCTTCGGCACACCAGATAAATTCCTCCGCCTTGCCCAATAAACGTACCCATCCAAGACACCAACCATCTATTCTCTATTTACACGTCTCATCCGTATTATACAGGATATGATTTAAAAAAATGTGGAATATACTTCTTAAACAAAAATTATCAATAGTTATCACAAGAATTGTTCCATATATCTCAAAGTTCCTATATATCTATGGTCCCATATATCTCAAAGAGCCCAAATACCTATGGTCCAATATATCTAAAAGTTCATATATATTTATGGTCCTATGTCCCATTGTTCTTATTCAATAATGAACTTAAACTGTTCCTATATATCTATGGTCCCAAACACTCATATCTCAAACTTCATATATATCAACGGTCCCATATACATATAAGTTTCTAAATACCTATGGTCCCGTATGTCTCAGTGTTCCTATATATCTATGATCCCATACATTTAAGGTTTCTATATGCCTATAGTCCCATACGTCTCAATGATCCTATATACATATGGTCCTGTATTTCTCAATGCTGAAATTTTCCTAGTTATCTATGATCCCATTTGCCCCAACGTTTATATATACTAATGAACCCACACTATTCCTATATACCTATGGTCTCATACATCTTAAAGTTCCTATATATCTATGGTCCCATATATCTCAAAGTTCCTATTTTTCACATACCATTGGAAATGTTGCTTCGCTCCTGTCACACGATGCGAGCAGCTGAAGACGAGTGACGAGGAAAAGGTTTGTGTACATTTCTTATTGTTACTGTTTGCTGTATGCACAGTTTCTTGTATACCGTATAACGAGACTATTCGCAGTGTAAGAGATCATTGTCTATATAGAAATCCTTCTACAGAAATAAGAAATCAAAAATAAAAATAAGTAATTAATTCTAAATAAGTTATAAATCATAAGTAATAAGTAATAACTGTCCCAGCAGACTTCCATAATTTAACGCAGGCCTTCAAATGTTTCAAGTAAGGAAAGGAGAAGGCGCACTGCATTAACATGTTTATGAGAATGATGGCCATATACAATTGAACCGCGCTCCGGCAAAAGGGGCTTAATGCATCTTACTGATTTATTCTTTCAATTATGGATCCATAAAATCCATTTTGTCTAACAAGCGACTGAGCCATAAAGTAGACTGGTACTTTGACATGCAGAAAATTGATCAATAGCAAAGATTTTCGACGTTCCGCGCAGGCTGACCTAGGTCGATACTTTTTGCAGATAAATTGAGCCCCCTTTTCACAGTGTATGGCTCTTTTATATACTGGACATTCACGTTCAAATAACATTGGTCCTGAAATTGTTCATTCTTGGCCAAATACCTACATCTAGAGCCCATTTTAAGACGCACTCTTAAAAGAGACTGTACGATGCTGTATGAACGTCAACAAGTAGCTGAATACACAATATGGTATATAAGGAATTGTTAAACAATAATGTTCCCATATTTATGCATACATTGGTAAATGGAATTTGGGTACATTTTCGTTTTCACAGGTGAAGATCTTAAAATAATTTATACCACAACCTCTGAACAAATGAAATGTGTATCTTTACATTATATAGGAACTTTTTGTTTCAACAAAAATATATGTTAAACAGGACTAAGCCAGCACTTGTTAGATTTACGAATGATATTTGGTAGGTACTCGTTGATAGATCCATAGTAGGTCATAGCCAGATTGATATCCAGAATGCCTGTAACAAGAGACTTTTATCATTAAAGAAGTTTTTAAGAAAAACGCTTTTCAAGTACGAGTAACCAGCATCTCATAGCCTAATATATTGCTCTTTTGTCTTTAATTACTTTTACATTTCATGTCATAAAGACTGTAGAAAAAACTAAACTTTCCATTGAATTTGGTTTGTTAATTGCTTTACATACTTTTCACGCAAAAGGATTTTTTTTTTAAATCTAAAGGGCAACAAAAAAGAAAACTTAGTCGGTCCTAGTAAAATAAATCTGACATATAAACAACCTGGTCATAGTTGTACAGTACTTGACCAGCCCGCATAGCTCAGTTGGTAGAGCGCAGGACTTATGATCATGAGACATTTCGGGTTCGATTCCCACGCCTGGCAACCTAAAATTACTAATAGTCTTTCGGGTGAGACGTTAAACCGAGTTCCCGTGTGTCGGTGCTATACACCGAACACGTTAAAGAACCAGGCGAAACTTAGGATGGGTTTCGTCCTGTATCTGCACTATCCCCCGTAACAATACTTATAGCCTTTAGGGGGCGTCGCCCACATGGGAAACCGGTGGCGACGATAAATAAACGCAAATTCAATGAATTGCACAGTACCCCAACTTGTACTAACAGTTACCCAGGAGCACTGATAAGTGAACGGTTGCCTTGAGTACTGTTAAATTCGACGTTAAACCCCGTGTAATAAACGATAAATATCCAACATGGGGGTGTCGGTAAATTGGACAATACTAAAACAAATGCCTTTGCATTATCGATAGATTATTTACACGTCCCATCCCTATTTTACAAGAGATGATGAAGAAAAAATTGTTCGTGGATATGCTTCTTAAACAAAAATTATCAATAGTTATCACAAGAATTGTTCCATATATCTCAAAGTTCCTATATATCTATGGTCCCATATATCTCAAAGAGCCCAAATACCTATGGTCCAATATATCTAAAAGTTCATATATATTTATGGTCCCATGTCCCATTGTTGTTATTCACTGATGAACCTAAACTGTTCCTATATATCTATGGTCCCATATATCTCAAAGTGCCCAAATACCTATGATCCAATATATCTAAAAGTTCATATATATTTATGGTCCTATGTCCCATTCTTTCTATCTACTAATATATACTCAGAAAGCCTGGTATTAGGGAACTTTGTCAAAAATGTGGCGTCTGGGAACTACTCTTTCCAGGGAATATATAGTTCTTTTTCTACAATTATTTTATGTTCCCTGTTATGTAGACTATAAATATAGAAAGACATAAATTTCCTGAAATTTCAATATGAGAACAAATATGTAAACATATGCACTGCTTGATATACGAGGACATTGTCGGACTTATATACTCCTAAATACCTATGGTCCCATATGTCTCAGTGTTCCTATATATCTATGACAAACGTTTATATTTGTTAATTGCTTAACGTACTTTTCAGGTAAAAGAAAAATGTTTTTAAATCTTAACGGCGACAATGGAGAAAACTTAGTCGATCTTAGTACGATACATCTGATGTACAAACAACCTGGTCATGGTTATACAGTATATGGTAATGAACCTACACTATTCCTATATACCTATGGTCCCATACATCTTAAAGTCCCTATATATTTATGGTCCCATATATCTCAGAATTCCTATTTTTCACTTACTATTTGAAATGTTGTTACACTCCTTTCACACGATGCGAGCAGCTGAAGATGAGTGTCGAGGAAAATGTTTGTATACATTTCTGATTGTTACTGTTTACTGTATGCATTTTCTTGTATACTGTATAACGAGACTATTCGCAGTGTAAGAGATCATGTTACTGTTTACTGTATGCACATTTTCTTGTATACTGTATAACGAGGCTATTCGCAGTGTAAGAAATCTGTTACTGTTTACTGTATGCACTTTTTCTTGTATACTGTATAACGAGACTATTCGCAGTGTAAGAGATCATGTTACTGTTTACTGTATGCACATTCTATCGTACAATGTGGCACGAGAGTATTTGCAGTGTAAACGATCAATGTCTAGAAAGAAGGCCTTCAATAAAGATAAGAAATCAGTTACAAATAATGAATTATGAATAAGTTATAAATCATAAGTAATAAGTGATAGCTGTCCCTGTATGACTTTCATAATTAAATGTAGGCCTTTTAGGGTTTCACGTATAGAAAGGAGAACCCGCACTGCATCATCATAAGTTTATGAGAATGATGGCCATAAATAATTGAGCCGCCGCTCTGGCAAAAGGTGTTTAATGCATCTCAGTGATTTATTCTTTCAATTATGGATACATAAAATCCATTTTGTCTAACAACTGACTAAGTCATAAAGTAGACTGGTACCTTGACACGCAGAAAATTGATCAATAGCGAAAGTTTTCGACCCAGGTCAGACTGCGTAGGCTGACCTAGGTCGATACTTTTTGCAGATAAATTGAGCTCCCTTTTCACAGTGTATGGCTCATTTATATACTGGACATTCACGTTCAAATAACATTGGCCCTGAAATTGTTCATTCTTGGCCAAATACCTACATCTAGAGCCCATTTTAAGACGCACCTAACAGAAACTTTACGATGCTGTATGAACGTCAACAAGTAGCTGAATGCAGTATGGTATATAAGGAATTGTTAAACAATAATTTTCCCATATTTACGCATATATTGGTAAATGGAATTTGGGCACATTTTTTTTTCGTTCCCAGGTGAAGATCTTAAAATGATGTATACCAAACCTTCTGAACAAACGAAATGTCTATCTTTACATTCTATAGGAACTTTTTGTTTCAACAAAAATATATGTTAAACGGGACTAAGACAGCACCTGTTAAATTTTCGGATGATATTTGATGGGTACTCGTTGATAGATGCATAATAGGCCATAGCCAGATTGATATCCAGAATACTTTTTGCAGATGCATTAAGCCCCCTTTTCACAGTGTATGGCTCTTTTATATACTGGACATTCACGTTCAAATAACACTGGCCCTGAAATTGTTCATTCTTGGCCAAATATGTACCTACATCTAGAGCCCATTTTAAGACACACTTAACAGAAAATTTACGATGCTGTATGAACGTCAACAAGTAGCTGAATACAGCATGGTATATAAGGAATTGTCAAACAATAATGTTCCCATATTTACGCATAAATAGGTAAATGGAATTTGGGCACATTTTCGTTCCCAGGTGAAGATCTTAAAATAATGTATGCCACAACTTCTGAACGAATGAAATGTCTGTCTTTACATTATATAGGAACTTTTTGTTTCAACAAAAATATATGTTAAACAGGACAAAGCTAGCACTTGTTAAATTTACGGTTGATATTTGGTGGCTACTCGTTGATAGATGCATAATAGGTCATAGCCAGATTGATATCCAGAATGCCTGGAACAAGAGACTTTTGTCATCAAAGAAGCCTCTAAGAACAACGCTTTTCATGTATGAGTAACCTCATCTCTTAGCTTAATAAATAGCTCTGTTGTCTGCAATTACTTTAATGTTTCATAACATAAAGACTATAGAAGGAACTAAACTTTCCATGGAATTTTGTTTATTTATTGCGTTACGTGCTTTTCACGCAAAAGAAAAATGTTTCTAAATCTAAAGGGCGACAACGAAGAAAACTTAGTCGGTCCTAGTAGGATAGATCTGACATATAAACAACCTGGTCATAGTTGTACAGAATATACTAATGAACCCACACTTTTCCTCTTTTTTTCTATGGTTCCATATATCGTAAAGTCCTTATATATCTATGGTCCCATATTTCTCAAAGTTCCTATACACCTATGGTCCCATATGTCCCTGTGTTCCTATATATCTATGGAATTTTATGTTTGTTAATTGCTTTACGTACATTTCAGGCAAAAGAAAAAATGTTATCAAATCTAAACGGCGACAATGGAGAAAATTTAGTCGGTCATAGTAGGATAAAGCTGACATGTTAACAACCTGGTCATGGATGTTCAGTACCCAAAGCCTTAAAAGCAACCATTTTTACGCTTTTGCACCGGTTTCGGTGAATTTCATAATGATAATAATGGTAGAAACCAAGTGAAAAAGTTATTGCTCGTACGAGCACTGGTTTCTTTTTTTCGCAATGTTTTCATAAGCTTACTACTATGTTTTCTTTTCAACTCTCTTTAACATTTTGACACAGCCTATTTTGCGATTTCGATTCATTTCTCTTACAATTTCGCTTCGGTGCACAACTTACTTTCCTCAGTTTTAGCACTATAATGTCCTTGGACAAGGATTTTATGTGGCTTTGCACTAACAGTTATCCAGGAGCACTAAGTGAACGGTCGCCTTGAGTACTGTTAAATTCGACGTTGAGTTAACCCTGTGTAATAAACGATAATTTGCCCAACATTGGGGTGTCGGTAAATTGCACAATACTAAAACAAGTGCCTTTACGTTATCGAAAGATTATCTATTCTGTCACCTTCTTTAATTCACTCTCTTGCACTACGGATCATTCCCATTCACCTCTGTAATTGGCTCAGAAAGTAGACCGTCACCATATGGTATTTTCGTCACATGACCATAACTGATTTTTGTTTAAAATTGGCGTAAGATTCTGATCAGTAAAGAAGCTTGAAAAAATAGTTCCATTGTATATAGGTAAATTCAACTGTTTGAATGCATTTCTAATGTATCCGAAATCATGTTTTCTTTGTCCACTTTATGAAACAGTTTAACAGTAATAAAACACGTTTTCCTCGGTTTGACAAGATTCTTGTCATTTAGCCCATTGCAGATGTGTATGGTGAGATTAACGAACGACAAGTCTGCATGGAGATTGTCTTTAATTATGACCCGATAACAGGTTGCCGTATTTTTTTTTTTTTTTTTTTCATCCGTCAGTTGGTCAAGTGACCACGTGTGCTCCTGCTAACTGGGACTTTTTTCAACTAAGCGTCTTACTGCCGAAATAAATGAATTAGATCTAAACGCTAGCGAATATTTTTGCTCGTTTAATGGTCTGTCTTGTTGAAACGCGTTGTCTTCTTCGCCATAATATTTTCTGTGCATATACGTCACGTTTAATATTATGACGTAGCCATTACCATTCATGACGCCATTATTGCAGCTGCATATTCAGATGGCTTGACACGGTTCTTCTTTTTTTAAAAAAAATTGTTTTAGATCTAGAACTCATAAGAAAGACGTCAATAGAGTCTACGTGCCTCATTTCGAGCGAAAAGTTCATTTCAGTCGGATTTTAGATTATAACTGAAAATAAGGATAAATGAGATAGATGGTGTCTTGGATTGGGAAAGTCTATCAGGCTCGACTCCGGAAATTTATTAAAGGTGCGGTCTTTATCAATGTTTTTATTATTGTTTTGTTTCTTTGTTTTGTTCCGCTACAGTGAGTGAAAGGATAGTAGAATGAAGAGTTGGTGTCTTGCATGGGTTAAGTTTATCGGGCTTGTCTTCGAAATTTATCCGGTTCGCCTTCGGCACACCAGATAAATTCCTCCGCCTTGCCCAATAAACGTACCCATCCAAGACACCAACCATCTATTCTCTATTTACACGTCTCATCCGTATTATACAGGAAATGATTAAAAAAAATGTGGAATATACTTCTTAAACAAAAATTATCAATAGTTATCACAAGAATTGTTCCATATATCTCAAAGTTCCTATATATCTATGGTCCCATATATCTCAAAGAGCCCAAATACCTATGGTCCAATATATCTAAAAGTTCATATATATTTATGGTCCTATGTCCCATTGTTCTTATTCAATAATGAACTTAAACTGTTCCTATATATCTATGGTCCCAAACACTCATATCTCAAACTTCATATATATCAACGGTCCCATGTACATATAAGTTTCTAAATACCTATGGTCCCGTATGTCTCAGTGTTCCTATATATCTATGATCCCATACATTTAAGGTTTCTATATGCCTATAGTCCCATACGTCTCAATGATCCTATATACATATGGTCCTGTATTTCTCAATGCTGAAATTTTCCTAGTTATCTATGATCCCATTTGCCCCAACGTTTATATATACTAATGAACCCACACTATTCCTATATACCTATGGTCTCATACATCTTAAAGTTCCTATATATCTATGGTCCCATATATCTCAAAGTTCCTATTTTTCACATACCATTGGAAATGTTGCTTCGCTCCTTTCACACGATGCGAGCAGCTGAAGACGAGTGACGAGGAAAAGGTTTGTGTACATTTCTTATTGTTACTGTTTGCTGTATGCACAGTTTCTTGTATACCGTATAACGAGACTATTCGCAGTGTAAGAGATCATTGTCTATATAGAAATCCTTCTACAGAAATAAGAAATCAAAAATAAAAATAAGTAATTAATTCTAAATAAGTTATAAATCATAAGTAATAAGTAATAACTGTCCCAGCAGACTTCCATAATTTAACGCAGGTCTTCAAATGTTTCAAGTAAGCAGGAGAAGGCGCACTGCATTAACATGTTTATGAGAATGATGGCCATATACAATTGAACCGCGCTCCGGCAAAAGGGGCTTAATGCATCTTACTGATTTATTCTTTCAATTATGGATCCATAAAATCCATTTTGTCTAACAAGCGACTGAGCCATAAGGTGGACTGGTACTTTGACATGCAGAAAATTGATCAATAGCTAAGATTTTCGACGTTCCGCGCAGGCTGACCTAGGTCGATACTTTTTGCAGATAAATTGAGCCCCCTTTTCACAGTGTATGGCTCTTTTATATACTGGACATTCACGTTCAAATAACATTGGTCCTGAAATTGTTCATTCTTGGCCAAATACCTACATCTAGAGCCCATTTTAAGACGCACTCTTAAAAGAGACTGTACGATGCTGTATGAACGTCAACAAGTAGCTGAATACAATATGGTATATAAGGAATTGTTAAACAATAATGTTCCCATATTTATGCATACATTGGTAAATGGAATTTGGGTACATTTTCGTTTTCACAGGTGAAGATCTTAAAATAATTTATACCACAACCTCTGAACAAATGAAATGTGCATCTTTACATTATATAGGAACTTTTTGTTTCAACAAAAATATATGTTAAACAGGACTAAGCCAGCACTTGTTAGATTTACGAATGATATTTGGTGGGTACTCGTTGATAGATCCATAGTAGGTCATAGCCAGATTGATATCCAGAATGCCTGTAACAAGAGACTTTTATCATTAAAGAAGTTTTTAAGAAAAACGCTTTTCAAGTACGAGTAACCAGCATCTCATAGCCTAATATATTGCTCTTTTGTCTTTAATTACTTTTACATTTCATGTCATAAAGACTGTAGAAAAAACTAAACTTTCCATTGAATTTGGTTTGTTAATTGCTTTACATACTTTTCACGCAAAAGGATTTTTTTTTTTTTTTTTTTTTTTTTTATTTTTAAATCTAAAGGGCAACAAAAAAGAAAACTTAGTCGGTCCTAGTAAAATAAATCTGACATATAAACAACCTGGTCATAGTTGTACAGTACTTGACCAGCCCGCATAGCTCAGTTTGTAGGGCGCAGGACTTATGATCATGAGAGATTTCGGGTTCGATTCCCACGCCTGGCAACCTAAAATTACTAATAGTCTTTCGGGTGAGACGTTAAACCGAGTTCCCGTGTGTCGGTGCTATATACCGAACACGTTAAAGAACCAGGCGAAACTTAGGATGGGTTTCGTCCTGTATCTGCACTATCCCCCGTAACAATACTTATAGCCTTTAGGGGGCGTCGCCCACATGGGAAACCGGTGGCGACGATAAATAAACGCAAATTCAATGAATTGCACAGTACCCCAACTTGTACTAACAGTTACCCAGGAGCACTGATAAGTGAACGGTTGCCTTGAGTACTGTTAAATTCGACGTTAAACCCCGTGTAATAAACGATAAATATCCAACATGGGGGTGTCGGTAAATTGGACAATACTAAAACAAATGCCTTTGCATTATCGATAGATTATTTACACGTCCCATCCCTATTTTACAAGAGATGATGAAGAAAAAATTGTTCGTGGATATGCTTCTTAAACAAAAATTATCAATAGTTATCACAAGAATTGTTCCATATATCTCAAAGTTCCTATATATCTATGGTCCCATATATCTCAAAGAGCCCAAATACCTATGGTCCAATATATCTAAAAGTTCATATATATTCATGGTCCCATGTCCCATTGTTGTTATTCACTGATGAACCTAAACTGTTCCTATATATCTATGGTCCCATATATCTCAAAGTGCCCAAATACCTATGATCCAATATATCTAAAAGTTCATATATATTTATGGTCCTATGTCCCATTCTTTCTATCTACTAATATATATTCAGAAAGCCTGGTGTTAGGGAACTTTGTCAAAAATGTGGCTCATGGGAACTACTCTTTCCAGGGATTATATAGTTCTTTTTCTACAATTATTTTATGTTCCCTGTCATGTAGACTAATATGAAAATAGGCAAAGCCTAAATACAGGCAGAAAGGCAAAACAAAATTACCTTTTTAGATTCTACACTTTAACAGCAATTTTTAAAATTCAAATACTGTATCACAAAAATGTATATGTGACATGACTTGAAACTAGTAATACTAAAATGTTACAAATCATGATACTGACAAAAAATTTCCATGTTGCAAACTGAAAACAACTTTCATTTTGCAATATGAAATCAATTTGCATGGGATTTATATTTGCATTATTCAAAAACAATTATTTATATAGATCACTATGATATCTTATGGTACTTCAAACCCCTGCTGCTTTACAATTCATTCACTAATGGAAATAAAAAAAAACTCCACACTAATCTTTTACAAAATTACTAAATGTTAGACTGGTCAAAACCGAAAGCATTAACAATCAATGGCTCCAATAACTTGATATTGATGCAGTAGAAAACATTGTTGGAAAAGGAAAAGCACTGTTTAACCCTTTCCCAAACAACAAACCAAATTGAGAAGGTCTGCAGAACAGAAATTAAATGCAACACTCATGATAATTTTCTGTTTTTGATACATGAGTAGCTGTGATCATGTAAAACTGTACTTGGGTTATGACAAATCCTTTTGGTTTAGGATTCACATGATGGCAATATTGTAAATTCGTCTTTTTGACCATCTATGTCTATGTGCCTTCTAAAGTAATTTACTTTTGAACCAGGACACAATGTTTTCAGATACCTTCAGGGTTCTGCCAATATGGGACTCTGAGTCAAACAGGCAAGGGCAAGGTTGAAAAAAGTAATAGGTCATGTTTAAGATAAAAATTTATTAGCCAACTTTCTTTTTCTTTCATAGATTGCAGGTTTTTTGTTTTTAAATAATACATAGAATTATGCAGACCAATTAGTTTCCATTTATTACAGTTTAACTCATTACTGTACACAATGTACAGGTGAAATACAAAGCTACCACTCACAATGGGCAAGGATGCATCACAAACTAGATTTTTTAGAACATGTGAGAAATAATCTGCAAAGATTCTATTTGCATAAACATTGGAAAAGGAGCAGTTGCTTCTGACAAATATATTTTTTGTACCTCCTTTTGCAGCATTTTTACCATGTTCTACAGTTGAAGTCTATTAACCCTTTAGCATAGTCCCTAAATTCCAGTTGTTGAGTTTAATTCATTTTGATGTTTGCAATTGGTTTCAATTTGAACAAGACTATAATTTTTCATATTGTAAAGACTTAAGCTATAATTGTGAAATGAGATTTGCATAATCACAAAGGTCACAGAGCCAACGGAATTGGTTAATGCACTTGTATGTGTAGAAAAACCCAACGGTAATATCCGGGTATGCATCGATCCAAAAGTCTTAAATGACAATATTCAGAGGCCGTACTATCCGATGCGCACGATAGATGACGTAACCTCAAGACTCGCAGGTGCGACTCACTTCAGCATGCTAGATGCCACAAAAGGGTATTACTCTTGTAAACTCACTGACGAATCGTCAAAACTGACGACATTCACGACCCCGTTCGGTCGTTACCGCTACCTTAGACTCCCAATGGGTATTCGATCTTCACAAGACATTTATAATAGGAAAATGGAGGAAGCACTTGAAGGCCTCGACGGTGTAGCTTGTATTGTAGACGATTTGATCGTTTTTGGAAAATCAAAATCGGAACACGATAAAAACTTGAAGAACCTATTGATACGTGCTCGTGAAAAAGGAATAAGGTTCAGTGCCGACAAAGCGGTCATTTGCAAATCACAGGTTAACTATTTTGGCCACGTGATCACGGATAGAGGTTTATCCATAGATAAGGATAAAGTCTCGGCAGTAATAAACATGGGAAAGCCAAATTCAAGACATGAGTTAGAAACTCTACTAGGAATGCTTACGTATTTGTCGAAATTTGCACCAAATCTCGCAGAGCTTACTAGTCCGCTTCGTTCACTCTTAAAGAAAGATATAGAATATATTTGGGGACCTGAACAAGAGAAAGCATTTGCAAAGGTTAAACAGGTAATTACCCAAGCTCCTGTATTGAAATACTTCGACCCGGCAAAACCAGTTATTTTGCAAGTTGACGCAAGTTGTAAGGGAATAGGATCAGTATGTATGCAAGATGGTCAGCCTATTGCATATGCCTCAAAAACCCTTACCGAAAGTCAAGCATCGTGGGCCCAAATCGAAAAAGAGATGCTAGCCATTCTCTTTGGCTGCTTAAAGTT
The DNA here is from genome assembly GCA_945859785.2 of Tridacna gigas. NCBI lineage: Eukaryota > Metazoa > Mollusca > Bivalvia > Cardiida > Cardiidae > Tridacna > Tridacna gigas. The sequence goes on from OX244038.2 coordinate 56,930,513, forward strand.
CAAGCAATACATTTACGGCAAACACACAATTGTTGAAAGTGACTGTAAGCCTATCATCTCAATAATGAAGAAACCTCTCTGCGTTGCACCCCCTAGGTTACAAAGAATGCTTTTGCAACTGCAGCCTTACGACATTGAAGTCATTCATAAGAAAGGTACAAATATACCGCTAGGCGACGCATTAAGTAGAAATTACATATCGGAAACTTATCCGGAATTATTCAATGACCTTGATACACATGTACATACAGTATTGCAACAAGTAATGATTAGTGATCAAAAGCTTGAAAGCATTAGGAAAGAATCACAAGCAGACGATCAATTCCAGTGTATTGCAAAAGTGATGAGAAAAGGATGGCCAAGTGAACGCGGGAAATGTCCGAAAAAATATTCTAGAATTTTGGAATCATAGAGACGAAATGTCGTATGAAGACGGAATTTTGTTCAAAGGTCAGAAGGTCGTAATTCCGACAGCCATGAGAATAGAAATGATAAAGATCATTCATGACAGCAGCCATCAAGGTTGTTGTAATCAGGCCGAACGCCGTGCCCGTGACATAATGTTTTGGCCAGGAATGACCAAAGACATAACGAATTACGTTTTGGCATGCCCATTATGCGAGCGTTATAGACACGCGAACGCGAAGGAACCATTATTTCCGCATGAGGTACCTGCCAGACCGTGGCAACACTTATCTTGCGATATCTTCGCATTTGAAAACAGTCATTACCTCATTACAGTTGATGCTTACAGTAGGTACTTCGAGATAGACTACCTACCGGATCTGAAAAGCACTACGTTGATTCGAAAACTGAAAGTTCATTTTAGTCGTTTCGGCATTCCAGAAAGGCTGAAAACGGACAACGGAACTCAGTTCACTTCCGAGCAATTTCGCAACTTCAGCAAAAATTGTCCATTTACCCATGTGACATCTAGTCCTAATCACCAAAGCTCAAACGGATTGAGTGAAATTTACGTGAAGCATGCAAAACGTATTTTGCGTAAAGCGAAGGATGCAAATCGCGATCCATACTTGCCTATACTCGAATGTAGGAACACACCATTAGAGTGTGGTTACTCTCCAGCACAATTACTCATGGGGAGGAGACTGCGATCAGTCTTACCGACAACTGATAAGCAATTATCACCCGCGACTGTAAATGTGAAAAAAGCGCGAGAAACTATGCAAAAGCAGAAGGATAAGTCAAAAGTCTATCATGATCAGAAAGCCCGATCCCTACCTTCACTGAAAATAGGAGATCGTGTCATGTTTCAAAAGAAACCCGGAGATAACTGGGAACGAGGGAAAGTGATACGGAAATATAATGACAGATCATTTGAAATTCAAACATCAGACGGCGCTATATATCGGCGAAACCGCGTGTTCATGAATAAATCTAAGTCCGATCACAACCTGAACCCGTCAGTACAACAAAAACATAACGATAGTGACAGCTTCCAATCCCAGCCTGTAGAACACAGTGTCAGCAAAAATGCCAAACAAAATTATATTACAAGAAAATATTGATGCTGAACATCAATGGCGCCGCAAACTAGTTGTTTCTGTAACAGGGCACAATGCATTGGGTTATTTCCTAATACGCATCTCTTGCACAATCTTCGTAGAGGTCCAAGTGGTGATACTGTATTTAAACTCTGGGCCATCTGGTTTTTGACAAGATTTTTAAATTTCATATCATTGAAGGCTATTTGCAAACTTCTTATCCATGGACTGGGCCATTTCTTTATCCACAGGACATCATTTGGACACAATTGGTAGATAGAAATGTTAGAGCTGTTGCCTTTCTGATATTTGATAGAAGATTTTGAAAAGTGTGCAACAAATATGGCTATGCGCAAACTTGTGACATCTGGGTGGAGGGGAGCATATGGCAACTTTTGACCCGAAGGCCACCATTTGAACATACTAGTACTTGGTAGAGGTCATTGTAGCGATACTACACATGAAATATCAAAACTCTCGACCGTCTGATTTTGAACAGGAAGATTTTACATTAACGAAAGAAAAGTCTGTCATCGGATTGTGCTAAATCTGACACTCCAACACATATGTCTGGTATCATACAACCCCTCTTTATTATAGATAATAATAAAGACTTGAATGAAGTCCTTATATTTATATAGACTAGAGGGGTTGTATGATACCAGTCATGTTAGGCGCTCCAACATTGATTTACGGATGTTTCGGTAACAGACGAGTTCGGTAAATTGGACTTATAGAGTAAATTGATTGGATGTTTCGGTAACAAGGCAGTAATATAGTGCCGTAACGTTTTTCACACCCATGGCTTCTGTTTGTGCAAATGTTTTTTCTTTTAATTTGCAATTCTCACTCGTTTTCTGACGTAAATATATTTGTTGTTCTTTCCATGCTGTATAAATAAATACCTGAAATTAGTAAATTTTGATCACCATATCTTATTTTCGTTTTTCACCCATAGCTGATTCATGTAATGAATAATATACGATCCCTGATAAAACCCAGCCCTAAGCTTGTACCCGTATTACTTAATCGTCCTACAGATAACAGACTCCAACTTTAAGCCAATCCTCAAGTTTTTTAAAAATGTTTTATTAAAAATGACGCTATTCTTGTCAACGTTTTCTGTGTGAAAAATAATTTCTTCCGGAAACAAATTGGTCAACTTCCAAACCAGCCATTTACCCTCAGAACACCTTTCACTCTTGTTGCCCTTGCGACCGATTCAGACAAAGATCAAACTGCAAAGCAAAAAAAAAAAAAAAAAAGAGTCTGATCGTTGGTTTACGCTGCCAGCTTTTCTAAGACATTATGAGGAAGGACAACTTTGCTTTGAAATAGCTAATATTAGACCAGGGATCGTATATTGTAATATATATATTGTTCTGTTTCTAAAATGAAAATAGCCTTTACTTTTTTCGATGCTCTAAGGGTTAAAATTATGGATAATTAACGTGAATTCAGAAATAAAGATAATACATTTGAAACATTGTGGCAAATGAAGAGAGGGAGTGAGAGATAGAGAGAGAGGCCTTGACAATAATGCTTTCGTGCATACTTCTTGTGATTTTGACCATGAACATTTGTGCCCATCTAAAAGATATCTGTTCTGTATTGTTCCTCTCCATTTTCCACACAGTTTTCAAATCTGGTCTGGTGCACAAAAATCGGCGTCTGCTGGGTTTAAAGTGCGTTCATCAATACAACACTGCATAAAAAATCATATGCGTACTATTTGAGAGCGAAGGGAGTACTGTATATTGTATATAGACGCGTTTACAGCCTGTTTTCACACCTCCCATTGCCAACAAGATAAAGAAGTTTCCCGTAGATCTTAAAGATTAACCCCGGTTTATGAAAACCTGAAACACCAATGGACAAGAAGAAACTCGCAGATCAGACTGTATGTAAAAGTTAAGGGGATTGGGCATGTTTAGATCACACACTGCTCGTGCAGTTTGAAAAAAGTATTTGTCAAAAAAAGTATTTGCTACTATCTATCTCTCGCGCTCACTCTCTTCTTTTGCCACAATATTTTTACCTGTATTACCTGTGTTTCTGAACTAAATTTAACTATCCATAATTTTAAATCTAAGAGCGTCGAATAAACCCAACGGTCATTTTCATTCTAGATATAAAACCTATTTTTAGCAGTGTCAAGGTTTTCTTGTTCAGAATGTCTTGCAAAATTGACAAATGAAGATCAAAGATCAAACTCCGTGTTTGGTGTACTCTGATCTCGATCTGCTCCGGCCGCAATGGCAACAGCAGTAATGACAGACGCTCAAGGGTTAATGGCTGGTTTGGAAGTCTTTCAGTAAGAAAATATTTTCACATTGAAAGGATCATAATGCACTGATTTAAAAGGAGATACAACGTGTTTCAAGTTTAGGATTGGGTGTTGTTATTCGTTACCTCAACTTTGATTCGGGTATCATTTTACGTACACCATGACAGTAGAAACATGACAAAAATATTATGTCTTAAAGTGTGTGGAAGAAAAAAGAGAAACATTGAACGAATCAGAACCAAGACTTTATTAGGTGTGAAAAACGTCACGGTGCATTACCACTATATAATTACCTTGTTACCGAAACATCCAATCGATTTACTCTGTAAGTCCAATTTACCGAACTCGTCTGTTACCGAAACATCTGTAACCCCCAACATTGACCTAGTTACAGTTAGCTGGTCTTAAAAACACGATCGCGAAAGGAAAACAATATTTCTACAATCCATACAATACTAGAACAAAAATATAAGTGTGGTCACAAGTACCACATAGGGTGCTCTAGGGTCAAAGAGCTTGAAAATGCCTCTTAACCTTTTCCAGCGTAAGATATTTAAAATGGTGGCTTCGAAAATTTGTGACAGATAATTTTTGATCACGTGAGTTATTATTCGAAATGCATTTTTTATTTTTCGAAAGGAAAATGTTGATATGTCCACGATCCGTGTTTTTATCCATCTAACAATGAAAGTGCAATATACAAAAACAAAAAAAAAAAAAAATCCCCACAAATAAATAAAAAAGTTATTATGGACCCCGATCTGGTAATCAAAGTACAGTAGATATAGGTGGATGTTAAAACAAAGCATGGAACCAGTTCAATATGGCTGCCTCCATAGGCACTTTACAAAACCGAATAAAAATATAGTGCCGCCGCTCATGCGGCGCCACAACAAGGTCTGGTCGAGAGGTAAAGCCACTCCGTTCATTGTCCAAAAAAGAGTGGGTAATGTAAACAAATCTTGATTAATGACATGACATCCCATGAATTCCATCCACAGTTTACAACTTTAGTACCAATTAATTTGCACGCTTCAAAAGTGCCAAAACTGTCTAAGCCTCATGGAATTTTATGAGCCATTAGTGTCAATGGACTGTCCGTAGATCGACTGGCATTGCACATTGGGACTCACAAAATTAATCACATCTCAACTCGGTCATATCATTCCGATGTTTACCCACAACACTTATCATAAGAAATAGATTACTGATAATTTATTTTTCTTTCTTTTTCAAAACAAAAGGAATGTTGCATTGTATGAAAATGAATGCATGATTCAGAGTGTATGTTGTACTGCGCATGCTCGTAGACTCCCGCCCTTGTGGGCTTCACCCACAGATTGTTAGTCGTTAATAAACCGTTTAATCGAACGCTCATGTTGTATATCAGCCACGCTTGTGGAGAACAGTAACAGTTGACGTGTTAGATTTTTTTTTGAAATGGCCGTTTCCATTGTAACCGTTTAGGCCAAAGCAATTTAGAATGGCAACACTTTCTATAAAGAAAATAAATTATACCTAATTCTTTCTAATTTTTGCAGCAAACATAATTCTACCATTTGATTACTATTTCTTTTCAATCTTTAAGAATAAAAATATCAATTGAATAATTCTTTAACCCTTTACCAAACGACAAGATTTTAGAATGGTCCAAATTGAAAGCATTTGCAGACGTCAAAATTAATGTGACTGAAAAATTGAAATTTGTTTTTGGAAGGATAGAAAACATTGTGGGTAAAGGAGAAAATGCTGGTTACCAGCATTTTCTCCTTTTCCCAAAATGTTTTCAAAAGGCTTCTTTTTCAGGGTCGTTTCTTCACCGGCAACACGGATGGGTAGGATAGCGCACTCAGACCGATCGGCACAGTCATGTTCAGTAGACTCTAGTCTCTGAAAAAGTCTATACCGCGCCGAAAACTTTCCTGTATTCTTCTGGTCTTTTCCCCTTTAGATCTTTTTGCAAACAGTCCGTTAAGTCAATATTGTAGAGTTATTCTTCATTTCGAAATGTACCGTATCCGAAATTCAAGGTATTCGTCTGAACAATATACAAGTACCTTCTTTGAGAAGAGTTACTGTCTGTTACTGTCTCCCTTGAAATCGCAAAAATGATGCGCAGAAATTACTACCGAATACGTCATTAATTGGCTAATTAGTCCATTTTACTTTCACTTCTCAAACTCTCTGGTAGTTTAATGTTTCTTTATCTAGCCACCAACACTGTAGCTTCTTTCTGGCCTCCAGAATGAAACAAACTTGTAATTTTATGCAAGCACCTGAAACAAATGAAAATATTGAAATACTAGTGAAGCAGAAGGTAATTGTGTAAAGCTTGTGGTTGTCTGTGAGCTTTTCCTTATGTTTATCTGCTTATAGAAAAAAAAAAAAGTTTTTCTGGTATACATATATCTCATTAGATATTTCACATAAGTGAGCAATATTCTATTTTCAGAGATAAAGATTTCTTGACCTTTATTTTTCTTTTTTCTTTGGTCAAATAAAATTCCAGTTAGACAGGATTTTCTAAATAAAAATGTCTGAGGCACATTTTTTCAAGGCATAGTTTGCAATGTGTCATTCTGGCAAAAGAAATACTGTCTCAAGTGACAAGATTTGCACATATTCAAGTTGAAAGCATCTTTAGATGACAAATTCAAAAATAATATCAATGAGCTAAAGTTCCTTGATACTTGATAGTGTAAGAAATGTTGTGGTAATGGAGAAATTAATTGTAATAAGCGATTCTACTTTACCTACAATGTCTTCAAAGACTTTCTTCCCCAGAGTCATTAAAACTAGCGATTGTTTGATGAAGGATTAATGCTTCTCTGTGATCCTTTTACCAAACAAGTCATATCATGATTATGGATCCATATGGATCCATAAAACCAATTTTGTCTAACAACTGAATAAATCAGATGGCAGAATGGTCCGTTGATATGCTGAAAATAGACTAATAGCTAAATGTTTCAACCCAAGCCAGCCTTCACGGACTGCACAGACTGTGTATGCTGACCTTGGTCGATACTTTTTGCAGATACATTAAGCCCCCATTTCAGACAGCATGGTTAAAATACTATGGTTAAGTATAAGAAATACATGTACTGCCAAATTTTAGCAGCTCAATGCATACTAGTATAAATTTAAATTTTCTACTGCAAGTTGGAATTACTTGTGAAACACTGATAGTGCTAAACAAATAAAATGGATATTCTACATCTGAACTAAAGCTGCTTATAGCTGTTTTTCCCACAATGAAACTATACTTGTATTTTCATACTAAATGTTGTCCCAAACGGTTTGAAGGTTGCACAGATTACGTCGGAGAGGAAATGCATTTCATTTTCTTGCAGTCTTCAAAGAAACGACTGCTGTCATCTCTGGTTTTAACTCTTTACCTAACGACAAAATGTTAGACTTGTCCTGATGACAAAATAAATGTGACTCGAAAATTGAATTTTGTTTTGGAAAGAGTAGAAAACATTGTGGGAAAAGGAGACAATGCTGGTTACCAGCATTTTCTCCTTTTCTCAAAGTGTTTTCAAAAGGCACCTTTCTCAGGGTCGTTAAAAGTTGGGATTGTGTGGTAAAAAGTTAAATCAAAGACAAATCCCTCATCCCTTAAAACAATATATATTGGTGCTTTACATATGTTTACATGACTTACTTCTGAACCATTCTTACCTCTTTCAACTTTCAACAGCACTTTTGTCTCTGGCTGCAAGAATGTATCTTTATGGAAATACAATTCTATATATTCTGTCATACTTCTCTTTCATACGTGTTAGCTGTTGCCATTATATGTCTGAAAAAATAATGTTGAAAATGGCATAAAACACTGTTAAAAAAAGTCACACTAGATCTATATTCAGTCATGAGATATTGAAGGTTGGGATGATTTTTGAAAATCTAAAAAGATCATTTTATTAACCTGAGCTAATTATAAAATTATTTGGAGTTCAACAAAATTCAAGCCTTGCCTTTTTTTCCCTGCCTCTGCTTCCCTATTGAAAACATTGTGACAAAGGAGAAAATCATATCTGTGCTTGTCACTGTTTTTACTTGTAGACATTTAGATTGGTGTTGATGTCAACTCTTAACCCCTTCACCACACAATCCTGACTTTAAATAACCCTATGAGAGAAGGCTTATGAAAACATTGTGGGTAAAGGAGAAAATACCGGTGACCTGAGCAGTGTTTCATGGTGCACGAAAACCAATTTCAATATCGTCATCAGTTCTGGGCTTTCTTCAGCGTGTATTTGCAACAACATAGGAAAATACATAGCCTACCGTGTAAGAAAATGGTGATCATTATAATTTGCGTAGAGTCACTCCCCTTCTTTACATATTTATTTGCAAGTTTGCAGGCGCGTATCGTTCTTAAAAGTGATGATGGCAAAATAAACATTTAGAAAGTTAAAAGATAAAAACCGACATTCTTATCTTACCTATGTAAGCCCAAGGGCTACTGAAGTGCAATGCCGGTGTGGAAAGCTCTGGGAAATCCCTTATCCATTTGTAAACACTCTCGTCACTCGGCTATTCCTGTAACCTGAACCGATTAGATTTTATTTGCTCTCCGGAATCTCTCGAGTATCTATTCTTTAAACTGACTTTACTCAAAACTTCATTAAAATCGGCAAAAGAAATTTTTCTATCCATTGTTAATGACAAATGACGCAAATTTACATTGATTTTGAGACAGATATTCGAATATGCAAGAGATCCAAGACACCTCCAATATGTGTAAAGCATATCGCCGATATATCCCGAGTGATTTTTACGGTTCCCCCCACCCCCACCTTTTCCAAAAAAAAAAAAATGCACGTGACTCTACCATAGTAACCGCACCTACAAAGCCGAAGTATTCCCGGTACGTTTTTGCAACTTTTCGTAATTTTTTCGCTAGCATTGTGCGATTTTGTAGACTGGTACATATACGTGTTACCTATAGACGGGCTCCAATTTTTCTTGGGTCATCTTGCCCCGTGTCAGGAGTAAGACGCGTTTGGTGGTGGGCAAAACGCCCACAGTGGTAGGCGTTTTGCCCAAGTCTGCAAATCTTCGAGAAAAAACGTTGACTAAGTGAACACATCAGGCAAATAGTTTAAGTGCCTGTAAATGAACATTTTAACTGATAAACATGTAAAAATGTACGCACGCTGCTAAGAATACCATATATCCCGTATAAAAGTTTGCTTGGCTACCGCTCATATCCAGGGTCCGTACTCATTAACCATTCCTAAGAACAGTCTTAGTTTTATTCTCCAAAATTTTCTGAATCTGAAAGTAACACAACTTCTGGTTTAGTCAATCAGCTGTTGTATTACTTTAAATTTTAGAAAGTTTTGGTGAATAAGACCAAGCACATTCCTAAGAATGGTTGTTGAATACAGACCCTGGTTAGCTGTATTGCATCGGAACGTAACGTCAAACTATAACTTCACAGAACTCATGACTAGGTAGGTCTGTATTTACAAACCATTCTTAAGAACATTCTTGGTCTTATTCTTCAAAATTTTCTAAGTCTGTAAGTAATACAACTTACGATGGGCTAAATCAAATAGCTTAGTCAATCAGAAGGTGTGTAACTTTAAACTTTAGAAAGTTTTGGTGAATAAGACCAAGAACGTTCTTAAGAATGGCTGGTAAATATACACCTTGGTTAGCTTTATTGAATTGGCACGTAACGTCAAGCTTTAACTGCATGGATTCTGACTCATGAGTCATTAAACTGTACACAGAATGATCTTAGTCGCAATTGGGACAGACGAATTGAGGCAAACCTTCTGTGCATAGTTCATGCGCCCATAAATTACACATCCGACATTGTACCCAAACGTCACTAGGTCTAGAAACACTGTACGCCTCTGCACATATCAGACAAAACCAATCCTGATTATAATTTTCCTCTCCGTTTTCCTGTACGTTAGCTGTGCTAGATTTCTGCTTGTTTGTTTGGAAGTGCTCCGTTTTGCTTTAGCCTGTTTAATTGACCTTTTCAACAGATCATCCTTGTATGGAGAGGACGTTACAACTGCTGCAGATTCTCTTTTTCTTGTGATTGTCTTTCCAGCTGATGATTTTGGGATAGGTGACAAGTTGTGTATAATGTTACAAAGTTTAGGAGGATTTTCTAGTTCAGCAACTTCTTGCGTATTCACCTTTAGAAGACAGGCATTGTGTCCAACATCCTGACCAACACTCTCAAACTGAACAAACTAAGCTTCTGCAGAACTGAATGAATTAACACCGTATATCGATATTACGGACTTATCTTGGCTCATCACACAAATTGGTCTGCTCAAAATGGCACTTGTTGCGTTAATTTCGAATTCACCGGGCATACATGTTGGATCTGCCATAGCCGCTATACGTTCCTGTACCGATAAAAATCTTATGTGTGGCGGCATATCGGCATTAACAGCATCGCCTGCCATATCGGCGTAGTCGTTAACATGTGTACACATATATATGAAACCATTTTCGCCCGTATTTCATCAGACTGACTTCGTTCATAAACCTCTAACATTGGATCAAATGATTTCCCATTATCATTCCTCTCGACCATTTGTAGACTTTGATTCATTCCAACAAGACTTCGGAACAAACATCGACCATCTGCTTCTACACGAACTAGCTTGTACTGGTTTGATACACCAGGTATAGAGTTACCCTCTTCAGAAGAGTCCCCAGTCTCAATGTGTTCATTGACTCTGGAATCACTATCACCAAATGGCACTGTTTCACCGGACATTTCGTTGACCTAGCCTTACACATCCTGGTTTCTGTACACGTTTGTCTCTATGGCGTCTGAGCGTGCGTGCCGGTATTCCATAATTCCTACTCGATCGAATTAAAGGGGTTCCCTCTTCAATCGTTTTCAAAGCTTCCTTTAGTTTATCTTCGCCATATGCACCCCTCCCTGTTTTTCTTTGATATTTTCTGACCATACCGTAAATAAACATAGAAAGCAACTCATTATTGAGTAGATCTAGTTTAGCAAAACGGCGAACATATATCAAGAAAAGAAAGAAAAAAAAAAAGTGCTAGTTGCAATACGCCCATCGCCAGGCGTCTTGCCCCGAGCCCGAGTAGGCCTTTTACCCCTGACTACATCAACATAGTTATGACGTCATTTCAAGAAAAGGATATCAATGTAACTAGTTTTCGCGAATCTGTAGTAAAAGCTGGGTTTTTTCTTAACAAAATGATACATGACACAACTAAATAACTCTGTGTGCGAAGAACTGAACACTTATCATAGGCGGTCTATTTCTTACATCAAAGTTGCAGAAAAATGAATATTTGTTATAAAAACTTACCTTCAACTACAGTTGTATCGGTTTTTTCGGCAGAAATGTCATCACCAGCTTACGTCAGCAATGGGAAGTCACGTGGCTTTCTATTGCTTCTAAATATTAATAAAATTGGCATGGGCGTCTTACCTCAAGTGGGCGTGTTGCCCCATGTTACCCTACTTTTCAGGTAAAAGAAAAATGTTTTTAAATCTTAACGGCGACAATGGAGAAAACTTAGTCGATCTTAGTACGATACATCTGATGTACAAACAACCTGGTCATGGTTATACAGTATATGGTAATGAACCTACACTATTCCTATATACCTATGGTCCCATACATCTTAAAGTCCCTATATATTTATGGTCCCATACATCTCAGAATTCCTATTTTACACTTACTATTTGAAATGTTGTTTCACTCCTTTCACACGATGCGAGCAGCTGAAGATGAGTGACGAGGAAAATGTTTATAATCATTTCTGATTGTTACTGTTTATTTTATGCACATTTTCTTGTATACTGTATAACGAGACTATTCGCAGTGTAAGAGATCATGTCACTGTTTACTGTATGCACATTCTATCGTACAATGTGGCACGAGATTATTTGCATTTTGTCTAACAAGTGACTGAGTCATAACGTAGACTGGTACCTTGACACGCAGAAAATTGATCAATAGCGAAAGTTTTCGACCCAGGTCAGACTGCGTAGGCTGACCTAGGTCGATACTTTTTGCAGATAAATTGAGCTCCCTTTTCACAGTGTATGGCTCATTTATATACTGGACATTCACGTTCAAATAACATTGGCCCTGAAATTGTTCATTCTTGGCCAAATACCTACATCTAGAGCCCATTTTAAGACGCACTTAACAGAAAATTTACGATGCTGTATGAACGTCAACAAGTAGCTGAATGCAGTATGGTATATAAGGAATTGTTAAACAATAATGTTCCCATATTTACGCATATATTGGTAAATGGAATTTGGGCACATTTTCGTTCCCAGGTGAAGATCTTAAAATGATGTATACCAAACCTTCTGAACAAACGAAATGTCTATCTTTACATTATATAGGAACTTTTTGTTTCAACAAAAATATATGTTAAACGGGACTAAGACAGCACCTGTTAAATTTTCGGATGATATTTGATGGGTACTCGTTGATAGATGCATAATAGGCCATAGCCAGATTGATATCCAGAATACTTTTTGCAGATGCATTAAACCCCCTTTTCACAGTGTATGGCTCTTTTATATACTGGAAATTCACGTTCAAATAACATTGGCCCCGAAATTGTTCATTCTTGGCCAAATACCTACATCTAGAGCCCATTTTAAGACACACTCTGAATAGAAACTGTGCGATGCTGTATGAACGTCAACAAGTAGCTGAATACAGCATGGTATATAAGGAATTGTCAAACAATAATGTTCCCATATTTACGCATAAATAGGTAAATGGAATTTGGGCACATTTTCGTTCCCAGGTGAAGATCTTAAAATAATGTATACCACAACTTCTGAATAAATGAAATGTCTGTCTTTACATTATATAGGAACTTTTTGTTTCAACAAAAATATATGTTAAACAGGACAAAGCTAGCACGTGTTAAATTTACGTATGATATTTGGTGTGTACTCGTTGATAGATGCTTAGTAGGTCATAGCCAGATTGATATCCAGAATGCCTTGAACAAGAGACTTTTGTCATCAAAGAAGCCTCTAAGAACAACGCTTTTCAGGTATGAGTAACCTCATCTCTTAGCTTAATAAATAGCTCTGTTGTCTGCAATTACTTTAATGTTTCATAACATAAAGACTATAGAAGGAACTAAACTTTCCATGGAATTTTGTTTATTTATTGCGTTACGTGCTTTTCACGCAAAAGAAAAATGTTTCTAAATTTAAAGGGCGACAACGAAGAAAACTTAGTCGGTCCTATAGGATAGATCTGACATATAAACAACCTGGTCATAGTTGTACAGAATATACTAATGAACCCACACTTTTCCTCTTTTTTTCTATGGTTCCATATATCGTAAAGTCCTTATATATCTATGGTCCCATATTTCTCAAAGTTCCTATATACCTATGGTCCCATATGTCCCTGTGTTCCTATATATCTATGGAATTTTGTTTGTTAATTGCTTTACGTACATTTCAGGCAAAAGAAAAATGTTATCAAATCTAAACGGCGACAATGGAGAAAATTTAGTCGGTCATAGTAGGATAAAGCTGACATGTTAACAACCTGGTCATGGTTATTCAGTACCCAAAGCCTTAAAAGCAACCATTTTAACGCTTTTGCACCGGTTTGGTGAATTTCATAATGACAGTAATGGTAGGAACCAAGCGAAAAAGTTATTGCTCGTACTAGCACTGGTTTCTTTTTTTCGCAATGTTTTCTTAAGCTTATTACTGTGTTTTCTTTTCAACTTGGCTCTTTAACATTTTGACACAGCCTATTGTTAATCATGAAACTTTGCGTTTTCGATTTATTTCTCTTACAATTTCACATCTGTTCACAGCTTACTTTCCTCAGTTTCACCGCCATATAATGTGTTTGGACGAGGCTTTTCTGTAGCCTTGCAATAGCAGGAGCACTGATAAGTGAACGGTCGCCTTGACTACTGTTAAATGATCCGATAACAGAGTGCCGTGTATTTTTGTTTTATTCGTTAGTTGGTTACGTGACCGTCAAGCGCGCACCTGCTAGCTGGGACTATTTTTAACCAAGCGTATTACTGGCAAAATAAATGAATAAGATCTAATCGGTAGCAAATATTTTTGCTCGTTTAATGGTCTGTTTTTTTTTTAAACACACTGTCTTCTCCGCAACAATATTTTCTGCGCATATACATCACGTTTAATAATTATGCCGTAGCCGCTACCATTCATGGCATCAATATTGCAGCTGCATATTAAGATGGCATGACACGGTTCTCCATTTTTTAAAAATTTGTTATAGATGTAGACCTCTTGAGAAAGATGTCAATAGAGTCTATGTGCCTTATTTCGAGCGAAAACTTCAGTTTAGTCGGATTTTAGAATATGATTGAGAAAAAGGATAAATGAAATAGACAGTTGGTGTCTTCGATTGGGAAAGTCTATCAGGCTCGGCTCTGGAAATTTATTAAAGGAACGGTCTTTATCAATATTTCTTTTTTAGTTTGTTTTGTTGCGTTACAGTGAGTGACAGGATAAATAGAATAGATAGTTGGTGTCTTGCATGTCAGTTTATCAGGCTTGGATCCAAAATCTATCCGGTTCGCCTTCGTCTCACCAGATAAATTCCTCCACCTTGCCCAATAAACTTAACCCATCCAAGACACCAACCATCTATTCTCTATTTACATGTCTCATCCGCATTATACAGGAAATGATGAAAAGATTGTTCGTGGAATATGCTTCTTAAACAAAAATTATAAATAGTTATCACAAGAATTGTTCCATATATCTCAAAGTTCCTATATATCTATGGTCCCATATATCTCAAAGAGCCCAAATACCTATGGTCCAATATATCTAAAAGTTCATATATATTTATGGTCCTATGTCCCATTGTTTTTATTCACTAATGAACCTAAACTGTTCCTATATATCTATGGTCCCAAACACTCATATCTCAAACTTCATATATATCAACGGTCCCATATACATATAAGTTTCTATATACCTATGGTCCCTTATGTCTCAATGTTCCTATATATCTATGATCCCATACATTTAAGGTTTCTATATGCCTATAGTCCCATACGTCTCAATGATCCTATATACATATGGTCCTGTATTTCTCAATGCTGAAATTTTCCTAGTTATCTATGATCCCATTTGCCCCAACGTTTATATATACTAATGAACCCACACTATTCCTATATACCTATGGTCTCATACATCTTAAAGTCCCTATATATCTATGGTCCCATATATCTCAAAGTTCCTATTTTTCAGATACGATGATGATTGGAAATGTTGTTTCGCTCCTTTCACACGATGCGAGCAGCTGAAGATGAGTGACGAGGAAAAGGTTTGTGCACATTTCTTATTGTTACTGTTTGCTGTATGCACAGTTTCTTGTATACCGTATAACGAGACTATTCGCAGTGTAAGAGATCATTGTCTATATAGAAATCCTTCTACAGAAATAAGAAATCAAAAATAAAAATAAGTACAGTCGACTCTCGTTATCTCGAATCTCTGGGGACAACAAAAATAGTTTGACATGACAGGAGTTCGATATAAGAATTCGAGGACCGACTTCGAAAACCGGGAGTAAACATAAAATAAGAACGGGGATAAATTATCGTCGTAGATTTGTGGAACAAACCTCGGATATTTAAAGGTCCCTCGCTGGTTTGCTTGAGCATAGCAAAAGCACAATTAAGTTGCATTTCTGATGACATTTTTTTTGCGTTTATTTATCGTCGCTACCGGTTGCCCATCTGAGCGACGCCCCCAGAAGACAGTTAGTTGTTACGGGGGATAGTGCAAGGATACAGATCGAAACTACTGAGAGCTTCGCCTGGTTCTTTCACGTGCTCGGCGTATAGCACCGTCACACGGGACCTCGGTTTAATGTCTCATCCGAAAGACTATTAGTAATTTTTTAGTTGGCCAGCCGGGGAATCGAACCCACAACCTGTACGACATTGTGTTCACAAGTCCTACGCTCTACCTACTGAGCTATATCGGCTGGTTCCTGATGACATTTATGCGCATTCAACAAATAAACAGGCCGCGTTTGTACAGACCGACTTAAAACACGAAAGACCGACTTAAGACACGAGCGATTATCAAGAGAGACAAACTTATTAAGCCTCACCGTTCAGTGTATTTTTCACGATGTGTAAGTCTTACATGAACCGCTGCTACAAACGTATTCGCACCTTTTATAATCCGATATCTATTGAATCAATTAAGATAATGAAGTATCGTGTGAATTTGTCACCCTATTATCTACAAACAATAGCGGATATATGGATGAAAGTATGATCCGATGTACGAAATTGCTATTCAATTTACTTCGACATAACAGGTTTTGGGATGCAACGGGTTCCAGATAAAAACTAAATTCAATATGAAATATAGAGGCTCGAAGTTCGGACATTGCTTCGACGTCGACTTAACAGGAGTTTTGAGATAAGCGATTTCGACATAATAAGAGTCGACTGTAATTAATTCTAAATAAGTTATAAATCATAAGTAATAGCTGTCCCAGCAGACTTCCATAATTTAACGCAGGTCTTCAAATGTTTCAAGTAAGGAAAGGAGAAGGCGCACTGCATTAACATGTTTATGAGAATGATGGCCATATACAATTGAACCGCGCTCTGGCAAAAGGGGCTTAATGCATCTTACTGATTTATTCATTCAATTATGGATCCATAAAATCCATTTTGTCTAACAAGCGACTGAGCCATAAGGTAGACTGGTACTTTGACATGCAGAAAATTGATCAATAGCAAAGATTTTCGACGTTCCGCGCAGGCTGACCTAGGTCGATACTTTTAGCAGATAAATTGAGCTCCCTTTTCACAGTGTATGGCTCTTTTATATACTGGACATTCACGTTCAAATAACATTGGCCCCGAAATTGTTCATTCTTGGCCAAATACCTACATCTAGAGCCCATTTTAAGACGCACTCTTAAAAGAGACTGTACGATGCTGTATGAACGTCAACAAGTAGCTGAATACAATATGGTATATAAGGAATTGTTAAACAATAATGTTCCCATATTTATGCATACATCGGTAAACGGAATTTGGGTACATTTTCGTTTTCGCAGGTGAAGATCTTAAAATAATGTATACCACAACCTCTGAACATATGAAATGTCTATCTTTACATTATATAGGCACTTTTTGTTCCAACAAAAAATATATGTTAAAGAAGACTAAGCCAGCACTTGCTAGATTTACGGATGATATTTGGTGGGTACCCGTTGATAGATGCATAGTAGGTCATAGCCAGATTGATATCCAGAATGCCTTGAACAAGAGACTTTTATCATTAAAGGAGTTTTTAAAAAAAACGCTTTTCAAGTACGAGTAACCAGCATCTCATAGCCTAATATATTGCTCTTTTGTCTTTAATTACTTTTACATTTCATGTCATAAAGACTGTAGAAAAAAACTAAACTTTCCATTGAATTTGGTTTGTTAATTGCTTTACATACTTTTCACGCAAAAGGATTTTTTTTTTTTTTTTTTTTAAAACTAAAGGGCAACAAAAAAGAAAACTTAGTCGGTCCTAGTAAAATAAATCTGACATATGAACAACCTGGTCATAGTTGTACAGTACTTGACCAGCCCGCATAGCTCAGTTGGTAGAGCGCAGGACTTATGATCATGAGAGATTTCGGGTTCGATTCCCACGCCTGGCAACCTAAAATTACTAATAGTCTTTCGGGTGAGACGTTAAACCGAGGTCCCGTGTGTCGGTGCTATACACCGAACACGTTAAAGAACCAGGCGAAACTTAGGATGGGTTTCGTCCTGTATCTGCACTATCCCCCGTAACAATACTAACCGTGAGCCTTCAGGGGGCGTCGCCCATATGGGAAACCGGTGGCGACGATAAATAAACGCAAATTCAATTAATTGTACAGTACCCAAACTTGTACTAACAGTTACCAAGGAGCACTGATAAGTGAACGATTGCCTTGAGTACTGTTAAATTCGACGTTAAATCCCGTGTAATAAACGATAAATATCCAACATGGGGGTGTCGGTAAATTGGACAATACTAATACAAATTCCTTTGCATTATCGATAGATTATTTACACGTCCCATCCCTATTTTACAAGAGATGGTGAAGAAAAAATTGTTCGTGGATATGCTTCTTAAACAAAAATTATAAATAGTTATCACAAGAATTGTTCCATATATCTCAAAGTTCCTATATATCTATGGTCCCATATATCTCAAAGAGCCCAAATACCTATGGTCCAATATATCTAAAAGTTCATATATATTTATCCCATTGTTCTTATTCACTAATGAACCTAAACTGTTCCTATATATCTATGGTCCCAAACACTCATATCTCAAACTTCATATATATCAACGGTCCCATATACATATAAGTTTCTAAATACCTATGGTCCCGTATGTCTCAGTGTTCCTATATATCTATGATCCCATACATTCAAGGTTTCTATATGCCTATAGTCCCATACGTCTCAATGATCCTATATACATATGGTCCTGTATTTCTCAATGCTGAAATTTTCCTAGTTATCTATGATCCCATTTGCCCCAACGTTTATATATACTAATGAACCCACACTATTCCTATATACCTATGGTCTCATACATCTTAAAGTCCCTATATATCTATGGTCCCATATATCTCAAAGTTCCTATTTTTCACATACCATTGGAAATGTTGTTTCGCTCCTTTCACACGATGCGAGCAGCTGAAGATGAGTGACGAGGAAAATGGAAATAAGAAATGAAAAATAAGTAATAAATTCTAAATAAGTTATAAATCATAAGTAATAAGTAATAACTGTCCCTGCAGGACTACCACAACTTCACGTAGGCCTATTAAGGTTTCAGGTAAGGAAAGGAGAAGACGCACTGCATTAACATAAGTTTTTGACAATGATGGCCATATACAATAGAGCCGTCCTCTGGCAAAAGGGGCTAAATGCATCGTAGTGATTTATTCATTCAATTATGGATCCATACTGAGTCATAAGGTAGACTGGTACTTTGACATTCAGAAAATTGATCAATAGCAAAGATTTTCGACGTACCGCGCAGGTTGACCTGAATCGATACTTTTTGCAGATGCATTAAGCCCCCTTTTCACAGTGTATGGCTCTTTTATATACTGGACATTCACGTTCAAATAACATTGGTCCTGAAATTGTTCATTCTTGGCCAAATACCTACATCTAGAACCCACTTTTGATAGAAACTGTATGAACGTCAACAAGTAGCTGAATGCAGTATGGTATATAAGGAAATTGGTAAACAATAATGTTCCCATATTTACGCATATATTGGTAAATGGAATTTGGGCACATTTTCGTTCGAAGGTGAAGATCTTAAAATAATGTATACCACAACTTCTGAACAAATGAAATGTCTATCTTTACATTATATAGGCACGTTTTGTTTCAACAAAAAGATATGTTAAACAGGACTAAGCTAGCTGTTAAATTTACGGATGATATTTGATGGGTACTCGTTGATAGATGCATAATAGGCCATAGCCAGATTGATATCCAGAATGCCTGGAAAAAGAGACTTTTATCATTAAAGAAGTTTTTAAGAAAAACGCTTTTCAAGTCTTTAAGGTCGACTGGATTGTTTCCACCGCCACCCGGGCGCTACTGCAGCGACATTTGATTAATCTTAGACCTGATTCACATTTCTTAATTCAGACAGTTTTTTCAGGTTCGTACAGTCGGACAAACGTGTGTACGCATTAGAAATGGGGTGTATGCTTGTTTATCATTCAACTTGAAATGTGCGAAAACATGTAAATGCCCTTCCAGAGTGAATTATTCTACTGAAATTGTTCCATTATATTCCGCAAAAACCCTAGGTTCGAGAACCCGCAAACACGTACGAATAGATAGGTGGAGATTTTGATAGCAGTGCAAATACTGAGCTGGGATATTGCAGGACAATGAACTCGGGTTCAATTAAATGTCTCACTAACACTATTCTGTAGGTAGTGTTAAAGTTCACGAAAAACATCCGAAAATCAGCCAAATTCTTCCGCGTGCGGACACATAGACAGAACAGAATTTTAATGCTATAAGTAATCAACAAATACTTTTAGCAAACATTACTTAAAAATCAAGTCGTGAAAGGTAAACAGCGGACATACTAAAACAGTGTAGCGTCAAGATAAACGTACTCCCACGAACAAATTAACGCATTCACATTTTCGAAATCGTTAATATTGCTACAGTTATACGAAAGGAATTGTATATGTGGTTAAAAAGGGCCTTACCCTTACTCGAAGTCATTGAAAACTGTCATTTTCTGCAGTTTGAATGGTCCCAGGTTCCAGCTTTTTTAACCTTAAATTTGGGTTGAGGCAACGGCTACCTATCTGATTTAAAAGAAATTGGACAGATCTCGAAATTCACGTATAAAACGTTTCTGAAATACTGTTTCTGATTTAGAAATAATCTATCGAGATTAAAGGAATTTTAGTAGTAGTAGTAGTTTTATTAGGTTAAAATGTGCATAACATGGCAGCAATAAAACATGTGTAACATTTAAAAGATACAGCCATGAATACTAAAACCATGTAATGGATACCAGGGATAACACAAAAAAAGAGATGAACTCTTATTTCCATTTTGGTCCCTCAGTGTTGTCGTCAGGACACTTTTGGATAAGGTCTCGAACCTGTTTTTCGGATGCTCCGGCCCAACGGTCCAATGTATAACTCTAAAATATATATGAAATGAAAGGCCATAGCAAGACCTACGTGTTGATATGTAATTAATTGGTGAGTCTTATAAGAAATAGTCTTGAGTGCTAATTTTCGCTGTGTGACGCTAGAACCATATACGTTTTTGAAATTTGACCTAGGAAATTAGCTCTACTCCCTTATTTTGATTTGCGTCAGTCGGCTGATACCTTAGACCCATGCATAAATCTCACCAGGGCACACATTTTGATACCAGTATTAGGTATGTACGCCGATGTTTATATTTAAATTCCAAGTAAGGATTCTTTTTTTTTTAATTCGTGTAGGCCGAGGAGGATGTCCAAAATCGAAAATATTGACACTGACCCCTTAACTTTTTTTTTTTATTGGTGTATGGTTTTAGAGCGTGTCAAAACATGATATAATGCACCAGGAAATGTGACTATCGAAGTCGGGTATCCCCAGGGCATTAAACTTATGAAGGTTCCAGTGTTCCTCAACTTTGAACCCGTTTTTGGGTGTCAAGATGTTTCTCCTAGCACGAATTCGCTTTAAAGTATGGACTATCTAATGGAGATCTATTCGTGTGCCAAGTTTCCAAAGAATCTAGGGGACATTTTCTCCAACAGGGGGTCTAAGTCAACGAGGGACACTGGACCTAGAAAAGTGTAATAAGTAGGGTTATCATTATTCGACAAATACGTGATCTCATTATTTTTATGACAATTTAATTTTGTTCCGAAATTACTGTTTTAAACTGTTAAGGGTTTCAAGGTACAGAAAGATACATAGAAAATGCATGTGAAGACAAGCATGTTAATAAAACGTCATATTATATATATGGGTACAGTTCGGGGTATATGTTCCCAGTATATTCGTTCCCATATTTCATACCGTATTTATCTATCGTTGCAATATACGAGAAATACACATATAGGTACAAATGCTGCAATTTACGAGGCATGAAGACAAGTATGTTCATAAAACAATACCTATATATTGAATCTGGGCACTATATGTTAAATTCTGATATACAACCCGTTCCATATTTCTCATCCTTTATACATATGTATCAAGACATATGGAGGCAAGCATGTTCAACTTTCCAGTATTGTGGCTGCAAAATAACAGATATATAGGTATTTATGCTGCGATAGCAGCCTTGTCAAGCACATATACAGTGTTGCTATTTCTTTACTAGTATAACGGTAGGTGTTATGATCATAGATCGAAACTGCTGCTTTGACATACATATACCTGTGCGTAACTTTTTTTTAAACTTTATTTCCACTCTCTACATGATATACAATGCAAAACATCATACATATATAACAATTATTTATAAATTCAAATTCAAATTCAAATAGTTTATTCAGCATATATAAGGCTACCGGCCCAAAATACAAAAAAATCTGAAATGACATTATATTTAGAGTGACTATTAAATAGTATATTTTGTGTATAGCATATACATAATTAAACACAGGCTTTTGCGGAGGACGTAGACCAAGAAAAGACCGCATATATCGTGCACTCTGATCACGAATCTAGAATGTTCGCTTCAACATACATATAAATGGGCTTTTGTAAAAGGCATAGTTCAAGATCAGACTGCACGGAATGTACACAAGTAAACGTAGGTTTTTGCGGAAGACATAGACCAAGGAAAGACCGTATATATCGTGCACTCTGATCCCGAATCAATAACCTACGCTTGAACATACATATAAATGGGCTTTTTGCGGAAGACATAGACCAAGAAAAGACAGCATATATCATGCGCTCTGATCCCGAATTTATAACGTACGCTTCAACATACATATAAATGAGCTTTTGTAAAAGGCATAGTTCAAGATCAGACTGCACTGAATGTACATAATTAAACGTTGGTTTTTGCAGAAGACATAGACCAAGAAAAGACCGCATATATCGTGCGCTCTGATCCCGAATCTATAACGTACACCTCAACATACATATAAATGGGCTTTTGTAAAAGGCATAGTTCAAGATCAGACTGCACTGAATGTACAAAATTAAACGTAGGTTTTTGAGGAAGACATAGACCAAGAAAAGGCAGCATATATCGTGCACCCTGATCCCGAATCCATATCGTACGCTTGAACATACATATAAATGGGTTTTTATAAAAGGTGTAACATACACAATTTTACATGGGTTTTTGTGGAAGGCATAATATATTTCATAACTTATATACAGTATTTTACAATACTTTCTATGTAATGTCCTTCAGAAATTCTCTACGATACTGAAAGGCATTATACAGGAAGTAGGCAACTCGATATATACAATCATTAGTTTGTGAAGCCATGATTCGACAAAAAGATTCTTTAGTTCGAATTCGTAGCCAATGTGGTGAAAAATACATATTGCGAATGCTTTCATATGAAGGACAAAAAAAGAAGAAGAGTACTTCATCTTCGACTGCTTTTACATTGTTTACTTTAGTAATGATAAAATATCATAAGTTAACTTACTGTTCTACCGAAAGTTAAATGGATTACGAAAAACTCCACAGAAGTATCACACCTGGCGTAATGCATGTCGGCGTATATATAGAAATGTTTAGAACAATTACTCAAAAGAATGTAAATTTTTATTTAGAAAAAGCAGATCAAGAATGGGAACCTATTATAGTCACTAATTTCCCTGTGATTTTCCAAGCATATATTTAGAGATGATTCTGGGATAATGATGCTCTCAAAGCATCTATCATGAGTTGAATTTGAGATAATAACAACTTTCAAGATTTTCAAAGACGTATATTAATGAGATTATGGAAGGATTGACTCAGTCGTAAGGACAGTTATACGGCTATGTCGCCCCTGCAAGCAAGTGCAACATGAAAGCGTCAGACTAGTGCACAATTATCTATCTTATTTATTTGATTTCGTGTTGTTTTTATGGTTAAGTTGGGAGGACAGCGTACTTGCCCATGCGTTTCTTCTTATCAGTACTCCGTATATCCTTTAAACCCTCTGTCTGCTTTGTCACCTCGACTTTGCAGTCCGCTGGTAAATGACAAATAACTCATTTGATGACTTTCGCTATTCATGACTAAGTCTTCAGAAATATTTATTAACCCTTATCCTGCTAAGTAACTAAAGTGAAATTTTCCTTTCGATAGTTAAAACCCAAATATTGCTAATTCAAAGTTACGTTTTCGGGATCAACATCTCTTTAGGCGACAGTGTAGATCAAAGGTCAGACTCCACGTTCTGTGCAGTCTGATCTTGATCTATACTGTCCGCAAAAGGTCAGTGAGTCGCACTTAGCAGCCAAAGGGTTAAAGAAATATGAAGACATTTATGTTCTTAAAATACCATATTGTATATATGGGTACTTACGGGGTTGTTCCCATATTACGCACCTTTTTCATATACATCATATGGGAATGTATTCTCTTTTTGCATTTTATGGTTGTGCGTTAACTATTATATACTAGTAAATAACGGTGCTGATATTGCAACAATAGTCTTTAAAAGCACATTACGTAGTGTTGCAATTCCATAAACATACCAGAAAGTCCTATGAAAATGGATCGAATTCTGGTTTGACATACCAGTACCGTGGCGTATATGATTTAACAAAAAGTTCCAAAAAACAGTATAACACCTACCATAATGTTTCACTTCACAGTTTGTCAAATGGGTTTTTTTTTTATCTATGTCAAAGAGTCTTTGCAATGTTGTTTCCATTTGTTTATTGCATGCAGTTATTTTCAAAAATGTATTACCTACAGCTAATGAGAAAATGCGGAGCCCGGGGGTTATATTTTTTATATAGTTATATAGCGAACATTTCAAAAACCTTTTTGTGCCAACCTTAAGGCTCAGAACTTTGGCAAATATTTTGTATCAACCAATAAATCTATACCAGGATTGCAAAAATTATGGCTCTGGAGTCAAAAATAGCCCCTCCCCGCGGTAGAGGGGGGTGGGGGGGCCGTCACATGATTTACATTAGAGTTATAAAGGAAATCTTTCAAAAATCTTCTTCTGCCAAATCATAAGACCAAGATACAGCCTTTCGAAGCCACTGACTGCTATCTCATACAGATTCGGGCCACGAGTTCGTTTCTAGTATTGATCCCTTCATCTTGATACTACTGAATGACATGGTAACCCTTGGTTTAGAGAAAGGATAATGCCTATCCCTTGACCCGAAGATGCCTCGCTACAAATGCGAGAGGATTGTCACGCGAATACCCTAATTTTCGATCACCGCATAGTTTGTCAATTGTTGCCTTCACACTAACAAACTTGATCGATTTATTGATTGGTATTTAACAATGTTTTCAACAGTTTGTGAGTTATATCGCAGCAGTCAGTGCACTTAATGTGTTCCTGGCATTTTTTCAACAGTACACATTCTTTCCAATCCACGAACTGCTTCCTCAAAAGTCCAGCAGTGAGAGACAAATGAATTTGGTCACTTTTTCATCAATCATCGGAGAGAAATTTGGCCGAGCCGGGGTTTAACCCTTTACCAAACAACGGAATTTTAGACTGGTCCAAATTGAAAGCACCTGCAGACTACAAAATAAACATAACTCAAAAATTGCAATTTGTTTCCAGCAGGGTAGAAAACATTGTTGGAAAAGGAGAAAATGCTGGTTGCCAGCATTTTCTCCTTTCCCCACAATGTTTTCAAAAGGCTTCTATCTCAGGGTCGTAAAAACCAGGGATTGTTTGGTAAAGGGTTAAATCAGTGTAAGCTGGGACACCTGAATCACAAGTCTGCATTGCTAGGTACCGACTGCACTACAAAGGCTCAGCAACATGAAATTACATGTATCTGCACACTACAGATCAAAGTACAAGCAAAAGGGAGATTTTTTTCTTGTTATTAATATAATCTCGTCCCAAACTTTTCAAAAGATGTTTGCTTCAAACTTTATAATAAAGCCGGCTTATACATGGATCCGTGGAAATCGATATTTGACCAATCAGGTTATCGCATTTATTCTACCCGATGTGCATCGTTGTGTTCTGCTATTTCGGGTCAATAATTAAACGACTGTTAACGTTGGAGGGATGTGATACTATTTATTTATTTTGTGTTTTTAACGTTTGAATTTAAGAAAACCCTTAAAATATGTGCTTCGCGAGCGTGTACCGCTGACGCGAGATCACGCAGAGGCTACAGACAAGTTTGAATTATGATAATGACTGAAAATTTGGCTTATGTAAAGAGTTCTGATGAGCGCTGGAAAATGGATTAATTTAAATGTTTCCCCTCTGAAATAGAAAAATTGAAAACAAAGGTAAAAATAGACCTATATGAAATACTAATAAAAAGAAAATACGTTTACTTGAATATCTAACCTTGTTCAATAACCTATGCACAACAAAAAAGTGGCCGCGTAACTTGTCACCAATGTTTCAGTTTGACATTAATCTTAAGCCATGGTGCATGAAGAATATGCTAATTGTGTAGATATAGATCAGACTGAAAATTACATGATGTTTAGTCTTGGAATTAAACTACTGCTATTTACAATAAGCACTCCAAATGACGTGTACTTCTTAGTTCCTCACTAAGAGTAGATTTCAATTTTAAAAAGGTTTATCTTTTGTACTGGTGGAAGTTTTAGCTCAATGGGCAACATGTTAATTTTTCTCTTTACTCAGTTTTTTCAACCGATTATCACATAAACCCGAGTTTTAACGACCCATAGAAAGCTGTTAAAAGCATCGCGGAAAAAGAAGAAAATGCTTGTAACATCCTTTTTTGACAGTGTTTTGTGCTCTTTCAAAAACAAATTTCAATTTTTGAATCATTTCTTTTGTTGTCTGCAATTTTTTGAGGTTGGATTGTTCTAAAAATTTTGTCATTTGGTGAAGAGTTTGATTGGATTAGCACATCTGCACATTAGCACAAAGGGTGTTTTAGTAAACTGTCAATTGATAGGAAGCGTGTTTGATTGCAAAACAATTTGCCGCTCTAATCAACTTGACCACCCGATGTCATCAGTATATCATAGGATAAAACAAACTACCGTCAATGATAATAAAAATTTTTATAACTGACAACACACTTAACGCATTTTATAATCATCAGACAACCCTTTTCCTTTTAACCTGATATTGAAAATTTTCATTAACTTAAACCTCTCTGTTGAATCAGACAATCTATAAAAATATCGAAGGGTTTGTAATTTGTTATTTAATTTGGTATGATGCTGAAATGACTTTACTACCCAAACGAAAGCAATCAGTATATGTAATTCTATAATTCTGTGGCAGAACGGAGATTTGTTAGTTTTTTTTCCTTTCGCATTGGAGTTCGAAATTTTGTTTAAACATGTAAATCTGTTACATTGTCCGTTGTCCCGATAATTCTCCCTTTTAATACATATCCATGTGTCATGTCGTTCAAGCATCTTTAAATTACTTACCGATAATTTATCATCGACAGAAATATACGATTAGAATATTTTTCCCGAAATTTTATTGAGAGAAACATTCATGACAGCACGATTTAAGTAACCTATCTGCTATACTGTATATGTATTGACTGCGTTTGTTTTGCGAGTCCTTGGCAACAGTAACTAAGGTAGTCGGTTTATCTTATCGCCACGGATCCATGTATTCATTGATAGGTGTATCAAAATGTGTTGTATATTATGAGCTGATTAGCCGTCGTTTTGAAGGAAGGCAGGTAATCCCAAATGCCCGATTAAAATGTTCTTACGCAAATCAAGTATTTCCTATCACGGCTTCATGCAAATGATTGGGGTGGCACATAGATACATTGCATTAACTAAGGTTATTGATATTACGGGCGATCAGTGATTGACATGCGGGATATATATATGTTTAAGGAATATTACGCTGAAATCAAAGATCTTTGTTGACAGTTGAACGAGGTCTGCTATGACGGTATATGGAACTGTGAAACAATATTGTTCCCGTATGTTCATACCTATTTGTAAGTCATATTTAGGCATAGTTTCGTGTCTGATTAGACATAAAGATAAATGTTTAGTAACCAAGCAATTAAAATGTCTATCGATATCTATGCGTTTTTATGGGACAAAGAAATGATAACGTTCCTATTTAGTGATACGTAATATATGGACACTATCTCATTCATGTCAAGAAAAGTATTTGAAATGAATACATAATTTCTCAAAATTTCCATAGTTGTCTGAATTAAACGTAATATTTTTAACCTGCACTATTAAAATTTCCTAAGAATATATTGCGGTAATCGTTTGCGGAACCCATTATTGATATCTGGAATGGTCTCAGCAAACTATCATTCTTGTCTATATTATAGGTTTAACACACGGAAATAGTTTGCGGAATCTGTCAGTAGACATTTCTTTGGGGTCAGTTACGAGGACCCATAACTATATTTTACGGAATTATTCCCCCTTTTTGACTTAGAAAATTCTTAGTAAAGGCTTAATGAGAATCCGAATATAATACAGCTCCGACTAAAGAAATGTTCTGACATACAATGTGTTACGTCAGCTACATACCAAAATAATTTTCATACGACTTCATAACTATAGGTCCAGATCAGCACTGAAACTCAGGGAAGCAGCATTTTTTGAGGTTTCGGTGTATCGCAAGCTGAATTACTAAAGTGGAAAACGTGAAAAAGGAATCCATTGCTCGTTCGAACAATGGCTTCTTTTTCACAATGTTTTCTAAAGCATATTTCGTTCTTTTTAACATTCAGTCTGCCTACTCATCGCTTTGACACGGCTTTTTATTTATAAAGTTTGCGTGCGGTTTGGCTTCAATTTAGAGGTTGCTTTCCTTAATTACAGTACTGTAATTGCAAGTCCAAATAAGGCATTTGTCCTCCAAGTGTGACCTTGACCAAAAAATGCATAAGCAAAATGTTGATTTATTTTGGGTTTAACGTCCTGGCGACAGTATTTCAGTTATATTAGCGGTAACAGATCAGATCGTGCTTCCTGGGTGATCTACCAGCACTACAGCTAGGATGTGTCTTGCCCAAGGACACCTCACTATGACCGACTGCCACGAGCGGGAATTGAACCCAGGACTCTCGGTCTCAAAGCCCGGACGCTTAACACTCGGCCACGGCGGATCTCCAAGGAAAATATATGCATTGCACTTAGTCTGCTAACCTTCATTTTTACAAAGTTTAATTTGAAAAGAGGACCACGACGGCTCACCTGAATTTTTTAAATGAACAACCAATGGAACATTTTCGTAAACTGACTCAGCTGTTTACACCAATCACTGATGATTGGGGTACATGGTAAAAGGTGCTGCTGCTTGACAGAAATTGCTCTTGCCAAATTGTGATAGCCCGACTACTTTAAATAGGCCACCGAAGAAACTTTCCTTAGCAGTAATGTTGACACAAGAACATTCTTTGAATTTGAAAATCCGACCAGCAGTTTCTGGGGAAAATATTTTTAAAGTTTTTCTACAATCAGGGTTCTGTACAGAATAGAATTCTTGGAACAAAATTTAATAAAGGACTCCCATAGAAACATACCAGTCCTGTGGAATTTGGTTAGAATTGGTCCACAGGTTATGATGATATTTGAAAAGTGTAAACAACCAGCCAGACGGACGGACGGTCACAATAGCTCACTCGAAGAACGAAGTGCTCTGGGCGTGCCAATAAAAATTCAGGATGGACAGCCGAAATGGATTTATAAGCACATGATCTCAGTCCTTCACCCGTCAAATGGCGGTAATTATTTCCCCGTGTATGCAAAGTTTTTAGAAAGCCTCGTAACGGATTACGGAGATATGAAAGAGACAAAGCAACGGAACAGATCATAGACAAAGGTTCATTCTACATCCCCACCTCTAATAGTGCCGGGGGGGGGGGGGAAGAGATAAAAATAGCCTCTTCCAGCCTGTCTGAAGTTAAGTTTTGTTTTGGCAATCAATTAAGATATGGGGGTCCTGCGTGGCTAAGTGTGGGACTCGTAACCTGGAGACCCCAGGTTCGAGCCGCACTGGATCTACTGGGTTTGTTCTGGGAGTGCCCGTGGGCAAGACACTTCACAACCCTAGCCTAGTACTGGTAAAACACAGGAAATATATAAATATGTGAGTCGTCGCCGTAATGCGAGTTGCAAAACACTGCCACACACAGAAGGGGTCGTGGGTTCGATCTTGGACTCAGCCAATTTCTTTCCGAGGACTGATGATAGTCAATGCGACAGGATTCATTCCTCTCCAACCGCTGACCATTGTTTCAACGATGTTTATGTGGGAAAGCAGCCAGTGGCTTGGAAAGAAAATTGTGCGGAGTACTGGTAAAAGATACTCCAGGAAAACATGGATAGATTTACAGGCCGCCGCGATATAACTGAAATAATGTTGAAAAACGGCGTTAAACACCACGCAATAAATCAATCGTCACAACAAAATGACGTCACATAATACTCAAATCCAGTATCTATGTGAAGGATTATATAAAGGTAATGAGTCCTTTTCATGATTATTAATTCTTTTCCTAATATAACATCTTGAACTCTTCCGATTTGGGTGCCTCCTAGAAGGACAATGAGAGATCTGGTGAAATGAAAGTATGCTTTTGTGATAGAGAATAAAACAATGTGGGGAAAAAGTGAAATTGCCCGTTACAGGCAATTTCGACTTTTCTCATAATGTCTCCAAAAGTAGTTGAGTGCAGACCCGTCAGAAGTCGTTTCTATTTGGGACAGGGTTAAAGGACTAGAAATCTTGGGTAACTCTAGCAGTTTGACTAACACCAGGGAAGCATCATTTACAATATAAGATATTTAAGCATGCATGAAATAAAACAAAAGAAATGTGCTCTTCAATTAGTTTATTCAGAGGCTGAGTTCTTTCCCTGATGATCGATATTCAACCTGGATGCATTGAATGGCAAAGCAGATGACAATGACAAATATTTAAGAAGTGCTGATACAATATTTGGTTGGAAAATGCGAGAAAATGTAAAATGGATCGTTACTAACAACATTTCAATTCCTTGTCAGCTGACCAATGGAAAGTTGTCTGTATGAGGTAAAGGGTTAAGTAATCATATCTATACAGTTTAAAATTTAACTAGCAATATGTCCACAGGCAAAAAACATAGAGCCCTCATTAAGAATAAATGCCAATGTCACCTGAGCCTGTGCCGTGGTGGTACACAACTGGCCGTAATATAGTCAAAATGCATCCACACACCCAAATTGGTAAACCTAATTTTGACAAAATACGGAAGAATCTGACAGTGGAAAACTTTGGTTGTCAGATGACTTAGTGGAGGAAGGAGTATTTACCCTTAGAACTAAATACTCCTTTGGGCCAATGTTGAGGGCTTTAATTCAAACGATTTTGCAAAAAAACTTTTAGATGATAACAGTTACAAAATATTACAGCTGTAGCTCATGGTCAGGAACAACAAGAATTTTAACGTTTTCACTACATTAGCCTATGTAAAACTTGTGACTTGTGAGGTAGGGCAAATTTTGACCCCAAGGCTATAATTTGCACACTCTCCGTAAAGGTCCACTACATCAGTTTGCATGCAATATTTGGTATCCCTAGGCCTTATGGCTAGGAATGAGAAGATTTTTAAAGTTTTCACTATATAAGGCAAGGTAAAACTTGTAACCCCCAGAGGCATGGCCAATTTTGATCCCAGGGCTATAACTTGAAGAGTCTTCATAGAGGTCCATTTGATGAAGCTACATTCCAAATTTCAAAGCCTTATGGTTTAGGACCAGAAGATTTTGAAGATTTAACTGTATAAGCCCATGTAAAACTTGTGACCACGGAGCTGGGCCAATTTTGACCCCAGGGCTATAATTTGAAGAATCTTGGTAGAGGTCCATTAAATGAAGCTACATGCCAAATTTGGCTGCCCCATGCTGTATGGTTTCGGACGAGAAGATTTTCTCAATACTTTTTCAATACTTTCAAGTTTTGTTGCCATGGCAACCAGAGTTTTTACAGGAATCAAATTCTTTAAAAAAATTCTGAAGAGGACCATGGCAGGATCAATTCTAAGAAGTTTGGTCAAAATTGAATGGGCATTTTCATATATGTTTGATATATAAGGTAACAGGGCCATGACATAAGCTTACTGGCCTTTGGCCATTGCACTAAAAATTAGAGCAAGAATTAGGATTTCATTGCAACATCATAGTTGAGTGAGTTTCTTCAGTTTCAATAGGGATAATCTTTATGGAAATACAAACAAACTGCACAATTTTCAACATAATTAGACAGAGTATAAGAATTTTATCTTGTAAACAATAAAACGTTTGACGGAAATTTTAAATGGCTACTAATTCACTATCATTTTCGGATTTTTTTTTTTTTATTTTCAAAAGGGCTAATCCATATGAAGATACAAACAGTCAGTGCTGATATCAAAACGATCTGACCAAAATCCAGATTTTATTTCGTATGTGAGAACTAACATACGTAAAATTTCAAATGGCTACTTTCCCACCAATATTTGACAAATTTTCTTTAATTTCAATAAGGTTTATCTTTATGTTGAAACAAACAATCTGTGCAAACTTCAAAAGAATGTGACCAAAAATGTTGACATGATCACGTAAAAGAGAGAAATTTTACCAAATTTTCATATGGCTACTTTTCCGCCAATATTTGATTCTTTATTTTCAATAGGTTCAATTCTTAAAGTGATAATAACAGTCTGAGCAAGTTTCAGAAGAATTGGACCAAAAATACGGAATAAATTGTGTGAACAAGAAAAATTTAGACCAGAGCTGTCAGATAACAGCCTGCTCGACTATTTGCATTGCCACAAGGAATTTCATTTGAAAGTCTTTTAGGATGGGGCAACTCTGTAGAATACAAAAAGAACTTTTAATACCTTTAGAGCTAAACATGTTACTTTTTCTATCATTTAAATACTCATGTCAATAGAACTGACACATTCAAGTATTAATTTTGAGATAACAATAAGACAAGTGTAACCTTAACCTTCAACCTACCTGAAAACTATTAAATACGACATAACTATTTGCCCCAATCCATGAATAAACATATCTTTAGGCTAGCTTCTATGGAAAAGGCAATATATCCTTAACAACTTTTTCCATTTAAGAAGGAATCAAGAGTAATGGTTCTTTGATGAGATCTATCCACCTGTGAAATTTCATGTTTACAATTCTAATAGTTTTTGAGTTATGCTCCGGTTGGTTGGCTGTATTGGGGTTTTAACGCCACTTTAACAGCCAAGGTCATATCATGGCAGTTGGTGACCCACACATGTGTTTCCTGGCTTTCTCACACCAGTACTAACACAACTTCCTTTCCAAAGCCACCGACTACTTTTCTCACATGCTTCAGCAGAGGTGAGAGGCGAAAATACACCGGAAAGAAAGTTCGTAAGTCCAACATGCTCACCACTGAGCCACCAGGGCGGGGCGAGTTATGCTCTGGACAAAAGTGTGCAAATTATAGCCTTGGGGTCAAAATTTGCCCTGCCTCACAAGTCACAAGTTTTACATAGGCTAAATGATCAAGCTTTAAAAGCTATGAATAGTTTATTATCTTTATTTAAAAAAGTTCCAACAGATATCAAAACAAAACTGCTTCTTTTTGACAGAATGGTATCTCCAATTTTACTGTATGCAGCTGAGGCTTGGGGGGTTTATAACTTAAAATCTATTGACAAAATACATATGAAATTTTTAAAGAAAATTCTTGGTGTAAGCCCTCAAACCCCAAACTTCGCTGTGTATGGAGAACTTGGAAGATATCCAATGTCACTTTTGGCACTCGAAAAGTCAATTAAATATTATTTAAAAATCGAAAGTAATAGAATGTCACTTATTCATACAATATTTAATGAAAATTGCAATATTCAAATTGCTAGTAGAAATGCTTTTAACTGGTCTAAAAAAATCAAAGAATATTTAGATAAAACTGGATATTCATATATTTGGACAAGATATAACATAGACAATTTTGTATTCAAAAATATTCAAAGAAGACTTCGTGATAATTTCATACAGAATGGCAAAATTCGACCCGCACTTGTGTAAAATTAGACTATTATTGTAATTACAAAACTAATTTCGAATTTGAAAATTATTTAACAAACATCAGGGATGAAACACTAAGAAAAACGCTGACATGCTTTAGACTTGCCTCGCATAAGCTTGCAATAGAAACTGGGAGAATCCAAAATATTGATAGACAAAATCGAGTTTGTACACTATGCAACATTAATAGAATAGAATCAGAATATCACTTTTTATGTGTTTGTCCAAAATATTGTGAATTAAGATCAAAACACTTAAATATACACTGGTTTACAATTGCTAAATTTAATAGAATTATGTCATCTAAAAAACGAAAAATCCAATTAAATACTGCAAAATTCATCAAAAGAGCATTTGATTTACGAAATATCTTTTTAAATAACGTTTGACAATATTGATCCTTATCTTGCTGATTATATTAAAATAAAGGTAAGTTTCAAGCCATAGTACAAACCCTAATGATACTATCTCTTTATTTTATCTTTTATTATTATTATTTTTTTTTTTTTTTTCTTTTTGAAGATAAATACTTCTAATCGGACAATGTAGATCTCAGATCAGACTACACGGTCTGTGCCGTCTGATCTTGATCTACAATGTCCACAAAAAAAAGTCGAACATGCTCAATTTCTTAAGGGTTAATCCTACTATAGTTGTGATTATTATTTTTTCAGATTTTTATATATTGTATTTGTAAATATTTATTCTATATTTCATGCTATATTTCTGTAAAATGGTCAATGGCAAAATTCTTTTGCCGAATACCAAATAAAGTCATTTTGAGTTGAGTTGAGTTGAGTGAAAACGTTAAAATTCTTGTTGTTCCTGACCATGAGCTACATGAATGACTGATGGCTACTATTACAATGTTCCCCGCTGCCTTTCAGGAGGAGATAACTAAACATACAAATTTCTACCAGTTTTAAGGTTTCAGACCACAACTCACATCACTTTTCCATTTAACACGCAGAAACTAAATTATTTTCCTTTTTTCATCAAGTTTTGTAGTTTTGCTTTCACTGTCAAAACAGTTCTGCCCTTGCTGAGCATGCCTCTGTCTATTAGTGCTTTGATGGACAATGATGTGGGATAAAGACCTTTTTTAATAAAATCAGAGTAGTTCTTTTGCAATACAGAAATTTCTTCTGTTGTCCATTTTGAACGACCTGGAAAAAAGAGAGATCAATAAGGGTTCACAACAACTACAATAGTATTTCAGTTATACAATGGCAAAGTACCCCCATTCACGGTCTCTTGGTGGCCACCCAGTACTAGGGCTAAGGAAAAAGGACACTTCTATTGCAGTTATGGCTGATGCTGCAAGGTTACTGCTGTGGCATATTACCCCTTAGACCACGACAACAAAGGTGTGATATCAAATACATGATCAAGTAAATGCTACTTGAGAATTTTTAAGTGGGCATTTACAGCCAAGTAAAGCCATTTGTATCTATCATTCATTTTCATATAATGCAATATAATGATCTGATTTTGCTCATTTTCAAAAGGTACCATACTCCATAGATATAAATAACCTGTGTAAGTGAAGATTGGACGCCACATGACACTCTTAGCTCTTACAAAGGTCTACAGGAGCAAAGAGGCCAGTACCAATGCTAGGCTGCAGTTTCTTGACTTTCAGTGAAAATTCTGTCAAAAAGGGTGTATAACAGTGTCAAATATACTTTGATGGTTATCTGCCTTTGCTATGTAGGTTCCCCTTTTAATAGCTAACAACTAGTCTAAATTTGAAGCAAATATCTTCAGTGATAACAGATATTATAAAACATCAAAGGTTTTGCATGACTCGGATTACAAGGTAGACGACGCCAGCTCTACGACAATACCTTGAGGTTTTCTTTAAAAAAAAGCCCAGTTAAAAGTGTAGTTTTTTGAAATACAAGGGCATATGACTCTAGATTGAATGATCCCATTTTGCTCAGGAACCAAGATCCAGTGGATATCAATAGATTGTGTAAACAAAGATCTGATGAGCAATGAAGGTTCTGAACTCTCAAGGTCAAAAATGCAATCTTTTGAAATTCAAGGGCATGTAACTCTAGACTATAATCCGATATTCCTCAATATGAAAGACCCATTACAAAATACTTGGAGAATTTCAAATTTTGACTTCTGAAACATGAAAAAAGTGTCTAGTTGCAATCTATACAGAGCATTCATGTCAATCATGGCAGAAGTTTCAAAAAATACATTTATATACAAAATACTAAAATCATGCTGGAAAAAACTGTTCCCATATTAGGTACTTATAGATCCCAGATTACACTTTTTGGGGTTGTCCAACACAAAAAATATCCTGAAGGCAATCATCCATATCACCGACTTATTCTTCAATTTTTTGCAGTATTTGTGCAGGCTGTTGTTCACAAGTATCATTGTTGTCAACTTTCATATTGCTAACAACAGACATATCAATACCTGGGAGAGACAGTAATTGAGGCAATGGTGGCATCAAATGTCTTGGTTCTAGGCCATTGTTTTGTTCAATATTTTCATTATCAGGCTTGTTCTTGATAGCTATAGGTTGATTAGAAAGCTCAATAGCTTTTTGCATGAGAATGACATGTGCCTCCAACCTCTAATCAATTATTGTATTTAATTATTTGATGATGGGATTTTTTTTGGGTCCAGAATCGATGGATTATCAATTGAAATCTACTAATTGTTCCACCATCACTAAGAATAAGGAAAAACCTGAAAAAGATACAACTTTATAGTATAAATTGTAAAAATCTCTTATCTTAATCTTTTTAAACCATTATAGATAGACTACAAGCACTCAGAATAACTTTCAGGTTTGTAATATAAAACACCTACCATCAAGTTTTTGGGAATTTCTGTCCGCTTTGTGTTTCTTTAATTTAACCCAACCTTCCTCTTCATCTGAACTATCCAGCACTGCAACAGATTTGCAGGTCAAACAATAAGTATCAAAAGGCAACTGATTACACATTGTTATCGAACTGTTGATAAAATATGTTGGAGTGCACAGGCAAATAGCGTGTACCCACTTTCTACAGAGGTAAAGATAGAAAACTGTTTAGAATCTGAAGGATAATGGATTTTTACAGTAAAACAAGAGCAAAGCATGCGGTTGCCAACGCTAGGATGCTAGTGGTTTTTTCAGTGAAAATTCAATCGATCAAGGGGCATTATCCTGTCAATCATGTATTAAGAGCTACCTGCTCTTGTGGTATGGTTCCCCTATGATAGTGAACAAATGCCCCAAGTTTGAAATACCGGTAAATATCTTTGGTAATTACAGAGATATTACAAAATGGTAAAACTTTCGCACAACGCCGATGCCAAAGCAGATGACGACAGGGCTATGGCAATACCTCAACATTTTCTTCTAAAACAGATGAGCTGAAAATATAACTTTATATTATGGAAGCAGCAAACCTTATCTTAAAGGCCATGATATACAATTTGTTTCATAAATTTTACATAAGGTACCTAGACATGTATGTCATGATTGCGAGATAAACTTCTTCAAATATTAAGACATGCAATGTCACTGACAAGGTACTGAAACTATCTATGTGATGCACCCAAATTAACTTTGTATATATGCCAAGACATACTGCCCAACAAGAGCACAGCGTACAGGTGTCAACAATCTGCTGGGGGTGGTTTTTCAGTGAAGCTTCTAAGTCAAAGAAGGGGCATAACTGTCAATAATAATTGACTGACACCTGCCCTTCTGGTATGCTTTCCTTACTTTTGATATTTAACAACTGCTCCAAGTTTGATTTAAATATCTTTAGTAATTACAGATATATAACAAAATGTTCAAGTTTTAGCATGAAGAGGACAATGTAGGGGCTATGACAATACCTCAACCTTTTCTTTGAAAATGGTTGAGCTAAAAATGAGCATCTAGTCATCTTCAGTAAACCATGTAAAGTGAATGATTAAGGAATTAATAATACCTCTAGATCTATTTCTTCTGGGAGCAAAAATTAGGTCATCATCATTTGAATCATCACTACCTGAAAACAAATACAAAAACTACTTCAGTGAATCTAATATTTACTGATTTAATAAGGGGTTTCAACATATTTTCAGCAACCACATAGTAATAGTTCATCTTGTTCATTTGTTTCCTGGATTCTTATCAGTGCTAGGCTATAACAATGTGCTATGAACAATTCTAGTCCATTCTGAGCAAAAATGGAAATCAAATCCTGATCTT
The DNA here is from genome assembly GCA_945859785.2 of Tridacna gigas. NCBI lineage: Eukaryota > Metazoa > Mollusca > Bivalvia > Cardiida > Cardiidae > Tridacna > Tridacna gigas. The sequence goes on from OX244038.2 coordinate 56,968,254, forward strand.
CCAAATACAAACTAAACTTCTTATTTACCCTGCCACTGAAAAAAAAAATACAAAATTTATTTTAAATCAATACAAATTGTTCTCCCCTCAGTATTAGAAATTGAAACAAACATTATGACAAGAGACACCCTACATCTGTTTCGACTAGAATCTTGTAATACAAATGAATCTTACTACAATGAAGATTGTTTTAAAGCTGTAGCAGTCATCTTGCTATGCCAATAGAGATGTGCAAGAAACTTTTGCCTTACTGTTCACGACAAGCAGATTTTCAAAGATTTCCCTATATAACTATTTGTAGAACAAATGACCCCCTCAGAGGGGCCAATTTTGACCCCACATGTATGATTTGAACAATCTTGGTAGAGGTCCATTAGGTGATGTTACCTACCAATATCAAAGCTGTAGTGCCAATGTTTGAGACAAAAAGGTTTTTCAAAAGTTTTCCCTATTTAACTCTATGTAGAATATTGGACCCCATGGTGCATTTTTGAACCCACAGCTATAATTTAACACTTTTGGTAGAAGGTCCAAAAAAGATTATTTCTGCCAAATGATTTTCCACCAAGCACTCTTTGATGGGGAAGTTTTTTTAATTGTTTTCCCATGTATGGGCATGGCGGCCATCTTGGTCACATGAACATAATTATTTTAACGAAATTTCTTTCCCCCAGCCCAAAGAGGCTGCACATGCAATGTGGTTTGAAAAGACTCAGAGATATTTGAAAATGTGAAAGGAGAGACAGACATTGAATGATCGCAATAGCTCACAGGAGCACTCTGTGCAGAGGTGAGCTAAAAATATATAAAATCAAACACCTACCGTCAAGTTTTTGGGACTTCCTACTACTTTTATGTTTACCACTAGTCTGACATGCATCCTCTGATAAACAATCTAAAACTGCAACAGAATCAAAACAAACAGTTTCTCAAAATGGAATACACCAAGTGAATGATATTAGTTTGGGAGTTTTAACATTCATTGTTTTCAGCAATTTTAGTATTTAACATGGATCTGCTTTTAAAATGTATTTAACAAGTCCATTTTCCTGAAGTAAGTATGAGTTAACTCTTTACCAAATGACAAAATTTTAGACTGGTCCAAATTGAAGGAATTTGCAGCTGTCAAAATAAAGGTGACTGAAAATTTGAAATTTGTATTGAAGAGAAGAGAAAACCTTGTGGGAAAAGGTGAAAATGCTGATTACCAGCATTTTCTCCTTTTCCCACAAGGTTTTAAAAAGGCTTCTTTCTCGGGTTGTCAAAGTCGGCATTCTGTGGTAAAGGCTTAATGCTCCCCACAACCCTGCACACCAAGGCTGAGGTGCCATTTCTTTAATTTCTTAAGTAAATTTATGACTGAGTCAGTGATTAAAAGAACTTCCACAGACATATACATAACATGAAACCACCACTGTTGCGTTTGATGATGAAACCAACAAACTCATGCATCGATAAATTGATTGAAACATGCAACAAGCTGAGCTACCAACAAAGGTGGTTAATACTACATCTCTCCACATTCTTGCAAGTTTTGAGTTGCCAGACAAACCAAAAGACCAATCTGACAACATATTGATTTTATTTTAAATTCACATACATTGTTCTTATACACAGTAGCAAATTACTGTGGAGGAAAACTGTTCTTAGTCAGGAATTTATCTTACCTCTGGATGCTTGTTTTTTGGTAGTATGCACACAGTCTTCATCATTTAGATTTGTATCAGATCCACAGGCTGAAAAAAAAAAAAAATCTTTTAGCTGACTGATCCACCTCATAGAGTTAAACACTAATTTATATGAATTTCCATATCATGCCAAATCAAACAAGAGGGTCATGATGGCTCTGTATTGCCCAATGGGAGAAGTCTGGTTCAGAGGTTAACAGGGTGTTTGTTTGATGTTGAACACCATATTAACAATATTTCAGTTATTTCCATGCAACAGTTCACAGATCCATGTTTCCTAGACTTTATTTTTTTTAACCAATATAAGCAACCCCCATCTCAGCCATCTTTGCTCATAAATCAAGATGCCTCAAAGAAATTTGGAAGCAGTCCATCCATGAAACATTTGCATAAACTATCAATGAAATTCCACTGTAGTTTTCTGACAAAGCTTTTCTAAGTTTTTTTTAAAATGTGCCACAGAAGCCATGTTTTTTGGCTGATCAAGTCAAAAGCTACCTTTAGCACATACATGCTAAATATCAATTAATTCAAACAGATTTCTGAATAGAAAAATATATATTATGTTTGCACAAAAAGGCCATACATTAAAAATTTTATGTATGCCCTGGCGGCTAGGTTCTTAGACTATCAATAAGCCCAACTGGTATGGTTCCCCTTTTGACAGTTAACAACTGCCCCAAGTTTGAAGTAAAATATCTTCGGTAATTATAGAGGTATCACAAAATGTTAAAGCTTTTGCATGACAAATCAGACGATGACAGGGCTATGACAATACCTAAATGTTAAAAAAGGCACAGAAGTCTAGAAATCAGTATCTTGGAAAGTTTGGCTCTTGTCACACAAATGCAGGTGGATGCAATGAGCTTAAGCTTGTGCACAAAATTTAAGGGTGATATCTTAACCTTCACCAAACTGAAAATATCATTCTGGCATATTCAAGGAGTCTGCAGACCAAAACTCAAATCAAAGTACTAACAGATTTAAATTCTCCAGTATCTGAGAAAACATTGTGGAAAAAGGAGAAATAGCTGCTTTAAATAATTGGATTAAAAAATGTTGAAACTAAGACTTTGAAACAAGAGGGCCATGATGGCCCTGAAGTCGCTCACCCGAGTCTTTTGACCAAACCTGACCCATTTTCAATCTCTTTCGAGATATTATGACAAACATTCTACCAAGCTTTCATAATTATTGGACTGAAAATCTGCCCTCTAGGTAGTACACAAGCTTTTTCTGGAATTTCTCTCAGAGACCCTTTCTTTAGCCACACATAGCCCATTTTTCCCATTGTAGATATTATCAAACCAAAGATCTTGACCACCTTTCATATTTACCAGAAAATGTGGCCTCTAGAGAGCACACAAGGTTTTTCCAAGATTCAGGGGTAAAAGTTAAAAAATCTGAAAATACTGAAAATTGAGCTGGGGGCCGCTAGGGTCCCAGGTGGGTCCAGGGCATTGCCCTGGCCAGGGGTCCAGGGGGCCAGAGGCCCCAGGAAGCTCCTGAGATTTAGCTATTTTATGACCCTCAAATTCCTCTAATGAGATCCAGTTTTAGCATTTTGAAGCTGAAAAAATCTTGAATGAAAGATATGATATGCTAAAACCTAAGAAAATCTTAACACCCACCCCCCGCTTTAGATCTATATATTTTCATTTCATAAAACAACTATTTCTTTCACTCAAGACAGAATTTTAGCTTCCTCTTATTGTTTCATTAAGATATTTGCGTAAATTCACTGTTTTAATTCATTACTAAAGATGAGAAGATAGTTTGAAGTCCTTCTGATTGGATGATGCCATGCCGATCATTGTAGTGTCATGCATTTTCACGTTTTTTTTTTTGACAATCAATTTTTTGTTTCAATTAATTTTTGGAGAAGTATTACCACATAATTTGACATCAGTTAGTCATTTTGAATTGCAGGTAACTTTAAAATGTGTCACTTTACACTAAATAAGAGGATTAACACCTATGTTACTTTGCCATAAATGACTCCTCAGCTTCATTAGATTATGCGTGTGTCCTTCGCATTTTATACTGATCGTGTTTAGTCCATATTTCTGCCGGATGCATGCAAGCTAGGTTATATGAAGCTCTAGACGATAATTTCACGTTTCAGACTGACAATTTGGCAGATCTTTTTCAGCGTCAACGACCTGTCATTTCATATTTCCAAGCATCAAAACACAGGCTCAGAGATCAAATGAGAAACTTGCCGAGTTGTCAAGTTTTGTCAGGACATCCATGGAAAAAAATTTCTTTCTCATTTTTCCGTCCAATTTTCGTGTTTGTTATCACTATGTTTGATCCTAGAGTGTGATTAATATCAGTCACAAAACAAAGCGCTAAAAAGTAACAAGAGGGCCATGATGGCCCTGTATCGCTCCACTGGCTTATAAATATAAACCACGAAGAAAAGTCTTCACTATATAAGCCCTTATAAAACTTTGACCTCATGGCTACAGTCTGACTAAATGGGGAATATTGTATTAGAAGAATAACATGCCAAATGTGGGAGTTCTTGGCCTTATGGCTGGTAACAAGATGGTTTCTGAACTTTTCACTCCATAAACCCATGTAAAACTTGTGATCCCTGGTGCAGGGCCAAACTTGATCCTAGAGCTGTAACTTGGGCCCTCTTTGTAACTGTCCACTAAATAATGCTATAATTATATGCAAAATTTGGTAGCCTAAGCCTTATGGCTGTGTACACCAAGATTTAAAAGTTTTCCCTATGTAAGCCTATGTAAATCTTGTGAACCCCCCCCCCTCCAAGTATGAGGCCAAATTGACCCCAGGACTATACTTTGGACACTTTTGGTAGACTCCAACTAGATCAAGCTAAATGCCAAATTTGGTAGCTCTAGGCCTTATGGTTTCAGACAAGAAGATATTTAAAGTTTTCTCTATATAAGCCTATGTATAAAACTTGTGACCCCTGGGGAAGAGCCAATTTTGACCCCAGGACTATAATTTCAAGAAACATGATAGAGGTCTACTACATAAAGCTACATGCCAAATTTGGTAGCCCTATGCCTTATGGTTTCAGACAAGAAGATTTTTAAAGTTTTCTCTATATAAGCCTATGTAAAACTTGTGACCCCTGGGGAAGAGCCAATTTTGACCCCAGGGCTATAATTTGAAGAAACTTGATAGAGGTCTACTACATAAAGCTACATGCCAAATTTGGTAGCCCTATGCCTTATGGTTTCAGACAAGAAGATTTTTAAAGTTTTCTCTATATAAGCCTATGTAAAACTTGTGACCCCTGGGGCAGAGCCAATTTTGACCCCAGGGCTATAATTTGAAGAAACTTGATAGAGGTCTACTACATAAAGCTACATGCCAAATTTGGTAGCCCTATGCCTTATGGTTTCAGACAAGAAGATTTTTAAAGATTTCCAATATTTTTCAGTTTTGTTGCCATGGCAACCAGAGTTTTTGAAGGAATCAAATTCTTTCAAGAAATTCTGAAGAGGACCATGTCAGGATCATTTCTGTGAAGTTTCGTGAAAATCGGATGGGTAGTTTCAGAGAAGAAGATGTTTGAAATAAAAGTTAACGCACGGACGGACGAACTGACGGACGGACGGACGGACGGACGGACGACCGGACGGACGGACGGACGCACGACGGACACCGGGCCATGACATAAGCCCGCTGGCCTTCGGCCAGTGGAGCTAAAAACCAGTATTCACGTTTCGTGACCGAGCAAGCTTTGGTACAGACTACAATCAATTCCGGGATTTCTCAATAGCTTATCTCAATCGGAAGCCAAAACCAACTGACTTTAGACTATAGTCAATCATTGGCCCACCACTACAAATCGGATAACAGCGTATGAATGAACCCCCCCTTTTTTTTTTCGGTCGCTTGGGTGTTTGAGTAGCACATGCTATCAACTTCGGAAGATAGATGCAAATCCGCAGCTCTGATATTCATTTGTTATTGAAAAGAACAAAGATAATTTAAACTGAGCCATCTTTTGCTAGCAAACAATCAAATTGCAGCCAATATTCGTCCGCTAGAACAAACGGGTTTGTTAATGCTTTATTTTCTTTTACAATCCTAGCGGCAAAGATATTGAAGTTGGCAAAGCCAATCAAAACACAGCCGCAACATTTTGGACACAAACAATATAACATCATATGATAACATTAGAACGTTCCGCTTCAGCATCCATTTTGAGAATCGGGAAACCCTAATCAAGAGTGAGTGACTAAACATTTCGGTGCAAATTATATCCGAAATTACAAGGTTCTATGAACTTCATTGTTTTAAGGGCGAGTTTTTTTAACGTTTTGGTACGTACAGCAGCGAAAAACTGTACGTGACTTTTCTATTGTATACGTGAATCACATACATTTATAAGTGATCGCACACACTAGCTAACTGATATATTTCTCATATATAAGATCACTATTCTGTTCAATCAAAAGACGTTTTACAAATGGACCATTCGAAATGCCATTTGGCATGCTTCAGTAACTATTCCAAGTATACTTGGCCACTAAACTCGGCCGATTCTGTTTCGGAATCTCTCTCACCAGACGTTCGACGAGAACCATTAATGGTTGAGATCAGCCCCAAACAAAGCAAATGCAGTGGGACAATAAATTTTATTGATGCGGCATCTGAAAATCTGTTGACTTGCAAATAGATACAAGATAAAGGGGTTACAACCCCCCCCCCCAACTCCCCACTTCCTTTTTTTTCCTCAGATTCAGAGGATTTCCTTGGATGTAACCCATTTTCAATATCATCATACTGATCATCAAGACAAACATTCTGACTAATCTGCACAAGTACTGGACAGAAAATGATGGCTCTAGAGCTACACTGGCTATTGTAAAGATTTGACCCAGTGACCTAGTTTTTGACCCAATGTAACCGTAACCCATTTTCAATTTCATTCAAGATATCATTATGACATAGATTCTGACAAACTTTCATGAATATTTGACTGAAAATGTGGCATCTAGAGGGTACACAAAGTTTTTGAAGGATTTCACAGTGACCTAGTTTTTAACCCAACATGACCCATTTTTAAACTCATTCGAGATATCATTTAGACAAACATTCTGAAACTTTCAAGAGTTTTGACTGAAAATGTAGCCTCGAGGGCATACACAAGGTTTTTCTAAGATTTAACCGAATGATCTATCTTACGAACAAAGTCCGTAACAAAGAAACAAATGAACAAATGCATAGATGAAATACAAACCGCATCTGGCTGGATTTGAACCCAAAGCCGACAAGATCCTTGTTTTTCGAGGTTTAAAGGACCAAAACCATAACCACTGAGCTAAAGAGGTATCTCTCCAACGCAGTTGTCAGGTATTGTATTTAAATCGAGACGATGCCATGCATGAAGGAGTGGTCTCCAATAACACACCCCCTCTTAAAGTCATTATTTATTGATGAATCAAAGCCTTATTAGACAGTAAGTCTATTATTTAGACAACAAATGTCCATTTCTGGACAACAAATAAGGATAAATGGCTCAATGGCCAATCCTGGACGAGCGCCAAACTTACGAAGTCCGTAACAAAGAAACAAACAAATGCATGGCAGAAATACAGGGACTGGGCAGGATTCAAACCTAGAACGCCCGAACGAAAGGCCCATATCATAACCACTGAGCTAAAGAGAATTCTCCCCAACACAGTTGCCAGGTATTGATTTTATACGGGAAAACTATGCAGGAAGGAGGGAGTGTTCTCCCGTAACACGCCCCCTCTTAAGTGTCATTATTTTGATGACAGAAAGCCTAATTAGGCAGTAGGTTTATTAATTGGACAATGAATAGCTCAATGGCCAATACCAGACGAGTCCCCATCTTACGAACATGGAAGTTTGCAACAAATGCATAGCTCAAATACAAACAGCACCTGACGGGATTCGAACTCGTGCCAACAAACATCCTCATTTTTGGAGGTTTAAAAGACCAATACCATAACCACTGAGACAAAGAGAATTCTCACTGACGCAGTTGTCAGGTATTGTATTTAAATCGGGACGAAACCATGCATGAAGGAGTGGTCTCCCGTAACACCTAGTTTTTGACCCGGCATGTCCCATTTTTGAACTCGTCCAAGATATCATCAAGACAATCATTCTGTCCAACTTTCAAGAGTTTTGGACTGAAAATGTGGCCTTGACAGCGTACACAAAGTCTATCTAAGATCTGACCTAGTGACTTAATTTTTGACCCGACATGACCCATTTTCACACTCATCCGAGATATCACCAAGACAAATATTCTGATCAACTTTCAAGTGTTTTGGACTGAAAATGTGGCCTTTGGAGCGTACACAAGGTAAAAGTTGATGACAGGTGATGCACAACGGACAATGCATATGACGCCGGACACAGCATGATCACAATAGCCAAGCCTAGGATACCAATAGTATGTACTTGATGTACTAGAGCATACTACAAGAAAATCAGGGATTAAAACCATGGGATTGACCTTTACAAGACATTCTTACTTAAACAAATCTAAATACTTTCAAAAGAAGTAGGGATATGTTATAGATTTAAGATCTGTAAATAAAAGTGAAAAAACAGGAAAACAGACTGACAACAGAATGATAGTACATGAAAAAAGAAGTTTGAGAATGGGGTTAGTTAGAGATGAGAAGCTTGGAACTTGCCTTGATACAGTTATAACACAGTAACACTTAAGTTATCAAACTGTGTCACACAAAGAAATTCAAAAGAGCTTAACTGATCTAAACCTAGTCTCAATAATGAGATGCTACAGTGATTTTTTTCATATTTGGACATTTATCGTGCACTGTACTGTCTCGCGTCCATTGTGAATTTTCCAGTAGCAAAGATACAGCACTATACTGACTTTCTGTTTCGCCGGTTTAATCTGTATTACAGCGAAATGCAACTGACTTTTAGTTACAAACATGAACAAAGACAAATTATTAAACCTTTCATTACATAAAAAGAGCTGTAGAAGTTGTTTATAATATGTAAATCTCAGAAAAAACACTGATGAAATTTATTGTTTGTGGCGGCCATTCTGTGTTTTCGGGAACATAAACAACTCGAGTAACAGATGAAATGCACGATTTTCTCTTATGTTCAGTGTTTAAATTGAAAGTAATTGTATTCCAATCGAAGGATTATTGAATACACAAGCTTCAGGTATGTTCAAATCCGAGTTTTCTGCTGTATTTGTGAAATTGTGAGAATCTAAACTTGCACACAAAATCCGTGCGAAGATTCCAACTGTTTTTGTCCTGATCATCTCTGTACCTAGAGGCGACCAGTCAAAAAGTAACATCACCTTTTGGGACAGTTATCTGCACTACATCTAAACCATACCTAACTAGTCTAGGCCATACCTAATGATCAAGGTCATGGGCATGACGGAGGCATCACACACTACTTACACACACTTGTCTATTCACAACAATTTCAGATCCTACGAAATTCAGAAAAAGTCTTAAACGTATACTGAAAACTTGATGAAGGTAGTGGTACTTCTTCAGCTCTTTGTTCTTCCAAATCTTCTGCCAACTGTTTGTTTAAGCTTGTATCATCTGCGTCCGAATCAATATCATCATCATATTTTTCATCCATTTCATTCATCTTCATGTCTGTTAACAAATACAGTTCAGATGTTAAAGTTCATCATAACAAAACAATTCACTTACCCCCTAAAACTTGGTTTTCCTTTTGAACATTTTCTCTGGCCAGTGTTAACTATTACTACAAAATCAAAAATTTTGCTACATGGTCGTACATGTATATCCAGGTTGATTCTACAGCAACTCTCATTGTAACATAAAGGTAAAAAATTAGTATGGTGCTCTTGTAAGTGGATCGAAAAATGCAAGGTTTTCAAGGACTTGTCCCAGTGATCTGTTTTGGACTCCAAGAGATCCATTTTGAAACTCGTCCATGATATCATTATGACAAACATTTTTACCAAGTTTTATTAGTTTTATTGGACTGAACATGTGGCCTATGGAGTGAACATGGTAAAATTAAAGACAGATGACAGACACAGCACAATCACAAAAGCCCATCCTTGTACTTTGATGAGCTAAAAATACTCCATACACAAGGGCCATCATGGCCCTGAAGTCGCTCACATGACCAAACATGACCAATTTTCAATCTCATTTGAGATATCATGACAAACATTCTCACAAGCTTTCACAATTATTGGACTGGAAATTTGGCCTCTAGCCTGTACGACAGCTTTTTCTAGATATCTCTCAGAGACCTACTTTTAAGCCCAACATAGCCCATTTTCCTACTGTAGATATTATCAAAATAAAGTTTCTGACGACCTTTCTTGAGTTTTGGACTGACAATGCCTCTAGAATGTACACAGGGTTTCTCCAAGACATAGTGACTTAGTTTTTTACCCAATGTGACTCTTTTTCATCTTATTACAATTTCATTTTATTAATCATCTAGAAAACCATTTTGGCTAATTTTCATCAGTATTGGACAAAAATGTTTACTCCAGAGTGACACAAAGTACTTTAAGGATTTGACCAGGTGACCTAACTTTTGACTCAAGCGTACACAAGGTGTTGAGCGTACACAAGGTTTTTCAGAGACTGGGCCCATTTTGACCCGACATTTTCCAACTTATCCAAGATATCATCAAGACAAACTTTCATGAGTATTTGACTGAAAGTGTGGCCTCTAGAGGGTACAAAATGTTTTTGTAAGATTTGACCTAGTGACTCAGTTTTTTACCCCATGTGACCAATTTTGACTTTTGAGAGCCATTATCAAGACAAATATTCTGACAAACTTCTAAGAGTATTGGACTGAAAATATGGCCTCTAGAGCATAGGCAAGGTTTTTCTATGACATGATCTAGTTATTAACCAGACCTCACCCACTTTCAAACTCTTCCGAGATGTAATCAACACAAATATTCTGACCAACTTTCAAGGATATTAGACTGAAAATGTGGCCTCTACAGCGTTCACAAGATTTTTCTTAAATTTGACTTAGTGACCTAGTTTTTGACCTGACATGACCCATTTTCAAAGGTCCGAGATATTATCAAGACAAACATTCTGACAAACGTTCAACTGTATTGGACTGAAATTATGGCCTCTAGAATGTACACAAGGTTTTTCTAACATGTGACCTAGTTTTGGATCTAACCTAACCCATGTTCAAAGTTGTCCGAGATATCATAAATAAAAACATTCTGACCAACTTAAACAAGAGCCGTCAGAGACAGGTTATTATATGCTGGTTACCAGCATTTTCACCTTTTCCCACAATGTTTTCAAAAGGCTACTATTCCTGACCCGTAAAAACCAGGGATTGTTCGGGAAAGGGTTAAGTCTCAATTTCCTGATACTAATGGTTCTCATATATCTCAATGTTCCTATATACCGGTACCTATATTTCCATTTATCCAGCATTCATTATTTACACAAACCTAATAAATGAGTGTGCTAATAAGCTCTGCTTAATTCAGGAGTTGAGTATTCCTATGCAAAAGTCCAGAGAGAAACCCAATTTTTTAAAACCACATTTATGGTTCTTTAAATTGACATATTTAGAAATAAAAACATTGATATCCCACTAGAAATTGTGAACTAGAAGATTGCCCGAGGGCATCATGTTGAGCCGCCCATGGGCGAGTTGGTAAAGAACCTAATAAACTGCACTTGGAAGAAAAGAAGCAAATCACTCAATACACATCTATCTTACTTCAGATCCCTTTGTTTTCAAATTTGCATGAGCATAGGGGTATTCCCTTTTCATGAACAAGTAGGGGCTTAATTCTATTAATGATAATTTCAACGATTGACCTTAAAGTGTGACTTTGGCCTTGACAGTATATGATCAAATATTTTAAATGGCACATCTACTCATGAAGCTGAACAAATGTGCCAAATTATTTCTATATCCATCAAAAAATGTAGAATTTATGGCTCGGACATGCTCTACTAATGATAATTTTATCATTTGACCTTTCAGTGTCACTTTGACCTAACTGAACAAATGATGCAAAGGAGAATAACTGTGTAAAATTATTTTGAATGCATCGATAAATGTAGTAAGGGTTGTAGTTTGGACAAGCTCCATTTTTGACAATTTTATCATTTGACCTTCAAATGTGACCTTGACCTTGGACCAACCTGAACAAACGTTTCAAATGGCACTTCTACTCATGAAGTAGAAGAAGCCTGCGAAATTATTTTGAAATCCATCATCCATAAATGTAAAAGTTCTGGTTCAGACAAAATCCAGCCAGACGCAGACACATGTACACTATAGCAACCTTGTGACAACTAAGTGTCACTCACCACAAGTGGGCTCGATAAAAATGACTCAATTTTGATGATATTCTAGTTGGATATAATAGGAACTATTGCTTTACTCATGAATAATACATACTTAAGCTGTGAAAAACTCCTGAACACTGGGGACGTACTGGGGCCTTTATGGTAAACAAAAACCATATAATAAAAAAAAGAAAGGAGTAAATCTGTGCTTTTTCCTTTTAAAAACAGGATAAATATATATGGATGTTGACGAGATTGATATGATAAAACTTAATCCGGCTTGGCTTGAAAACTGAAGAGGGTTTGCTACAGCTCACCCTCTCAGTTTTTTAAGCCTAACCAGATAAACTTTATCTATCTTGGCACCAAGCATATACTCTCTATCTTTCATCATTCAGCACTATTTTATCCCTTTTTTATAATCATAGAGCAGTTCCACATCTTCCTGTATTAGCAAATTCATCGCAAAATTATAGGTAGAAGGAGTAAAACGACTCACATTAGTCATCAGTTTTCAACCTTACATGTACTTTACATGTACCAAGTGCAGCTTTTTAGCCCGCTCAGCCCGATAGCTCACTTGGTAGCTTGCAGGACTTAAGAACAGGGGGTTGTTGGTTTGATCCCTGCTTACGACCCCTGGCTCGGCATATTAGTCATTGTGACAGGATTAATTCCTCTCCCACCACTGACCATTGTTTCAACAATGATTATGATGGAAAGCAGCCACTGGCTTGGAAAGAAGATTGTGCAGAATACTGGTAAAAGAGAATCTAGGAAAGCATGGATAGGTGCACTGGCTGCCACCATTATGACTGAAATAATTTTGAAAATGGCATTAAAAACCATACAATCAATCAATCAACCATTTTTTTAGCCATGTAGTTACTAACTTGTCAGCTGCAGGTTTGTGGCAGGTTGACAGGAGTTTAATCATTTCAAGAATGTGAAAACTAATTGAACATTATCCATCATGACTGATACGAGGGTTGTTCATTTGTGTCACTAATACACCTCCATACCACATGACCATATATATCACACAGAAATAACGCTATTACCACAAGCAAGTCGTTTTCAAAACTGGCACAAAATTTTACTTTCATAGGTTCATTCTTTCAAAAGTTATTGAAAGTCAAAGTAGGCGCAGTCATATATACTGGTGATATTACTGAATGTACAACGAACACAAAAGCAAAGCTTGAACTAGGGCCTATATCAAAAATCCCGTTAGTCTAATTTTTTCAGCTTCACAAATATTAAGTGAATTATGTCAGGTACAGGGGCTTCTGCAGTATCAAAACAGTTGGTTTTCAGATGGTATTAAAAATTTGAAGATAGCAGAATTTACTTAAAAGATGCGCCCGACCTGGTCATCCCAAACCTGCAGCTTCCAAAGAAAATGTTGTTGTTGTGGCTGATCTAATTGAGCAGGTTCTCAGGCTTACAATGAAAAAAAAAATTTTTGAGTTGCAAATCATTGGGGTCAGTTGATAAGATTTTGACTAAGGAGTAAAAGCTTCGTAAGATCTGCACTCGATGGGCCCCCACCTCTCGAAGGGCTGCTCGTGTAAAAATGGCCCGAAATCTTCATAAAAAGTAAAAAAAAAAATGCGACAAACACAGAATATCAGAATTGTTCACAGGCGATGAAACCTGGATTTATTTTTTTGATCTCCAGAGACATGTCAATAATAAACAGACGGCTATGAAAAGATCACACTAAGCTGATCATAGCAAAAAGAATAAAACGTGTGGGAAAAGTTGTATATGCCGTATATTTTAATTCAGATGGTCCAATTGCTCGAAATTCTGTACTGAACGGCCAACGATTACTGACAAGTTTTACAAGAACAATGTTCTTTCAAAAGTAAAGAGACACTATGAAAAACAGAGACTTAGAACCGGGTTAAGGGCCTTATTCATGACAATGCAGCTGCTCAGGCTCACAAGTCTGCAATTGTTCAGAATTTCCTGGAAGCCTAAAAGGTGGTACAACTTCCCTATTCCCCCTGACCTCTGCCAATGTGACATTTTTCTCTTTCCTTTATTGAAGAAAACTCTCTCTGGACATCAATATGGCTCCAAAAGTGCCTTAGGAAGTGCCATTTTTCAGTGTCTGCTGGGTATTCCCAGAAAAGCCTATTTTGCAGCCTTCAGACACTGCATTTCCATACTTGAAAAATGTATTTCTGTCATGGGAGACTATTTTGCAGGTATGAAATGAACGAAATATATGCATTTAATATAATGCATCTAACAGACACCCAGTGACACAATTAAATGAACAACACCCGTACAATTGTCTTAATAAGGCACCAATGGGCATGCTTAACAGCTCTAGCCACTAGCCCTGTTGTGTGTCCTATACACACAGAATTGAAATTAATTTATGATGAGAAGGGAAACGTGTACATGTTTATCTAAGTAATACAATAACAACATCTCCATGTGCATTACAGGAAACACACTTTCTAAGTCTTTGAACACAGCTACATAAGTCTTAAGATATGGAAAACAGTGTAGATTAAGATAAGCCTACACATGTGTGCAGTCTGATCTTCCTGTAAACTGTAACTGTAACATGTTACAGTTATACGTAGAAGCACTGACCTAGATATATAATTGAGATGCTGTTGAATGCACAACTTCTGCAATCAGCCTAGTTTGTCATCTACCTAAGCTAAATTTGAAACATAATCTACTAAATACCGTTCACATTTATGTCATGGAGACTCTTTCCGTAATACTTTGAAATGTCTCCTTCATCCACAGCCATCAGAACTCGGGACACTTTTGCCATTTCAATGACAGAGTCATGTAGCCTGTAGAAATTCTTATGTATGTTAAGGGAGTGCCCCATGTGATTCGATAACCATTCTGTCTCCACAGGACTCATATCCACTACCTAAAACAAGATGAAAACATCAAATAATTATCATGGTAAGTTTACAAAATAATAAGGGCTATTCTTACCGAATAGGCCGATTTATTACTACCTAAAATTGAAACTGATTTGTTTACATTGTCATGGTACACCGTACGGTTACTCATGGGATTTTTAATTCCGTAAAAATTACATGAGCCTGTAGGTGGCGCTTTAAATTGGAGCCAATTTTGTCAAACACTCGAAACAGTCGATTTGGTAAACGTTGTCATAATGCCGAAAGACAAACGGGGTAGAAGCAGTCGGAAAGGGCCGTACAGAGGATCGAAGGAAGGTGAAAAGACAGCAACGTCTAAGAGTCAGGACGAAGCGAGGCGGAGCACAGAAACTCCAGAAAGGGTGTTGCTGGCATCAGATGATGACATGGCGGGTAAAAACCCATTTGAAGCTCTCCTCGGTTGCGAGAGGGCAAGTTCTAGAATAATGCCAGAACCCCTCGAAATAAATTTAATGCCCGTCTTGGAATTCAAAATACCCGACAATGCGTTAATTTGCACCGATGATGACTTAACAATGCATGTTTCAAGGGATAATGTACAAAAAATCTGGGCGGGAGATTACATTAATTTGGCCGTTTTACTTAAGAAAGGGACGGAGACGACACCGTCACCAATTTGCATCGATGAAATATCTGGCACAATTGAGGTAAAACCAAAACCTACCCGAGTGGTTCAAAATATTCGCGAATGGACTGATGCCTTTCTTATATTTTCGGCTATCTTAATTAAAAAACATCCGGAAAAAGCAGTAGAGTTGTTGCAATATATGGCTTTAATTAGGGAGGCAGAAGCAAGGGTACAGGGTTCATTTGCATGGAGGCAATATGATGAAAACTTTCGAATGAGGCAAGCCATGCAGCCTCAGTCGTGGGCCAAGGTTAATTCTGATCTATGGTTAAGGGCAATGACTTTTCCAGCTTTGTCCCAGCCATTATCACCAAGCGTTAACAGGTACTCGTCCAACAAACCAAGGCTACGCCCATGTTTTGACTTTAATTCACCTAGAGGCTGTTCTTTTAAGCCATGCAAGTATGATCATTTGTGTACTGCTTGCAGAGGCCCTCATTCTTTCACAAAATGTCCCCGTTCTTTTGACCAAAATTTTCGTGCTCAACAAGGAAACTTCAGTGCACAGCAACACAGGCAAGTCAGAAAATAGATTCCAGTTGGCTAAAACCCCAGTTAGGATTGAGGCAATGATTCCATATTTGAAAAGCTATCCTGATAAACTTGCAGCAATAAATATGTATAATGGATTTAAATTTGGGTTCTCTTTGCGCTATGAGGGTCCCATTCAGTCATACGATTCCAAAAACTTGAAGTCTGCATTGGAAAATAGCGATATTGTTCAACAAAAAATTCAGAAAGAAATTGAAGCTGGGCGTGTTGAGGGTCCTTTTGAATCTCCACCTTTTGACAACTTTCGAGTGTCGCCTCTTGGCCTCGTGCCTAAAAAAGAACCGGGTGAATTTCGTTTAATACACCACCTTTCATATCCAAGGGGGGATTCGGTTAACAGCCACATTGACCCAGATTTATGCTCTGTTCAATATATGAAATTTGATGCGGCAGTGCAGATGGTCCAACGTTTAGGTCAAGGGGCACCATTGGCGAAAGCGGATATAAAATCCGCTTTTCGTCTTCTTCCCGTAGCGAAAGCTGACTTTAAGATTATTGGTTTTAAATTCAAGGGAAAATGGTTTTTTGACAAGGCTATGCCTTTTGGATGTAGTGTCTCATGTGCCACCTTTGAACGATTTGCAAACTTCCTGCAGTGGGTGGTGCAACAGAATTGTACAGCCGGCGAGATCGAACATTATCTCGATGATTTTTTGTTCGGGGGAGAAAAGGGAACGGAACAGTGTAATTTAATGTTACAGGCTTTTTTTTGATTGTTGCAGGAATTTCGGAATCCCAATTGCAGACGATAAAACAGAGGGTCCAACAACTGTGCTGGTTTTCCTGGGCTTAGTAATTGACTCAATTTTAATGCAGATTCGCATTCCACAGGAAAAAATTCAAATGATAGTGGAACAAATTGAAAACATTCTTTTGCATAAACGTACTGCTACTCTGAAAGAATTGCAGTCATTACTTGGCTCACTTAATTTCATGTGCAGGGCCATTGTACCTGGTCGGCCATTTTGCAGGCGATTGATAAATGCAACATGTGGAGTTAAGAAGCCACACCACCATATAACATTGAATAAGGGGATCAAACAAGATCTGTTGTTGTGGTTGAGATTCTTTAGGGAATTTAATGGTATTTCAATATTCAATGAAAAGACCTGGTGCTATAATGCTGATGTATGCCTGTTTACAGATAGTTCGGCAGCAAAAGGCAATGGGTTTGGAGCTTATTTTCAAAAACAATGGACCTTTGCACCATGGCCAGTTTCTTGGATAGAGCAAGGGCTTCTTGATGACATTACGTTGCTAGAATACTTTCCAATTTTAGTATCAATTTACATCTGGGGGGGATCAACTGAAAAACAAAAAAGTGTTATTTCGATGTGATAATAAGTCAGTCGTTGAAATTATCAATCGACAAACATCAAAATCATCGCGAATAATGGTTCTTGTCCGAGCCCTGACTTTGAAATGCTTGCAATACAATATTATTTTGAAGGCTGAGCATATCCCAGGCGTCAGTAATTCTATAGCTGATAGTCTTTCTCGATTACAGTTGTCTCGTTTTCGTGAGTTGGCCCCAGATGCAGAGTTGCAACAAACACCGATTCCCAGCCATCTTTGGAACATCTTCAACTTGGAGCCAGACAGCTTCTGAGTGCAGGCTTGTCCTCACACACTAGAGTTGTTTATAGTCAGGCTCTTCAACTTTTTGAAAACTTCAGAAAACAATATGATTTTGAGCCAGAATGGCCAGTCCCTTTTAATCAGTGGAAAATTTTTATAGCCTTTATGTTCCATAAAGGCTATGCATTTGGCACAGCTTCAACTTACATTTCTGCAATTCGATACCAACACCGTATTCTAAATTTGAAAGATTATTCTTCAGAGTTTGCAGTTTCAAAAATGCTGGAGGGTTATCGAAGGTCAAGGTCATTGCAAGATTCCCGGTTGCCAATAACTTACGACATTTTAATAAAAATATGTTATGAGTTAAACAGTGTGTGCAACTCACAGTATGAATCATTCTTATTTAAAGCCGCATTTACACTTGCATTTTTTGGATTGTTCAGAGTTAGTCTATTCAGTGGGCACAGATCCACTAAAACTATCAGATATTCAAAACATTAAGAAAGGGAAACAATTTCAAGTCTGTTTAAGGCATTCTAAGAAAATCAATGTGGATTACCCCAACTCATAGATATTGCAGCAATAAGTAGTGAAGTTTGTCCCGTCAATGCTATGCTAGAATATTTACATGTCCGACCATCAAATGCAGTACACAATCTGCTGTATTGTCACCAAGATGCCTCTCCACTAACACGGTATCAATTTGGTGCAGTATTAAGTAAAGTCATTTTTAAATTGAATTTGAATACTTCTTACTACAAATCACACTCTTTTCGAATTGGTGCAGCTACATGGCTTGCACAAAAAGGTATTTCACAGGACACTATAAAAAAAATGGGTCGATGGACATCTGATTCATTTAAGAAATATATTCGATAGACATAAATACAAGACCTCCAGTATGTGGAAATTTGTCAGAAAGCATAGATTCAAAATAAATTTACTGAATGTTGTGTTGGATCATACTTGCATTTAAGCAAGGTGTTGGCTTAACCTATGCTCATGTCAGTTTTTTAAGTCTATTTCAGACGTGTGGATTATTGGTGATTCTTACGTTTACTGGGCACAGCAAAGAGCTATAAACAGACAGATTGCCAATGATTTAGGTGTGAAAGGTGTTTCGAAAATCAGGTGGAAAGGTATCAGAGGTATGGGTTGGGATAGACTGATGACAGAGGTGCAATACTTGTCACTGCATAATTCAGCACCACGTGTTATTGTTATCCATCTTGGATCAAATGACATCTGTACGGTTAAATGTAATATCCTCAGACAGAACTTTCGCAGAGACATCCTAGCGATATCAAGTCTCTTTCCAAGTACTTCAATTATGGTATCTGCATTGTTGCCAAGATTAACATGGTCAGTCAGTTATGCCCCCAAAAAGGTTGAAAAGAGGAGAAAATTACTAAATAGGTTCTTAAGACGACTGACACTTTTCTTGGGTGGCAATTTTATTCCACATGAGGATATTGGTGTTGACACACCAGGGTTATATTACAGGGACGGTATACATTTATCTGATGTAGGTTGTGATATGTTCTTACTGTCAGTAAAGCACTTTCTTGAGAAAATGCCGAGTAATTAGCCGCTGGAATTTTGGGGCGAACATGGTTCGTGTGGCGGAAAATTCCAGAGGGATATCAATTTTTCATTAGAACTTTTTGGATAAATGCTAAATTTTCAAATACTTTGATTATTATTTCGGTTTGAAAAGGAATGGGCTAGTGGCCGATCCAATTGATAGGTATATAGTGCATGGCTCAGTGATTGGAATTCTAACACTGGGCCAAGGGGGTTTGGAGTACCGGGATATAGGGCACAGCTCAGTGATTGGATCCCTAACACTGGGCTGAGGCAATTCAAGGAAAAGGGTTAAACAGGGATAGGACCCTGTGAGTTGGAAAGGAACTACCCGGCCAGTGATTGGATCACTAACGCTTGGCCACCTCCATGTGAGGAGAGTAAAATCCATGGAGGGAGGGGTGGATGGAAACTAAATTAACGGGGAGCCTTAGCCCACTTTCTTGTCAAAATTTTATGCCACACAATATTGTAAATTCTAGTCATTAAAATTTGTTTTACCCAATCTCTCTGGGATTTTCTGCTACTACATGATCCACGACTGCCACACAATATTGTAAATTCTAGTCATTAAAATTTGTTTTATCTATATATTCAAGGCTTGTGCTATTTTAGCCATCATGTAATAAAAAGAGTCATGATGAACTATAACACATCACCTGTGTAGACTGAATTTTAGATGAGTAAGGAAGAGCAACCTTCCATTATTTTAACTATGACCTAGTGACCTAGTTTATGACCCCATGTGACTCGTTATCAAACGTAACTGACGTGGAGACAAACATTCCAACCAGTTTCATCAAGATGAGGTAAAATTTGTGGCCTCTACAATGCACACAAGTCAAATGTTGGTGAAATATTATGGACAAAGGTCCATTACAATACCTAACATTGTGCATTATGCTACTTAGGTGAGGTAAACAGGTGCCTGTCAATAGGGTTAAAGAAAAATGGATCAAAGTAGCTTTGATGAAATTGGGTCCCTGGTTACTAAGAAACTGCAAAGACAGAAGTATGTCTAAAAGTGGCCTAACAAAGGATTGAAAGCCAATGAACCCCACATATCCTTCCCATCTCACGGTGAGGAAACTACATAGACGGAGCCATTGGCCCTGTTAAGGAAATCTTGTGTGGGTTTTTCCGGTCACGTGCGGCGCCGTCAATATCGGCTGTTTCGGTGGACACGAAAACGTAAGTCTCCCATTTTATTGTCAAAATTTGATTTTATACTGAACACTAGCGAGAAAAGTGGAATTGTATGAGGGACCTATGACTTTCAACTTACTTCCTTGTCCGTTGCGAGTTCCAAGTCGGCGCGGTTTTGTCTGAAACACTTTTGCCGTGAGCCACGGTGAGGTAAACAAAGGTCATTTTCTATAATGACCACAGGCTTTCTATTGCTCTTTCTGCATAAAAATTACTTATCTAAATGTTTACACCGTCCGAATGTATGAATTGATTATCTAATCCTTCCCCACTCACGAAAAACAAAATTTGAATCAAAATAAAAAAAATTGAGAAAAAATAAACAATGGCTCTGTCCATATCGGCCGGCTCTGTCTATATCGGCTGGCTCCGCTGTATGAGGGCGAGTTTTAGAAGCGATAGGTTTTTTTCGCTATTGGGTTTACCAGTCAAAAGTTAGATTTTTTGAAAGTTATTTTTGGAATGGTGATGCTTTTCTCGAACCATCTATCATTTCAAAAAGGGCGGTCACGTGGTTGAGTGGTTAAAGTGGTTGACTTCAGTGCTCTTGATCATTCGACCATATCACCCTGTGGGTACAGGGCACTCTCGGACAACGTGGACAAGCCAAGTTCTGCTTGCGGGTGTGTCGGGTGTTTTTCCCGGGATACTCCCGGGAGTAGTATATATTATACCAATTAGAGAATATTTAGTTATGAGATGGTATGAGACGGTATGAGACGGTATGAGACGGTTTTGTTCTCTAAAAAAGGTTCCTAAAAAATAAAAAATAAAAAAAAAAAAATTTAATTTTAAAAAATTTCATCATCATGCGTCGTTGCATCAGTTAACCAACAAACCCATCAACCAGACAATCACTTACATCAGTTAATCGCTTAACCTCCCCATCAACCAACAGCATCAGTTAACCAGTTAACCAACGGCATCAGTTAACCAACAAACCCATCAACCAGACAATCACTTACATCAGTTAATCGCTTAACCTCCCCATCAACCAACGCATCACGCAACGGCTAACCGGCTTATGAGTTAGTGGGTGGCTTAAGATTTTCTAAAAAAAAAAAAAAATTTTAATTTTAAAAAAATTTCATCATCACGCGTCATTGCTTCAGATACTGAGTTACTGAGTTACTGAGTTACTCAGAGATACTGAGATACTGAGTTACTGAGTTACTGAGTTACTCAGAGATACTAAGATACTGAGTTACTGAGATACTGAGATACTGAGAGATACTGAGTTACTGAGATACTGAGTTACTGAGTTGCACAAGACAATCACTTACATCAGTTAATCACTTAAACCCCCCATCAACCAACGCGTCATTGCTTCAGATACTGAGTTACTGAGTTACTGAGTCAATGAGTCAATGAGTCAATGAGTTACTGAGTTACTCAAGACAAACCCTTACATCAGTTAATCGCTTAACCTCCCCATCAACCAACGCATCACGCAATGGCTAGCCAGTTTATGAGATAGTGGGTGGGCTTAAGATGATGGTAAAAAAAAAATGAATTAAACAAAAAATTTTAGCAATGTATGTATTACGTAAAATGAATAACAAAAGAGAAGCTTTAGGACAAACAAATAGAGGGCAGTTGACTTTTATTAGAGATGATTCAATGTATAAACTAATAAATACAATGGATTTACCTATGGTTAGCAGTAAAATAAATGATAATATTGTTACTAAATTAAAAGAAAATGTAAGCAATAAATGTTTAGAGAGAGCAATAGATTATTTAAAAAAAGGAAAAGTTAAAACTGAAGATAGAAATGAAAAAATGAAACAAATAATACTTTTAGAAATTGATAACATTCATGAACTAGTAAAAAAAAAAGTAAAAAAATATACAAATTTACAGCAAAGTAAGAAAAGACAAGGAATAATATTATTAAGAAGGGAGATAATGAATACCATAGATAATTTACGTATTATTGAAGATATAATAAACAACAATGAAGTGAATAAAAATTAAAAAAAAATTATTCCTTGACGCAAAAATAAAAATTGATTTTAAGGTAAAAAATCGCGCAGAGACAGTAGGTAAGATGACAGACTTACAAGAATTTTCAACTGATAACGACCAAACACAAGATGTTAGAGATAAAATACAAGAAAGGCTAGAACAAGAACTAGCCGACCTGGTTCCCAGCATTCTTTTAGAAGTAAAAGGTTTGCAAGAATCAATAGTAGAAGACGATCTTCTATGGTACTTTCATGAAAACGATGTTAAAGAAGATAATGTAGACATTACCGTTGATAGATTTATGAGACTGTTTAAAGACAAACTAAAGTTTTATGTTGAAACAAAAGAAAAAAGCGATAAAACTATTGATGATTATGAGGATAATACTTTAACTAAAAAAGAATTACTAGACAAAGCATACGATGAATTTTTAACATATGAATTTAGTGACGATGAAGAATGGACAATCGATAGAGAAGATGGAGTAATGTTAAGAGAAGATTTTGATGGAACAGAAGGAGAAGTTGTTGGGTTTTTTGAGAACGCATCAGGAGTTACCAGATATGAGTATATAGACATAGCAGATCTAGAAAACGGTTTAATAAACATTGATAAAATTGATTGATGAATAAAAAAAAATTTAAAAAAAATTTTCATAAAATAAAATGCTAGAACTAGAGCCAGATTTTAAACATAAGTTAAGTGACCTACTTAAGGATAAATCTAATATTTATCCTATAAACACAAACAAAATCATTTACACAAATGGAACCGGGTTAATGCCCTATAAAAATCCAAGATGGTTTAGCGATATATACTATTACTGCAGTAAAATGCTTTATGAACAACCTAAAGAAGATACTTTAAAAATAACATTTTATGCTGGTGGTAACAACATACGCGTTAATCATTGTTTTTACAGTAAAGATTTAACCAATTTGCTATCTCTCTTTAAACAAAGATTTATAGATTGTCCAAATGAACATAGTTTCCTTGAAAGTTGTATTAATGACATTGAAGAATACAGTATAAACTTTAAGTTTTTATAAATATTTAACCCAGTAAAGGGTTATATATTTTACATATCCAATTCTATCAATATAGCTACATAAGAATTAGTTACCTTTGGATTTTTTGATATAGTTTTAAAATTTATAACATCACATTGGTTGACCTCAATAGGAGGATTAAACTCTGTACAAGTACATAACTCATCACGTTTTTTAATAATATTTTTTCCAGTTTCAGCAGATGATATGGTTATTTCAAGTATACTATCATTATCATCTTTTGGTAAAGAAACTAATGTTCCGCGTAATATTCTTCCTGACGCGGATAAACAATAACCCCCCAACGCATGAGATGGACCAGATAAACCATTACCAAATGAAAACTGAAAGCTGTTTTTCTTAAGTTCTCCCTTTTCCTCAGCCCACACAGTAATTATAGGTTTTGGTTTAATGCCTATTTTTTCATCTACGTAGGATTTTGTTGCTATATCTCTTTCTTCTACGGGAGCCATAGCATTTTTTATAGTAAAGCCTTGCATATTTATATCCGCAGCAGCTGTAAAGCTTCCATCAGGATTTTTTACAATGGCGCCCCCATTATCAACATAATTTTTATTGACAGCAGAATCACGGTCTAATGGATTTGGTAAGCCAGTAAGTGGGTAAGTGTTCATATCTATTTTACCACTTGCTAAGAAAACCCCAGCTTGGTTTTGTGTTAAAGCTCTTTTTCCTGCGGTGGCCGACTTAACAATGCTATCTACATAAAACTTATTTGCAACTTGTCGATTATTTATAGGTGAAGCAACATCATTAATCCTCCATCCACCCATAGAAATGTCACTACTTGATGTATATGCATCACCATCATGAATAAATGCGCGATTAGCATAATCTACATATCTTTTTGTAGCAGCATCCATCGGGGATGCAGGATCTATAAGATCCATTAAATGATACCCCTTCATGCTTATATCTGCAACAGCAGACCAGGTACCATCTTGTTGTTTTCGTATTGCTTTATTACCATCTACATATCTTTTTGTAACAGCTTCACTGGGCTCCTCAGGTTCATCTAAGTTTTTTATTTTATTAAAACCCATGTTTAGATACCCCTCTATATGATACCCCCCGTTTTCATCTAACAACCCTGAGCTACTACCATCAACATAACTCTTAGTAGCAACATCCTGAGGATTTACTGGATTACTAACCCTTGTTAATGTATTACCATCCATATTTATGGAACCGGTAACAGTGGTTGTTCCATCTTTACGTAAAAAGTTGTTAGTAATGTAAGCAAGTGATACACCATCACCACTTGTTTTAACATCATCCATTCTTCCAAATTTATCAACAGGCATTTTTTTTAATATTGCTAAAAAAGTTTATTTAAAATATCTTGAAATTTATTACCCAAGCACAACTCTTTAAGAATGTACAAACATAAATGTCCACAAAATACTTCACCTGCTTGTTGTAATTGATCCGTATTGTAATGTAATGGACTTTTTAAATAATCTATAATTTCAAGAGGTGGTTGAATACCATAACTATCAAAATAAATTTTTTTCTTTCCATCTTTAAACCAAGCAACCCAATGAGTACCAGGTCCGCCTGCGTCATCAAGATTTAATATACCACATTCTTTATTTCTTACTTTTTTAGGTAGGGTATCTCTTAAAAATATTCCTCTAAAATTTTTTATTTTTAATTTTTTTACGGCATCCTCAAGCTCAAAATTGCTTAAAGGTTTATTTGGTAAAGTTATATTATCAATTAAAATATTTTCCATTTTATATAGTTAAATATTTACAATAGCACCGTTGTCAACCCATGAATTAAACTCATCAGAATAACCTTTCCACTTTACAAGAGATTTCTTTTTACCTTTTTTAATAACCTTTTCTATCCTAAACACCTCTTGGCTCGTTTTTTGTAGTTCAGGCTCATAAAAAGAACCTTTTATTTCTTCACCATTTAAATCTTCAATCTTATACGTTATAGGTGACGTATGTTTTACTTTGGTAACTGTAAAAACCTCTTCAGTCCATCTCGTAGTATAACCTTTTTCAAAAGTCTTTTTCTTTTTACTTATCCTTACTTTGTCTCCAACAGAAAACTTTGGTTTGATATCCTCCCTTACTTGATCATAATCAGGATACAATGTTGTCCAAACTTTATTTTCATTCTTCTTCTTACTTGCTTCAATTGGTGTCATCTTAATAGATGAGTGTTTCGTGTTGTTGTATTCCTTAACAAGATTTTGTAATACATCAATATATACATTTGTTGAGTGAGCAGAGAAATACTTCCACATTTTTTCTTTCATTGTTCTAATCCATCTCTCAACAACGCTTGATTTTTCTTCATTTTCAGTAGAATACAATTCAACCAAATCTTTAACATCTTTGTTATAAAACTCTTTACCTTTATCCACCCACATTTTCTCAGGCTTTCTTTCCTTAAAAATACTCTTCAGTGCAGCAGAAACAGATTTTCCTGTTTTATCCTTTAAGGGGACCAGCCATCCATATTTTGAAAAGATATCAATGACAGCAAGAAGAAATTTTACTCCATGATTAAGTTTAGAAAATGCTTGCATATCTACTAAATCTGCTGCCCATATCCTATCGATACCATTTACTCTAACTCTCCTTTTCTTAAATTTTCTTTTTACAGGTTTATGTAATTCTTTTGCTAGCATTATATTTTCTAAATATTTTTTTTACCGACACCCATACCAAATCTTTTCTTGGTTCCTATCAATGAGGAAACCAATCCTCTTTCCATTCTTTCCTTAATAGTTGGATTATAGATACCTTTTAACTCTTTAAGCATATTAGCATCACATACATCATTACGTGTTTTAGTATCATTATGCTTAAGATAACAGATATCATGATGATATGCTGCTTTATCAACGCGATTTACGGGCTTTGACCATTCTTTAGGTGTTAAGTCAGGATTTAATCTTTTCTTTAACTTAGTACCAGGGCCAGTAAAGTTATGCCCAGGTAAATGCATTTCAACAGGTAAGTTATTGATTGCTTTGTTTAACAATGAACCACCTTCTTTTTGTTTAACAAATTGTGTTTTAGTTGTACCACAAATAGCGCATTTTCCTCGCACCATATTTTTTTCCATTTTTACTTACCGTACATTTTAAATCTGTAGTATCAGTTTTCTCTTTACATTTAACGCAATACATTTTTTTATATTAAAAAATATTTTTTAATATAAAATGGATATTGTTAATTTATCTTGGAATGAAACATTAGCAAAAAGATTTAACCATCCCCTTTTACCTAGGAGTATCAGAGGTTTAATAGTAGGTAAATCAGGATGTGGTAAAACTACACTTTTACTTAACCTTTTGTTAAGACCTGATTGGTTAGATTATGGTAACTTATACGTTTTTGGTAAAAGTTTGTTTCAACCAGAATATCGAATACTTAAAAAAGCTTTTGAAGAAAAAATACCAAAAGAATATATATTAAGGTTGTTCTCACTTAAAGATGAAGTTCAAAACCGTGATATTTCACCTACAGCATTAGTTGAAGAATGGGCAAAAACAATTAAGGAAAAATCTGATATCAATTGTGAATTTTTTGAATATGCTAGTGATGTTCCTGATCCAAGAGATTTAAATGCATCAAATAAAAACTTAATGATATTTGATGACTTACTTTTAGAAAGACAAAACAAGTGTGAAAACTATTATGTAAGGGGTAGACATAGTAATTCTGATTGTTTTTATCTAGCACAAAATTATTTTAGACTACCCCGTCAAACTATTAGAGAAAATGCAAACTTAATATGCTTGTTTAGACAAGACTTAAAAAATCTTAATCATATTTATAGTGATCATGTAGGAGATGATATGACTAAAACAGAGTTTATCAATTTTTGTAAAAAATGTTGGGAAATACCTCATGGTTTTGTAGTGTTAGATTTAACTAAAAACTGTAATGATGGAAAATATAGATGTGGTTTTGACAACTTTTACATACCACGAAATTACAAAGATTATAATTAAAAAATATATTTTTCATTAAAATATATTTTACAAATTTATAAAATGGAACTAGAATTACTTGAAAAGATAGTAAAAAATACTAACCATAAAACATCATTTCAAATTATCGTAAGCGATAACAAAACAGAGTTTAGAACAAGATTTACTCCTCCACTTCTATTAGAAAAAGATAAAGAATATGAAATAGCGTTGGTTAACCTTGAAACTTACTATTCATTTCCTAATATTGATGCAAGCAATAACATTTTTGTTTATTCACCTGACAATGGTACGTCATGGGTAAAAATAAGAATACCTGAAGGAAGTTATGATCTAGTTGATATTAATGATGTAATTCAACAAGAAATGAGAAAAAAGGGTCATTATGATGTTGTTAATGAAGAATATTATATTAGCATCTCAGCAAATACTAACACTTTAAAGTCTATTCTTGTTTTAGAAAATGGATATCAGGTTGATTTTAACCAACAACATTCTATTGCTAAATTATTAGGGTTCTCTCGTGCTAAATATGAACAAGGATTTCATGAATCTGAAAATGTAGTAAATATTCTTAGTATTAATAGCTTACTAGTTAATATAGATTTAATTTCAGGTAGTTATGTTAACGGTTCACAAAAAAATACAATTTATAGTTTTTTTCCAAATGTATCACCAGGATATAAAATTATAGAAAACCCGGTAAACCTTGTTTACCTTCCATTAACATTAAATGAAATACATAATTTAAATGTATCAATTACAGACCAAGATGGAACATTACTCAATCTTAGAGGGGAAAATTTAACAATTAGATTTCATATAAGAGAAGCAAGATAGATATAAAAAATGACAAACTATATTAACGCTAAAATAAATATATCAGACGGACAAAAGGAAAAAATTTTACATTCTTTTAGAAACAAAGCTCCTGCAAGTATTCGTT
The DNA here is from genome assembly GCA_945859785.2 of Tridacna gigas. Lineage (NCBI taxonomy): Eukaryota > Metazoa > Mollusca > Bivalvia > Cardiida > Cardiidae > Tridacna > Tridacna gigas. The sequence goes on from OX244038.2 coordinate 56,996,675, forward strand.
TAAAGAATGAGGATATTCATGGTAATGATGTAATAGCATTAACCAAACCACAAGTAAATAAACTTACAAAAGCTTATAAAGCTGGTAAGGGGGCAACGTTTAGAATGTCAACTAAACAACTTAAGCATAATATGAAAGTAGAAGGTGGATTTTTACCTCTATTAGCGGGATTAGCTTCATCAGTTCTACCTACATTAGCAAGAACCGTTTTACCTGCTATAGGAGTTGGTGCACTATCTGGTTTGGCATCTTCAGGAGTTCAAAAAGCAATGGGTAATGGTTTGTATCTTAAGAAAGGTGGTTGCGTCTGTCAAGTAGAAACTGATGGTGAAGGTTTATTTCTTAGTCCAGCAAAGGGTAACGGATTGAGTTCCGTTGGTGATGGATTGTATTTAAAACAAGGTGGTAAAATTTATGATGGAAAAGGTCTTCTTTTAGGGCCTAATAGTCCATTTGCTAATATTCCTATATTAGGTGCAATATTGTAAATTAAAAATATGAATGTGCATAAATTTGGAAATGGAAAACATAAAATAGTTCAACCAAAAACTATTTTTTGGAAACCTGTAGAAGTTAAGTATCCAGCTAAAAAATTTAATCCTGTTACATGGGATGTTTTTACACAACAACCGTTAGTAATAGAAGGAGGACAAACGAAGACGATAGCCTTAGGTATGGGCTTCAATATGAGTAAAGGTTTTGTTTTAGCTTCTCTATCTTATAATCTTAAACTTAATCAATTATCTATTACAAATGAAGTTACATTAGAAGAGGTGGATGACATGGTTGCAACAATTACAAACAACTCTAATAAAATAAAAAAAATACAAGAAAACACCTTTTTGTGTCGTCTTTACTATTCTAGTTAAAAATAAGTTGCTGTAAATAAAATGGAACTAAAAGAAAAGATTTATCCAGAGTTACCAGAAGCACGAAATATACCAAATGCACCATCATTAGAGCCAGTAATATCTGCAAGAGACAATGGTCAATCATTCAGGTTACAAAAGATATCAGAAATTCAGACTTTTCTTGAAAATGAAGTTAAGGAAAGAGAGCAACTAAGTAAAAAATACATGAAGATTAGTAAGAATGTGGACAATGTAGAAGCTGGACTAACCGTTATAGCACTAGGCGCCGGAGCAGGGGGAATCGCTTTACTATCAACCGTAGTAGCGATACCTGCAACTATGGTTCTAGAAGGCTGTGCTTTAGTTGTTGGGTTAGCCGCTTTAGTGGGTAAGTTTGTGGTTAGAAGAAGCAGAACAAAATCTGAAAAACATCTTCAGATTAAAATGTTGGCTGATTCAAAGCTAAACACACTACTTACACATATATCAAAAGCAATAACAGACAACAAAATAGATCATTCAGAATTTACTTTAATTATGGAAGAATTGGAAAAATACAAACAAATGAAGGAAGAAATTAGAAGTAAGTCTAAGAAAAAAAGCAAGCTAGAGGAATCAGAGAGTTTAATAGAGAAGGGGCGAATAGAAGCACGGGAGGAATTCAGGAGACTAGTAGAAAGAAACAATGGACGCCATTAAGAATAAAACCACCTAAGTTTAAGTGTTCTTGTGCATGTGAGATAGACAATACAAATTAAAAAATTTTTTTACTTTTAAAAAAATGTCATTTTTGAAGATCCGAGACCCTTTAAAAAGGGAAGAAACAGTAAAAGATTATCTTGCTACAATGAAAAGAATTCGTGATAATCAGCTTGCAGAGAGAACCGGGGATATCGAATCACAAACAGACCTTTCAAAGTTTTTTAGACCTATTACAGAAACACAAAAAGCTTCAACAAAGGAGATTACAGAAGGACTTAAACCTATTAAAGAGGGGATTGAACAGTTACCACAGGCTATTACGTTTCCTGCCTTTCCTTCTATAAAAGCTCATGAAAAAGAGGGTCTTACTGATGAAGAAATAGAAGAAATAAAATGGTTTAGGGAACAAATGGAAAAAGAAAGTGATCCATTATTGCTTATTGGACCAGAAGCAACAAAGCAACTAAGAAGATATACAAATAAGGATGAAGCTGATACAACTTATGGGATATATGATAAAAAAGGTAAATTTTATATTGGCAATGAGGAAGTTGAAATTTTAGGAGATGATCTTTTAATTGCAAACAAAATCTATGAAGGCACACCTGGTCTGTGGGAGTTAATTATAGCTAAAAAACCAGACGGAGATAAATATACTGACGAGGATTTTGATAATTACAAGGAGATAATGTTAAAATCTGGTACTCTTCATAAAAATCATGATAAAAATACTCATTTACCAAAAAGCAGTAAAGCATTTAAATGGAGAAAAATTCTTAAAGATTTTTGGCTTGATAGGCCCATCGGAAAAGGAATTACCATTATTCCATCTGATCCTAATGCACTATTAGAAAGATTTGACCTCTTAATGGCAAGTAAAGGAGCTGGTCATACTGGTGTAAGAAATGAGTTGGTAAGTATTTGTGATGAATTAAAAAGACAGCGTATATTAGATGCAAAAACTTATAAAAAATTAATGTCCATACTATAAAAATGATTATATCACGAAAGAGAGGATTTAAAAAAAATTATGCTTATGGAGGGGCGGGGATATTTGATAGCTTTGTTAATTTTCTTACAAAACTCTTTACAAGCAGCGCAGCTAAACAAATTGCATCTTCAGCAGTTGATGTTGGTAAGAGTGTGGCTAAGGAAGGAGCAAAGAAAGCGTTAGAGGTTGGAAAGAGTGCCGCGGTTGATGCAGGTAAAAAGTTAGTTCAAAAGGCTTTAACACCAAAATCTAAAAAGATTATAGAAAAATATACACAAAAGCCTACTACAACTGCTCAACCTGTAATGCAAGATATTAGTAAGTTAATGGATGGTGGTGCAATTGCTATTCAAGATTTAGTTAAGAAATTAAATAGTAAGGGTGGTGGAGTTAAAGTATTATAAATTTAAGTTAAGTAAATTATTACATTAAATAAAAAAGAATGACAAATCTAAAATTTAATTTAACACATTATGAAAAATACAATACAAAAAAGGTTAGCATCCTTTATGCAAATTTAAAACTTGATGAAGATTGTGAAGTATTAGATTGCAGTGATACAAATTATAATTATAAAAAGACTACTTTAAAATTGTCGCCTGAAAAAGCTGATATCATTAAGGAATTTGAAGAAGATGTAAATCAATATCTAAAAAAAAATAATATGCCTAAGGTAACCATTCTTTACGGAAATAGAATTTATCAAAAAATGAAAAAAAACCTTACAGTAGAAAAAATTGTAAATATTAAACTTAAGGGTGTGTATGTAAATGATGAAAACAGGTCATTCCCTCAACTATGGGCAAATTAATATAAACAATTATAATTTGACTTAAAATTATAATTGCATATAATAAAAATGGATATTTTAAATATTAAAGCGCCAATTTTAAAAGATGATAGTATTGATGAATATGAATATTATGAATATCTACCTATTACAGGGACAAATCTAAACAACTCTGGAGGAAATATTAGGATTGATATTGAAACTCAAGATATTTTTTATCATCCTTCAGAATCATATCTACTAATTGAAGGAAGATTGCTAAAAGAGTCTCTTGTTGTTGCTAATCCTGGTTATAATATGGATGGCAATGTTCGTCATGATGAGGATCAAGTCTCCCTAATAAACAATGGATTGATGTATCTGTTTAAAAATATAAGATATCAACTTAGTGGGCAAGAGATAGAAAATATTAATAATCCTGGTCAAACTACAACAATGCTTGGATTGTTAAAATACCCTGATGATTTTTCTAAATCTCAAGGGTTAAACCAGCTTTGGCAAAAGGATACAGCTGGTGCGATAAATAATGCTGGTTTTCAAACAAGAAGGGCTTTTATTTTCGATTCACTACCTACTGGAACATTTAGTTTAAAGGTGCCCTTAAAGCATATATTTGGTTTTTGTGAAGATTACAACAAAATTTTATATGGTATGAAACAAACAATAACCTTAACAAGAGAAAATGATAATGATGCAATTTTTAGACTTGCCGAAGCGGCAGTAGGTGTAAATCAACGACATGAACCTGGTAGGGTTGTATTAAGTAAAGTATCTTGGTTTATGCCTCATGTAACGCCTGAAGATGGAAACAAGTTGGAACTTTTTAAATTTATTGAGAAGAAAGAAAAATTTCCAGTTGGTTATAGAATGATACAAAGCGACTCTATTGCAGTTCCACAAGCAATAGGTTTTACTTGGAGGTTATCATCTAAATCATCCCCCGAGGTGCCACGTTTCTTAATTATTGGTTTTCAAACAGCAAAACGTAATAATCAATTAGCAAACCCGGCTTTATTTGATAATATAGATGTTAGAAATATTTATGTAATGTTGGGTTCAAATAAATATCCAAACTATGAACATGATATAAATTTTACAACTAATAAACTTGGAAGAATATATGGTGAAGCTTCCTCTTTTAGAAAGAAATTTTATAATATGGATGAATTGGTATCAAACCCAAATATTAGTCCTTATGAATTTAAACATATTTTTCCTTTGTTTGTGTTTGATTTATCAAAACAAAGTGAAAGGCTTAAGTATTCTGTTACTGATATACATGTTAAAGCAACATTCGGTGCACCTGTTCCAGCAAATACTGAGGCATTTGCAGTTTTACTTAGTGATAGGTTAATTAACTTTCAGAGTGATGGGAATAAGATGAGTGTAGTATATTAAGTAATTTTTTACTTAAATAAATAAAATGAAAAAGGTTGCTGATTTTAAGAAAATATTAACAGATAACAATATTAAGTGGTATTCCTATTGGAACAAGAAAAAGTATATTGATGTGTTAAAAGAGCATGGTTTGTATCCTGAAGAGGAAGAAAAAAAATTTTTAAAAAAAATTCCTAATTATGATAGATTAAAGGATATTGCTAAAAACCCAAAGAGGGTTACCTTAAAGGATGTTGAAACTGAAGAGGTGAAAGAGTTTCCATCAATTTACAAGGCTTCTAAGTATATAGATAAATGTCCACAAACGATTGAAAACTGGAATGGTAGAGTATGGAATGGTAGATATAGAATTGATATTCTTTAGTGTACGAGCCACTGTGAGTAATTTTATTATTTAATGAAAAATAATAAAATTTGACATAAGGAAATTTTATTTATTTTAAAAACTATAGCGATGAATTTTTTTTCACGAAGATTTATCAATAGATTGGTAGATGCTAGTCAAACGATTGCATCTAATTTATATAGTGGTGCTCAAAGGGTTGCCTCAACAGTAATTCCTCAGAGTGTTAGAAGAAGAGTGTCTAATTTTACTAATTGGATGACTGGTAATGTTCCAGAAGAGCAAATTCCACAAGTTATAAACGAGGTTTTAGAAAATGTAGAAGAAGACTTGCCGAGAAGAGAAATGCCAAACTTTGTATTAAGACAAGAAGCGTCTGCATTAAGAGAATTTGCAACACAGCATGTTATAGATGGAGTGGGGGGATGGGGAGCAAATGATTTTTTAGAAATATGTAGGGAAAGCATAACCAATTTTTTAAGAAATAATAGAAATACAAAGGTAAAGTTAGAACTAGTATGTTTATTTTCAAGGGAAAAACCTGGTGGTGGTATCGAATATAAAGAAGCTAAACTTTCTTCAAGTCACGAAATTATATCAAGGGAACGTGATGTAAATGAAGCTTATGATGATATGGTAGAACGAATTATGGAAAATTTTGTGTCTTTTGTACAATCAGGAAGTGGATGGAAATTTGAGGGGGTTATAAGCTTAACATTACATGTTGTAGAAAATAGACCGTTATGGGAGGGGCTTGCAGGTTCATGGATGCCTTTACCAGCAGGATTAAAAAGAGCAAATAACAGAAATGGACTTGTTAATATTAAAAACGAAAAAGATCATAATTGTTTTTTATACTGTTGTATGAGGGCGGTTTATCCGAAAAAAGAAAATCCACAAATAGTTGATAAAAAATTAAAAGAGCAAATCAAAGAATTAAATATGAGGGGAATAGAATGTCCCGTTAAGTTGTGCGATATTAATAAATTTGAAAATCAAAATCCGGATTTTTCTATTGTTGTTATAGGTTATGATGAAAAAGATGGGTTATATCCTCTTAGAAGGCAAAGAAAAGAAACTTTTGGTAGAAAACATTTAGTGATTCTTTTGTTAATAAAAGATAAAGATGAAAATAGTCATTATGTTTGGGTGAAAAATCCAAGTGCACTATTAGCATCAAAAATATCCAAAGATGGACATCAGATTTCTTTTTGTTGGAGTTGTTTAGGACATTTTACGAGTGAAAGAGTTTTAGAAGATCATAGAGTGTTTTGCTATGAAGAAGATGCTGTAAGAATTAAAATACCATCAAAAACCCAGAGTACCGTAATGTTTAAAAACTGGGTTAAAACACAATGGCATCCTTTTGTTGTTTATGGTGATTTTGAAACGATGCAAATACCAATACAACATGCAAAACCAGACCCAAGTAAAAGTACAACAACAAAAACTCATATGCATGTCCCAACAGGTTATGCTTTCTTTTTAAAAAGTTTTGATGAAAATGTTTTTAAGTCTAGATTGTTACTATATCGAGGAGAAAAAGCAGAGGAAAAGTCTGTGGAAGAAATAGAAAGTCTGACTAAAGAGATTTTTAAATTACCAAAAAAAGATATGATACTTACCGCAGAGGATGCAAAAAAATTTAATAAGGTAGATACTTGTTGTCTTTGTAATATAAAGTTTGGGAGGGAAGAAGAAAGTGATGAAGAAGAGGAAAGCGATGAAGAAGATGGAGTGGAAGAAGAGGAAGAAAAAGAAAATAAAAAGAAAAAAGATGAAGATAGATGGAAAAAAGTAAGAGATCACTGTCATTTTAGTGGCAGATATAGAGGAGCCGCACATAATAAATGTAATCTTAAATTTCATAAACCAAACTTTCTTCCTGTTTTCTTTCATAATTTGTCTGGATATGATACTCATTTGTTTGTTAAAAATCTTGGTGTTAGTGAGGGGGAAATTAATGTAATTCCAAATAATGAAGAAAAATATATAAGCTTTACAAAAAAGACTTTAGTAGGTCAATATAAAAGTAAAGATATTTATAAGGATATTAGGTTTTTAGATAGTTTTAAATTTATGGGTAGCGGTTTAGCAAAACTAGCAGAAAATTTAAAAGATTATCAATTCAAAAACTTAAAAAGCGAATTTCCAAAAGAAGAAGAGTTTAAACTTCTTCATAGAAAGGGCGTTTATCCATATGAATATATTGATTCATTAGAAAGACTTAATGAAACACAATTACCACCTATAGAAGCATTTTATTCAAAACTTGCTGGGGAAGGAATTACAGAAGAAGATTATAAGCATGCAAAAAAGGTATGGAAAACATTTAAAATTAAAACTCTTGGTGAATATCATGATTTATATTTAAAAACGGATGTTCTTCTTTTAGCTGATGTGTTTGAAAGTTTTAGAGAAGTTTGTTTTAACGTTTATAAATTAGACCCTGCTTGGTATTTTACTGCACCTGGTTTAGCTTGGGATGCTGCATTAAAGTTAACTGGTGTTAAGTTAAAACTGATTAGAGATGAAAATAAAATCCAATTTATTGAAAGGGGGATCCGAGGCGGAATTTCGATGATTGTTAAAAGGTATATAAAAGCAAATAATAAATATTTAGGTAAAAAGTATAATTCAAATATGCCTTCAGTATTTTGTAAATATTTAGATGCAAATAACTTGTATGGTTGGGCAATGAGCCAGAATCTTCCAATTGGCGGATTTAAATGGATGACGGAAAAGGAATTAAACAACTGGGAACGTCATCCTTGTTTTTTAGAAGTTGATTTAGATGTTCCTAAAGAACTGCATGATTATTTTAATGAGCTTCCTCTTGCTGCAGAAAGAAAAAAAGTAAATAAAGTTGAAAAGCTAGTACCAAATTTACATGATAAAAAGAAATATATTATACATTATAAAAGTTTAAAACAGTGTTTAAGTCTTGGTTTAAAATTGAAGAAGATACATAGAGGGATTAAGTTTAAAGAGAGTGATTGGTTAAAACAATACATAGATTTAAACACACAACTAAGAACAAAAGCAAAAAATGAATTTGAAAAGGACTTCTATAAGTTAATGAATAATTCAGTGTTTGGTAAAACTATGGAAAATATAAGAAAAAGGGTAAATGTTAGGCTTGTCAGAAGTAGAAAAACAGCAAGAAAATTTGTAAACAAACCAAACTTTAAGCATTTAGAAATATTTAATGAAAATTTAATAAGCATTCATATGGGAAAAACACAAATAACATTTAACAAGCCAATATATTTAGGGTTTTCCATTCTTGAGTTAAGTAAAACATTGATGTATGATTTTCACTATAACTATATTAAAGCAAAATATGGAGATAGAGCAACTTTAGGACTTACTGATACGGATAGTTTATTGTATGAAATTAAAACAGAAGATTTTTATAAAGATATTTCGGATGATGTTAAAGAAAAGTTTGATACAAGTGATTATCCAAAAGAGGGGCATCCTTCAGGTATTCCAGTTGGTGTAAATAAAAAGGTGATTGGCATGTTTAAGGATGAAACAAGTGGGAGGGAAATAGAAGAAACTATTGGATTAAAACCAAAAATGTACAGTATTAAAATGGATGATGGGGTGGAAAATAGAAAATGTAAGGGGATTAAGAAAAATATAATTAAGAAAACTATAACGCATCAGGATTATCTGAATTGTTTAGAAAAAAATAATATGCAGCATAGAACAATGACAAATTTAAGAAGTTATAAGCATCAAATTTATACGGAAGAAATTAATAAAATAGCATTAAGTGCAAATGATGATAAAAGGTTTATTTTACCTGATGGAATTCATACACTTGCTTGGGGACATCATAGGATAGAGGAATACAAAAAATAAATTTTTATTTGTGTTAAGAACAAATAAAAATTATAAATTTTTAATTTTACCACATGTTATACATTCTAAAACATAGTTTTCATCAATATTTCTTCCTGTAATATAATTCATTATATCATTAAATGATATGTTTTCTTTTAGTTTTCTTTCAAATCTGCCTAAACAATTATTTTCATGATGAAGATTGTTATAACATTCTTTAAAAAGACCATATTTTTTATTTTCAAAAATTGTATATTCTCTCCAATTTGTTAATTCCTGCATTTTCTTACATAGTCCACTTCTTTTTTCATTATAATCTGATATTAAGTTATTAATGATGACTACTTCTTCATTTATCTTTTCAATTGTCTCTAAATCTTCTTTTGTTAAAGTATCTCTATATTTTTCTTTTGTGTTAAGTAAAAGAACATGATTCTTTAATTTTTGTAAAAGTTTAATATAAGTTTCTTTTCCATATTGTATTTTTTTCCCCGTATTATAGTTTATTCCGTTTTTTAATTTTTCATATTTTTCTTTTAAAGTAATAGCTTTTGCTAAATCATAATATAAATTAAAATCATCAACACTACTTTTTATGCGTGATAATGAATATGGTATAAAATTTCTTGGATAAAATGAAACTGAATATTTTATTGGAGGTAGATACCTTTTTATTTTATCTTGTAAGTCTGTCATCTTACCTACTGTCTCTGCGCGATCTTTTACCTTAAAATCAATTTTTTTTCCCACTAACTCATAAACTGGCTAGCCATTGCGTGATGCGTTGGTTGATGGGGAGGTTAAGCGATTAACTGATGTAAGGGTTTGTCTTGAGTAACTCAGTAACTCATTGACTCATTGACTCATTGACTCAGTAACTCAGTAACTCAGTATCTGAAGCAATGACGCGTTGGTTGATGGGGGGTTTAAGTGATTAACTGATGTAAGTGATTGTCTTGTGCAACTCAGTAACTCAGTATCTCAGTAACTCAGTATCTCTGAGTAACTCAGTATCTCAGTATCTCAGTAACTCAGTAACTCAGTATCTCAGTATCTTAGTATCTCTGAGTAACTCAGTAACTCAGTAACTCAGTATCTCAGTATCTCTGAGTAACTCAGTAACTCAGTAACTCAGTATCTGAAGCAATGACGCGTGATGATGAAATTTTTTTAAAATTAAAATTTTTTTTTTTTTTAGAAAATCTTAAGCCACCCACTAACTCATAAGCCGGTTAGCCGTTGCGTGATGCGTTGGTTGATGGGGAGGTTAAGCGATTAACTGATGTAAGTGATTGTCTGGTTGATGGGTTTGTTGGTTAACTGATGCCGTTGGTTAACTGGTTAACTGATGCTGTTGGTTGATGGGGAGGTTAAGCGATTAACTGATGTAAGTGATTGTCTGGTTGATGGGTTTGTTGGTTAACTGATGCAACGACGCATGATGATGAAATTTTTTAAAATTAAATTTTTTTTTTTTTATTTTTTATTTTTTAGGAACCTTTTTTAGAGAACAAAACCGTCTCATACCGTCTCATACCGTCTCATACCATCTCATAACTAAATATTCTCTAATTGGTATAATATATACTACTCCCGGGGTACTCCCGTTTCCTCCCACTTACCGATCCATTCGTCTCAATACCAGTTTAACAGCTTGGGGGACGCAAAACTGAATAAAACCAATATTTGAGAATAACCTTTGTAAAAGTTTTGCAGGTATGTCTGAAGTGTGTGTATGAGTTTTGTTTCAATTGTGCATATACGGCGCTTCTAAAACTCACCCTCATACAGCGGAGCCAGCCGATATAGACAGAGCCGGCCGATATGGACGGAGCCATTGTTTATTTTTTCTCATTTTTTTTTTTGATTCAAATTTTGTTTTTCGTGAGTGGGGAAGGATTAGATAATCACTTCATACATTCGGACGGTGTAAACATTTAGATAAGTAATATTTATGCAGAAAGAGCAATAGAAAGCCTGTGGTCATCATAGAAAATGACCTTTGTTTACCTCGCCGTGGCTCACGGCAAAAGTGTTTCAGACAAAACCGCGCCGACTTGGAACTCCCTACGGACAAGGAAGTAAGTTGAAAGTCATGGGCCCCTCATACAATTCCCCTTTTCTCGCTAGTGTTCAGTATAAAATCAAATTTTGACAATATATGGAAAACTTACGTTTTCGTGTCCACCGAAACAGCCGATATTGACGGCGCCGCACGTGACCGGAAAAACCCATACAAGATTTCCTTAACAGAGCCAATGGCTCCGTCTATGTAGTTTCCTCACCGTGCATCTGGGTTATAATGACATAAATAATGTATACACGATTCAAAAGATTCTGACCTCCATCCTATTTATTTTCAGATTACCTTTCGAAAGTTTTTGGGTCCATAACAAAATAAACAAGCTTTACCAATTTCAAAAGACTTGGATAAGATGTGTTTATTGACACAATGTACCCACACTTACTAAACAAAATTATGATAACAGTTTCAAGGTCAAAGGGTAGTTGTGAAACTGTTACTAGTTTCACTTTAAAGTAGGGATGGCAACGGTTAGTAAATTTGCTAACCGGTTAACCATTCAATCTTTCGATCGGTTAACCGAACGACCATGTAAAAACATTTAAGATGAAGGTACCTGCTGCTCGATATGTCAACATTGACGACCTGTGCGTGAGTAATGCATTCCCGTGATGTTTACTATTTCTGTACTTTGGCGCAAAAGACAGCCAATCTATCGACGATCTCTCTCTCTCGGCAATAAAATCAAATTTCAACAATGTTTTCTATAGAGGACTAGAAATTATCAGGCCATTTCAGTGTATCCACTACGCAAATTATTGCGTAAATCACCTAACAGAACTGAAATTCACATAAAAAAGTTTGGTTTCACGTCAGACCTCACGTTAGAAAGAACAAAAAAAAAAAAAACAAGAGGACCATGATGGTCCTATATCGCTCACCTGAGTACTAAGCAGTAAAGGTCTACGATGAAGATAAATACCAAATATCGAAGTTCAAGGCCAAATGATAATGAAAATAGAGAGAAATCTCCTAACTGTTATAGAGGTCTAGACCATAAGGTTGCCCAGAAAATTTTTTATAATTGTCTGACATACAGCTTTATTACATGATGGCTAAAATAGTAAACAATGCACAATCTAAGAACACAGTGTTTAATCTTGTAATGATTTAAACATAATATCAGATTATCATTGATTCTTTAGTGAAATTATGGTATACACAGAAAATTGTGGCGGATATGGTCCATAGTGCAGCAGAAAACCCAGGAGAGATTCTTTAGTTTACCAATGGAACATGACTGCGACTCCCCTATACATATTAGCACTCCCAAGACCACCCCCCTCCAAAAGTGGAGTTAGCCAAGCGTTAGAACATCCAATCACCGGCCTCCACACATGGAGTGGCAAAGCGTTAGAACTCCAATCGCCGCCTGGTGGTCAACTATGCTCCTTGACGATTAATGGATCGGCCAGCAGTCAGTTCCGAAACCCTAATGCTCAAATGCTTTCATATCACAATTCCATTCTGAAATATAGAATGGTTTGCAAAATGTAAGACATCTCTCCGGAATTTTCCGCCACACATGGACAAATATAGTTTACATTCACATCACTGGAGAACTGTCTGTTTTTTTTTTTTTTTTTTTTACACCGCTTGCTTTTGACATGAAAACACACGTGAAGAACACATCATCTTCTTCACCACTCTTCCTGTACATGTAGTATGTCCCTACTAACAAACTGATCACTTTAGCTATAGCACCAATCCCCTTCCTTCATTAAGTGACTACCTCACTGTAAAAGAAATCACTGTTTTGAATACACAAGATCAAGAATGAACAAAATGCACAACCAACATGCAAAAATAAGGGCGGGTGGCTGGGAACTTTTCTTTCCCTCAAAAATTTAGCTACACGTGCTTGGTGAAATTAATGAATTTGTGAAAAAAAACGGAAGTCAATAAACGGTGCTAATATAAATAGACGACCATGTAAATTAACAACCGAACGTATTTTAGCTGGTAATAAATCGGTCTATTTTTAATCGATAGCCCTTATTATTACATGATGGCTAAAATAGTAAACAATGCACAATCTAAGAACACAGTGTTTAATCTTGTAATGATTTAAACATAATATCAGATTATCATTGATTCTTTAGTGAAATTATGGTATACACAGAAAATTGTGGCGGATATGGTCCATAGTGCAGCAGAAAACCCAGTAGAGATTCTTTAGTTTACCAATGGAACATGACTGCGACTCCCCTATACATATTAGCACTCCCAAGACCACCCCCCTCCAAAAGTGGAGTTAGCCAAGCGTTAGAACATCCAATCACCGGCCTCCACACATGGAGTGGCAAAGCGTTAGAACTCCAATCGCCGCCTGGTGGTCAACTATGCTCCTTGACGATTAATGGATCGGCCAGCAGTCAGTTCCGAAACCCTAATGCTCAAATGCTTTCATATCACAATTCCATTCTGAAATATAGAATGGTTTGCAAAATGTAAGACATCTCTCCGGAATTTTCCGCCACACATGGACAAATATAGTTTACATTCACATCACTGGAGAACTGTCTGTTTTTTTTTTTTTTTTTTTTACACCGCTTGCTTTTGACATGAAAACACACGTGAAGAACACATCATCTTCTTCACCACTCTTCCTGTACATGTAGTATGTCCCTAACTAACAAACTGATCACTTTAGCTATAGCACCAATCCCCTTCCTTCATTAAGTGACTACCTCACTGTAAAAGAAATCACTGTTTTGAATACACAAGATCAAGAATGAACAAAATGCACAACCAACATGCAAAAATAAGGGCGGGTGGCTGGGAACTTTTCTTTCCCTCAAAAATTTAGCTACACGTGCTTGGTGAAATTAATGAATTTGTGAAAAAAAACGGAAGTCAATAAACGGTGCTAATATAAATAGACGACCATGTAAATTAACAACCGAACGTATTTTAGCTGGTAATAAATCGGTCTATTTTTAATCGATAGCCCTTATTATTACATGATGGCTAAAATAGTAAACAATGCACAATCTAAGAACACAGTGTTTAATCTTGTAATGATTTAAACATAATATCAGATTATCATTGATTCTTTAGTGAAATTATGGTATACACAGAAAATTGTGGCGGATATGGTCCATAGTGCAGCAGAAAACCCAGGAGAGATTCTTTAGTTTACCAATGGAACATGACTGCGACTCCCCTATACATATTAGCACTCCCAAGACCACCCCCCTCCAAAAGTGGAGTTAGCCAAGCGTTAGAACATCCAATCACCGGCCTCCACACATGGAGTGGCAAAGCGTTAGAACTCCAATCGCCGCCTGGTGGTCAACTATGCTCCTTGACGATTAATGGATCGGCCAGCAGTCAGTTCCGAAACCCTAATGCTCAAATGCTTTCATATCACAATTCCATTCTGAAATATAGAATGGTTTGCAAAATGTAAGACATCTCTCCGGAATTTTCCGCCACACGAACCATGTTCGCCCCAAAATTCCGGTAGTTTTAAGACAAAATATTCTCTATGCTTTCTTTTATTGCAAGTAAAAACATGTCACAACCGACATCTGACAGGTGAATACCATCACGAAAATAGAATCCAGGGGTTTCTGCATTTATTTCATCATGTGTTATGAAATCACCACCTAAGAAATATGTAATTCGCCTAAGAAACCTATTCAGATGCTGTCTTTTCTTTTCAACTTTATCCAAGGGAAAAAATGCTGGCCAAGATAACCTTGGCAGCATAGCTGATGTCAAAAGTTTGACATTAGGTAAAAGAGAATGAAGTTCCAGGAGGTCTTTCCTCATAACCTGTCGCATGAAGTTCCAGGAGGTCTTTCCTCATAACCTGTCGCATTACATTACATTTGACATCACAAAGGTCATTTGATCCAACATGTATAATTATAGCTTTTGGTGGAGCATGATGCAACGCCAAATACTGTATTTCGGCCAAAAGCCTCTCCCATTTCATGCCCCTAATACCATGCCACTTGATATTCTCAACACGTGGGAGGCCTAGAGACTGCTCTACATGTCTGTCAGCTGCCCTCCGATGAGCCCAGTAGATTAGCGAGTCGCCAATTATCCAAATATCTGCAACGAAACTTAAAAACAGGTGTAATACCCATTTTCCAAAATTCTTTTTGAACTCGAAAACATTTTTTTTTTTTTACTTAAACTTATACTAAAAAGACTAACTTATAACGGAGCAAAACACTGATATTTCCTGGAATTTCTATTAAATGATGAAAAAGTTCAACGAATATATCTCCTGAAGGCATCAGATGACCATCGACCCATTGCCTTTATAGCATCGTGCGAAACACCTTTACGGGCAAGCCAGGTGGCTGCCCCTATGCGAAATGAGTGCGTCTTATAGCAAGCTGTGTTTAATTGCAATTTACTAATTACTTTACTGAGTACTGCACCAAACTGGTAACGCGTGAGAGGAGAACCATCTCGATGACAAAAAAGGAGATTATGTCCCTGTCTTACAGGTCTTATTTTTATGTATGCGTGCATTGCAGCAACTGGGCATGGAGACTGATCAATGCGTGGAATATTTATGATTTGTGGGACTCCACATTGGTTAGTTTTTGACTGACGCAATTTTACTTGGAAAACTTTGCCCATGTTCAAACGTTCTTATATCTGACAACTGAAGCGGGCGCTGATAATTACTGTCTGATGAAACTAGTTCGCCAACTCTGAATAGGCCGAAAAAAGCCAGAGTAAATGCGGCACGAAACAAAACGGTTTCGTAAGATGAAACGCAAACTGTATCAAGGTGCAGTGATATACTGTGCAAGATGTCAAGTGTGATTGGCAAACGAGAATCCTGGGATGACCTGGAACGACGATAACCCTCCAATATTTTACTACAGAAATGCTTGATGAATCATCTGATAAGCCCATAACCCTATGTTGAAACCTAATTGCAGAAATGTAGGTTGCTGCTGTACAAAAGGCATAGCCTTTTTGGAATAAAAAAGATATGAATGTCTCCCATTGGTCTATTGGGGCTGGCCAAAGCTTTTTATAGTTGTATTCATCCCTAAATTTCTGGAACAGATCAAGTGCTTGGCGATACACAGCTCTAGTGTGTGCAGATAAACCTGCACTTAGAAGCTGTCTGGCTCCAAGTCGAAGATGCTCCAGAGATGGTTGGGCACCTGAACTGGCAAACGGTCTGCACATGGAGCTAGTTCTCGGAAACGGGCCATCTGAAAACGAGACAAACTGTCAGCAATACCATTGTTGACACCAGGGATATGTTCTGCCTTTATAACCAGATTGAATTGAAGACATTTGAGGGTAAGCGCCCTTACTAAAACCATCAGTTTGAGAGATTTGCTAGACTGCTGGTTAATAACATGGACCACAGATTCATTGTCACATCGAAATAGAACCTTTTTGTTCCTTAACTCATTCCCCCATATATATATTGAAACAAGGATTGGGAAATACTCAAGTAAAGTTATGTCGTTGGTAATTTCGTTCTCAAACCATGAAGTTGGCCATGCAGCATTTGACCAATGGCCCTGAAAATAAACCCCAAAACCATTCCCTTTTGCTGCTGAACTATCCGTGAAAAGGCAAACCTCTGCATTAGTAGACCAAAACTTGTCATTAAATACAGAAATTCCGTTGAAATCCTTAAAAAACCTCAGCCAAATTGACAAATCCTGGCGCATCCCTTTAGTAATTTTAATGTGGTGGTGAGGTAGTTTAACCCCACAAGTTGCATTGATTAGACGTCTACAAAAAGGTCTACCTGGCATAATAGCGCGGCACATAAAGTTAAGTGAACCAAGCAATGATTGCAGTTCCTTGAGAGTAACACTATGCTTATGTTGCAATATGAGTTGAATTTGCTCAACCAATACTTTGATTTTTTCCAATGGGATACGAACCTGCATCAGAACAGAGTCAATTTCTAAGCCGAGGAATATAAGCACTGTTGTGGGACCCTCTATTTTTTCTTCAGCCAAAGGAATACCAAAATCGGAACTAGTTTGAAAAAATGACTCCATCATCAATTTGCATTGATCAGTATTCCTTTCCCCTCCAAAAATGAAATCGTCCAAATAATGCTCTATTTCCCCTGATGTACAATTGGTCTGAACTGCCCATTGCAGAAAACATGCAAACGATTCAAATGTAGCGCATGATATACTGCAGCCAAAAGGTAAAGCCTTGTCGAAGTAAAAACTGCCTTCAAATTCAAAACCTAGCAGTTTAAAGTCCGGTTTAGAAACTGGAAGTAGCCGAAATGCAGATTTAATGTCTGCCTTTGCCAACAATGCACCTTTGCCCAAACGCTGCACCATACTTATGGCTTCATCAAATTTCATATACTGAACGGAGCACAAGTCTGGGTTTATATGGTCATTTACAGAGTCCCCTTTCGGATAGGACAGATGATGAATTAAGCGGAATTCTCCTGGATCTTTTTCAGGAACTAGGCCTATAGGTGAAACACGGAAGTGTTTAAAAGGAGGATATTTGAACGGACCTTCGACCCTTCCATTTGAAATTTCCTTATTAATTTTCTGGTGCACAATTTCTTTGTGCTCCAGAGCAGACTTCAAATTTTTCGAGACATATGACTGAATCGGGCCCTCATAACACAATGGAAACCCATTTTTGAAACCATTTGCTAAAGCTGTAGCTACAATCTTATCTGGATACTTCTGAAGATATGGCGTCATAGCCTCCAATTTAACAGGTGTTGAAGCAAGTTCAAAGTCATTTCCTGTGCAACTTGTCTTGGTTGCGAAAATTATCTACTACCCTGGGACAGTTTGTTTGAGCATGGGCCCCCCTACATGCCATGCACATGTGGTCATATTTACATTGCCTAAATGAACAACCTTTTACGGAATTGTAGTCAAAACAAGGTCTGACTCTTTGCTTAACTGGCTGAGGATTCATGTTCATTTGACTTGTATATGTGGGTTGGGACAATGCTGGTAGAGTCATCGACCGCAACCACAAGTCTGGATTTATTTTAGCCCAAGATTCTGGCCTAATTGCCTGCCTCATACGAAAGTTCTCATCGTAGGTTCGCCATGCAAATGAACCTTTAGATCTAGACTCAGCCTCTCTGATAAGAGACATATATTGTAGGAGCTCAGGAGCTTTTTCTGGAATTTTTTTAATTAAAATGGCAGAAAAAATTAAGAAGGCGTCTGTCCACTCACGAATATTCTGAACAGCCTTAGCTGGTTTGGGTTTTAACTCAACCTGGCCGGACTCGTTCACCGAAAATGCAGAAATTTGCTGGTCTGAACCCTTCCGTAGTAACAGAGCCAAATTAAGGTATTCTCCAGACCATATCTTTTGTATACATTCTCGAGTAACATGCATGGTAAGAGTATCATCGGCACACCTAAAAGCCGAGTCGGGTAGGTTAAATTCCATTTCAGACGTGCGTTCTACTTCCAGAAACCCCTTCTCCGACCGCGAAGCGGACCGAAGCAGAGCCTCAAATGGGTTTTGGGGGAAATTACCACTCTCCTGCTCATCCGACGACAGACGGATGATCTCTGGCTCCTCCTCACTCTTCCTTTTCCTACCTCTACCCCTCGGCATTACTCTAACAGAACTAAAATTCGTAAATACAAACAACTTTTCTTTCCCTCAAAAATTTAGCTGGCAACTTTTCTTTCCCTCAAAAATTTAGCTACACGTGCTTGGTGAAATTAATGAATTTGTGAAAAAAAACGGAAGTCAATAAACGGTGCTAATATAAATAGACGACCATGTAAATTAACAACCGAACGTATTTTAGCTGGTAATAAATCGGTCTATTTTTAATCGATAGCCCTTATTATTATACTGCAAAGAAATTTCTCTTGACCTTTGACTCAGGGCAACATGATTCGCCACAGCTGTGAACTAGTTTCCAAGTCCCCTGCCACTTGACAATTAATAATGTACAAACATGTAAGCCCCAGAGCAGGTCCTGTAATGATCCCAGGCGCATGTTATGAGCAAAATTTGTAGAGGTCTACATTGTGATGTTTCATGCAAAGTATTACAGCTCTAGGTCTTCTGTGTTCAGACAAGAATGAATGAAATGAGTGTATGGTGTTTTATGGCGCATCGACATCTAAGGTCATTTAGCGTGCAATAAAGAAGCAGTGAAAGGAAAGAAAAGGATGTAAGAATGTGAGTCATGAGTATAATCATGATGAAAGATTGTTATGAAATGATATGATAATGGAAA
Source organism: Tridacna gigas (assembly GCA_945859785.2). Classification (NCBI taxonomy): domain Eukaryota; kingdom Metazoa; phylum Mollusca; class Bivalvia; order Cardiida; family Cardiidae; genus Tridacna; species Tridacna gigas. Next base: position 57,015,888 of record OX244038.2, read on the forward strand.
TAAAATAAAACAGGTATATAGTGATAAAAAATAAAATAGTCCAAATATGACAAAAAGTTTTAAAAAATATATATATCAAAATTATGTCTAAGGTCCAATTTCCTTAAGAAAAACAATGTCCCTGAATAGATCGACAACCTTTCTGGTATGCCTTGATCCGTCATTGGTGACAATTATGCTGGAATTTATGTGTATTTCATGAAGCTAATCTATTTGAATGTTTGATACTGTATACAGTATCCAGATGAAATTTTCAAATAAACAGATCCTGTATTATCAAATACCAGCAACATAACTAAAAATCACAATTATGTGTAAGGTCCAATTTCCTTAAGAAAAACAATGTCCTTGAACAGATCGACAACCTTTCTGGTATGCTTTCATTCGTCATTGGTGAGAGTTATGCTGGAATTTATTTGTATTTCATAAAACTAATGTATTTGAATGTTTGATACAGTATACAGTATCCAGATGAAATTTTCAAACAAACAGATCTTGTATTCTTAAATACAGCAACTAAACTAAAGTGAACTTTTGTAGAATTATTAATTCATTTACATCCAAGATCATAGATCATTCAAGATAAAATATATAGTGAAAAAATGATATAAATAGAATGTAAAATATGAGTAATGAATACATGATGAAAGATGTATAATGAAATGACTCTGAAAAGGAAATAAACTAGATAGTATACAGTGATAGGAAAGTCTAAATAGGAATAAAAGGTATTAAAACAATATCACAGTTTAGTATAGAGTCCAATCTCCTTAAGGAAAGCAATAATTGCCTCAGTGTTGACAGAATCAAAGAGAGCTCTCATGTTGTCGACACTAAAATGTTTGGAACCAATTGGATGAAGATTAACACAGTCAAGAAAAATGTGTTCAACACAATAGGGTGCATTGCATGGAATGTACTCTTGTGCCTCAGGTTCAGACAAGAAAATTTATGAGTTTGCATCCTATAAGCATATGTGCTAATTTGTGAACCACTGGGGGATGGGGTGCATTTTCTATTTAAAGGACAACATTTGGATAAAGTTGATAAAGTTCTATAACATGACGCTACAAACAGAACTAGAGAAATTACTAAATGTGATCATACCACCAACAGCTCCTTGTAAAGAAATAGATTTTTGTCGCTGAAATGCACCTTAAAATCTGTGCTGTAGTTATTGAGGAATAAAATGGACAACAAATTTCATCAACATGGAGTAACTGTGAAAACTCAGTGAACCATGAACAAAATATTATGTGTGCATCTTTGCTTGGTACTAAATATTTGTGAGAAATTTTAATGATATTTGTCAAATAGTTATTGAGAAATAGCAAGAACAAGAAATTGCATCAAAGGAAAATAACTTGGTAAAAATTCAATGAACTGTCACCAATGAAATCTGTCCTGTGGTTGTTGAGAAATTGCATGGACAAGAAATTTCATTACAGGGCAATAACTCTGTGAAAACTCAATGATTCATGATTAAAATACAATTATGCACATCTTTGCTAGACATCAAGTTTATCTGTGAGGTTTGAATGAAATCCATCAAGTAGTTGTTGAAAATTAGCGCTGACAAGAAAATGCTACAGAAAGACTAATGGGTGGATGGACCGACAAGCTGACTCCTATATACCTCTAGAACAGAGTTTTGAAGGAATAATAACAAAGCCCTAGGCCTTTTGGTGTGGAGCAAAAAGATTTTCCAAGTTGCATGATTTGAACATACTTAGTAGGGATTTTTTGCTGATTCAAGACTTTCTATACAAGTTAGTATTATAAAGTGGTTAAATACACTAACAACTACAATGGTTGTCCAGGGACATGTTTATAGGTAATTGCTATTGTAAGCACATAAACAATGTATTCACACTTACAATAGTCTTGCACCAACCTTTCAATGCATCCAGCTCACAAAAATTTGACGTTCAAGTGTGACATTGACCTTGGCCCTACCTGAACAGATCTTTCAAATGGCACTTCAACTCATGATAAAAGGACCGGTTGCTTCAGAGAATGACTGGAAATTTCTGACAGAAAGACTTGCGGAAACACTATTTATGATACGTCTCTAATACTACAGTAAGAAGTATTCTGATATATCTATGCAAAATAAGCACTGGAAGAATAGCAGGGAATATATTTGTTTACAAAAATAAAAAATGATAAATACAAAGAAAAATGAATAAGTCTTTCATTAACCCTTTACCAAACAATGTTAGATTTTAAAAACTTAAAGACACAAAGCTTTTGAAAACATTTAAGGAAAGAGAAGAAAATGCTTGTAACTATCAATTTCTCCCTTTCCCTCAAGATTTTCTAATTTTTGAAAGATAAATTTCATGAAGTAAGTATCAAATAACTTGTCATCTGCAAAACGTTTCAATGTAGACCAGTCTAATATTTTGTTGTCTGGAAAAGAAATTAAGCAAATAACAAAAGCTGTCTCTTAAGAATGAAGAAGCAAAAGTCAGTGATAATATTTATCAAGCATGCACAAGAAATAAATCATTATTTTATTTATGTTAATCAGGAAGAAGTCTGTAATTTTTACTGACAAATTTCCATTTTAAGTCATTTCTAAAATGTATGACATTAATGTCATGATATGTGTATATTTCAACAACAGGTTTAGTCCAGCCAAGATGGGGGGTGGGGGAGCGAAAGGGGGAGAGGGAGAAAGGGGGAGGCAAGGGGGGGATGGTGGCCACCCTCATTATACTTAACCACCAATAACTAGTACATTTTTGTACAAGAATGTATCTTCATTCTTGTACAAAAATGCAACTAGGTATTTATAACACAAAGCGGGTGATACTATACAATGAAGCTATCCGTGCAACTTACAACAAATTGCTTAAATAGTACCAACACAATAAATCATTTGTTTGAACATGTATAAAAGTAGACCAGTTTGTGGTCAGACCAATAAGTTTCGATAGTTCCAGCTACACTGTCGTTGTAATTCGTAAACACCAGATCTAATACTGATCCATGATCAGTGGTGGTTTCATGTATCATTTGGTGACAAAGGAATGTTTCAGACATATACTGCTCTAGGCCACTACCCTTTTGTGAAATATCTATATTGAAATCTCCCATGATAACCAAAGGTTTACTTGGGTCAAGGTGATGAACAAGCTCTTTACTAATTGTTGAAATGAGATTGTGAAAGGAGAAACCTGGTGACTTATAAACAATCACAATTTGCATTTTAAGTAACCTGTGGTTTGCATTTATTTGAGTCAGCTCAAAGTTTGTTGTACTGAATTGATGGCATTTGGAAATCACAATATCATCTCTTACATATAATGCTAAACCATGAGGTGGTCTGATTGTCTCTGTTGTTTGCTTCTGGTCATTCCTGATAAGGTGATAGCCATTAATTGAATAGTCAGAACTGTGGTCTCTTTGGACCAATCTTGTTTCAGAAAAGCCAATAATATGTGCTGATAAAATATTCTGCTCTACTGCTACATCTTGAAAATGATCTTATGGTCATAAGTACTTTAAATAAGTTTGGTGCTGATTGGTTGATATTTGTAGATGCTAGAGTGTAAATAAAGTCAAATATAGCAATTTTTCTAATTCAAGGGCAAATAACTCCAGTTGTTCTGGTCCGATTAGACCCATAATCAAAGTCATCCGAGATCTTATGGTCATATATATATTTTAAAGTCATCCGAGATCTTATGGTCATATATATTTTTACCAAGTTTGGTACTGATTGGTTAATATTTGTAGATGCTAGAGTGTAAACAAAAAAATGTGGACGGACGGACGACAGACGGACGGACAACGGACGGATGCCGATGAACGGTGAGTGATCACAATAGCTCATCCTGTGCACTTTGTGCTCAGGGGAGCTAAAAAGCTAAACTAATGATATTAGCGGACTATCATAAGGAACACACATAATATGAAGTTTCACAAATTTTTGTCCAGGATTTTGAGTTGAAGATACATGTATATTGATCCTTAACAGAAATATACATGAAACCCCTTTTTCCTATGAGACAGTATTTGATATCAAAAAGGCAAAAAAAACCAATAAATATCAGCGGACATCATTAGGAACACCTATATGAATTTCTATTAGTTTTTGTCAAGGATTTTAGAAGATATCTGTCCTGAAAGATGGACAAACCGATAGTCATTGGTCCATGACGAAATTAAACATTTAGCCCCCTTTTTTCATGACAAGGCATTTCATGAAATAAAAACAAATAACTATTGTCTGCGGCTTGCAATAAACAATAAAAAGATGAAGTTTCATGACATTTTGTCCTGTAGTGAAAGAGATATTGGTCCATAATGAAAATATATGTCAAGACCCCTTTTTCCATGACACAGCAATAACTGGTCCTATTAGACTTACAATCGAACTCATTCGAGATCTTACGGTCATATATATTTTGACCAAGTTTGATGCTGATTGGTTTAAATTTGTAGATGCTAGAGTGTAAACAAAGTCAAATGTAGCAATTTTTTTAATTCAAGGGCAAATAACTCCAGTCCTTCTGGTCCGATTAGACACATAATCGAACTCATACGAGATCTTATGGTCATATATATTTAGACCAAGTTTAGTGCTGATTGGTTAATATTTGTAGATGCTAGAGTGTAAACAAAGTCAAATATAGCAATTTTTCTAATTCAAGGGCAAATAACTCCAGTTGTTCTGGTCCGATTACACCCATAATCGAACTCATCCGAGATCTTATGGTCATATATATTTAGACCAAGTTTGGTGCTGACTGGTTAATATTTGTAGATGCTAGAGTGTAAACAAAGTCAAATATAGCAATTTTTCTAATTCAAGGGCAAATAACTCCAGTCTTTCTGGTCCGATTACACCCATAATCAAACTCATCCGAGATCTTATGGTCATATACATTTTGACCAAGTTTGGTGCTGATTGGTTAATATCTGTAGATGCTAGAGTGTAAACAAAAAAATGTGGACGGACAGACGGCGGACGGACGGACGGACGACGGATGGACGGACAGACGGACGACGACGGACGGTGAGTGATCACAATAGCTCATCCTGAGCACTTTGTGCTCAGGTGAGCTAAAAAACCAAACCATTATCTGCTTAACTTGTGTAAAATACCAGGATTTAAAGTTACTTGCTACCCCTTTTGATAAACTGTTGTCAAATCAGGCGGAAATACCTATCCATAAATTAAAACACATGAAAAAATGCTCGATGCAAAAAACACGGAAACCCATGACAGAACAAAATGTTCCTTTCGACATTGTCCGATCAGAGTCACTTCCAATCGTCTTTTCAGCTTTTTAATGATTTTAAGCAGTAAATTTCCATAGATATATTAATAACAGACTTTTGTGCTGCATCGAAAGAAACTAGAAGGCCCTGAAGGGCCTGAATATGCTCTACTGGCAGAGAGTTTGCTTTTCAATAAAGCATACATAGGAATTCATTACGCAAAAAGACAAAAATAATTGACATTTTCAACTCAAAATGGCTACTTTTCCATTACTGTTGGTTGAATTTTTTCAAACTCAACAGGGTTAAAAAGCTATTGATGGGATAAACAAGCTGAAAAATTCATAAAATCTGATCACAAATAAATACTTTTATCATTTAAACAGGCAATGAAATTGTTCAATTTGAAAAGACTACTTTTCCCATACTGTTTGTCAGATTTTTTTCAAAATTGATAGGGTTGAAGCTATTGATAAGATAAACAAACTCTGAAAGTTTCATGGAAATCTGACCTAAAATGAAGACTTTGTTATTGCGTAAACAAGAAATGTAAATTCTAAACTTGAAATGGCTACTTTTCCCATACTCTTTGTTGGAATTTTTTCAAAATCAATAGGGTTGAAGCTATTGATAAGATGAACAAACTCTGCAAGTTTCATGGAAATCTGACCTAAAATGAATACTTTATTGCGTAAACAAGAAATGTAAATTTTAAACTTGAAATGGCTACTTTTCCCATATTGTTTGTCGGATTTTTTTCAAAATCGATAGGGTTAAAGCTATTGATGAGATAAACAAACTGTGCAAGTTTCACGAAAATCTGATGACAAATGAAGACTTTATCGCGTAAACAAGAATTGGAAATTTTCAACTTGAAATGGCTACTTTTCCCATATTGTTTGTTGGATTTTTCTCAAAATCAATAGGGTTGAAGCTATTGATGAGATAAACAAACTGTGCAAGTTTCACAAAAATCTGACAACAAATGCAGACTTTATCGCGTAAACAAGAAAAAGACTAACGGACGGACAGACGGACGGACGGACGGACAGACGGACGGACGGACGGACGGACAACGGAAACCCCGCCATGACATAAGCTCTGCTGGCTTTCAGCCAGTAGAGCTAAAGACTAGTGGGAACACTGCTATTTATAACTTCACGGAATCTACAAACTGAATCATACAGATGATGGTATGGTTATTGATCGTCAAATGAAGCGGCCATCGCTAAGTGATCGGGTGTTAGCCATCGCCCAAACGAAGGTTTAAATTTTAGACTCTCCCAAATTTAAAGCCTCTGCACTATACTATGATTTTCGAAGATTCTTATCGAAGTGATAATGCACAAACGAAGAGAAACCGCTGTGCCTGCTTGAACACAGATTGATTGACTTATAGATTTCAATCCCTCTTACGCTGATTGGTCAATCCATGCCTATATTTGATTAGGGGCTGGTACTTAATATGAAATAATCCAAGCAAATCAATTATGATAAGCCAGTGCCTTTGATCCAAAGAGGACGCGTGTTTGATTGTTTATTATCAGAGACTGGGGACTAATTAGCGAATTGACAATGTTTAATATTGCACAGACATGTCAAACTGTATATCACACCTTCACCGCGTCTTGGCGACATTGGATGTGCCTATGATGCAGTTTTGGTTGTCAGAACCGGCAAAGTTAACTTTGTATTTTTTTTTTATTATAATGATTATGTTGGTAAACTTTTGATAATATATATACATGTATTTGTTTCTGGTTAACCGGTTACCAATTTCCTAACCGGTTAATCGGTCATTCAATCGCTTAACCAGTTAACCGTTGCCATCCCTACTTTAAAGCCATTGCATAGTAGAACAAGAAATCCACAAATCCACCCATCACCACTTTGATATCAGGCTCCAAGTTGTCACTTGAGTACATCAAGTCAGGGACATGAAAGCCTTGGTCAATAGTTTAAACACGTTGGAAGAGGTTCACTATGTGATGCTACACAGCAAATATCAAAGCTCTGGGCCTTATAGTATAGGTCAAGAAGATTTTTTAAGTTTCCTATAAAGCTATATATTTTTTTAAACATGACACCCTGGGGCAGGGCTAAGTTTGACCCTTGGGCAATAATATGAACTATCGTAGAAGTACATTATGTGATGCTTCTTACCAGGTATCAAAGCTCTAGGCCTAATGGTATGAAAGAAGATTCTTACAAAATTCGCTTCATAACTCTATGTTAACAAGAGGGCCATCTAGGGCCATGATGGCCCTGTATCGCTCCACTGGCTAATTAGTAAAACCACTACATGTCAAACTTTACAGTACTTGGCTAATTGGTTTTAAACATGAGACCCCTAAAACAGGACTAAAATTGGTAGCCCTAATTCTTATGGTCAGTAACGAGGTTTCTAAAGTTTTCAATATATAAGCCCATGCAAACTTTTGAACCCTAGGGCAAGATCAACTTCAACCCTAGGGCTATAATTTGGACACTCTTAGTAAAGGCCTAATATATAAAGCTACATGCAAAATTTGGTAGCCCTAGGATTTATGACCTGGTACAGGGAGATTTCACCATACATGTAAAACTTGTATTCCACGGGGCAGGGCCAAATTTGAACCCAGGACTATAATTTGGACACTCCTAGTAGGGGGCAACTAGATAAAGCCACATGCAAAATTTGGTAGCCCTAGGCCTTATGGCTAGGTGCAGGGAGACTTCTAAAGTTTTCTCTATATAACCCCATGTGAAAATTGTGACCCCCGGGGCAGGGTCAAATTTGACCCCAGGGCTATAATTTGGGCACTCTTGATAGAGGCCCACAAGATTAAGCTACATGCAAAATTTAGCAGCCCTACGCCATATGGCTAGATGCAGGGAGATTTCTGAAGTTTTCTCTATATAAGCCCATTTTGTAAAACTTGTGACCTCCCCTCCTCCCCGGGGCGGGGCCAATTTTGACCCCAGGGCTATAATTTGAAGAAACTTGATAGAGGACTACTAGATTAAACTACACACCAAATTTAGTAGCCCTAGGCCTTACAGTTTCTGACAAGAAGATTTTCAAAGTTTTCCAATATTTTTAAGTTTTGTTGCCATGGCAACCAGAGTTTTTGAAGGAATCAAATTCTTTCAAGGAATGCTGAAGAGGACCGTTTCTTCAAAATTGGATGGGTAGTTTCAGAGAAGGAGATGTTTGAAATAAAAGTTAACGGACGGACGGACAGACGCACGACTGACACCAGGCCATGACATAAGCCCGCTGGCCTTCAGCCAGTAGAGCTAAAAACACATGACCCTAGAGTTGGGGCTATTTTTGACCTTAGACAAAAATCTTTGTACAGATACAAGTAATGCTACAAACCAAGTATAACAGCTGTATGTCTTATTGTATGGAACAAGAAGATTTAAAATTCTCCTTATAGCTCCATGTTAACATGTGGTATGAAGAAGATTATTTTGAAGAATTTTAATCGATATAATCCTTTGCCAACTAGTGATCTTTGTGGTTTGGCTATTTTTTATCCAAGGAGCATAATATGAACAACTTTGGTAGAAATCTACTTGATAATTCTACATACTAAACAGCAAAGCTCTAGACCTTTTAATAAGAGAGACTGTCATTTTTAAAGTTTTCACAATATAAGCCTCTAGAGATGTAACGATAATACTTGTAACCCCTGGAATGTGGCCAATTTTTAAGTTACCCATTGATTGATTTGTTGGGGATTAATACTGTTTTCATCAGTATTCCAGTCACATAGTGGCAGTCTGTGCACCTGTCCATGTGTTCCTGACATTTCCTCATCAGTACACACAGTCTTTTCCAGCCACCGACTGCTTTCTCATATACATCAGACATGGTTCTTATGAACTGCACTTCTGATAGTATTGCATAGCAATACCCAGTCCCCTACCGGCCGTATGTATCGCTGGCACGTATAGTTTGTGAAACTCTGTGGTGGAGAAAGAACATATTTGACCCCCTTTCAGAATTATAAGCATCCTGTCTGTCCTTGTATGCATTGCTTTAATAAAAGCCAGACGTATAAACATTCTTCCTTCTTAATGTAAGTTCAATGCAGAACTTCAGTGCTGTTATTTAGGTAAAACTGGGTTGAATTTGAACAATATTGGTAGCAGTCCAATAGGTGATGCTACACACCAAATGTTGATGACCCAACTGGCAATGGTCCAACCCAATACCTCACAATGACTTATTATGGCAGTCATCTAAAATTACATGCTTAGAGACCTAGTTGTCTTAGTAGTCTTAAGCACCAGCCCAATACTTGAATAATTTCTCATCAAAATATTACAGACCCTCAGACCATTTAACATAAAAACAAACAACAAAAACACTGCTGTTTTCATGGCAAAAAGCTGTCGGATCGCATTAAATAGAATTACATGCATATTTCTGTCAGTTTACAAATGCATTTAGAACAACGTGCATAAACACATTTTTAAATTTCATGTATTTTGGATTAATTCATTTCTTAGGCATATCAAATGCATTTATTGTGTCTTGTATGCTTAACGATTTTTTTTTCCCTAGTGCATTTGGCTTGCATGTATTTTGCATACCAAAAAGCATTATGTAATCACAGTACAGTTTATATTCAAACTCTGACTAGGTGGTGTCTCTGGTAGCATGTTGGTCTTGTGATCTGACTGATGCTGCTTCAAATCCTGGTCAGGTTTTATACTCTTTCAGACATTTAATCATCTCTAATCTCATTTTCTTAAATGTGAGAAATCAGTCAGGGACTTTGAAAGGGTGTATTGGTGTGAGAAAGATCTGAATACCTGGTAACAAGCAAAACTGAAAGTTTAATCTAATCTAAATGAAACTGTACCTGGCACACAGTTGCATTGTATTTTCTGAGTCTTGTGACCAGTTTTGGCTGTACAAGGTCTGCTGAGTTGGCAACTAGGGACATAGCTTGCCATGATTCCAGGTAACCATTTGCTGATTTTGATGCAAAAACGTATGGGTTCTGAGCAGGAATACCACACTGATTTCTTTTATCCACAAGCATTTGTAACCCTTTCTGAACTTCTTTTGTCAGAAGGAGAGGGACTTTACGGTTTCTCTTTCCTGGTATTTGGAGCAAATCCATCCTATACAAAAGAAAGAGAATCATGATGGTCCTATATCATTAACCTGAGCTAAACTTAACAAACATACTAGCAAAGAAATGTGAGAGAAGCCCTACAAGGTGTTATGCAAGCTGGTGTCATGCCTTACCACAGGAACATATCGCCAATAAAGAAATAGTCCTGTTTTAGATCCCCTGACTGACCATACATTTTATAGCCCTACCTTGAACCTTTTTCTTTGAGTCTCTGATAAAAATAAGATATTATCAAGAGCACCGCATATGGATGCCAACGTTTAATTGCAGGTGCTTTTTCTATGAAAATCTTGTCTAACATGGGCATAACTCTAAAAATGATGTATTGAGAGTAACCTGCCCTTGTGGCATGGTTTTTCTTTAGATAGTGAACAATTGCCCCTATTTTGAAGTAAATATCTTTAGTAAATACAGAGACATCGCAAATATTAAAGTTTTCTCATAAAGACGTGATGGTTATTGCAATACCTCGATAGTTTGTTTGAAAACAGCAGTGTCAACAATTTTTAAACAGACAAGAAGACTTACTGAGATTTTCCTCATACAAGCCTATGTAAAACTGCTGACCACCAAGTTAGGGCCATTTCGACTGAAGGGCTATAATTTGAACAATTTTTGCAGAGGTCAACCAGATGAAGCTACATACAAATTTTGGTATTCATAGGCCTTATGGTTTTAGACAAGTACATTTTCATAGATTTTTTTTTTTTTTTCAAATTTCTCCTTTGTTTAGCTATAGAAACCAGTTTGTATGGAATGAAATTCTTTGAAAAACTTTGAAAGACCTTCACCCAGAAATCATTCCTACCTAGTGTGGTTAGATTCAATGTAGTAGATTCAATCCAGTAGTTAAGGTGATGTTGTTTAAAGAAATTGTGAACAGAAAGACAAACATATAGATGGATGGATGCAGGATACACCAGTATCTCAATAGCTCAGTATGTGCAGCTAAAAAACCCCTACCGACTGTTATTTTCGGGCAAGGACCCAGCAACACAACTATTTTTTATTGGCCTTATTTTTTTTTAACTAGCTTAGTAATCATAGTAAAGGACCATTAGATGATCCTACGTACCACAGGTCCCAGTCTTATTGTTGGTGAAAAGATTTTGATTCTTTTTTGAAACTTTCTTCATATTGCCATGACCACGACGGTTCGTGATGGGATCAACTTTTTAAGCATTTTAAAGGATCAGTTGTGTAAAAATTTATTGAGTATTTTGTGCCAAGGTGAGCTAAAATTAAATCAAAGACTTTTTAAGGCAAGACAGATAACAAATATATTGTATGAAAAGGAAACATGGAATGAAAAAGGGCATATCATCTTTTTCCCCCACAATGTTTTCCAAAGCCTTCTGCTTCACAGAAATCATAAGATTTCTGTAATGTATAAGGAAAATGATAAGCCTCTACATGATTACATTACTAATTTTGAAAATGAGGAAATATGATAACAGTTCCGTGTTACACTTCTTTTTTAACAAAGCACAAACCTTTTCAGCAGCTCCTTTTCCAATGGGTTCAAAGATGACAATAACTCCTGGTTGACATTCTCACTCCAGTCTGGCTTTGATAAGTATGTCTGTAACAATAACCTTGATACTTCTCCACCTCGGCGCTTGTTAAACAATATAAGCCTTGTCATAACATATTGAGCCAACATTCTCCATAATTTATAACTATGGCACTCTAGTAATTGATTACAAAGGTTATGGATCTGTAGCTTCATGCAGTCTCTCAACTTGATCAAATCTTCTGTGAGAGGTAGTAGACAGACTTTTTGGTCTTTTTGCCTTTGGAGGCTGTTCAAGGCATTTGAAGAAATTGTTTCTTTCCATTCTGCCTTAAGTAAAGCTTTAAAGTCTTCTGCTTCCACTTTCTCAACATTGTCTTTGCTTCTTAAGGTCACTCCAACTTTAACATGAGATGCTTTGTGTAGTAAATGACCTAGTCGAAGTGCAAGGGATGGTTTTTCGAAAGTTCTTCTCCCATCTAAAGATATATGCAGGCCACACAACTCCTCTGTTGCACTTATTACGTCATCAAACCTGTCTGGTGAAATAAAGCTACTCAGCTCTATTTCATCTCCAACTCTTTCCTTTAAAACTGAAAGAAGTCTCGCAAGCTGTCTCATTCGTTGAATTATATCATGTCCTTTACGAGGACCTAGTTTCTTTAATAAAACTGTTCCAAACAGCAATAGAAGCTCATCTGTGACCATTAAATCATACACAGAGTCCTTTCTCGCATTGACCAGCACTTGTGATCTTAACTCAGAAAATTTGCGTCCAATTCCTTTTTGAATATAAGCCCCTTCCAAAACCAGTCGACCTGAAGCTAATACTGACAAACGGCTCTTGTTGTCTATTTTACCTTGTTCAGAATACACTGGGCACCTTGTAATGTGTCTCCATAGTTCATCAAAGACGTAAAATGCGTAACAATGAGGACAAGGTGTGAAGTCCTTTGCCGGTCTTAACTTAGTAGTTTTCTTTGCAACTATCGAATTTGACGAAGGTTGCTTCTCTGAGAGAACTTTGATATTATAGTTGAAATTTCCAAGGCATTTTAATTTGTCCAGTTCAAGCCGATATTTACTGTTCTTTCTTTCCTTTAGTGCAGCAACTTTTTGTACTTCAGGACAATTTTTATGACAATCTTGCAAATGTCTGCCAATTTTCAAAACCAGTTTCTTGCAGTAATAACATGCCTGTTTCTTGTCCAATTTATGATTTCCGCTGATATTCTTAGTTGCTCTTGATACAAACTGATCATTTTCTGACCCTGAAATAAGAATTTATTATGTAATACTTTTCATAACAAAATCAGTTTTTCCTTCACAGTAAAACAAAGAGGCCTAAAATGGCTTGTGTTACTTTACTGGCTAATTTTATTTGGGCAAATGCAATCAATTCCAAGTAAAGTCACTGAATGTCTACTTTACCATAATGAAATTTTCGCCAATAGAGATAAACAAAAGGCCAATGATGGCCATGAGTTTATTTACCTCAGCCTTGAGCTGTATGATTTAATTACCCAAACAAAGACAAAGGCTCCACTAGCTTAAAACAATGTTTACAACGGGTATACAAAGCAAAACATTACTGTGAATTTTTTTTAAATACAGCTCATGGCCTAGGAAGAGACAGTTGATAGACTAGACGATGATAATTCTAAAACTGCAATTGATCTATCCTTGTGTAACCTTAATATCGAACATAGGATTCCTAGTAAAAGACAAAATTAAACAAGTAAAATGTCACACACAATGAAGACGTGTAGCTGTAAATTCTGGCTCCGTGACTGTATCATTAACCATGTCAGAGTACTGCTCCTGACCGCTCTCCATCTGTACTGGTGCTCCATTGGTCTGCTGTATATGTGTATAGAAAACAGAAGTTTGAAATTCCATCATAGCTATAAAACAAGAGGGCCATGATGGCCCTGGATGGCTCACCTTAGTAGAGTGCCTTAAAGGTATTTCTTTAATTTGACCAAGAGACCTAGTTTATGACACCAGGTGACCAAATTTCAAACTCGTATTTCACAAAGACAAACATTCATTAACAAACTCAATAGAGGTCCACTCGGAGATATTACCAAATATCAAAGCTCCATGCTTTTCGGTTTCAGAGAAGAAGAATTTTAATGTTGTAAAAGATGAGACCCCTGAAACTGGTAAATTCAGTAGCCCTATGTCTTATGGTTAGGAACAAGAAGATTTATAGAATTTTCACTATATATGCCCATGAAAAAATTGTGAACCCTGGGGTGGAGCTAAACTTGACTCCAGGGCTACAATTTGAGCCGTCTTGGTAAATGAACATTCATACCAAATAACAAACAAATCCAATTACCAGTTTTGAAAAAGAAGATTTTTAAAAATTTCTCCATGAGTCCTACAGTGAAAATAAGCCCTGCTTATGGTTGCCATGTTTTTTGCCCAATCAAAATTTCTTCAATAGGCCTGCCAATGGTCCACAAAAGCAACATCCATGCAACATTACAGCAAAATCTACTGAGTGGTTTTGGAGCAGAATATCTTAAAAGTTTTCTTTTTTAAAATGCATTTCCAGTATATTAAAGTATATAACTCTCTTGATGGGTTGCAGCACCATTAGTTTCCTATACATACCAACAGAAAACAGCAGTTTACTCCTAAGTTATGAAACAGGTATACTAGAACATAAACTTTAATATACTTTATATATAAATGAACAGTTTTTTTGGACATCTTGCTTAATTTTTATTAGTGATCCATTAGATTCAAAAACATGTCAGAAAAAAAAAAAGCATTTTAACCTCATGGTTTTCAACACAGGTATATTGGAACATATACTGCAACAATACCCTACCAATTATATTAGCCATGCTCTTGCAAAAGGGGGCTTACTGTATCTCTGATACATTATACCAAACAAGTTGTCATATTATTATGGAACCATAAAATCCATTTAGTCTAAAGACCATCTAAATACAGAGAGAAAATGGTCCTTGGACATGCACAAAAGTAACAAAAAGCAGCAAGTTTTGACCCCTGTCAGCCCATGCAGACTGCGCAGGGTGACATTGGTCAATACTTTTTCCAGATGCATTAAGCCCCCTTTTCACACAGCATGGCTCACATATAAATGGACATGTTTCTTGCACATTTATCAACAGTATCTGGATATATATGAATAAAAGGTATCATGTAATTATCTGAAAACCTTATTGTATTGAAGAACAGTATTTGCCCGTTCTATCATACAGCTGCCATTTTATATGTAAGCAGATGCAGATCATTTAGGACACATTGTGGTGAAATGTACAAACACAGAGGAAAAAAGGAGGAACTGTTTTGATGAGTGACTTCTTTGTGTGCTATTAAAAATTCTAATACATAAACTGTAACATATCAGATTTATATCATTCAGCAAGGTTTTGATAAACTTGCCACATTTCTCATTTAGTCAAAATAGTGCCACTTAACCCTTTACCAAACAACACATTGAACACCCTTCTATAAAGAAAGATTCTGAAGATTAATAATCCAAACCTATACTAATGAACTCTTCTTCTGTGATAGGGTTGAAAATTTGTGGGAAAAGCAGAAATTGCTCATTATGACCAATTTTTCCTTTTCCTATACAGTTTTCAACAGGCTTTGCCTTATAAAACATAAAAACACTAGCTTAATAAAAGTTAAGATAAAGTTTAAAATGCAATTACCTCTAAATGATGTCTGATTTTGCTGTCATCATCATTATTGACACTGTTTTGGCTCCATTCATGATTAACTGGGTCCAAATCATATGAAAAAGTTTCTGGATGGATTGACACTCTGTCAGTTTCCTATGCATATTAATAGAAAACAGCAGTGTACCCTTAAGTTATGAAACAGGTATATTGGAACATAAACTGTCATATAATTCATATATAAATGAACAGGTTTTTTGGACTTTCATCACCAGGATTTGCCTGTATATATATATGAAAGATACTGCTAAATGGTGTGATAATGATTGTGTATAGATCCAAAGGACTTGCCCTTTCTATCATACAGCAAACACTTCATATGCCAGCAGCAGCAGACCACATTTGAAAACATTGTGATGTAAGGAAATCCCAAACACTATGAAAAACATCTTTGTTCCCTTCATGGTTAACCTGGTCAGCATCATTGAAAAATCTGTCTTGATGGGTTGCAGCACCATTAGTTTCCTATACATACCAACAGAAAACAGCAGTTTACTCCTAAGTTATGAAACAGGTATATTGGAACATAAACTTTAATATACTTTATATATAAATGAACAGGTTTTTTGGACATCTTGCTTAATTTTTATTAGTGATCCATTAGATTCAAAAACATGTCAGAAAAAAAAAAAAGCATTTTAACCTCATGGTTTTCAACACAGGTATATTGGAACATATACTGCAACAATACCCTACCAATTATATTAGCCATGCTCTCGCAAAAGGGGGCTTACTGTATCTCTGATACATTATACCAAACAAGTTGTCATATTATTATGGAACCATAAAATCCATTTAGTCTAAAGACCATCTAAATACAGAGAGAAAATGGTCCTTGGACATGCACAAAAGTAACAAAAAGCAGCAAGTTTTGACCCCTGTCAGCCCATGCAGACTGCGCAGGGTGACATTGGTCAATACTTTTTCCAGATGCATTAAGCCCCCTTTTCACACAGCATGGCTCACATATAAATGGACATGTTTCTTGCACATTTATCAACAGTATCTGGATATATATGAATAAAAGGTATCATGTAATTACCTGAAAACCTTATTGTATTGAAGAACAGTATTTGCCCGTTCTATCATACAGCTGCCATTTTATATGTAAGCAGATGCAGATCATTTAGGACACATTGTGGTGAAATGTACAAACACAGAGGGAAAAGGAGGAACTGTTTTGATGAGTGACTTCTTTGTGTGCTATTAAAAATTCTAATACATAAACTGTAACATATCAGATTTATATCATTCAGCAAGGTTTTGATAAACTTGCCACATTTCTCATTTAGTCAAAATAGTGCCACTTAACCCTTTACCAAACAACACATTGAACACCCTTCTATAAAGAAAGATTCTGAAGATTAGTAATCCAAACCTATACTAATGAACTCTTCTTCTGTGATAGGGTTGAAAATTTGTGGGAAAAGCAGAAATTGCTCATTATGACCAATTTTTCCTTTTCCTATACAGTTTTCAACAGGCTTTGCCTTATAAAACATAAAAACACTAGCTTAATAAAAGTTAAGATAAAGTTTAAAATGCAATTACCTCTAAATGATGTCTGATTTTGCTGTCATCATCATTATTGACACTGTTTTGGCTCCATTCATGATTAACTGGGTCCAAATCATATGAAAAAGTTTCTGGATGGATTGACACTCTGTCAGTTTCCTATGCATATTAATAGAAAACAGCAGTGTACCCTTAAGTTACGAAACAGGTATATTGGAACATAAACTGTCATATAATTCATATATAAATGAACAGGTTTTTTGGACTTTCATCACCAGGATTTGCCTGTGTGTATATATATATATATATATATATATGAAAGATACTGCTAAATGGTGTGATAATGATTGTGTATAGATCCAAAGGACTTGCCCTTTCTATCATACAGCAAACACTTCATATGCCAGCAGCAGCAGACCACATTTGAAAACATTGTGATGTAAGGAAATCCCAAACACTATGAAAAACATCTTTGTTCCCTTCAGGGTTAACCTGGTCAGCATCATTGAAAAAACTCTCTTGATGGGTTGCAGCACCATTAGTTTCCTATACATACCAACAGAAAACAGCAGTTTACTCCTAAGTTATGAAACAGGTATATTGGAACATAAACTTTAATATACTTTATATATAAATGAACAGGTTTTTTGGACATCTTGCTTAATTTTTATTAGTGATCCATTAGATTCAAAAACATGTCAGGAAAAAAAAAAAGCATTTTAACCTCATGGTTTTCAACACGGGTATATTGGAACATATACTGCAACAATACCCTACCAATTATATTAGCCATGCTCTCCCAAAAGGGGGCTTACTCTATCTCTGATGCATTATACCAAACAAGTTGTCTTATTATTATGGAACCATAAAATCCATTCACTCCAAAATTTTAAAACCTGCATAACCTTTATTACAGCATAACCTTTAATAAACTTTGTATATACAGAGACCCAGATAAGCTGCGTATTTGCTTATTTACACAAGTTGGAATAGGAATTAAGCAACAAAACCTATTTTGAAGCGCATCAAATATGTAATTGCTATCTAAGAGATGCAATTCGTTTGATTTTTAATGCGTATTTTCTATCCACAACCAAATTTGGGATCTTGATCGGCTTTAATGTCATTGAAACGCTTACATATCACTTTCTGAATGAACTGCAACCTTCTGTGTCACTTGGTTATACGTGTACTTGTTTCGGAATATGGTGCAGTATTGAATTGAATCTCCCAAAAACCGTTTATGAGCAAGGAACACTTTGTATTTTGAAGTTGTTCACTTCTTATGGTTATATCTTGGGATTCCATAGTTACATGCAATTAAAATTTATTAATGTAGTTAGTGCGGCGTATCTGAGAAGCCTGTACTTAACTGTGATGCATCACCAGAAATCACAGATTGAATAGATGAATAGCGTTTTAAGGCCCGTCAACAACTTAGGTTATATTGGGCGCACTTACTTAGTAAACAATAATGCGAAAACCTGGATCTCCTAAACTGTAGTACTGTGACAATTGATAAAGCATGATGACTTTTTTGCCTTAGTTTTAAATCATATAGCACAACACGAATTTTTCTTTTTTTTTACAATGTACATGAATGATAATTTATCTTACAATTAAAATGGTATAAAAAGTAAGAAATAATTTTCTTTCCTTCTACTATCTATTGAATAATCATTTCCACATGATTCAATATTATTGACTTTCAAGACAATAAATTGTCTTCACCAATCATCAGTACAAAGAATCACTGAGAAAACATATCCATAAGGTATTATCAATTTTCTGAAGTGTGAGTCAACAATTTCGTCCCAAGTGTAAGCCACTCTTATGTTTGGCTTATCGTGCTAACAGAGGAATCGAGTAGGCCTGCAAAAGAGCCCAAGGCACAGGCGATATGTTCTGCCCTTGTTAATGCTGTAATGTAATCATTGGGGCAAAGATGTCTGAAAGGAAACAATTGAAAAATGGCAAGGAATGTACTTCTTGCTTCTTCTATCGCACAATGAAAGTACATCCAAGATGCGATTTATATTCAGGGCACAATATCAAAACTGACTGGGCTTTGGATGGTACCCAAAATATTTAGAAATCCTCGATTGAAAGGCATAGCCTCTCTGTAGAAAATTTGTCAGCTTGTAAATTATCTCTGCAGCATAAATGTGCTGACAGTATTCTCAAAGATTTTGATGGCTCAGCAGGGCCAACAGATCCAGATAAATGTCTTCTAAAAACTGTATAAACAATGATGAAGACTGAGTCCTTCATGAAAAGGTTTTCTTTTAATCCAGTTTCCTGCTCATAAATGGTAAAAAGAATAAAATAATACTGTTATTTTTCAATCAATCTTACTAGCTGGACACTATAATATAAAATAAAAATGATGTGATTGAAACATACTCTAGTTCCCAACTGAAGTAAATCTTGGTTTTTTATTCTACCATTAGAATTTTGTTGCTTAAAAATTTGCTTCTTAAGCAAAGTGGTTTCCATTTACCCCTTTCACAAGCAAAATGATGCTTAAATATTCCTTGGCTCAAAAAATTATCTGGGGCACTGACATAAATGAACAGGTTTCTTTGACATCTTGCTGGAATTTATTTGTGATCGATTAATTTCAAAAACATGTCATCAGAAATTACCATTTTACCCCATGGTTTTTAACCCAGTTATATTGGAACATATACTGCAACAATATGCTACCAAATATATATAAATAAACATGTTTCTTCGACGTTTATCAACAGCATCTGGTTATATTTGAATAAAAGGTGTATTGAAATTATCTGAAACCTTATCCTTATTGTATTGAAGAACAGTATTTGCCTGTTCTATCATACAGCTCCATTTTGTTTGTAAGCAGATGCAGATCATTTAGGACATATTGTGGTGAAATGAACAAACATGGAGGGAAAATGTGGAACTGAGTGACTTCTTTGTGTGCTATCATAAATTTTAATACATAAACCGTAATATATCAGAATTTCATAGGACACTGTTTTGATATACCAGCTGTGTTTCAAAATTTTGATCCGTCAAAATAGTCAAATTACATCTAAATGATGTTTCAGTTTGCTTTTATCACCATTATTGGCAATGTCTTGGTTTCACACACAGAATAGAAAACAGCAGTTTTATTGTTAAGTTATAAATCAGGTACATGCATATTGGAACATTGTGAAGAAAGTTGTGTTGGTGCTGGTATGAAAAAGCCTAGAAACATGTGTCAGAGCACTGGTCGCTGTGGTAAGACAAGCTGTTTAAACGGCATTAAACTCCAACATAAAAAAAACCCAAAACCTGTCAGATATGCTTCCAACCAAGCTACCCAGCCTGGTTCCAGTTCAAAGAAGGTGCAGATATAGTTCATTATTGTGATATCTACGCTTATCAGTTCTATGTTGAACACTGATCCATAACTGATATTATACCTGTTTCTCTATTCGAAAACAGCGGGCACCCACTTTAAAAGTATCCCCACTTTGTAGTTGCCTTTCACCTGCCTCACTTTCATATGTCAAAAAAACCTGAAAAAAGATATTTACAGTGACTTCACCATCACATACATTGTTTTCTGCTTCACCTGATTATGTGCTATTAGTTTATAAATGCATTGATAATCACAACGTGTATCTTCAAATTTACATTTGGAACAAAGTCTGAGACACAAACCACTTGAAGTTATTTTTTGGATTCTTCATCATGAAACCTACTTATATAGTAAAACCGAGCTTTTTATAGCAATTTCAATGTTTGGGTCAAACAGGCACAGGTAAACATAAAACTAGAAAACATCTCAGCGTTGCATCCATGATTTATGCAGTGGTGAGATACTAAAAATATGCCAATCCTTTTTTCCTTTCCAAACTACTACACAAGTTTCATAATCAAACAATAATGATGATGGTCTCTCAATTTGAATGATTATTAACCGATTTACACTTCTTATAAATCACTGTTCGAGTAGTTCCCCAATGACCTTCAATTTGTTCTCTGCAGTTTTCAGTCGATCTATCAAAACCAGGGGTAGTGTTGTCTTTTGATCAAACAAATCCCTTATATAAAGGCCATAATCTATTTCAGAGGCATATTTAATCCTGCTTTTACACACCAGTCAGAATGTTTGACACTTAAAAAGTCGTCATGCGAATATACTGTATTATTTTTTTCAATCTGAAAACACATTCACTGTTCATGTGTATAGAAGAGTGGTTCCCTGCTTCTTAACCTATTGCTGAATAACATCAGTGTTTTTTCTAACATAATTTCAGCAGTGATTGAAAATACAAGAGGGCCATGATGGCCCTGAAGTCGCTCTAGAGTCTCTTGACCAAACATGAACCATTTTAATCTCTTTTGAGATATTAAGACAAATATTCTATCAAGCTTTCATAATTATTGGCCTGAAAATTTGAACTCTAGCTTGTACACAAGCTTTTTCTACAATTTCTCTCAATGACCTACTTTTTAGCCAAACATAGCCCATTTTCCCGTTGTAGATATTATCAAAACAAAGATTCTAACCACCTTTCATAAGTATTGGACAGCAAATGTTGTGTCTAGAGCACACACAAGGAAATTCAAAGGTTTGACCTAGAGACCTAGTTTTTTCACCCGACATGACCAATTTTTTTAACTCCTCCGAGATGTCATCAAGACCAACATTCGGACCAACTTCCAAGAGATTTGGACTGAAAATGTGGTCTCTAGAGTGAACGCAAGGTTTTTCTAAGAGTTGACCAAGTGACCTGTTTTTGATCCAACATGACCAATTTTTTAACTCATCCAAGATATCATCAAGACAAACATTCTGACCAAATTTCATGAGTATCAGACTGAAAATGTGGCCTCTAGAGGGTATAAAAGTTTTTTCTAAGATTTGACCTAATGACCTAGTTTTTCACCCAACATGACCCTTTTTGAATTCTTCTGAGATATTATCACGACAAAAATTCTGACCAAGTTTCATGAGTATCGGACTGAAAATGTGGCCTCTAGAGCATACACAAGGTTTTTCAAAGATTTGACCTAGTGATCCAGCTTTTTTGACCCGATATGGCCCATTTTTTAACTCATCAGACATATCATCAAGACAAATATTCTGACCAAGTTTCATGAGTATCGGACTGAAAATGTGGCCTCTAGAGTGGACACAAGGTTTTTCTACAATTTGACCTAGTGACCTAGTTTTTGGCCCGACATGGCCTTTTTTTTGAACTCGTCCCAGACATCATGAAGACAAACATTGTAATAAATTTTCAATACTTTTGGACTGAAAATGTGACCTCTACAGCATACAGAAGGTTTTTCTAAGATTTGACCTAGTGACCTAGACGTGATTCATTTTCAAACTGGTCAGAGAGAAAAACATTCAAGTTTCATAAGTATCAGACTGCAAATGTGGCCTCTAGAGCACACGCAAGGTTTTTCTAAGATTTGACCTAGTGACCTAGTTTTTGACCTGACATGACCCATTTTCTAAATCATATTAGACATTATCAAGGTTAACATTCTGAGTAAGTTTCATGAGTATCGGACTGAAAATGTGGCCTCTAGAGCTTACACAAGGTTTTACTATGATTTGACCTAGTGATCTAGTTTTTGACCCGACATGACCTCTTTTCACACTCGTCCAAGATATTATCAACACACATATTGTGACCAAGTTTCATGAGTATCGGACTGAAAATGTGGCCTCTAAAGTGTACACGAGGTAAAAGTTGACAACGCACGACGGACACAGCTAGTGGTGGGCCGATGATCGACTATAGTCGAAAGTCAGTTGGTTTTGGCTTCCGATTCCGATAATCAATTGAGAAATTGCGTATTCGATTGTAGTCGGTTGCTAAGCTGGCTTGGTGCTTAAAATTGGATTATGGTTTTTAGCGCTTGGTTTTGTGACTATTATTAATCACAATCTTGGATTAAACATAGTGGAAAACAAACACAACAAGAGCGGCAAATTGTCGCAAGATACGCCCGTCTTACCACAAGTTGTAAAGCTGGGGCATGCACCGGACAAAATTTAAGTATGAAAAACAACAAAGGGCAATAACTCGAAAATTAAGCAAGCAAGAGTTATGATTCCTGTGCACTGCACTCCCCCTCGATGAGATCTATCCACCCATGAAATTTCATAACCCTAGCTAGAATAGTTTTGGAGATATGCTCCGGACAAAATTCAAGTATGAAAAACAACAAAGGGCAATAACTCGAAAATTAAGCAAGCAAGAGTTATGATTCCTGTGCACTGCACTCCCCCTCGATGAGATCTATCCACCCATGAAATTTCATAACCCTTGCTAGAATAGTTTTGGAGATATGCTCCGGACAAAATTCAAGTACAAAAAACAACAAAGGGCAATAACTCAAAAAATAAGCAAGCAAGAGTTATGATTCCTGCGCACTGCACTCCCCCTCGATGAGATCTATCCACCCATGAAATTTCATAACCCTAGCTAGAATAGTTTTGAGATATGCTCCAGACAAAGAACTGGACGCCGCCCGGACGCCCGCCCGCCTGCCACGGGTGATCCCATAATATGTCCCGTCTTCGACGGGCGTATAAAAATTGGTTGAAAAATGAAAAACAAATCTTTGTCCATGAATGTCTTGACAAAAGTTGACAACTCGGCAAGCTTCCCTGAGCCCGGGTTTTGACATTTGGAATGTTGAAATGACCTGTCTTTGACGATGAAAGATATCTGCCTAAATGTCAATCTGAGGCATGTAATTATTGTCTAGAACTTCATATAACCTAGCTTGCATGCATCTGGCAAAAATATGGGTTAAACACGATCAGTATAAAATGTGAAGGACACCCGGATGATATTGAAGCTGGCGAGTCATTTATGTCAGAGTAACGAAGGTGTTATTCCTCTTATCCAGTGTAAAGTGACAGTTTGCTATTTAAACTGATTAAATGATGTCAAATCATGTAGTAATACTTCTCCAGAAACTAATTACCAAGAAAAAATAGATCGCCAAAAAAGCCTGAAAACCCATGACACTACATTGAGCAGCGTGGCATCGTCCGATCAGAGGGACTTCAAACTATCTTCTTATCTTTAATAATGAATTTTAAAAGTGAATTTACACAAATTTCTGAATAAAGCAATAAGTGGAAGGTAGAATCCTGTTCATGAGTGGAAAAAATGTTGTTTTATGAAATGAAGATATAGTGGGGGATGGGGTGGGGTGAACTATTAGGTATATGTCTGATTCTTTTTTAACTCATTTGGAAATTATAAGGAACAAAATGAATGATATACTAGATTAAAGCAGAAAACTTAATTGTAATGTATTTCAACTGATTAAAGTGCAGAATACAACATCTTTATAAACTTAATACATGAAGACTATCATGTTTACAATATTGTCTCAGTATTTTAAGCAAAAAGACATTCTCAGTTAAATGGAGTCTAAACCGATTGTACTATCGATAGCTAGTTGGTTTGCTCTTCCGATTACAAAGTGATAATCAATTGACATTTTAAACCGATTGCCCAACACTAGAAACAGCACAATTACAAAAGCTCACCTTGAGCACTTTGTGCTCGGGTGAGCTAAAAAGCCCAGTGGTGGAATGAGTAACTTGACCAGTTAGTAATTTGGAAGTCTCAAGTTTGAATTTCGGCCATGACATGAGAGAATTTTCATAATCTTTTACCTCTGCTATGACATTGACATATAAACTACGATCCCATAAACATATATGAAGTTTCAAGCAGATACCTTTCAACAGATGTGGAGACAGTTGTTGCGTGTAAAGCTTTAATCAGGAATTTTTAAGTTCAGTAACAGGAATAATTCAGTCATAATCCATGCAAGAGTTATGGATCCTAGTCAGTTACTTACAATTATGACCCTGTAAAACATATGTGAAGTTTCAAATGAATACTTTCAGTGGATGTCTAGATCCTGACTTGCAAACAAAATTTTCACCAGAAATTATCTTAAGACCAATAAGGAGAATAATTTGGTCAAAATCAATGCTAGAGTTATGGGTCTTTGTCAGTGACCTACAGTTATGACCTGGTAAACATTGTGTGAATTTTCAAATGAATACCTTCAGTGGATGTTGAGATACTACTGACTTGCATGCAATACTTTCAGCCAAAACTTGTCTAAGTTCAATGAGGGCAATTATTTAGTTGAAATCTATGCTAGAGTTATGGGCCCTAGTCAGTGACCTACAGTTATGAACCCAGTAAATAGTTGTGAAGTTTTAAATGAATACAATCAGTGGATTTTGAGATACTGACTTGGACGTAATACTTTCAGCCAAGAATTTTCTAAGTCCAATAAGGGCAATTATTCAGTTCAAATCTATGCTTAGTTATGGGCCTTAGTCAGTGAACTACTGTTATGAACCTGTTAACATGTGTGATGTTTCTATGGAGATACTGACTCACATACAAAATTCTAAGTACGACACACATGCCAACACTTGGTTAAGTGGTATAGCTCTCCTAATTCTTGGAATAGTCAAGCTAAAAACATAACTCTTACCTCTCCCATGCAGACTTCTAGCTGACAGTGGACACCATCAACATCATTCCGCGACACTATGATGTCACAGTCTTTTGACCTGAACAATAATAATGTTTAAAATAAGAGGGCCATAATTGCCCTGACATGCTGTCCTGAGTATTCAATTTTATGATTTCAGTATTGGGCAAAAAGCAGATAAGGAGATGTTTTTCAAAGACTTTTCCCAAGTTTTTCCTACATGTACATAGTCCAAATGCATCACTACTTCTGGGGTCCATGTTTTTTGACAAATCACTTTTCCTTGGAGGGGGGCTGGGGGGGCAGGGAATGGAGGGGTGAATTTAATCTAAGGGCCATAATTTGAACATACTTGATACAAGTCCAGTTAAAGAGATGTTTGTCAAAGACTTTTCCCAAGTTTTTCCTACATGTGCAAGGTCCAAATGCATTACTACCTCTGGGAGCCATTGTTTTCTTTGACAAATCACTTGTCCTTCGGGAGTGATGATGGAGGGGTAAATATTTAACCTAAGGGCCATAATTTGAACACACTTGATAGAGGTCCACTAGTTATCGTATCATACCAAATACAGAAAGTCTGAGCCAGAAGTTTGCGAAAGCAGAGCTTTTTCAGCTTTCCCTATATAACTTTATGTCAAACATGTGACCCTTTGAGCAGGCCCATTTCTGATTAAAGAGTCAAACTTTGAACAATCTTGGTAGATGTCCACTAGGTAAGACTGGATACTGAATATAAAAACTCTGAAAATTCCAGTTTGGTTCAAGAAGATTTTTTAGGTTTTCCAGATGTAACTCAATGTAAAACATGTGACCCCTGGGGCAGCCTCCTTTTTGACCAAGGACCACAATTCAAACAATTTTTTTTTAGGTCCACCAGTTGATGCTACATACCAACTATAAAAATTCTGGGTCTTACAGTCTGGGACAAGAGTAACTTTTTAAAATTTTCCCTTATAAAACTTCATGTAAAGCATGTGACTTCCGTGACCTGGCCATTTTGGACACAAGGTTCACCATAATTTGAACAGTCTTTGTAGTGATTCACTAGGTGATTCTATATACTAAATATCAAAATACTTGGCCTTTAGTTTGGAACAAGTAGATTTTTTAAGTTTTCCCAAGAGTCACATATGAAGAATCCTAGTAGAGGTCTACTAGATAAATTTACATGCAAATTTTGGTAGCCCTAGGCCTTATGGATATACATGCAACTTTGGTAGCCCTAGGCTTATAGTTAGAAACGAGAAGATTTTTAAGTTTTCACTATGTAAGCCCATGTAGTACTTGTCATCCCAGGGTGGGGCAGGGCAAATTTACACCCAAGGGCTATAATTTGGAGAGACTTGCTAGAGGTCCATTAGATGAAGCTACACGCCAAATTTGGTAGCCCTAAGCCTTATGTTTAGGACCATAAGAATCTTAAAACTTTTCACTATGTAAGCCCATATAGAATTTATAACCCCCAGGGCAGGGCAAATTTCAACCCCAGTTTTTATAGGAATCAAATTTTGTCTAAAGTTTCTGAAGAGGAATACGACAGGATAATTTCTGTGAAGTTTGGTTGATTGATTGAATAGCGTAAACGTCATTTGCATTTGCAACATTATTTCAGTTATATTGCTGCAGACAGTGCACCTATCCATGCTTTCCTGGAGTCTTTTTTTCCAGTACTCCGCACATTTTCTTTCCAAACCACTGGCTGCTTTTCCACATAACTATCGTCGAAACAATGATCAGTGGTGGGAGAGGAATGAATCCTGTCGTACTGACTGTCAATAATCCTCAGAAAGAAATTGGCCGAGTCAGGGATCGACCGACCCCCTATGCACCCACGACAGACACAGGGCCATGACATAAGCTCACTGGCCTTCAAAAGCCACAGAATTTTTTTTAGTTAATTTCCAACTATCCAAGGGGTAATTGGAAATTAATAACAAAGTAAATTCTAACCAAGTTTCATGAACATAGGGCAAAATTTGTGGCTTCTTTAGCATACACAAGGTTTTCCAAGATTTGATCCAGTGGCCCACTTTTTTACCAAGGGTATCCCATAATTATGAACTTTTATCTGAGACACGAATCTGATCAATTTTCATGCACATTGGACTGAAACTATGGCCTCTAGATTGTACAGAAGCAAAAGATCTACTCAAGCAAAAGGCTGACATCAGAAAATGAGAAAGGCTCACCTCCACAGTGTTGTGCTGTGGTAAGCTAAAAATATGAGTTCCTATGGAGGCATAAAGGGTGAACTAAAGTACATGTATTAACTATTTACCAAGCAACAAAATTTAGAACAGGTCCAAATTCAAAGCATTTGCAGACAACAAAATAAACATGGTTCAAAAAACAAAATTTGTTTTGGAAAGGGTAGAAAACATTGTTGGAAAAGGAGAAAATGCTGGTTGCCAGCATTTTCTCCTTTTCCCACAATGTTTTCAAAAGGTTTTTTCTTCAGGGTCTTTAAAACTCGGGATTGTTTGGGAAAGAGTTAAACCATTATCAAACAACAAATTTTAGTGTCTTCCTCATTGAATGAGTCTCCATACAACAAATCAATACCTGAAATTAATGAATTGCAGTTCTCTGATAGGGAAGAAAACACTGTGGAACAAGGAAAAATTGCTCATTATGAGAAATTTCTACTTTTCCTGCAGTGTTTTCTGAAGCTGTCTACAGTAGAACTGTCAAAACAAGGGATTGACTGGGAAAGGGTTAAACAATCTTGTTGGACAATATTAAGATTGGACTACTGTAAAATGCTCTAAAAGTAGCAGTTTGAGATCTTTATTCTAAATTTAAATGCTGTTGACTTATTATGCATTTGACTGGTACGATTTAACTTTCTGTAAAAGGACCACCCCAGGTTCAACCATGTCATAGTTGGCTGAAGTAGGCCCAGTGCTTAAGGGAGATACGTTAAGAAACTGTTAAGTCACATTATGGACAATGGGTGGGCTTATAGCTCTGGTAAAGAGTTAAGTAAATAATGAGAGGAACTGAGTAAAGCATGAAGAAAATAACAAAAATTGAAGAAAGTAACATAACTTTTCGTACCTTCCAAATAAACAGAATCTGTTCTCTAATGGAAAGCATTTACAGGACTTTCCAGCTTTTGAAATCGGGACAACCACAGGTATCTCATTTAGAAATTCTGAAAAACGACAGTTTCTGTTATTCAAGCATGCATCATACGAGGGACACTTTTTAAGTTCGTAGAGTAAGCCTATAACTTTTTAACGCGATTATGAAGTTGCACGATTTTTTACACAAAACTTGCATAATCATTCCTCTCTCGAACGGTGTCACGGTATGCGGCGCACGAGGTCCACGTGCGCGCTGCGCTGGGTATTTTCAACACGTGGTTTTATACACTATAGTAAAATATAGCGTTCAATATGGATGTAAAAATCTGTGAACAGAGGGTATATTGTAAGATTCGAGCACAGCTCGAGTTTCCGCCAACAGAAATTCATGCTGATTTGCAAAAAGTTTATGGGAATGGTGCTTTAAAATATGCTACAGTTTGCAAGTGGGTACATCGTTTTAATGATGGTCGGGAGTCAATTGAAAATGACCCTCGGGTGGGTAGGCCGGTTTCCGTTTTGACGGAAAAGAACGTTGCTACTGTGAAAACGTTAATTGAGGAAGACGCACGTTATACCGTGCAAGAGATAGAAGAATTAAGTGGCATTCATTCGTCAAGTGTTTTGAAGATCTTACGTGAACGACTTGGGCTACGTAAGATCTGCACGCGCTGGGTGCCCCATTTGCTCATTGACAAGCAGAAACAAAGTCGGGTTAGACTTGCATTGCAAGTCATAGAAAAATATGATAAATGTGACCCACGTCGTTTGGAAGAGATAGTTACAGGTGATGAAACCTGGATCTATCATTTTCAACCCGATTCTAAGGCTAAAAATAAGGTTTGGGTTTCATCTGAGGGCGACAGACCTGTCATTGCGCGCCGTTGCAAAACATCAAATCGCATGTTGTATGCGATATTCTTTGATTCGAAAGGTCCAGTCCTTCAAATTCCAGTCCCGAAAGGTAGTTCTGTCACTGGAAAGTTTTACAGAGAAAGTGTTCTTACTCAACTTGTTGATTTCTATCAGAAACGCAGACCGCGCACCGGTGTCCGCGGCATCAAATTACTCCATGATAACGCACTGGCCCATAAATCCGCTACGGTACAGGAATATCTGAAAGAATCTGGGCTCGATGTCTTAGATCATCCCCCATACAGCCCTGACCTGTCCCCCTGTGACTTTTGGTCGTTCCCAAGACTAAAGGAAATGCTGGCAGGGCACCGTTTTGAATTCCGTTGTGGTATAGGCAGTGCGGTCTACCAGTGTCTGCAACATATACCTAAAGACGACTACCGGGCGGCGTTCCGGAAATGGGTAGATCGGTGTAAAATGTGTGTGGAGGCAGACGGGGCATATTTCGAAGGTCTTAGATAAATAAGATTTTGATATTTCAAGCGGTTTTAAAAAGACCGCCCTACTCTACGAACTTAAAAAGTGTCCCTCGTATGTTGCTTTAACTAAGTAATCTGTTATGTTTAAGGTTCTAACCTCCAGATTTGCAGTCAAATCATAAGACAATGACAATTCTGAATTTTCAGGCAGTTCCACTGGATGGTTCTAGACGAAAGGTTTAATTATTTTTTTGTTGGAGTTTAAGGCTGCATATCACAGCAGTCAGTGCACCTACCCATGTTTTCTTGGTTTTTCTCACACCATGACAAACATTCATTTCAAGCTACTGACTGACAAGATGGTTAATGCCAAAATTTGAAATTTAGTCACTTTTTCAAAACATCAGATACATTTATGCAAATCTACTGTCTAGTTTTGTGTTATCTTTAACCATTTCCCTCATGAAAATGCCTTTTCATGCCTTTTCAAATAAAGTAGACCCAGATCAGATCAGATCAGGGTCTCAGCTCTATTTGCCAAAGGTATTTCATGCATCAGATACTGTAGCTTCTGTCAAGCAGAAAATTTCAATTGTGCACGTATTATTTTGATTGTTATGTCAATGAAGACACACCAGGTCATGAAAGTCTAAGAAATACTAAACAGCAGTTATGATTTTGTCTGTGACTGATGTTGATGGAAAGACAGATTTAGAGTCATCTTTAATAGTATCGCATCCTTGTCTACACCAGTCCGATCCATGTACAAATATCAGATTTCATGAGTGCAGAGTCCCCTTTAACTTGTTCTAAATCGCTTTTGATTTCTGATAAATACTTTTTGAGTTTGAGATAAAACTTTAGGACTACTCTAGGCTAAATAAAACATTGTCCGATATTTTAGACCACTAATGCAGTATATGACATCATTAAAACAAGAGGGCCATGATGGCCCTCTATCATTCCACTGGCTAATAAGTAAAAACACTAAAAGCCAAACATTACAATACTTGGCCAATTGGTCTCAAACTTGAGGACATACAAAATTTTTTTCTATAAAATTCTTCGAGAAAGTTGTAACCCCGGGCAAAGCCAGTTTTGACCGCAAAGCCATAATTACTTGAATCCTGGTGGAGGTCCAAAAGATAAATCCCCATACCAAATAATACAGGTCTAGAATGTGTGGTTATAAACAAGATTTTCAAAGTTTTCTCAATAAAAGGCCCTGTAAAACATGATACCCATGAGACAGGGCTAAATTTAGTAGCCCTACTCTTTATTATGGCTAGTAACTGGATGACTTTGAAAGTTTTCACCACAAAAGCCCATGTAAAACTTGTGACCCTGGTGTAGAAACAAACTTGACCCCAAGGCTATAATTTCGGCCCTCCTGGTAGAGGCCCATTAGATAAAGCTACATTATGGCTTAGGGTACAAGTAGATTTTTAAAAAATTCCCAATATGAGCCCATGACAGGGCCAAATTTAATCCCAGGGCTATAATTTGGGCACCTTTGGTAGACAACCACTTGATAAAGCTAGATGCAAAATTTAGTAGACCTAGGGCTTATGGCTTGGTACGAGAAGATTTTTAAAGTTTTCCCTATATAAGCCCATATAAAACTTGTGACCCCTGGGCTGGGCTAAATATGACACCTGGACTATCATTTGGGCACTCTTGGTAGACAATTACTTGATAAGGATACATACAAAATTTGCTAGCCCAAGGCCCTATGGCTAGGTACCAGGATTTTAAACTTTTCCCTATATAAGCCCATATAAAACTTGTGACCCATGGGGCGGGGCCAATATTGACCCCTGGGCTATTATTTGAAGGAAATTGGTAGAGGTCCACTAGATAAAGCTACATGCCAAATTTGGTAGCCCTAGGCCTTATGGTTTCAGAGAAGATTTTTGAAAATTTTCAATATTTTTTAGTTTTGTTGCCATGGCAACCAGAGTTTTTGAAGGAATAAAATTCTTTCAAGGAATTCTGAAGAGGACCATGGCAGTATCATTTCTGTGAAGTTTCATCAAAACTGAATGGGTAATTTCAGAGAAGAAGATGTTTGAAATAAAAGTTAACGTACGCACGGACGGACGCATGATGGACACTGGGCCATGACGCAAGTCCGCTGGCCTTCCGCCAGTGGAGCTAATGATGTCATACTTTACCTATTTGAATATGACAACATTTGAAAATTTGAGTCATTTACCACATAACTGATGCTCATCTATGCACAATTTTGTATTTCTAGTAGTTGTTTTCGAAATAACGAGAAAGTCTGCGATCTTTTTGATCACCCCACATATGTTTTTTGTCTCTTTGCTCTGGTTGGATCCTTGGATTTATTTTTGGTTGATCACTGACATGTTTTTGTGAATTACCAGACCTTAAGCCCCTCTCAAAATTCAATTTTATCACTAATTTCTCCATCTTAGTCTAAAACAGCAACCAAATACCACAAATCAAGTAGCATGTTTTGCTTGTGAAAAATGTCCCAACTATAACGGTAGCTGTAAGTACTTTTATAGGTCTTACAAAACACGATTTTAATATAGACAGTAGGACAAAATGACTACTTCTTATGTAAAATTAGTAAAATATAACATCAACTAAGCTTTAATCAAGCGAGTGGCTGGTAATTTTGAAAATACAGGTTGTCTACTTGAATAAACATGTAAGAATTGCAATAAAAGTGAAATTCATTCAACATTTTCATTATTCTGACTGTCCTGTGTAACTTTTACAACTGTAAAATAACTAAATAAAATACAGATTTCATTCTTAAAGATGTTGCATAAATGTCACTGGTGAAGAATATAACTGTTATGGTTGGGACAAAACCGTTATGGTTGGGACATTAAAATTTCGACCTCATACGTCTTTCCGATTGGTTAGCAGAAAGAACACCTGAAATGCATACGATCTGATAGCCCTTAAGGAAAATAAAGCAAGGCTAGTGAGATATGCAAAGCATTAGTGTTAGGTATATTGAACCAATTAACAAAGGAGGGTGTTAACCATTATGGTTGGGACATATTTTTGGTAGAAGCAGAGGATACAAGCAAGCTGTGTGACATGCAAACAAATCAAAGAAAATTGTTACAATATGAAGATACACCTTACCTGCATCCTTTGCAGTCTTTTTAATTTAGGCTAACCTACTATTATCCAATGCCTGACTTACTTTTACATGGCAGACCCCAGACTGTATAATTTGGAGACATTTTGACATTTTAAAAATTGCCATCATGAACTAACCTTCAACTATGGATTTACCGGTACCTCATTTGGTGATTTTACCAAATATATGGATAACTATGACACATACATGTTAAAACCCACTCAGTAAGCTATTTAATCTTATTCATTACAACACAAGACGGCCAAAATGGCCCTGGATCACTCACCTGAATTTTTTAGAGGACCATAGCCATTTTTTTCAAAATCTACCGGTAATCAGCCATTTCAGAGAAGAAGAATTTCTAAAAATTTCTTCATGTCTGTATTGTGTAAATAGCCCACAGCCATTAGAGCCATGTTTCTTGATGGTTCAAAATTTCTCAGGCAATTTTTGAAAAGGGTCAGCTAAGAAACATTTCTGTGAAATTATTTCAAAATCTGATCAGCTGTTTCAGAGAAAAAGAATTTTAAAAGATTTCTTTATGGCCAAATAGTGCAAGTAGCCCCCATTCACCAGAGCCATGTTTCTTGACAAATCAGCATTTTGCGAACAATTCTTAAACAGAGTTACCACAGGAACATTTATGTGAATTATTTCAAAATCTGAACAGTGGTTTCAGAGAAGAAGAATTTTTAAGAATTTCTTCATTTCTGTATAGTAGTGGTGAAACGGTTTACTGATTAACCGATTAACCGCGGTCTATTCAAAGAAAAAACCGAAACCGGTTCGAATTTTACCGTATCGGTATTTCTGCAATATGTCAACTTCTCTTAATTGCATCAGAAAGTCCGGTTTTCCCAAAAATTCTGTCAGAAATCGATCGTTTTTCAACTTACAGTTCTAAAGATTTCCGAAAGCAAAAGTTGTTTATTTTTTTCCACAGGCGGTGTCACCGGTGTTTAGGTAAAACTATGACCACATAAAATTCACGACACGAACTCCAAATAAACGTCGAGCTTTAATGCTTTTGGATCAATGGAGTTTGTATGTTATTCATTTCTTATAACTTTGCTCACACTTATTTTTGCGTTTTCCAGTAGTTAAGCGGCAAAGTATTAGTGTTAGTGCAGTAAGCAACTGAGTAAGTTAGTGCATCGCACTGTCTACTCTGTTGAGCCATGTCCCGAAGTTCGGTATAGTAGCGCTGGTTTTTATATAAACAAGTACGCTCTTGAAGAAAAAAAATGGCAGACGAAAACCGTCAAGATAGCGAGTGTTAAAGACTAGTCAATTTCAGTTTGTTTTTATTTGTTCATGCGAAACAATTGCTTTTTAGTTCATTATCTTGAAAGAATGGAAGAGTTCCAAGCACATGTACTAGTTTTCTTTATCACCTTTTGAGCATATGCTACCCTAACAGTGACTACAAGTGGTCAGATATGCTAAATGTCGGCATATACAGCATATTGCAATACGTATTGCAATACGGGTCAGCCGTATTGCAATATATTGCAATACGCTTTTTACCGTATTGTTTCACCCCTACTGTATAGTGCAAGTAACCCCCATTCATCAGAGCCATGTTTCTTGACGGATCAAAATTTCGCGAACAATTTTTGAAAAGGGTCACCAAAAGAACATCTCTGTGAAATTCTTTCAAAATCTGACCAACAGTTTCAGAGAAGAAGAATTTTTAAGAATTCCTTCATTTCAGTATAGTGCAAGTAGCCCCCATTCACCAGAGCCACGTTTCTGGACTGATAAAAATTTCACAAACATTTGTAAAAATGGTCACCCAAGGAACATCTCTGTGAAATTATTTCAAAATCTGACGAGCGGTTTCAGAATTTTTAAGAAATTCTTCATTTCCCTATAATGCAAGTAGCCCCCATTCACCAGAGCCATGTTTCAAAATTTCGCGAACAATTTTTGAAGAGGGTCACTCAAAGAATATCTCTGTGAAATTATTTCAAAATCTGATAAGCGGTTTCACAGAAGAATTTAAAAGAATTGCTTCATTTCTGTATAGTGCTAGTAGCCCCCATTCACAAGAGCCACATTTCTTGACGGATCAAAATTTCACGAACAATTTTTGAATAGGGTCACCCAAGGAACATCTCTGTGAAATTATTTCAAAATCTGACCAGCGGTTTCAGACAAGATGATTTTTAAAGAATTTGCTAGAAAATTCCATTTGGTTGCAACCAGAGTTTTCCATAGAATCAAATTCTGTGAACAATTTTATATAGGACCTCCCAAGGAACATTCCAGCCAAGTTTAGTCCAGATTGGCCCAGCAGTTT
Organism: Tridacna gigas; assembly: GCA_945859785.2. Classification (NCBI taxonomy): domain Eukaryota; kingdom Metazoa; phylum Mollusca; class Bivalvia; order Cardiida; family Cardiidae; genus Tridacna; species Tridacna gigas. Next base: position 57,051,374 of record OX244038.2, read on the forward strand.
TGGAGGAGTTGATGTTTAAAGAATTGTTGACGACGCACGATGGACGACGGACACCGGGTGATCCTAAAAGCTCCCCTTGAGCACGTTGTGCTCAGGTGAGCTAAAAATTGGATGAAAAATGCAGACTAAATTGCCTGAAAAAGCAAACGATGATGAAAATTCCATTTTTTTCCCCAACAACATACGGCACATTTTTTTCATTTCTAATAGGAGTCAAACAATCTGTGCCAATTTGAAAAAAAAAAATTGGATGAAAAACGTGAACTAAATTGCATATACAAGAAAATAATTTATTAATGAAAATTTCAAATGGCTTCTTTCCAAATAACATAAGGCAATTTTTTTCACTTTCAATTCAGTTGATCGTTGTGATGAGACAAACATTATGTGCAAGTTTCAAAACAATCAGATGAAAAATGCGGACTCAATTGCCTAAACAAGCAAAAACAACGATGAAAAGTTCAAATGGCTTCCTTACCAACAACATATCACAAATATTTTTCATTTTCAATAGGGTTCATCCTTGCCTTAAGACAAACAATTGTGCCAGTTTCAAAAACAAGAGGGCCATGATGGCTCTGTATCCCTCAACTGGGTAATAAGTAACTAGAAGGCCCTGAAGGGCCTGATATCGCTCTACTGGCAGAGATTTTGCTTTTATTCTAGCATACACTATGAATTCATGATGCAAACAGAAAAAAAATACAATGATTAAAACCAGAAATGCCGACTTCAACAGATTAAATATATCAAAATTTTCAACTCGAAATGGCTTCTTTTCCCATACAGATTGTCGGATTTTTTTCAAAATCGATAGGGTTGAAGCTATTGATAAGATAAACAAACTCTCTAAGTTTCACAAAGATCTGATAACAAATGCAGACTTTATCACGTACACAAGAAATAAACAAGAAATGCATATTTCAACGCGTAAACAAGAATTGGTAATTTTTAACTTGAAATGGCTACTTTTCCCATACTGTTTGTTGGATTTATTTCAAAATCGATACTGTTGGAAGCTTTTGGCGAGATAAACAAACCGTGCAAGTTTCACAAAAATCTAAAAACAAATGCACATTTTATCCTGTAAACAAGAATTTGAAATTTTCAACTTGAAATGGCTACTTTTCCCATACTGTTGGTTGGATTTTTCTCAAAATAAATTGGGTTGAAGCTACTGATAAGATAAAACAAGAGGGCCATGATGGCCCTGGGTCGCTCACCTTAGTACAGTGCCTTAAAGGTTTTTCTTTAATTTGACCATGTGACCTGGTTTTTGACCGCAGGTGACCCAATTTCAAACTCATATTTCATGAAGACAAACATTCTGACCAATTTTCAAGTCAATTGAGCAAAAATGTGGCCTGGAGTGCCCTATAGATATTTCTTTAATTTGACCTAGTGACCTAGATTATGACCCCAGGTGACCCAAATTTGAACTGGTCTTTGACTATATCAAAAGAAACATTTTAACCAATTTTCAAATCATATGAATAATAAATGTGGCCTCTAGAGTGCCCACTAGCTATTTCTTTAATTTGACAAAGTGACCTAGTTTATGACCCCAGTTGACCTAAATTCAGACTCATGTGAGATTTTACAAAGACAAACATTCTGACCAATTTTCAAGGCAATTAAGCAAAGAATGTGGCCTCTAGAGTGCCCACAAGGTATTTCTTTATTTTGATCTAGTGATCTAGTTAATGGTTCCAGGTGACCCAAATCCAAACTCATCTGGTATTTCATCAAGACAAACATTCTGGCCAAATTTCAGGTCATTTGAGCAATAAATGTGGCCTCCAGAGTGCAAACGAGGTATTTCTTTAATTTGACCCAGTGAACTAGTTTATGACCCAAGTTGACCCAAATTAATCTTATGTGAGACTTTATAAAGACAAACTTTCTAACTAATTTTCAAGGCAATTGAGCAAATAATGTGGCCTCGAGAGTGCCAACAAGGTATTTCTTTAATTGGACCTAGTGACCTAGTTTATGACCCAAGATGACCCAATTTTGAACTCAATGAAATTGTTGCACTTAGATGGGCAAACAAACTTAGAAGAGAATCACTACATACCAAATATCAAAGCTCTACGCCTTCCAGTTTTAAAGAAGAATTTTAAAGTTTTCCTTCCTTGTTCCTATGTTCGAACTTGTGACCCCCGGGGCTGGGCCAGTTTTGACCCAAGGGCATCATATGAACAAACTTGGTACAGGTCCACTAGGAAATGCTACATACCAAATATCAAAGCTCTACACCTTCCCGTTTAAGAGAAAAAGAAATTTAAAGTTTTCCTTCTTTGTTCCTATCTTCGAACTTGTGACCCCCGGGGTGGGGCCAGTTTTGACCCAGGGGCATCATATGAACAAACTTGGTAGAGGTCCACTCTGAGATGCAACATACCAAATATCAAAGCTCCACACCTTTCGGTTTCAGAAAAGAAGAATTTTAAAGTTTTCCTTCTTTGTTCCTATGTTCGAACTTGTGACCCCAGGGGCAGGGCCAGTTTTGACCCAAGCAGCATCCTTGGAACAAACTTGGTAGAAGTCCACTAGGAGATGCTACATACCAAATATCAAAGCTCTATGCCTTCCCATTTAAGAGAAAAAAAAATTAAAGTTTTCCTTCTTTGTTCCTATGTTTGAACTTGTGACCCCCTGGGCAGGGCCAATTTTGACCCCAAGGGCATCATATGAACAAACTTAGCAGAGATCTACTAGGCGATGCTACATACCAAATATCAAAGCTCTATGCCTTCTAGTTTTACAGAAGAAGATTTTTAAAGTTTCCCGTCTTTGTTCCTATGTTGGAAATTCTGACCCCCGGGGCGGGGCCAGTTTTGACCCCAGGGGCATCATATGAACAAACTTGGTAGAAGTCCACTAGGAGATGCTACATGCCAAATATCAAAGCTCTACGCCTTCAAGTTTCAGAGAAGAAGATTTTTAAAGTTTTCCTTCTTTGTTACTATGCTCAAACTTGTGACCCCTGGGGCGGGGCCAGTTTTGACTCCAGGGGCATCATATGAACAAACTTGGTAGAGCTCCACTAGGCAATGCTACATACCAAATATCAAAGCTCTACGCCTTCCAGTTTCAGAGAAGATGATTTTTAAAGTTTCCCCTCTTTGTTCCTATGTTCGAACTTGTGACCCCGGGGCAGGGCCAGTTTTAACCCCAGGGGCATCATATGAACAAACTTGGTAGAGGTCCACTAGGAGATGCTACATGCCAAATATCAAAGCTCTACGCCTTCAAGTTTCAGAGAAGAAGATTTTTAAAGTTTTCCTTCTTTGTTACTATGCTCAAACTTGTGACCCCTGGGGCGGGGCCAGTTTTGACCCCAGGGGCATCAAATGAACAAACTTGGTAGAGGTCCACTAGGAGATGCTACATACCAAATATCAAAGCTCTGCGCCTTCTAGTTTCAGAGAAGAAGATTTTCAAAGATTTTGCTTTTTTTCCCTTTTTGTTGCCATGGCAACCAGAGTTGTGGGTGGAATTTATTTCTTTGAACAATTTTGGTAGAGCTTCACCCAAGGAACATCCCTGCCAAGTTTCATCAAGATTGGCCCCGTGGTTTAGGAGAAGAAGATGTTTAAAGAAATTGTTGACGGACGACGGACGACAGACGACGGACGACGGACGCCGGACATAGGGCGATCACAATAGCTCACCTTTAGCACTTTGTGCTAAGGTGAGCTAAAAACTGTGTGATTTTCATGAAAATCTGACAAGAAAGACCGACTTTATTGTGTAAACATGAATTAGAAATTTTCAACTTGAAAGGGCTACTTTTCCCATACCCTTTCTTGGATTTTTTCAAAATCAATAGGGTTGAAGCTATTGATGAGATAAACAAACTGTTCAAGTTTCACAAAAATCGGGCATCAATTGCAGACTTTATTGCATAAACAAGAATTAGAAATTTTCAACTTGAAATGGCTACTTTTCCCATAGTATTTGTTGGATTTTTCTCAATATCAATAGGGTTGAAGCTATTGATGGGATAAACAAACTGTGCAAGTTTCACAAAAATCTGACCACAAATGCAGACTTTATCGCGTAAACAAGAATTAGATATTTTCAACTTGAAATGGCTACTTTTCCCATACTATTTGTTGGATTTTTCTCAATATCAATAGGGTTGAAAGCTATTGATGAGATAAACAATCTGTGCAAGTTTCACAAAAATCTGACCACAAATGCAGACTTTATCGCGTAAACAAGAATTTGAAATTTTCAAATTGAAATGGCTACTTTTCCCATACTGTTTTTTGGATTTTTCTCAAAATCAATAGGGTTGAAGCTATTGATGAGGTTAACAAACTGTGCAAGTTTTATGAAAATCGGGCAACAAATACAGACTTTATCACGTAAACAAGAAAAAGACTAACGGACGGACAGACGGACGGACGGACGAAGGAAACCACGCCATGACATAAGCTCTGCTGGCTGAAAGCCAGTAGAGCTAAAAACCATACATGCCAAACATTACAATACTTGGCCAAATGGTTGCAAACAAGTAAACATACAAAGTTTTCTCTTACAATCCCACGAGAAAGTTATGACCCCAGGGCAAATCCATTTTTGACCACAGAGCTATAATTACTTGAATCCCATTAGAGGTCCACAAGATGAAGCCCCATACCAAACAATAAAGGTCTAGAATGTATGGTTATAAAAACAAGAAGATTTTAAATGTTTTCCACAAGAAGAGGCCCTGAAAACATGATACCCCTGAGTCAGGGCTAAATTTGGTAGTCCTAGTTCTTACAGTTTGTAACACTAAGATTTCTGAAGTTTTCACTATCTAAGCCCATGTAAAACTTGCGACTCTTTGGGTGGGATTACATTTGACCCTAGGGCTATAATTTGGACACTCGCGGTAGCCCACGAGATAAATCTACATGCAAAATTTGGTAGGTCCTAGGTTTTATGGCTAAGTACAGGTACATTTCTTAAGTTTTTCTCCACATAAGCCCATGAAAAACATGTGACGCCAGGTGAGGAGTAAAATTTGACCTCTGGGCTGTAGTTTAGGCACTCTTGGTAGAGGCCCACCTGATAAAGCTAAATACAAAATTTGGTAGCCCGAGGCCTTATGGCTAGGTACAGCAAGATTTCCTAGGTTTTCTCTATATTACAATCCCATGTAAAACCCCCCGGTAGGGCCAATTTTGACCCAGGGCTGTAATTTGAAGAAACTAGATAGAGGTCTACTAGATGAAAGCTACATGCCAAATTTGGTAGCCCTAGGCCTTATTGTATCAGACAAGAAGATTTTCAAAGATTTCAAATAGTTTTCAGTTTTGTTCCGATGGCAACCATAAGTTTTGAAGAAATCAAATTCTTTCGATAAATTCTGAAAAGAACCATGGAAGGATCATTTCCGTGAAGTTTCATCAAAATTAGGTAGGTAGTTTCAGAGAAGATTTTTAAAATAAAAGTTAATGCATGCACAGACAGATGAACAGATGCACACACAAACACATGGCCGACACCAGGCCATGACATTAGCTCACTGGCCTTATGCCAGTGGAGCTAAAAATTGGATGAAAAATGTGAACTAAATTACTTAAACCAGAAAAACATTAATGAAATTTCAAATGGCTTCTTTCCCAACAACATATGACAATTTTTTTTCATTTTCAATAGGTTTAATCTTTGTGATGAGACAAACAATCTATGCAAGTTTCAAAAGAATCAACACTGCGCACTTTATCGCATAAACAACAAGTGGTTAACAGCGAGAAACCATGCAATACCTATAGCTCTTCTGGCCTTTGGCCAGTAGAGCTAAAAAATGTTTTTCAACACTTTGGTTTGGTTGAGTATACTAAAATTGGGGATAAAATTAACATGGTCAACAGCACAAAGAGAGTGATCAGATATGCTCACTTTGAACTTTGCTCTCGAGTGAGCAAAACATAAGAATGGGAATAACAATAACATTAACAGGAATAAACTAAAGCCATCAATAATAATGAATACCCTCAGAGACTGCCCTGTCTAAAGAATTTCCTGAATTCAAAGCAGATACAATTTTGCTATAGTAAATTTCATTCTTCCTCATTTTAAGTTGTTTAGCTATTTAAATATTTTGGCAGAACAAGAATCTGCTTGTCATAATCAAATTCTTTTGCAAATTAGTTTTATAAGCCCTTGATAGTTCATTTTTTTCTTTGTATATTGTTCATATAGCTCTCATGCTGTTTTTGGAATTTCTATTAAGAATATTGTATGCAACAATAGCTTAATCCTTTCCCTGAAAGCCTTCAAAACATCTGGCAAAAAATATACAAACCAAGGACATATAATGCTTTAGGTTTCTGAATAGTAAATACTGTGGAAAAAGGAGACAAAAAAAAAGTGGACATGACTGATAGATGGACAGAATGATATTTTGTATCTGAGGGTACAATTTCAATAGGTTGTGATAATGCTTACTACTCTCAAGAAAACATTAAAGTCTTGAGATTTGTTTTTTCCAACTTTCATTCAACTTTAAAAATTCTATAAAAAAAAATATATTACACTCATTAATACCTGCAACGAATCTGCAGCATATGATTTTAATCCTTGACTTCATATAGCGAATTTTTGACAGATCAACTACAATGGAAAAATTGAAAACATTGTTGAAAAAGGAAATGGCGCTAAACAAGTAATTTCTCCTTTCCCAGAATGTTTTTCCCTTGTCATCAGATTTTGATTTAAATGCTTCTCTTCCAATTCTTTGTTATTAGAAACGGAATATCAGGGACAGGGCTTTACTGCACAAGGCCGACTTTTAACGACCCTGAGACCCTGGTCACCAGCATTTTCTCCTTTTCCCACAATGTTTTCTATCAAAGGAAATTTGCAACATTTTAGCCATATTGAAAGTGTCATCTGCAAATGCTTTCAATTTAGACAAGGCTAAAATTTTGTTATCTGGTAAAGGGTTAACAGATTTGTGAAAGTAATGAAACTCTCCAAGAAATAAAATTTATGATGTGACCATTTTGATAAGAAGCCAAAAGAAGAAATTGCACATTACAAGCAACAGTGTTTTCAAACTCTGCTACAAGATGGCAAAAGATGACTTCAGGTGATAAAGAATAAAAAAATCTGGTAAGCAGTAAGCATTATCACCCTTAAAAAGAACTTTTCACAACTGGGTACCTGGATCTGGAAAATTATCTTTCATTTCAGGATTTTTCTAGAAGGAATAACACACTTTATAAACAGCGTTTTCACCTGCATAAAAAAATTCATCTCAAACCTGAGGATCACTTGTGAATAATAGGACCAAGTTTACAAAAACAGTCAATTGATTAATTTTTTTTTCTATGAACTAGGAAAGTTTACACTATTTGAATTTCTTGTTGGTTATTTGGGATTATATCAGAGAGACACTAGACATATTCATATAATTAATGTGTTATTGGGACCCCTTGACAATAATGTGGATGATTATTACAAACTCCTTGCCTAATATAGACACTGTCAATCCAGTCTTTGTAGGATGAATGGTTCTTTTATTTTCATATCTCCATTTTGCACCAGTATTTGATCTTCATTCAAATATTACAGGTTTTAAGTTTACTTATAGACAGTATATAATGTGGACAGCAAAACAAAACAACACGAATTAATCTCTTGTCAAAAAGTTTGAAAAAGTTTGAATTAATTCATACTAACTTTCCTCCATGGCACACTTTTGTCCCCATAATCAAAGAGAAGTTCTGTCATAGGGTGTAAGTCCCTTTTGGAAAAAATACCCAGACTTGGGTAGTCTCTCTCTTCATCTGGAGGTATCACTTTAACAACACAATTAGGATTTTTGCTGTCGTTTATCATGCGCCCCACACCAGTGGAGTTACTGGCATCAATGCTACAAATATTTGAGAAGTTCAGCATTATTAGTAATAAAGTCTTGTGTGAAATGAAAGCACTAAGCCTTAAGGTATCGTAAATCCTTTTTTGATCCTAGCACTTATCATTTAGTTTATTGCCTGATACACAGTTCTTTAGTTATAAATATTAGACCTGGGCTTTTCTCATATGAACCTAAACCCATGCATATGGCACTGGCAATTTTTGTGTTTCAAGGACCATTTTGGGAAATGACCAACCTTAAATTTGAAAATTTCCTGGGCAAATTCTCTTTTGCCAATATACATATATTTTCCATACTGCAAACCATGATATTGTCCTTTCCTTCAGTTATCCTTCTCATTGGTTGCATTCTTACTTTGAAGGAAAGATAATACAAGAGGGCCATGATGGCCCCGATCGCTCACCTTAGTAGAGTGCCTTAAAGGTATTTGACCAAGTGACCTAGTTTATGATGCAAGGTAACCAAATTTCAAACTCATATTTCACGAAGACAAACATTCTGACCAATTTTAAAGTCAACTGAGCAAAAGATGTGGTCTCAAGGATGCCAAAAAGGTATTTCTTTAATATGACCTAGTGACCTATTTCATGACCCAAGATTACCCATTTTGAACTCTATGAACTCGTGCATTGATCAGCAAATAAACTTAGAAGAGAATAACTGCATAACAAATATCAAAGCTCTACGCCTTCCGGTTTCAAAGAAGAATTTTAAAGTTTTCCCTCTTTGTTCCTATGTTCGAACTTGTGACTCCCTGGGCTGGGACAGTTTTGACCAAAGCAGCATCCTTGGAACAAACTTGGTAGAGGTCCACTAGGAGATGCTACATACCAAATATCAAAGCTCTTTACCTTCCCGTTTAAGAGAAAAAGAAATTTAAAGCTTTCCTCCTTTGTTCCTATGTTTGAACTTTCTGTTAGAGTAGTATACCTTAGTGGTGGGCCGATGACACACTGTAATTGAAAGTCTGTTGGTTTTGGCCCCAGGGGCATCATATGAACACACTTAGTAGTGCTCCACTAGGAAATGCTACATACCATATATCAAAGCTCTATGCCTTCAGTTTTCAGAGAAGAAGATTTTTAAAGTTTTCCTTCTTTGTTCCTATGTTTGAACTAGGAGATGCTACATGCGAAATATCAAAGCTCTATGCCTTTTCGTTTTAGAGAAGAAGATTTTTAAAATTTTCCTTCTTTGTTCCTATGCTCAAACTTTTTTTTCTTTTTTGTTGCCATGGCAACCAGAGTTATGGGTGGAATTCAATTCTTTGAACAACTTTGGTAGAGCTTCACCAAAGGAATATCCTTGCCAAGTTTCATCAAGATTTTCCCAGTGGTCTAGGAGAAGATGTTTAAAGAAACTGATGACGGACGACGGATGCCGGACATTGGGCGATCACAATAGCTCACCTTTAGCACTTCGTGCTAAAGTGAGCTAAAAAAGGCCATTCATAGCCAATGCTATTAAATTTAAGTTAGTACCAGTAGTGCACAAATGTACTTACCACATCTTCTTTCGTTTGAAAGTGAAAAAAAATAAAAAGTTAGTGTTCTCGTAACTCTCAAATCTTTTCTCTCCTTCATCCCCTGATATGCATTGTCCTCTGTAGTAACATAAAAACTTGTTCTTCTGAATATCTGTTTTTGTGAAAACACCATGACCTATACCAGAACATCAGAAAAATAATTGAAAATAAAGAACAATAGGACCCTGAGATACCTATACAGTGGATTCCGCTTATTTGCAAGTCCTATTTGTCAGAGAAAATATTGCGAATAAGCGGTCGGCCTGATAATCCGATGGCTCTTTTCAGACCGGAAGTCAAACCAGAGATGCAGACGATTGTTTCATTCTAATGACAGACGTTCAGCCCTTGCATCCTGATCATTTGATTATTCATAATTTTTTAAATATGTGTATTTTAAACTAAACAAGTTTTAAAAAAATCATTTGTTTGCTTACTTTATTTACCTATCAAGTGCACAAAGCACCAGAAATGATCCTGGCTGTTGGCCATGGTGATGCTTCGTTTGACATAAAATTTAACTTTTTGTAAACACAAGTTTTGACGCATATCTCCAGTTTCCTGTTATCTAACAATTACTCCTTGTGTACATGTACATTCCTACACAACATGATCGTGTACTGTGCACCTGTATAAACCCCGACTCGCCACCTGTTCGGTTGAACGTGTGGGTAAATTTTGTGTGACGTCATAGACTGATTGCCGCGCAGACTATTCTATTTTAGCGTATCAATTTAGGCCATACCATTCAAAGCAGACCTAAATAAGAAACTGTTTTCTGTATTTTTCACAGTTTACATTCACCACCCCTCACAACCTACGTCAGCGTGACGTCACAGGTAGTGATATCGGACCCTTGTTATAAAGTCAGTGTGCGTGTTTGGTAAGACTGTTTTTTTTTTGTAATCGTTCCTTTAAATGATCTGAAAAAGTCTTTAGACCTCCAAAGCGTACAATGCCTAGGGACTTTGTTTTTAGTCAAAGCTTTTGTTAACTACTTATAATAATGGAATAGACTTCGACCAACTATTAAAACCCAATCACTTTTTGATATTTGGTCAAAGTGTTTGTGCATATAGACATCTGCTTCCTGTCTAAAACATCAGAGTATTAAATGTATTCATCTAATGTCTTTGATAAATACATGAGAGTCTTTGTAGTCCGTTTGTATCCACCAAAGCTAGCCTGATTCTATATCGTACTTAATTTTCAATATGGCGGACATAAGTTACGAAAATGCGCAGGTCCAATATCACTTCCTGTGACGTAGGTTATTACCCTTGTTCACGCCTGTAGCCAAATTGTTTATCACAAATTGGATTATCAACTAGACACTAACAAACAGTTAAGTTTTTTTTTTCCCCAGTTTGTAATTATCTGATCGGTGATAGGTTATTTCGATCGGTCTTTCTTTCGATCGGTCTTTCTTGTAAAGATAAAGTGCCGAATTCGTCTTCAGTTGCTTTCGGGGAGCGAAGATCAAGATCAGACTGCACAGAACATGTAGTCTGATCATAGAACGTCTATGTCCGTTTTTTTTTTTTCCCCCCGAGTAATATCAAGACAACATTTAATTAGTCATCTTTTCGCCATTTTTCCTACCCTAAAATTACTATTTTATTAATTAGTGCTCTTGGTGGTGGATGCACAGCCTGGTACCCGAAATCTCGCGTAACCGTCCAATAGTTGATATGATAATCGGCAACCAGTGAAGTAAACTAACGCATCAAGGCTGCAAAACAGCCACTGAGTTAACGAGCTCCATATTCAGAATGTCGGCCATTTGCAGATGTATTGTAACTTATTACACTTTCTTAAATGAAAGGAGTAACATGAAACACGCCAAGAATTCATATCTTTAATGATTAAATTATGAAAAGGGATCAACATGGACTCGTCCTTTGTATACTGCTACATTACTTTTTATCTGCGATTCTCTGTACGCATTGAAATTCGACTTTTATCTTTTTTATTACCCTTTTTTTTTCCCCGGACAGATTGAAAATTTTCGCTGTCTTATCCCACGGAATTGCTAATAAACACTAGAATTTCGAATCATTTGCTAATTTTTTGTTGCAAAAAACCGAAATTTTCTATTTACGGGATCCCGATTAAGCGTTGAAATTTACGTTGTCTAAATAGGAAATGGATTGGTGCTGGACCAACTCTTGCAAATAACCGAAAATCCCGATAAACAGGGTTGCGATTAAGTGGAATCCACTGTATTAATCAACTGTGACCATAAGCAATTTTTTAAGGTTTAACCCATTACCACTCAATGCCGCCTCTTGACACCCCTTGGAAAGAAGCCTTTTGAAAACACTGTGGGAATAGGAGAAAATGCTGGTAACCAGCATTTTCTCCTTTTCCCACAATGTTTTCCACTCTATCACAGACAAATTCCATCTTTTGAGCTATAGATGTTTAAATTGTCATCTGCAAATGTTTCCAATTTGGGCAAAGCCTATTACTTGCTCGTGTGGTAAAGAGCTAACACTGGTTTTAAACTTTTTTCATTGCAAGAAGACAAGCTTATATCACTGCGATAAAATACACTGGCAGTATCATGATACCAAACCGTGCAGGGAGAAATTAAGTGTGTCAGGAGACATGGCTGTGGCATTTTGGAACAAGAGGGCCATGATGGCCCTGTATCGCTCCACTGGCTTATAAACCATAAATACTAAACATTTCAATTCTGAGCCACATGGTTTCAAAATGAAGACTTACAAATTTTTCTCTGTAAAAGCCCATGTGAAAGTTGAGACCCGCAGGGCAAATCCATTTTTGATCCCAGAGCTATAATTACTTGAACCCTGGTAGAGGTCCACAAGATAAAGCCACATGCCAAAATAATACAAGTCTATGTTGTATGGTTATAAATAAAGTGATTTTCAATTTTTGTCCATATGAAGCCTCTGTAAAACATAAGACTCCTGATGCAAGGCTAATTTCAAAAAAAAAAATCAAAACAGGAAGATTTCTTAAGTTGTCACTATGTAAGCCCATTTAAAACTTGTGACCCCTGTGGCGGAGCCAATTTTGGCCTGCTTGGTAGAGGCCCACTAGATATAGCTACATGCAAAATTTGGTAGCTCTAGGCCTTATGGCTAGGTTCAGGAAGATTTTTAAAGTTTTCTCTATATAAGCCTATGTAAAACTTGTGACCCCTGGGGAAGAGCCAATTTTGACCCCAGGGCTATAATTTGAAGAAACTTGATAGAGGTCTACTACATAAAGCTACATGCCAAATTTGGTAGCCCTATGCCTTATGGTTTCAGACAAGAAGATTTTTAAAGATTTCCAATATTTTTCAGTTTTGTTGCCATGGCAACCAGAGTTTTTGAAGGAATCAAATTCTTTCAAGAAATTCTGAAGAGGACCATGGCAGGATCATTTCTGTGAAGTTTCATGAAAATTGGATGGGTAGTTTCAGAGAAGAAGATTTTTGAAATAAAAGTTAATGCACGGACGGACGCACGCACGACGGACACCGGGCCATGACATAAGCCCGCTGGCCTTCGGCCAGTGGAGCTAAAAATTACAATGAAATCCAACAAGCAGTTTTGGAGAAGATTTTTCCAAGTTACATTATGTTTACAGTGAAAATAAGCCTAGCTCACAGCGGCTATGTTTTTTGTCAGATCAAACTTTCTTAAGCAAATCTGACAAAGGTCCACCCAAGAACCATTCTTGTCAAGTAATAGCAAAATCTAATTAGCAGTTGTGGAGGAGATTTTTTTAAGTTTTTTTTTTTTAATTTTCTAAATTAGTTCTGTTGCCACAGCAACCACAGTTCTACATGGAACTAAATTCTTTAAAGAATTTAGAAGAGGACAATGCAAGGACTATTCCAGTGAAGTTTCATTAGAATTGATCCAATGGTTTAGGAGAAAAAAAAAAATTAAAAGAACAAATAGGCCATGATAGCCCTGAATCACTCAACTTAATACCTTTGCTTAATGAAGATAACCTTAATCAAGATGCTGAAATGTACAACAAGTCAAATCTGGCATTCTCTGATAATTCAAGAGACTATGCATTCCAACCTAATAGGCTGATTTCAGCCTTAATAAAAACATGTCTGAGAAATTATGAATTTGAAAATTGTCAGCAAGTTTAAACAAGATACCTGAAGATATAAAGATGCTACAGTGTAAACAAAGTAAAAGCTGGTAATTTTTGCTCATTCAAGGGCCAAAACTCCAACCTAATGAGTTAATATCAGCCTAAGTTGAACTCAACTAAAAGATGATTACTATAGACATTGTCAGAAAGTTGAAGAAAATTGCTTAATAAATAAAGATGCTAGAATGTAAATGAGGTCATATCTGGTATCTTTTTGATGTTTCAATGGGCAATAACTCCTGAACTAATATGCTGATTTCAACCATAATCCGAGACACTATGGCTATACACATTGTCAGCAAGTTTGAAGAAAATCGTTTTAAAAAACTAAGATGCCAGAACTAAACAAAGTCAAATCTGACTTTTTTTTATAATTCAAGAGCCAAAACTCACATAATGTGCTAATTTCAGACATAATCAAAAATGCCTAGGAAATTATTGCTGTATACTTTGTCAGCAAGTTTGAAGAAGATAGCTTTCAAATGAAGATGCTAGAATGTAAACACAGTAAACTAGAGCTGTCACTGAATGTGACTTAATACCCCCGCCAGCGCTTTGACAGAAACAGGCAATTTAACAAAAAAATTTGTAAGTTCAAGGGGAGATTACTCTGGAATCAAAGAGAGAAGGTGACTGAAAACTGTGGCTTGCACAATGTCAGTATGCAATCAATGTATCAATAAACTCTCAATACATTAGCAGCAAACTGTAGGAGTAGTTCAGGACACAAAATTACTTGTATTTGTACACAGACACACACACGGATGGACAGATGGACAGACAGGCTGATTGCAGTATTCCCCCAAAACATTCGTTTTGCGGGGGTATAAAAATGTGTAAACTTCAAGGGGGGATAATTCCTCAACCATGAGGAGTTGACACTTGGAAAATGTGTCTTGCAAACCTTCAATATATGATCAATATATGTGCAAAGTTTCAATACAATTGGAAGAAAACTGTAAGAGAAATTTGCAGCAAAAATTACAAGTATTTCATAGACTGATGGATGTCAAGAAAACTAAAGTGTCAAGTTCAAGGGAGATAATTCCTCAATCTGAAGGAGTTGACACTTGAAAATTGAGTCTTGCAAACCTTCAATATATAATCAATGTATGTGCAAAATTTCAATACAATTGTAGGAAAACTGTAGGAGGAGTTTGCAACACAAAGTTACTAGTATTTTATAGACAGATGGATGTGAACAAAAGAAAGTGTCATGTTCAAGGGGAGATAATTCTTCAACCAGAAGGAGTTGACACTTGAAAATTGCGTCTTGCAAACCTTCAATATATGATCAGTATATGTGCAGTTTCATTACAGTTGAAGGAAAACTGTAGGAGGAGTTTGCGATACAAAATTACTAGTATTTCATATACAGATGGATGTGAAGAAAAAAGTGTAAAGTTCAAGGGGAGATAATTCCTCAACCAGGAGGAGCTGACACTTGAAAATTGCGTCTTGCAAATCTTCAATATATGATCAGTATATGTGCAAAGTTTCAATACAATTGAAGGAAAAGTGTAGGAGGTGTTTGTGACACAAACTTAGTAGTATTTTGTACACTGACGGACACACGGACGGACACATTGACGGATGGACACATGGACAGACACACAGGCAGACAGGCTGATTCCAGTATACCCCCAAAAACATTCGTTTTGCGGGGGTATAAATATTGCTATTTTTAATAATTCAAGGGTCATAACTCTTGACCTAATAAGCCAATATTGGCCACTTTTGACCTGCAAATTATGACCATTAACATTGTCAGCAAGTTTGATGAAATGTTTAAATAATGAAGATGCTGCGGTCTATACAAAGTCCTTTTTTTTTTATAATTCTAGGGCAATAGTCAGCCAATATCAACCATTATTAAACTCAACTGAGATACTATGGCTATAAATATTCTCAGCAAGTTTAAAATAAAAATGTTTAAAAATGCGACAGTGTAAACAAAGTCAATCTATTATTTTTTGAGAATTCAAGTGGCATTAACTCCTTAACCCATGACCACACAATGCCGACTTTTGACACCCCTAACAGGGATGTAAAATTCCACACGTCGGCTCGTGTTGACAAGTAACATTTGGCTTCGGGCGAGCAGAAAAAATGCTATGCTTGTCCTGTCGGACAAGTAGATTTTAAAACTATTAAATTTTAAATTTGTCCAGTAAAATTCAAATTGCAGGTTAATTCACGGCGAACACAAAACGAAAGTAAAACTGAAATTCCAAAGCATCTCTTCGATCACGATACAGGATGTTTATGTTTATTACGCACGCGCATCTGTTGAGTGCTTGACAGGTTTTCTGTTCACTGCGTGTGTTAGAGTAGTATACCTTAGTGGTGGGCCGATGACAGACTGTAGTCGAAAATCAGTTGGTTTTGGCTTCCGACTCCGATTATAATTGATTGAGAAATCCCGGAATCGATTATAGTCGGTTCCTGAACTCGCTTGGTGTCTAAATTTGAATTCTTGGTTTTGTGACTATGATTAATCAAAATCTTAGATTAAACATAGTGGATAACAAACATGAAAATTGGGCGGAAAAATGAGAAAAATTTTTGTCCAACGATGTCTTGACAAAACTTGACAACTGGGCTCGGTTCTCATTTGATCCCTGAGTCCCGGTTTTGGCACTTGGAAATTTGAAATGACCTGTCTTTGACATTGAAAAATATCTGCCTAAATGTCAATATGACGCATGAAATCATTGTCTAGAGCTTCATATAACCTAGCTTGCGCACATCCGGCAGAAATATGGGCTAAACACAATCAGTATAAAATGTGAAGGACACGCGCATGATAATGAAGCTGGCGAGTCATTCACCACAGAGTTACAAAAGTGTTATTCCTCTTGTCTAGAGCAAAGTGGCAGATTTTTAAGTTACTTGCTATAACATAACAAATATTACGAAAAACTTCAGTTTGTTAACTTTCAATTTAAAACAGGTTATTTTGTTGAGATGAAATCTGCCTAAAAAGACATCTTTAGATAGAAAGAAATAAGAGATAAATTGTGTTTTGCATGTACACCTGGCCTTTTAGTTATTTCCATAGCATAGTGCTCATTTGAAAAGATTAAACAAATATGATTGTGTGTAGCCTATAAACATAATGAATACAAAGTTTCATAAAATTTTGTCCAATAGTTAAAGAGATATCAGTCCGTAATGGAAATATACATCAAGCCCTCTTTTCCGATGACATGGCATCAAATGAAAAAAGAATCTTTAACAGTGGACTATCGTAAGGAATACATGAATGATATTAACCAATTTTCATCAAAGATTTTAAAAGATGTCTGTCTGGACTCAGGAGCGGACAGACAGTGTGGAACAACATCAGGCTACACAGTCAATACAATGATCTATACTAAAGGATAATGGGATATTTTTTTTACAAAAATATAACTTTGAAATAACAATATTCAGGTTTTCACCATCCACCAGAATGTTTTATTTAACTTTTTTTGGCAGGTTGAGGATTAACTTGGATTATACAGTTAATTAACCCGTTACCACACAGCAAAATTTTAGACCTATCCAAATTGAAAGCATTTGCAGATGGCAATTTCAAAGTGGCTCATATGGTGCAATTTTGCTTTGATAGGGTAGAAAACATTATGGGAAAAGGAGAAAATGCTGGTTACCAGCATTTTCTCCTTTTCCTAGAATGTTTTCAAAAGGCTTCTTCTTCGGAGGCGGTTAAAAGTTGTCATTGTGTGGTAAAGGGTTAACAGCACAGGATGCAATAGTCAACTATTTAACTCTTTACAAAACGAAACATTTTACGGCCCTCCACATAAAAAGCTGTTCCAGACGATAAAGTTATAAGTGTGACTAAATTGATGAAAACGTATTCTAAAAGGGTTGAAAACGACGTGAGAAAAGGGGAAAATTCTTATAACCAGCATTTTCTTCTTTCTTTTCCTGCATTGTTTTCAAAGGGCTTCTTCCCCACTTATGTGAACAAGAGCCATCAGAGACGGGTTATGCTCCCCGAACAAGTGCTTGTCATAAAATATATATAATTGATGTAAATTAAGGCGTTGGCGCTTTACCCTTAGGAGTTCATATATGAAGTTTTATCCAATTTGGTCCAGGAGTTGTGGAGAAATGGCTTCGGACGGACGGACAGAAGGACGGACGAAGCGGCGACTATATGCTCGCCCTTCGGGGAGCATAAAAATCCTGATTGTGTGGTAAAGGTTTAATATACAAGATGTTAAACAACTGTTTAACATATTAGTTTCGCATTCACAATGATCTAAATAATGAATGACTGGAGGAATGAGAAGGGTTCCCTGGCCAGTGAGGGTTTGTGTTGCTGGGATTTGCTACAAGTCACCTGGGGGTATTATTTTCAGATCCATTCATACTTTTATGTACTACGAGGTAGGAATCAGTGATATGAGCCTGATTTGCATATAGGTCACTTAATTTGCATATAAGCAAGCATCATGTACCTTATCAATGACATCTTGTACAGTCTATTGCTTTGAAAGTGGACAAGTTCAAATTGAGATGGCAGAGATTCTGCACTTTAAGTCAAAGTTGTCATAATGATTGAATTGTGATTCCTAACGGTAAGGAGCTATTTTTCTATGAGGCAGTATTTGGCAACTGTGAAGGTTTTTGTTTACATTGAGTCTGGCTCAATCTGGATGCCTATAGACTAGCTTCGCTAGTCTAAAAATTAAATGTCATGAAAAAATAGATCGCCAAAAAAGCGTGAAAACCCATGACACTACAATGAGCAGAGTGGCATCGTCCAATCAGGGGGACTTCAAACTATCTTCTTATCTTTAATAATGAATTTAAACAATGAATTTACACAAATCTCTGAATAGAGCAATAAATGGAAGCTAAATTTCTGTTCATGAGTGCAAAAAAATGTTGTTTTATGAAATGAAAATATAAATCTATAGCTGTCTGATTCTTTTTTAACTCGTTTGCAAATTGAAATATATGGAAAAAAAATGACTGGTATTGAATAAAGCAGAAAATTTAGTTGTAATATATTTTTATGGCGATTCTTCCATAACAAATGAGTTAAGTGTACCTTCCCTTGCCCAGAAATGATTTCTAACACTGTCTTTGTCTATTAATGTGCTGAAATTAAATCATTGCTTTATTTGTCTCTTTGAAAGAATGAAAATACCAGTAAGGTTCACACATGTTTGAGAAAAGGGCATATATGCAATAAAAATCCTCATTCAAGTCCGCAAGTTTGGATGAGTGATAATGTCATAAGGATGAGTAACTTTTGCTACCCACTCATCCTACAGGACAAGAGACAAAGAAAAGATTTTACATCCCTGCCTAGGAAAGAAGCCTTTTGAAAACATTGTGGGAAAAGGAGACAATGCTTGTCTCCAGCATTTTCTCACTATGTTTTCAGCCCTATTAAAGAACATTTGCACCATTTTAGCCACATTGAAATTGTCGTCTGCAAAGGCTTTAAATTTGGACGAGGCTAAAATTTTGCTGTGTGGTAAAGGGTTAACTAATTATTGGCCAATTTCAACCATAAAACCTATCTGAGATACTATGATAATAAACATTGACAGCAAGTTTGAATAAGATTGCTTGTGACATGAAGATCATTTTTCTAATTCAAGGGTAGATTACTCTGGACATACACACCATATCACGCCCATAATCATGCTCATCCAAAATCTTATGGCCATAAATACTTTAACAAGTCTGGTCATGATTTGTTCACATTTGTGCAAGCTAGAGTGTAAACTACAAATTGTGGATGAACTGACAACTGACGTAAGTTGATCCTAAAAGCTCATCCCAACCTCTTCGTGGTCAGTTGCGCCAAAAAGTTAACCGACACATGGATATGGCGTAAAGTCCTGGCAGCCTTCAGCCAGGAGATAAAATATGATATTGCATAAACTCAGAATACCATACCAGGGTTTTACAGAGCTTTTGAAAAACGGGGGTCCACTGGATGCAACCTTAAGAAAATCAGGGGTCGCAGCCCAAATTTTGGGGGTCCCATATTACAAGGAATTTTGGAAATTCAAACGACCTTCAGTAAAAGGGTTCTACAAGGCTTTCGCCGATATGCAGGTGATCTTCGTCCTCATCACCGGGCGGCTCCTTTCTTCCCCCCTCCCCAAATGCCAAAGACTTGACTGTTTTGACATGTCGTCTGCAGACGATTTTTTGTGTACGAGGAAGACATCCGAAAACGCCAAATACAATCTATGCGGTCATACTCGATTAATAATACCCACTTTTTTTCCTCGAAGATATTTGTAAAAGTATTTTTACCATAAAAGCTGCGCAAGTACTTACTAATGCAAAGAATCTAAAGTTTAAAAATGTAAAAAGGTTAAGTAATTTATAACGGTATGAATAGTTTTGTCTTTTTTAAGCAACTAATGATCATGATTATGCCGACTTACTCGATTCAAGACAGTGTAACACAAGTCACTGGATATCCCAAATCAAGTGTGCCCGGTATCAGCGTCCGAAAAAGTGCGATTTTTTTTTTGTCGGCAGAATTTTCCCTTTTTTCGACCCAAAGCCAATGATCAAGAGATGTTCAGTTTTATTCACTAATCCTTATTTTAGTTCTGGAATTAAATTTTATGCGTCCCTTGGATGCAAACTGCTGATGAACGTGCATACAGCTCAATATTTATGCGTATATGGACGCGGAAATCTGCGTCCCGTAAAACCCTGCTATACTATGCCAAATACTATACAAGAGGACCATTAGGCCCTTTATCGCTCACCTGAGTTCTTGTCACTGCTAAAATTGAGTTTTACATTGAATGGGATACAGTACAGTCACCGTGAATCTTCGAGAATTCCCGCATCATGCGCGAGTTCTTAAAATTTTCCGTGCATATTTTCCGCGAAATTTGTGGGGTATTAACGTGATCCGAGCGCTAGATAGACAGTTAGTTACGAGAACTTCCACTCAAAAAATCAGATACACCATGCGAAGTTTCACGTCTTCACATGTGAAGTTTTATACAACGCGCAACAATTTGTTGGCCTCAACGATAGTATTGTACATGTGTACTTCACGCAACACCAGGGGCGTAAGCTTACACAAGGGCATTGAAAAGTTTTGTCCAATTCAAAAGAATCTCATCTTATCATGCTATGTTGATAATTATTATGGGAAAGGTGTGAATATTATAAAGAGATGTGTGTTAAACAGGCAATTATCTATCTAATGGAGATGGTGCAGGCTAAATGCATAAAAAATTATGCATAAAAACTTTCCAGCACCTTTAGATGTGATATCTAACGTAATTCGGCAATGTACAAACAGTATTTTGGGGGCAAAAAAATATGCCAAAATCTGTAGGAGCTTATCATTTTGAAACAAAGAGTAGCCAAAATAATATCGGCAGAGTAATTCTGAACGACCAAAAATGTAAAACAATCCATCGTCAACAAGATTTCACGCCTGTCACGCGTACACAAGTGTTTGTAGTTAACCCTCTAATACACAATCCCAAGTTTTAACGGGTATGATGAAAAGGCCTCTACAAAACATTGTAAAAAAGGATAAAATGCTGGTAACCTGCTTTTTCTCCTTTTCTAACAATATTTACTACTCTATTACTACCCTTTTTACTATCAACAACAATAATCTCATTTGAACTTCATTAAACTGTCGTCAGCAATTTTTTTTCAATTTAGACCAATCCATTTTTTTTTTTTTCTACAGAGTTAAAATAGGACTAGAGGTATGATGTAATGTGCGAATCATTCGAAGCGAGAAGATTGTTCTAATGTAAGCATTTGTTGTCCATATATACAACTCTTATGCTCCAATTAAAAAAAAAAAAACTATACCCTGCTACAAATAGACTGCCAGTCAACACAAAATAATCAGCAATTAGCAAGTATCATGCCTCCCTTGTTTTAGCTGATAATGTTTTGTAGAATTTAGGAATAGTTGCTTCTTGAACACCTGGGCAGACGTGTCACATGCTTTGTGTAGTCAGCAGAAAAAAAAGTTTAGCTGTTTTCTTAAAGAAATTCCTTGCAGCCAAATTTAAAAAAAAGAAGATGCATACGATAATAAATGCATCAGATTTAAATATACATGTAAATGGATTATAGATAAACAAGGTAAAGAAATTTGGTGTTGCGTATTCATAAATTCTTTAATTGATCTAGAGGGATAGCACAGTTATGTTTTAAACCATTTCCCTCAGTCACAGGTATGATTTGTCATGCTTCTGTGGAAGATGACTTTTACTGACCTAAATTCAAGGTCCTCCTGGTTCCTTGCAAACTAGCTCTCATGAGAAACATCGAGCCAAGTTTTCAGAATTTTCTTAATCCTTAGGCTGCTATGCGCGACTCACTGACCTTTTGTGGACAATGTTGATCTAGATCAGACTGCACAGAACGTGCAATCTGATCTTGGATCAACACTATCCAATAAGAATAATGCATATTTCCAAAACATAACTTTGAAATAGCAATATTTGGGTCATTACCCTTGAATTGAAAACTTCATTCTAGTTATTTAGCAGGAGAAGGGTTAAATTCTGCGTGTATTTATTCTTGTAAGTATTAATACTCGCAGAAAAACAATACAACAATAACAAGCAATTTCGTTGAAATGATATCCCCCGCCGAAAAAGACCTTTTTTGATACAAACGTATAGGAGGTATTCTGTTTTGCATGTACATGTGGCCTTTTTGTTATTGGTCCATGATGAAATTATACCTTAAGCTCCCTTGTTCCATGGCACAGGATTTCATTACATAAAAAAATATAAAAGAGGTTAATAACAGGATTATACATTAAGTATCCTTTTGGCAGAACTTGGCATTTCATAAAAGTTGGAGATACACTGACAAAAAATTAAATTTGACATAAAGTCCCCTTTTTCAATGATACAGTGATAAATTGCAAAACCCTGACATGTGCTAGGTCGCATGATCTGTGAAAATCTCGTCCAAATCTGTTGAGATATGTCCAGTAATTAAAGAGATACAGGGGAATGAATGAATGAATGAATGAAGTTTTAAGGCCCGTCGACATCAAAGGTCATATTGGGCGCACTAACAAGATACAGGGGAAAAATGAAATTATAACATGAAGCCCCCTTATTACATGATGCAGCTACAAATCCCAAAACCTTGACAATATGGCGTAGGTCACATGATCATGTGAAAATTCCATCCAAATCTGCCAAGAAATGTGGGAGGTGTTGTGTTAGGTCACATGATAATGTAAAAATTCCATTAAAATCTACCAAGAAATGTGGGAGGAGTTGCCTTCACAAGAAATAGAATAAAATAAAACATGAAGCCCCCTTTTTTCATGATGCAGCCACAAATTGCAAAACCTTGAGAATATGCGATAGCTCAGATGATAAGAAACATTCTGTGAAAATTCCATTGAATTCTGTCAAGAAATATGGGACAAGTTGCATTCACAAGAAATAAAATGAAATAAAACATGAAGCCCCCTTTTTTCATGATGCAGCTACAAATCGTAAAACCTTGAGAATATGCAATAGGTCAAATGATGAGAAACATTCTGTGAAATTCATTTCAATTCTGTCAAGAAATATGGGACTAGTTGCATTCACAAGAAATAAAATGAAATAAAACATGAAGCCCCCTTTTTTCATGATGCAGGTACAAATCGCAAAATGTTGACAATATGCAATAGGTGACATGACAAGAAATATTCTGTCAAAATTCTATTCAATTCCGTCAAGAAATGTGGAATGAGTTGCCTTCAAAAGAAATGGAATAAAATATAACATGAAACCCCCTTTTTCCATGACACCTTATTACAAAAACAGGGGCAAATAACTGTGGTGTAACGATCAATGTAGGTGAAACTTTTTTTCCTGCATTTCCTAATTGAGGTTGGCAGATGTGACAAGTTCCATGTAAAAACTTTGTATAGTTTTGAAGAGAAGACTCCAAACATTAAAAGTGTACTTAAGTGTAACTTAAGTGAAACTTAAAATCGCTCTCAGTCGGCCATTTTGCATCGAATCAAAAAAACAAAAAAAAATTCTCGGGAGAATGGGTCATAGTACATGTGTATAAAGTTTCACGAAATTCCGTCCAATGGTATTGGAGATATTTGCCGGGACGGACGCACAGACGGACAGACGGACGGACAGACAACGCTAAAACTATATCCCTCCGCCTACGGCGGGGGATAATGAAGGAGAGATGTCAAGCTCAAGGATGAGACTGCAAATACGGTAATGTGCTGTTTCTTCTTAACCCATGCTGTTTTCCCCTCTTGTGTGTAGCCCTATACCAAACAAGAACTTGAGACTCGTCAAAACTGACGGTAATTGCAAATGACAAACAAGTGTTGCTTACATTGTAAGTGAAATCTAGTCAAAACAATGTGAGAATCGGGGAAATATTTTCTACCAGCAATTTCTTCAGATCTCACAACAGGTTTCATGCACTTCTTCGTCACTGTTATTCTAAGGGTTATGTGATTAACCCATTACCACACAATCCCTACTTTTGAGGCCCCTGAGAAAGAAGCCTTTAGAAAACAGTGTGGGAAAAGGAGAAAATGCTGGTAACCAGCATTTTCTCCTTTTCCCACAAGGTTTTCTACCTTTCACAAAACAAATTTCAAATTTACAGTCACTTTTATTTTGCCATCTACAAATGCTTTCAATTTGGACAAGTCTAAAATTTTGTCTTCTGGTAATGAGTTAAGGAAGACAAACCTTTCCTTAATCCCTGTACCAAAAATATCGTGTTTTACTGGCATTGAAGAATTAGGCTTCAGGAATCGTTGAAAGAAAGGAAATTCTTTCTTTTTGTTTTTCAAGGACTTTAAATTCTAGCGTATGAAATCTTCCATCATTTGTAGCCTGTGAATGCTTCTGATAGAGACATGTCTATTAACCCTTTAGGCCTTTACCACACATTGCCTATCTGACAAAATTAAGAAAACAAACAGGTATCTGATTAAAAAATGGGCTAGTGTTCAATACAGATAGTATGTTAGCTTACTAGGGTAAGAATCGAACCCAGTCGACCAATATACATATAGAACCTTCGTTAAGCAGTTAAAAATGGACAAACTTTCTTTTTTTGAAAAAAATACTTGTGCACGCATCACTCGCAAACTTTGCATGCATCGTAGTTTTCGCTAACTTGCAACTATTTCCATTGTTCTTCTTCGTGCGAGTAGTTTACTCTTCGTGCGTGATGCGGGGAGCTTTCACAGAACTTGCAAATGTTTTGCGGGGGATTTGAGCAGACATTTTATCCTTTCCGCGCAGTTTCTCACATCACACGCGAGCTCGAATTCTCAAAGATTTGCTGCGACTGTACTGTATGTTTTTCAGCTCTTAGCTTAGGCAGAGATCTTCAGAGACAATTCCTATTTTTAGCTCTGGTAGCTATCTTGTCAGGAGGAGCTAGACCCAATTCAGTGATTTATGTAAAAGCCAGTTACAGGACTTTCTGTTAAATCATTTAAATCTGACCAATAAGAACAAGATATAATTTATATTTTTTAGCCCTGGTGGCCATCTTGTTTGGTAAAACAGAGCCATTTTAGCTTTTTAAATAGGAACATATCTGTGAAAATATTTTGAATTTGACCTTTTAGCCTAGGACAAGATGTTGTTTAAAGATTTTCCTATTTTAAGCTCTGGTGGCCATCTTGTTCGATTGGGACCATTTTAGTAATTTTGAAACGGGTGATGAGGGGAACATTCCTGTGAAATTATTTCAAAATCTGAATTAAAGACGATCGCTACAATTTCACCATTTTTTCATAGCATTCAGAATTTCATGAAACTTTGTATGATGATAGTTTATTATCTGATCTACAAAAAAAGGAGATGAAAGAGGGGGTCACCAGCTTTGGGAAAATTCTATAAATATTTCCTTTAGTACACCCTGCATTGTGGCAGTTCAGGATGAAATTTCACCCATGAAAACTAAGTCTATGTATATTTTTTTAAATGACAACATTTATAAGCAAATTTTATGTCACTGTATTGTCAAATTCAATGAAAAAAAATAATTTAGAGTGTACTGAGTATCAATATTAAAACAAGAGGACCACGATGGTCCTATATCGCTCACCTGAGTACTAAGCAGCAAAGGTCGACAACAAGATCATAATTACCAAATATTGAGGTTCAAGGGCTAATGATGATGAAACAAGAGCGGCAAATTGTCGCAAGATATGCAATCCCAACGCAAGTTGTAAAGGAGGTATAATATTTGCAAAGGTTAGGCAATGCAACAAACAATTTGACTTGAGACTTCAAAATTCCATTCTGGACAAGCAAATGATACTATTAAAATAAAGATCAAAGTGGAATTACTCAAAATCCATGCTAGGTAGAGTTACTGTTCTTGAACACAGTACTCAGTAATATCACAACAAACATGCATACCAATTTTGAAGTCGTTCTGACTTGAGATGACAAAGTTATATTCCGAACAAGCATTAAATGCAGACTCATGTGAGATTTTATTGAGACAGACATTTTAACCAATTTTCAATTCAGCTTAGCAAGAAATGTGGTCTCAAGAGCGCTCACAAGAAGACTTTTAAAGATTTCCCTCTTTATCTCTATGTGAAATCTGAGACCAACAACATAGGGCTAACTTTCACACCAGGACCATAATTTGAAGTATTTTGGTAGCAGGCCACTAGATGATGATACATGCCAAATATGAAAGCTCTAGCCCTTATGGTTTGGGAAAAGAAGATTTTCCAAAATTTCCTTCTTTATCGCTATGTGAAATCCAAGAACCCACAACACAGGGCCATTTTCAACACTAGGGCCATAATTTGAGGTATGTTGCTAGAAGGCCACTAGATGATGCTACATGCCAAATATAAAAGCTCTGGCCATTTCCGTTTGGGACAAAGAGGTTTTTAAAGATTTCCTTCTTTATCACTATGTGAAATCCGAGACCCACAACATAGGGCCAATTCTTTACATCAGGGACATAATTTGAAGTATTTTGGTAGAGGGCCACTAGATGATGCTACATGCCAAATATGAAAGCTCTGGCTATTATCATTTGGACAAGAAGGTATTTAAAGATTTCCTTTCTTTTCTCTATGTGTAATCGAAGACCAACAACATAGGTTTAATTTTCACACCAGGGCCATAATTTGAAGTATTTTGGTAGAGGGCCACTAGATGATGCTGCATGCCAAATATAAAAGTTCTAGCCCTTACGGCTTGGGACAAGAAAATTTTCTAAGATTTCCTTCTTTATCTCTTTGTGAAATCCAAGACCTAACAACATAGGGCCAATTTCCGCACTAGGGCGATAACTTGAAGTATTTTAGTAGAGGTCCACTAGATGATGCTACATGCCAAATATGAGAGCTCTAGCCCTTACGGTTTGGGACAAGAAGATTTTCTAAGATTTCCTTCTTTATCTCTATGTGAAATCCGAGAACCTACAACATAGGGCCAATTTCAACACTAGAGCCATGATTTGAAGTATTTTGGTAGAGGGCCACTAGATGATGCTACATGCCAAATATGAAAGCTCTAGCCCTCACAGTTTTGGAGGAGAAGATTTTTAAAGTTTTTTCACTCGGTTGCCATGGCAACCAGAGTTCTTCATGGAATTCAAATCTTTGAAGTATTTTGAAAGTGCATCACCTAGGGATCATTTCTGTGAAGTTTGATTGAAATCTGATTGTTAGTTTAGGAGGAGAAGATTTTTTTGCAATTGTGAACGGACAGACAGACGGACAGACGGACGACGGACATTGATCGATCACAATAGCTCCCCTTGAGCACTTCGTGCTCAGGTGAGCTAAAACAAGAGGGCCATGATGGCCCTGTATCGCTCCACTGGCTTATAAATATAAACCATGAAGAGAAGTCTTCACTATATAAGCCCTTATAAAACTTTGACCCCAGGGCTACAGTCGGACTAAATGGGGAATACCGTAATTCGCCAATGTATTCGGACAGA
Organism: Tridacna gigas; assembly: GCA_945859785.2. NCBI lineage: Eukaryota > Metazoa > Mollusca > Bivalvia > Cardiida > Cardiidae > Tridacna > Tridacna gigas. The sequence goes on from OX244038.2 coordinate 57,078,871, forward strand.
AAAAAATAATTATTTTTTTTTGTGTCCGAATCTTTAGGAAATTATTATCTTGAAAAAAAGGGGGTGGCCGAAATAATAGGTTTTACCTTGTTGTCCAAATGTGTGTGTCCCGAAAAAATAAGAGTAAAATCCAACAAATTTAGATCTATTTATAGCACCGATGAGGGGGTCAAAACTGTAATATATCTAAAGTTCCAGCATGTTTTCAATCTTAAAAGCATGTGTTTTAAATATTTCTGAATTTCTTAGACCTATAAGCAGTAGCTTTCTAAAATCATAGTTCATGCAGTAGTGGATGGTATATATCCAAGATCAGACCGCACATTCTCTATAATCTGATCTCTATCTACACCGTACGCCAACATTTTAAACTCTGCCATCTTGCCATCATCAAAGAGCCATCTGTCAACAAGATTTCACACCTGTCGCGGGCACACAAATGTTTGCAGTAAAATTTGGATTATGGGTATGACGTAACGTGCAAATCATCCAGAGCGAGAGGGTTGTAAAGCACCTGTTTTTGTACACACTCTCCCGGGTTACAGGCTGACCTCCAATCGACATAAAATGACCACGCAATAAGCGTATATCATGCCTACTTTATACTAGCTGATAGTGTCTTTTTGCGGTTAGTAATGGTTGTTTCAGGAACACCTGGGCAGCTTTGTCACATAATTTGTGTAGTCAGCAGAAAAAAAGTGCCTGTTTTTTTCTTTAGAAAATATTCCTTGCAACCAAAATAAAACGGAATGCATACGACAATTAATGCATTCGATCTAATTTTATATATACATGTAAATGGATTTAATACGGATAAAGGAAAGAAACAATGAGGTTTGGTACTTATAATTTTTTTAATATTGTTCATGGAGGGAGAATTTCACAGTTCTGCAGGTGCCTTTTGAAAACGTTACGAAAAACGGGAAAAAATGCTTGCACAACACCAAAAAGCCGAGAAAGATTAAACTCTTCAAGCACCTTTCAAAACTAGTTGCTTGAGCGGCCTGTGTAGATCAAGATCACACTAGGCAGAATGTTTGGTCTGATCTAGATCTACCCTGTTTTGGTGAGAAGTTTTCAACAAAGACAACCTTGGTATTGCATTTTTTTTTTTTTGGGGTCTTATTTCATGACTTAAAATAACCGCCGAGTTACTTGACTGTTAAGGAATTCATGTTCATATCAGCAATGCAGAAATGTGCAAATATGCAGCCGATCATTATCGGAGACATTTTCTAAATAAAAAATATGTATTTACTGGCTGATTTTTCGGAAAATTAATGTTACAGGCTGTCCGAATATATAGGAAAATTAATGTTTTGACTGTCCGGAATAAGGACTCAAAATAAATTATTTTTGAAAATTTTTGACCGTGTCCGAACTTTTAGGGTGTCCGAATACATTGGCAAATTACGGTATGTGTATTAGAAGAATAACATGCCAAATTTGGGAGTTCTTGGCCTTATGGCTAGTAACAAGACGGTTTCTGAACTTTTCACTCCATAAACCCATGTAAAACTTGTGACCCCTGGTGCAGGGCCAAACTTGATCCTAGGGCTGTAACTTGGGCCCTCTTTGTAGTTGTCCACTAGATAATGCTATAATTATGCAAAATTTGGTAGCCTAAGCCTTATGGCTATGTACACCAAGATTTAAAAGTTTTCCCTATGTAAGCCAATGTAAATCTTGTGAAACCCCCCCCCCCCTTCCCCAGCATGAGGCCAATTTTGACCCAAGGACTATAATTTAGGCACTTTTGGTAGACCCCAACTAGATCAAGCTAAATGCAAAATTTGGTAGCTCTAGGCCTTATGGCTAGGTACAGGAAGATTTTTAAAGTTTTCTCTATATAAGCCTACGTAAAACTTGTGACCCCTGGGGCAGAGCCAATTTTGACCCCAGGGCTATAATTTCAAGAAACATAATAGAGGTTTACTACATAAAGCTACATGCCAAATTTGGTAGCCCTATGCCTTATGGTTTCAGACAAGAAGATTGTTAAAGTTTTCTCTATATAAGCCTATGTAAAACTTGTGACCCCTGGGGCAGAGCCAATTTTGACCCCAGGGCTATAATTTCAAGAAACATGATAGAGGTCTACTACATAAAGCTATATGCCAAATTTGGTAGCCCTATGCCTTATGGTTTCAGACAAGAAGATTTTTAAAGATTTCCAATATTTTTCAGTTTGTTGCCATGGCAACCAGAGTTTTTGAAGGAATCAAATTCTTTCAAGAAATTCTGAAGAGGACCATGGCAGGATCATTTCTGTGAAGTTTCATGAAAATTGGATGGGTAGTTTCAGAGAAGAAGATGTTTGAAATAAAAGTTAACGCACGGACGGACGGACGCACGCACGCACGGACGCACGACGGACACCGGGCCATGACATAAGCCCACTGGCCTTCGGCCAGTGGAACTAAAAAACCAGAGGACCATAATGGTCCTAAATCGCTCACTTGAAATGCAACTCCGCTGTCATTGTAATGGCCACTTGCCTCTTGTTTTTTGCTGGAATGTTTTAGTTTTGAAAATGATTCATCCATATGACAATACCAACAATCAGAGCAGGTAAGAAAATGGTAATCGAAATTATAGGCCCTAGAGAGTAAACAATGGAATTGTCATCAAGATCCTGTATTTTGATGCTTTTAGCTTGCCCCCATGTTGATCAGATTTGTCCTTAGGTCATTATGAACATCCAGGGAATTTTTGAGTATGACCGAGCCAGCATCGTGGTTGCCGAGTGTTCATGTTCATAACCTTACAAACATTCTGGGCGATGGATCAAGATTATGCTCGAATTCTGAGCCCCGGTTTGGGACAAGAAGTTTTGTAAAGATTTCCTTCTTTATCTCTATGTGAAATCCGAGACCCCACAACATAGGGCCAATTTTTAACACCAGGGCTATAATTTTAAGTATTTTGGTAGAGGGTCACTAGATGATGCTACATGCCATATATGATAGCTTTAGCCCTTACGGTTTGGGACAAGAGGATTTTTAAAGATTTCCTTCTTTATCTCTATGTAAAATCCAAGATCCACAACATAGGGCCAATTTCCACACTAGGGCCGTAATTTGAAGTATTTTGGTAGAGGGCCACTAGACGATGCTACATGCCATATATGCCAGATAGTGCGCCTACCCTTACAGTTTAGGACCAGAAGATTTTTAAAGTTTTTTCTTTCGGTTGCCATGGCAACCAGAGTTCTTCATGGAATTCAAATCTTTGAAGTATTCTGAAAGTGCATTACCTAAGGATCATTTCTGTGAGGTTTCATTGAAATCTAACTGGCGGTTTCAGAGGAGAGGATTTTTTAGTAATTGCTTATTGACAGACATGCAGACAGACAGACAGATGACAGACATTGACCGATCACAATAGCTCACCCTGAGCACATAGTGCTCAGGTGAGCTAAAAAACCCTTAACTTATGGCTAAAACACCCTTATTTTCAAAAAAAAAAAAAGTTATTTTTAACTTTTAAAGTTATTTTTTCAAATGTTCTAACATTCAGATTTTTCTTGTTCTTTCTATAAATAACATTCAGGTACTAAACTAAAAGAATCAGGCTTAAAACAAATAGGTCACCTGGCTTATTTTTTAAGAAAATACATTTTAAGTTTGTGGGTGGGCACTAACTAATGAATAAATGTAGGGTTTGTCAAAGACAAAGATACTATATGAAGTAAATTATCTCTATTTTTTCAATAACACAACAGTACTTTTTTTTAGAGGAATTAAGTGTGTTGGTCATAATAAACCAGTTCATAGCATATAAATGTAATACTGACATTAGCATTTAACCCATTTGCAAACAACTGAGTTTAGACTCCTCTAAATTTGAAGTGTTTGCAGACGCTAAACCAAAACCTGGTAATCATGTATCACAGTTCTTTGATGGATCAGAAATCCTTGTGCAAAAAAGAGAAATCAGTTGTTGGCAGCAATATCTCCTTTTGACATCAATGTTTTCTAACGTTGTTTGCTGCTATGGGACAAGCTGGTAAAGGAGAAAGATTTATGTACAGCCCCTCGTTTTCTGCACGTCTTTACCAAGTGATATAATTTTGGACTAGACCAAACTCAAAGCATCTGCATCTGAAAGGATTTTTTAGCTCAACGATACGTCTGCCAGATAGAGCACTAGTAATAGCATGACCTGTGTTCATATTTCCGTTGTTAGGCGACGTAGTTAGGTGATTCACTTTGATGTTCAGTCCCGATCTTTTGAAAGCATAATTTTGGATTCTAGCCTCGCATAAAATTATTTGCCTTGGTTCAAATACTTTTTTTTTTATTTTGCTGACGTGAAACGACCCATTTTAGTTCTTGGTTTATCCATTCTGCAGACATTGACAAGTGTGGCATGACCAATAGTGTTGGATACTCACCGTTTTTCGAGGAATAGGTGAGCGTGATAGTTACACGGAGCTTGAAAATGGAAACTGTCGCAAACCTCGTTAAAGCAATTTTTTGACACACCACGCACACCAGACAATAGACAGAGGGTGATCACTATAGCTTACCATGGCCAGATTTGTTTGTTAGTCTTTAGTTTCATGCCAATTTCAACATCTTTGGTCATAATATGCCAGATAGTGCGCCTACCCGTGTTTTTCTGGATTTTGCCACACAGTGCTTTAAGTATAAGGCATAGAGAACAACTGGATGCCCTGAAGGCATCAATTGTTGTTTTCATATTTAAAGGACCTTTATACATGTAAAAATTGTTTCTGCACTTTGACAACACCCTAACTATGAAAAAGGAAGAAAATTGCATGCAGACTTATCTCGTAAGTTTTAGAAACATATTCCATGGCAATATACCACTTGACACTTTACCACACAGCAAAATTGTAGCCTCATCCATATTGAAGAAATTTACTAACAACAATTCAGATGTTTTTCAAATGATAGCATTTTGTCCTTGAACATGTTGAAAACATTGTGGGAAAACAAGAAAATGCTGGTAAAGTTGAAAACATAGTGGGAAAAGGAGAAAATCATGGCTACAAGCATTTTCTCATTATGTTTTCAAAAGGCTTTTTCCGTAGGGTCGTTAAAACATGGGATTAGTAGTGGATGACAGCAGAAAAGCTTTCCTATAAAAGTTTGTGCTAAAGATTAAAATAGAATTACATGTAACAATTATTCTCCTGTAATCTACTCCACCAGAACCACATTTCGACCATAAAAGACTTTAACTATAATATATCAATATAAGTTCTACAAGAATGTGCTGTTAGCCTATTATATTGACCCTAGAACATTTACAATTCCTTTCAAAAATTTTTATCACAGAAATGAGGAAATGAGGTCTTTAGAAAAGCATTTACCAGTACCCCTTTAATTATCATTAAGCAGTTGGTTTCTTACAGCCAATCAAAATCACATACAGTAAATAAGGTTCCATTTCTAAAGACAGGTATGACATTATATCCACTGTTTCATTTCATGTGCAAAAATGCTAAAAAGCTTAACCCTTTACTCCATAGATACTCATTTCTACACATTGCTTGTAGGAGCCTTTGGAAAACATTGTGGCAAAAGGTGAAATTGCTCGTCACGAGCAATTTCACCTTTTGTCACAATGTTTTCTATGCTATCAAAAGGTGTCATTCACACATAAGAAACGGCTTCATCCTTGCTGTTATTTAGGGTCAGTTAGAGATACCATAGAAATGCCTTATGGGGTAAAGGGTTAAGCTGAATTTGCTGACATAACTTTAAACTGCAAGAATTTATGCAGTTCCTATTAAAAATATCACGCTACATCTTACTGCAAACAAAATATGGTTACACACAGATGTATTTTTTTTTCTTACCTATGTATCTGCTGATAAATCGAACACAAAGTGCCCCTTCTTCTTCTGCAGTGCCTTGATTCATTCAGGAGTATTCTTAAAAAACAAAAATAATGAGATGACCAATACTATAATACCAAAGCTTTGAACATCCAAAGGGTTATAATCTGGACACTCCTAGTAAGGGCCAACTAGATAAAGCCATGTGCAAAATTTGATAGCCCTAGGCCTTATGGCTAGGTACAGGGAGACTTCTAAAGTTTTCTCTATAAAAGCCCATGTAAAACTTTAGAACCCCAGCCCAGGGTCAAATTTGACCGCTTGGCTATAATTTGGACACTCCTAGTAGGGTCCAACTATATAAAACAACATGCAAAATCTGGTTTCCCTAGTCCTTATGGCTAGGTTCAGGGAGACTTCTAAAGTTTCTCTATATAAGCCCATGTAAAAATTGTGACCCTCTGGGTGGGATCAAATTTGACCAAGGGCTATAATTTGGGCACGCTTGGTAAAGGGCCACAAGATTAAGCTACATGCAAAATTTGGTAGCCCTAGGTTTTATGGCCAGGTGCAGGGAGACTTCTGAAGTTTTCTCTATATAAGCCCATGTAAAACTTATGACCCCCCACCTCCCCCATGCTGGCGTCAAATTTGACCCCAGGGCTATTATTTCGGCACTCTTGGTAGAGGTCCACAAGATAAAGCTACATGGAAAATTTGGTAGACCTAGGCCTAGGCCTTATGGCTAGGTGCAGGGAGACTTCTGAAGTTTTCCTTATATAAGCCCATGTAAAGCTTGTGACCCCCGGGGCGGGGTCAATTTTGACCCAAGGGCTATAATTTGAAGAAACTTGATATACATGTAGTACTATTAGATAAAGCTACACACCAAATTTGGTAGCCCTAGACCTTATGGTTTACGACAAGAAGATTTTCAAAGTTTTCCAATATTTATAAGTTTTGTTGCCATGGTAAGGAATCAAACTCTTTCCAAGAAATTCTGAAGAGGACCATGGCAGGATCATTTCTGTGAAGTTTCATCAAAATTGGATGGGTAGTTTCAGAGAAGAAGATGTTTGAAATAAACGCATGCACGGACAGATGGATGCCCGACGGACACCGGGCCATGACATAAGCCCGCTGGCATTTGGCCAGTGGAGCTAAAAAAATGGGGATAAACTAAAATATAACTGAGTAGAAAACACTGTTACAAAACAATAACTAGAGGCGCTTGAGCGCCTGTATCGCTCCACAGGCCTGATTTTTCTGTAACGGTGAAGAGAAGTTTTTAACAATTACCATTCATTCCTGCATTTTAGGTCACTAAAGAAAAAAAGCTATGAAAAACATTGTGAGAAAAGAAGAAAATAAAAGTAACCTGCATTTTCTTAGTTTAACACAATAATTTCTACCCTTTTTGATACAAGTTTTACTAATTTGAAGATTTATTATGTTGTCTGCAACATCTTTCACTTATGGCCAGTTATAAAAATTTTGTCTTCTGGTTATAGTTAACTCATTACCAAACGACAACATTTTAGGGTTGTCCAAATGGAAAGCATTTGTAGATGAAAAAATAAAAGTGACTGAAAATTTGAAAGTTGTTTTGTGAAGGGTAGATAACATTGTGGGAAAAGGTTACCAGCATTTTCTCCTTTTCCCACAATGTTTTCTAAAGTCTTCTTTGTCAGGGATCAGTTTGACTGGATAACAAAATGCCTTATCACAACAGTAAAGCCCTGTCCCTCTTTGTACCAGGTCACCAGTAGGTCAACAAACCTTTACCAGAACTAATCAAAGTGCAGAGGTTCTCTTGTTTTATATGAAAAGGATTATAGATTATGTAAAGCAACCATCTTTAACTCTTTACCAAACAACAAAATTTGGGATGTGACCAAACTGAAAGCATTTGCAGACAACAAATTAAACATTGATGAAATGATGATTTCTCTCTTTGATAGAGTAGAAGACACTGAGGGAAAAGGAGAAAATGCTGATTACCATTAAATTCTTTAGGGTAGTTAAAAGTCAGGATTGTATGGTAAAGACTTACCACCATAGGAACTAACCTGCAATACAACAATGAAATCAAAACAAGTAGTTTGAGAGAAGAAATTTTTCAAAGATGTTACTTTATACCATAAAAGGAAAATGAGTCTCCCATAAAAGCCACGTTTTTTGACGGATATTTTTTTTTTTTTTTTTAAGGAATTCTGTAGACCTCTATCTAAGGAACATTCCTGCAAAAAAAATAATGCTATCCAATTAGCGGTTTGGGAGGAGAAGATTTTTAAAGGTTTTTTACTTTGGTTGCCATGGCAACCAGAATTATTCATGGAACACAATTATTTGAAGGAATTTGAAAGAGGACCACCTACGGAACATTCCTGTGAAATTTGGTAAAAATCCAGTCAATAGTTTCTGAGGAGAAGTTTTTTAAAGAAAAAGTTTACGGACGCACGCACGGACTAATGGCCAAACGAACGAACGGACGGACGCCCGACGGACACAACGCCATGACAATAGCTCGCTGGCCTTCGGCCAGTGGAGCTAAAAATTGCTTGTTAGAAACTATTTCTCCTTTTGTCACAATATTTCTCAAGTCATCTGCTGCAAACACATGAAATTTTTGCATTACCTATATTATCAAACGGCAAATCTCAGACTCTTCCATATTGAAAGTCCGCAGACAAAAAGTCAAAACCTGGTTTAATTGAATTGCAATTCTCTCAAAGGGTAGAAAACATTGTGGGAAAAGGAGAAACTGCTCATTACACATTGCATTGTTTTATAAAATTTCCTTATACGCTACTTTCCAGTTGAGCACTTAAGTCAATCAGGGAATTAATCAAAGCAATTAGCATTTCATGTTTGCATATGTGTTTCTGATTGACATTGGTAATTAACCCTTTACCGCACAATGCCGACTTTTAACACCTCTGGGAAAAAAGGCTTTTGAAAACATTGTCGGAAAAGGAAAACAAGAGGGCCATGATGGCCCTGTATCGCTCCACTGGCTTATAAACCATAAATACTAAACATTTCAATTCTGAGCCACATGGTTTCAAAATGAAGACTTACAAATTTTTCTCTGTAAAAGCCCATGTGAAAGATGAGACCCGCAGGGCAAATCCATTTTTGATCCCAGAGCTATAATTACTTGAACCCTGGTAGAGGTCCACAAGATAAAGCCACATGCCAAAATAATACAAGTCTATGTTGTATGGTTATAAATAAAGTGATTTTCAATTTTTGTCCATATGAAGTCTCTGTAAAACATAAGACCCCTGATGCAAGGCTAATTTAAAAAAAAAAAATCAAAACAGGAAGATTTCTTAAGTTGTCACTATGTAAGCCCATTTAACCCTTTCCCAGACGGAGAGGTAGCCAAAACTGTTACCTCTACTGAACAGTGACCTGGGAAAATCAATAACCTATACCACATATGGAGATAAGACATTTTATGGTCCTATCTGAACAGGGAATATTGGATTTTGTTAATTTCTTGACAACTTTTCACACATGTCCTAAAAAATGTTAAAATAGAGCTATTATTTCTTATTTCACACTATTTTGGTATATAAAAAGTTTTTAGAGAAAAGGCTGCTCTTTTTCATGGTATGATTTTTTTTAAAGTTTTAATGCAAATTATGCAGCAAAATGAGAATAAATTTAGTGTTTGTTTTTTTTCTCATTTCTTTAACAATTTTTTTCCTTTATTTTCATGCAATAGGGTCATGAAAATGGTGATTTATAATTATGTTAAATAATTGAACAAATCTTATTATAGGAAGGTCTTTGGAAAATTAGATTATCTTTCACATTGTATACTCTTTTTATGCAGTCAAAATGCAAATTTCACTTTGTAATGGGTTTAAAAGTCTAAAGAGATTGTTTTAATGTTTCAGTAATCATATTTCCTGTAGGTTACCAATACAAAAATCTATGAAATCTTTTCTCTTCTTTTTAATAAAGAGAACATAATAATAAATGCTGAACAAGTGAGTGACTCTTTTAATGAATAAATCCATGACAGATGTCAGCTTTTCTAAGAAGCCTTTTGTGGGAAACAAGATTTTTTTTCCGTCCCGCAATGTTTTCTACCCAATTGGAGAGCTGACATTCAGAAGGAACAGGTTTTGATTTGCTGTCTGCAGGCTCTTTAAATATGGAAAATGTAAAATCTGTTGTTTCATAAGGGGTTAGCCCTTAAACAAAGAAATCAGAGATTTTACAACCCAAAGAAAGAGGGCTTCTGTTTCAACCTGCAACAGAAAAACATGTCGCTAGTAGATCGACATAAGATTTCATTGAAGCAGATCGAGGGGGAAAAACGCCGTGTTTGACATTATCGGTAACATGGACAAGGTTAAGAAGATGTAATTTTCGATTAAACATCATACAAATGTTGATAAACATGTAAATTGCCATTTTTTTGGCCTAAAAGATCATAATTCAAGCTTAAAATGTAATTGCTGTTTTTCAGTCGCCCCTGACAACGTAATGTTTGGAATACTCCGTCTTATTCAAAAGTCCATACTCCGAGATGTTGCGGCTTTTAAGGATAAGATTCGTAGCGATATTTTTCGTTATTACTCATGTACGCATTCGTCTAAAAAGAAAAGAACGCCTAACGATATTAATTTTCTGTTTGGAAATATAAATGCCAAATCATGTGTATCTTAAACTTAGTGTAAAAACTGAACGATGGCGTAATGTAATTTTCAAGTAGATGCTTTCAACTATATGAAAAACCCCAGAATAAGTAATTAAAACACACTGTCGGAGGTGCAAACTGCCATTCGAGATCGGTCTCCAGTGCCTCATCTATCTCATCAACGTCGGATCAGAAGATTCCTCAGCCGATAACCCACAGAAATCCAAAATATCAGTGTCAAAATTAAATTCAGACCCTGAATTCTGAACCATAGTGTACGATTTCAAATGCTACCGTTATTTTCGAAAATCTAAGGAAGAAATTTTGGTGTTTATTAGCTCATATTCTCATACCAACTGCAAGAAAATAGATAGTTTGGGGATTGAATCGCTCAAATTTCATTGGCTAATTGAATTGATTAATTTGAATGTAAAATTTAATTGGCTTACCTGTTCATTTTTTTTCACCAACCTTGTGATCGCATGGTAGATCTATACCGCCCATTCATAATCCGTAGATGACCGCTGTGTCATTACGTAATATTATGTAACGGTGCAGCTGGCCACGAGACAGAAACAGTAAAAATCGATAATTAAAGGCCATAAAGTGTATATCACAACGCCTCCGAAAAAAAAACTTCAGTCGGGAGGGTAATAAAATCTAATCAACTTTTGTTGAATGTAGGGCTGTACAGTGCACAGGTTCTGGTCTCTTGTTCTTCCCTCATTATTTATCTGATAAAGGAAATATACGTCAGAAAAAGAAATTTCCATTTTCCTAATATTTCGTAAGTCACAGTTTAATCGTGTTGGGACAGTTATTTCATTGTGGCTCATTTTATTCATTCACGTCTGAGTAAACAGAAAATCAGACCTAGCCTACTGAATATTTTGTGATTTTTCTCGGGTCAGTTTACGCGTAAATAAGAGTTGGATTAACACCTCCGACTGGTAAGAAATATGTGATTTAAACTTTTGTTCAAATGTGATTAGTATATATGCAACATTGTTGAAGGTGTAATTTTGACTACGTGACGTCACGGTTATTTTTCCAGTACTTTCCATCGAAACAGACGACGCTGTTTATCACGTACTCCATTTACACATGTACACGGTTACATTTCTGGACCTCAGTCCTGTTTGACTTCAAATAACTCTTTTTTTCGAAGAACAACCATACCAGTTTTTTTCTGTCAAAATAACGACGATATCTTATACTTACTGTTTCATACATCGTAGATAGTTTTGGTAATGTAAATTGACGATTTTTTTTACGTTGAATAGGACACACATGAAAACCCGGGTTTGTTCAGATACGGTAGACACGTTAAAACCCGGGTCTGTACGGATAGGATAGACACATGAAAACCCGGGTTTGTCCAGATAAGGTAGACATGTGAAAACCCAGGCATGTCTGGGAAAGGGTTAAAACTTGTGACCCCTGCAGCGGGGCCAATTTTGACCCCAGGGCTAAAATTTTGGCCCGCTTGGTAGAGGCCCACTAGATATAGCTACATGCAAAATTTGGTAGCTCTAGGCCTTATGGCTAGGTTCAGGAAGATTTTTAAAGTTTTCTCTATATAAGCCTATGTAAAACTTGTGACCCCTGGGGCAGAGCCAATTTTGACCCCAGGGCTATAATTTGAAGAAACTTGATAGAGGTCTACTACATAAAGCTACATGCCAAATTTGGTAGCCCTATGCCTTATGGTTTCAGACAAGAAGATTTTAAAAGATTTCTAATATTTTTCAGTTTTGTTGCCATGGCAACCAGAGTTTTTGAAGGAATCAAATTCTTTCAAGAAATTCTGAAGAGGACCATGGCAGGATCATTCTGTGAAGTTTCATGAAAATTGGATGGGTAGTTTCAGAGAAGAAGATTTTTGAAATAAAAGTTAACGCACGGACGGACGCACGGACGGACGGACGCACGGACGGACGCACGACGGACACCGGGCCATGACATAAGCCCGCTGGCCTTCGGCCAGTGGAGCTAAAAATGCTGGTAACCAGCATTTCTCCTTGTTCCCACGTTTTCTAGCCTTTCATAGACAAATTTCCTGTTTTGAGTAATATGTCGTCTGCAAATGCTTTCAATTTGGACAACGCTAAATTTTTTGTTGTTTGGTAAAAAGTTAACAAGTATCACCTTTTGTGAAGTATATTACGTCTTACAAAGTCTTACAGTCTCTTAACTTGTAACATATGTAGATCTACCCTTCAGGATTATGTGTTATACAGAATTTATAAGAGATTATATTTGTATCAGTTACGAAAAACTGGTGTAAAAAAAATTGAGACTACAAAAAAGCGGCTACAAAACCACCTGGGAAAAAGCATGGGTTACAGAACAACTGAAATACACTTACAAAACAAATTCCCCCCAAGGGAAGGGCTACGAAATGGCAAGGTTACAAAAGTACTGACTCCCCAATCTTTCAGGTAGCTGTTTCACCCTTAACTGTTTACCACACACAGTCCTGACTTTTAACGACCCTGGGAAAAAAAACACCTGAAAATACTGTGGGAAAAGGAGAAAATGCTGGTAACCAGCATTTTCTCCTTTTCCCACACTGTTTTCTACTCTTCCAAAGTCAAGTTTCAATATTTGAGACAGGATTAATTTGTCGTCTGCAAATGTTTTCACTATGGAACAGTCTAATATTTTGTTCTTTAGTATAGAGTTAATTTTTGATGCCTGCACATGAAGTGGGCATGCAATGCCCCTCTTTCCATTGTTTATAATCTGACATAAAATGTTATGGCAAATAGGTACAATATTGTACATCCTCAGTACTCACAATGTTTGAAATCATACTAAAGTGACATACAGCTGACTTCATTAAATAAGTTCCATAATGTGGGCTATACACTGTATGAATCAGGCCTATACACAGTGGGCGAAAATGTTGTCGGATTTAAAAAAAACTTCGCCCAATTAGCTCAGAAAAGTGAAATTGTCTGAAAAAATTGGGAAGAAGCCTCACACATACTGACAACATGCCAAGTGTGTAAAAGAATGATGCAAAAAGGAAAAACACAAAACACACGAAATTTGACAGAATTAAGATTCCTAACAGTAAGAGTTATTATTCTGTACAGCAGTATTTGGCAACTGGGTTTTTTTTGTTAACAGATTGAGTCTGGTTCAATCTGGATGCCTATAGACTAGCTTCACGAGTCTAATTACTAACCATTAGTGTTGGGCAATCAGTTTAAAATCACAATCAATTATCACTTTATAATCGGAAGAGCAAACCAACTAGCTATCGGTTGTACAATAGGTTTCTCCATTTAACTGAGAATGGCTTTTTCCTTTAAATTCTGGGACAATTTGTCTACACGATATAAACTTTACAAAGATATGTTTTGCACTATAAAAGTCGAAGGATATACATTACCATTAAATTCTTTGCTTTACCTTTTACCAAACAATCCCTGGTTTTTACGACCCTGAGCTGGAAGCCTTTAGAAAACATTGAAGGAAAAGGAGAAAATGCTGGTAATCAACATTTTCTCCTTTTCCCACAATGTTTCTGTCCTTCTGGAAACAAATTTCAATTTTTGAGTTAACATTTATTTTGTTGTTTGCACGTGCTTTCAATTGGGACCAGTCTAAAATTTTGTCGTTTGGTAAAGAGTTAATGTAATACCCTTTAGTTTGGTCCTTTAGTCTTAATTTCAGAATCATTAAAAAAAAGTCAGCCTTGTTCATATATCAAGCATTTGCAGACGACATCCCTCCCACCCTGGTCTGTTATAGATCTATATTTTCATTTCTCAAAACAGTCACTTTTTTCACTGATGACAGAAATTCTAGCTTCAACTTATTGTTTCATCCAGGGATTTGTGTAAATTCACTGTTTAATTTCATTATTAAAGGTGAAAAGATTGTTTGAAGTGCCTCTGATTGGACGATGCCATGCTGATCATTGTAGTATCATGGGTTTTCACATTTTTTTCAGCGACCTATTTTTCATGTCGATTAATTTACGGAGAAATATTATCGCATGATTTCAAATGAATATGTCATTTAGAATAGCAGATAAATTTAAAAATTTGTCAATTTACACTAAATAAGAGGATTAAAACCTTCATGTTTTCATATATGTCTCGCCAACTCAATTACCTGTGATAAAAAGAGCCGCATGTGTCCTTCGCATTTGATACTGATCCTGTTTATTACGCCCATATATCCGCCAGATGCACGACAGCTAGTTTATAGGAAGCTTTAGACAAATATTTTATGCGTCAGATTGACATTTAGGTATATATTTTTTAGCGTCAAAGACAGGTCATTTCAAATTTCCAAGCGTCAAAATCCTGGGTAGGAGGTAAAATAAGAACCCTGCTGAGTTGTCAAGTTTTGCCAAGACAACCATGGACAAAAATTTAGAAAGGCCAGTTTTTGTGTTTGTTGTCCACGATGCTGAATCGAAGTGTGATTAGTAACAAAACCAACCATTAAATTAAACACAAGTATTCATGTTTCGGGACCAAGCGAGTTCCGGTACCGACTACAATCGATTCCAGGATTTCTCGATCCATTATCGCAATCGGAAGCCCAAACCAAGTTAATTTCGACTATAGTCGATCATCAGCCCACCACTACTACCTATTGACCAAATACTGATGTAAAATGGATACCGTGCACATAGTGTGACAATTTTTCACACCTTTACCTTGTTGATTACTGTTATCACCTATGGCTGTACACAATTGCTTTGTTTGACAAATACAGGCACAGTTGATAACAAAAGGACTTCAGCCGATTATTGTCTCCACATAAAATACAGTTATACATTAGGCAGATTTAACATCAATAAATTCCCATCAGTATGAAGATCGTTAACAGCGATATCAAATGTTACGTAATTTGCCAATGTATTCGGATATCCTAAATGTTCGGGCACATTAAATTACTGTCAAAAATATTTTACATGTATGTCTAGTCCCTAGCTCCAGACAGTCCAAATATTCAGGAATACTAAAAACTTGGACAGGCTGAAAGTATATTTTGCAAAACATCCGAGTTTGAATTTTCTCAGAAAACTATCTCGATGGGTGAGTGCTACACTATCCTAAGTGCCTATACTTTGTATAGGCACTAAGAATAGTGTTGCACTCACCCATCGATCTCTGATAGGATGTCTGCATAACAAATGCACCATAATAACTATTATACATCATGCGTAGAACCGTGATGAACATGAATCCTTCAAGAGCCAAGTCAACCAACGGTAATTCTCTGTTATGAAATTACATACGTAAAAACGAAACATCGATTTATTTTTGTAAGAAATGCTTCTTCACAGTGGACCGAGATTGTAACGATCTGAGATCAGACAACCGAGATTACGATCTGAGATCAGACAAGACATTCAGTCCACAGTCTGATCTTGATCTACAGAGGCATCAACAGCAACTTCAGTCCTGAAAGCTGTGTATGGGTTAAAATTTTCCTGGCTTTTCAATGTTATATAAGCAGTTTTGCCATTTTTCACAACATTCACATAAGACATCTTCTGCAGAAGCATGGAATGACGTTCAAAAGAGGGAAATGGTTGAAGCCCTGTGTTGTCCCCATGATTACAAAAAAAAGGCATTGTTGAATACAAAACTTTGTTTCTCTTCTTTATTCATTGTTAATTAATCCATTTAATTTTGCATCAAATTAGCATAGATCTATACTTTTTTTTAAATCTTTATCACAACAAAATTTTCAGAAAATTGCCAAATGACTTTTTTTTCTGCAAACTACACATGTACTCGTGACACAAATGGGCTGTTCTAATGATAATCATTTTAGTACACAAAAAGGCTGTATCAGACCATGTAAAGCAAGCCAGATTTTGGCTTACTGCTTTATCATTTGTTTTGATTAAGGTCAGACCACAACCTGGTATAAATTCTTCAAGCGAAACAGTTGTGTGTATGACAACTGCTTGCAGTACAACCCTCAGGCTTCGAATTATTGGCTTGTTACATCATACCTTTAGCCCTTCTGAAACCATTGTGGGAAAAGGAGAAAATGCTGGTAACCAGCAATTTTCCTTTTCCCACAATGTTTTGTACCCTTCTAAAGTCAAGTTTCAACTTTTGAGTCACATATATATTGTTGTCTGCAATTTTAATGCTTTCAATTGGGACAAGTCTAAAATTTTGTCATTTGGTAAAGATTTAATGCAAACTTTACGGCAAACATTAATTTTGCGGATACATGACTGCTGTGAAATCTTTACGGATGAAGTTAAATGTTTATGGTTGTATTTAATCGTTCACTGCCCACGACGATTTTTCACTCTTTACCAGGCTACAAAATTTCATACATGTCAAAATTCAAAGCATTTGAAGACGGCAAAATAAAGTAGTGAGCCAAATTTTAAATCTATTCATGGAAGGGTAGAAACAATGTGGTGAAAGCAGAAAATGCTGGTTTCTAGAATTTTCTGCTTTTTTCGCCTTTATTCAAAGGCTTTTTTTCTGGGGTCTTTAAAATGTGGTAAAGGGTTAAAGTCTTTGCGGCTGGTGTAGATAAACAGACTTCAAAGAATGTGCAGTCTGATCTTGGATCTATACCATCCACAGCTGAACTATGATTCATACAAAGCTCCTCCGTTATGCCCTGATCCAGGACGAAGTTCTGAAAAATATCTGGCCATATCTAGACCCCAATTTTTCCAGTATGCCTATATTACAAACAAATTAGATCCTTCCACCATGGTCTATTTTATAGACCCATATGCACGTGTTTTGCATTTTGACTTTCATCATGTGCGTAAGTCTGGTCTTGTCTTTTTTCATTATTGAAAGAGATTTCGGTAGTCATAGTCGATGGTTTATTGTGCCATCGTCAGCATGGCTGAAAAACATGGCGTTAGCAATCAAACATGATAGCGTTTTATTTGATTTCTGAGTGAACCTGGCTGAAATTCAGCTAAACAGCAGCTGAATAATTTCTAATAAACATGGCGCTAAAGGTATATCTAAATTGTTAAATGTCTGATAGATAAATGTTTAAATGTAAGTACGCATAGACATGTCTAAGTATTTGAACTCTACCTCCACGGCTACTATGTATAAATTTGCAAGACTTTGCCCTTTTCATTTTAGACACACTCCACAAATTAAAATTATTATTTTTACTACTCTAAATTGTTCAAAATGTTGATTTCCCTAATAACCAGAATATAACTATTTTATTTTTGTCTGAATATATTGGCGAATAACAGTACTTAGACCACGCTTGTAGGGACTTGACCAATCAGCGTTCAGTATTTCCATTGTATATATCGAAGATACAACTCCGTTCAGTATTTCCATTGTATATATCGAAGATACAACTCCCACAGTTGTAAATCTGGATATACTATGCTAGTATATTCCGCACGTGATTTCCGACAATTTTTTTATTGCAATGTCGAATCGGGGCAAAATGTACCCTTCGCGGTAAAAAAATTTTAAAGTATGATTTGTATAACATTTTCATGTGTGAGTGCAATACTATTCAAAGTCTATACAATGTACAATCACTTAAAATAGTATTGCCCTCAACTAGCGATTAACCACAGCAACCTCTTGAATGGAGTGTGCTTTAGGCGGTATAAAAATAAGGCTCCAGTCTGGTTAAAAGTGTAATGTTCACATTTTGGCTTTAAAACATGCCATTGCCTTTACAACCATTTTTCTAAAACATCAATCTGAGAAGGATTAAACACTTATTTTTGCTAAGAAATTACAACAAATTTGATAGCTCTTTAGTTTGCATTGGCGTTTAACGTGTCAGTGCACCTGTACACATGGATAGGTTAGTTTAGTAATGTTTAACTCTTAACCTGCTTAATAACAGGGCTCCCGCTGTCGATCGCCAGTGGCGCCAAATGCGAAAATTTAGAAAAAATGGCACCAAAATTGAAGCAATGGCGAATGTATTGGCGACAAGTAAACGTCTATAAACTATCCTCTGACATACACAGTATTATCAAGTGTAAAGGAAGCCCGCGTAACTGTTTGGATCACACCTTGTCAGGGGTTAATTGGGAAAAAACACAGATGATTTTATGATGTGAAAATGCTGGGGAGGGGGGGGGGCTGAAATTACACTTTGTAGGCCACTTTGTCTTAGTGATAGCACAGGAACAAGTAACTATATAGGACACTCATACTGAGAGAAAAGACCAGAATAAAAGGACCTTTTAAAAAATAAAACTTAAGTTTTTTTAGGATTAAAGAAATGATGTTGTAACCCTTCACCACACAATCCCAAATTTCTTTCTGAGTTTCTTAACAACTGACGGAATTCTAACAGATTGGCAGTCATAGAATTACATGTAAGGAGCTGTATTACTTTTAAAATACAAATTCTATGTCCCAGCAGCTCAAAACCTTGAAACCACTGGGGAAAAAGAAACATAAGTAAGCTTGTACAGCACTATTGAGCAATGTATTTAGAAGCTTTAGCAGTGGCCAATAACTGAAGTATCTAATGCACTATGTGGCTACCTTAGTTGGCTCCTACTGGCCCCAATTTTTATGAGGTGGCGAATTTGATGGCGCAAAAATTAAAACTTGCAGGGGAAGCCCTGAATAAATGAAATGAAACCTTCAAGCCAATAATAAAAGCCCAGATTTGGCTATTTCAAAGATATTTTAGGGAAAAATATCGCCTTATCGGACAGAGTACATCCAAGATCAGATTGTACACGTTCTGTGCTTTCTGATCTGAATCTACATTGTTCACTAAAGGTCCTTGATTTGCGTTTAGCAGCCTACAGGTTAAGCTCAATAGCTCTACAAAGTTTACAAGGTTTTCATATACGGCCTTGACATTGCAAACAAAAATTGCTCGAAATTTACATATTGAACATAATTGCAAAAAGAAAAAAACTGAACAATATTTCTCAACAACATTCCATGTGTCTCGTAATAAAATTGACTGGTACTGTCTACATGTAATTACAAAACACACATAGTAAGTTCTAAACGATGGACATCCCTATTGTCTGAGACAATCTACATCAATCGAAACATAACGTTTTCAAAATTTTGCCGACAAATACAATTTCGATCTTAACAATCCACAAATATGTTTACTTTCATTAAAATCATAATGAATAATTTAGCATTTTGATATAAATTAGTTCCTTACTTATGCCTCTTTTGAACCAGGTGCAAAACTTTCATTTTAACAATTACAACGACTCAATTTTGTAACAAGCTTTTTATCTACTATAAATATGAGCATATGACATAAAAAACATGAATAAATAGTCACGTGGTCTCAGTAAGATAGGAAATCTCGTGCCGTGATATATGGGAAATATACACTCACTAATGCTCATGTATATTTCCCATATACCACAGCACTTGTTTTCTATCCCATACTTAATTGATGCCATAGTTCTTGCAATGGTCGGTGGATGGGTTGCAGGTAGTGGGGGGTGTCAGTGTTATATATTTCATCCTGGATATAACTCTGTAACAGATCGTGGCTCCAGAAGACAGCATTATAATGGGGGTTGCACTAAACTTATCATATAACAATGTAATTCAGATTTTCATTTATTAGTGTGAAATTGAGAATATACCCTTCTAATTGTTTTGACCGTCATGGGCCAAAAAAATAAATCGTGACAAATCTGGTATCAAATTGACATTGTCTGATCATAACCCCTTCAAATTGACTTTTTAAACCTTGGTAAGAGCTTAAATAGCTGACTTGTATAAATGCTAAACGCTATAAAATTCATGATGTGGGAGATGGAGATCAGATGACTTCTTATTAATAAACACAACATAAATTTGTTTGGGGATCTTTACTTGTCGGCGTGAGTGCTGTAAAATTTGTACAAAAGACAGGGAAAAATGAATAAATGGGTGCAACTTCAGTAATTATTTTCAAATTATGCAATAATAATTGGTACAATAAGTTTTCTTTTGTGCATGCTAATGAACTGTTTACTAAAGATTCAAGTTTTTTAAAATAAATTGTAGGGCAACTGTTTTCTAATTAATTTCACTATGCATCCAGATCAGAGAAAAATTTAATTGCTTGGCTAGCACTTCCCGGGTAATTCCTCACCTGACCTCAGTTAACCTTAAGGATGTTGTGAATACAAACTCAATCACATTGTCTACAAGTTTGTAAGGATTCCTAACAACACAGGGTTTTTAGAATGAATATGTAATGTTTTTTAATGCTGAAGCCCAAATTATCGTATTCACCTGACCCCTGGTTGATTTAGGAGAAAAAACTACATTTATGCTATTACATCTTTAATTTCCCGATTTCTAAATAAAAAGCAATTTTAAGTTGAGATTTGGCATTTCAGAGTTCCTAAAATTAGTCTATAATGAAAGCTCTACACAATGAAATATCTGTATAAAGCATAATGTTCAACTAAAACTGTATTTGAAATTAGTTATCAGGGCTTTTTTATCAAAAATTGGGAAGAGACCTTAGCCTTTCTTTTTTGGAAATTCAAGCATAATTTTGGCCAAATTGGGAAAACGCAGATTGACTTTTAAAGGTGGCCTTTAGATTTTGGGACAAAACTACAAAAAAAAAAATCTTTATACTCCCAAAGCCTTATAATTTTCATCCATAAAACCCCAGTAGTCGGAAACCATCCGACAACAAGAGAAATTAGAGATTTACCACAGCCCAGGTCGACGCCAATGGGAAACACTGTCTATTTTTACATGAGAAACTTGCTCGTTTACATAATGGAAATGCACAGACGAAGCTTCAAACATAGCGTCCGAAGAAGACATTATGGAAAATAATTACATATTTGTGGTGTTACGGCGTCATAAGTCACATGCCAGTTACTTAACATTCCCACAATGCTTGTTTTGATTTTTAGCACGAAATCTAAAAATAGCTTAAGGGGCTACGTAGCCTTTTGAGGGAATACCCAAAAATTTCTTGTAATATTATGATTCTTAATTATTGATAATTTGTATTGTTTATTCATATAAATTTCAGTGATATATATATATTTTTAATTTGGTGTGATGTGAAAAACCTAAATACCCACCTTTAAGGTAAATAAATAAAACAAACAAGCAATTTCGTTGAAATGATATCCCCCGCCGAAAAAGATCTCCCAGTTGGTCATTTTGCATCAAATAAAAAAAAAAAAAATAGCACTTGTCCCAGAACAGGATAAATTCATCAAAGGGTAATCAGTCAAAAAAAGCCTGTGAATCTAAATGGAAATGTCTGAACAAAAATCCAAAGTAAAAATTTACAAAGGGCAATAACTCCAAAAATATTGAAGATAGAGTTATGGTTCATGTGCACTGCACTTCTCCTCAATTAGCTCTATATGTGTGTGAAGTTTCAAGTTCCTAGCTTTTATACTTTTGGAGATATACGCCAGACAGAAATCCAAAGTAAAAATTAACAAAGGGCAATAACTCAAAAATTACTGAAGACAGAGTTTTGGTTTTTGTGAAATGCACTTCTCCTTAATGAATTCTATAAGTGTATACAGTTTGAAGTTCCTAACCTTTGTACTTTTGGAGATATGCTCCGGACAAAATTCCAAAGTGAAAATTTACAAAGAGCAATAACTGAACAATTACTGAAGATAGAGTTATGATTCTTTAGCACTGCACTTCTCCTTAATTAGTTCTATATGCGTGTGATGTTTCAAGTTCCTAGCTTTTATACTTTTGGAGATATGATCCGGACAAAAATCCAAAGTTAAAATTTACAAAGGGCAATAACTCTAGAAATACTGAAGATAGAGTTATGGTTGTTGTGCACTGCACTTCTCCTCAATGAGTTCTATATGTGTGAAGTTTCAAGTTCCTAGCTTTTATACTTTTGGAGATATGCTCCGGACAAAAATTCAAAGTAAAAATGTACAAAGGGCAATAACTCCAAAAATACTGAAGACAGAGTAATGGATCTTGCACACTGCAAGCCTCCTCAATGAGTTCTATATGTGTGTGAAGTTTCAAGTTCCTAGCTTTCATACTTTTGGAGATATGCTCCAGACAAAAATTCCAGAAAAAAATGTACAAAGGGCAATAACTCCAAAAATAAGGAAGATAGAGTAATGGTTCTTGTACACTGCATGCCTCTTTAATGAGATCTATCCACTTGTGAAGTTTGAAGTTGATATCTCGAATACTTTTAGAGATATGCTCCGGACAAAAATGTGGGACAGAAGGACGGACGGAGACCATTACCATATCCCCCGCCGCCTTTTCGGCGGGGGATAATTAAGGACAGTGTACATACATACAGTAAATAGAAAGTTGCAACAATTTATAAATAATTGAAACAAATTCAAGTTACACCATACATACATGTAACTACTTAAGGTGGTACCATCCTAACGCTTCTAGTGCAACATGGAATATAATTTCTTATTAGCTGATGAATAAGGATTTATCCTGCTGTAATATTTTTGCACATTTCTGACCGACCAGAAATTCCTTTGATATATATATTTTAAAATTATTTGTTGATATTTTGTCAGTTTTCTGAAAAGGGAGGTAAATATTATCTCCCTTTGTAATGGAAATAAAGTGGCTTTAGATTTATAAATCGTAATTTTAACAAGAGCGGCAAATTGTCGCAAGATATGCCCATCTTACCCCAAGTTGTAAAGCAGGGGCATGCACCAGACAAAATTCAAGTATGAAAAACAACAAAGGGCACTAACTCAAAAATTAAGCGAGCAAGAGTTATGATTCCTGTGCACTGCACTCCCCCTTGATGAGATCTATCCACCCATAAAATTTCATAACCCTAGCTAGTATAGTTTTGGAGATATGCTCTGGACAAAATTAAAGTATGAACAAGAGGACCATGATGGTCCTATATCGCTCACCTGAGTTCTAAGCAGCAAAGGTCTACAACAAAGACTATAATTACCAAATATTGAGGTTCAAAGGCTAATGATGAAGAAACAAGAGCGGCAAATTGTTGCATGATATGCAATCCCACCGCCAGTTGTACAGGAGGTATAATAGTTGCAAAGGGCAGGCAATGCAACAAACAATTTGACTTGAGACTTCAAAATTCCACTCTAGACAAGCAAACAATACTATTAAAATAAAGATCAAGGTGGAATTACTCAAAATCCATGCTAGGTAGAGTTATTGTTCTTGAACACAGTACTCTGTAATATCAAAACAAACATGCATACCAATTTTGAAGTCGTTCTTACATGTACATGAGATGACAAAGTTATATTCCGAAACAAGCATTCAATGCAGACTCATGTGAGATTTTATTGAGACAGACATTTTAACCAATTATCAATTCAGCTTAGCAAGAAATGTGATCTCAAGAGTGCTCACAAGAAGACTTTTAAAGATTTCCCTCTTAATCTCTGTGAAATCTGAGACCAACAACATAGGGCTAACTTTCACACCAGGACCATAATTTGAAGTATTTTGGTAGAGAGCCACTAGATGATGCTACATATCAAATATGAAAGCTCTAGCCCTTATGGTTTGGGAGAAGAAGATTTTCTAAGATTTCCTTCTTTATGGCTATGTGAAATCCGAGAACCCACAACATAGGGCCATTTTCAACACTAGGGCCATAATTTGAGGTATATTGGTAGAGGGCCACTAGATGATGCTACATGCCAAATATGAAAGATCTGGCCATTACCGTTTGGGACAAAGAGATTTTTCAAGATTTCCTTCTTTATTGCTATGTGAAATCCGAGACCCACAACGTAGGGCCAATTCTTTACATTAGGGACATAATTTGAAGTATTTTGGTAGAGGGCCACTGGATGATGCTACATGCCAAATATGAAAGCTCTGGCCATTACCATTTGGACAAAAAGGTTTTCAAAGATTTCCTTCCTTGTCTCTATGTGAAATCCAAGACCAACAACATAGGTTTAATTTTTACAGCAGGGCCATAATTTGAAATTTTTTGGTAGAGGGCCACTAGATGATGCTGCATGCCAAAAATGAAAGCTCTAGCCCTTACGGTTTGGGACAAGAACATTTTCTAAGATTTCCTTCTTTATCTCTTTGTGAAATCCGAGACCCCACAACATAGGGCCAATTTCCGCACTAGGGCCATAATTTGAAGTATTTTAGTAGAGGGCCACTAGATGATGCTACATGCCAAATATGAGAGCTCTAGCCCTTACAGTTTGAGACAAGAAGATTTTCTAAGATTTCCTTCTTTATCTCTTTGTAAAATCTGAGAACCCAGAACATAGGGCCAATTTCAAGACTACAGCCATGATTTGAAGTATTTTGGTAGAGGGCCATTAGATGATGCTACATGCCAAATATGAAAGCTCTAGCCCTTACAGTTTTGGGCGAGAAGATTTTTAAAGTTTTTTCACTCAGTTGCCATGGCAACCAGAGTTCTTCATGGAATTCAAATCTTTGAAGTATTTTGAAAGTGCATCACCTAGGAACATTTCTGTGAAGTTTGATTGAAATCTGATTGTTTAGGAGGAGAAGATTTTTTTGTAATTGTGAACGGACGGACGGACAGACGGACGGACGACGGACATTGATCGATCACAATAGCTCCCCTTGAGCACTTTGTGCTCAGGTGAGCTAAAAACGACAAAGGGCACTAACTCAAAAATTAAGCAAGCAAGAGTTATGATTCCTGTGCACTGCACTCCCCCTTGGTGAGATTCATCCACCCATGAAATTTCATAACCCTAGCTAGTATAGTTTTGGAGATATGCTCCGGACAAAATTCAAGTATAAAAACAACAAAGGGCACTAACTCAAAAATTAAGCAAGCAAGAGTTATGATTCCTATGCACTGCACTCCCCCTTGATGAGATGTATCCACCCATGAAATTTCATAACCCTAGCTAGTATAGTTTTGGAGATATGCTCAGGACAAAATTCAAGTATGAAAAACAACAAAGGGCACTAACTCAAAAATTAAGCAAGCAAGAGTTATGATTCCTGTGCACTGCACCCCCCTTGGTGAGATCTATCCACCCATGAAATTTCATAACCCTAGCTAGTATAGTTTTGGAGATATGCTCCGGACAAAATTCAAGTATGAAAAACAACAAAGGGCAATAATTCAAAAATTAGGCAAGCAAGAGTTATGATTCTTGCGCACTGCACCCCTACTTGATGAGATCTATCCACCCATGAAATTTCATAACCCTAGCTTGTATAGTTTTGGAGAATGCTTCGGACAAAATTCAAGTATGAAAAACAACAAAGGGCAATAACTCAAATTAAGCAAGCAAGAGTTATGATTCCTTGATGAGATCTATCCACGCATGAAATTTCATAACCCTAGCTTGTATAGTTTTGGAGATATGCTCCGGACAAAGAACTGGACGCCGCCCACCTACCCACCCGTCACGGGTGATCCCATAATACGTCCCGTCTTCGACAGGCGTATAAAAAGGAAAAAATGGCAAAAGTGGCTCGGTCAAAGTAGTACAATAATACTCAGTTTTAAGCATAGCAATTTTTTTAGGATGATATTATTGTGGAAATAGCTGTTTTCCATTAGAATGGTACTACCTTAAACAGTGGCCAAACATCTCTCAGTATTTACACGTAAAAACATAAAGCCCTTTTTAACACTACTGTGGTACACTCATGGGTGCCAAAGTTAATACTTCGAAGAACATTTGGCAGAAAAACAATAAAACAATTATAAAGGAGAGGTGTAAAGCTCAAGGATGAGACTGCAAATAGGGTAATGTGCTGTTCCTTCTTAACCTGTGCTGTTATCCCCTCTTGTATGTAGCCCTATATCAAACAAGAACTTCAGACTCGTAAAAACGGCAGTTGCAAATGACAAACAAGTGTTGCTTACACTGTAAATGAAATTGAGTGAAAACAATGTGAGAATCGGGGAAATATTTTCTACCAGCAATTTTTTCAGTTCTCACAACAAGTTTCATGCACTTATTTCTCACAGTTAATTTAAGGGTTGTTTGATGAAGGAAAACAAACCTTTTCTTTATCTCTGTACCAAAAATATCATCATCTGCAGCTTTCGAGGTTACCAAGGCAAGCCTATGAGCAAAACAATGCACATTAATACAAAAGGGATTTTTCTCCTTAATTTTTGCTGCAACTCCATTTTTCTGTCCCACCATCACTGATGCTCCATCACTGCCAAATGCAAAAATGTCTTTCACTTTCAAACTCTTTGTTTCTAAGAACTCAGACAGTTTACTGAACAAAACCTCAGCTGCGACATTGCTCGACAAAATTGGAATGTTACCAAGAAAAAATGTATGTTGCTGAAAAGTGTCAGTATCTACAGTGCGGCCATAAATGACCAGCTTCTTTGTGACTTTAATATCTGTGCTTTCATCAATTAAAACTGAAAAATATCCATTTTTCTTTAATTTGTAGTCTATTTCTTCATTAATTACCATCTCAATACAACTTTGTATTTCTTCAGCACTTTGCCATGATGTGTAAGTAGCATTTTTTCCCTGATCTAGCTTGGTCAAGGCTTCACAGTTTTGCATTTTACAAAAATTGATTAAAGAACCAAATTTAGAGGATGCAATTCCTTCTTTAGCCAGCCAATAAGCACAACGCATGGCACTGATAACAGCATCTGACTTTTGTGAAACTAAGTTGTTAGTTGCTTTGGATAAATTGCTTCTCAGAGAATCGTCCCTTATGGACTCCTGGTGGTCTGATGAATCTGCATGTCTTGACAGAGTAGAAGTCCGAAAATTAGTACAGCCGTCACCATGACATTGTTTTTGTTTGACTTTTTGCATAAAGTACAAATCATACAGTTCTTATTCGCATCATATTCAAGCCACCAGTAAATACGTTTCCAAGACTCTTGAAAAGAATGTGCACAGTTTTTTTTCGTCGCTGGGACCTTTGAATCGCCTGATTGATCAGGCTTTCCATCACCTGGAGTTTGTGGTGGTGTTTCTTTTGCTCTTTTCCCAGTATTTGACGGCCCTGCCTGCTCACTTTCATTTGGGCATACAAAAAAGTCTGTCATTCTTCTTTTCATTTTTTTCGCGCGGTTGTTTCGCAGTTACTGTTCGTCATGAAAACGTTTCTCTGCTACAGATTACCCGCTCTTTGTAACTTTTTAAAACTTTACCAATGTTTCATATTAAAGGCGAGGAACCAGTACGAAAGAATTATGACTGGTTTTGCGCATTCCATAGATATATATAGTTTATATGGTACAAAAGAGTAAACCAATCAGGATTTCGTTCCATTAATTTTCGTACGCAATGCAGTTTCATCCCATACTTTTTTGCACCTTGGCACGGCCGTATATGGGCAAATCGATTTTTGGGGGTCAAGTATGATTTTTATGCGCAGGTCTGGCGTGCCATGTTTAGAAATGTGCGGGAATCCTAATTTATTTGCTGGAATCTCGCAAAGGCACACCCTGGCTGAAACACTGTGCCAAGCTCATCGGCCGAGTACATGTACATTTTAAAACTATTGCATTCTAAATTTGTCTGGTAAAATTCAAATTACAGGTTATTTCATGGCAAACACAAAATGAAAGTAAAACTGAAATCCCAGAGCGTCTCTTCGATCACAATACAGGATGTTTATGTTTATTACGCAAGTGCATCTGTAAAGTGCTTGACTGGTTTTCTGTTCATGGCGTCCGTTAGACTAGTACAGTACACCTGTATGATCTAGTACAGTACACCTGTATGATCTATGCTACAATTCCTATACTGTTAGATCGGGACAGGTTTAACAGTCACGCCATAGGAAAAAAGTAAGTATTAAACACGGTCTACTTTGTTTATATCAACACTGTAGTATATACAGTAGAAATGGTCATTGAAGTCCGCATGTTGGGACAAGTGATAGTGTCATAAGGACGAGTAACATTTTCTACCAACTTGTCCTACTGGACAAGTGGACAAAGAAAAAATTTTACACCCCTGGTGATTTAATGATGGATTGATTACCGTAACCCATTACCACACAATCCCTACTTTTGACGACCCTGAAAAAGAAGCCATCAGAAAACATTGTGGGAAAAGGAGAAAATGCTGGTAATCAGCATTTTCTCCTTTTCCAAAATTTGTTCTACCCTTCACAAACAAATTTCAAATATTCAGTTACTTTTATTATGTCGTTTGCAAATGACTTTAGTTTGGACAAACCTAAAATTTAGTCGTTTGGTAATGAGTTAAAGAAATAACTACTGTAGGTCATATGCTGCATATTAACTCTTTACCACACAATCACGACTTTTAACGACCCCGAAAAGAAGCCGTCTGAAAACACTGTGGGAAAAGGAGACAAGAGGACCATGATGGTCCTATATCGCTCACCTGAGTACTAAGCAGTAAAGGTCTACAAGGAAGATAACTACCAAATATTGAGGTTCAAGGGCAAATGATAATGAAACAAGAGTGGCAAATTGTCGAAAATTGTCAGGGAGGTATATAGTTGCAAAGGGCAGGCAATGCAACAAACAATTTGACTTAGGACAGAGAACGTAGTAATGATATTCCAAAGCGTTTGAAGCATTTTCAAGCTACAAATATCCGGGATATTCCGGCAAAATTTAAGCGGGAACTACTTGAACTCAATCTCTTTCTACTGCTGTGTACCTAACGCGATGGAGTATTAGATTCACGGTACAAAATAAGATACATGGTTATCAAAATTCAATCTTGAACTCATTGTGGTATTGTCTTCGACAAATACCACAATAAAAGTGCAGGGGTTCTCTTGTTTTATGTGAAAAGGATTATAGATTATGTAAAGCAACCATCTTTAACTCTTTACCAAACAACAAAATTTGGGATGTGACCAAACTGAAAGCATTTGCAGACAACAAATTGAACATTGATGAAATGATGATTTCTCTCTTTGATAGAGTAGAAAACACTGAGGGAAAAGGAGAAAATGCTGATTATCAGCATTTTCTCCTTTTCCAAGAGTGTTTTCCAAAGACTTCTTCTTCAGGGTTGTTAAAAGTCAGGATTGTATGGTAAAGACTTACAACCATAGGAACTAACCTGCAATACAACAATGAAATCCAATGAATAGTTCGAGAGAAGAGATTTTTCACAGATTTTACCTTATACCATAAAAGGAAAATGAGGCTCCCATAAAAGCCATGTTTTTTGACGGATCTTTTTTTTATTAAGGAATTCTGTAGACCTCTATCTAAGGAACATTCCAGCAAAATAATAATGCTATCCAATTAGCGGTTTGGTTGGGAGAAGATTTTTAAAGGTTTTTTACTTGGTTGCCATGGCAACCAGAATTATTCATGGAACACAATTATTTGAAGGAATTTGAAAGAGGATCACCTGAGGAACATTCCTGTGAAATTTGGTAAAAATCCAGTAAGTAGTTTCTGAGGAGAAGTTTTTTAAAGAAAAAGTTTACGGACGCACGCACGGACGAACGAACGGACGGACACACGACGGACATAACGCCATGACAATAGCTCGCTGGCCTTCAGCCAGTGGAGCTAATGAAACTGGCAATTTCATCAAACAATCCAAACTCCGAGGGTAAATGACATTTTATAAACTTTGCTACTGAATATTCAGTTTTTGTTATCCTAGTGTGCTGTTCTTCACACTAGACCAGAGAAAATATGTCTCAGGTACTGGGATAAATAAAAATTTGAGTCCCATTGTCAAATTAGATCTTCCATGTTGACCACAGTATGTTACTGTGAAGAAAACTACAGCCTTTAACTCAATATAGTGAAAAACCCAATGCCTTGATCAAAAGTTTAAGTTCACATTTTGTATATATGCTTGTGGAAGCGTGAGATCATGGCACTTTCTGTAACCTCTCATTGTAAAGAACCCTTCTGCATACATGTATATAGACAACTTTTAACTCTTTACCAAATTTTAGACCTGTCCAAACTGAAAGCAGTTGCAATGACAAAATAAATTTGACTGAAAAAGTTAAATTTGTTTTGATAGGGTACAAAACATTGTGGAAAAAGAAGAAAATGCTGGTAACCAGCATTTTCTCCTTTTCTCACAATGTTTTAAAAAGGCTATTTTCTCAAGGTCGATAGAACTCTTGATTGTGTGGTAAATAGTCAAGCAGCTTTTTGAAAGTGAAAAATAATAACTAAAAACTATTCCCATGTTAAAGTAACTTTAGTGAAATGACCAGAAAAAGGGTGAAAGCATAAAATACAAACTCAAATTCAATTGTTTGGCTTTTCAGAACAAATATATTTAAATCTTTACTAAACGACAAGTTTCTAGACTGGTCCACATTGCGACATTTGCAGACAACAAAATCAAAGTGACTCGAAAGTTGAAATTTGTTTTGGAATGGGAAGAAAATATTCTGGGAAAAGGAGAAAATGCTGGTAACCAGTATTTTCTCCTTTTCCCACAATGTTTTCCAAAATCATTTTTTCTCAGAGTGGTAAAACCCATGGATTGTTTGGTAAAGGGTTAAGTGTCATGGTACTCAATTCAAGTACATGTACTCTAGTTACAGTGTCAATTCAACATCCTTTTGACAAGACTTTTTCAAAAGCCCCTGATATCTTGATGTTTTAAAAGTCCATCTATCAAAAGTTAAGATCTTTAAACCGAGTTTGAAAACAATCTTCACACCGATTTCACGCTGCCTGAAATATTTGAGAGTTGACGCCATGACCTGCTCATGTACACTGGAGGGCGCTTTTATGCAAGCCCTTAACTGATACAGATGCTCCTTAAAAAAAAAACATGTATGATTTCTTATGCACCGATATTCGTCTCTATCAGGTTAAAGACATGTCAGCTGGAATTACGACCAACCATAAAAATAACTCGTGTTTCATGTAATCTTCGCAGAACCTCGGAAAAGTATACAAACTGCATTACTTATCCTACTTCCGCTTTCGGATTTATCTCCCTTGAAGTCGAACAAATAATCCGGTATCAGACGGTATCACTAGTAACCGACAATACGGCGTTTCAAGTGAAACAAAAAGTTCCTTCATTTACAACTTCGGATATGCTGCTCATATTTATACAGTATTTAACAACTTTGAACAACATTTCATACATGTTTGACAAATTTCAAGGACTTTTCCTGGTTCAAGATGGATTTTCTACAAAACCCCAGTACTTTCACAGCCGGGAGTCAGTATTTTAAAAATCCCAGACTTTTCCCGTTTTCCCGGTAGCGGAAGAACACTGAAAAGCTTTGGCCATTACCATTTGGGACAAGAAGGTTTTTAAAGATTTCTTTCCTTGTCTCTCTGTGAAATCCAAGACGAACAACATAGGGTTAATTTTCACACCAGGGGCATAATTTGAAGTATTTCGGTAGAGGGCCACTAGATGATGCTGCATGCTAAATATGAAAGCTCTAGCCCTTAGGGTTTGGGATGAGAAGATTTTCTAAGATTTCCTTCTTTATCTCTTTGTGAAACCCGAGACCCCACAACATAGGGCCAATTTCCACACCAGGGCCTTAATTTGAAGTATTTTGGTAGAGGGCCACTAGATGATGCTGCATGCCAAATATGAAAGCTCTAGCCCTTGGGGTTTGGGATGAGAAGATTTTCTAAGATTTCCTTCTTTATCTCTTTGTGAAACCCAAGAACCCACAACATAGGGCCAAATTCCACACTAGGGCCATAATTTGAAGTATTTTAGTAGAGGGCCACTAGATGATGCTACATGCCATATAATTATGAAAGCTCTAGCCCTTACAGTTTGGGACAAGAAGATTTTTAAAGATTTCCTTCTTTATCTCTATGTGAAACCCGAGAACCCACAACATAGGGCCATTTACAACATTAGGGCCATGATTTGAAGTATTTTGGTAGAGGGTCACCAGATGATGCTACATGCCAAATATCAAAGCTCTAGCCCTTACAGTTTTGGACAAGAAGACTTTTAAAGTTTTTCCACTCGGTTGCCATGGCAACCAGAGTTTTTCATGGAATTCAAATCTTTGAAGTATTTTGAAAATGCATGACGTAGGGATCATTTCTATGAAGTTTGATTGAAATCTGATCGTTAATTTAGGAGGAGAAGATTTTTTTGTAATTGTGAACGGATGGATGGACGGACGACGGACATTGACCGATCACAATAGCTAATCCTGATAACTCACATTTTCTCCTTTTCTCACAGTGTTTTCTACCCTTCCTAAACCAAATTTTAATTTTTCAGTTACCTTTATTTTGTCGTCTGCATATGCTTTCAATTTGGACCAGTCTAAAATTTTCTTGTGTGGTAAAGAGTTAAGCTCCGCCCACTTAGTCACAATACAATGTAAATTGGCTCTGCCTATCTCATTAGACCTGAAAAGATGTCGATTAAGTACTACAGTCTTAAGGGGATTGGTAGGTAGCAGTACATGTTTGAGGTTCCCCTAGATTTTATCCCATTTTCATCAGTGTTCTAACCGTCCAACTTGTATTCAACTTTAACTGTTAACTACAATTATGAAATTATGTAACCAAGTAACTGTAGCTTAAGAATGGACATGTATCTTAATATTGCATTTAATCGAATCTGAAAACCATTGCAATAACATATAAACATGCTAAATTAAAATTGAAATAAACTTTGTTTGATTAATATAGCGGGCACTTACGAATTAAACTGTTAGGGGTGTAACAATACATCGATGCATCGCGATTGTGACTGTCCCGATTGGAATGCATCGATTGCTATGTCCGACATCAATAACAATCGCCCATAGTTTGTTCAACAATCGATAGTTTCGATAGTCAATACTAGAAATTATTGTTAGCCTGTTAGCTTGATTTAATCTGCTGTTTGGGGTTCTTTTTGAACGATTAAAATAGTGAATTAAGACCGATTCAACGCTGAGTACTTTCATTGTTACTATAAGGCATGCTCAATTTCACTCTTTAGTATACGCATTTTGGACATTAAAGATTGACTCCATATGTTCGAGAAGACATTAAAAATTCTCTTATCTTTTTCACGTATGTTAACCATTGTCTTTAATTTCAGTTAATTTTCATATTTACGTACTCAATAGCTGGAATAATCGGCAAATGGCTGAAATTGTTATTTATTGTCCATGATCGATTTAGCATGACTTTTTCATACTTACTAATCGAGCGCGACTATATACGTGTTTATAAATGTCGTTTGTGTTGGCTGCTAATTTTAAGATCGCTAAGCTGGACAGGTCAATTTTTGAGCCCATTTCGGATTTCTTAAAGAGGGAGAGTCTGCTGATAAAAAGCGAGTAGCATGTAGATCTAGATTATGTTATATGATACTAAAACACGATGGAAACACAACTTTGCATAGTATAAACATCCGACATTTGCTGTCGAGCCCCGAAAACTGCGGGAGATCGGGTATTAACGAAGATCTTATATAGCCCGATAGTATCGTGATGCATCACAATATGGTTGTCTCAATAGTGATAGTATCCTGATATTAATGCTGCGATAGTAAAAATATCGTGATAGTCATTTTTCAGGTCGATAGTCAGCCCTACAAACTGTTCACTTCAAAATGAATGCAGACGCAAACAAGTGAAAACCTGGTGCGGACAAGTGATTTTGCATTGTACTTGTCCGACTGATCCAGTAAATCAAAAAGTTAACGTTGAGTCCAGTCATTGTGAAGTTAAATCATTTATCTATCGATCCATGTCCATTTTAATAGCTGACAAGCAGATTAAAGACACATTAAGTGGACTGAAAAATGACCGGTAAGATTTTGCGATTTCCAGATAGTCCCTCTCTTGCACTACAGATCATTCACATTCACCTCTGTTGTTGGCTCAGAGAGTAGTCCGTCATCACGTGATATTTTTATCACATGACCATAACTCAAAATGGCAACACAAACGCCGGTGATAGAAAGACCAATTGATTGTTTTGTGTGCTGTTCAAACAGCATGCAGCCATTTAGACTTAGTGGTTGGAAATGTGAAGAAGAGGGATTTTCTGAAAGGCTTAAATGTCTTTTAAAGGACGATAACTTGTTTTTCAATCTTACAAACTTAATTCTCTATCGGTGTGTCAAAACTGTTGTCATCATTCATTGGCGTAAGATTCTGATCGCTAAAGAACCTGAAAAAATAGTTCCGTTGTATATAGGTAAATTCATCAGTTTGAATGCACTTATAATGTATCCGGAATCATATTTCCTTTGTCTACTTTATTATGTTACACATGAATCAGTTAAACAGTAACAAAACATGTTTTTCTCAGTCTCACAAGATTCTTGTCATTTAGCCTGTTGCAGAGATGTATGGTGGGAGTAACGAACAACAACTCTGCTTGGAGATTGCCAGATAGTATGAAAGAAGGCCTCCATGGAAGGGTTGCCGAGACCCAATCACAAAAATAACATCGGACTTGGAGCAAGCATTTGGATGCATTCAGTCTGAAGGCTTGCTCCAAAGTTATTTTACCGATTAGTCTCCTCAAGCCTTCATTGCAGGCCTTCTTTCAAACTATCTGGAATGAAAACGATTTTACCGGCCTTTTTTCAAATGGCTCTATGCCGCAAAATTTCCAATTACTGTTGAAACAAAATGGGCACTGATGGTTAGATAAATGATTAATCTTCACATAAAAGCTGGTATCAGTTAATATTTAAATCTTACCTTCTTGCAAATCTGTACTTTTCAATGTATATAACCGTTGACATACTTCAACAGAAATCAAAACATGGCGATATCACAAATGCGCATGCCTTGGCAGGGTTCCACAGAAATCCCATTGCCTCGGATACGCTACAGGACAGTTCATTTGTAGCGTGTCCGAGATAATGCGATTTCAGCAGAACCCTGCCGAGACATGTGCAAATGATATTGCCATGTTTTGATTTCTGTTGAAGTAGATCAACGGTTATTTACGTTGAAAAGTACAGATTTGCAAGAAGGTAAGATTTAAATATTATCTGACACCAGCTTCAGTGTTCTCACTAGGATTTTGAAAGTTGGATTCCAGGAATCCAACTCTGACAAAAATTGGATTCAAAACTGAAAAGTTGGATTCCAGCCTGACAAAGTTAGATTCCCATAGTCAGGGTGAATTTTCTTACGCAAAAAATATAACATTTAAAAACTGTTAATTTAGATTTCTGTATCATGGAGACATGACTTTAACCCTTTCCCAAACAAGCCCTGGTTTTCACGTGTCTGCAGTACAAGTCTTTTGAAAACACTGTGGGAAAAGGAGAAATTGCTCGTAACGAGCAATTTCTCCTTTTTCCACAGTGTTTTCTACCCTTTCTGAGACCTTTCTGCTATTTTCATCAAATTTAAAATTGTCGTCTGCAAACTCTTTCAATTTGGACCAGTCCAAAATTTGTTGTTTGGGAAAGGGTTAACCCTTTACCTGATATGCCAATTTGAGGCTCTTCCATTTCAGCAGCAAATAAAGATATGATGTCAAATGAGGATAGAGATATCTGAATGAGTGGAAAACATTGTGGGAAAAGGAGAAATTGCTCGTTACGAGCAATTTCTCCTTTTCCCACAATGTTTTCAGAAGCTGTCTGTTGTTGATACGTCAAAATGAGTATTTATGGAGTAAAGGGTTAATGGACAAGTCTACATTTACATTAGCAGTTCAGTGTTCCCACTAGCTTTTATTTCAAGGGTACATTTACACACTGGGCTGAAATACTAGGTGTAAGATTTCATATTAGAGGGTATGAAGTATTATCTTTCCGAATTAGAGGTGAAGCAATCAATATTTATGACTTGCAGCAAAAACAAAAAAAAAGTCTGCTATATTAAGGTATCTATTTAAATTCACTGCTTAAAATCATTAAAAAGCTGAAAAGACAGTCTAAAATGACTCTGATCAGACAATGTCAAGGAGACATTTTGTTGTGTCATGGGTTTCCTTTTTTTTTTCACCGAGCAATTTTTCATGTGTATTGATTTCTGGATACATGTATGTGTATTTGCATGATTCAACATGAATTTCTCAAAAAGAATTACAACTAGCATCAAAACCTGTTATTTTACTCACGAAAAACGTGAGGTCTCGCATGTGATTAACATTTGTTACGCGAATTTCAAGTCTGTAAAATGATTTACACAATAATTTACGCGAGGCTGAACACTGATTTCAGATGATCTAATGGAAAAAGAGATTTGATTTTCGAGCCACATTTTTCGGCAAAATTAAAAGATCGACCCAAAAAAAATCTTCAGAAGGTTGAAAGGTCACAGACTCAATTATTTGCATCGCTACCTCTCGATCACATCACAAGGTATTTGATACCTTTCTTTAATCAACTACCGGTATATTGACCAATTATCAGCGTAAATTCATCAGCAATCTGTTGGTCGATGCGTAATTTGCAGATTTCAAACAACATGACGTGGGAATAAGGGTATTAGCTATTTGTCATTTATTGTGTAAACGGGTACTTGGTGAGTGATAAAGAATGACTCATTTCGATTGGTTGTAAGTTTCCCAGGTAGCCATGCCAAACTCTTCGACTACTCGACTTTAGAGATTACCTAAGAATTTTCCGCCTCGCTAAACATCTTGTAAACAATCAATTGATAAACTAATCAAGCCCGGGATCGTAAATTACAAGTTATATACGATCCCTGATCAAGCTAAATCTGCAGCTGGTTTTGGACGCGTGCCGTAAAAAAAAATTGTCATCCAGCGGAATCCTTTGTTAAGACTTTTTGTCGTCCGCCGGGAAAAGTTGTTGTCTCAGACGACAGTATTGGCGTTTCCGAGAACTCTGCAGCTTGTTTGCAAAGATTAATCATCTATCTAACGATCGGTGCCCCACACAGTCGTTTGTAATCAGGCCGGTAAAATCAATTTTCATTCCAAATACTTTGAAAGAAGGGCTGAGTCGGGGGGATAGAAAAAAAAAAAATTGCATCGGATCTAGTCCCCCCAATTCGGGGGTAGCCTTTAGACTGAAGGTAAAGTTTAAACTTACTATAAATCGCGCCATCAACTGGACTCTGTTAATAAACTTCACTACTTTCGTTGCTTCGTCAAATGAAAATAAATACACTCTAAACTCATAAAAAAATCCACCATCTTCACTGGAGTCCGGGCTGTAGTCGATTTTTTTGTCGTAGCAGTACGCACTTATTTGATCAAACACAGAATATTTCTTAGTTGAAATATATCCAACACTTTTTTTCGATGCCATGTTCTAAGTAACTGCGAAGTCTTGAAGAAATAAGTCATGTGATTGCTTGTGGAATATAAGGACAAAAAGGGTTAAAAAAGAGAAAAATATGCTAACCTGTAGACATGTTCCCGCCGAACAGAAATCATTTCCGGTAGATCTGAACCTGGACCAAGAAAGCGTCTAAGTCACGTGGTTTATATTCTGGGGCTCCGGGCTTTTTCGTTCCAAAACCGTTCATCCCTAGGCTTGTTCATCCCTGAGCTTATTTGCCCCGGCTTGTTCGCCCGGACTTGTTCGTCCCACACTACCTTATCGATCGAATTGTAATCTACAGTGCTAATTGCCTTCTAAATTGAATTAGTTACTTTACACATAAAAATACTCTGAATAAATATTAAAGATGCTTTATTTTTGCTTCCCTCTTAGTCCTTTTGAGCTATCAGCTATTTTCCAAGACACACCGACAAGTTAGCTTTTGTTAGTGAAATGACATTTACCATGGGGGGTTTTAAAACATATGACAGTATAATAATAGCTAATATGAGAAGGAACACAAAGTTTGTTTGTTTTTGTTGTTCAACGCCGTATTCAACGCAGTTTTCAGTTATATCGCGGCAGCCAGTAGTCCACCGTATCTTGACTACGGCTTTTTTTTTTAACAGTTATAAAGTCTTATGTTGAGTAAACTGGGGGGGGGGGAGGGGAATATGTGCAGTTAACACCTTTTCGTACCTGTCAAAACCAGTGACGAATGCACTATTAACACCTTTGGTTAGCAGATACATAAGTTAGGACGAACAAGCCTGGACGAACGAACCCGGACGAACAAGCCTTGGGACGAAAAAGCCCGTTACCTAGCTGGTACCCGAACTGAAAGGAATGCCTGCTTCTTGTCACAATGAAACTTCGTACAAGTCAACACCCCAGACTGGAACCATGTCGACTTATTTCCGGTCTTCAAATACCATCGGCCCCCACTCGTCACAACTCGGCCGATTCCATACCTACATCTAACCTCGTCTGTATAAGGGAGGCTTCCATTTTGAACTACCAATCACATGATTTTAAACATGGCGGCGCCCCTGTAGATCGCTTAGCAACGACATGAACAACCACTGTGAAGTTATTCAGTTCTATCGATCTGTCGATGAAAGCTCCTAACGGAATTGATAAACCACGCTAAAAATTGAATGTACAAATTGTTTGCGGACTGAAATACTCTTAGAAAGATAACGATAGAAAATTTACTCATGTTTTCTTTCTAAAGAGGAGCCTTACAATTTCATAACGGTAAAGCGGTGTGCTTCCGGAAATGTGCGAAATGTACCGTGTAGGTGCATATCAAGCTACCTGATACAGCCGAGGGATTTGATCACCGGATCACCCGAGGTATGCCGAATGCATCGGCCCCTTCACAACCCTTAGGGATCAAAGGGAGACAAATTCAACATCAGAAAATTGGGAATTTGGAACGCAGTTTTTATTGCATTTCTGCATTGTTTAGACCTATTTGTATTGAATAAAGCACTACCTGGTTTTTTTGGATCTTGCAGAGTTCCAAAATCCCAAATCCAGTTCCAAAATCCAAGGTGAAAAACCTACTAAAGTTCCTAAAAACCATGTTTTGTAAGAGTATATATATATATATATATTTTTTTTTTTTTTTTTTATTTATCTCGCTTCTCTAATATGAAATATGATTGTTAGATTTTCACCTCTAAGATTTAGTAAAGTTCCATTTTGGTCTGTAATTTTTACCTCTAGGTTGTGTATTTCATTCATTGTTATTGGCAAATATACTAAATTAATTGGCGACTCAATTATCTTATATCCAGGAGAAACATTGGGGAAAAAAAGAGTAGATCGTGTTTTGCGTTGAACCATTAACATAGCTTCCTGAGATAATATCAATGTTAACGAACAGACTGTTTATACTGAGAATGTTTACAACATTCTCCGACTCATGAAATCGTTGTGTCTATTTTGCGTGAGTAAATCCTAATACTTTAGAAATGGAGCTTGGATGTTTAAAATCTACTTGATAACCGTTTTCAAGGGTAAGAATAGACTTTAGAGTATTAGTGTTTGCTGAAATGTTAATGTAATATTCATCATTGGATACATCATAGTGCCTGTTTTTCCTCATTTCCTGATGAATGGTATCATTAATGTCTATAAGGTCATAACTTCCTTCTGGTATTTCAATTTTAATCCATGAAGCACCATTGTCTGGAGAATAAATAAAGATGTTGTTTGTTGCATCAATGTTTGGAAAAGAGTAGTAAGTTTCAAGGTTTACTAAAGCTATTTCATATTTTTTATCCTTTTCCAGTTGAATTGGTGGATTAAACCTCGTTTTAAAGCGTGTTTTGTTGTCGGTTACTATAATTTGAAAAGATGTTTTGTGGTCTGTATTTTTTGCAATCTGTTTTAAAAGATCTTCCATTTTATTTACTGAAAATATTATTTAGGTGTGTGAAAAATACAATAAATTCATTTTTTTTATTTTCTAAAAAATCATTAAACCGCATACACCCATATTGAGCTAATGAGAAATAGTCTGCTCTTGTTTTTTATCATACATATTACTTTAGTTCGTTATACAATTTTGGTATTAGGCAACTCAAGCTAAAAATATATTATGCTTTTTTTAAGTAAATAATCATAGTAATGAGCAATACATATATTGATTTAAAAAAAAAAAATACTATAAAATGGAAGAGAAAGTTAAAAAATATGTGATTGTATGGTTCTCGAGAGAACCTGTAATTTATAACTTCACATCTTTTACCAAAGGAGAGAAATATACAGCAATGGATAAAAAAAAAAACATTAAAAAGTTTAGCTGAGAAAAATAATGATAAAAAAACTTATAATAAAAATGAAGAATGTATATATCCTGTGAGAAAAACATACGGTAAAATTTTATATGAAGAAGAAATAGAACGTGCGTATGGTTACAGTGTTTTTAATTGGTATCCTGAGTATAGATTACGGTTATTTATCAATGACTATGCGGAACTTCTTCATCCAAGAAAATCAATATGTCTATAACCTCATTTATATTTAAACCATTTAAATTATATCCAAATTCGAATAAATCATTAATATTATTCATCTTATTATTTTATTTTATTTTACGAAAATACAATAAATTTTTTTTTTTTTTTTTTTTTTTTATACTGACTAAGGTATATAAAAGCTGTCAAAGCCGTTTCTGTACTTTCCATCATGTTTTTTACTAGTTAAATCAATGATAACAAAACCATGTGGTTTTTCCCACGACTTATAACAAAATCTTCTAAACTCATCCTCAGACATATCTTCACTTACATGAGCAGTCAACATTACTGTGTCTTCCACAAATGTAGTAATCCTCACACTTATTTTGCTTTTCTAAAAGTAAATCATCAAAAATCATTAAATCTTTGTTTTCTGAGCTCAACTCTCTCGGATCAGGTATATCCCCTGCAGTTTCAAAACAAGAGGGCCATGATGGCCCTGTATCGCTCCACTGGCTTATAAATATAAACCATAAATACTAAACATTTCAATTCTGAGCCAGATGGTTTCAAAATGAAGACTTACAAAGTTTTCTCTGTAAAAGCCCATGTGAAAGTTGAGACCCGCAGGGCAAAGCTATTTTTGATCCCAGAGCTATAATTACTTGAACCCTGGTAGAGGTCTACAAGATAAAGCCACATGCCAAAATAATACAAGTCTATGCTGTATGGTTATAAATAAGGTGATTTTCAAGTTTCTTCCATATGAACCCTCTGTAAAACATAAGACCCCTGATGCAAGGCTAATTTAAAAAAAAAGTCAAAAGTGATCCAGATTTGGTAGCCCTTGGGTTTGCAGTTAGGAGCAAAAAGATTCTTTGAATTTTCATGCTATAAGCACATGTTTATGACCCATGAGATAGGACTAATTCTGACATAACTTGAATAATTTTGGAAGAGGTTATTTAGATTACACTCATACAATATTACAGCTGTAACTCAAGGTAAGGAACAAGAAGACCTTTTAAGTTCTCACTATATTAGCCTATGTAAAGCTTGTAACTTATTGGGTGAAGCAGTTTCAGAGACGATAAGCTTGATGGCCTTAGGCCTGTGTAGCTAAAAAGCAGTATCTTTTTCATGAGCTACAATGACGTTAGTAAATACAAGCTTTTGGAAAAGATTTTTAAAGGTTTTTCAATACCTTTCAGTTTTGTAGCCATAGCAACCATAGCTTTTAACAGGACTTAATTCTTTGAAGACATTCTGAAGAACATCATGGCAAGATGATATCTGTAAAGTTTGGTCAAAATTGGAAGAGTGGTTTCAAAGAAAAAGATGGAACAATCTTGGTAGAAGTCTACAATATGAATCGGCATGCCAAATTTTTATAGCCCTAGGCCTTACAGTAAGGATAAAAGAAGATATCTTAAGTTTTCACAATGTAAGCCTATCTAAAATTTGTGAACCCTGGAGTGGGACAAATTTTGATCCCAAGGCTCAAAACATGCCAAATTTATTAGTCCTGTGCTTTATGGTTAGAAACAAGAAGATTGTCGAGAAGTCTTCACTATATAAGCCCTTATAAAACTTTGACCCCAGGGCTACAGTCGGACTAAATGGGGAATATGTGTATTAGAAGAATAACATGCCAAATTTGGGAGTTCTTGGCCTTATGGCTAGTAACAAGACGGTTTCTGAAGTTTTCACTCCATAAACCCATGTAAAACTTGTGACCCCTGGTGCAGGGCCAAACTTGATCCTAGGGCTGTAACTTGGGCCCTCTTTGTAGTTGTCCATTAGATAATGCTATAATTATGCAAAATTTGGTATTACTAAGCCTTATGGCTATGTACACCAAAACTGAAAAGTTTTCCTATATAAGCCCATGTAAATCTTGTGAACCCCCCCCACCCCCCAGCACGAGGCCAAATTGACCCCAGGA
Organism: Tridacna gigas; assembly: GCA_945859785.2. NCBI lineage: Eukaryota > Metazoa > Mollusca > Bivalvia > Cardiida > Cardiidae > Tridacna > Tridacna gigas. The sequence continues at coordinate 57,121,339 of OX244038.2, forward strand.
CTGTAATTTTGGCACTTTTGGTAGACCCCCACTAGATCAAGCTAAATGCAAAATTTGGTAGCTCTAGGCCTTATGGCTAGGTACAGGAAGATTTCTTAAGTTGTCACTATGTAAGCCCATGTAAAACTTGTGACCCCTGCGGCGGGGCCAATTTTGACCCCAGGGCTAAACTTTTGGCCCGCTTGGTAGAGGCCTACTAGATATAGCTACATGCAAAATTTAGTAGCTCTAGGCCTTATGGCTAGGTACAGGAAGATTTTTAAAGTTTTCTTAATATAAGCCTATGTAAAACTTCTGACCCATGGGGCAGAGCCAATTTTGACCCCAGAGCTAAACTTTTGGCCCGCTTGGTAGAGGCCCACTAGATATAGCTACATGCAAAATTTAGTAGCTCTAGGCCTTATGGCTAGGTACAGGAAGATTTTTAAAGTTTTCTCGATATAAGCCTATGTAAAACTTGTGACCCCTGGGGCAGAGCCAATTTTGACCCCAGGGCTATAATTTGAAGAAACATGATAGAGGTCTACTACATAAAGCTACATGCCAAATTTGGTAGCCCTATGCCTTATAGTTTCAGACAAGAAGCTTTTTAAAGATTTCCAATATTTTTCAGTTTTGTTGCCATGCAACCATAGTTTTTGAAGGAATCAAATTCTTTCAAGAAATTCTGAAGAGGGCCATGGCAGGATCATTTCTGTGAAGTTTCATGAAAATTGGATGGGTAGTTTCAGAGAAGAAGATGTTTGAAATAAAAGTTAATGCACGGACGGACGGACGGACGCACGCACGGACGAACGGACTGACGGACTGACGCACGGACGCACGACGGACACCGGGCCATGACATAAGGCCGCTGGCCTTCGGCCAGTGGAGCTAAAAACTACACTTTATATCTGATTTATTTTTAATCGTTTTTACCCATTCTTCAACCAAAGCTGTTGGAGAAACATTTAAATCCTGTATCTCATCTCGCATGTTAAACAACCTTAAAATATCCTCTTTTGGTAGTCTTTCTTCAAAAGCTTTTTTAAGTATGCGATATTCTGGTTGAAAAAGACTTTTTCCAAAAACACACAACTCGTTGTAGTCAAGCCAACCCGGTCTTAGCAGAAGGTTAAGTAAAAGAGTGGTTTTACCACATCCTGATTTACCTACGATTAACCCTCTAATACTTTTTGGTAAAAGAGGGTGATTAAATCTCTTTGATACTACTTCGTTCCATGATAAATTTACAATATCCATTTTTATATAAGTTTTTTTAATTCTTATAAAAAATGTATTGCGTTAAATGTAAAAAAGTTACCGATACAACCAACATAGAATATGTTGTTACTAAAAATGGAAGAAATATGAAACGTTGAAAATGTGCGGTGTGTGGAACAACTAAAACACAGTTTGTTAACGCACAGGATGTAAATCCACAATTGGATTCAGAAGTACAAAAAGGTGGATCATTGCTAAATAAAGCTATAAATAATTTGCCTTTTGAAATGCATCTTCCTGGGCACAATTTCACGGGACCCGGCACTAAATTAAAAAAAAAAAAAAAAAAAGACTCAACCCAGATTTAACACCAAAGGATTGGAGAAAACCAATAAACTGTGTTGATAAAGCTGGATACCATCACGATGTTTGCTATTTACAAAATCCTACTACTAAAGTTAGAAACGCAGCGTGTGATAAAAGTTTGTTAACAGAGTTAGAAGGTATTTACAATCCTTCTATTAGAGAAAAAATAGATAAGTCCGTCGTTAGTAAACTTACTGGAACAAAAATGAAATTTGAAATGGGGGTTAAAAAAAAAAAAGAAAAAATCAGCATGATAAATTTATCGGAAGAATTACACAAACCCGTAAAAAGAAAATTTAAGAAAAGGAGAGTTAGAGTAAACGGCATTGATAGGATATGGGCTGCGGATTTAGTAGACATGCAAGCATTTTCTAAATTTAATCGTGGTGTAAAATATCTTCTCGCTGTCATTGGCATCTTTTCCAAATACGGTTGGTTGGTACCATTAAAAGACAAAACAGGGAGATCTGTTGTTATAGCATTAAAGAGTATTTTTAAGGAGAGAAAACCAGATAAAATATGGGTGGATAAGAGTAAAGAGTTTTATAACAAAGATGTTAAAGACTTGATTGAATAGTATTCCACTGAAAATGAGGAAAAATCTAGCGTGGTTGAGAGATGGATTAGAACAATGAAAGAAAAAATGTGGAAGTATTTTTATACTAACTCCACAAACGTTTACATTGACGTTTTACCAGATCTCGTTAAAAAATATAATAACACGAGACATTCTTCCATTAAGATGACACCAGTAAATGCTAGTAAAAAAGAAAATGAAACCAAATTTTGGAGAAATCTTTACCCCGATCGTCTCGAAATAAAAGATATAAAACCTAAGTTTTCCGTTGGAGACAAAGTAAGGATAACTAAAAAAAAAAGACTTTTGAGAAAGGTTATACCACCAGATGGACTGAAGAGGTTTTTACAGTTTCTGAAGTAAAACATACATCACCTGTAACATATAAAATTGTAGATCTTAATGGGGAAGAAATAAAAGGTACCTTTTATGAACCCGAGCTCCAAAAAACTAGTCAAGAGTTGTATAGGATAGAAAAGGTTATTAAAAAGGGAAACAAGAAATTTCTAGTAAAGTGGAAAGGTTATTCTGATGAGTTTAATTCATGGGTTGATAATAAAGACATTATAAATATTTCAGTATAAAAAAAATGCTAGATATTGCAATTGAAAACATAATTTTACCAAACAGACCGTCAAACAACCTAGAACTAGAAGATGCAGCAAAAAGATTAAAGATTCTTTCTTTTAGGGGAGTATTTTTACGAAACACTCTACCAAAAAAGTGTAGAAAAAAGGAATGCGGTAAACTAAATCTTGATGACACGTGCGGGTCTGGTACACATTGGGTTGCTTGGTATAAAAACGGTAAAACTAAAATTTACTTTGACAGTTATGGTATACAACCACCTATTGAAATTCAAGAGTACCTAAAAAGTCCAATACATTACAATAGTGATCAATTACAACAAGCTGGGCAAGTATTTCGTGGTCATTTATGTTTATACATTCTTAAAGAGCTGGGTTTGGGTGATAAATTTCAAAATGTGGTAAATAAACTTTTTTAGCAATAAAAAAAAATGCCCGTTGATAAATTTGGAAGAATGGATGATGTTAAAACAAGCGGTGATGGTGTGTCACTCGCTTACATAAGTAATAATTTTTTACGTAAAGATGGAACAACCGCCGTTACCGGTTCTATAAATATGGCCGGTAATACATTAACGAGGGTTAGTAATCCGGTAAATCCTCAAGACGTCGCGACTAAGAATTATGTTGACAGCAACTTAGGGCTGTTGGATGAAAACGGAGGATACCATATGACAGGGTATTTAAACATGGGTTTTAATAAAATAAAAAATCTTGATTCGCCAACAGAACCGAATGAAGCTGCTACTAAAAGTTATGTGGATAGGAGTGGCAAAGCAATAGTACAGCAACAAGACGGCACTTTTTCCGCTGTTGCAGATATAAATATGCGGGAGTATACTTTAATGAATCTTATAGATCCCGCAGACCCACAAGACGTTGCAACTAAAAAATACGTAGATGTTGCCAATCGAGCCTTTGTTTACGGACCTGGAGGGTATATAGCAGGTGGTGACGTTTCTATGGGTGGGTGGAGAATTTCCAACGTCGGAACGCCTTTAGAAAACCAACAAGCCGCAAATAAGTTTTACGTAGATACCATCGTTGAGGCGGCTACCGCGGGTGAAAAAGCTTTGACAAAAAACCAAGACGAATCTTTTTCAATGGCCGGCGAAATAGATATGAGTGATCACTCGATTACCGGATTACCGAATCCCGTAGACCGTGACGCCGCCGCCAATAAAAATTACGTCGATAACGGCGGAGCTATCAGAAAAAATCCAGATGGGAGTTTCTCAGCGGTAGCTAACATAAATCTCCGAGGTTTTTCTCTTAAAAACGCGGCACCCCCGGAAGATGAGGGAGATTTAGTAACAAAATCCTACGTGGATGAAAAATTATCGCTCCCTTCTCTCATAGGCCCTAAACCCATTATAAGCGTGTGTGCTGAGGAACAAGGAGGATTAGAAGACGGTAATTACGAGTTTTCTTTCGGTAGTGGAAGCGCTGGAATACATTACGAATTAGGAGGCTATTGCATGGCAGCTCCGGGGAGAATTATAAGGGGATCTTTAAGGGTCGTTAAAGTCGGTAATATCCTAAAAGAAGAGGCAAAAGTTAACATAGTCGTAAACGGAGTCGAAAAGATCGACTACTCCATAGTGAAAAAGAAAGGAAAAGGTTGTAGTTGCATAGCTCTTCCTCAGCCTCTAGAAGTAAAACAATGCGACACTATAAACTTTATAACTAGGTCCACCAACACCAACGCGAAAAACGCGTATGTGACAATACTGATAGAGTTGGACTTGTAAAAAAAATATTTAACCCGGTAAAGGGTTAAATATTTAAAACAGGATCAGGTACTCCCACGCCAAGATCACGTGACATAGTATTTCACAACTTTGTCTAATATTTCGCAATGTGTATAACTCGTATAATATCACTTTAGACTGGACTTTTGAGGATGATGGTAGTATATTATGATATTAATAATTTTTTTGCTTTGTTTTTTTCTAAAAAATTAAATGTATATGATAATTGTATAAAACATGATTTTTATTTATGATGATAAAGCGGTCTTACTTCCTTGTTGTATTTTAACTTTTGTAAGAATGTTATTACTAACAAATATGGCAACCGCTGGCGAGGCCTAACAGCTCGTAAGTTAATACCAAAAAATGGTAACTTCTGGCGAGGCCTAACAGCCCGTAAGTTAATACCAAACACTAACATAAAATGCTAACCTCTGGCGAGGCCTAACAGCTCGTAAGTTAATATCGTATCAATAAATTTCTTACACATTAAAAACACAATGTTGTAAGGCTGCTGTTTAAAAAAACAGATTAAGTTTTTCATACAGTTATTGTACGCGCCGAAAGAGTTAAAAAAAACAGGGTAAAAATGTTTGTTGATATAATATACTACCATTTTCGGTTTTTGATGTGTTAAGTGAAAGCTATAGGGTTGTGTACTAAATAACACTTCCTCTTTCGTTTTCGATGAGGAGGTATGAAAAAATGGTTTATATCATGATAGTGTCATGACTCACCTTACTTCATCTATACTTTCTCTTGTGTTAAGGTATAGAAAACGGAGTTAAAGGTGATTCTTAAGCTAGTTTAACGTTTTTCAACATTATTTAGGTAGGTTAAAAATATCAAAATTTATTTTTGGTTTAATTATTTTCTTCCTCCTCTTCATCAGAGTTTGAGTCTATATCTAAAACACTAAGTAAAATTTCCTTTCGAGGTGGGGTAACATTTTTTTCTGTTACTTTTACTGATGTATTATTTCAGTTATTTGATTATAAAAAAATGACCAAAGTTTTGTCATGTTTCTCACTAAACGTGGTTACAAGTTATTTAATTTGTTGCACTTTTATTACAGCTTAACGGTTTCTAACAGTCCCTACACAGAGTGTGTGTGTGGTGAGATTGACAGGCTATGTAGAGTGCGCTGTAGCAACTCCACAAATTGCTGAGTTCGAAATGTGTATTTATGTACAATATGTTTTATGTGTACCTTGCTTGTAAGATTTCTTGTTACATGCATTTCAGTTTACAACCAGTACTTTCATACAGAGCTAGAACTGGAAGTTATAGTTGTCATAGCCTGAGCAAGTTTATGAAAGTCATTTGCAACAGTATTTCATTTAGAATTAGTTTTATATTTATAATTTGTATTTCAGAAGCCTAGTTTTTATGGTTTTAAACTTCTACTTAAAATGTTTTGTATCATTGTATTGCAGATACATGTGCTCTGATATATGGCTCCTGAGCAGAAGTAAAAGGAGAATTGTATTACAAACTTTTGTTCCTGTCTTCTGCTTTCATCTCGTGCCCTACAAGTTCGTTGTGACCAGAAACATTGAAGTAATTTTGTGACAAACCATATAAGTAGAGCAGGCAACACTTTACCATTACTATCTTTTGTAACTAAAAGCTTTGGATAAAATTGAGGTGACTTTTCATCATTATTTTTTAAAATTTCAATTTCGCTAAGATTTCTAATTTTTTTTAACTCTTTTGCTTTTTGATTTCGAAAAAAGTTCGTTAACTTCTCCATATCTTCTTTAAATTCTTTTTCTTTTCTGGTAGGTTCTTGTTGGTTATAAAAACAAACTAAAGATAAGCCATAGCTAGTTGGGGTTTTTTGTTTTTATCTTCATAAATATTAACACCATATGAAAACAAAGGTGGAGTATATATCCATAGCGGCCCTTTTTCACCGGTAGAGTATTCATACTCAAGTGGTATTATAGTGTAATTATATGTTGGGTTTGTATATGTTTTGTTTAAATTTAGTGAAAGCTTTTCTTCACAAAGCTCTCCCGATTTAATATAATTCATACTCATTTTTATTATAAATTATTATTTCTTAAGCCATTTTTCAATTTTTTTTTTAATAAAAATTATAAAACTTTGTGGGTTTTATGATTATAGATTTTTTTGGATTTATTTTTTTGGAAATGTCACGCATTTTTGGCACAGATCGATCGAATATAAAAATTATACTATATTATGGTTATTTGGCAAGGATGGGATGGTGATTCTTGATGGTGGGATTTTGGTGGGGGTGGGATTTCTGTGGGGGTGGGATTTCTGTGGTGGTGATATGGTGATTTGTGTCGGTACCCCCACTTTATAATCTACTTGCATCCAGTGTTTAATGACTTTCAATAATTTTCAGAAGTTTGGTCGAGCTTTGAATCGAACTAGCGACCTTTTGGTTTTAAGTTCTGTACGTCATCGACTGAGCTACCTGTCTCAGAATTGTTTCTTTGGGTTTGTTTCTACTCCAAGCAAATGAACAAATGAAATTGAATTTCAGACCTTCGGGGGAAATCCAACTTTCTTACGGGTAATTCGGTTCCAGTTCGGCTCCAAACAGCCTTACAGTCTGTTACGGTCATGTCGGTTCTAATTCTGAAAGTCTTGGTAAGTTGCAAGTCTACTTTAATTCTTTCTTCGCTAAATGCTGACTTATTGGCTATTGCGGTCGATGTAGACCAAGATCAGACTACGCCATCCGAAACTGCTTTCCTAAACAAGGATTTATAAAATGCCTTATCAAACAAAATGAATGTGGATTTCTCTATGGCCCACGCAAAAAAAAGGGCAATTTATTTCTTTGGCAGCTAAATCCATTTGGCCTAAATCTGTACCGTAGCCGACACGGCCGACCATTATTTCTGGCCCCAGATACTACTCGTGTTCTTTGTATGAAAAATTAGAATGGTGGTACATGTAGGTCCCGACCCTTTCTTACATTTCGCCTGGCCCAATCAGTATTTAAACCGATACTGCATTTTTTTATACGAAAGAAAAAAAAAAGAGGAAGAAAAAAAAATCTCCTGCCGACTATTCCCCTATTATTTTTGGCATATAGCTGAAACCCTGTCTGTTTAGGAATTATTTAAGTTTTTTTCCCAAAGTCTGTTTTACTAGTTTTTCGCACAGTTTTCTTCCTAAGACACTGACTGCCTTCCGACATAACCGTCGTCGAAACAATGATCGGCGTTGATAGGAATCCTGTCGGAATGACTATCATAAATACTAAGAAAGAAATTTGCCAAACTTCTGAATCGAGCCAGCGACCTCTTGGATTCAAGCCCTGCACGTTATGTACTGAGCTTAGAGAGAGAGAGAGACAGAGAGAGAGATTAGGTTAGTTAGCTTCATCATGATGTGTTTCTGAGGTTTCTCATTGTTATTGTAGATGGTGCTATTGGTACAACCTGATCGTGTAATTGGTTTCCTTCTCGATGGACAATGTTTTGCATCCCCACCGTGCACATGCAGCGGTCATCAAGTAAATTGCCAAAATGGAAATACTGGAATTATGCCAACTTTCAAACAATCAAATATTACAGAAAACTATCTGCACTTTTTCATCACAGGAAATGGAATTACTAAAATCCCCACAAATGCTTTTCGAAACATCAGTCTGTCGAATACCACCAGCTTGTTCTTGAATTTGTATGACAACAAAATAAGTACAATAGATTACGGTGCTTTCGCAGGAGTAGAGGAAAATGTTATCGAATTAGATTTAGAGAATAACCTTTTGACCAGCATTCCTTCAGCAGTGGCCTCACTCACTAAATTAGATTATTTGCAGCTGTTTAATAATCCTATTAGAAGTCTCGCAAGCAGTGTGACTGTTCTAGCAAATCTTGGAAGACATTTAACACATCTTTATCTTGATTTATCCCAATTTTCAACGTGGCCAATTGAATTAAGCTATCTGAAAAAGCTCTCAAATCTTTATCTAACAAATATAAAAGAAACACAACTAGATTTGCACGTGTTCAAAGGTTTTGAAAATACACTACAGAGGTTGTCAATGAAGAACACGCAATTAGAGAAACTTCCGGCTGCAATTTGTCACTTACATAACATTCAAGTACTTACTTTTACCGACAATGCCAATTTACATGGGAACAGTCCAATTTTTGAGCCCTGTAGTCAGCAAATTCGATCTTTAACCTGGTTATTACTGCAAAACAATAATATTAGATACTTTCCAGCCCGTTTATTCAAGACATTTCCGTCATTAACATATATCAACTTGGGCAAAAATCAGTTGACTTTTATAGACTCAGACCTTATACCAGCGAATTTGTCACTTCAAACGCTCAGACTAGACTACAATAGCTTTACGAGAATTCCATATGCTGTTAAAAAATTTGGCTCATTGCAAAATCTTTACTTAAGTAATAATAAGATAAACACGATAGAAGAGTTAGATATAGATTCTCTAAGTTTTCTCTCTGGATTGTATCTTGACTACAACCCTATAGAATACATATCTTCCAACGCTTTTGTCAATGCTAACCAACTTTCACAACTTTTTCTACAGAATACCAAAGTCCGGAATATACCGTCTTCCCTGTCAAAGCTACCAAATTTGCGCTATGTAAGTGTTAATGGAAGCCCAATTGAATGCAGCTGCGATCTGACATATTTAACTTCTTGGGACCTTGCTTCCATTACCATCTCAGGATATTGTGAAAAGACATTTGTCTCCATTGAAACGTATATAACGGTTGACTTGCCACAATGTTAAATTACCTAGTTTTATTTGGTTTTACGGACAGTTTGGATCAATTTAGGACTGAACATACTAGTAGTTATGTACACTGTCCGCTTTCGTGTGGAAAATCATGAGCAAATCAACCATAATATTACGGTATTTCAGAGTGGTCAATTTGTCAGGTTTGTTTATTTAGGCGCTCTAAGGAATTAACCCTGACAAACTTTTAGCAGTTTAACCCATATATCTGCTAAATAAATAAAATAAAACTTTCAAGCCGATAGTATAAACCCCATTGTTAATATTTCAAAGGCATATTTTGGTGATAAAATATCTCTCAGTCTGTCAGTTGGACAAACCACAAGCACCGAGGTGCGTTTGAAGTAGACACATTTTGCTCATTAATAGTTAAGAGAAGAAAGCCTATGTCACAAAATGTGGTTTTATCTAAAGCACAGGCGTAATGTTTATTCTCAAACGTTCAATTGGCTAGAAAGACTGAATGGAACATTGAATGTCTTAAAATTTAATTAGATTCCTGCATAGTTTATTTAGCAAGACTACCTGTTCTACCTCTTTAATCGGACACGTGTACATGTTCAGTCTTTGTGGATTATCTTTTCAAACAAAATTTGTGTACCTGAATCGTTTCTAACCAATGTTGAACTGTTGGAGGAAGAAATTTAAGGTGGCATATTTCTGCCACGACATACGAGATTACTATTGGGATAATTTTAGAAAACTATCTCCATAAATCAATGTTCCCTGGACATTTTTTATCTAGATTACGAAAAGTTTTCTAAAAAAAAAAAAAAAAAAAACACTAAACTTTGTTCTTTTAGAAAATTTTACATTGATCAGAAAATATTTTAACGTGAAGTATCTCATTCATAAGGTGGCATATTTCTGCCACGGGATACGAGATGACTATCGGATAATTTTTGAAAACTGTCACAATAAAACAAAGTTTCCTAGAAATTTTATCTAGAAGTGAAAATTTTTCTTAGGAAATATCACGATAAACTTTGTTATCTAGAAAATTTTACATTGATCAGTGAATATTGTAACGCAAAATTTCTCATTCGTGCACAAAGCTGACATTCGAGATAAAATCATTGGGATATTTCTAGCCGTTTTTTTGATATCTATAAATAGAAAATCCACCATTTGGATAAACTCGGTAGTTTGACTAAACAAGATGGCGGTAAGTTAAAAATCGAATTATTTAAAATTGTAGCTTAATTTGGTAAATTTTGGCTACACATGAAATAAGCTGAAGTCTGTTAAACACAAAGACGACTCGAAATGCCTCTAACGAACGACTTTAAAACCATTCAGGGAAAAGGAGAATTATAGGGTTGGACAGGAAGATGTTCCGAACCCGTATCTGTTTATAGATAGCGTGAATGTCAGTTGTGGGGACGAACGCAAAGAAATAAAAAAATCGTGATAAAAGTGAGAATTATTGCCATATTTTAATCTTGAAACTTTTTATTATCTAGATTATATTTCCAGAAAAGTTTGCTATATCGCGATAGTTTTCTTAAATTATTGCAATAGTTATCTCGTATCTCGTGGCAGAAATATGCTACCATACATACGAAATGTTATGTTTAGCTGTCCTGTGACTTGCATCTGCTTCGAGCTGAGTCAGAAACTGAATTATCACGAGACCGAGATGTAAGGAGCAAATCAACACAACAGGATGGTTACTGATATGCAACTTCACATTCTTTTTATTATATACAAACATATGTTCGTAACAAAATTTTAAAATACTAGTAATTGACGATTTATTCGGAATTGGCTACATATTAAAACAAATACTGATTTAGTCTGTAACAACTTTCTCTTTCTTATTACCAGTGGATAAATATTGTGACGTAATATTCTGATGGCACGCGGGATTACGCAATCATAACGTAATTGGAACCGTATTTGACACTGACAGGAATTTGTTTCCGTCGTGTCTGATTTCATTATTGTGCGATGAATGTATCTGAGGAGCTGGAAACTTTGTAGATATATACGCAAAAAATACAGTTTTCATTATTTGGTTTTGGCGAAAGGGGGTTTAATGCATCTCTGCATGATACGAATCAAATTATCTCCTATAGATCCATGAAATCTATTTTGTATAACCACCGTGTGAATCATCTGGTACACTGGTTATGTAAAAAGCATAAAATCGACCTAGTACAAAAAGTATTGACCCAAGGTCAGCCTGCGCAGTCCGCGCAGGCTGACGTTGGTCGATACTTTTTGCAGAAGCATTAAATAAATGTTTTAGAAAAACTTTTAATTCTCTGCAAACTATCTAAATAGGCCTATGGATGGCATTTTCTCCTTTTCCACAATCTTCTTAAGTATTCTGCTGTAGAGAAATCTCATCTTTTGAGTTACATCTAATTTGTCGTCTGCAAATGCTTTCAATTTGAAGAAGTCGAAAATTTTGACGTTTGGTTAACAGTTACCTCTGCGCGATAAACGGTTAATCAACCATCATCGTAAATCTCGGCATGTTAATGTTGAATTCGATTAAAACTGTTTTAAGCAGCAACCTGTCTGAAGAGGTCAGTTTTTTTCCAGTTCCAAAGAGTGCCTGCTTAAAGTCAACCTAACAGCCACATGTTTATCGACCATGCAGAGCAACATCTTTAAAAAAAATGTGGGAAAAGGAACAAAAATACACTGATATCAAGTGAGTTTAATTTGTCGTACGCAAAAGCTTTATATAAACGAGTGTAAAAAATTGTCGTCTGGTAAAGATGTAAAACAAGTTTGAATGTTTCAGATCTGTATTTACATCTATAGAGCTGGACTGTAATCTAACTTTTTACCACCAGATGACAAAATTTTAGGCTGGTCCAAAGTGAAGGCATATGCAGACTTAATTAAACATGGCTCAATGACGAACTTTGATTTTAAAAAGGGTAGAAAACATCCTGGGAATAGGAGAAAATGCTGGTTACCAGCATTTTCTCCTTTTTCCAGATGTTTTCAAAGGCCTTCCTCTTCAGGGTCATTTAAACACGGGATAGTTTGGTAAAGGTTAATTGAAAAGATCAGTGTGTACAGACGATTTGAGTATCTATGATCCGATGGTCAGATGTGGCAATAGTCACACAACAAAGCTGATTCCATGACTTTATCTAACGTCACCTGTACCAAGCATGTTTCTGTTGGAACTACTTTCAGTCACATGACCTTAAGTATGATGGCGCTCCTTACCCTTTCCTGCTAAATAAGTGAAATGAAACTTTCAAGCCGATAGTACAAACTCAAATTTTGTTATTTAAAAGGTAGTTTTCGGGGAAAAAATATCTCATTATCGAACAGTGTAGATCCAAGATCAGACTGCACCTTCTGTCCGCAAAAGGTCCTTGAGTCGCGTCACAACTCGGTCGATTCCATAACTTCATCATAAACAACGACCGTGAATCAAGTTATTTACGTTTGTCAATCCGCTAGTGAAAACTGACAACGAAATTTAAATCACGTGAAAAGGTTACTGTTTCTCAAAGGAAATGTCATTTAAAGCGATTTCGATCGAAAGTAATCCGTGTATCTTTCTCTTTGTAGAGTCTCGTTTTTTGAGCATAAAAGGGTCTCTTTCGGACGAAAAAAATGTACGATATCTGTGCATACAACACAACCTAATAGAGTCGGGGAACTAATCGCTTAACCCTTATGCTGGTAAGTGCGACTCGGGACGCTTTTGCAGACAGTGTAGATCAAGATCACACTGCAAAAAATGCAATCTTGATCTTGGATCTAACAAAACGTGAAGCCTGATCTTGGATCTACACTGTCCGATACAGTATTTTTTCTCTGTGAAATCAGCTTTGAAATTGCAATACATGGGTTTAAACTATTAACTAGAAATTTTCGTTTCATCTATTTAGCAGCTTATAAGCGCGACTCATAGACCTTTGGTGGACAGTGTAGGTCAAGATCAGACTGCACATAATGTGCAGTCTGATCTTGGATCTACACTGTCCGATAAGGAGATACCCCCCCGCCCACTTTGAAATACCGACATTTGGTTTTTACCATCGGCTTGAAAGTTTCTTTTAACTCTTTACAAAACAATCCCGTGTTTTCACAGTCCAAAGGAAGAAGCCTTTTTGAAACATTGTGAGTAAAGGCGAAAATGCTGGTAACCACCATTTTCTCCTTTTCCCACACTGTTTTCTACCCGGTCATAAAAAAACTCAAGTTCACTTATTCCACTTTAAAATTTGTCGTCTGCATATTCTTTCAAATTTGAAGTTACTAAAATTTGTCGTTTGGGAATGGCTTAAATCATTTGGCAGTTAGCAGTTAATAAATCAACCACGGTTTGCTGAATTGGGCGTATGAGTGATCATTAACTAACTAACTGTCGTCCTCATTAGACATCGTAACAGTATAAACAAAGAAAAAGACTGTAAACCCCAGGAGACATGTAATGGCTAGAATGCCACACAGAATGTCGAACGTAGAGCTAACGTCTTTCCATGTAATAGTCTCACAGTCAAGATCGTTCCCCTGTACTTGTATTGCTTCTACCGAGCCGTGCATTCCAGAGTGACCATTGGCTTTCTGGTCGATCTCTCTGATATTAATGTAGAAAGGTTGGTACCTATAGATTGTGCAATATCTGACACAACACTTAACTCGTTACGTGGAATAGCCAAAAATGGATCCTTGTTGCCTTTCCCGTGGTAGATGATGTAGTCTGACTTCTCAGATTTGGAACTTGAGAGCGTTTTCTGTTTGTATCGGCGGTTTTTCCTCGGCCGTCGACAACTATAACATCGAATAAATCTTACAAAAGCTTTCCAGCAGGATAACACTTCTTCGGTCTCGTTTTTGAAATAAAATCTCATACTAAAGATCGTGGCCAGGATGATAAGCATACTGACTGCAAGAACACACACACGATAATAGCATAGCACTGCAATCGTTGTTGCCGATCTCGGCAATGTTTCACTAATAAGAGTCAGAAATACAGCAACTGCCAGCAACACTGTTATACAATAAGAAATTTTCTGAACGCTCTCGATGGGGATAAGAAAAGCCATAATGTTCAAAGCAGACATAAATATGATGGGTATTAAGGTATTGACAACTATAAACAGTGGTTTACGTTTCATTGTAAACCGAAAACGAAACAAATTCTCGACGATATTCTCTGCACGGAGTAAAATATTGTAGTCTGCCTGCTTCTCTTTAATTAGTCGATCAAGATCAGACATGTTAGTGTATCCGTTAGTTCCATATACAAAACATACGATCAGTGTAGTATCTTCAGGACTTTAATTAAAACCAGAGAGGTAGCCATGTTTGGTCCCCTATCTTGGGTTAAGATTTTTTGTAAACTTGTACTGGATTTATTATTTTATTCGCAACAGAATCTTTGTGGAAGTGTGATGGAGTAACCTTGGTCTTTCCTCTTGAGAGCTAATAACAATGGTTATTTATGTTCTGTTTACTGCAATATTCGCTGTTAGTGTATATTCGGTTCACTGCAATATGCGCTGTTAGTCTATGTTCGGTTAACTGCTATATTCACTGTGTTTTGTGTTCGGTTCACTGAATATTCGCTAGTGGTATATATTCGGTTCACTGCAATATTCGCTAAAAGTTTATTTTCGGTTGACTGCAAAATTCGCTGTTAGTTTATGTTCGATTCACTGCAATATTCGCTGTTAGTCTAAGTTCGGTTCTCTGCAAATTTGCTGTTAGTCTATGTTCGGTTCAATGCAATATCCACTGTTAGTCTATGTTCTGTCGATTGCAATGTCGGCGGTTAATCTATGTTCGGTTGATTTCAATATCCGCTATGTTCGTTTCACTGCAAGATGCTTTGGTAGCCTATATTCGGTTGACTGCAGTATTCGCTGATAGCCTATATTCGGTTCACTACAATGTTCGCTGTTAGCCTATACTTGGTTCACCGCAATATTAGCTGTCTATGTTCGATTCAGAGCAATATTCGCTATTAGTCTATGTTCAGTTCACTGCAAAGTTACTGTTCGTTTATGTTCCGTTTAAAAAAAAAAAGAAAAAAGATAATAATTATGTTTGTTAGCAGAGTGTATTTCGCTGTTTTAACAGTTATGTCACAGCTACAGCTCACTTTATCATCTTGAAGCAGAAAAAAAAAAAAATAACCACGTCCTCACAGTTTAGGACCGGAACTATGAATTGTATGTGACTTGGGATTCAGAACTGTGACAATCTGTCACTTGGTCTTAAAAACTGTAAAAACTTAAAACGGTAAGCCAAGCTGGTGCTTATTTTTGTGCCGTTTACATACGTCTCACTGTATAGGACTCCTTCCTAGATATCTAAAATTATCAGGGAGATACTGTGTTTTTCCTTTCTTTATTTCTAAGTTGAATTAACAAGTAAAGTCATCTACATGAGAGTGTTATTAAATGTTCGAATATGGGAAAGTAATAGAAAAATCAAATTAGAAAGATAAAGAGATAAAACTACCAAACAACAATAATTTCAAAGACACACTGATACTCGGTAGCTAAATATTGATTGGATATTTTTTACCTAACAATTAAAAATTGTATAACCCACTTTATTGCTTTTAATCTTATTACGAATGCTTTCAAACAAGAAGTTTCAAATGACCTTTCTGCAAACGCGAGTTTGGCACGCCCACCGTAGCAACGCGGAACAAACCAGAAAATACATAGAGGAAGAGAGATTATTTCAGTTTTACTCTAGCTTATGTTTCACTATAATTAAAGCACCCAAAGCTTTTTTCCCAACGTTCTTTTCAGTTCAGACTAAATTGGCAAAGTAACAAGAAAAAAATACAAGTACTTTGAATAATGCCATATTTATGAGAAAATCGAAAAATTAAAATAGCGCAAATATGTTCGTAATTCCATGTTTGGTCACAGCATTTAAACTAAAAATACAATGTGAGTAGATTGCTGTCCGCATTTTCGATAACTTATAATAGGGACATAAGTTTTTTAAGACATTTCGTCAGCATATAACATGTCAGTTTGACAGTAAACAATATGAGAAAAGGATTTACAATTTAACCCTTTACGACATAAACCTGTGCTTGAACGACCTTGAAAGAGGAAACTTTTGAAAACTTTCTCTTTTTCCTTAGATTTTTTTTACCCTTTTAAAGACAAATCTCATCATTGGACTAACGTATAATTTGTCGACAGCAAATCTTTTGAAAATAGACGAATCTAATCTTTTGCTGTCTGGTAAAGATTTAATTAACACCTCTAACACCTGTTTCTGTGCAGTCTGATCTTGATCTATGCCGTCCGCAAAAGTCCCTTGTTTCGCCTATGGCGCTGAAAGGGTTAACACTTTTGATAATTTGTATTTTATTAGTGTGTATTTCTCTATGTGTTTTAGAATTACACTGGGATAAGAGAGAGAGAAAGAGAAGTAAAACGTTTTTTTTTTTTTTTGTTTACCTTTTCCTGTCTGTCCAAAATCTTTCGTTTTTTACACATAGTATATGTACAAAATGGGGAAAACGTAGTGGGCCTATACTTCAATATTGTTTGGTGTTTGGCAATAAAAGGTCGTCAAACTGTCCCGTCAAATAAAGCAATCATAGGAAATCACAGACAATCTCATGGTGACCAAATGTATTCGTCAATCACTTTTCAATCAATTATAATTCATGATTTATCCATAAAATCCTTTATCAACCATTTTTACTCACGATAATTGTCATTGGAAAAAGAACAAACGTGTCGGGGAACTGTCTTCAAAAGTGTCGGGGAACTGTCTCGAAAACTTGTGTCGGGGAACTGTCTTGTCGGGGAACTGTCTTGTTCCCTTTCAAAGTATGGAAACTATTGTGAAGATGACAATCTATTATTGTATGGTCGGTCTAAGTGTTAGTCGCTGGCAGCAAAATTAATTTCATGACTAGATTAAAAGTTGCCAGGTCACTCTGTCTTTTATCTACTTTTTGCCTGATTTTAAAATTCACTTTTCTGCCAGCGACTAATACTTGGACCGACCACACACTAACAGACTGTCATCGTCACAATATTTTCCATACGGCACGATTTAAATTTAAATGCATTTCTAACACCTGCATTGTTCTTTGGCCGCTTCTGGGTCTTTAAGTTGTATAATTTTACTGCATCAGATTCCATGTAATGTAGCACGCTTTACATACGATTAACAAAAAGATTCCCGCATTTCAGGGTACAGTTTTGCAGACGATAAGTTAACTTTGGCTAAAATCATGGGATTTATATTCGAAGGGGTAGGAAACTGTATAGAACAGAAGAAAATGCTGTTTGCTGGCATTTTCTTCTTTTCCCACGATGATTTTCGAGTCTCTTTACCCAGGGTTGGAAAAAAAAAAAAAAAACATGTTTAACCCTTTCCCAAACAAGCCCTGGTTTTCACGTGTCTGCAGTACAAGTCTTTAGAAAACACTGTGGGAAAAGGAGAAATTGCTCGTAACGAGCAATTTCTTCTTTTCCCACAGTATTTTCTACCCTTTTGGAGAACTTTCCGCCATTTTTATCAAATTTAAAATTGTCGTCTGCAAACTCTTTCAGTTTGGAAGGGTCTAAAATTTGTCGTTTGGGAAAGGGTTAACTCTTTACCAAACGACAAAATTTTAGGTTTCCAAAATTGAAAATATTTGCAGACGACAAATCAAATGTTATTCAGAACATGAATTTTGTCCTGGCGGGAAAAGGAGAAAATGCTTGTTACCTGCATTTTGTCCTTTCCTCGCAGTATTTTCAAGAGCCTTCGTCCTCAGTTTCGTTAACACTCAGGACTGTTTTGGTATGGCGGAAATCGTGCAACGAATAAATACTAGTAAGTGAGACCATGTCCTTGAAACGGGGGGGGGGGGAACATGAAGAATTATAATTGGTTGTTCACAGCGATGACGCAATGAGTTACAGAACTTAACCATAATTCACCGCACGACAAAATTTAAGACTCGCCAATACTAAATGCAATGGCAGACGACAATTCTACCACTTCCGTCAAGTGTCGGCCCACTTGAAGGTGTGGGTTTGAGTCCACGGCTGGCCATCTAAAATTACTAATAGTCTTTCGGATGAGACATTAAACCATGGTCATGTGTGACGGTGTTATGCACCGATTTCGTTAAAGAACCAGGTGTAACTTAGGATGGGTTTCGACTTACATCTTGCAATATTCCCTGTAACACAACTGACAGGCTTTAGGGGGCGCCGATGAATAAACGGAAAATCTATCAATTTTACTAAGGCTCAAACAATGGGAATGATCACTGAAAGGATGCATAACATTATGGTAACCGGGATGAACTCAGTTATATACGGAATCCTGTTTCCGCCATCCACATTTCGACCTACGAGGAACTCGAAAAGTAGAAATTAGGCACACTAACTTCCACTTTTCTAGCAAAAAGTTACCTCGAAAAGTCGAAAAGTTGACGTTTTTGACCTGACAATTGTCAAAAAACTTTCGACTTTTCGACCTCACTTTTGTCTAGAAAAGTAGAAATTAGGAAGTACTAACTTCAACTTTTCGCGTTAAACTACTAGGTCGAAAAGTAGAAAAGTGGAAGTTTTTCACATGACAATTGTCAATAAAATTTCCACTTTTCGACCTAGAAAAGTCGAAAAGTCGAAAAGTTGAAAAGTCGAAAAGTTGAAAAGTCGAAAAGTCGAAATTAGCCGATTAAAACTTCCACTTTTCTAGTTAGGACTGAT
This sequence comes from Tridacna gigas, assembly GCA_945859785.2. NCBI lineage: Eukaryota > Metazoa > Mollusca > Bivalvia > Cardiida > Cardiidae > Tridacna > Tridacna gigas. The sequence continues at coordinate 57,140,262 of OX244038.2, forward strand.
TATCACGGGATGTTTGTTTATCAGCACCAAATAATGTTAGGGCCGGTGTAGGGGTAAAAATTCCTGTGTCACCGGTCCCGAGGGGTAGAGGTTAAATGTACACCGAATAAGTCTGATGTCAGCCATAATACGGAAACGCCCTAATTTTCATTTTACCGTAACTCTGCCCCATTCGGCAGCCCTTTAAACCCGCCCTTATCGCATTGCTACGGTGCCTAGACATAAACATACAAATTGACGGAAAAGATAACAGACAGACAGACACACTGACAGACGGACAGAAATGGGTAAACTGATATGCTCCCTATTATATGGTGTGGGAGCATACAGTGCTGGGCAACACGAATTGTAAAAGGTCCGTAGTATAACTGGCATTCTATTCTACAAGAGGACCATGATGGTCCTAAATCGCTCACCTGAAATGCAACTCAGCTGTCATTGTTATGGCCACTTGCCTCTTGATTTTTGCTGGAATGTTTTAGTTTTGAAAATGATTCATCCATATGACAATACCAACAATCAGAGCAGGTAAGAAAATGATAGTCGAAATTATAGGCCCTAGAGTGTAAACAATGGAATTGTCATCAAGATTCCCTATTTTGATGCTTTTAGCTTGTCCCCATTTTGATCAGATTTGTCCTAAGGTCATTATGAACATCCAGGGAAATTTTGAGTATGCCTGAGCCAGAATATTGTGGTTGCTGAGTGTGTTCATGTTCACAACCTTACAAACATTCTGGGCGATGGATCAAGATTATGCTCGAATTATGATACTTATATAATAAACAGTGGAATTTTGGCGACGCATATTCAAGGATACATAAAAGCTAACCATGAGTATGTTATGCTCAGGTGAGCTGATAATGGGTTTTCAGACAGAATCACATGCCAAATGTATGTTGTGGGCCATACAATATGGAAGAGGAGGATTCCAAGAATACACCCTTTACATATTTGATCCCACATTGTGACTACAAACGACTTTTTGTGATTCCAAGGAAGAAATTTGGTAAATGCTATTAGCAAACAAGAGCCGTCAAGTGGTTGTTGAGAAATCGCTTCGGACGGACAGACAGACAGACGAAGTGGCGACTATAGGCTCGCCCTTACGGGAGCATAACTATCCACCAGTCCATGCTGAATATGAAAGTTCTAGGGTTAATGTTTGGATGAAAGAAGATTTTAAAAGATCTTTTATTTGGATGTGGAAACTGGGATCCAACAACAAAGCACTTATTTTTTTCCTAAGGTCACAATTCGATGTACTCTGGTAGAGTGCTACTGTTGCGAATTAAGTTGTAGGCTTTGTGTTTGGGTTGATTTTTTTTTCAGCAGTTGACATGGAAACCAGAGTTGCTCATGAATTCCAATTTGTCAAAGGGCAATACAGTTGATCTTGCTTAGCTAAGCGACTACGTTTATTAAGCCAACACTTTTATTAAGCGATAGGAATTCCAATGTCTCTGCTGAAATACATAATACTAGCTGGAATTGAATGCCCCATGGATTAAAGCCTTTATGCAGAGCTAAATCCTATGTTGTTAGTACTTATTACAATCGTCTGAGTGAGAGTATTGTAATGAGTATTACCAACAAAGGCTTTTCTTGAAAGTAAGGTATTATTTGAGTGCAAGAAATTTTAAAGATTTCCTTCTTTATCTCTATGTGAAATCCGAGACCCCACAACATAGGGCCAATTTTTAACACCAGCGCCATAATTTGAAGTATTTTGGTAGAGGGTCACTACATGATGAAGTATTTCGGTAGAGGGCCACTAGATGATACTACATGCCATATATGAGAGCTCTAGCCCTTACGGTTTGGGACAAGAAGATTTTTAAAGATTTCCTTCTTTATCTCTATGTAAAATCCGAGAACCCACAACATAGGGCCATTTTCAACACTAGGGCCATAATTTGAAGTATTTTGGTAGAGGGCCACTAGATGATGCTACATGCCAAATATGAAAGCTCTAGCCCTTACGGTTTGGGAAAAGAAGATTTTTCAAGATTTCCTTCTTTATCTCTATGTGAAATCCGAGAACCCACAACATAGGGCCAATTTTTAACAACAGCGCCATAATTTGAAGTATTTTGGTAGAAGGTCACTAGATGATATTACATGCCATATATGAGAGCTCTAGCCCTTACGGTTTGGGACAAGAAGATTTTTAAAGATTTCCCTCTTTATCTCTATGTGAAATCCGAGAACCCACAACATAGGGGCAATTTCAACGACAGCGCCATAATTTGAAGTATTTTGGTAGAGGGCTACTAGATGATGCTACATGCCAGTATGAAAGCTCTAGCCCTTACGATTTGGGACAAGAAGATTTTTAAAGTTTTTTCTCTCGGTTGCCATGGCAACCAGAGTTCTTCATGGAATTTAAATCTTTGAAGTATTCTGAAAGTGCATCACCTAAGGATCATTTCTGTGAAGTTTCACTGAAATCTGTTGGGCGGTTTCAGAGGAGAAGATTTTTTAAGTAATTGTTCACGGACGGACGGACACACGGACGGACGGACGGACGGACGCCGGACAACGATCGATCACAATAGCTCACCCTGAGCACTATGTGCTCAGGTGAGCTAAAAAGCCTTGACCAGAGCTCCAGGAAAGAAAGGGGAAGATTTCATAGGAATATAATTAAATTATTTTCCATGTAAACCTATACTGTTGGCACTATTTCCTTTTGAATGCTGGTGAAAATTGTTCATCGACTACAGATCGTATTGTATTTTTTTTACGCTCGTACTGGGTCGTGAGCAAATCTGGGTGACTATGAAGATTTCCACGTCGCTTGGTCGAGAATCTGTCGAGAAATGATCAAGGATTGAGCGTCCAGGACAGACTATATCGTTTAGATCGAATGTAGATCGTCTTGATTGCAAGTATGTTGCAACTCTTACGTTCGGGGTTGAGTCTTGGTCGAGTAAGGTTGTGTCTTTGTCGGTTGACGCAAGTTGATCGCATGTGCAGCGTATTTAGAACGTGCATTGTCGTAGGTATTTTAAAGCGTATACATCGACGGTCAATCGAGAAATGGTCGAAAACTAAAAGCGTACACAGAGGAATTTTGGGAAGATCGCAAGGATTTGGCCTGCGACCTTGGGGAGACAAACCTACGACCATAGGGAACAGACTTAAACGGTGTACACATTATAAAATGTATTAAAATCAAATATATTTGATACTATGGACCCTGATTAGTCTTTAAGGGATCAGACTTAAACGGTGTACACATTATTAAATGTATTGAAATTAAAAATAACTGATACTGTGGTGGACGTGGTTTAAAAGTGTTTAAAACATTTAGACAGCTGTAAGTATAGACCCCGATCAGTCTCGTAGCCATCAGACTTAAACGGTGTACGTGGTTTAACAGTGTTTAAAACATGCAGTAAGCTGTAAGTATAGACCTCGATCAGTCTCCTAGCCATCAGACTTAAACGGTGTACGTGGTTTAAAAGTATTTAAAACATTTAGAAAGCTGTAAGTATAGACCCCGATCAGTCTCCTAGATTACAGACTTAAAAGGTGTACGTGGTTTAAAATTGTTTAAAACATTCAGAAAGCTGTAAGTATAGACCCCGATCAGTCTCCTAGCCATCAGACTTAAATGGTGTGCGTGGTTTAAACGTGTTTAAAACATTTAGATAGCTGTAAGTATAGACCCCGATCAGTCTCCTAGCCATCAGACTTAAACGGTGTACGTGGTTTAAAAGTGTTTAAAACATTTAGAAAGCTGTAAGTATAGACCCCGATCAGTCTCCTAGCCATCAGACTTAAAAGTATTTAAAACATTCAAAAAGCTGTAAGTATAGACCCCGATCAGTCTCCTAGCCATCAGACTTAAAAGTATTTAAAACATTCAGAAAGCTGTAAGTATAGACCCCGATCAGTCTCCTAGCCATCAGACTTAAACGGTGTACGTGATTAAAAAGTGTTTAAAACATGTAGAAAGCTGTAAGTATAGACCCCGATCAGTCTCCTAGCCGTCAGACTTAAACGGTGTACGTGGTTTAAAAGTGTTTAAAACATTTAGAAAGCTGTAAGTATAGACCCCGATCAGTCTCCTAACCATCAGACTTAAACGGTGTACGTGGTTAAAAAGTGTTTAAAACATGCAGAAAGCTGTAAGTATAGACCCCGATCAGTCTCCTAGCCGTCAGACTTGAACGGTGTACGTGGTTTAAAAGCATTAAAACATTTAGAAAGCTGTAAGTATAGACCCCGATCAGTCTCCTAGCCATCAGACTTAAACGGTGTACGTGGTTTAAAAGTATTTAAAACATTCAGAAAGCTGTAAGTATAGACCCCGATCAGACTCCTAGCCATCAGACTTAAATGGTGTACGTGGTTTAAAAGTATTTAAAACCTGCAGAAAGCAGTAAGTATAGACCCCGATGAGTCTCCTAGCCATCAGACTTAAATGGTGTACGTGGTTTAAAAGTGTTTAAAACACGTAGAAAGCTGTAAGTATAGACCCCGATCAGTCTCCTAGATAACAGACTTAAACGGTGTACAAATTGATTCAGATTATTCGTGGATTAATTATATGTGACCCGTCACCCGAAAAGGTGCCTTTTGAGCAGTCCGTTAAACCAGTTTTTTTTTTTTAATAGGGATCTTATCCAATTCGGATTTACTTTGAGAAAACCTGCTATAGGCGAAAAGTTTCAGCATGGGTAGCCTGCACAATTCCTGCAGTCTGACCAGATCGAAATGGTCCCTTTTCATGTGACGAGTCGCATATCATGAATTGATACTACTAGACATTACTCTACCGAAATACCTACGCGGCAGATTTGGGGAGGTCATATTGATGTTAATGTAACAATGGGGGAAATATCGAGTTCCGAGGACAGAAATCCATAATCGACTCCGATCAGCATCATAGATAGGCCTACATCGACAATTTTATTAACCTCGCAAAGATTATGAAGGATCCCGCTGCCCACGCCAAACCAGTGTTCGAACCAGCGACCCAAATGTTGACAACTCACACAATTTAAACCATTACCACACGATTCCTGGTTTTGACACCTTTGCAAAATATTATTTAGGAAAACATTGTTAGAAAAGGAGAAATAGCTTTTTACAATCTATTTCTCTTTTCTCACAATGTTTTCTACTCTATATTACACTTAGATTTCAATACACACTTTGAAATGTCGTCTGCAATTTCTTTAAATTTGGACAGTCTTTTATTTTTTGTCATCTCGTAATGGGTTAAACGTGGTTTGAAAATGTCAAATTGGGCGCCTGCTTAATGCACAGTTCCTGACTAGATTTGTTTAACTATAAACTCCGCCCATAGGCGGTATCGGATAAAAATAGACATCAGACATAAACGGTGTACAGACTTATTCGGTGGACGTTTAACTTTTACCGGTCCCGCGGAAAATTTATCCTACGAAAAATTAGTCCTAACTAGAAAAGTGGAAGTTTTAATCTGCTAATTTCGACTTTTCAACTTTTCGACTTTTCAACTTTTCGACTTTTCTAGGTCGAAAAGTGGAAGTTTTATTGACAATTGTCATGTGAAAAACTTCCACTTTTCTACTTTTTCGACCTAGTAGTTTAACGCGAAAAGATGAAGTTAGTACTTCCTAATTTCTACTTTTCTAGACAAAAGTGAGGTCGAAAAGTCGAAAGTTTTTTGACAATTGTCAGGTCAAAAACTTCAACTTTTCGACTTTTCGAGGTAACTTTTTTGCTAGAAAAGTGGAAGTTAGTGTGCCTAATTTCTACTTTTCGAGTTCCTCGTAGGTCGAAAAGTGGATGGCGGAAACAGGATTCCGTAATAAACTGATAATGAAAGGTTTATCGAGTGAGAGGTATATAGCCTATCGCATTTGCTTTCATAACACTCCCCCGTCTGGATAATACGGAATCCTGTTTCCGCCATCCACTTTTCGACCTACGAGGAACTCGAAAAGTAGAAATTAGGCACACTAACTTCCACTTTTCTAGCGAAAAAGTTACCTCGAAAAGTCGAAAAGTTGACGTTTTTGACCTGACAATTGTCAAAAAACTTTCGACTTTTCGACCTCACGTTTGTCTAGAAAAGTAGAAATTAGGAAGTACTAACTTCAACTTTTCGCGTTAAACTGCTAGGTCGAAAAGTAGAAAAGTGGAAGTTTTTCACATGACAATTGTTAATAAAACTTCCACTTTTCGAACTAGAAAAGTCGAAAAGTCGAAAAGTTGAAAAGTCGAAAAGTTGAAAAGTCGAAAAGTCGAAATTAGCCGATTAAAACTTCAACTTTTCTAGTTAGGACTGATTGTCACGGGATGTTTGTTTATAAGCACCGAATAATGTTAGAGCCGGTGTAGGGGTAAAAATTCCTGTGTTACCGGTCCCGAGGGGTAGAGGTTAAATGTACACCGAATAAGTCTGTACACCGAATAAGTCTGATGTCAGTCATAATACGGCAACGCCCTAATTTTCATTTTACCGTAACTCTGCCCCATTCGGCAGCCCTTTAAACCCGCCCTTATCGCATTGCTACGGTGCCTAGACATAAACATACAAATTGACGGAAAAGATAACAGACAGACGGACACATTGACAGACGGACAGAAATGGGTAAACTGATATGCTCCCTATTATATGGTGTGGGAGCATACAGTGCTGGGCAACACGAATTGTAAAAGGTCCGTAGTATAACTGGCATTCTATTCAACAAGAGGACCATGATGATCCTAAATCGCTCACCTGAAATGCAACTCAGCTGTCATTGTTATGGCCACTTGCCTCTTGATTTTTGCTGGAATGTTTTAGTTTTGAAAATGATTCATCCATATGACAATACCAACAATCAGAGCAGGTAAGAAAATGATAGTCGAAATTATAGGCCCTAGAGTGTAAACAATGGAATTGTCAGCAAGATCCCCTATTTTGATGCCTTTAGCTTGTCCCCATTTTGATCAGATTTGTCCTTAGGTCATTATGAACACCCAGGGAAATTTTGAGTATGCCTGAGCCAGAATTGTGGTTGCTGAGTGTGTTCATGTTCATGTTCACAACCTTACAAACATTCTGGGCGATGGATCAAGATTATGCTCGAATTATGATACTTATATAATAAACAGTGGAATTTTGGCGACGCATATTCAAGGATACATAAAAGCTAACCATGAGTATGTTATGCTCAGGTGAGCTGATAATGGGTTTTCAGACAGAATCACATGCCAAATGTATGTTGTGGGCCATACAATATGGAAGAGGAGGATTCCAAGAATACACCCTTTACATATTTGATCCCACATTGTGACTACAAACGACTTTTTGTGATTCCAAGGAAGAAATTTGGTAAATGCTATTAGCAAACAAGAGCCGTCAAGTGGTTGTTGAGAAATCGCTTCGGACGGACAGACAGACAGACGAAGTGGCGACTATAGGCTCGCCCTTACGGGAGCATAACTATCCACCAGTCCATGCTGAATATGAAAGTTCTAGGGTTAATGTTTGGATGAAAGAAGATTTTAAAAGATCTTTTATTTGGATGTGGAAACTGGGATCCAACAACAAAGCACTTATTTTTTTCCTAAGGTCACAATTCGATGTACTCTGGTAGAGTGCTACTGTTGCGAATTAAGTTGTAGGCTTTGTGTTTGGGTTGATTTTTTTTTTTTTTTTTTTTTTTTTTTCAGCAGTTGACATGGAAACCAGAGTTGCTCATGAATTCCAATTTGTCAAAGGGCAATACAGTTGATCTTGCTTAGCTAAGCGACTACGTTTATTAAGTCAACACTTTTATTAAGCGATAGGAATTCCAATGTCTCTGTTGAAATATATAATACTAGCTGGAATTGAATGCCCCATGGATTAAAGCCTTTATGCAGAGCTAAATCCTATGTTGTTAGTACTTATTACAATCGTCTGAGTGAGAGTATTGTAATGAGTATTACCAACAAAGGCTTTGCTTGAAAGTAAGATATTATTTGAGTGCAGGAAATTTTAAAGATTTCCTTCTTTATCTCTATGTGAAATCCGAGAACCCACAACATAGGGCCAATTTTTAACACCAGCGCCATAATTTGAAGTATTTTGGTAGAAGGTCACTACATGATGCTACATGCCATATATGAAAGCTCTAGCCCTTACGGTTTGGGACAAGAAGATTTTTCAAGATTTCCTTCTTTATCTCCATGTGAAATCCGAGAACTCACAACATAGGGCCAATTTCCACACTAGCGCCATTATTTGAAGTATTTCAGTAGAGGGCCACTAGATGATACTACATGCCATATATGAGAGCTCTAGCCCTTACGGTTTGGGACAAGAAGATTTTTAAAGATTTCCTTCTTTATCTCTATGTAAAATCCGAGAACCAACAACATAGGGCCATTTTCAACACTAGGGCCATAATTTGAAGTATTTTGGTTGAGGGCCACTAGATGATGCTGCATGCCAAATATGAAAGCTCTAGCCCTTACGGTTTGGGACAAGAAGATTTTTCACGATTTCCTTCTTTATCTCTATGTGAAATCCGAGAACCCACAACATAGGGCCAATTTTTAACAACAGCGCCATAATTTGAAGTATTTTGGTAGAAGGTTACTAGATGATATTACATGCCATATATGAGAGCTCTAGCCCTTACGGTTTGGGACAAGAAGATTTTTAAAGATTTCCCTCTTTATCTCTATGTGAAATCCGAGAACCCACAACATAGGGCCAATTTTTCACAACAGCACCATAATTTGAAGTATTTTGGTAGAAGGTCACTAGATGATATTACATGCCATATATGAGAGCTCTAGCCCTTACGGTTTGGGACAAGAAGATTTTTAAAGATTTCCCTCTTTATCTCTATGTGAAATCCGAGAACCCACAACATAGGGCCAATTTCAACAACAGCGCCATAATTTGAAGTATTTTGGTAGAGGGCTACTAGATGATGCTACATGCCAAATATGAAAGCTCTAGCCCTTACGATTTGGGACAAGAAGATTTTTAAAGTTTTTTCTCTCGGTTGCCATGGCAACCAGAGTTCTTCATGGAATTCAAATCTTTGAAGTATTCTGAAAGTGCATCACCTAAGGATCATTTCTGTGAAGTTTCACTGAAATCTGTTGGGCGGTTTCAGAGGAGAAGATTTTTTAAGTAATTGTTCACGGACGGACGGACACACGGACGGACGGACGGACGGACGCCGGACAACGATCGATCACAATAGCTCACCCTGAGCACTATGTGCTCAGGTGAGCTAAAAAGCCTCGACCAGAGCTCCAGGAAAGAAAGGGGAAGATTTCATAGGAATGTAATTAAATTATTTTCCATGTAAACCTATACTGTTGGCACTTTTTCCTTTTGAATGCTGGTGAAAATTGTTCATCGACTACAGATCGTATTGTAGTTTTCTTACGCTCGTACTGGGTCGTGAGCAAATCTGGGTGACTATGAAGATTTCCACGTCGCTCGGTCGTGAATCTGTCGAGAAATGATCGAGGATTGAGCGTCCAGGACAGACTATATCGTTTAGATCGAATGTAGATCGTCTTGATTGCAAGTATGTTGCAACTCTTACGTTCGGGGTTGAGTCTTGGTCGAGTAAGATTGCGTCTTTGTCGGTTGACGCAAGTTGATCGCATGTGCAGCGTATTTAGAACGTGCATTGTCGTAGGTATTTTAAAGCGTATACATCGACGGTCAATCGAGAAATGGTCGAAAACTAAAAGCGTACACAGAGGAATTTTGGGAAGATCGCAAGGATTTGGCCTGCGACCTTGGGGAGACAAACCTACGACCATAGGGAACAGACTTAAACGGTGTACACATTATAAAATGTATTAAAATCAAATATATTTGATACTATGGACCCTGATTAGTCTTTAAGGGATCAGACTTAAACGGTGTACACATTATTAAATGTATTGAAATTAAAAATAACTGATACTGTGGTGGACGTGGTTTAAAAGTGTTTAAAACATTTAGAAAGCTGTAAGTATAGACCCCGATCAGTCTCGTAGCCATCAGACTTAAACGGTGTACGTGGTTTAACAGTGCTTAAAACATGTAGTGAGCTGTAAGTATAGACCTCGATCAGTCTCCTAGCCATCAGACTTAAACGGTGTACGTGGTTTAAAAGTATTTAAAACATTTAGAAAGCTGTAAGTATAGACCCCGATCAGTCTCCTAGCCATCAGACTTAAAAGGTGTACGTGGTTTAAAATTGTTTAAAACATTCAGAAAGCTGTAAGTATAGACCCCGATCAGTCTCCTAGCCATCAGACTTAAATGGTGTGCGTGGTTTAAAAGTGTTTAAAACATTTAGATAGCTGTAAGTATAGACCCCGATCAGTCTCCTAGCCATCAGACTTAAACTGTGTACGTGGTTTAAAAGTGTTTAAAACATTTAGAAAGCTGTAAGTATAGACCCCGATCAGTCTCCTAGCCATCAGACTTAAAAGTATTTAAAACATTCAAAAAGCTGTAAGTATAGACCCCGATCAGTCTCCTAGCCATCAGACTTAAAAGTATTTAAAACATTCAGAAAGCTGTAAGTATAGACCCCGATCAGTCTCCTAGCCATCAGACTTAAACGGTGTACGTGATTAAAAAGTGTTTAAAACATTTAGAAAGCTGTAAGTATAGACCCCGATCAGTCTCCTAGCCATCAGACTTGAACGGTGTACGTGGTTTAAAAGCATTAAAACATTTAGAAAGCTGTAAGTATAGACCCCGATCAGTCTCCTAGCCATCAGACTTAAATGGTGTACGTGGTTTAAAAGTATTTAAAACATTCAGAAAGCTGTAAGTATAGACCCCGATCAGTCTCCTAGCCATCAGACTTAAATGGTGTACGTGGTTTAAAAGTATTTAAAACCTGCAGAAAGCTGTAAGTATAGACCCCGATCAGTCTCCTAGCTATCAGACTTAAATGGTGTACGTGGTTTAAAAGTATTTAAAACCTGCAGAAAGCTGTAAGTATAGATCCCGGTCAGTAGCCTGCACAATTCCTGCAGTCTGACCAGATCGAGATGGTCCCTTTTCATGTCACGAGTCGCATATCATGAATTGATACTACTAGACATTACTCTACCGTAATACCTACGGGGCATATTCGGGGAGGTCATATTGATGTTAATGTAACAATGGGGGAAATATCGAGTTCCGAGGAAAGAAATCCATAATCGACTCCGATCAGCATCATAGATAGGCCTACATCGACAATTTTATTAACCTCGCAAAGATTATGAAGGATCCCGCTGCCCACGCCAAACCAGTGTTCGAACCAGCGACCCAAATGTTGACAACTCACACAATTTAAACCATTACCACACGATTCCTGGTTTTGACACCTTTGCAAAATATTATTTAGGAAAACATTGTTAGAAAAGGAGAAATAGCTTTTTACAATCTTTTTTTTTTTTTTTCTCACAATGTTTTCTACTCTATATTACACTTAGATTTCAATACACACTTTGAAATGTCGTCTGCAATTTCTTTAAATTTGGACAGTCTTTTATTTTTTGTCATCTCGTAATGGGTTAAACGTGGTTTGAAAATGTCAAATTGGGCGCCTGCTTAATGCACAGTTCCTGACCAGATTTGTGTAACTATAAACTCCGCCCATAGGCGGTATCGGATAAAAATAGACATCAGACTTAAACGGTGTACAGACTTATTCGGTGGACGTTTAACTTTTACCGGTCCCGCGGAAAATTTATCCTACGAAAAATTAGTCCTAACTAGAAAAGTGGAAGTTTTAATCTGCTAATTTCGACTTTTCGACTTTTCAACTTTTCGACTTTTCGACTTTTCAACTTTTCGACTAGGTCGAAAAGTGGAAGTTTTATTGACAATTGTCATGTGAAAAACTTCCACTTTTCTACTTTTCGACCTAGTAGTTTAACGCGAAAAGTTGAAGTTAGTACTTCCTAATTTCTACTTTTCTAGACAAAAGTGAGGTCGAAAAGTCGAAAGTTTTTTGACAATTGTCAGGTCAAAAACTTCAACTTTTCGACTTTTCGAGGTAACTTTTTTGCTAGAAAAGTGGAAGTTATTTTGCCTAATTTCTACTTTTCGAGTTCCTCGTAGGTCGAAAAGTGGATGGCGGAAACAGGATTCCGTAGGATAATGTCAAATCTTGTTGACGTATTTTAGCTTTTTTGCTACTGTATTGAGAGGTCGTTTTTTAACGACATAAAAGTATTTTGGAATGACGACATAAAAATGTTTTGGAATGAAGCATAAACAAGTCTAATGGCGTATCTAATGGCGGAAACAGGATTCCGTAGTTTATACTATTGTTTATGTTTTTGGGCCGAGCCCCGTAGTTCAGTCGGTAGCATAGAAGACTTGAGAACAGGAGGTCGCTGGTTCGATCCCCGGCTCGGCCAATTTCTTTCCGAGGATTGATGATAGTCATTGCGACAGGATTCATTCCTCTCTCACCGCTGACCATTGTTTCGACGATGGTTATGTGGGAAAGCAGCCAGTGGCTTGGAAAGAATATTGTGCGGAGTACTGGTAACAGAGACTCCAGGAAAGCATGGATAGGTGCACTGGCCGCCTCAATATAACTGAAATAATCTTGAAAACGGCGTTAAACACCATACAATCAATCAATCAATCATGTTTATGTTTTGGATAACAGCTTTAAAATCACGTACCGTGACGAGATAATTTATAACTGGATAGCTTTTATATTATCTCGTCACGGTTCGTGGTTTTAAATAACTAAAACAATAATATAAACTATCAATGAAAGGTTTATCGAGTTGGAGCTATAGACAAAGTGTAGGGGTGTTTTGTTAGGTATAAGATATACCTAACAAAACATCCCTACATTAGCCTCAGCCGATATACCTAACAAAACATCCCTACACTTTGTCTATAGCTCCAACTCGATAAACCTTTCATTGATAGTTTATGTTATTGTTTTAGGGGATAGAGTTAATATAAAAGCTATCCAGTTATAAATTATCTCGTCACGGTACGTGATTTTAAAGCGATTGTCCAAAACATAAACAATAGTATAAACTGATAATGAAAAGTTTATCGAGTGAGAGGTATATAGCCTATCGCATTTGCTTTCATAACACTTCCCGGTCTGGATAATGTCAAATCTTGTTGACGTATTTTAGCTTTTTTGCTACTGTATTGAGAGGTCGTTTTTTAACGACATAAAAGTATTTTGGAATGACGACATAAAAATGTTTTGGAATGAAGCATAAACAAGTCTAATGGCGTATAACTGAGTTCATCCCGGTTACCATAATGTTATGCATCCTTTCAGTGATCATTCCCATTGTTTGAGCCTTAGTAAAATTGATTGATTTTCCGTTTATTCATCGGCGCCCCCTAAAGCCTGTCAGTTGTGTTACAGGGAATATTGCAAGATGTAAGTCGAAACCCATCCTAAGTTACACCTGGTTCTTTAACGAAATCGGTGCATAACACCGTCACACATGACCATGGTTTAATGTCTCATCCGAAAAACTATTAGTAATTTTAGATGGCCAGCCGTGGACTCAAACCCACACCTTCAAGTGGCCCGATACTTGACGGAAGTGGTAGAATTATCGTCTGCCATTGCATTTAATATTGGCGAGTCTTAAATTTTGTCGTGCGGTGATTTATGGTTTATGGTTAAGTTCTGTTACTCATTGCGTCATCGGTGTGAACAACCAATCATAATTCTTCATGTTCCCCCCCCCCCCGTTTCAAGGACATGGTCTTACTTACTAGTATTTATTCGTTGCACGATTTCCCCCATACCAAAACAATCCTGAGTGTTAACGAAACCGAGGACGAAGGCTCTTGAAAATACTGCGAGGAAAAGACAAAATGCAGGTAACCAGCATTTTCTCCTTTTCCCGCCAGGACAAAATTCATGTTCTGAACAACATTTGATTTGTCGTCTGCAAATATTTTCAATTTTGGAAACCTAAAATTTTGTCGTTTGGTAAAGAGTTAACCCTTTCCCAAACGACAAATTTTAGACCCTTCCAAACTGAAAGAGTTTGCAGACGACAATTTTGAATTTGATGAAAATGGCGGAAAGTTCTCCAAAAGGGTAGAAAATACTGTGGGTAAAGGAGAAATTGCTCGTACACGCTGGTTCGTCGTATCCACTAAGGATTCTGGGTTTAATACTGCCTCGCTGGGGAATTCTAAACAAAGCAGAGAAGATCCGATGTAAGAACCAAACCTTTATTTTCTGTAGACTCAAGTTCGCAAGCAGTTTATGGCCCTACATTGCGAACATGCACAATTTAAGCAAATTTTCCGTCTTACATCGGATCCAATTAAATTTCTCGTTACAAAGATATCGAGCAGTTTGACCAATGAGATCGTTTTCGTCGATAAGAGATGACCGACTTTACTCGTGTCAAAAAGGTGCTAAAAGTGTCATTGTTTGTCTGTGTCGGGACATAAGGCATTTGCCGCCGGTTGTTTTAACTAACAATCAGACATTATGAAACCGTCGCCTTTTCCCACAGTGTTTTCAAAAGACTTGTACTGCAGACACGTGAAAACCAGGGCTTGTTTGGGAAAGGGTTAAACATTTTTTTCCCAACCCTGGGTAAAGAGACTCGAAAATCATCGTGGGAAAAGAAGAAAATGCCAGCAAACAGCATTTTCTCCTTTTCTATTAAGTTTTCTACCCCTTCGAATATAAATCCCATGATTTTAGCCAAAGTTAACTTGTCGTCTGCAAAACTTGACCCTGAAATGCGGGAATCCTTTTGTTAATTGTATGTAAAACGTGCTACATTACAGGGAATCTGATGCAGTAAAGTTATACAACTTAAAGACTCAGAAGCCGCCAAAAGAACAATGCAGGTGTTAAAATGCATTTAAATTTAAATCGTGCCGATTTAAAGTATGGAAAATATTGTGACGATGACAGTCTGTTAGTGTGTGGTCGGTCAAAGTATTAGTCGCTGGCAGAAAAGTGAATTTTAAAATCAGGCAAAAAGTAGATAAAAGATAGAGTGACCTGGCAACTTTTAACCTAGTTCCGAAATTAATTTTGCTGCCAGCGACTAACACTTAGACCGACCATACAATAATAGATTGTCATCTTCACAATAGTTTCCATACTTTGAAAGGGAACAAGACAGTTCCCCGACAAGACAGTTCCCCGACACAAGTTTTCGAGACAGTTCCCCGACAGATTTGAAGACAGTTCCCCGCCACTTTTGTTCTTTGTCAAATGACAGTTATCGTGAGTAAAAATGGTTGAAAAAGGATTTTATGGATAAATCATGAATTATGATTGATTGAAAAGTGATTGACGAATACATTTGGTCACCATGAGATTGTCTGTGATTTCCTATGATTGCTTTATTTGACGGGACAGTTTGACGACCTTTTATTGCCAAACACCAAACAATATTGAAATATAGGCCCACTACGTTTTCCCCATTTTGAACATATACTATGTGTAAAAAACGAAAGATTTTGGACAGACAGGACAAGGTAAACGAAAAAAAAAAAAAGTTTTACCTCTCTTTCTCTCTCTCTTATCCCAGTGTAATTCTAAAACACATAGAGAAATACACACTAATAAAATACAAATTATCAAGAGTGTTAACCCGTTCAGCGCCATAGGCGAAACAAGATTAGATTCGTCTATTTTGAAAACATTTGCTGTCAACAAATTATACGTTAGTCCAATGATGAGATTTGTCTTTAAAAGGGTAAAAAAAATCTAAGGAAAAAGAGAAAGTTTTCAAAAGTTTCCTCTTTCAAGGTCGTTCAAGCACAGGTTTATGTCGTAAAGGGTTAAATTGTAAATCCTTTTCTCATATTGTTTACTGTCAAACTGACATGTTATATACCGACGAAATGTCTTAAAAAACTTATGTCCCTATTATAAGTTATCGAAAATGCGGACAGCAATCTACTCACATTGTATTTTTAGTTTAAATGCTGTGACCAAACATGGAATTACGAACATATTTGCGCTATTTTAATTTTTCGATTTTCTCATAAATATGGCATTATTCAAAGTACTTGTATTTTTTTCTTGTTACTTTGCCAATTTAGTCTGAACTGAAAAGAACGTTGGGAAAAAAGCTTTGGGTGCTTTAATTATAATGAAACATAAGCTAGAGTAAAACTGAAATAATCTCTCTTCCTCTATGTATTTTCTGGTTTGTTCCGCGTTGCTACGGTGGGCGTGCCAAACTCGCGTTTGCAGAAAGGTCATTTGAAACTTCTTGTTTGAAAGCATTCGTAATAAGATTAAAAGCAATAAAGTGGGTTATACAATTTTTAATTGTTAGGTAAAAAATATCCAATCAATATTTAGCTACAGAGTATCAGTGTGTCTTTGAAATTATTGTTGTTTGGTAGTTTTATCTCTTTATCTTTCTAATTTGATTTTTCTATTACTTTCCCATATTCGAACATTTAATAACACTCTCATGTAGATGACTTTACTTGTTAATTCAACTTAGAAATAAAGAAAGGAAAAACACAGTATCTTCCTGATAATTTTAGATATCTAGGAAGGAGTCCTATACAGTGAGACGTATGTAAACGGCACAAAAATAAGCACCAGCTTGACTTACCGTTTTAAGTTTTTACAGTTTTTAAGACCAAGTGACAGATTGTCACAGTTCTGAATCCCAAGTCACATACAATGCATAGTTCCGGTCCTAAACTGTGAGGACGTGGTTATTTTTTTTCTGCTTCAAGATGATAAAGTGAGCTGTAGCTGTGACATAACTGTTAAAACAGCGAAATACACTCTGCTAACAAACATAATTATTATCTTTTTTCTTTTTTTTTTTAAACGGAACATAAACGAACAGTAACTTTGCAGTGAACTGAATATAGACTAACAGCGAATATTGCTCTGAATCGAACATAGACAGCTAATATTGCGGTGAACCAAGTATAGGCTAACAGCGAACATTGTAGTGAACCGAATATAGGCTATCAGCGAATACTGCAGTCAACCGAATATAGGCTACCAAAGCATCTTGCAGTGAAACGAACATAGCGGATATTGAAATCAACCGAACATAGATTAACCGCCGACATTGCAATCGACAGTACATAGACTAACAGTGGATATTGCATTGAACCGAACATAGACTAACAGCAAATTTGCAGAGAACTGAACTTAGACTAACAGCGAATATTGCAGTGAATCGAACATAAACTAACAGCGAATTTTGCAGTCAACCGAAAATAAACTTTTAGCGAATATTGCAGTGAACCGAATATACACCACTAGCGAATATTCAGTGAACCGAACACAGACACACAGTGAATATAGCAGTTAACCGAACATAGACTAACAGCGCATATTGCAGTGAACCGAATATACACTGAGAGCGAATATTGCAGTAAACCGAACATAAATAACCATTGTTATTAGCTCTCAAGAGGAAAGACCAAGGTTACTCCACCACACTTCCACAAAGATTCTGTTGCGAATAAAATAATAAATCCAGTACAAGTTTACAAAAAATCTTAACCCAAGATAGGGGACCAAACATGGCTACCTCTCTGGCTTTAATTAAAGTCCTGAAGATACTACACTGATCGTATGTTTTGTATATGGAACTAACGGATACACTAACATGTCCGATCTTGATCGACTAATTAAAGAGAAGCAGGCAGACTACAATATTTTACTCCGTGCAGAGAATATCGTCGAGAATTTGTTTCGTTTTCGGTTTACAATGAAACGTAAACCACTGTTTATAGTTGTCAATACCTTAATACCCATCATATTTATGTCTGCTTTGAACATTATGGCTTTTCTTATCCCCATCGAGAGCGGTGAGAGAATTTCTTATTGTATAACAGTGTTGCTGGCAGTTGCTGTATTTCTGACTCTTATTAGTGAAACATTGCCGAGATCGGCAACAACGATTGCAGTGCTATGCTATTATCGTGTGTGTGTTCTTGCACTCAGTATGCTTATCATCCTGGCCACGATCTTTAGTATGAGATTTTATTTCAAAAACGAGACCGAAGAAGTGTCATCCTGCTGGAAAGCTTTTGTAAGATTTATTCGATGTTATAGTTGTCGACGGCCGAGGAAAAACCGCCGATACAAACAGAAAACGCTCTCAAGTTCCAAATCTGAGAAGTCAGACTACATCATCTACCACGGGAAAGGCAACAAGGATCCATTTTTGGCTATTCCACGTAACGAGTTAAGTGTTGTGTCAGATATTGCACAATCTATAGGTACCAACCTTTCTACATTAATATCAGAGAGATCGACCAGAAAGCCAATGGTCACTCTGGAATGCACGGCTCGGTAGAAGCAATACAAGTACAGGGAAACGATCGTGACTGTGAGACCATTACATGGAAAGACGTTAGCTCTACGTTCGACATTCTGTGTGGCATTCTAGCCATTACATGTCTCCTGGGGTTTACAGTCTTTTTCTTTGTTTATACTGTTACGATGTCTAATGAGGACGACAGTTAGTTAGTTAATGATCACTCATACGCCCAATTCAGCAAACCGTGGTTGATTTATTAACTGCTAACTGCCAAATGACTTAAGCCATTCCCAAACGACAAATTTTAGTAACTTCAAATTTGAAAGAATATGCAGACGACAAATTTTAAAGTGGAACAAGTGAACTTGAGTTTTTTTATGACCGGGTAGAAAACAGTGTGGGAAAAGGAGAAAATGGTGGTTACCAGCATTTTCGCCTTTACTCACAATGTTTCAAAAAGGCCTCTTCCTTTGGACTGTGAAAACACGGGATTGTTTTGTAAAGAGTTAAAAGAAACTTTCAAGCCGATGGTAAAAACCAAATGTCAGTATTTCAAAGTGGGCGGGGGGGGTATCTCCTTATCGGACAGTGTAGATCCAAGATCAGACTGCACATTATGTGCAGTCTGATCTTGACCTACACTGTCCACCAAAGGTCCATGAGTCGCGCTTATAAGCTGCTAAATAGATGAAACGAAAATTTCTAGTTAATAGTTTAAACCCATGTATTGCAATTTCAAAGCTGATTTCACAGAGAAAAAATACTGTATCGGACAGTGTAGATCCAAGATCAGGCTTCACGTTTTGTTAGATCCAAGATCAAGATTGCATTTTTTGCAGTGTGATCTTGATCTACACTGTCTGCAAAAGCGTCCCGAGTCGCACTTACCAGCATAAGGGTTAAGCGATCAGTTCCCCGACTCTATTAGGTTGTGTTGTACGCACAGATATCGTACATTTTTTTCGTCCGAAAGAGACCCTTTTATGCTCAAAAAACGAGACTCTACAAAGAGAAAGATACACGGATTACTTTCGATCGAAATCGCTTTAAATGACATTTCCTTTGAGAAACAGTAACCTTTTCACGTGATTTAAATTTCGTTGTCAGTTTTCACTAGCGGATTGACAAACGTAAATAACTTGATTCACGGTCGTTGTTTATGATGAAGTTATGGAATCGACCGAGTTGTGACGAAGAATTTCACGCGACTCAAGGACCTTTTGCGGACAGAAGGTGCAGTCTGATCTTGGATCTACACTGTCCGATAATGAGATATTTTTTCCCCGAAAACTACCTTTTAAATAACAAAATTTGAGTTTGTACTATCGGCTTGAAAGTTTCATTTCACTTATTTAGCAGGAAAGGGTAAGGAGCGCCATCATACTTAAGGTCATGTGACTGAAAGTAGTTCCAACAGAAACATGCTTGGTACAGGTGACGTTAGATAAAGTCATGGAATCAGCTTTGTTGTGTGACTATTGCCACATCTGACCATCGGATCATAGATACTCAAATCGTCAGTACACACTGACCTTTTCAATTAACCTTTACCAAACTATCCCGTGTTTAAATGACCCTGAAGAGGAAGGCCTTTGAAAACATTCTGGAAAAGGAGAAAATGCTGGTAACCAGCATTTTCTCCTATTCCCAGAATGTTTTCTACCCTTTTTAAAATCAAAGTTCGTCATTGAGCCATGTTTAATTAAGTCTGCAGATGCCTTCACTTTGGACCAGTCTAAAATTTGTCATCTGGTGGTAAAAAGTTAGATTACAATCCAGCTCCATAGATGTGAATACAGGGTCCGTATTCACCAACCATTCTTAATAACGTTCTTAGACTTATTCTTCAAGATTTTCCAAGTTTGAAAGTAACTCAACTTCTGATTGGCTAAACCAAATGGTTTAGCCAACCAGAAGGTGTGTTACTTTCAAATTTGGAAAATTTTGGAGAACAAGACCAAGAATATTAAGAATGGTTGGTGAATACGGACCCAGATCTGAAACATTCAAACTTGTTTTACATCATTACCAGACGACAATTTTTTACACTCGTTTATATATAAAGCTTTTGCGTACGACAAATTAAACTCACTGGATATCAGTGTATTTTTGTTCCTTTTCCCACATTGTTTTTTAAAGATGTTGCTCTGCATGGTTGATAAACATGTGACTGTTAGGTTGAGGTTAAGCAGACACTCTTTGGAACCGGAAAAAAACTGACCTCTTCAGACAGGTTTGCTGCTTAAAACGGTTTAATCGAATTCAACATTAACATGCCGAGATTTACGATGATGGTTGATTAACCGTTTAGCGCGCAGAGTTAACTGTTAA
The DNA here is from genome assembly GCA_945859785.2 of Tridacna gigas. Lineage (NCBI taxonomy): Eukaryota > Metazoa > Mollusca > Bivalvia > Cardiida > Cardiidae > Tridacna > Tridacna gigas. Next base: position 57,160,809 of record OX244038.2, read on the forward strand.
CCAAACGTCAAAATTTTCGACTTCTTCAAATTGAAAGCATTTGCAGACGACAAATTAGATGTAACTCAAAAGATGAGATTTCTCTACAGCAGAATACTTAAGAAGATTGTGGAAAAGGAGAAAATGCCATCCATAGGCCTATTTAGATAGTTAGCAGAGAATTAAAAGTTTTTCTAAAACATTTATTTAATGCTTCTGCAAAAAGTATCGACCAAGGTCAGCCTGCACGGACTGCGCAGGCTGACCTTGGGTCAATACTTTTTGTACTAGGTCGATTTTATGCTTTTTACATAACCAGTGTACCAGATGATTCACACGGTGGTTATACAAAATAGATTTCATGGATCTATAGGAGATAATTTGATTCGTATCATGCAGAGATGCATTAAACCCCCTTTCGCCAAAACCAAATAATGAAAACTGTATTTTTTGCGTATATATCTACAAAGTTTCCAGCTCCTCAGATACATTCATCGCACAATAATGAAATCAGACACGACGGAAACAAATTCCTGTCAGTGTCAAATACGGTTCCAATTACGTTATGATTGCGTAATCCCGCGTGCCATCAGAATATTACGTCACAATATTTATCCACTGGTAATAAGAAAGAGAAAGTTGTTACAGACTAAATCAGTATTTGTTTTAATATGTAGCCAATTCCGAATAAATCGTCAATTACTAGTATTTTAAAATTTTGTTACGAACATATGTTTGTATATAATAAAAAGAATGTTAAGTTGCATATCAGTAACCATCCTGTTGTGTTGATTTGCTCCTTACATCTCGGTCTCGTGATAATTCAGTTTCTGCCTCAGCTCGAAGCAGATGCAAGTCACAGGACAGCTAAACATAACATTCCGTATGTATGGTAGCATATTTCTGCCACGAGATACGAGATAACTATTGCAATAATTTAAGAAAACTATCGCGATATAGCAAACTTTCGTGGAAATATAATCTAGATAATAAAAAGTTTTAAGATTAAAATATGGCAATAATTCTCACTTTTATCACGATTTTTTTATTTCTTTGCGTTCGTCCCCACAACTGACATTCACGCTATCTATAAACAGATACGGGTTCGGAACATCTTCCTGTCCAACCCTATAATTCTCCTTTTCCCTGAATGGTTTTAAAGTCGTTCGTTAGAGGCATTTCGAGTCGTCTTTGTGTTTAACAGACTTCAGCTTATTTCATGTGTAGCCAAAATTTACCAAATTAAGCTACAATTTTAAATAATTCGATTTTTAACTTACCGCCATCTTGTTTAGTCAAACTACCGAGTTTATCCAAATGGTGGATTTTCTATTTATAGATATCAAAAAAACGGCTAGAAATATCCCAATGATTTTATCTCGAATGTCAGCTTTGTGCACGAATGAGAAATTTTGCGTTACAATATTCACTGATCAATGTAAAATTTTCTAGATAACAAAGTTTATCGTGATATTTCCTAAGAAAAATTTTCACTTCTAGATAAAATTTCCAGGAAACTTTGTTTTATTGTGACAGTTTTCAAAAATTATCCGATAGTTATCTCGTATCCCGTGGCAGAAATATGCCACCTTATGAATGAGAAATTTCACGTTAAAATATTTTCTGATCAATGTAAAATTTTCTAAAATAACAAAGTTTAGTGTGTGTTTTTTTTTTTAGAAAACTTTTCGTAATCTAGATAAAAAATGTCCAGGGAACATTGATTTATGGAGATAGTTTTCTAAAATTATCCCAATAGTAATCTCGTATGTCGTGGCAGAAATATGCCACCTTAAATTTCTTCCTCCAACAGTTCAACATTGGTTAGAAACGATTCAGGTACACAAATTTTGTTTGAAAAGATAATCCACAAAGACTGAACATGTACACGTGTCCGATTAAAGAGGTAGAACAGGTAGTCTTGCTAAATAAACTATGCAGGAATCTAATTAAATTTTAAGACATTCAATGTTCCATTCAGTCTTTCTAGCCAATTGAACGTTTGAGAATAAATATTACGCCTGTGCTTTAGATAAAACCACATTTTGTGACATAGGCTTTCTTCTCTTAACTATTAAGGAGCCAAATGTGTCTACTTCAAACGCACCTCGGTGCTTGTGGTTTGTCCAACTGACAGACTGAGAGATATTTTATCACCAAAATATGCCTTTGAAATATTAACATTGGGGTTTATACTATCGGCTTGAAAGTTTTATTTGATTTATTTAACAGATATATGGGTTAAACTGCTAAAAGTTTGTCAGGGTTAATTCCTTAGAGCGCCTAAATAAACAAACCTGACAAATTGACAACTCTGAAATACCGTAATATTATGGTTGATTTGCTCATGATTTTCCACACGAAAGCGGACAGTGTACATAACTACTAGTATGTTCAGTCCTAAATTGATCCAAACTGTCCGTAAAACCAAATAAAACTAGGTAATTTAACATTGTGGCAAGTCAACCGTTATATACGTTTCAATGGAGACAAATGTCTTTTCACAATATCCTGAGATGGTAATGGAAGCAAGGTCCCAAGAAGTTAAATATGTCAGATCGCAGCTGCATTCAATTGGGCTTCCATTAACACTTACATAGCGCAAATTTGGTAGCTTTGACAGGGAAGACGGTATATTCCGGACTTTGGTATTCTGTAGAAAAAGTTGTGAAAGTTGGTTAGCATTGACAAAAGCGTTGGAAGATATGTATTCTATAGGGTTGTAGTCAAGATACAATCCAGAGAGAAAACTTAGAGAATCTATATCTAACTCTTCTATCGTGTTTATCTTATTATTACTTAAGTAAAGATTTTGCAATGAGCCAAATTTTTTAACAGCATATGGAATTCTCGTAAAGCTATTGTAGTCTAGTCTGAGCGTTTGAAGTGACAAATTCGCTGGTATAAGGTCTGAGTCTATAAAAGTCAACTGATTTTTGCCCAAGTTGATATATGTTAATGACGGAAATGTCTTGAATAAACTGGCTGGAAAGTATCTAATATTATTGTTTTGCAGGAATAACCTGGTTAAAGATCGAATTTGCTGACTACAGGGCTCAAAAATTGGACTGTTCCCATGTAAATTGGCATTGTCGGTAAAAGTAAGTACTTGAATGTTATGTAAGTGACAAATTGCAGCCGGAAGTTTCTCTAATTGCGTGTTCTTCATTGACAACCTCTGTAGTGTATTTTCAAAACCTTTGAACACGTCCAAATCTAGTTGTGTTTCTTTTATATTTGTTAGATAAAGATTTGAGAGCTTTTTCAGATAGCTTAATTCAATTGGCCACGTTGAAAATTGGGATAAATCAAGATAAAGATGTGTTAAATGTCTTCCAAGATTTGCTAGAACAGTCACACTGCTTGCGAGACTTCTAATAGGATTATTAAACAGCTGCAAATAATCTAATTTAGTGAGTGAGGCCACTGCTGAAGGAATGCTGGTCAAAAGGTTATTCTCTAAATCTAAGTGGATAACATTTTCCTCTACTCCTGCGAAAGCACCGTAATCTATTGTACTTATTTTGTTGTCATACAAATTCAAGAACAAGCTGGTGGTATTCGACAGACTGATGTTTCGAAAAGCATTTGTGGGGATTTTAGTAATTCCATTTCCTGTGATGAAAAAGTGCAGATAGTTTTCTGTAATATTTGATTGTTTGAAAGTTGGCATAATTCCAGTATTTCCATTTTGGCAATTGACTTGATGACCGCTGCATGTGCACGGTGGGGATGCAAAACATTGTCCATCGAGAAGGAAACCAATTACACGATCAGGTTGTACCAATAGCACCATCTACAACAACAATGAGAAACCTCAGAAACACATCATGATAAAGCTAACTAACCTAATCTCTCTCTCTGTCTCTCTCTCTCTCTAAGCTCAGTACATAACGTGCAGGGCTTGAATCCAAGAGGTCCTGGCTCGATTCAGAAGTTTGGCAAATTTCTTTCTTAGTATTTATGATAGTCATTCCGACAGGATTCCTATCAACGCCGATCATTGTTTCGACGACGGTTATGTCGGAAGGCAGTCAGTGTCTTAGGAAGAAAACTGTGCGAAAAACTAGTAAAACAGACTTTGGGAAAAAAACTTAAATAATTCCTAAACAGACAGGGTTTCAGCTATATGCCAAAAATAATAGGGGAATAGTCGGCAGGAGATTTTTTTGCTTCCTCTTTTTTTTTTTTTTTTTCTTTCGTATAAAAAAAATGCAGTATCGGTTTAAATACTGATTGGGCCAGGCGAAATGTAAGAAAGGGTCGGGACCTACATGTACCACCATTCTAATTTTTCATACAAAGAACACGAGTAGTATCTGGGGCCAGAAATAATGGTCGGCCGTGTCGGCTACGGTACAGATTTAGGCCAAATGGATTTAGCTGCCAAAGAAATAAATTGCCTTTTTTTTGCGTGGGCCATAGAGAAATCCACATTCATTCTGTTTGATAAGGCATTTTATAAATCCTTGTTTAGGAAAGCAGTTTCGGATGGCGTAGATAAAGATCAAAGATTAGGCTGCACAGAACTTGCAGTCTGATCTTGGTCTACATCGACCGCAATAGCCAATAAGTCAACATTTAACGAAGGAAGAGTTAAATTAGACTTGCAGCTTACCAAGACTTTCAGAATTAGAACCGACATGACCGTAACAGACTGTAAAGCTGTTTGGAGCCGAACTGGAACCGAATTACCCGTAAGAAAGTTGGACTTCTCCTGAAGGTCTGAAATTCAATTTCATTTCTTCATTTGCATAAAGTAGAAACAACCCAAAAGAAACAATTCTGAGACAGGTAGCTCAGTCGATGACGTACAGAACTTAAAACCAAAAGGTCGCTAGTTCGATTCCAAGCTCGACCAAACTCTTGAAAATTATTGAAAGTCATTGAACACTGGATCCATTCCTTCCTCACCACGGATCATCGTTTCAATAATGTTTTCTTTTTCTCTCCGACAATCTTTATATGGGAGAGCAAAAATTAGCTTGGAAAGAATGTTGTGCACAGTACTAAGAGAGAAAACTCTATAAACGCATGGATAGATGCACTGGTCGCAATATACCTTGAAAAAATGTTGGAAATGGCGTTAAACGCACACACGCACACACACAAAAATCCGGCATTTAACATGTCTTCAGAGGAGGCTTTTCGAAAACATGACGCAAAATGTAAAATTGGACTGAATATAACAAGCAAGTTCTGCGGTTTCCATACTAGCTATTCGAGGCTATTAGAATTGATCAGCTCATTTGTACCAGTTTCGGATTTGTTGTCGCCAGATTCTTTCAGTTGGGAAGAGTCTAAAAGTTATCCTTAGAATAAAGGTTAATTCAGTTATATTCAGACGTTGAAAGGATATCGAGGATGTATTGGTGACGAAATACCAGAATATGATATATGGACGAATTCAACCGCGTTGGTTTACCCAAAACAACACAGCATAGAGTTTTAACGACCCTGAGGTAAAAGGCTTTTGAAACACTTTGGGAAAAGGAGAAATGCTAGTATCCAGCATTTTCTCCTTTTCCAACAATATTTTCTTCTTTATCAAAGACGATTTTCAATCTTTTAGCCACATCAAATAATGTCTTCTACCATTGCTTTCAGTATGGACAAGTCTAAATTTTTGTCGTTTGGTAAAGTATTCTCGCTTAAAGACAGGCTTATATCTTGCCGCTCCTCAGGATTATATCTAGCCGGTCCTCAGGATTATATCTTGCCGGTCCTCAGCTTCTTTTTAATATCTGTAGTTCTGTACAAAGTTGAAGTACAGCGACATCAAAATTGAGGTAGTAACTGACAAAAGTTGACGTCTAAAAATTACATTTCGACGGTCCAAAGTTTCTAGTTACTTACTGTACAAATGTTCTGGACAGAGACATCAAAACTGGGGACAGATTTTATGACAAAAATTACCAATTTCATGCGGTTTATGCAAAAAAATATGTGAGAGTCCAATGAAAAATTATTGTTTTCCTCTGAAAGACATTTTGTAAAAACCTGTATTTAAATTTAAGAACGAACAGAAATACTACTCACAGACAACAGTGATCACTCTAGATGAACTTCTGACTATGTGACTGTGGCACGCACACCATGCTTCTTATCTAATGGTTCTTCAGGTGTGGGAAGACTTGCAATGTTTGAGGATTTTGTAAAATCCTGTATTTCTGGGTATAAAAACGAAGAGAAATACTACTTACAGACAACAAAGCCCCCTCTCGGTGAACGTCTGACTGTGTGACTGTGGCACGCACCAAATGCTTCTTATCTAATGGTTCCACAGGCGTAGGGAGACTTGCAATGTTTGAGAGGCTAACCTAACTTTGTACGTCTTTACGTATAGGACAGAAAACGACTGCCGCACTATATGATGGAAAACGAGTGCTTTTGTGAACGGGAAATATATACGAGCGTAAAGGAATTTATACGAGTATTTCTCTTAGACCACACGTATTACGATTAGACCAGTAAGCGGATAGTATTTTGAAAATATACACCGTTTTCCACATTACACATAATTTGAAAATACATGAACCTTCGGTCTTGCAAGATATAATTTTTCTCAAGCAGTTCGGAGCAGATACAAGCACAGGAAAAGTTATTACAACATGATATTCCGTGTATATCTCGTTGCCATGACTTTATATCTTTTGATAAGACTTAACATCTTGTGGCCACGAATTAACATCTCATGGCCCCAATTTGATATCTTTTAAACACGACTTAACATCCTGTGGCCACTACTTACATGTTATATCTTGTGACCACGACTTAACATCTCGTGGCCACGACTTAATATCTTTTAAAGAAGACTCAACATCCTGTGGCCAAGGCTTAATATCTTTTAAATACGACTCAACATCCCGTGGCCAAGGCTTAATATCTTTTAAACACGACTCAATATCCCGTGGCCACGACTTAATATCTTTTAAACACGACTCAATATCCCGTGGCTACGACTTAAAGCAATATCGTGTGGACACGACTTAACATCCCGTGGCCACGACTAACATCCACTACCATGTGGACACAGCTATAGATCTCGTGGCCAAGACTTAATATCTTTTGAATAGGACTTCACTTTTTGTGGCTACGACTTCATCATCTCGAAGCTATTACAGGGCAGCACTTCGTAGCATGCGTTTATTTTTCGATGTCATCGCCATGACTGCATTAATTAGTGGCCACGAGTGCATTATGTCGTGGCCACACCCAAAAAAAGTAAACAAACAAACAAAACTGTCCTCTCAGGGCTGCCGTACCAACGACATGTGAATTTTCAATATGCTGTCATTTGCATGATAGGCAGATCATGTGAATTCAACAGTTTAGTAGATAAAATGTTCCATCCCTGTTTCAACCCTTAGGCTGCTGTAGAAGCGTAACTCAAAGACCTTTTGCGGACAGTGTAGATCAAGATCAGACTGCACATTCTCTGCATTCTAATCTTGAATCTATATTGTCCGATGCCCAAAATAATTCCTTTGAAGTAGCAATCTTTGGGTTTTTACGATCGGCTTAAAAGTTTCATTTCACTTATTTAGCAGATTGAAGATCCAGACTATTTAGCCTACCACTGTACATACGCGACATTTAGGCCTTTCTGTTAGATAGTCAACTTTTCCTTGACAAGTAACTGAGAAAAAACGCTGGGTACGATTACCCAGATTTTTATGAACAAGCAACTTGGACAAGTAGCTGGCAACTAGTAACCAACTTTACCTGTCTCTTTCTACTTGCAGCACTAGAAAACACTGTGGAAAAAAGGAACGTCTTCTTATTCCGTTACCACACAGTCCGTTTTTCAACGACCCCGAAATGGAAGGCTTTTGAAAACATTGTTTGAAAATGAGAAAATGCTTGCAACCAAAATTTTCTCCATTTGCACATTTTCTACCCTTTAATCCTTTCCCAAACAAGCCCTGGTTTTCACGTGTCTGCAGTACAAGTCTTTTGAAAACACTATGGGAAAAGGAGAAATTGCTCGTAACGAGCAATTTCTCCTTTCCCCACAGTGTTTTCTACCCTGTTTGATAACTTTCTGCCATTTTCATCAAATTTAAAATTGTCGTCTGCAAACTCTTTCAATTTGGACCAGTCCAAAATTTGTCATTTGTGAAAGGGTTAAAATACTTCCTTTCATTTAACTCTTTGCCAAACGGCAAAATTTTGGACCGGACCAAATGAGAAACATTTGCAGACGATAAATTAAATGGTGATTTGTGTATCAAATAGGGTAGAAGGCATTGTGGGAAGGGGAGAAAAGGCTGGTTACCAGCGTTTTTCTCCTTTTCCACAATGATTTCAAAAGACTTCTCTTTCAGGGTCGTTAAAACTCGGGATTTGTGGTAAAGAGTTAAGCCACAGTGAATTTGTAAATGCGCTCTGATCTGATTTTTGGTCTGATTTCTTTTTGGTCCGGTGGATAAAAAAAAAACTGTCGGTCTTTCATAAAAAATGTTTTACACTCTGTTAAAAAAAGAATGCTAAAGTAGCAAGTGGCTTGGAAGAATATTGTGTGAAGTACTGGAAAAAGAAACTCCAAAAGAGCATGAATAGTTGCACTGGTCGCCTCGATATACCTGAAAACATGTTAAAACGGCGTTAAACACTACAAAAAAGCTTTTCTTCAAATCTTGGTCAATGTTATTGGCATTTTCTCTTTTCACACTTTTTTTAAGAGTCTTCCCCCTCAGTGAAAACACCGGACAGCTTTGATCACAGATAAGAAGGTATTTCGTGTAGTCTTATTTTGGAATATACCTTACCACTGAATTTGTGAGACATATTAGCAATTTCCGCCGTTTATAACCCTAACTGTAAAAGGGAGGTATAAGCGCGTTTTGTTTTTAACATAAATGTTAGAATTGCAGGGTTCCTACACTTTTCTAATCCTTTTCATGTACATACGAGAAAAGTATGTACATGTTGTATGTACACTGCTGTTCGTATGTTAACTCTTTACCAAACCATTCCCTGTTCTAACGACTAAGAGGAACAGGGCTTTTGAAAATCATTGTGGGAATAGGAGAAAATGCTGGTAACAAGCATTTTCTCCTTTTCCCACAATGTTTTCTACTCTATCGCTGACGAATCCCATCATTTGAGCCATATTTAAATTGTCGCCTGCACTGAATGCTTTGAATTTTGACAAGTCTAGAAAATTGTCGTTTGGTAGGGAGTCAAGTTTACTCGCTAACTACTCTTGAAATAGTTTTTGCGATCACCAAGTCACAACAAAGATTAAATAAGACAAACCAGAGTTACAACAGTAAATAACGCAAACTAGACAAGTGCGTAGAAGTTGCCAATCTGAGAAACCTATGCCTCTTATTTCCATCAGTTGAACTCTTCAAGTTAAAGGCGTGTTTAGACCAACTACCGGGACCACGCCTAAACAATTTATATTTTCATTTATAAAGTACAGTCAAACGCAGCCATCTGTGCTAACGGAGGCACATTTCATTGCGATTCAGTGTCTGATATGTATATTAAGCCATATCCTGCTAAATAACTAAAATGAAATTTTCAAACCGATAGTAAAAACCCAATTTTTACTATTTCAAATGTATTTTTGGAGAAAAGATATCTCCTTATCGGACAGTGTAGATCCAAGATCAGACTGCACAGAACGTGCCGTCTGATCTTGATCTATACTGTCCGCAATAGGTCAGTGGGTCGCGCTTAGCAGCCGAGGGTTAAGGCCTTCATTTCTCATTTCTTTTCCCGTTAAGGGTTTAGTTAACGATATGGCTACGTTACGAGCACTGTATGGGCTCCTATCAAATCTCGCTTTCTCGCGATTTTAAGTCTTGTTCATTTTCCATTCGGCATACCTCGGGTGATCCAATGAACAAATCCCTCGGCTGTATCACGTAGCTTGATATGCACCTACACGGTACATTTCGCACAATTAACCCTTTGGCTGCTAAATGCGACTGGCTGACCTTTTGCGGACAGTGTAGATTCAATATCAGACTGCACAGAACGTGCAGTCTGATCTTGGATCTTCACCGTCCGATACGGAGATATTTTTGCCGAAAAAATAACTTTGAAATAACCATATAAAGGATTTTAACGTCGGCTTGACAGTTTCATTTAACTCTTAACCAAACGACAAAATTTTATACCAGTCCAAATTGAAAGCAGTCGCAGATGACAAAATAAATGCAACTCAAAAATTGGAATTTGTTTTGGGAAGGGAAGAAAACATTGTGGGAAAAACAAGAAAATGCTGGTTACCAGCATTTTCTCCTTTTCCCACAATGTTTTCAAAAGGCTTCTTTCTCAGGGTCGTTAAAAGTCGGGATTGTGTGGTAAAGAGTTAAGTTAACTAGCAGAATAATGGTTAAATTCAATCAGCTTTAACTATATCAACTCGACCTCTCTCAACGACTGAAAATACTATCCATTTAAAATCTGAAAAATTTTTACCTTGTCCTTGACTACACACGCGAAAGGTACTGATCAAAGATCAGAATGCAAGTTACGTGCAGTCTGATCTTGACCCATGTTATGCTTGAAATCGTCTGTTGCGCTGAATGGGTCCGTAATCACTCTATTTTCAGTACAAAGTAAAAAGGGAATTACCTCCCTTTGGTGAAACTGGGGAGGAGGAGCACACACACAATTTGTTTTTGTTGCTTGGTTTGTTGGGTGGCTGGCTGGTTGGCTGGCTGGCTTGGCTGGCTGGCTGGTTGGTTGGTTGGTGTTTAAAGCCGTTCTCAACATAATTTCAATTATATCGCGGTGGCCAAAGCACCTTTCAGAACATCTGACACTATTCTTTCTAAACTACTGGCTGCTTTCCCGCATAACCACCATCGAATCAATAATCAGGTGTGAGAGAGGAATGATTTCTGTCGCAATGACAATCATCAGTCCCCGGAGAGAAATTTGCCGAGCTGGGTATTCGAATAAAAAACGTAAGATTAGTAGATCACTTTCAGACATTTAATCCCAAAGCACCAACCCGTTATTTGATTACCAAATTTGTAACTGTGCTGCATGTAACTGTCCATTTTCTTAACAACCCATAGACCTTGCCCATTGTGACTTCTTTTTGTTTCCAAAGCTAAAGAAGTACCTTTCAAGTCGAAAATTTGTTCAGCGCAAACACCTCGGTTCTGCAGTATTCCAGTGTCTCCATAGTATACCTAAAAAAGACTATGGAAACGCCTTCAAAGATTGCATCCGGAGACTGAAACTTTGTATATCTGTTGGAGGTAAATTCTTTGAGGGAAAAAAATTAAAAAAAAAAATCAGTGAAACCTATGAAGAATCAAATTTTAGGTGCTTAGATACATTCATAACACTCCTCGTAACTGTACTATGTTAACCCTTTCCCAGACAAGCCCTGGTTTTCACGTGTCTACAGTACAAGTCTTTTGAAAACACTGTGGGAAAAGGAGAAATTGCTCGTAACGAGCAATTTCTCCTTTTCCCACAGTGTTTTCTACCCTTTTTGAGAACTTTCTGCCATTTTCATCAAATTTAAAATAGTCGTCTGCAAACTCTTTCAATTTGGACCAGTCCAAAATTTGTCGTTTGGGAAAGTGTTAAGCAGGTTATGTAATATAAAGGTAACATAAACACTTAAATAATAGCTGACAGCATACATCTATACTCGTTTTCAGCCAGTTTTTAACTCATTTCATCTTTACTTTATGAAACTATAATCATTCTTGTATCTTCATGCCAAATGTTGCCCCTAACGGTCGCAAGGTTGCACAGATTACGACGGATAGAAAATGCATTTCATTTTCTGGTGGCCTTCAAAGAAATCATACTTGTCGTTTCCGGTTTTACATGAGGACGAATCCCTTGAGTTTCTCTATCCCTTACACCATATTTATTGGTAATTTATCTATGTTTACATAGCTGACTAAATTCTGAGCCATTCTACACACTATCACGTTTTAACAGCTTTTTTCTCTCTGGCTGTAAGGATGTATCTTTAAAAAGAACGACTATTTGGGGTGACAGGTGATAGAAGGATAAAGCAGCAGTCGACTAGCACCATAGGAAAAAACGGGGGGGTTTCGCAGACTGCATAGATCAAGATCTGACTACACAGAATGTGTTGTCTGATCCAGGGTCAATACCGACCGTTTTCTTTTTTTTTTATACAAGCCCATAAAATAAAGAAAAATCTGTTATTGGACTTTATTTTCATCTGTCGAAAGAGGTCGAGATTATAATTGAGCCATGCTCTGTGAAAAGGGGGTATAATGCATGAGCACAGGCTGACCTGTGTCGAAACTTTTTGCTGCTTTTAACCCTTTCAGCGCTATAGGCGAAAACAGGGACTTTTGCGGATGGCATAGATCAAGATCAGACTGCACAGAACGTGCAGTCTGATCTTTGATCTATGCCCTCCGCTTGTTTGGTCATGCCTATATGATAAAGGTCGTCCGGAGACTCAGTGGATTGTATTTACAGCCATCAAAAGAAGCCAAGTTTGGCGCCGAAAGAGTTAAATTTTCTGTCTGCCCAAAGACCATTCTACCTGGGGATTCAGCCGGTTGTTAGATAAAATGGATTTTATGGATCCATCATTAATGATGATGACTTGCTTGGTATACTGCATCATAGAGATGCATTAAACATCCTTTTGCCAGAGAATGGCTCATCTATCTGGCACTGCAAGTGTGAACGTTTTCATAACATTAGGTATTATATAACAAACTTTTAAACCCAGTATTTACTATGTCACAGACTCTTTTTTTTTTTCACGCATGCTTTTGAATACATTTTTTTCCCTGTTCACTATACGCATATATGGTGCATGTTAGACGCTGTTAGAAAGGTGATCACGCGACAACCATAATCATAATAAATAAACTCTTCGACTTCAAACGTAGCAGCAGACATGATATAATTATTAACAACACGCAAACAGCAACACTGCTGTACGCGCTAAACTAAAGGCAGTGAGACGCGAGTGTACTTTAACCCTTTCCCAAACGGCAAATCTTAAGAGTTTTCTAAATTCGAAACAGTTGCAGGCGACAAATTCAAAATTGGTTTAAATGAGCTCAAGTTCTATGATAGGATTGAAAACATTCTGGGAAAAGGAGAAAATGCTGGTTACCAGCATTTTCTCCTTTTCCCATAATGTTTTCAAATGCCTTTCTGCTCAGGGTCATTAAAACTGGGAATTGTGTGGTAAAGGGTCAAACAATTGACGTGTCCTCTGTGAAGTCTGTGAAGCAAAATCATAGGCCACAATATGTACCTTTTTTAAACCTTATCCTGCTAAATAAGAAGAAGAAAACTTTCAAGTCGATAGTAAAAAAAAAAACGAATAATGTTATTTCAAACTTATTTTTTTGCAGAAAATATCTCTCTTATCGGACAATGTAGATCCAAGATCACATTGCCCTTCTGTGCAGTCTGATCTTGGTCTACTTTCAAACTTTCAAGCCGATAGTTAAAAAAAAAAAACGAATAATGTTATTTCAAACTTATTTTTTTTTTTTGAGAAAATATCTCTCTTATCGGACAATGTAGATCCAAGATCACATTGCAGTCTGATCTTGTCTACACTGTCCGCGAAAGGTCAGTGAGTCGCGCTTAACACCTTAAGGATTAATAATAGAGAGCATAAGTATATGGTGTAGTCTCCTACGCTTGATTGGCTGGAATGACTGACTGAAACATTTTACATCATAGAATTTAGTTCCATTCATGGATAGGTTATTTAACTCTTTCCCAAACAAGCCCTGGTTTTCACGTGTCTACAGTACAAGTCTTTTGAAAACACTGTGGGAAAAGGAGAAATTGCTCGTAACGAGCAATTTCTCCTTTTCCCACAGTGTTTTCTACCCTATTTGAGAACTTTCCGCCATTTTCATCAAATTTAAAATTGTCGTCTGCAAACTCTTTCAATTTTGACCAGTCCAAAATTTGTCGTTTGGGAAAGGGTTAAGCAGGTTGTATAAAATAAAGGTAACATAAACACTTAAATAATAGCTAACAGCATACATCTATACTCGCTTTCAGCCAGTTTTTAACTCATTTCATCTATACTTTACTTTACCCTATTTGAGAACTTTCCGCCATTTTCATCAAATTTAAAATTGTCGTCTGCAAACTCTTTCAATTTGGAGCAGTCCAAAATTTGTCGTCTGGGAAAGGGTTAACAAACACCTGTTCTACCTGTTTACCCAGACATGTCTGCCCAGCCTTTGTTGTATACCTGTACCATCTTAATCTTTAACTCGTCACAATACGACAAAATGTTACACATGTCCAAACTGAAAGCTTTTGTTGACGACAAACTTTTTTAATGTCTTTCAACCTTTAACTTTATAAATGGGCCATGCTCTGGCAAAAGGGGGCTTAATGCATCTCCGTAATGCATGACACCAAAATTAGTAATCACATATATAGGGATCCATAAAATCCAGTATCTCTAACAACCGACTGTATCATGAGGTAGAATGTTTCTTGGAAATACAGAAAATTGACCAATAGCGAAAAGTTTCGGCCCAGGTCAGCCTGCGCAGTCCGCGCAGGCTGACCTGGGCCGATACTTTTCGCAGATGCATTAAGCATCCTTTGCCCAGAGCATGGCTCATTTTTTTTTTTTTTTTTTTTTTTTTTTTTTTAAGAAGACTGTTCTGGCAAATGGGGTTTAAGCACCCTTTTCCCAGAGCATGGCTCATTTTTTTTTTTTTTTTTAAGAAGACGCACAATTTATAATAGGCTAAACCATTCAGAAATTCAGTAACTTTGAAACTGAGAAACTTCTTGATGAACTTCTACAAGTATTGAGAATACTATTTCGAATGGTTCGTGAATATGAACTCTGATTTCAATTAAATTCACTGGTACCGTATAGAAAAAGCACTATTGATGCAATTAGTAGCGCAACGTCTAGTTTAGGACAAGATCAGACTGCCTATAAGTGCCGATAAGACGATAAAATTAGGCTGCATGTAAGAGCGGACAAGATCAGGCTGCATGTATGTACGGACAAGGTCAGCCTGCATGTATGTTCGTACAAGATCAGACCGTATAATTGTGCGAACAAGATCAGACTGCATATATGTCTCGACTGATCTTATTCTACACAAACCGTAAAACACATCTAAAGCAAGTTATGACACGGTTTAGATCTACATTTCTTCTTCTTCCGAGTCCAATAATCGACCCTTTTCCTCGTCTTTGTCCTCCGTCCTTAATAATTTAAAACTTCCATTCGTCTTTCCTTTATGCCCAGGCGAGCCCTTACGATAACACAATCTAACTAATAAATATATTGCTACGGTCAGGCATATGTTTACAAGGAGATGAAACCCTAGCATCGTGGCAGCGAATTCAAAATTCATCATACTGTCCCGTTTCCATCGTTCATTTACTTTGGTACCTGAAAAGAAAAAAGAAAAAGAACGGGTTTCATCAGTATCCTAACAGGAACTTTTTTTCATCTGTGAGCCATGTTCTGTGAAATGAAGTATAATGCATCTGCAAAAAGTATCGATGCATGTCAGCCTGCGCAGTCCGCTTTTTGCTATTGGTAAATTCTCTGTATGGACCATTCTACTTCAGCCGGTTGTTGAACAAAATCGTTTTGTATGGATCCATAATTACGTGATGACTTGCTCGGTATAATGGATCACGGAGATGTATTAAGCCCCCCTTTTGCTAGGGCATGGCTAAATTATGTGAGTCAAGCTCTGTGGAAAGCGGGTTTAATGCATCTACAAATAGTATTGATGCATGTCATCCTACGCAGTCCGCGCAGGCTGACATGGGCCGAAACCTTTTGCTTTATGTATAATTATTGGCAGAGGCTATTTACAGTTAACTGTAAATAGCCAAAAACCGTTTAAATGGCTATTTACAGTTAACTGTCAACAGCCAATTCTACGTTTTTTGGCTATTTACAGTTAACTGTAAATATCCAAATTTACGTCTCTTGGCTATTTACATTTAACATGGGTTTTAATGTTGTAATATGCAATATGAGTTAGAATTTCAACCATGTTTTTGAGAATTGGATCTTTAAAGCGACATTAATTTTTTCCCGGCTTAAAATGACCATCGAGGTTTGATCCTCTGTATTGTTTGACTTTCAACACACACAGTCACGTTAAAAAGAAAAAAAACGAGCAAATATATTTCATAACTAAGATGAATACATTTTCCTTTTCAAATTAGTGTGCAGGATTTTTTTTTTTTTTTTTTTTCCAAAATAAGAAATCATTTAAGACTATTACAACTGTTGCTGATAGCACAGTTAAAGTATGGGCTTTCAAAGCCATATGTTTGTTTCTTTGTATTGTAACGATGAATTGCCATGTTGTTCAAATTTAATTGATAAATGTTCTGTTCTATTCTGTCCTGTCCAATAACTGGTGCATCATTCCAGCAAACGTTTAAGTATGAAAAAAAAAACACAGTTTGACTAAAAGTTTCGTGGTCAACTGTTGAAGTAAAATAGGACTGGTCATGTAAAATAGGACTGGTCATTTGCCATAGAAACAGACAATACTGGCGAGCTGAAAATTAAGATTTCTTTAAGAGAAAGACTTAGTGATTCAATACTTTGCATTATTTTTTTTTTAAACTTCGATTTAATTACTACTGTAACTGATGAGGCAACAAAACAGGTTAAGCCATACACAAATTTACATGAATACTGTTATCTAGTGAAGTTCTCAACTGAAAAATAAGCTATGACCGGTTCATTAATATTTTTTGTCAGTCAGGACACACCCGAAACTTTGCATAACCTGCCTATTAGTAACTAAGAGACTGGTTCTAGCTTATCTTAGAAAAAACAGGGTACACTCACTGACCCAAACAATGCTCAAAATAGGAACCAGACCGCAAATGTCCATTTAAAGGCTATTTTTGGCATGAATACCTCAAGTTTCAAGTTCTGTTACCTATTCAATGAAGGAAATTTGCTAAAGATGCATTAATATTCATTTTGTACCACCGAAATAAGAAATTGTAACATAAAATTGTCATATTCCTACTCATGAACGGTTTATTCTGAGATTCAAACTTGCGACCCACATACATGTATGTGAGACAGCGAAATTATATACATAATGTCACGTCATATGTTAACTTAAGCCAAATTGTACAATTTTAACTGTCAACAGCCAAAAAACGTAGAATTGGCTATTTACAGTTAACTGTAAATAGCCAACTCTACGTTTTTTGGCTATTGATTGTTAACTGTAAATAGCCAATTCTACGTTTTTTGGCTATTGACAGTTAACTGTAAATAGCCAATTCTACGTTTTTTTGGTTATTGACAGTTAACTGTAAATAGCCAATTCTACGTTTTTTGGCTATTGTCAGTTAACTGTAAATAGCCATTTTAACGTTTTTTGGCTATTTACATTTAACTGTAAATAGCCACTCCGATAATTACTTTCTGCATGTCAAAGAACCATTCTACCTCATGATTCAGTTGGTCGTTTGACAAAATGGATTTTAACCCTTTCCCAAACAAGCCCTGGTTTTCACGTGTCTGCAGTACAAGTCTTTTAAAACACTGTGGGAAAAGGAGAAATTGCTCGTAACGAGCAATTTCTCCTTTTCCCACAGTGTTTTCTACCCTTTTTGAGAACTTTCTGCTATTTTCATCAAATTTAAAATGGTCGTCTGCAAACTCTTTCAATTTGGACCAGTCCAAAATTTCTCGTTTGGGAAAGGGTTAAATGGATCCATAATCGTATGATGACTGATTCGGTATAATGCCCACAGAGAAGCACTAAACCACCTTTTGCCAGAGCATGGCTCATACATTTAAGACTTTTCTACCTATAGCCAAATATGTAAGACCTACATATTAGGTTATACAGGGCGAAATTTGTCGCTAAACAAGTGCCTGTGATCGCCCTCCTGAGACAGAGTCGCAGCTGACAACATGCTTGTAATCAAAGGACTCAAAGTCCTGGAAAGCGGATTTGTGGAGTAGCATAAATCTGTAATATGTTGTAATAAAAAAGATAACATCATATGCAACACATGTGCAATCATTTTAAAATGGAGATAGCAAGGGCAGGGTACGTCAAAATTGTTCTGTCGGGCGGGCCGCGCATTAACTGTTATTCTCTTACTGTTTAAGGAGTGGTAATTTAACCCGCCAATCTTACGCAGTTTTTTGCCGGTATTAGATTTCGGAATAAATACACATGTAGGACAATATGTGCGGTGGTGACAAAAGCGAGGTTGAGGTTTATCAGCTAAAACTGAAAGTAGAATGGGCGCAAGCGTGAATGAAAGTATATTTGGTTCAGGTCAAACCGATATCATAGTACAGAGTGAGCGCGCATGCGTCGTTACGCATGATGTATTTGGTTCCGGTCAGACCGATCACAGTATGCGGATTTGCTATACAAATCCGCTAAAAAATGGCCACTTAACTCTTTCAGCGCCTATGAGACATGTTCTAGCAAACGGGGTTTAGTGCACCTCCGCTGCATTGTTCCAAGCCAGTCTTGATAGAATTATGGATGCATAAAAATCCATTTCATCTAACAACTGACAAAAGCATGCGGTAAACTGATCCTTTAACATGCAGCAAATTAACCAAAAGCAAAAATGTTCGACCCAGGTCAGCATGCGCGGACTGCGCAGGCTGACCTGAGCCGATACTTTTTGCAGATGCATTAAACCCCCTTTTCAAATAGCATGGCTCGTGTAGATTCAACCTCTTTACACGGCTGAAAATACAACCCACCGAAACTCCAGACAGATTTTATTTTATATACATTACTTAAACAAGAAGAACGGTATAGATCTAAGATCAGACTGCGCATTCTGTGCAGTCAAATCTTGATCTATATCTATGCCGTATGGAGAAAAAGACCCAGTCAGATCATGCCCTTCTGGATTTTTGAAATCTCATTTCCGGCATAGTACCCAGTAGTATTAACCAATGCAGTGATTGCCAAAAAATATGACTTCCGGTTCCGCATGTCTTTTGTGTGGCCGGGTAGCTCATTAGTTAGCGTATCTGACTCGTGACCTGATGGTTGCAGGTTCGATACCCGGTTGAGTGAGGCAAACTTTCTCTTAGGCGATGTTTTGCATCTCACCTCTGATGCATGTGAGAAAAGTAATCAGTGGTTTAGAAAGACAGTTGTGTCAGTTGTGAGAAAGCCATGAAACACATGCGTAGGTGCACTGACCGCCGTGATATGACCTAAGCTGTTAAAACGGCGTTAAACTCCAACACCAACAAACAAATCCGCATGGCTTTTCTTTTCTGTTCTATTAACGTGTATTGTCTCCAACCAGAACAACTGCCCACATTTGGTCGCTGTGTGAGATACGAGTCTGTGGAATGAATAAATGAATGAATAAACAAAAAATACCTGGAAATCCCTTAGTTGAAAACAGGAAGAACGGGGTGTGTGTAAACCATGTTCCAAGAGATAAAATCATCAGGTTACGAAAGTAACTGGGGAGGAATGCATCAGAAGCGCCATACTCCCACAAGAGACCGGTTGCCGTGCCGTAACACAGCACGATACCTATACAGTGTATCAGCTTCTCTAGTAAGTCGTTGTTGAACGAGTGAAAGAAAAATACCGTCCCATACCTGTTAAAGAAAAACATAGATGGTAGGCAGATTGATTGGTGGTTGGTAGGATGGAAAGACGGGCGGGCGGACGGATGTATGGCTCCAATCTTCAATCAAAACCTGAACCATTCGATTGAGCAATTAAGCAGTCTTTTGATCTATACTGATCGATAGAGTAAGGAATTGCTCAACCGTCCACCAATCAAATCCTTTGCCTAACAATCCCCTTGGGTTGTTAGGCAACATGACCTTTGCAATTATTTTTGGAAAAAAAGAGAAAAATGCTGGTTACCAGCGTCTTCTTATCCCTAAGAATGTTTTCTGTTCTTTCAAAGACAAATGTTATCATTTGGGCCGCGTGTATCTGCAGATGCATTCAATCGCTTGCAACTTGGACAGATCTAAATTTATCGTCTGGTATAGAGTTGACCGATTCAGGAACTGTTTCATCATTCATCCATCCATAGATCGGTATCTCAACAAATCCATCTATCCAGTCGTCATAGGATCGATCGATCGATCTATCAAGCAATCAATCAATCGATCGATCGGGCAATATACATAAACAATACTGAAATCAGACAATATATATAAACAATACTGAAATCAGACAATATACATAAACAATACTGAAATCAGACAATATACATAAACAATACTGAAATCAGACAATATATATAAATAATACTGAAATCAGACAATATTCATAAACAATACTGAAATCACATTGGCACAGACTTACCAGAAGAAGGCTAACACAGCGGACAAGTACTCTAAACCACGTATGTTCATCAGGTTATAGAATTGAAGCAGGTCAATGAGTACGTGACACATAAACAACATGTATATTGACATGTGTTGTAAGTTCGTCACACTTTTAAATTCGCCATTTTCGTCCACGAAACTCCAGTTTGCAGATACCACTTCGATCATGAAACCTGGATAAGAATGTACTAGTTAAAATCATATCTTAACCGGACAATTAAATGTTAAACTTAAATAAAATGTCAATAATTCAAGCAGTTTTAAGCCAAAACGTAAGTGAGGATCAAATTATGGGACATATCTTTAAAAAGAGGAAACACTTTGGGGAAAAAAAGAAAATGCCGCTATTCATCACTTTCTTCTTTTCTCATAACGTTTTCAAAAGCCTTATTCAACGGGCTAGTTAAAAAAACACGGGGTTGTCTGGTAACAGCTTAAAACAATAAAAAATAACCACCTGACTTGTGTGCGATATTACCTTTTTCGACAACAAGGTATTACCAAAGATAATTCAGCGAATTCAGTATTACATATACATGTACCTCCAAATGACGACTGTCTTAAAAAAGGAAAGAATATATATATATGCATACTTTTTTGCCAAAGAGAGTCAGTGTAAACAATAACTCAAAATGTTCATTTTTGGCTCGGCTGTTTTCAAAGAAAACCCTGAGGTACTGTCACAGGTCTGACGCCATCTGCGTCTGCGTCGTGGAGCGGAAACTTTGACATTTTCCCAAATCTCTGTAATTACTTAAATAGTTACTTAACCCCAGCTAGCTGTAATAAAATGTACCATTTCAATTTTGAAAAACAGCTGAAATATCGCGATTTTAAAATTCTTCCGGCCAGAATATGTATCAAAGCAGCAGACGGTATTGAACAAAGATCAGACTCCGACCGAATCTTCGCTGTCCGTGAAAGCGACTTTGAAAGCCGTTCCAGCGCTCTAATTTTTCATACTGGATTACGTGAGGAATCACTCTGACAAAGGAAAAACAAAAACAATTTCCCGTTTCGTCACAATCTTTTCAAAGGTACACTGGCACCAGACGAAAAGAAAAAGTCTTCTGCATAAGGTAACGACTAAAATATGATTAACTGATAACAGGACACTAGGTAGCTCACCTCCAAATATTACGAAAATCTTAACGAAGGTTTCTATCGGTATATCTCTCCGCCCAATGACAGTTGTGTACGAGACGCATGGTTTGTACCCACTCACATATTTGCCCTGTAAAATAGGAGGAAAATAGTTCTTTACTAAGAAAAAAATCCCGTGTTTTCACGATCCTGAATAACAAAGCCTTTTGAAAGCATTGTAGAAAAAAGAGGAAAATTCTGGTAACCAGCGTTTTCTTTTTTCCCTAAATGCCCTTTACCCTCTAACGCTTTACTACAACATTCCAAGTTTAAACGATCCTGGCGGAAAGGCTTACTATACAAAATGGAGATAGGAGAAATTCTGGTAAGCAACATTTTCTGCTTTTTTCACGATGTTTCATACCCCTTAAAAGATAAATGCTACCATTTTGTTTGTCGTCTGCAATTCTTTCAATCTGGGCTAGTCAAGAATTGTGGTTTGGTAAGGAGTGTAAAGGGATGGGTTACGGGATGAGATAAATCATGGAACAAGTGAGCGACTCAGGGTCATAATGACCCTCTTGTCTTGATTTCGATCGTAATCTGTTCACGTTATTATCAGATACATGTATTTTAAATCTAATTCAATTACTCTAATCCCAAGACCTGGGATCGCATTCACAAAGCATCCTGAATTGCAATTAATTGTAATTCTCAAGAATTTTCTGGATATCAAAGGTAGACAATTTCTGTATTTAGCAAATTCGCCTTAATCCAATGGTTGAGTCAAAAAGAATTTGTGTTGCATTCTAAATTCAAACTTCGAATAAGAATTCAAGTCAGAAGAGTTTGTGAATAGCACTGAATATCTAGCCTAAATTCAAACTTGACTGAAGCTACATGTCTGCATCAAAAGGAGGCTGACATATCGATACAACTAGTAATACATGTAGATAGTAAATGGAAACACTACACCTAGATTTTCATGCTATTCTGTCTTCAAAGACAGAGAGCAAGTGTTATTTGTAATAGACAGTTCAATAACTGAAGAGCTTAGAAAAGGTGGTTTAATGCATCTCCGTGTTGCATTATGCCATGCAAGTCATCACACTTTATGGATTTATAAAAATCATAAGTAGAATGGTACATGAAATGCAGAAAATTAACAAATAGTAAAAGGTATCGATCCATGCCAGCCTGCGAGGAGAGCGCAGGCTGACATTAATCGATATTTTTGGCAGATACATTAAACCCCTTTTTCACAGAGCATGGCTCAACTATTTATGTAAGCGATTGATTCAATGAAGAGAGAAGAACAGAAAGCTATTACATAACATAACACAAATAAAACGTTTTATTTTGCATTAAACTGTGACATTTTATAGCCAATACATAAACAGTTATCGATTACGATGGCAGATGTTTTAATCTCGCATAATTATGGTTGTAAATTGTAAGTTATCTCTGCTTCTGTGTATTATCGGTGCTAAATATTATGTACACAGATGTTTCTGTTTTTTCTATCCTGCAATAAATTAAGTGTTTTTCTTTTATCATTTTCTATAATAAATAGAAGAAGTTTTGTCGTGATCATAAGAGGTCATTTAGATAAACTCATCACAATATATTCTCATTTGCAATAGTTTAAACACGAGTCTTTGGACAATTTGGTGATATTTTAATGGTAGGTTTTACCCTGCTTTATTTGGTATGAATTAGAAACTTTTAGCCATGGTTTACCCTTTTATGTTAGAAATGATGCAATATCATTTTGCCATGGTTTACGCTGCTATCTTCGAAGTGGAAGAAAGTCAATTAAGCCGGTCTGTACCTTGCAATATAAAGAAGAAGTAAGACCTTTTAGCCAGCGTGTACCCTGATATACTAGTATTAAGGATGAAGAGGAGTCTTTTAGCCAGGGTTTATCCGCTATGTTAGAAATGAAGCAAGGCCTTTTAGCCATAATCTACCCTGCTATGTCAGGAATAAAGTTATACCTTAAAGCCAGGGTTTTCCGTGCTATGCTAGGAAGGAAGTAAGACCTCTTAGTCAAGCTTTACCCTTCCGTACTAGGAATTAAGTAAGACCTTTCAGCAAATATTTACCCTGCTATGTTAGGAATGAAGTTAGACCTTTTAGCCAGGGTTTACCTTACTGGGAAATAGTTCATACCCTTTAGCCAGCATTTATCTGGCTGTTTTTGGAGTAAATTAGGATCTTTTAGCAAGGGTTTATTCTGCCATGTAGGGGGTGCATTAGGACCTTTTAATCAGGGTGTACCCAGCAATGTTAGGAATGAAAAAGGACCTTTTAGGTAGAGTTTACCCTGCTATGTAAGGAATGAATACTTTCAGTCATGGTTTACCTGCTTTGTAATAAATGGCGCAAGACCTTTTAGCCATGGTTTAGTGTGCTATCTTAGGAATGAAGTAAGTCCTTTTTGCAGGGGTTTACCCTGCTGTATTAAAATGAAGTAAGCCTTTTCAGCCTGGATTTTCCTTGTTTTAAAAACGAAGTAAGACCTTCAGCCATAATTTACCTTGTTATTTCACAAATAAAGTAAAACCTTTTAGCCAAGCTTTTCTCAGCTGTGTTGTGAATGAAGTAGGACCTTTTAGCCAGGATTGGCCCACTATGTCAGGAAATGATGTAAAATTTTCTAACCAAGGTTTACCCTGCTATGTTAGAAATGAAGTAAATCATGTAGGCGGGCTTTACCTTGCAAACATAGTATGATGTAAATCCTTTTAGCCAGGATTTAGCATTTTCCCCTTTCCCTCATGGTTTTCTTTCAAAAAAAGATCCCATTTCCCTGAACTACAGTTATTTACTCTGAACCGAACAATCATGAGCTTTTCTTTGACTAGGAAGGCTTTTGAAAACAATGAGGGGAGGCAGAAAATAATGGTAACCAGCATTCTCTCCTTTCCTTCAATAATTTCTATCCTTTTCTAACCGAATATCATCGCATGTGTCACAATTCATTTGTTGCATGCAAATAGTTTTAACCCTTATCCTGCTAAATAAGTTACATAAAACTTTCAAGCCAATACTAAAACCCGATTTATGTTGTTTCAAACTTACTTTTTGCAGAAAAATATCTCCTCATTGGACAATGTAGATCCAAGTTCAGACTGCACTTTCTGTGCAGCGCGCTAAGCAGTTTAAGTGTTAATTATTGTAAAAAATTTATCGTCTGGTAAAGAGTTAAATCGTCTAGAAAGGCTATCAAAATGGAAAAGCACCAAAAATTTATTTTCATGAAAGTACGTCTAGTTTAGTCTGGTAACCAGTACTTACTCCTTTTCCAACGATGTTTTCTAACCTTTCAGAAAAAAAATTCCTATCATTTGAGCCACATGTATTTTGTCGTCTGCCAATGCTGCTTTGAATTTTGGGTCAGTCTAAAATTTTGTCGTGTGGTAAAGAGCTCAAAGCAGCTACGTTCCCTTGAGGCTTTCTACCCACACTACATGCAAAATACTTCATTAACCCTTTATTACACAATCCCTGGTTTTAAAGGCCTTAACCCTTTCCCAAACGACAAATTTTGGACTGGTCCAAATTGAAAGAGTTTGCAGACGACAATTTTAAATTTGATGAAAATGGCAGAAAGTTCTCAAAAAGGGTAGAAAACACTGTTGGAAAAGGAGAAATTGCTCGTTACAAGCAATTTCTCCTTTTCCTACAGTGTTTTCAAAAGGCTTGTACTCCAGACACGTGAAAACCAGGGCTTGTTTGGGAAAGGGTTAGGATGATAGACTTTTGAAAACATGGTGAGAAAAGGAGAAAATGCTGGTAACAAGGATTTTCTCCTTTTCCCTCCATGCTTTCTACCCTATAATAGACAGAAGCAATTATTTGACACACATTTAATTCATCGTCTGCAAATGCTTTCAATTTAGACAAATCTAAAATTTTGTCGTCTGGGAAAGAGTAACTTTGATGTTTTGATTGTTTGACCAACTACATATATGATAATCTACAGGCTTTTTCGGCGTAGTTGTATAAGCTGTTTTGACCTACTTCTTGATATTAGTCTCGAACACATAAACGGTAATTTTACGATTGGTTAAAAATTTGTACAAGTTTATTCTGCGGGCCTTTTAGGCATATTTGCAGGCCCATTTGTGACGTCAATATACAAGGATTGCTACCATTAATTAGTTTAGTTTAAACATATTTATTTTACATCGATTGAGAAACAAGTTCTTACAACTTATACTAATCTCTCTCGATTCTGCTTCCTGGGAACTACACCAGTACTCGCGCCGAATGTGTGGGCCAATGAACAGTCCCAAAGTTGACATCCGCTCCCGGGTATCGAACTCAGGACCTTTTGATTACGAGGCCGACGCTCTACCTCACAACCACGGACACCTACCATTAATAACGTTATAGGTGTGCGAGGGCTGATCAATAAATTCGTGGACACCGTTGATACATGTATCTCCGTTACAAATAATTGCACTGCTATTGAATTTAACTATTTTGTAGAACCATAAAATGACAATACATGTGTGCAAATTCTAACAGAACTTTATTTGGTATATGGACGCTAAGAATCACCATGACAACCCAGTGCAGTAAGACCACCGCAGCTCATAATTATATATTCTTGAAAATGGCACATCATTAGAATTAAGACTAATTTTGGCGCGCATTGGCACATAACGGAAATGACGTCAACATCATTGCATAACGTCTTCAGAACCGGAAAAAACAAGCGTTCAAAACTCTTATCTTGTTTTGTTAACGATGTCAATGGAGGCAGGGGTGTGTGCCCCAGCGCGACATGCGACGTCATAAGAGCAAAGAGCTATGATAAGATTTTGTGTGAAATTAGGAATGACGCCACAACAGACGAAACAGAATATTGAAAAGGTTTCAGAGAGGTCATTGAAGACGATCAAAGGTGCGGTCGACCAACGGAAAAACGGAGTAACGGCAATATTCTTTTGGTAAAAGAGGTGATGGACAGGGATAGGCGGACAACAATTCGGCAACTATGCGAAGAAACAAGCTTGAGTTATGGTTCTGTTCAGAAGATACTGACTGTAGACCTGAACATGGGACGATTAAGTGCGAGATTGTTACTTAGGATAATGTCAGAACTGGAGATGGAAACAAGAGTGGGGCATACTCAGCGGTTTCTAAGACGATACAAACGCGAAGGCCAGCGATTTCTCGGCAGGATTATCACTACCGATGAAACCTGGCTTTATTATTATAATCCAGAGACGAAGCAACATAGTAGCCAGTGGAGGAACTCTCACCGCCGCCGAAAATTCTCGGGCCAGTAGATCGATGGGAAAACACGTGTTTATCATGTTTTTCGACAGCCGAGGACTGCTGCTGTGCCACGCCGTGCCATGTGGTGTGACGGTGAATGCCGAGTACTACTCGAAGGTAGGAATACTTTTAATAATTGTTGCTGCCATCAAGTATACTACTGTTAGTAATAGTTGTCGTAGTAAAACGGTAATTTTACAGTTTTAAGAAGGATCATTTTAATATCAGGTCATCCGCCGTAACCTACTTATAGCGATACGACAGAAGCGGCCAGATGCCTACGCTGACTTTGAAAACATTATTCTGCACCAAGACAACGCTCCGAGTCACCGAGCAGTGGAAACCCAGACAACCATCACGATCCAGCTAGGGGCCGAGATCTTGGAACACCCACCATACTCACCTGACCTTGCGCCCTGCGATTTTGCCTTGTTCCCCAAGTTAAAGGCCGAGTTAAAGGGTCACAGGTTTACAGGCTTCGACAACCTACAGAGCAAGGCACTTGCGGTGTTGAGATCTGTCGACAAGTCGTTTATGCAAACATTTTCACTCAGTGGGTGCATAGACATGAACACTGTGTATACGCTAATTGTTGTTTCTTTGAGAAAATGTAACGTGACGTCGTTTTTGACGTTATTTTGCGCTTGATCTGCGGTGATCTCATTGGTATGGGTGTAGTAAATTCTTGCTTTTGTGTAAACTTACTGTAATTTTTATGTGAAATTTATACACCATATTCATAAAAGATCAGAGATATTTTCTACAATTTTCGCTTTGTTTTTAAATAAAAAACAAAGCCTTTCTGGGCGGTGTCCACGAATTTATTGATCAACTCCCGTATGTTTATTTTTCTTGTTGATAACGAAAAACTATGTAGTTTAAGACAGGAAAAATATTTTTGATTTTGATTCTGATTAATCGAAACCCCAAGCCACATATTCACGCCTTATCAAGTGGATATGACAGGGCATAATCCTTTTCTTGTAATAATTAGGAATTTAATAATTTTAATGCATTACCCAACAACAAATCAGTCTACAGTCTACATGTATTTTCTGACACATCACTAGACACAATCTGGATGATTTAGTTTAAATTCTAATCTCGAAATAATATATAGGAGCCATGCTGTGTGAAAAGGGGCTTAATGCATCTGCAAAAACTATCGACCCAGGTCACCCTGCGCAGTCCGCGCAGGCTGACCTGCGCCAAAACTTTTTGCTTTTGGTCAATTTTCTGTATGTGAAAGGACCATTCTACATCAAGATTCAGTCGGTTGTTAGAGAAAATGGACTTATGGATCCATACTTACATGATGCCTTGCGTGGGATCATGCCTCATGGAGATGCATTAAGCCCCCTTTTGCCAGAGCATGACTCATATAATATTTTATATTATTTTTCTAAAATTTTACTTTTCAACTATAAGTAGTATAGGAGGGTAGCCTAGGGACAAATGAGCCATTTTGTCCCTAGGCTACCCTCCCTGGAGCAAATTTGTCCCTAGTCTACCCGCCACGGCGGGTAGACTAGGGACAAATTTGGCTGAAAATCGTCATTTACCCTTATCTCTCCCTTAACCCTTCTAAAACCCTTTTGTTTTGTTCTAAAACCCTTATACTTTCTTCTAATGGACAAATTTCTTCTAAAACCCTTATCCCTTAACGGTCGGTTGTAACCCTTAACGTTTTTGATACAACCCTTAACTTTTACACAGG
The DNA here is from genome assembly GCA_945859785.2 of Tridacna gigas. Taxonomy (NCBI): domain Eukaryota; kingdom Metazoa; phylum Mollusca; class Bivalvia; order Cardiida; family Cardiidae; genus Tridacna; species Tridacna gigas. Next base: position 57,189,203 of record OX244038.2, read on the forward strand.
CAATCACCTTGTTCGACTTAGTCTTTTTTCTCCACAGTCTTTGTTCGGCTTAGGCTTTCTCTGGTATCGTTGGACTTAGGCTTTTTTCCACGATATGGCGCTATATATCGAAAGAGGAGTGAAGAGGAGGAAAAGAGGAGGTAAAGAAGAGTGAGGAGGAGTGGGGAGGAGTGAAGAGGAGCCACCTCTCTAGGTATATCGACAAGCTTGTCCCCATACTATGACTTTTCTCCGTCTTTTATTCACCTCTGTAGGACTTAGACTTTCTCTCTGTTAGGATAAAGTTGGGTTGGACTTAGTCTTTTTCTCCACGATAGGTTTCTCTGGAGACAAGTCTGATCTTGATCTACACTGTTCAGGTTGATCGATCATCGTTCTCCTCTGTAGGAGTTAACCAATTCTGGACCATCGTTGGACTTAGTCTTTCTCCACAATATGAACTATATATCGATTGACAATTCTCAAAAGATAGACTTCCTAGGTATTGGTTAGTCCTGAAAAGGACTGTTTCGATTTTTGGTATAGCTCTTTCAAAGATTTCTCATCGTTGCTTTTATCGACACCTTTCCTTTGATTCTTTCTTGCTATCTTTTTGCTGTGGATTTTTTCCTCCTCTATTGAGAACTTTCCTCTGATGACAGCTTTTCTTCTGATGACAGCTTTTCTTCTGGTGACGGCTTTTCTTCTGGTTCTTTCGAGATCGTCGGGATCTTGAATTCCTTGAAGTTATCAATGTTTTTTCCATATTTACCCAACCCCGTTTTTGGTGGTGTTACAGAGTTGGGATCGAATCGTTGTTTTTTGTGAAGTTGGTTATCGTCTTTCTCTGCTTTCTCTGATTTTCGTTTTCTTCCTCTTCTTCTTGGCTTGGGTTCTTCTGTCTGAGTTGTCTGATGTTCTACAGGAGTGATGATAGAAGCTGTTAACTTTTGAAAACTGATTTTATCAAAGTTAACCTGGGCTGAAATCGATACAGATGAATCTTGCTGACTCTGGTGGCTCTGTCGACTCTGTTGATTTTGTAGGCATAATGTCTCAATGTTTCTATTGAATTGATTCATATTTGTGTTTAATATTTTCACTTCGTCTAAAATCTGAGTTATTACAGAATTTCGGTTTGAAATCATTTGGGTTATTTCTTCTTCGATTTTATTTACCGATCCTGTCATCGGGTCGATGAATGTTGAATTCATAGCTATCGATAGAATATCTCTGCTGTTTTCAGGCTGTGGTGAGGAGCTGTCTAGGACGTGGTTTTCTTGTGGTAAGGAGTCGACTAAAACGTCTAAGTTGGAATCCATTCTTCCGTGATCACTTCGGTCTAAGTTGGAATCCATTTTTCCAGCACGAAATATTCGCACTAGTTAACAAAAACTTTTTTAATTGTAAAAAAGTTTTATTCACACTAATTAACAGTTTTATTCGTACTATTCGAGAATCGAAAGACGAATGATTATAGAGAGAAAGTTCGCCAGCATTTTATAGTTTTTGATCGAGGGGGATTTGTCTTGGGATGTAGACTTTTCTATACGCCTTGTAGATAGAACATTTCCTGTAGGTATTGTAGATAGAAAATAACATTCTATATGAATAAAATTTTCTATCTACATTTTTCCATCTCTGTTCTTTTCTTTGGGATTTTGTTAATTTTCCAAGTTTTTTGGTCTCTCTTTGTGAGATTTTTCTCTTTGTCCAAGTCTGAACTTTTCTTTATTCAAGTTTTCTGGGAAGGAATCAAAAAACATACGACTTTTGTTTTTTCCAAGTTTTTTTTGGGAAGAAATCAAAAACAGACGGCCTTTTTAAAATCATTTCTTTATTCAAAAAAGTTTTTAACTTTATTCAACTTACCATAACATGATAACATTATCATGAAAAAACAGTAACGTTTAAAACAAAGCAAACATTCTAACACTATATTTTATATACAAACCAATGAAGGTACATTTTTAACAAGACAGTTTTAACAATCGTTAAAAAACACTATAACATTTTTTAACAATCGTTAAAAACGCTATAACATTTTTACAAGACAATTTCTGACAAGACAATTTCTTACAAAGCATTGAAGATATATTTTATATACAAACCATTGACAATGTTTTTTAACAATATAGTTTTTAATCTACAGCAATTCATTCAAAGTTTTTACAATGCGAATTCACAGATACCTCGATTTTTCCACTTGTCTTCATGTTCCACAATAACTTTATGCAGTTGGTCATTACCTAAAAACAATGGAAATTTGCTATCCATTTCACTATATTCACGTACTCCACTAAATGGAAAAACATGTTTTGAAATATCTTTTGTCGAGAGAGCTGAATATACGATTTCTTCTGTGACATCTCTATCAAATAGAATATAGCCTTCCAAGGTATCCACTGTTTCCTCACCGTCTTGAATAGATCCTTTTTTGTAGCGTAAGTAAAAGTCAAACAGAACTGATTTCATTTTCAGGACGTTCAGAAAACTTTCTTCTGTTCTTCCTACGATAATGAATACCCATCGACTTGTGGAATGCATTTGTTTAGCAATATAGTTGTCTTTCAACAGACAAATTGCTAAATAAGCTTGGAGAGGAAGATCGAAATTTGTATCATCCCCCATCATCACAATAAAGCTGTGCATTCTATACAATTTGCAGGATGTTTCTCCTTTTGCAACTCCCTTATGCAATTTATCTATCCAAAGTTTCACACATTTGAATTTAATATCAAACTGTACTTGTTCATCGAGCGTGTGCTGATGGCTGAAATCTCTATAATCTTTTTCACGTAGTTCTATCGGTAAAGGTAGCAATTCGCTTGACATGATTTCTCACTTTTTGATTTTCCACTGTTTTTAAAACTGTTTTTAAAAACTGTTTTTTAAGGAACGTCTTACTTTGATCGTTCAACTCAATGTAACACGATGTTGTTTTCTTTCAGTTTATTTATACCCTCAAACTTTTATAGCCATAGGGGACAGTATCAGTATCGTTTACAATGACTCTTTTGGTATATACAGAGCGAAACGTTTTTGACTGTGGTTCGCTGGTCACTGTTCTGTCTTTATGCCTTCTGATTCTACAGTCATACTGAACTTTAATTTCTATTGTGCGATCCAAAGCACATTTTGAATAGGTGTCGAAATTCACCAGTTGATTTGTATTGTGATCCAAAGTAATTCCCTTGACTTTGCATTTGCTTTTTTCTTTTCCATCTTTTGTTCTCATTTTATAGGCGTAATTCTTGGGACCTAATCCTCTGAAATGAGTTATTCTACAATCAGGCTCTTCATCGGTCCATTTTCCTAGTCTGCTGTTAATAATGGGAGGGTTCCACAATTCAGGATCATGAATGTACATACAACTATCTGTATCGAAATACAGAACTCTATCCCCCAATCTTTCAAGAACACTGTACAGTTCCAACCTTGCATAAGCTGTTACGTAGGATGCTACAATAACATTGGCTGTTGCATGCGTTTCGACAAAGTCCATCTTTTCTTCATAGTTGACCAAAATGAATTCGCACTCATTGTCAAAGATTTCCACATGTTTTACCGTATATTTCGGGTCGGTAATCAACTCGAAATATTTAGACGGTTCTCTGATGTATTTCGTCTTGCTCATGTTTTCACGCTGTGCTAATTTTCCCCAAAGACAGTTCAGCATAATCTTAGCAAATGATCTTTTGCCAGGATTTTTTTGAATACGTTTGGGGTCAAGACGAATCCCTTCGGCTTCCTCATACTCGCGAATGAACTGTTCCTTTTCCGAGTCTGTCTGACACCAGCCGGGATATCCACTGGCTTCTTGCTTGATTTTCAAGAAATTGTCCACATAGCCTTTAAAGAATTGATCCGAAACAGAGTCGAAATGCCAGATTTCATACACTTGCATTAGCCGATACCCACAGTCGAGAGCTTTGAACAGTTCGAATGTAACCCAAGTTCCAACCAAGACTCTCTCTTCTCTATCATGATTACAAACGTTTGAGCTTTCTTGTGCACATTTCATACAAAGTGGAAACATCATCTTGTTGTTACAGTGAACTGGAAGAACGGGATGAAACAAATCAATTGGGGGTAGAACTTTGCATTTAATGAGTCCTTCATACTGGCGAATATTCTCCATGTCAATGTTCTCATAAGTCAAGATTGTGGGATGGCCTACAGGATAGAATTTATGTTTGCAGACGTAAGGATACAGAGAGCAAATGTCAATGTACTTGATTTCCTTCTCACTGCTTTCCTCAACATCATAGGCAATTTTTATTGCATTGCATCTGCCTCCAGCCAACCCCTCTCTTGGTTCGATGGGGTCACAGTTCGGGTATAGACTTTCAATGGTTTTTCTGTACTCTTTGTCCTTCTTCATCTTGGCATCGAATTCGTGCTCCCATATGGTCACGACGTTATATCCCATTCTTTTGATGGTTTCTAGTCGTTCGATAGTACTGTTGTACAATTCATCCATTGTTTTTCCATTGATGGGGTTGATATATTTTCGATCCTTGAAACATGTCTGGCAGCCATGAAATAAATCCCCGAGGAATTCATAAACAGTGTTTGATTTGTGGTGAAATCCGTCTACAGTGTATTTCCCTATTCGAAATTCACCACCATTTTTGGCATGTTGAATATGAATCACTTTTTCCCTAGCGATGCTTTGAACCCAGCGTATTGCTTTCATAGAAAACCGACGTCTGACTGGATCTTTGCATGAAATGATGGCTATCTGATCTTTTGGTAAATAATCTTTTCGCCAAATCTTGTTACAGGCTCCGGCGATGGTAAACGACTCTGTAAATGGACAAATTCCACTCTGTTCGATGAACAACTTTCTGAATTCACCACAGCCTCGTCTTAAGATATCAACATCCGAACGACAGTACATCTCCATCTCTTTTTGAAAATTGAATTCCTCACCATTTTGAACTTTGTCATTATACCAGACTATGAATTTCGATCGAGCCTCTTCAGACATTGAATCGGGTTTGTAATAAGACATATCCAAGTATGGGCCAACGTAATCCCAGAATTCGTCTGTATTTGCCCAGTGAGGAAAGTAACCTTTTTTCATTTCTTGAAGTCCAAACGTAGTCGGAAATTTTGCCAACCCAAAGTTCATGAAACTGAAGGAGTCGATCAAACACACGCCGTTCAGTTCTAACTTCAAAATATTATTTCCATTCATGGTTACTTCTGGTTCTTTCATCCCAACGTTGATAATATGATTGAGAATAAATTGACCATCATAGCCTTTGAGATTATGGGCAATAGCTATGATTCCTTTATGATGCTTTGTAAAGAGCCAACTGCAAAATTGACTCAAAGTTTCTTTTCCTTGAAAAATAACTTCTCTTCCTTCTTCGAATTCACTGCATGTGGAACAATGAAAATCAAGTGGTTTATCGATACATTCAGCACAGGCTCGATGTGCAATACAGTAATTCGGAATATGTACCCCTGTATCTTGCTGGCATTCGAAATCAAAGAAAATGAACAAAGGTTTTTTGACTACAGAAGAACTCGTCTCATCATCGCTGTCATGCTTCATCTTACTCTGGTAAGGCTGAATAAAACAGCGATGAGAAAAGTCAACTATCTTCTTGCAAAGGTGGCACTTTTTCTTTCCCTTACAGACATGATTTTTCTTTCTGTCAAAAACCTGACCTCCACATTTTGAACAGAGTTTCACTAATTCACAAATGGTTTTCTTCTCTTTGCCTTGAAGTGTTTTGTGATTTTTCAAGCATGCTGCACTGAAAAATCGTCTATGACACTTGGTGCAGACATACTCTTTTGATTCTGATGGACATTTTCCAGCACGGAAACAACCTTTACAGATCTTTGAGCAAACATGGTCCTCCCGATTCTTGTAACGTGTGTCGCAGAACTCACAATAATAAGCACAATCAAGAAATCCTGTGATGGATTTGATGTAATCATAGTGATTTTGATGAAAGTACAAATGTATGATTTTACTATCATCTTTCACTTCTGGATGTTCAAATATTTTTTCCACTCTCGACTGCTGTTGGTGAACTTGGATAACATAGTCTTTTTCATACAGGAACTCTTGAATTTTTTTGTATTCTTCAAGACCTACAGGTTGTGTCGATGAAACTCCAACTTCATTCATCAATTTCTCGGCTTCAGTCTTTTGAAGTGATCTGTTTGATCTTTTGATGATATCCCATCTCCGATTCCATTCTTGGGTGTTTTCACGTTCATGGTAACAAATCCCCACAACAACGGCTCTTGCAAAACATAGGTGGTCACTATTGTTAATTTCAATAATCGATTGTTTCTTTTTTGCAAAAACCTTTGAATCCAATAGTTCTGTGGCTCTAAGTCTTTTACCACTTCCACTTGGCGGTATCGTATGTGTGATATCGAATGTCATGCGGCCATCGTTCAAGACGAATTCCTCATTCGATTGTAGAACTTTTTCAATTTCGTCCAACATAGTATGACTCTCCAACTCCTCCACATATAGAAAGGGAATATGAATCCCTATTTTCAATGAGGGGTGATTGACGCTAATTCTAATCATATCCCTCGATTCAGCCTTTAACTTTTGAACGATTTGTTGGATAACATCGTCGAATAAGCCGGTCAGTTGGTGGGGTTGTAGCTCCTCGAATTTCTTAAAAGACGCCTCCAGTACATGGGATTCTGTTTTGAATTTTCTTGACTTCTTTTTTCCCACGTCTGTTAAGTTGTATAGGCTTCTCATATCCGAAGAGTTTTTGTCTGAAGAATATACTTCTTTCTTGGTTGAAAATGGTCCAGCATGACTCAAAGATTTTCTGTCTTCTTCTTTCAAAGATTTCTCGTCTTTCAAAAATTTCTCCTTTGTTGAGGTTGACGTGGGAAATTTCTCATCGTTTTCTTCTTTCAAAGATTTTTCCTTCGTTGAGTCTTTCAAAGATTTTTTATCGGTCTTGGTTAGTCCTGAAAAGGACTGTTTTGGTTTTTGATATAGCTCTTTCAAAGATTTCTCATCATAGCTTTCACCGTCACTTTCTTCTTTCAATGGTAAACTTTTTCTCTTTTTGGGTGGAAATTTCTCATCATCACTTTCATCATTGCTGCTACTGTCTGGGTAGACTAGGATTCTTTTTCTTTTCTTTGCCGGCAGCAATTTTTTTCTCTTCTTCGACATGGGGTGCATTGCCTCATCGTCGCTTGTACTATCCGAATAAGGTACTAGCCTTTTAGACATGACTGGCTGCTTGTGAGTTAGTTTAGACATTGTTTTATGGCTGATTATATTTATGACTGCAATTCTGTCAATGACCCAGAACTCAAGAAACCTAGCTTTTTATATCTTTTTCAGACCGAACGGGCATAAAAGATGTTACGATTGACATTTCCATCATTCTTCGGAAAGATTTCAAACAGAGCAGTCGATAGAAAAATGAGTGAGTTCAAGCTACAAAGTACAACACCAAAGAGAGTGTATCTGTATGTTAACCCATACACTCACGATTATGAGATCAGCAATATACCACCACGATATCAGGTCTACCATACTGGAAACTATGTGGGATCATTTCTATCCCACCAACATTCTGCAGAAAAAGGCGTCTATCGTATCACCAGAGTCCTGGATCAAGCGACATTCGACAGACGCCATGGAGTGGATGATATGACAACGAATATTTGCTTTACATGCGACAGATCAGGACATTGGACCAACCAATGTCCAGAGAAAGAAAATCAAATGTGGAGATTCGTTTTTGTCTTCGTGAACCCCCACACCCACGATGTCAAAATTTCACCAACAACGGAAATGAGTGGTGAATCTCAACATATGAAATACGTTGGGTCTCTATTATCCTATAAAGTAGACGAGAATAAACGGAAGACAAAACCGTCACAGCCTACAACCTCATCGAGTGGAAAGGGGAAAAATCCCCAAAACAAGAAACCTTCTTCAGGGAAATCTTCTTCAGAAAAGAAAATCAACGATAAAATCAACGATAAAATCAACGATAAAATCAACGACCCATCGTCTGAAAAGACCGAAAAACAGATCGAAAATCAGATCGAGAGGGAGATTGAAAATATGGAGTTTGATAACACAGAAATCAGCGATACAGAAATCTGTAGAATTCAGATAGATTACCCTGTGAAGAAGAAAACCTCTTCAGAAAAGAAAATCAACGATAAAATCAACAATAAAATCAACAAGAGTTCCTCAGAAAAGAAAGAGGCTACGCTTATACTCGATCAGAAATCTGGAGAAGCCCAAAACAACGAACAGAGGTCTCAGAAATCTTCACCGATTGGAAACAATCAAATCAACAAGATTTCTTCACAAACTGAAGGAAAGAAAATCAACAAGACTTCTTCAGAAAAGCTATCTGGAAAGAATCAAATCGAAGAGGGGAAAAACAAGAAACCCTCTTCAGAAAAGAAAATTCGACGAGAAGAAAAGAAGACCTGTTCAGATATCGAGTTGAGACGTAGATGGAAATCCGATGTTGTGAACGAGAAATTTTTGAAAGACAAAAAACACAGCGCAAAAAGTTGTCCAGATCTTGTATTGAAAAATAATGAAAAGAAACGCAAGAGTGATTGTGAGCCTGACATCCCGAAGAAAAAAAGAAAATTGTGTCTGTAATTTTTAACAAAAAGAACTGTTTCAAAAGAACTGTTTCAAAAGAACTATTTTCAAAGAACTGTTTCAAAAGAACTATTGAAAAACATTTTTTCAAAAAGAACTATTTAAAAACAATGTTTCAAAAGAACTGTTTCAAATGGCGGTAGTAATTTTTCTACAGTTCAATGTTTCATTGTATATATATATATTTCATACTTAAAATTCGATATGGACTGAATTGCCTCATCGCTACTTGCTCTGTCTGAAGAATCTATCTGAATACGGTACTAACTAGGGTACTAGACTTTTAGACCTTGTTTTAGGGTTGCAATTCTGTCAATGACCTTTTAGACATGGTTTTAGAAGCGTACTGTCCGAATACGGGACTAATCTTTTAGACATGTTTATGGCTGCTTGTGAGTTAGACAATAACCCAAATAATGATTATAAGACAGTCAATGATTATTGTACATAAAGTTTTTAAATGTTTCAAATAAAAATTTCATTGTATATGTATATATCTATATTTTCACAGTTCAATGTTTTAAATAAAAATTTCTAACAGTTCATTGTTTTAAATAAAAATTTCATTGTAATGATTATTGTATATATTTCTGTACTTCAAAGTTTCTGACAATACAATTTCTTACAAAGCATTGTACATAAATAAAGATATGAAAAGCATATAGGACTTGACTTTGTTTCTTTGACAATTTGTTTTGACAATTTGAAGAAGCAGACTTTCTGGGTCTTGGTTAGTCCTGAAAAAGGACAATTTGAAGAAGCAGACTTTCTGGGTCTTGGTTAGGTCTGAAAGGTTAGGTCTGAAAAGACTATAGCTTCCTTCACTTCCTTCCCGAACTTCCATCAAATAACCCACAATAGCTTGGTATTAGAAATCCAACATGGCAGAAAAAGACTCACCATAGAGAACAGCGCACGGACAACTCCATCGTAGGAATGGTCTATAGAGAAACCTGACGGCTTTATAACCTGACAGGAGGATTGACCTACTTTGATACAGAATTAACAGAATTAAGAGCGCGACCATGGGCGAAAGCATATAGATCAAATAGTATATTATACTCTATCTACAATATCTATGTGAATGCGAAAAAATGTAACGAGACTAACGATTGGCTAACGTTAATTCCATTAAAATGAAGAGCGCGAACGTGGCGGAAGCATGTAGATAGAACATCACGTTCTATTTCACATAGAATATGATATTCTATCTACTAATTATCTACAACACCCAATCGAAGATGGAAAAAAGACTAAGTCCAACGATGGTAGAGGAAGACTAAATCGATCGACCGAAAGCTGAGAAATGGCTAAGTCCTACAGAGTCGAACAAAGACGGCGGAGAAAAGACTAAGTCCAACGATGATAGAGAAAGCCTGAACCAAGCTGAGCAGGGGAAATAACCATATCGTGGAAAAAGACTAAGTTCAACGATGATAGAGGAAGAACAGATCTCAACCGAACAAAGACGGTGGAAAAAGACTAAGTCCAACGATGGTCCAGAATTGGTTAAGTCCTACAGAGGCGAACGATGATCGATCAACCTGAACAGTGTAGATCAAGATCAGACTTGTCTCCAGAGAAACCTATCGTGGAGAAAAAGACTAAGTCCAACCCAACTTTATCCTAACAGAGAGAAAGTCTAAGTCCTACAGAGGTGAATAAAAGACGGAGAAAAGACTAAGTCCAACGATAGTCTTTGCCTGAACCAAGCTGAAGAAGGAATATAGCCCATATCGTGGAGAAAAGACTAAGTCCAACGAATAAAAGACGGAGAAAAGACTAAGTCCAACGATAGTCTTTGCCTGAACCAAGCTGAAGAAGGAATATAGCCCATATCGTGGAAAAAAGCCTAAGTCCAACGATACCAGAGAAAGCCTAAGCCGAACAAAGACTGTGGAGAAAAAAGACTAAGTCGAACAAGGTGATTGCCTGTGTAAAAGTTAAGGGTTGTATCAAAAACGTTAAGGGTTACAACCGACCGTTAAGGGATAAGGGTTTTAGAAGAAATTTGTCCATTAGAAGAAAGTATAAGGGTTTTAGAACAAAACAAAAGGGTTTTAGAAGGGTTAAGGGAGAGATAAGGGTAAATGACGATTTTCAGCCAAATTTGTCCCTAGTCTACCCGCCGTGGCGGGTAGACTAGGGACAAATTTGCTCCAGGGAGGGTAGCCTAGGGACAAAATGGCTCATTTGTCCCTAGGCTACCCTCCTGTACTACTACTATATTCAACACAGTGAGGAAGAAGAAGCGAGGTTACTTTTTTTTATTTTTTCTCTTCATATCGAACAAAAAAAAAAAGAGTTGCAATATTAACATTTCAGTACCTCCTATCCCGTTTTCCTTTTTTTTTTCAGATTTCTTTTTTCTCTTGTTTAATATAAACTAACGAATGCAAATGTCACCGTGGAGTAAAATTGATCAATGAAAGACAAAGACTGAGTTGTCGTTGTTGTCGTTTGTTGTATTTTTCTACAGTTTCAGTATCCGGCCTCTTTGTGAAGAAAGAAATATTTAGTAGTATCTAGTGTTTTTCGTTTGATTTCCGACGAAAAAAAAAATTGCCTCATATGCTTTTTATGCTTTTCTACAAAAGCCAGTACACTGAAATATCTGTAATTTCACATTTAAATACAGCACTGTGTTTTGATTCCTTTTTACTGTGGATAAATAAGTCAAATGCTATCAAAGCACACACACAAAAAAAAAAACAGGATTTTTTATTTCTTTCGAGAAAAAGAACTAAGTACATATATTTCGCCTTTAATTCACGTTGCTTTTCAATATTCTACAAGGATGTACATCTACTAAAAGACGGATGGAAGTATCCCGCCCACGCAAGTTTCAGAGTTAAACAACTTATTGACGACTTTCCTACCACTAAGGTCTGCATTCTTTATCTTTACAACACAATTCCGTGTTTCAACGATCCTTAAGATTTTTAAACATTGTTGGAAAAGGAGAAAATGCCGATAGCAAGCATTTTCTCCTTTTCCAACATTTTTTCTGACCTTTACAGAAACATTTGACCATATCGGTAATGTCTAGTATATCGTCTGCGAGTGCTTTCAATTTAGACACGTCTAAAATTTGTCGTCTGGTACAGACTTAATTGAAACGTCATGTTATATTTGATACAGTCTGACATCGATTCTTCATTAACCTTTAATCTTTAAAATGACGATAGAATGTAAAACTCGTCAAAATCGTATGTATACAACAAATTAACCCTTAGGCTGCTAAGCGCGACTTACTGTCCATTTGCGGACAGTGTAGATCAAGATCAGACTGCACAGAACGTGCAGTCTGATCTTCGTTCTACACTGCCCGATAAGGAGATTTTTTTTCCACAAAAAATGAGTTTGATTTTGAAGTAGCACTATCCGGTTTTTAACTATCGATTTAAAAAATTCATTTCACTTATTTAGCAAGATAAGGGTTAAATAATACGCAGTTTAATGGAATAAGTCTTTGAAAGAACAGAAAACATTGTGCTGAACACTAGCATTTTCTCCTGTTCCCACAATGTTTTCCAAGGTCTTTATCTTTAGGGTCTTTACGACACGAGATTGTCAGCCCTTATCCTGCTAAAGCAAAGAAATGAAACTTTAAAACCGATAGTATATACCCAAATTTTCTTATCTCATAGGTATTTTGAAGAAAACATATCTCCTTATCGGACAGTGTAGATCAAGATCAGACTGCACGTTCTGTGCAGTCTGATCTTGATCTACGCTGTCCGCAAAAGGTCAGTGAGTCGCGCTTAGCAGCTTAAGGGTTGAGTAAAGGATGTAGATCAAGATAAGACAGCACAGAATGTGCAGTCGTATCTTAAATCTACACTGTCCGCTATTTTATTCTGGCTACAACAACAACAAAAAACAAACGAAACACACCCTTGAAATTGTTATACTGTAGTCTAATTTCCTGATAAAGAAAGCCTATTTTATTTGTTGGTTTGCTGGACATCGATTTTGTTCTCTGCATGATAAAAGCGATAGATCTAATGAACTGTAATATGTGATGATTCCGGATCAATATTTGATCACGAAGTGACAGGAGAGAGAAACTGTTCATTAAACCGACAGGTGCCGATTTCTGGACATGGCGGCATGAAATACAGGGACGTGTGCAAACCTGGGTATACCTTTGATAATGATGACTTTATCAACGTCGTGAAAGAGAGAGACAGATATCCAAAAAGACAGACAGGCAGATAGATAGGCGAAAGACAGACAGACAGAAAAGGGGTTGAAGGAGATTCGAAATCATTTCAGACACAAATTGATTATAAATTAAATTATATTAATTTTCCTAGGGCTTGTATTAGCTTCCAGCGGTGTAGGAAAATTTGATATCTCACGAGACTTTCGGTACGTCTCAAAACTGCCCCACGCAGCAGAAGTTAAACAATGCTATCCGAGAAAGTGCGGGCGGTATGTATTTCTATATAATGTCTTTTCAAGTCATTCCAATAAGCAAATAAAGAAACGTATGAAAGTACGACATAAGTGCAGACCATTTCAGCAATTTAATCAAGCATACATTGACTTCGCTACACAGACATACATATTTGACCTTTATAAGATGACACTGTGCATAATCACGAAAAGAAGAGGTAATAGTAAAAGAAAAAAATAAATAATGAAAAATGAGAAAAATATTGTATACAAACAAATGAGCCGTGCTCTGGCAAAAGGGGGCTTCATGCATCTCCGTGATCCATATATAGATTGGTTGCCTCCCCTGATACAGCGAGTGTATAGGGATCGGTACAGGCTACTGAAAACGGGCAGAATACTGCCCGTCTATTTTTAGAAAGCGATATCGCGAGATTCAGGGGAGGTCACTCTCGCTTCACGTGCAGTAGAATTGACCTCACAAATAAGGAAATTGTACGTATGGTACCACCTTTTAAAGTTAATTTCTGCTACTATTAATTTAGTTCGCGATTACGAATTTCAAGTTGTGCACCTTGCCTATACTGCCAAACTGGAAATGTGTAAGATGCTCCGATTGGCTATTCAATGGCCTGTGCCAGTTGTAATATGTATATTTACAACGGGGACCAGTTCATGATCCATGATACCAAGCAAATCATCACGTAGACATGGATCAATAAAATCAATTTTGTATAACAACCAACTGATTCATGAGGTACACTGGTCCCTTGACATGCAGAAATTGGCCGATAGCGAACAGTTTCGGCCCAGGTCAGCCTGCGCGGACTACGCAGGCTGACCTGGATCGATACTTTTCGCAGATGCATTAGGCCCCCTTTCCACAGAGCGCGGCTCAAATAAATTTAAAAAATCCAGGGATACCTTTGGGGGAAAAAATGAGACCCCTTGAAAAAACTAGAATGCTGCATACAACTTTGAAAACACACTTGTTAAAAGTTAAAAAGGGAATTATTAACGAGTATACAGATTAAATTATTCATAGAAGATCGATTGCGACAAATGGGAAATTTGGTCGTTACACTCGTTTGTTTTTGCAACAATGTATGTCATCAGGGCACAAGCAATAGTAATAAGATACCCGGTTCTGTAAAAGATACTTGTACCAATGTATTGATATGGCTAGAAACACTGATGATGTTTAACTCTTTACCAAACGACAAAATTTTAGACTGGTCCAAATTCAAAGCATATGCAGACAACAAAATAAACGTGACTGAAAAACTGAAGTTTGTTTTGGAAAGGGTAGAAAACATTGTGGGAAAAGGAGAAAATGCTGGTCACCAGCATTTCTCCTTTTTCCCACAATGTTTCCAGAGGCTTCTTTCACGCGGTCGTTAAAGTCGGGCTTGTGTGGTAAAGGGTTAAAGGGGGCTTTTAATCTTTTGTACAAAGAAATCGAATCTTTATCAAGTGTCCGGTCAGGTGGCAGGGCACTTGGAAACTTGTTCACGGCTGTGGCAAATCATGTCGCCCCGAGCCGAAGGCGAGGCTGCGACATGATTCGCCGTGTGACATCCGTGAATAAGTTTCCAAGTGCCCTGCCACCTAACTGGACAACGAATTTATTATACTGCTAAGTTTTACCATTCCAACGTGTATTCAAGTGAAATTTTCCTGTTTTATGGTCTCAGAAATCGAGTACGCTTACAAAATCGAATTTCCCTCCTCAGTGCCCAAATCACACTGAAAAATGACGTCAATGAAAATTTACGTCACTGAAACAAAGGTAAAACGTGCAGATTGGTGCATTAAGTCACTGCGATAGACTTTCGACGTATTTTTATTTAAACATGGATTTAAACAGCTCTAGGGTAAGTAACTAATCATTTTATGATTTGTTGGCAAAAGTAAACGACCATTAGTTGTTTCAAAAGACCCTTAGTTTATCTTTTTATTTATAAGTTACAATGCGCGGTATGTTTTCATGACGATTCGAGGCTGCCATCTTGGATTTTGCGTTGACGTGTATAAGTATCTACGGGGCTCCCGACAGGGAAGCTGTGCTGTGCCCTGAGAGCTGCCAGTGTACAGCAATATATATTCCGAACATATTATCCAATCAGATTGCGAGAAATTTCTTTGCAGCATAATAATAGTCAAAGTATTGAAAGTACTAATAGAAGGTGATGGTAGAAATTTGCTAGCAAATAATGTTTTAACAGTGAGTCACTTCATTAAAAATTCATTCATCTTTGACGGTCGACAACATATTTTTCGAAGATTGATAGGATTGGTTTGTGGTGTTTATCGAGAGGGTTTGGGTGTATTACGCTGTTTCTTTAACTTATTTATCAGCGATCTGATCTTTATAAACGAGTCCATGCCAAAGCTGCGAAAGGAGGCCAATTTCAAATCTAGAGCTTATTCTATGGACTCTGAAATTCATTGTTTGCGTAATTGCCCTGCATATTTTTTTAATCCGCATGTTATTTTAACATATCAAATGACACAGGTCTACGTGTCTGTTCATTGATCTATGAGGATACGTTTTTCTTGAAACAGAGGAGTGATTCTTGGTCACAGGATTTCATTTTGACGATTGATATAAAACAACGAGGACTGAAAGGTCATAACCTTCTAAAAATGGTTAGGATCTGTCTCTGAATTAAGTAACGAAATCGATGGTAAAGCATCAATAAATAAGAAACAGAAGTGTAAATGTTTTGATGGTATTTCCTTAGTGGGCAAGTAGCTTCTCGAAATATCTTAAGAGTTGCGCACAACACTTTGGCAAGCGTTTGGAGGAATGTCACAGAATCGATAGAATATGTACATACATGTATATCGATTATGTTGGATCGTATTCAAATCAGTATGATGATGTCATATCTGATGTCATATAAGAGATATACAGACACTCGTCACAACTTGGCCGATTCCGTACCTACATCCAACCTCGTCTGTATCAAGGGCGTTTCCATTTTCAAATACTGCCAGTCACGTGATCTTAAACATGGCGGCGCCCACAACGATTAGTAACGGCAACAACAACTATGTTGATAAGCAACCTATCGCTGAAAATGCTAAGGAAATCAATAGACCAACTTAGACAATAAATGTACAAAATGTTTGTCAACGGAAATGTATTTAGAGAGATCCTGATAGAAAATTGTGTCTAGTCTTTTCTTTTTCTATGAGCAGTATTACGATTTAAGAACGGTAAAGTGGTGTATTTCCGGCGAAGAAATTGTACTCTGTATGTAGCCTACATATGAAGCTACGGGATACCGCCGAGGGACTTGATCAACGTATCAACAAAGGTTTGCCGAATGATAGACGGAGTTAACGATTGCAAAGCGACCAACACGTTATTTGAACGGAAATTTTCACCTTTTTAACTGTATCAGACTACCCAGTTTCTATACGTTTGCAGGGAGAAGTATTTATAGTTAACCCTATACCACACAATCCCGAGTTTTAACGACCGTTATAATGAAGACTTTTGAAAACATTGTGGGAAAAGGGGAAAATGTTGGTGACCACAATGTTTTATCACAATGTTTTCTACCCTATCGAACACCAATTTCATCATCTGAGATAGTTTAATTTGTTGTTGGAAAATGCTCTCAAGTTTTACCAGTCTAAAATTTTGTCCTGTATTAAAAGAGTTAAACAAACAAATTCTAATTTACAGAAAAAAAAATCTGAAAAGATCCCTTTAATATTAGTGTCATGACCTTCTAAATATTTCTCCCTATGATTTTTTTTTCTATATGATCCATGCTCTGTGAAAAGGGGCCTCAATGCATCTGCGAAAAGTATCGACCCTGGTCAGCCTGCGCAGTCCGCGCAGGCTGACCTGGGCCGAAACTTTTCGCTATTGGTCAACTTTATGTATGTCCAAGGACCATTCTATCCCATGATTAAGCCGGTTGTTAAAAACTGGCAATTATGGATCCACGATTATGCCAAGGTTCGCTTGGTACAGTGCATCACGGGGATGTATTAAGCCCCCTTTTGCCAGAGTATGGCTCATACATTTGGTATCCCATAATTTTGGCATACATAAACCTGTACGGATCACTAACTAACAAGTACATAAATTTTAAAAAAAATTATTCTATACCCCTCGAGCGCTGAATTAATGATACGGATCCTATCAACCTAAAAAAAAAACGATCAAGTTTTTTTGGTTTTTGGTAAGAGTATTGTACCAAGTAGCCGACGCTGTAGATCTAAGATCAGACTGCGCGGTCCCTGCAGTCTGATCTTGATCTAAGCTGTCCGCAGAAGTAACACAACCCCTTTGAGCACATTATTTTTGTCTGAGACACAGGCTGCTTTCCCATGTAACAATGATCTGAGGTGAGAGAGGAATGAATCCTGTCGCAATGACTATCATCAATCCTCGGAAAGAAACTGACCGCGCTGGGGGTTCGAACCAGCGACCCCTTGGTCTCGACTCTTGTTCGCCACTGGCACTGCTACCAGGCTCGGCTACTTAGCTAAGACTTAATCCGTTAAAAAAGCAATCTCGAGTTTTAACGACCCTGAGGAAGAACTATTTTGCAACAATTGTTTGAAAAGGGAAAAAATGTTTTTTTCTGCATGTTCTTCTTTTCCCACAATGTTTTCTACCCTTTTAAAGACATGTCCCATCTTTGTACTCATCCCCACACCAATTCTATCGGCCTTGAGAAAAATGTCATTTGAAAACATTGTGGGAAAAGGAGAAAATGCTGGTCACCAGCATTTTCTCCTTCCCTCACAATGTTTTCTACCCCATCCCAGACTAATTCTATCATTTGAGTTACATTTAATTTGACATCTGCATTTTTTTTTTATTCTGGACAAATCTGAAATGTTGTCGTTTAGTAAAGAGTCAAGCCACGCTTACATTTGTCGTCTGCTTAATGCTTTCAATTTCAAGAAGACTAAAGTTTTGTCGTTTGGTAAAGAGTTATTTAAACTTTTTTTTTTCTTTTTCGCTACGTGACTTAAAGAAGGTGTCCTTTACATGCATACCGAAATTAGCAAAACGTCTTTCTCAAATATTACCGACACGAGTGAATTTAACTCTTTCGGCGCCAAAAAAGCAAACTTGGCTTCTTTTGATGGCTGTAAATGCAATCCACTAAGTCTCCGGAAGATTTATATCCTATAGACTTGACCAAACAAGCGGAAGGCATAGATCAAAGATCAGACTGCACGTTCTGTGCAGTCTGATCTTGATCTATGCCGTCCGCAAAAGTCCCTGTTTTCGCCTATGGCGCTAAAAGGGTTAATGTTACAGCTGAAAAGTTGGACGATTTTATTTTTTCCCCTCCGCTACCCATCGTTTCCTTTTAAAACCCTGAGGCTGCCAAGCGCGACTCGCGGACTTTTTGCACACAATGTAGATCAAGATCAGACTGCAAAGAACGTGCAAAGAACGTGCAGTCTGTCTGATCTTAGATCTACACTGTCCGATGAGGGGATATTCCATCTCCCCTCAAAAAAAAAAACTTTGAAATAGCAATGTTTAGGTTTTTACTGTCGGCATGAATTTTTTTCTTTTGACTTATTTTGCAGTTTAACCCTTTACCACACAATTCCGAGTTTTCCCTGGAAAAGAAAGTTTTTGAAAACACTGTGGCAAAGGGAGAAAATTCTGGTAACCAGCATTTTCTACTTTTATCACAATGTTTTCTATCCTACCAAATAGAAAATCCAATTTTTCCATCACACTTTATTCTGTCGTCTGCAAATGCTTTCAATTTGGAAAATCCTAAAATGTTGTCGTTTGGTAAAGAGTTAAGGGTTAAAAACCTGAAAATGAAAAGTTCGCTGAGCAAGATTTTATTTTTCCTGGTTCTTACTTTCGGTCGCCCCAAAAAAAGGAAATAAAAAATGTTTCCGAGAGGGCTTAACCTTTCTCCTGTTCAATATGAGTGCGGCAGTATAACCCGAATAATGTTATTTCTAACTTAATTTTTGGAGAAAAATATCTCCTTATCGGACAGTGTAGATCCAAGATCAGACTGCACGTTCTGTGCAGTCTGATCTTGATCTACACTGTCCGCAAAAGGTCAGCGAGTCGCGCTTAGAAGCTTAAGAGTTAAATTAAGGAAGTTCTGTGCAGTCTGATCTTGATCTAGACTGTCCACAAAAGGTCAGTGAGTCGCGCTTAGCAGCTTAAGAATTAAATAAAGGAAGTTCTGTGCAGTCTGATCTTGATCTACACTGTCCGCAAAAGGTCAGTGAGTCGCGCTTAGCAGCTTAAGAGTTAAATGAAGGAAGTTTTTTTTTCCCCTCAAAAAAAAGAATCATCCATTAATCTTTAATTTCCCTGTTTTAGCTCTATTGGTCAAAGGCCAGCAGAACTTTATTAAGCTTTGGTGTGGTTTCCGTCCGCCGTCCGTCCGTCTGTTAGTCCTTCTCTAGTTTACGTGATGAAGTCGTCATTTGTAATCGGATTGTCATGAAACTTGCAGTTTCGCTGTATTATCAATAGCTTGGACCCTTTAGATTTTGAAAAAAAAAATCTGGCTGTTATTAGGGGAAAAGTAGCCATTTTAAGTTGGCAATTAAAACCACTTGTTTCCACGATAAAGTCTGTATTTTTCATCCAATTCTTTTGGAACTTGCAGAGATTATTTGTATTATTATTGGATTGAATCCTATCCAAAATGAAGAAAATCCAGCGATCAGTTTAGCAAAAAGCAGTCATTTGATTACTTAGTCTTGTTTACTCAACAAAGTCCACATTATTGGTCCAATTTCTTTGAAACTTCTAAGGATTCCTTAATATAATGAGTACTAAAACCCTAGCAAATTTGGCTGGATTCCAAAAATCGGTTTTGAGAGGATGGTACTTTGATTATTTTATTTGTTCAATTCACCAGACCTACTTATATTGCTGTCATAGTGGGTTCAAGTCCTGGGTCCGTATTCACCAACCATTCTTAACCCCTAAAGCGCTGGAACCGACTTAAGTTGTTTTTGCGGACAGTGTAGATCAAGATCAGACTGCACAGAACGTGCAGTCTGATTTTGGATCTGCACTGTCCGCTTCTTCCTCTCATAATCTTGCCAAAACAACATTGAAATAACAGTAATTCGGATGTTTGTCCTGATTGAAAAGGTCCACTTCATTAATTCAGCACTGTAAGGGTTAAGAACGTTCTTTGTCTTGTTCTCCAGAATTTTCTACATTTGAAAGTAAAACACCACTCCTGATTGGCTAAACCATTTGGTTTAGCCAATCAGGTGTTGTGTTACTTTCAATTGTAGAAAATCTTGGAAAATAAAACTGAGAATATTCTTAAGAATGGTTGAATGAATACGGACCCGGTTCAACAATCCCCCCCCCCCCCCCCCCCCATTTTTCCCCATTTTGTGTGAGTGTGTGTCGTTTCATTTTTTCATCATGAACTCAGGATATATGCTAAAAATTACGAAAAGTTTGCTTGAACAATTAAAAATCTTTTCTTTTTTAATTTTTTATTAAAAAGGACACGGGGAGCGTTTCGAAGTCCACTAGACGTTCATGTACATGACATCCTTAAATGTGACATGAGGTTTAGCTGTTTTGACTGTAACACTGACGTGAGATCTTTCATTCATGGCATAGAGCAAAGGAACACTCATGTTTTATTAGCTCTACTGGCCAAAGGTGCGAGTAGCTCATGTCATGTCATGGTTTCTGTCGTCTGTCTATCTGTCCGTCCAACTGCCCATCTGTCCTGTGTCCGTATTCACCAACCATTCTCAATGACATTCTTTGTGTTAGTCTCTGATATTTTCTGAATTTTTAAGTAACATAACCTCTGATTGGCTAATAGTCAGTTTTTGTAACAAGGATGGCCCATTGATTTTATTATTCTCTTGTTTCATTAGCACGCTATTTCTCAGCAACCAGTTGATGAAATTTAATGGAATTTCATGGGAAGCTTCCCTAAATGGAGGAGATGGTTCGGTGGTATTTCTTTGGAATATTTACCATATATGGACAATTGAATGGTCACCCATGTAGGGAGAGTACATCCCACTCAAACAGTTTTTTGTTCGTTTGTGACAAAAACACAGACGGAGAGCATCACCCATCTCTAATGTCTGTTGTTTTTAATGTTTCTGTTGCATTTAGATTCACTGGGCAGCTAATGCCAGTAGAGCGATTCAGGCCCTAAAGGGCCTCTAGTTTTATGTACTGACCCACTCAAACATTGTTTGTTTGTATGATGTTTAACGTCATTTTTAACATTATTCCAGTTACATGCACGTTCTGTGCAGTCTGATCTTGATCTAGGCTACCCACAAAAGCACCTGAATTCGTCCATGGCGCTGAAAGCGTTCAGAACATTTGCAGACGACATATTAAATATCATGCACAAATGATGACATTTGTCTTTGAAAAAGCAGATCACATTGAGGGGAAAAGTAGACTTGTTGTTTACCGGATTATTTTCCTTTTTCTGCGATGTTTTCTCGCAAAGACAGAATCCAATGGTGTTACTCATAATCTTGCACTAGACGACGCGCGTAAAATGCATAATATTATGAACCATGCTCTGGCAAAAGGGGGCTTGTCCGGGGCATGTCCGTGATGTAAGATACCCAAGTCAGTCATTGCATTATTAGGGATCCGCAAAATCCATTCTAACTATAGTTGAATCGCAGGGGAGCATAAATGGTGCTTGAACATGCAGAAAATTGACTGTTATCAAAAAGTTTCGACCCATGTCAGCCTGCGCGGACTGCGCAGGCTGACATGGGTCGATACTTTTTGCAGATGCAAAAAGACACCTTTTCATAGAGCATGGTTCATAAATCAGTGCATTAGAAAATGGAAAATGATTCAAATTTTGCGAAGGAGAAGGTGGAGCAAAATTGCCCTTTCGACGATTTCAGTTACAATCAAAATTATTGGAAAGAAGGTGGTCGAGCAACTAAGAAAGCAAAATTGTGAAAATAAAACACTAACCTTGACATAATCCCGAAACATATTAATTATCCACCACAGGGCAAGTCCCATGAAAAACACTCCTTCGTCAATGTGCCCCCACAAAGAACCCATTTTTATCGACCTTATGAAAGATGCTATGTCAAAGAACACAAACCCGATCGAGTAATAATTCCTTAATGTTCTCCAATAGCAACAAATAAATCGCCTTTCGCAGACGACAAATTGTATTCTCTTCCAATTTGATAGTAAATACAGACGAACAATTTTTTATTGGTAATAAAGAACTGAAAACTCCTCATATGGTGAAAAGCATCGTGGGAAAAATGAAATTGCTTTTTTACAAGCAATTTTTCCTTTTTCCCGGCATTGTTTTCTACAAGTGTCTTTCGTAGAAACCTTCAAACACGCGATTGTTTGTGAAAGATTTAACCTTTTGGTTGCTAGGCGCGAAACAAGGACCTTTCACTCACAGTGTAGATCACAGTTCAGACTACACAGGACGTGCAGTCTGATCTTTGATCTACACTATCAGGTACAGAGATATTTCATCAACAAAAAAACAACTTTGAAATAGCAACAGTCGCGTTTTTACAATACCCTTCAAGATTTCATTTAACTTATTTAGGAGGTTAAGGGTCAGTACGATCTATTTTTATCCCCCCATGGGATGGGAGATGCAGTTGACCGTGCTTTAACGCTTTACCACACAACAAAATTATGTTTTCTTGTCCAAATTGAAAGCATTTGCAGACGACATTTTAAATGTGGCTCAAGTGACGGAATTTATCTGCAATACGGTAGAAAACATTGTGGGAAAAAGAGAAAATGTTTTCAAAAGTATTCTCTCTCAGGTTCGTTAAAACTCGGAACTGCGTAGTAAAAGTTTAACCCTTTTCCAAACTATCCCCTACTTATCAACCCCTAAGGAAGATTCCTTTGGAAAACATTGTGGAAAAAGGAGCTGACTGTCAGCATTTTCTCCCTCCCTCCCATGTCTTCCTTCCTTGGGAAGATCATTTCCGTGATTTGGACAACATTTAATTTGTCGTCTGCCAATGCTTTCAAAATGACAAGTCTAAAATTTTGTCGTCTGGTAAAGAGAAAGTGATAACACTGAGTATGAATATAAACAGTTTCACCTGAATAGTTGGTTTGTACCCTTAACCCTTCGGTCAACTCTTTACCAAACGACAAAATTTTGAACTAGACCAAATTGAAAGCATTTGCAGACGACAAATTAAATGTAGCTCCAATGGTGATTTCTGTCTTTAATAGGGTAGAAAAGATTGTGGGAAAAGGAGAAAATGCTG
The DNA here is from genome assembly GCA_945859785.2 of Tridacna gigas. NCBI lineage: Eukaryota > Metazoa > Mollusca > Bivalvia > Cardiida > Cardiidae > Tridacna > Tridacna gigas. The sequence continues at coordinate 57,212,484 of OX244038.2, forward strand.
GTTACCTGGTTACCAGCATTTTCTTCTTTTCCCACAATGTTTTTCAAAAGCGTTCACACTCAGGATCGTGTGGTAAAGTGTTAATTGATAAACACGATATTTGGTGCTTTTGCAGACTGTACCGGTCAAGATCAGACTGAACAGAATATGCAGCCCGATCTTGAATCTTCGTATTCCGATTCTATGAGACTTTTTTCGTCGAAAAGGACTTTAAAATCGCAACATTTTGGGTTTTTTTTTTTTACTTTCGACTGGAAGTTTTCATTTCACTTTTAACCGTTAGGCTGCTAACCACGGCTCAAGAATTCTTTGCAGACAGTGTAAGATCAAGATCAGACTGCTCAGAATGTGCAGTCTGATCTTGGGTCTACACTGTCCAATAAGGCGTTATTTGTCACCCGAAAAATAACTTTGAAATAGCAACATTTGGATTATTACCATCGGCTGGAAAGTTTCATTTTAACCTTAACCTGGTAAATAAGTGAAATGAAACTTTGAAGCCTAGGGTGAAAATCCAAATTTTGCTATTTCAGTGGTAATTTTGGGAGGAAAAATATCTCCTCATCGGACAGTGTAGATCCAAGTTCAGACTGCACGTTCTGTGCAGTCTGATCTTGATCTACACTGTCCGCAATAGGTTATTAGCGGCCCTCAGCAGCCCGGGGGTTGATTTATGTAGCAGGTTAAGGGTAAAGTGTTTTAACCCTTTACCACACAATCGCGACCCTGAGAGAGAAGGCGTATGAAAACATTGTGGGAAAAAGGAGAAAATGCAAATTTCAGTCTTTCGGTTGCATTTATTTTGTCGTCTGCAAATGCTTTCAATTTAAACTAGTCTAAAATTTTGTCGTTTGGTAAAGAGTTAAGGGTAAAAACATCATTTGACGATGAAATTATTGTTCTCACTAAAAGCTTTGCAGCTGAAAAAAACTTTATACCCATCAAATCCTTAGCCTTTGCAGACGACAAATCAAATTGAATTTGACTTTGATAGGGTTAGAAAACATCGTGGGAAAAGGAAAACAAGCTGTCTAATCTTGGATCCACACCGTCCTCCTTTTTTATCAAGCCTTTAGATAAAATCCTTTCTTAGCTCCAGTGGATTGTTTTTTTAGCCTTTGATTGATTGATTGTATGGTGTTTAAAGCCGTTTTCATCATTTATCAGTTATATCGCGGCTGTCAGTGACCTATCCGTGCTTTCCAGGAATTTCTGTTACCAGTACTGCGCACAATATTCTTCCCAAGCCGCGGCTGTCAGTGCATCTATCCAGGTTTTCCTGGAGTTTCTGCCACCACGATATTCTTCCCAGGCCACTGACTGCTTCCCTATATTACCATGGTCCAAGCAATGATAAGCGGTGAAAGAGAATTGAATCCTCTAGCAACGGCAATCATCAATCCTCGGAAAGAAATTGGCCGAGCTATGGATCGAACCAGCGACCCCTTATTCTCAGGTCCTGTACGCTGCCTGTTTCGCTGCCGTGGTTTTGTTTTCGGTGCAACCGAGTGTTTCAAAAGATAACAACTCAGATCGCGACTAGATGCCTGAAACAAAACCAGGTAAAGTGTAAACCAAGATCAGATTGTGTTAATCCCTTACCGCAAAATAACGAGTTTTAACGACCCTAGTGGAAATCACTTCGAAAACATTGTGGGAAAAGGCGAAAATTGTTACCAGCATTTTCCTCTTTTCCAGCAAAGTTTTCTACCTTTCAAAGAACTTCAGTTCAGTTGTACCACTTTCGGCTTTGTCGTGTACAGATGCTTTAAACTGGTACCCGTTGTATCTCCCGTAGCCGTCCGAGTCGATACGAAGATCGATAACAGGCTGCCAGTTTACAGGTGCTTTGGATTTGAGAGAGTCTAAAATTTGTCGTTTTAGAAATGGACGAATGAGCAGAGTGATCCGACAATCTGTACTTTCCCCGCAGAATACACTTGGATCATGCTCTGTGTAAACTGGATTTAACTGTCGACCAAACGACAAAATTTTGGACTGGATCAAACTGAAAGCATTTGCAGACGGCAATTTAATGTTGCTTAAATGATGATTTCTCTTTTTGATCGGGTAGAAAACATTGTGGGAAAAGGAGAAAATACTGGTTTCCAGCATTTTCTCCTGTTCCCACAATGTTTTCAAAAGGCTTCTTTCTCAGGGTCGCTAAAAGTCGGGATTGTGGGGTAAAGTGTTAAAGCATCTGCAAGAAGTATCGATTCATGTCAGCCTGTGCAGTCCGCGCAGGCTGACATGAGTCGATCTGTTTTGCTATTTGTAAATATTCTGCATGCCCAAGGACCATTCTATCTCCGGATCTAGTCGGTTGTCAGACAAAATGGATTTTACGGACCCATGAATTCAATTCAGTTCTTTAATAATACATTATAGGCCTCTGTCCCATTATACACATACTACAAAATAACAAAATCATATCAAGGGGAGCCCTATAAAATATCATGGAAACAACTGTTTGTAACTGGAAATGTTCATGCTTGTAAGTCTTCTATTGAGCGGACTGGCAATGTGACAGAATGGGAATGTTATATGGTCTGTATATCACCGGAGCACTGTTCCGTTAGAAACTGACGACTCATCTTTCTTGATAATGACACAAAACTCATATTGAGATGACTTAAAATTGGACATTAAAGACAATTATCATTTATTCGGTTTCTCAAACGAGAAAACTTTGAAAACATTATGAAATTAATATGTGATTACTTACTTTGTGTAGTGCATCGCAGATAAACCACACAATCCTGAGGTTTAACAAACCCTGAGGGGGGCAAAGGCTTTTGAAAACGTTGTGGGAAAAGGAGAAAATGCTGGTAACCAGCATTTTCTCCTTTACCCACGACGTTTTCTGTCTTGTCAAAGACAAATCCTCTCATTCGAACCACATTTAATATTTCGTCTGCAACTGCTTTGAATTTGGACAAGTCTAAATTTTTGTCGTTTGGTAAAGAGTTAATGTACGTGTATTTTCGACGTACACTGTAGGTCTGCGTGATGCAGTTTCGTTATGGTGAAACAGATTCCACTACAGACGGTTTCACTAAATTATTCCTATTAACTGAAAATTTTATCAGTGATATGATTCAGGCCAAAACGTGCCACTCTGCCCTTTTTGGGGGCCAAAAGGTCCGGGGCCAAAACGTCCAGGCCAAAACGTCCGGGGCCAAAACTTCCTACATTCTCCTTCACCAGAAAAATCCGTATTTTAAAGACCCTGAGAAAAAGAGGCTTTTAAAAACATTGTGGGAAGAGGAGAAAATGCTGGTGACCAGCATTTCCTTCATTTCCCTCAATGATTTTTTCCTAATTAAAACAAGTTTTATCATTTGACAAAAAATTGTCATCTGCTATTGCCATCAATTTGGACTGGTCTTCAACTTTGTTGTCTGGCAAATGGGTCATGCATGTTAAGACCGAATTGCAAATTACATACGCCATACTATCATATTGCAAAGGATCTACATTTCTTTCCAATCTTTTTTGCTTAATATTACCTATGCCTTCACTACACAACAACATATAACTAACAACCTTGAAGATTGTTTGAATGGTATTAATCCTTAACCAAACGAAAAAAATTTGGACTGGACCAAATTGATAGTGTGTGCAGACGACAAATTCAGCGTTGCTAAATTGATGATTTCTGTTTTTGATAGGGTAGATTAAAACATTTTGGGATGAGGAGAAAATGCTGGTTACCAGCATTTTCTCCTTTTCCCATAATGTTTTCAAACGCCTTCTACCACAAGATCGTTAAAACTCGGTATTGTGTAGTAACTGAGATTTTGTCGTCATTTGAAGTATAAATTTCCTGATTTTTTTGTATTTGCAGACGATAAATCCAGGGTGATTTACACAATGGGATTTCTCATTGAAAGGGTCGAAAACATTGGGGTAAAAAGAAAAAATGTTGATAGCCAGTATTTTCTCTTTTTCTCACAATTTTTCAAAGGCCTCTTACTTCGGCATTTGTTTACCCCTGAAAGTGCCTTTCATTACTTGAGTTGCCTTTGCGGTCATTATAGATCAAGATCAAACTGCACAAAACGTGCAGTCTGATCTTTGATCTACATTTGTCCGCTTTGCTGAGACACTGTAAACAAAAATAACGATGAAGTTGTAATTATTTGGATCTTACTTCTAGACTTAAAATATATGTGGGGTTTATTTAGACTGTTCCAGATTGAAAGCATTTGCAGACGACATTTTAAACGAGACCCATATCAAGAGATTTGTCTTTGATAGGATAGAAAGCATTGTGGGAAAAGGAGAAAATGCTGCTTACCATGTTTTCAAAAGCCTCCTTCACCAGGATTGTTAAAACCCGGAAGTGTTTAATAAAGGGTTAAGGTAATTTCGAGATCGTGCTGCCGAGGAAAGGCGGGTATCAAGTTTCAGTGTCGTAAAACGGAACACGACATACCAGAAAAACGCAGAATGCCTATAATATTACAGCGTTGTATGGTGGCAAAAAACTGCCACCGCAAAGCACATAATAAAGGCGGATATTTTCACGGATTTGATAGCAGATTTTCAATCATGACAAGTGACGAACTGGTTTTGGGACGAACAAGAATGGAACCGGTTAGGAGACAAAGATCGTGTGTATCATTGCGCCAACAGAAGGCCATGGTGGGCAAAGCTATTTTCAATAAAAATGAGAATTTTTTCCACAATCAGTGGCCTAATCCAATTTATTCTAATACACCATTTTCAATTTTATACCTGAGTGCAATCGAAACACTTCTTTGTCTGAGAAAAAATGAGTTTAATTGGGTGTACTTCCTTCGGTTTTGCACAAACTGCGATACATGATTTTCAAAATGCCGTATTGAACTCCGATGATTGTGGCATTGTCTTCGAAAAATGCCACAAAATAGTTGCTATAATGATAGTTTGAAAGGTAAAATGCATCACGGAGATTCATTAAGCTCTCTTTTGCCAGAGCGTGGCTTATTCATAAAAAGACACGCAGTGGCCAATTATTAAATGCTTTACGTCTCTAAACAGTGGACTAATCAACTGTTTAAAAAACGCATAAATTTGTGTCTTAGTGCCTGTGGTTTACCTATGGTCAGTCCGAGAAGAGGAATTAACCTAGTAAGGTAGAGTCCACGGAATATTGAGATGGTTCAGTTCAGTAGTGACACACTAAATGACAGTGTCAAAATATTGGCCCACTTGCCCTCCCTCCTTTCAGAAAAGTCGTTAAATGAAAAACAAACACGGAAAGGACCGTTTACTTTGGGCCATTAATATTTTCTCACCCCGATGACCCCAAACAAATGAGCCGTGCACTGGCAAACGGGGGTTTAATGCATCTCCGTGATGAACTTTTCTGAGCAAGTCATCACACATTTATGGATCGATAAAATTCATTAAATAGTCGAAAGATCAAGTAGATCTGAAGGTAGACCAGTCCTCGAGTTGGCATGCAGAAAATTGACCAATAGCAAAAAGTATCAATCCATGTCAGCCTGTGCGGACTGCGCAGGCTGACATGGGTCGATACTTTTTGCAGAAAACATCTTTTCACGGAGCATAGTTCAAATAAAGCAAGACTTAATAGGGATTTTTTATCCGTCCTATTTCAACGCATTTTTATCCATTACTTTTGTGTCTCTGCAGCAGATCGCTTCAGTAAACATTGTGAAAATTTGATAAATAGTTCATAACACGAAACTTCTCATTTTCCTACAGCATTTTTCAACGTTTTTACATGCATTCATGCAATAATTCTCTATTCATGGAGAATGTCCGTATTCTGCAACGATGCTTGAAAGTCATCTCCTACAAATTTGACAAAACTTATGGATGCCTTAATATCAAGTTTGCGGATGTCTTTTTAAAAGCGAAAAATATCAAATCTAGGGATGCTTCAAACGACGTTTGCCAAGTGTATGAATGCCTTCGAACGACGATTGCCAAGTATATGGATGGCTTCAAACGTCAAATACAAAGTTTATGGAACCTTCAAACGACAATTATACCCAGTTTACGTATGCCTTGAAACTGCAAATACCAAGCTCATGGGAGTCTTCCTGCGATAAATACATGTACCACGTTGAAAAGGATAAATATCATATCTAAGGATAATGTCAATGGCGGTGGTTAAGGAATTTTCAAAATGATGAAGAAGTTGCAACATAAATAAAATACATATAATTCAACATGGCTGCCAGTCAGCAATTTTGAACTCAGTTTGCAAAAGAAGATGGACAACCCAATTCATTATGGGAGTGTATACATCTATGAAGGCTCTGTTTTTTCCGTTAAGTTTTGTGATGCAGAAATATCATTAAAACAAAGGAAAAGCGAAAATCTAAATAGGACTACCAACATCAGTGTCAAGCCATATGCATCTTGAATACAATCTGAAAAAAAAAGCTGAGATGACTCATCACGTTATGCACACGAATACAGTCACCTACGATGTTCTTCTATATTCCCCCCATTCGTGATGAAGAAATACCACACAGTAAATAAACAGAAATTGTAAATTCAACGTGGCCAGCAAAAAGTTGTTGTGGGGAAAAAGTCACGTGACACCATACTACAGGAATATAAGCATCTTTGAAGTTTCTCTACATTACATGATTGGGTTCTATAATTCCTTAACCAGGGAAAGGGCAGATATTGATTTGTAAAATCTGACTTTGGTATACACTGTCAGCACTTTAAAGCGCTTTGTATCATTCCATATTCTTGAAAATTTTAAATATTTTTAAAGCCCATATGGATATAACTCACTGTTTCAATTTCGTTTACAGGTATAATAAATAGTTCTTTTTTTTTTTAAGAAAAGACCTGACAGTTTAGAACTGATGTTCATTGTTCAGTGTTTAAAGCAGGTGATAAGCCTTAGCTCTGGCCTTACTCTGAGTTAACCTTTTGCCAAACGGTCCATTGTTTCTTGGACCATGAGATAAAGGGTTTTTGAAGACATTTGGTGAAGAATAGAAAACGCTGGTAACCAATATCTTCCTCTTTTCCATCAAATTTTTGTACCCTGCCACAATTGATAGGCATATATGTCGTCTGCAATTGCTTTCGATGTGGGCAATTCTAAAATTTTATAGACCTACAAGCCTAAGTACCGGAAACTGTTGATAGCTCGAAACTGTGCACTGTGCCTGCAGTAAACTGTTCCCTGCTACACTGATAGATCTATTTGGTTCAGAGATTATCAGTTGAATGGTTAACTTTTCCAGGACAAAATAACAATGTTTTATTGTGATACTGGGCAATGACTGACAGAAAATGTAATTTAGAAGATATTAACCAGAAACTGCGGGAACTGTCTTCTGAGGCTAAAGGTATGTGCGGTTTTGTACCGGGGAAAGTATTTCCGTCCCGAGCTTGTTCGTCTGGGCTCATTCGTCCAGGCTTGTTCGTCCCAACAGCAACTAAACTTAAAAAAGTATAAACAGATGTTAATGATGTAATTATACCTGTCAATCGAAGATGTAAATGGCGTGAACATATTGTCTGTCGCTTTTGAAAGGTTTGTTAAGGTGTTTAGGACAGAATTTTGAATTTTCATGGTGAATATCGGGTCATCAGGCTCTGATCAGAAATGATGTATGTGAAGTAAATCAGGGGAGAAAAGAATGTGCCTGATGTGGGATTCGAACCCACGACCCCCGGAACACTAGTACTGCAGCTCTACCAACTGAGCTAGCCGGGCAACTGGTCGTAAGTCTACCCAACGCCGATTACTACACTCCTCCCCCTCCTGATTTCTTGGGAGTCAGCAACTCGCCCTTTGGTCCCCACGGACCGCTGGTGCCGCATACCCGCACTCACCAATTGACCTCGTCGCCAATGAAGTAAATCAGAGGAGAAAAGAATGAGCCCGACGTGGGACTCGAACCCACAACTCCCGGAACACTAGTACCACAGCTCTACCAACTGAACTAGCCGGGCAACTGGTCGTGAGTCGACCCAACGCCGATTACTACACTCCTCCCCCTCCTGATTTCTTGGGAGTCAACAACTCCCCCTTCGCACGGACCGCAGGTGCCGCATACCCGCACAGGGTTTTCATTTAAAGCCAATTGCCGATCAAAAACATCGGTTGAAATCGGCCTTTAATCGGTTGTTTTTGCTGGATCTTTGAAAAATCGATCGCGTTGTTTATATCGAAAATATTTCACGCGTTGGTAACTGTACTGCGACACCGGTTCAATTTTACCGCGAAACCAGAAACAATTGGTTTACGAATGTTACGCGGTCATTCATTGGATACTTGCATCCAATTATCCAATCGTAGGGGACGATATGTTTCTCCGATCTCCATTTGGTAATCATGGACGCCAAAGCCTAGGCGGCCCCCTTGACCCTCGGCCTGTTGTTTTTGTCAATCAATCGGTTGCTTCATTTCAAAATGAAAACCCTGCCCGCACTCACCAATTGACCTCGTCGCCAATGAAGCTAATCCATTGGGCTATGCCCGCGTGGGTTCGAATCCCATCCTCGTCGCCAATGAAGTAAATCAGAGGAGAAAAGAATGTGCCCGACGTGCGAACCCACGACCCCTGGAACACTAGTACCACAGCTCTACCAACTGAGCTAGCCGGGCAACTGGTCGTAAGTCCACCCAACGCCGATTACTACATATGGACTGAGTGCTGTTTTTCAAGTATGCCCATTTAACGAAAACAAAAACTGTAAAAGAAACTTTCCTGGTTGGATTATGTCGCCAGTATCAAACAAATTTCATACCTCTGTGGAATGTTGTCCGAAAACTTTGAATGCATTGCTTGTCTGGTGTAGGAGATATGTACATTATGATTAAATGGAGGCCATGTCTTTTCCAAAATTTCTTTCAAACATAACCTTCCTGACTATGCCCTCTGTTTTAAATCCTGCTTTTGATAGCGCATGTGTACGCGTAAAACTTAGTTGAAGTGGGAGTTCCGTACAACGGAAACACATACATGTAACTTTCAAGAAAGGGAAATCAAACATATCTTGTCTCCGATAGAGTTTTGCTGTAACCTTTAAAGTAAAGGGTCTCATTTTAGATATAATAATCAACGACTAGCTGATAAATTCATGTATTCTTGGAGAATGTATACCAAAAAATATTTCAGATTTAAAAATATTCTTTGCTTTGTAAAATCAACAATTGGCATGAATTATTCTGAAAAAAGTAAATTCGTGATACCTTACCAAGACATTACAGTGTAATTAAAGACTCATTTGACTGAAGTAACAAAAGTGTAATAAGAATTTGAAAACAACTGTAAATTACATTGAATATAAATTCAACACTTGCCCTTGTTAAGTTTATGTAGTTCTACACAGAAAAAAATCGTTTTTCGTTTTTAACTCTTTACCAAAGGACAAAAAGTTAGACAGGTCCAAATTGAAAGCATATGCAGACAACGAAATAACTGTGATTGAAATATTGAAATTTGTTTTGGAAAGGGTAGAAAACATTGTGGGAAAAGAAGAAATACTGGTTACCAGCATTTTCTCCTTTTCCCACAATGTTTTCTAAAGGCTTCTTTTGTAGTGTCATTAAAAGTCGGGATTGTGTGGTAAAGGGTTAAATGTTTTAACCTTTGTTATGCTGGCAAAACCTTCGTTACACAAAGAAATACATGTATTTCAGATGAACTGTGCTTCGGAAGAATTGTTAGTCTGCTTTAACTCTTTACCAAAAGACATCATTTTAGACGTTTCCAAATTGAAAGCATTTGCAGACAACTAAATAAATGTGACTCAAAAACTAAAATTAGTTTTGGGAAAGGTAGAAAACATTGTGGGAAAAGGAGAAAATGGTCACCAGCATTTTCTCCTTTTCCCACAATGTTTTCAAAAGGCTTCTCTTTCAGGGTCGTTAAAAGTCGGGATTGTGTGGTAAAGGGTTAAACCGTAAGACTTTTCTGATAATAAGATTAGTTGCCTCTTAGACGGCAGGATACAAAATACAAAATATTAACAAAGGCAGCAAGACAAAAAAAAGAAGCCACTGTTATATTATTCTGAGCTGTTTTCATTTGACATGGTTTGTAAGGAAGTACAGTAATCATATTTGTGATTAATTTAGGTCTAGTATGTTTCATAACAGTGCAACAGAGGAGTGTTTCGACCAGATGTGCATGAAGTAAGTCTATAAAACCTTGTTACATCACTGTAACAAATGTTTACTAGATTTAGCCTAATTGATAGTAAAAGTAAAGAGGCTTAGATGTGATACTGGTTTTCAGGTAATCATAGAATTTGATTTAGTTACAAACACAGAAAATAAATTTTAAAGGAAACAGTATGTTTTTATGGTGAAAACGTATGCCCACTCTTTTGAATGCCTAGTCGCGAATGTCTCAGATCAGGTTCAAAAACTATGAGTCATCAACCTTTCTTGTCTGTGAAACACAACGATGATAATATAATAGTGACAACATCTGTTTGCCATTGAGAACATGACTTTTCATCAAGTTCCATATTTTTCCTAACTAAAGTTTAAATAACGAAGAATTTATTTGCCCACTATTTCATCAATAATGGTTTAATATAAAGCTGAAATGCAAACATCACCATGTTACATTTAATATAGTTACCATGTACATGCCATGGAAATAAAACAAAGACTTGGAGAGATCAGTTATTGTTTGAAATGTGTGGTAACGAAGGTTTCCAAGGTTACCTTTAGACCAGATCACATTACTATTGTCACTTTTCTTTTCAACTAAGCGGATCATCACTGCAAATTTTGCTATTCTAGATGCCTTACATGTATTTCTTTACCACATGACAAAATTTTAGACTGGTCCAAATTGAAAGCATTTGCAGACGACAAAATAAAGGCGAATGAAAAAGTAAAACTTGTTTTGGGAAGGGTGAAAAACATTGTGGGAAAAGGAGAAAATGCTGGTTACCAGCATTTTCTCCTTTTCCCACAATGTTTTCAAAAGGTTTCTTTCTCGGGGTCGTTAAAAGTCGGGATTGTGTGGTAAAGAGTTAATATATTGCTTACTTATCAAATTCATGTACAGAAAACCAGCAATCAGTATATAAAGAATGGATAACAAAGGTTTTATGCTTTTTTTTCAAATTTGAGTGACAGCAAGACATTGCTTCAGCACTACTTTTTTATGAACATTGGACTATCTTGCTTCATTATTTTGCCCACAACATTATCAAACCCCGTCTTTACAGTGAATGGTTCCCATAGGATAATGATCTAGATGCCAAATATACACCACTAAAAGTTAAGCTCTCACTTTGGTGACAGTAACAAACATTTGAAAATGAATACTTAACTCAAATTTTCTCAGCAAAATATTTTCCAGGCCACGAAAAAGTGACCATTTCATGAATACCTGATTGTACTCAATTGTTTCGTGCAAAAAGTACATACTAATTTGTATTCGAATTAAAATGTCTGAAGGGAAACTCTAAATGGACCTACTTATTGAAAATGAGTGTGAAGTGTGTTAAGGGTTTCAGGGCATCCCTCTTCTCACATTTTGTCAATCTCACCCACAATATTTTCAAAAGCATTTTACCACAGGGTTGTTAAAACATTGGGTCATTCAAGGATTCGATACAAGGCAGAGGATGGAGGCTTTTGAAAACATTTGGAATGGAGAAAATGCTGGTAGATCTAACCAGCATTTTCTCCTTATTCAACATTTTCTTTTTTAAAGATCTACTCTGTTAACCCTTTACTACACAATCCGGAGTTTTAATGACCCTGACAAAGAAGCCTTTTGAAAACATTTTGGGAACAGGAGAAAATGCTGGTACCCAGCATTTTCTCCTTTTCCCACAATGTTTTCTGTCCTTTTACAGACAAATGTCACCATATGAGCTGAATCTAGTTTGTCGTCTGCAAATGCTTTCAATTAGGACACGTATAAAATTTTGTCGTTTGGTAAGGGGTTAAAGGGAAATCCCATTATTTGAGCCTTATTCAATTTGTCTTCTGCAAATGCTTTCAATTCCGTCATCTGTTAAGAATTTGAAAATGTTGAGAGATTTTTTCTTTTACTACTTACAGAGTTGTACTTAGACAAAGAAGTTCCAGTGTTGGAAGTGCCACCATCCCCTCTAGAGTTCTATCGATGTTTTGTGTCACCAAACAAACCAGTCTTGGTATGTAATGCGGTGAACCATTGGCCTGCTCTGACAGCATGGACCAACGAATATCTAAGGTTTGTAACTTTTTCTTTGGCAATGGCAACAGAACTACCTTTTGCAGTGGGCATAGAATAAGATCAGACTGAACAGTATATGAATCCTCAATTGCTGTGGAAATTTAATTTGAGACCCCCCCCCCCCCCCCCCCCCCCCCCCCCCCCCCAAGAAATGAGCTATGCTATGGAAAAAGGGGGCTTAATGCATCATGATACCTAGCAAGTCATTACAGTATCAAGGATCTATTTTGTCGAACAACCAACTAAATCATGAGGTAGAATGGTCCTTTGACATACAGAAAATTGACCAATAGCAAAGTTTTAGGCCCAGGTCAGCCTGCACAGGCTGACCTGGTTCGATACTTTTCGCAGGTGCATTAAGCCCCCTTTTCACAGACCTTGGCTTAAATTTATGTATTCAGCAGCAAAAGAGTTGAAATAAATACACTAAGTGTTCTTTGTTTCGTACTCTAAAGTCTTCAAAGGGAATCAGTGGTCAACTCTTTACTAAACAGCAAAATTTTAGAATTAGTCCAAGTTCAAGCATTTACAGATGACCAAAAAAAAATGACTCAAAAACTGAAATTTGCTCTGGCAAGGTTAGGAAACATGGGAAAATTAGAAAATGCTAGTTACCAGCCTTTTTTTCCTGTTCCCACAATGTTTTCAAATATTTTTCTTCAAGTTTCTTAAACCTTGTTACTCTGTGTGAAAGGTAAACTTTTAACCAGACAGTCCGGTGTCGTAATGACCTTAAAGTAGAAGGCTTTTGAAAACATTGAGGGAAAAGGAGAAAACACTGCTTTCCAGCATTTTCTCCTTTTCAGCCTGAAGCTCTTGAAACTTGGTCAGAATGTATGTCTTAATAATATCTCAGACAACTTTGAAATTGGGTCATGTTGAGTCAAAAAGTAGGTCACTGTGCCAAATGTAGGATCTCCTTTTCACAATGATTCCTACGTTTTCAAAGATAGATCCCATCATTTTAGGCACATTTATTGTGGTGTCTGCAAAATGCTTTCAGTTTAAAGTTAAACAACTGATATTTTGACCATTGGTAAAGGGTTAAATTTTTACCACCAAACGAAATTTTAGGTAAACAGTATTTTCTCCTTTTCCCACAATGTTGTCTACCCTTAAAAGTACAAAATGCCATCATTTGAGCTTCTGTTTAGATAAGTCTAAAATATTGTCATATTTCTTTCAGAAGTTAATAAGTTCAAAAGGATTCATGCTCTGTGTGAAGAAGGTTAACTCTTTACCAAACGACAAAATTTTAGACTGGTCCAAATTGAAAGCATTTGCAGACAACAATTAAAATGTCACTCAAAACCTGAATTTTTTCTTTCCAAGGGAAGAAAACATTGTGGGAAAAGGAGAAAGACCTCTTCTTCAGGGTCGTTAAAAGTCAGGATTGTATGGTAAAAGGTTAACTCTTTACCAAACGACAAAATTTTAGACTGGTCAAAATTTTGCAGACGACAAAATAAATGTGAATCAAAAATTAAAATTTGTTTTGGGAAGGGTAGAAAACATCGTGGGAAAAGGAGAAAATGCTGGTTACCAGCATTTTCTCCTTTTCCCACAAAGTTTTCAAAAGACTTCTCTTTCAGGGTCTTTAAAAGTCGGGATTGTGTGGTAAAGGGTTAAATAAATCTGCAAATAATATCATTTCAGATCAGCCTGCATAGTCAGTACAGGCTGACCTGGGTCAAAACTTTTTGCCTTTGGTGAATTATCTGCTTGTCTAAGGACTATTCTACCTCATGACTTGGATGGTTGTTGGACAAAATGGGTTTTACAAATCCAGAGTTACGTGATAACTTGCTTGGTATGGTACATCACAAAGATGCATTAAAATTTCCTTCACCAGATTATGGTTTAACTCTTTACTAAACGACAAAATTTTAGACTGGTCCAAATTCAAAGCATTTGCAGAAGACAAAATAAATGTGATTGGAAAATTGAAATTTGTTTTGGGAAGGGTAGAAAACATTGTGGGAAAAGGAGAAAATGCTGGTTACCAGCATTTTCTCCTTTTCCCACAATGTTTTCAAAAGGCTTCTCTTTCAGGGTCTTTAAAAGTCAGGATTGTGTGGTAAAGGGTTAAATGAATCTGCAAATAATAATATTGACCCAGATCAGCCTGCATAGAGTCAGCACAGGCTGACCTGGGTCAAAACTTTTTGCCTTTGGTGAATTATCTGCTCGTACAAGGACTATTCTACCTCATGACTTGGATGGTTGTTGGACAAAACGGGTTTTACAAATCCATAGTTATGTGATATATCACGAAGATGCATTAAATTTCCTTCTACCAGATTATGGTTTAACTCTTTTACCAAACGACAAAATTTTAGACTGGTCCAAATTGAAAGCATTTGCAGAAGACAAAATAAATGTGACTGGAAAATTGAAATTCGTTTTGGGAAGTGTAGAAAACATTGTGGGAAAAGGAAAAAATGCTGGTTACCGCATTTTTAGCTCCACTGGCCGAAGGCCAGCGGGCTTATGTCATGGCCCGGTGTCCGTCATGCGTCCATCCGTCCGTGCGTCCGTCCCTGCGTTAACTTTTATTTCAAACATCTTCTTCTCTGAAACTACCCATCCAATTTTCATGAAACTTCACAGAAATGATCCTGCCATGGTCCTCTTCAGAATTTCTTGAAAGAATTTGATTCCTTCAAAAACTCTGGTTGCCATGGCAACAAAACTGAAAAATATTGGAAATCTTTAAAAACCTTCTTGTCTGAAACCATAAGGCATAGGGCTACCAAATTTGGCATGTAGCTTTATGTAGTAGACCTCTATCAAATTTCTTCAAATTATAGCCCTGGGGTCAAAATTGGCTCTGCCCCAGAGGTCACAAGTTTTACATAGGCTTATATAGAGAAAACTTTAAAAAATCTTCCTGTACCTAGCCATAAGGCCTAGAGCTACCAAATTTTGCATGTTGCTATATCTAGTTGGCCTCTACCAAGCGGGCCAAAATTTTAGCCCTGGGGTCAAAATTGGCCCCACCACAGGGGTCACAAGTTTTACATGGGCTTACATAGTGACAACTTAAGAAATCTTCCTGTTTTGATTTTCAGCTCCACTGGCCGAAGGCCAGCGGGCTTATGTCATGGCCCGGTGTCCGTCGTGCGTCCGTCCGGCCGTCCGTCCGGCCGTCCGTGCGTTAACTTTTATTTCAAACATCTTCTTCTCTGAAACTACCCATCCAATTTTCATGAAACTTCACAGAAATGATCCTGCCATGATCCTCTTCAGAATTTCTTGAAAGAATTTGATTCCTTCAAAAACTCTGGTTGCCATGGCAACAAAACTGAAAAATATTGGAAATCTTTAAAAATCTTCTTGTCTGAAACCATAAGGCATAGGGCTACCAAATTTGGCATGTAGCTTTATGTAGTAGACCTCTATCATGTTTCTTGAAATTATAGCCCTGGGGTCAAAATTGGCTCTGCCCCAGAGGTCACAAGTTTTACATAGGCTTATATAGAGAAAACTTTAAAAATCTTCTTGTCTGAAACCATAAGGCATAGGGCTACCAAATTTGGCATGTAGCTTTATGTAGTAAACCTCTATCATGTTTCTTGAAATTATAGCCCTGGGGTCAAAATTGGCTCTGTCCCAGGGGTCACAAGTTTTACAAAGGCTTATATAGAGAAAACTTTAAAAATCTTCCTGTACCTAGCCATAAGGCCTAGAGCTACCAAATTTTGCATTTAGCTTGATCTAGTTGGGGTCTACCAAAAGTGCCCAAATTATAGTCCTGGGGTCAATTTGGCCTCATGCTGGGGGGGGGGGGGGGGGTTTCACAAGATTTACATAGGCTTACATAGGGAAAACTTTTAAATCTTGTTGTACATAGCCATAAGGCTTAGGCTACCAAATTTTGCATAATTATAGCATTATCTAGTGGACAACTACAAAGACGGCCCAAGTTACAGCCCTAGGATCAAGTTTGGCCCTGCACCAGGGGTCACAAGTTTTACATGGGTTTATGGAATGAAAAGTTCAGAAACCGTCTTGTTACTAGCCATAAGGCCAAGAACTCCCAAATTTGGCATGTTATTCTTCTAATACACATATTCCCCATTTAGTCCGACTGTAGCTTTGGGGTCAAAGTTTTATAAGGGCTTATATAGTGAAGACTTCTCTTCATGGTTTATATTTATAAGCCAGTGGAGCGATACAGGGCCATCATGGCCCTCTTGTTTTTTTTTTTTTTTTTTTTTTTTTTTTTGAAATTAGCCTTGCATCAGGGGTCTTATTGTTTTACAGAGGTTTCATATGGACAAAACTTGAAAATCACCTTATTTATAACCATACAGCATAGACTTTTATTATTTTGGCATGTGGCTTTATCTGTGGACCTCTACCAGGGTTCAAGTAAGTATAGCTCTGGGATCAAAAATGGCTTTGCCTTGCAGGTCTCAACTTTCACATGGGCTTTTACAGAGAAAACTTTGTAAGTCTTCATTTTGAAACCATTTGGCTCAGAATTGAAATGTTTAGTATTTATGGTTTATATTTATAAGCCAGTGGAGCGATACAGGGCCATCATGGCCCTCTTGTTTCCTTTTCCCACAATGTTTTTAAAAGGCTTCTTTCACAGGGTCGTTAAAAGTTGGGATTGTGTGGTAAAGAGTTAAATATATCGTAGAGAAAAACTTGGAACCAGCCAGGTGACAGTTGCTATCACTCCAAATGGATACGCCGATGCCGTCACAGATGACAGATTTGTCATGCCTGAGGAAAGAGAGATGACGATGTCCCAGTTTTTGGACATAATGGAAAATCCGGGTTCCGTCAGAGGAGTTTACTATGTGCAGAAACAAAATTCCAATCTTACGCAGGAATTTCTTCCCGTCATTCAAGATGTGGATACAGAGATAGGCTTTGGATCCAAGGCTTTTGGTAAGTTCAGAATTAAATGAGCCATGCTCTGTGAAAAGGGGGCTTAATGCATCTGTGACAAGTATTGACTAGGATTTTCTGTACATCCAAGGACCATTCTACCTCATGATTAAGTTGGTTTTTAAAAAAAGTGGCTATTATGAATCTACAATGATGTGATGGCTTGATAGACATAATGCACCACGGAGATGCATTAAGCCCCTTTTTGCCAGAGCATGGCTCAAATGATTTACTCATTTCATATGTTTGTAATGATGTTTAACTCTGTACCGCAGGACAGAGTTTCAGACTCATTCAGAGCATTTGCAGATGACAAATCAGAGGTAGCTAAAGTGATTGAACTTGCTTTTAATTAAATAGAAAACATTGCAGCAAAAGGACAAAATGCTGGTAACCAGCATTTCCTCCTTTTCCAACAATGTTTTCAGAAGCTTTCTTTCTCAGGGTAGTTAAAAGCCGTGATGGTGTGGTAATTGGTTAAGGCAGTTTTCAACATCATTAGCTTGGCTGTTTTTGAAGAAAACATCAAGGTATTGTCAAATCCCTGTCATCTCTGTTATTGTAATGGAAAAAACTTGGATATTTTCTCATATCTCTGTTATAACTGAAGATGTTGACTTTAGACGTAGACTTGTTGTTTACTATCTATAACAGAACCCGTACAAGAAGGGCAGATAGAATCGCAGCACATACAGATATGCCTGTTTTTCTGCTTATAATTTTCACTGAGAAAGCACCCACTACCTTTTGCACCTGCATGCATCATCTTGTCTCAATTATACCAAAGTGACCAGCACACCTATCCATGCATACACCGGATTTTAAAGTACAGTAAAACTTATCTTAGTGGCTACCTCTATTGAGCAAGTAACTTGTAAAACTAAAAGCAAGCATATATTGGGTTCACACAGATAGCAAATATACTTGAGCCACACTCAGGCAAAAGGGGGTTTAATGCATCTCTGTGATGCAGTATACAAAGCAAGTCGTCGCATAGGTAGGAGTCCATTTAAATCCATTTTGTTGAATGACCAGCTGAATCACAAGGTAGAATGGTCCTTTGACATGCAGAAAATTGTACTAATGGCAAATAGTTTCAACCCAGGCTCACTTGGGTTGATGCTTTTTGTAGATGCATGAAGCCCCCTTTTCATAGAGCATGGCTCATTTAAATGTACATTGTGCCTGTATAAGCAAGCAGATTTTCAGTGTCCCTTATATGCTTGCTTAACCCTTTAGCTGCTAAGCCCAACTCACTGACCGTTTGTGGACAGTGTAGATCCAAGATCAGCCTGCACAGAACATGCAGTCTGATCTTGGATCTACACTGTCTGATAAAGAGATATCTTTTCTCCAAAAAAAAAAGATTGAAATAACATTATTCAGGTTTTTACTATGGTCTTGAAAGTTTTAGTTTATTCATTCAGCAGGATAGGGGTTAATACATTTTAAGCTTTACTTGGATGGAGTTCAACAGTTCCTTGCCTAAGAACACTCATATGTGACCAGTGTCTGGGTTTCTAAAAAGATGCATGAAGTTGGATGTTCTTTTAAGTCTTTACCACACAATCCCGAGTTTTAACAAACCTGAAGATGAAGGCTTTTGAAAACATTGCGAGAAAAGAAGAAAATGCTGGTAACCAGCATTTTCTTCTTTTCCCACAATAATTTCAACAATCTCCAAGACATACTGTCGTTTGTAACCCATTCTATTTGTCGTCTGCAAACACTTTCAATTTGGACTGGTCTACAATTTTGTTGTGTGGTAATGATTTAACTTATTACAAGTTGTCCTCTGCTTATGTCATTCTGCACAGTGTTTATTCTTGTAGGTAAATCTCCAGATGCTGTTAATTTTTGGATGGGGGACAAAAGAGCTGTAACATCAAGTAAGTTTTTCATCTTTTGCCACTATATTTTGAATAGTATAATGTCTCATTGTACCTTACTTTTCTGGGTTTTATTTCCTTTTATAACTTTTGTGTAACTCTTGACCAAAGAAAGATTTAGATTTCTTTGTGTTGAAAGCATTCGGGGACAAGTTGAATATGAATCAAATCATTGAATTTGTCTTTGAAATGATAGAAAACAATGTGGGAAAAGGAGAAAATGCTGATTTCATTACAAGCAATTTCTTGTGTTGCAGAAGTGTTTCAAAAGTGGCCTACTGCAAAGATTTACCTTTAGCCGAAGATTTCACTTTTTAATAGCCCCAAGGAAAAAGGCTTTTGAAATTATTTTTGGAAAATCAAAAAATGCTGGTGGAAAATCAAAATATGCTGGTAACATGTTCTCCAATTCCCACAAAGTTTTATATTCCCTGAAAGACAAATCCTTTCTTTAGAGCCACAATGAATTTGTTGTCTTCAGCTCAGACATTTTGCTGTGAGATTTGTTGCCCGCAGATGATCTGAATATGAAAGATTCTAAAATTTGTTGTTTGGGAAAGGGTTAATACTGTATATACTAATGGTACATGTAGAACATGTACTGTAATGGTAGTAGTCATCTGGTAGCCAGACAACAACATTATTTAAGAAGTGTCCAGGTGTGTAGCAATTGCAGACTACAGGTAAAATGTGACTCAAGTGATGTAATTTGTAAGAGGGTAGAAAACATTGTGCAAAAGGAGAAAATA
Source organism: Tridacna gigas (assembly GCA_945859785.2). Classification (NCBI taxonomy): domain Eukaryota; kingdom Metazoa; phylum Mollusca; class Bivalvia; order Cardiida; family Cardiidae; genus Tridacna; species Tridacna gigas. The sequence goes on from OX244038.2 coordinate 57,232,206, forward strand.
TGGGTTACTAGCATTTTCTCTTTTTTCTAACTATGATTTTACCCTTTACCACAGAAGTCCAAGTTTTTACAACCCTCAGGAAGTAGTCTTTTACAAAGATTGTGAGAAAAGGAGAAAATGCTAGTGAACAGCATTTTCTCTTTTTTTCACAATATTTTCTACCCTATCAAAGACAAATTCCATCCTTTGAACGAAATTTAAATTGTCGTCTTCAAATGCTTTCAATCTGGACAAGGCTTAATTTTCTCTCAGTTGGTAAAGAGTTAAAAAGCCTTTTTTCTGAGGGTGCTTCAAACCTGGCTTTATGTGGTAAAGGGTTAATGCAGATATGACTGCTTTTTCTATTCAGTGCACAAAGATCACTATGAAAACTTGTATGTTGTTATACGAGGATGGAAGAAATTCATCCTTATACCCCCGACTGATTTGCCGTATGTACCCTATGGTAAGTGTTATGGTAGCACATGATAACTGTCCCGCAACATGCGAAATGAGACCTTCGAACATTTGCGTAAAGTGTCGTCTCGGATTGGCCTGCCAAGTCTGTGCAGTCTAGTCCGAGACGGTACTTTACGACTACATAAAATTTTTTTCATACAGTAGACTTTAGTGAAACAGAAAATCACACAAAAACGGGAAATGTCATCTCAGATTAGTCACAGAGTGCACCAGTTGATCTGGAACGACACAATTTTATGCCTATGTCCAAAGGCCCTTTTTCGTGTGTTGCATGCCAAATATGAGCTATGCTCTTCCTAAAGGGGGTTCAATGCAAATCTGTGATGTATTGTAGCATGTACCAGTAAGTCATCACATATTTATTGATCCATAAAATCCATTTTGTCAAACAATTGACTGAATCCTGTCATAGAATGGTCCTTGGTCATGCAGAAAAGTGAGCAGTAGCAAAACGTTTCAACTCACAGTGCTGGCTGACCTGGGTCGGTAGCATGCATTTAACCCCTTTTTCAACAGCAGATGCATTTAACCCCTTTTTACAGAGCAGGGTCTTTACCATACCACAAAATTATTGGCCTGTCAAAATTGAAAGCATTTGCAGCGCTGATTTCAGTGTAACTACAATTATTCGATTTGTCTTTGAAAGGATGGAAATCATTGTGGGTAAAGGAGAAAATGCTGGTTATTAGCATTTTCTCCTTTTCCCACAAAGTTTTCAAAAGACTTTTTTCCCCCAGTTTGTTTATGGGTTGAATAGTTTATCACTAGCCATGTTTTGGGATTCTTGGATTCAACAACTTCTAATTTTTCTAAGGGTAGAAAAGTCACAAGCCACAAGCTAAATGGTTCATATTTAACCCTTTACCAAACAATCCCGTGTTTTCATGACCCGGGGGGGGGAGAGGCCTTTTGAAAACATTGTGGGAAAAGGAGAGAATACTGGTAACCAGCATTTTCTCCTTTTCCCACAATGTTTTCTACACTTTCAAAGAAATTCAATTTATTTGTACCACTATGAGATTTGTTGCCCGCAGACGATCTGAACATGAAAGATTCTAAAATTTGTTGTTTGGGAAAGGGTTAATACTGTATATACTAATGGTACATGTAGAACATGTACTGTAATGGTAGTAGTCATCTGGTATTGACAAGCATCATAGAGAAAATTTCAGGTACTTAACATCTGCATCTGGAATACATTAAATTGTACAACATAAGTACATATACTTGAAACTTTAACCCTTTACCACACAATGACGCCTTTTGACGCCCCTGGGAAAGAAGCCTTTTGAAAACATTGTGGGAAAAGGAGAAAATGCTGGTAACCAGCATTTTCTCCTTTTCCCACAATGTTTTCTACCATATCAAAGAAAAATTACACCATTTGAGCCACACTGAAATTGTCGTCTGCAAATGCTTTCAATTTGGACAAGGCTAAAATTTTGGTAAAGGGTTAATACTTTTTTCAAGATATGTTAAAGTGGTAAATTAATACAATCACATTAATAGCCAAATAAACAGCAGTCCATTGTTCTTCTCTTATACCTAAGTAAAGCAAATGGGTTGTCATGTTATTATTATTGTGAAGACAACAATCTGTTATTGTATGATCAGTCGAAGCGTTGGTCACGAACAGAAAAATGAAATTTGAAAATAAATAAATAGTTGCCAGGTTGCTTTATCTTTTGTGTACTCTCTGATTTGAAAATTCATTTTTCTGCCAGCCACCAACACTAGAAGCTTACAATACAATAACAGGATGTCGTCTTCACAAAAAATTTCCATACCTTTAAATGGTATTAACTAAATTTCAATGTATTTTAACACCTGTATTGTTTATTTTTGGCTATGACTGGGCCTTTAAGAAGCCATGTATTATTATCATTATCAAGTTTCTTTATTTTTTTCTTTTTTTACATTCAATTCAGAAAAATACCAAGCTGCAAAGTTTAAAGAGACAGAAAATGGAGAGTTTGTCATTGAAGAAGATCCACAAATTGGACAAGTAAGACTTACATATCTCACTATGTTAAAGATACATCCTTACAGCCAGAGAGAAAAACCCTGTTAAAACTTGAAAGTGTGTAGAAAGGCTCAGAAATTGGTCAGCTGTGTAAGCATAGATAAATTACCATTATGTATGGTGTAAGGGATAGAGAAACCAGAGGGATTTTTCCTCATTTAAAACGGAAACAACAACAGTGATTTCAAATAACTGTGAAGGTTTGCCAAAAAAATGAAATGCATTTTCTATCCATCCTAGCCTGTGCAGCCTAGCAGCTTCCCTGGGTGGCTATGGCGCCCTTAAATCAAAATTTAAACACATATCTTCGGTATAGAAAAGCAGTGCTTAATGAAGTTTTTGCATAATTGTTTTGCTTAGTGTTGCTATGGTTACATGATTTACAGCATCCTGGCTCAACATTTCTTGTATTTTTCCAAACAGGTTCCCTGGGTGGCCATTGACCCCTTGGACCCAGATTTAACCCAATATCCTCAGTACGAAAACGCAACACCGATAGAGGTTACTGTCCATGCAGGAGAAATGCTATACTTACCATCGCTATGGTTACATCATGTACAACAATCACATGGCTGTATTGCAGGTAGGAATTCTAAATATGTTCTAGTAAATGTCGCATGCCAGTTTATCACAGGTTATTGCTTTATTAACCTTATACCAAACAATCCCGACTTTTAACGACCCAGAGAAAGAAGCCTTTTGAAAACATTGTGGGAAAAGGAGAAAATGCTGGTAACCAGCATTTTCTCCTTTTCCCACAATGTTTTCTGGCTGCCCCAAAGTAAATTCCAGTTTTTAATTTGCATTTAACATCTGCTAATGCTTTCAATTTGAACTGGTCTAAAAAATTGTTGTTTGGTAAAGAGTTAAGCTATTCTGTGTTTTTAAAATATTTGATTTTGAAAACATTGTTTGTAAAGGAGAAAATGATGGTAATCAGGATTATCCAGAAAGACGAATCCCATTTATACATGAAGACAGTCGAAATGACTGTCCCAAGTAGAGAAATTTCTCTCTACAAGAAATACTCAAACCAGCATTTTCCTTCTTTGCCTCACAGTTCTTCTTCCTTTTCAAAGACAAATTCCAACATGTGGGTCAGAACTGAATTGTCAACAGTAACTGCTTTCATTATATATGTTGTCATCTGGTATAGATTCAAATGTCCTGTAGTTATCTAAAATCTTCTTTAAATAATTTATTTCATTCTTTTCAGATGTTTATTGGGAAATAATGGTGGGTTATTGTTTGATAATTTCACAGTTTGACCTGTGAATTTAGCAACTGATAAACTAACAGATAGGGAAATACCAAGAGCTCCCCTGTACTTCGCAAGTTCCAACAAAAAAAGGGGTTAGAAGCATGAAATAAATAGAATACTAGTTTTTTTGTGTGTATGTGAAATATCTAAATTTATTTCATCTAGTTAAATTTTACTGATGATGTTTACTCAATGCACGTTCTGTGCAGTCTGATCTTGATCTGCACCATCAGCAAAAGCCACGTAAGTCGTCATTAGTAATGAAAGAGTTAAAACACTTTCTGAATCCTGAGGTAGAGTGGTCCTTTGACATGCAATAAATTTACCAATGGTAAAAAGCATCAACACAGGTTGCACAGGCAGACCTGGGTCAATACTTTTTTTGCAGTTGCATTAAATGCCCTTTTCACAGAGCATGACTTATATTGATATCACTTTGATTGTATTCTTTTCTTTGTTTCAGTGAATTATTGGTATGATATGGAATTTGACATTAAATACAATTATTTCAAGTTCATGGAAGGAATAGTGGATATGGTTCGATGACCAGCCAGACTCTCTGTGTCAGTGTTTCCTTTTCTAGTGCCTACGAAGGATATGTTTGCCTGTCTTTGCACATTCCCAAAGGCATTTTGTATGACAAACTTTTCCATCATTTGTGTGAGCACTGTATGGAAGCATTGTTGGTTTATTGACAAAGAAACCACAGACAGCAAGACACCTTTATCATATGTCTAATACTAAGACACCTTTATCAAAAGTCTGATACTTATTTTAGAATTGCCTCCTCTTGTGCTTACCACACAATCCCAAGTTTTAATGACCTTGAGAAAGAGGCCTTTTGAAAACATTGTGGGAAAAGGAGAAAATGCTGGTAATCAGCATTTTCTCCTTTTCCCACAATTTTTTCTACCCTACCAAAGACAGAAATCATCATTTGAGCTACTTTCAATTTTGTTGTCTGCAAATGCTTTCAATATAGACCAGTCTAAAATTTTGTTGTTTGGTAATGTGCTAAACATTTTTGTGCATAATGCACAGCAGGTTTGATCAGCTGTTTTCTCCATCAAAGTAATTGGCAAGGATATTAAGTAACCTTTCTTGTGACAGTTACATTCAGTAATACTTCAGTTTTACAAGCATTGTCTCTTTTGAAATATGTTGAAAATACTCCTGGTTATAAGAAAGGGTCTCTTTCCAACAATGTTTTAACTCCATATCAGAGAGCAAAAAACTTTTGTCAAATCCAAATTGAAAGTATTTGCAGGCAGCACAGAAAATGTGCTTTAAATAATGGGATTTGTCTTTGTCAGGGTACGGAACATAGTGGAAAAGGGAGAACATGCAGGTTACCAGCATTTGCTCCTTTTCTGATGATGTTTTCAAAAGTGGTCTTCTTCAGCGTAGTTAAAAGACAGGATTAGGTCTTTTTCATCAGCCACTGCACCTGTACGTGTGTTCCTGGATTTTTTATTACTAGCTGTTTGCACAACAGTCTTTCCAAGACACTGGCTGCTTTCCCACATTATCACCTTGGAAACAACATTTTACAATGAGAAAGTAACTAACTCTTTTCTAATACAGTCGAATATCCATACCTCGAAGTTCATGGGACTACCAAAAAAAGTTCGAGGTATAGAAAGTTCGACGTGCAGAGATTCTGCAGATGAGTGTGTCAGGTACCGGAAGTAGGTAACCAAAGCATACTTCGTTCACAGGCCGTACATTTTGTTCCCTCTATAGTTAACCGATCGTTGTTTTGAAAATTAAAGAGTAACGGATGCATACTGTTTATTTTCTTTCATTAACATGTTTTCTTTAATTCTGTTTGTAAGAACGATACTGAAAATTGTGAAATTAAAAAAGCATTTCCTCAGCCGAAGTTCCTGGCTATCTCCCGGACTTTACCGGGATTCTTTCACGAAACAAGTCCTCAGGAGCGAGGATATTTGTATTTTCGGTCGACAATGAAATGCCCAGTCTTTCTATATAGCCACGGCCCAAATCACAGTGTATGGTATGAAAATCTCAGTCCAAACATTTCTAATCGAACCAATTACCGATAATCATCTGCAAGTCAAGATGACTGGCACGTTAACGCCCGAGCTGACGAAAGCCAATGATCGAAAATGTGTGAAAAACATACCCGTCGTTGTATCCGGCATTTCTATTAATTACAGTATGTATAACACCCAAGTTTATAATTAAAGTCAATTAAAATGTGTGAAAATTCTGTACGGTGTTCGAGGTAAAGATGTGTAAATTAACTGGATCACTGAAGTTCGGACCTGAAATTAGGTTCGACGTATGGAGAAACTTCGAGATATGGACTTCGACGTGCGGATAGTACTTTATATAGAAAAATAGAGCAATTCAATTCGGACTTTAAATTTACTTCGACGTATAGAGAACTTCAAGGAGTAGATGTTCGAGCAATGGACATTCGACTGTAATTATCATCAATCCCCTCAGAGAGTTTTACCATGGTGGGGAGCAAAATTTGGGTCCACATACAGCAAACATTCTTAAGAACATTTGTAGTCTAATTCTTAAGAATTTTCTAAATTTGAAAGTAACACAATTTCTGATTGGCTTAACCAAATGGTTTAGCCAGTCTGAAATTGTGTTACTTTCTAACTCGATTAAGACAAAGAACAGAACATAGAATGGAAAAAGAATTTAGCCATGCTCTGCAAAAAAGGGGCTTAATGCATCTGCAAAAAGTATCATCCCAGGTCAGCCTGCCCAGTCAGCGCAGGCTGACCTGGGCCGAAACTTTTTGTGGTCGGTCAATTTTCTGCATGTCCAAAGACCATTGTACCTCATGATTCAGTCAGTTGTTAGACAAAATGGATTTTATGGATCTGTAATCATGATATGACTCGCTTGATATCATGCATCACGGAGATGCATTAAGCTGCCTTTTGCCAGAGCATGGCTCAATTATTGTATGAGAGTGTATGTATTGTGGTCTACTTTGTGATAAAAAGAGTGGTCTCCCTTGGGACATACAAATGTGTCTGGGGATTTGAGGTTCTCTTCATTGTGTTATTATGATGATGTTACAGAATAATCTTAACCCTTTACTGCACAATGACGCCTTTTGACGCCCCTGGGAAAGAAGCCTTTTGAAAACATTGTGGGAAAAGGAGAAAATGCTGGTAACCAGCATTTTCTCCTTTTCCCACAATGTTTTCTACCCTATCAAAGAAAAGTTGTACCATTTGAGCCACATTGAAATTGTGGTCAGCAAATGCTTTCAATTTGGACAAGGCTATAATTTTGTCATCTGGTAAAGGGTTAAAGAAGGTAAAATGTTTATGACAATTGTTATAAGATTAAAACTAAAAATTGAAGGTTGTTTAAGTCATCATCACATAAAACCCTAAATCCATTTTTTGTGCCCTTTAGGAAGACATTATGGGAAAAGAAAGAAAATGCGGATAATCTGCATTTTCTTATGTTTTCTACCCCATCAGAGAAAAATCCCTTAACTTGAATTTATTGCCTGTAAAATTTATGCTTTCAAGTTGGATGGGTATTTCAGTTACATTGTAGTGGCAATTGCAACTATCCATGCTTTCCTGGATTGATTGATTGATTGCATGGTGTTTAACGCTGTTTTCAACATTTTTTCAGCTATATAGTGGCAACCAGTGCACATGTCCATGCTTTTCTGGAGCTTGTTTTACCTGTACTCAGCAAAATATTCTGTCAAAGCCACTGTCTGCTTTCCCACATAACCATTGTCAAAACAATGATCTGCGGTGAAAGAGGAATGAGTTCTTTTGCTATGAATCAATCCTCAGAAAAAAAATTGGCCAAACCGGGGATTGAACCAGCAACCCTCTGTTCTCGAGTCCTGTATGCTGCCAACTGTTCTACTGGGGCTCAGCAGCTTTTACCGGTTTCTTTTACCAGTACATTGCACAATATTCTTCCCAAGCCACTGGCTGCATTCCCACGTAGCCATTGTCGAAACAATGATCAATTGTGAGAGAAGACAAAAAAATTTTCTATCGATCCTAGGAAAGGAAAAGACCAAGGCAGGAATTTGAACCAGAGCACAAATCCTGCCCCCCCCCCCCCATTTCGAGTCCTGTTCAACCACGCTTCAGGGCTTGGTCTCAAGTTTTGTCAACTAGTAAAAAGTTCCTACACCTGAATGATTCTTAGTTGAAGACCTTTGGTAGATGACTTCATAAACAACTTTTATCCATCACTAAACATTTTCTCCTTTGCCCATTATGTTTTCAAAAGCCTTCCTTCTTAACATTTTACCAAACAACATAATTTTGAACATGTCTTAATTGAATGGGTTTACAGACAACAAATTAAATTGTGCTCAAGTGGTGGAAATTGTTCGTAAAAGGGTAGAAAACATTGTGGGAAAAGGAGAAAATGCTGGTTACCAGCATTTTCTCCTTTTCCTACAAGTTTTCAAAAGCCTTAAAACATGGGGTTGCTTGATTAAAGATATCTACATCAATATATGAAAAATACCTCATCCCATTTGAAATAGAACCTAATTTATGGGGGTGATCTTGAGAGTTCTTCTCTTCACACTTTCTCAATGACAGTTTTTCACAATTTTTTTTTTTCCTATTAATTAGTGTTTTTGCCTGTATCTCTCATACAGTTAAACCCTTTACCAAACAATCCCAAGTTTTAACAACCCATAGAAAGATGGCTTTTGAAAACATTGTGGGGAAAGGAGAAAAAGCTGGTTTCAGCATTTTCTCCTTTCCCCAAAATGTTTTCTACCCTTCCAAAAGTGAATTTGTAGTTTTGAGTTGCAGTTATTTTGTCGCCTGCAAAAGATTTGAATTTGGGCAGGTCTAAAATTTTGTTGTTTAGTTGCCCAGCCCCATAATAAAGTATTTTATGCATAACCAAATCACTTTCCTATATTCTTTACCTTTTTCATCAATGTCTAATTATCTTTTGGTTTACTCCTTTACCAGCCGGCCAGGCATCTTTGCAAGCCAAGGTGATGATCACTACGTGGATCTTCACCTTGGCTTTGCGAAGATGCCGGCCAGGAAGCTCAGTGATTAGCATATCTAAAGTGTGACCCGGTTGTTGCGGGTTCAATACCCAGTTATAGAAAACTTTCTTTCGGGTGATTTTTTGCCCCTCACCTCTGTTATATACGAGGAAAGCAAGTTGTGTCGGTACTGGTGTAAGAAAGCCAGGAAACACATACATAGGTGCACTGACCACCATGATATGACCTAAGCTATTAAAATGCCTCAACATCAATACAAACAAACAAACAATTTACTGCTTTACCAAACAGACTTGTCCAAATTTAAGAAATCAATTGCAAATGAAAAAGTACATATGATTCAAATAATAAGATTTGCCATGGATACGGTAGAATACCTTGTTGGAAATGGAGAAAATGCTGGTAACCAGCATATTCTCCTTTTTCCACACTGTTTTGAAAAGCCTTCTTTCTTGAGTTTGTTCAAACTTGATATTGTGTGGTGAAGGTTAATCAAACCTGTTTCAAACAAAACTCTACTCACAGTTGGTATTCTTTTATCACCACATTACCTGTCATGTGAAGAGATTTGCCTTGGAAAGGGTAGAAAACATTGTGGGAAATGCAGAAATTGCTTGTAACTAGTATTTTCACTTTTTCCCACTACATTTTCAGTGACCATAGCCTTTGATGCAAAATAAAAGGCTATTCATTGATTCATATGTGAAAATATTGTAGAAAAGAGATATACTAACATTCTACATGAATTTCTCTGTTTACCACAATGCTTTCAGAAGTGCAAGTCAAAAACAGAAAACATCTGCTGGACGTGATGATAGGGAGTAACCCTTTATCACACAATTCCGAATTTTAACTACCCTGAAGAAAGAACACTTGAAAACATTGTGGGAATAGGAGAAAATGCTGGTGACCAGCATTTTCTCCTTTTCCCACAATGTTTTGTTAATTACCCTAGCAAAGACAACTTCACAATTTTAGCAATATTTAACCCTTTCCCAAACAAGCCCTGGTTTTCACGTGTCTGCAGCACAAGTCTTTTGAAAACACCGTGGGAAAAGGAGAAATTGCTCGTAACGAGCAATTTCTCCTTTTCCCACAGTGTTTTCTACCCTTTTTGAGAACTTTCTACCATTTTCATCAAATTTAATATTGTCGTCTGCAAACTCTTTCAATTTGGACCAGTCCAAATTTTGTCGTTTGGGAAAGGGTTAACTTAGGATCTGCATATGCTGTAGGTTTGGTAATGGATTAACTGACTCGAACATCTAACCCTGTTTAACCCCTTACCAGACAACAAATTTTGGACTGGTCCAAATTGAAAGAGTTTGCAGACGACAATTTTAAATTTGATGAAAATGGCAGACAGTTATCAAAAAGGGGAGAAAACACTGGGAAAAGGAGAAATTGCTCGTTACGAGCAATTTCTCCTTTTCCCACAGTGTTTTCAAAAGACTTGTACTGCAGACACGTGAAAACCAGGGCTTGTTTGGGAAAGGGATAAAACAATCCAAATTTTCAAACGCCCCTGAGGAATAAAACATTTTGAAAGCATTACGAGAAGAGAAGAAAATGCTTGTAACCAGCATTTTCTCCTTTTCTCTAAATGTAGTCAACCCATTGTCACACGAATTATATCATATGAGGTGTATTTTTAACTCTTTACCAAATAGGCACAATTTTGCACTCAACCCTCAACCAAATTAAAAGCAAGTACAGACAACAAAATAAATGCAGTTCATATAATGATTTCTGTCTTGGATAGGGTTGAAAACATGGTGGGAAAAGGGGAAAATGCTGGCTACCTGCATTTTCTCCTTTTCCCACAATGTTTTCAAAAGCGTTCTACTCTTGGGTCACTAAAACTCAAGATCGTTTGGTAAAGGGTTAAGTTTTCACCTTCAGATAAGTCTAAAGCTTTGAGGTGTGGTTAAGAGCTGAGTTTGGCACCACATTCAGAGAGCTATGAGTACAAGCAGATTTTGTTCTAACCTGGCCCGGTAGCACAGTAGTTAGCATATCTGACTTGTGACCTGGTGGTTGCAGGTTCGATACTCAGTTGAAACAAACTTTTTTTTCCCACTGATCTTTCTCCTCTTACCTCTGGTGCATGCGAGAAAAGTTTTCAGTGACTTAGAAAGAAGGTTATGTCAGAACTGGCACAAGAAAGCCAGGAAACACATGCATAGGTACACTGACCACCATATATTTGAGTAATATCATTGTAAGATAGATCTGTTTCATCTGTTCCACGATGTTGCACATCAATTTGTTTGAAATATTATATTTTTTAGTTATCATAAATTCATTCAATAAAATTTAATCTTGGTTAAATAACCAATTTTCGCCCCCTTGCAAAATTTCATGGTCTAAGGGAGAAAACTCTTACCATCTTATATTTTAGTATTGCACGATTTATCTCCCTTATATCCCCCTTCAGCTTGCCTGTTCCTATCTTAACCGGAAGACGAGTAATGTGCAATGCGTTGTATAAACAGATTCTTTCAATTAAATCAGAGATCGTATACTCAGTCGATCCCTGGTAAGCGTGTCTTTCTAAATTAAATAGACAAAAGGGAATTTTCTCAGATAACGACAACAACCGTGCTTTTAACTCACTTTTGTAATTCTATTCAATGTACAGAATTGTAAATCATACATACGTGTCCCCTGCCTACTCTTTCAACTTCTTTAACTGCCGATTTTAGATAAATAGTTCATGACTTTACTGACGGTATTTTGGGTATTTTTATGGTGTGGCTCGCTGTACGAAAATTAGATTTGTGTCAATGTTTGGGCTGATAGCTAGAATTTTCACTTTGTATTTGGGCAATATTCACAAAAAGAAACGCTGAGGAATAACTATCGCTACACACTGGCGCACGAAAAACGTAAGGTGAAATACAGAACAAAATTTTTCAATTCATATCGCCTAAACTTAGAGATTTAGATCAGCATTTATTATCTAACGTTTATCTTCGAAATGACACAGATTGACGATATCAAACCGACAAGTTTCCTATTTCAAACTACTGGCGGCCATTGAGTTTGCAAATGGATGAAAGACAGGGGAGACAACTGTACTGTAACACGTACAGATGATTTTTTTTTTTTTTTTCCAGATCTAACGAGTCTAGAAGTTTAACGAGTTTAGAAGTCTGTAATCTTGTCTTTTGTGTAGAATTTTATTACAACTGAATGGAAATTCTTCCTGGCAGCGACTGTCTTAATCATGTATTATAAAATATACCACGTTACTTTCCGATATGGTTTTGGACGACTCCGAGTTCTAAGGGAGGCTACTCTCATTTATAGTTATAGATAACGATATTGTAAGAGTTTTCTCCCCTAGACCATAAAATTCTCTAAAATTCTACAAGGTTGACCCTTATGTATTTAGATGTCAATCTGGGTGAAATTCAGTTTACAGTTTTAGTTTTAAATCAAGCAATCTTAAACGAAAAGGGATAAAAGAAAAATAAATATTGGTGACACAAATTTCTTTATTTTTTTTATAAAAAATGACCAATATGAGATTATTCATTCAACAATCTATTACACTAAAAGTATCTCAATAAATGAAAGTTTGCAGAAGTCAAACACATTCCTAATGGTTTAATTCTTTATTTCTGAGCCTAAAACGATTACAATAATCAAGAATTCATAATGATGTTAACTCTTTACCAGACGACAAACTTTTAGGCTTGTCCAAATTCAAAGCATTTGCAGACAACAAATTAAATGTTATTAAAAATTGTCTTTCATAGGTTAGAAAACATTATGGGAAAAGGAGAAAATGTTGGTTACCACCATTTTCATCTTTTCCCACAATGTTTTCTAAAGCATTTGTTCTCAGGGCCGTTAAAAGTCAGTATTTTGAAGTAACGAGTAAATCAAGAATTTTGACCATTTTCCTCATGATGCTGTCTCTAGGACCCCAAGAAGGCTTTTGAAGGCATTGTTGAAATAACCAGTATTTTCTCCTTTTCCCACAATTTTTTCTACCTTTTCAAAGATGAACCCCATGATTTTAACTATACTTTAGTTTGCCATCTAAAAAAATGTTAACCCTTAAGCTGCTACGCGCAACTCACTGACCTTATGTGGACAGTGTAGATCAAGATCAGACTGCACAGAATGTGCAATCTGATCTTTGATCTACACTGTCCGACAAGGAGGTATTTTTCTCCAAAAAGGTAAGTTTGAAATAACATTATTCAGGTTTATTAATTATTTATTATTGGCTTAAAAGTTTTATTAATTTATTCAGCAGGATTGGAGTTAAAATCAGTTTTTTTCATCTGATAAACATTAACCATTTACAAGCCAACAAAACTTTGGGCATGTGTAAATTGAAAGCATTTTCAGACCAAAAGTCAAATTATGATCAACATGATGGGACTGGTCTTTGAAGGGCTAGAAAACATTGTTGGAAAAGGAGAAAATGATGATTACTAGTATTTTCTCTGATTTCCATGATGTTTTCAATAGATGTTCTCTAAGGTTGTTTCACCAAAAATTATAATGAAAGAGTAGACAGTTATGCAAACTTCTGATGAAAGCAGATTTGTCTAGATGAGCATAAATGTAGTTTTTTTCTTTTTTTTTTTCAGTAAAATGTTATCTTCCTACAATAACATGCTAAAAGGCATTTTCTTAAAATATTGATTATTTTCCATCTTGACATTTCTACAAGCTAGTGATGCATCTAAAATCTGTGCCTCAACCATTTACCACACAATCCCACATATTAACCCGATTAGGATGACAGCTTTTCCAAACATTATGTGAAAAGGAGAAAATGCTAGTAAACAGCATTCGCTCCTTTTATCGTAATGTTTTCTACCTTTTTTAAAAAAGATATTATTCGAGCCACATTTCATCTGTTGTCTACCAATTTTTTTGATGTGAACAGGTCTTTGTTCTTCAATCAAGCTCAAGGGAATATTTCTCTCTTAAATTTTAAATGGTAGACAACATTTTGCTGGTAACCAAAATTTTCTCCTTTTAATTTTTCACCATTTTGTCAAAGGTCTTCTTTTCAGGGACATTCAACACTAGAATGTTTAGTAAAGGGGTAACTACCATAAATAGGTTTTTTATTTGCAAGTTTCATCTCTTTTTCAATGATATTACAGTAACCGCTCATTTTGTCATGTAAGTTGCTAAGTTTCTTTTGTACTTGAGCTTGGGCACTGAAGTGTCTTGCTTAAGGACACCCCCACAGAACGATGAATTTCCACAACATCAAAATGATCTACCCAAAAAAAGATCTGAAATGAATGAAATTTACCTTTTTCAGCTAGGAAAAAACAGCCAATCTTTTGGTATTTCAAGGTTGTTTTGGCCAAAATATGTATATATATAGCAGAAGTAGTCATGTACGTAGATGTATGTTCAGATAGCAAATTTGAAGCAGTCTAATTTTAGATCTACAGTGTCTGTACAAGCTACTATAGCCATTCCCAGGCTTAAAATGAAAGGGTTAATTCTTTACAAGACAACAAAATCTTAGACTCATCCAAATTGAAAGTAATTGCAGGCAAGAAATTAAATGTTGTTCAAATACCTGAATTTTTCCATGAAATAATACAAAACATTGTGGGAAAAGGAGAAAATGCTGGTTACTAGTATTTTCTCCCTTTCCAACAATGTTTTTTTTTGAAAAACATCTCTTGCAGGGTCTTTCAAAGTCGGGATTGTGTGGTGAAGGGTTATACAAGTAAACTGTTACATCATAATGCATCTTGACTGGGCTTTGTCCCTCTCAAAGCTTTTTTTAGAATCTGGCATTTCGTAAACATCTACCATATATAAAAGTGTAGTGTACAACAGTCCTCTCTCTGATGATTCTTAACCAAAGACTCGACTCTTAACCGAGGGCAGATTCATAACAATTCTTAGTACATTATATGCACATGAAAACATAATGGAAAAGTGAGAAATTGATTGAAACATACAATTTATCTATTTACCCCAGTGTTTTCAGAGGTGGTATGTTTCAAAAAAAAAAAAAATCATCTGTTGGACGTAATGATAGAGAATAAATGACTGAAGAATTAAACCTTTTACCAAACAATCCCAAGTTTTAACTCCCGTGAGGAATAAAGCTTTTTGAAAATATGGGACAAAATCAAAGGCTTGCAATCACCATCAAATTTGTCTATAGAACAAGATTTAAGATTCATTATTGTGACATGAGGCTCTGACATTCTTATCGGTTTGTATGAAAATACCATACCTTTTGATTATTGTAGAAACCACTCCGTGGCATATAATTTTGATTGAATAACCCTACCCCCCCCACCCCAAACATTTTAATGGTGGAAGGGAAAAAACTCTTACCATCTTGTATTCTATGACTGTACGATCTACCTCCCTTATTTCCAAAGTAAACCGGAAGTCGAATTATGGACAATGTCGAACGTACACTGATTATTTTTTCAGTCAGGGATCGTATACCCAGTTAGTCTTCAAATTAAAATGCAAATACTCTTAGATAAGGAGAACAATCACACTTTAAAATAACTTAACCAAGAATCGCATAGATCTCCATGGCCCTGGCCGTCTTTCAACTAGAATCTAGTTTCACAATGTAAAATCAAAGTTAACTTCAAGTTATTTTGTATTTTCATCGTATGGCTTGCCGTGACTAACAAAAAAAAAAAAAAGATTTGAGGCAACGTTTGGACTGAAAGTTAGAGCTGTCACATTATAATACGGCATTATTCACACACAAACATACACAAACTCAGTTACCGTAGGTGTATCGCTGAAGAAGGGGGCGAATAGCGGAAGGAGAAGTCAGTTTAACAATTCATTTCCCTCTGATTTCAAATAATCAAACAGCATGTGTCTCGTTACTTACTTTACACATTTCTTATAAACTAGATCTGCCGAATTGTACTGCAACATTTTTTTCTCATTTACACTCCTGACGTTAACTGAGTTTACACATGTGTACGATTGGAGGACAAGGGAGACTACTGTACGGAAACGCGTTCTTGCGATAAATATCGTCATGATCTTCTCTGGTTTCACGCGTCAAGAAATTAGAAGACTATGGTTAAGTTTATCATTAAAAGTTCACAAGAACTATTTAGGAATTCGCCCCGTCACAGACTGCTGCATTAATTAAAAATAAAATATTCACTTTCATTCATTCATGATTGTGGACGTTTCTGAATTAGAAGGGAAGCGACTCTCTTTATTTTTGGTCACCGCTCTCATACGAGTTTTCTCCCTTAGACCGTAAAAATGAAAAATCTCCGGAATTCAACCCAGGTTCACTTGTGCCAAATACCAGTGAATTGCGATGAAATTTAGTTCACTGTAAATGTACTGGTTTTAAAACGCCTAAAAAAATAAACAAGAGGGCCATGATGGCCCTGTATCGTTCCACTGGCTTATAAATATAAACCATAAATACTAAACATTTCAATTCTGAGCCAAATGGTTTCAAAATGAAGACTTACAAAGTTTTCTCTGTAAAAGCCCATGTGAAAGTTGAGACCCACAGTGAAAAACCATTTGTGATCCCAGAGCTATAATTACTTGAACCCTGGTAGAGGTCCACAAGATAAAGCCACATGCCAAAATAATACAAGTCTATGCTGCATGGTTATAAATAAGGTGATTTTCAAGTTTCGTCCATATGAAGCCTCTGTCAAACATAAGACCCCTAATACAAGGCTAATTTCAAAAAAAAAATCAAAAGTGATCCAGATTTGGTAGCCCTTGGGTTTGCGGTTAGGAGCAAAAAGATTTTTTGAATTTTCACGATATAAGCACGTGTTTATGACCCATGAGATAGGACTAATTTTGACATAACTTTAACTCAAGGTAAGGAACAAGAAGACCTTTTAAGTTCTCACTATATTAGCCTATGTAAAGCTTGTGACTTATTGGGTGAAGCAGTTTCAGAGACGATAAGCTTGATGGCCTTAGGCCTGTGGAGCTAAAAAGCAGAATCTTTTTCATGAGCTACAATGACGTTAGTAAATACAAGCTTTTGGAAAAAAATTTTTAAAGGTTTTTCAATACTTTTCAGTTTTGTAGCCATAGCAACCATAGCTTTTAACAGAACTTAATTCTTTGAAGACATTCTGAAGAACATCATAGCAAGACGATATCTGTAAAGTCTGGTCAAAATTGGAAGAGTGGTTTCAATGAAAAAGATGGAACAATCTTGGTAGAAGTCTACAATATGAATCGGCATGCCAAATTTTTATAGCCCTAGGCCTTACAGTAAGGATAAAAAAAGATACCTTAAGTTTTTACTATGTAAGCCTATCTAAAATTTGTGAATCCTGGAGTGGGACAAATTTTGATCCAAAGGCTCAAAACATTGCAAATTTGATAGTCCCATGCTTTATGGTTAGATACAAGAAGACTGTCGAGAAGTCTTCACTATATAAGCCCTTATAAAACTTTGACCCCAGGGCTACAGTGGGACTAAATGAGGAATATGTGTATTAGAAGAATAACATGCCAAACTTGGGAGTTCTTTGCCTTATGGCTAGTAACAAGATGGTTTCTGAAGTTTTCACTCCATAAACCCATGTAAAACTTGTGACCCCTGGTGCGGGGCCAAACTTGATCCTAGGGCTGTAACTTGGGCCCTCTTTGTAGTTGTCCACTAGATAATGCTATAATTATGCAAAATTTGGTAGCCCTAAGCCTTATGGCTATGTACACCAAGATTTAAAAGTTTTTGCTATATAAGCCCATGTAAATCTTGTGTACAGGAAGATTTCTTAAGTTGTCACTATGTAAGCCCATGTAAAACTTGTGACCCCTGCGGTGGGGCCAATTTTGACCCTAGGTCTAAAATTTTGGCCCGCTTGGTAGAGGCCCACTAGATATAGCTACATGCAAAATTTGGTAGCTCTAGGCCTTATGGCTAGGTACAGGAAGATTTTTAAAGTTTTCTCTATATAAGCCTATGTAAAACATGTTACCCCTGGGGCAGAGCCAATTTTGACCCCAGGGCTATAATTTGAAGAAACATGATTGAGGTCTACTACATAAAGCTACATGCCAAATTTGGTAGCCCTATGCCTTATGGTTTCAGACAAGAAGATTTTTATAGATTTCCAATATTTTTCAGTTTTGTTGCCATGGGAACCAGAGTTTCTGAAGGAATCAAATTCTTTCAAGACATTCTGAAGAGGACCATGGCAGGATCATTTCTGTGAAGTTTCGTGAAAATCGGATGGGTAGTTTCAGAGAAGATGTTTGAAATAAAAGTTAACGCACGAACGCATGCACGCACGCACACACGCACGACGGACACCAGGCCATGACATAAGCCCGCTGGCCTTCGGCCAGTGGAGCTAAAAATATGAGAATAATAAAAAAAATACATGACTATCATGGAATTATTCAATAATTTTTAAGTAGAAAGTATCTCACTAAATGAGATCTTAAAATACATGTAGTCACATTCCTAATGGAGCACACCTTTATTACAAGTTCTCTGGACTGAAAACAAAATTAAAATTGTCAAGAACCTTGACCTTTTTCCAAATGATCCTGTTTTTACGACCCCCAAGAAGGCTTTTGAAAACATTGTTCTACACAGCATTTTCTACTTTTCCGATAATGTTTTCTAACTTTTCAAAGACAAGTCTCATCTCTTGAGCCACATTAAGTTTGTCATCTGAAAACGCTTTCAATATGTACATGTACAAATCTGATATTTCAGTACCAGTTGTTCTTAGTACAGGACAAGATGTCCCAACTTTTGGCGAGTTGTCTTGTGGGGTCAGTTTTGGATTGACAAGTGGTATATGGACCGAGGGTTGGGTAAACAAGTTGTCTTCAGAGTAGGTGTCAATGTTTGGTATGCAAGTGGCATATGGGACGAGGATTTGGTGAACAAGTTGTCTTGTGGTGCAACACTGCTGGCAATTCCTTTTTGAAGTGAATGTCTTCTGGGACAAGCTTAGAATGGGCAAACCTTTGATAAATGTATGAACTCTTTGTCATCCAACAATATTTTATACTTGAACAAATTAAAAGTATTGAAACAGAAATATTGCTCAAATAAAGGTGTTTGAAAGCGTGGAAAACATTATGGGAAATGGAGAAAATGTTTAAAAAGGCATTTTCTCCTTTTACCATGATATTTTGACAGTCTTTTGCAGTGTCCTAAAAACACTGCCTTGTTTGTAGAAGAGACAAGTTTTGTTTGTTTGGTTGGTTGGTGTTTAACCCTTTACCACACAGTCCCGACTTTTAATGACCCAGTAGAAAGAAGGTCTTTCAAAACATTGTGGGAAAATGACAAAATGCTGGTAACCAGCATTTTCTCCTTTTCCCACAATGTTTTCTGCTCTTTCAAACACAAATTCCATCATTTGAGCCACATTTAATTTGTTGTCTGTAAATGCTTTCAATTTGGACCAGTCTAAAATTATGTCGTGTGGTAAAGGGTTAACCAAATTTTTAACATTATTACAGCTATATTGCTGTGGCCGGTATACCTGTCCATGCTTTTTGGTAGTTTCTTTTTCCAGTACTTCGCATAATATTCTTCCCAGGCCCTGGCTGCTTTCCCGTGTAAACACTGTTGAAACAGTGATCTATAGTGAGTTTGGAATGTGTCCTGTCACAATGACTATCACCAATGGTCAGAAAAAAAAAGATCCAGAGTTTTGGATTTGAACCAGTGACCTCCTGCTTTTTATCCGTGTTTGTAACCCAATTAGCATAGGTTCCCCTTTGATAGAGCAATTGTTAAAAGTTTAAAGTAAATATCTTAACTCTTTACCAAACGACAAAATTTTAGACTGGTCCAAATTGAAAGCATTTGCTGACAACAAAATAAATGTGACTGAAAAATTGAAATTTGTTTCAGGAAGTGTAGAAAACATTGTGGGAAAAGGAGAAAATGCTTGTTACCAGCATTTTCTCCTTTTCTCACAATGTTTTCAAAAGCCTTTTCTTTCAAAGTCGTTAAAAGTCGGGATTGTGTGGTAAAGGGGTTAAGCAGTGACAGAGATACGAGAAAATGTCAAGAATTTTTGCAAAGGGACAAAACAGGAGACGACAGGGCTATGATCATTCCTCCATACTAAAAAACTAGACTGAAAATATAACAAAGACACTTTTGTATAAAACCGCTGTAACAGAGCAATATAACAAATAAAATGGGAATGTACAAGCTAGATTACATACAATATAAACTGTATCATATACAATAAACAGTATGGACGCACAATACACAAAAACTTTAACAAAATGGCAGAGGTACAAAAAGTATGACTTAGCACTTGCAAATGAGGGAGAAAAAATACTTTCACTATCCAACATTTGTGCTGCCATGTGTCTACAAACAGAATCTGATATGAAAATTTATGACCAAAGGAGATATGTGTAGATAATTATATGTGTACATGTACTCTTTTCAATATTGTCTATAACAAAAAATATGACTTAGCACTTGCAAATGAGGGAGAAAAAATACTTTCACTATCCAACATTTGTGATGCCATGTGTCTACAAACAGAATCTGATATGAAAAGTTATGACCAAAGGAGATATGTGTAGATAATTATGTGTACATGTACTCTTTTCAATATTGTCTGTATAATGAGCACAATACTATTTTGTCACAATAACATACTAAAAGCCATTTTGTCCAAATTGTACTGATTTTCTTTTTTGAAATTTTTATGATCTAGTGAAACTTCTAAACTCAGTGTTTTAACCATTTAACAAACACTCCTATATTTCAACTGTATGAAGAAGACGGCTTTTAAAAAAAATTTGGGAAAGGAGAAAAAGCTGGCAACCAGCATTTTCTGCTTTTCCCATAATGTTTTCTACCCTATCAATGACAATTTATATCATTAAAGTCACAATTAATTTGTTGTCCGCAAAGTACTTTGAATTTCATTCAGTATAAAATTTCTTTGCCTGGTATGCATGACAATATCAGGAATCAAGGGAAATAACTGACTACCATTCCTCATTCTTCCACTGTTTAACAATTTTCTTCCACAGTAAATATAGAATTATAATTTCAGGGTTTATCATGATACTATACAAATTATTAGAAATATTTTTTGTAAATTTTCCACAAAATATAAATATTCATACAGATCTATATTTAGCTTTGGTGACATATTCAACTCTATACCTAACACAAATTTTAGACTTGTCAAAATTTACGGCATTTTCAAACAACAATGTCTCTCAATTCACGGGACTGGTCTTGGACAGGAGAGAAAACATTGTGAGAAAAGGAGAAAGTGCTAGTTGCTAAAACATGGAATTGTTCGGTAAAGGGTTAACCCCTAGGCTACTAAGTCCGACTCGAGGACCTTCTGCAGACAGTGTAGATCAAGATCAGACGGCAAGGGTGCAGTCTGATCTTCAATCTACACTGTCTGATCAGGTGGTATTTTAAAAAACAAGAGGGCCATGATGGCCCTGTATCGCTCCACTGGCTTATAAATATAAACCACGAAGAAAAGTCTTCACTATATAAGCCATTATAAAACTTTGACCTCATGGCTACAGTCTGACTAAATGGGGAATATTGTATTAGAAGAATAACATGCCAAATGTGGGAGTTCTTGGCCTTATGGCTGGTAACAAGATGGTTTCTGAACTTTTCACTCCATAAACCCATGTAAAACTTGTGATCCCTGGTGCAGGGCCAAACTTGATCCTAGAGCTGTAACTTGGGCCCTCTTTGTAACTGTCCACTAAATAATGCTATAATTATATGCAAAATTTGGTAGCCTAAGCCTTATGGCTATGTACACCAAGATTTAAAAGTTTTCCCTATGTAAGCCTATGTAAATCTTGTGAACCCCCCCCCCTCCAAGTATGAGGCCAAATTGACCCCAGGACTATACTTTGGGCACTTTTGGTAGACTCCAACTAGATCAAGCTAAATGCCAAATTTGGTAGCTCTAGGCCTTATGGTTTCAGACAAGAAGATATTTAAAGTTTTCTCTATATAAGCCTATGTATAAAACTTGTGACCCCTGGGGAAGAGCCAATTTTGACCCCAGGGCTATAATTTCAAGAAACATGATAGAGGTCTACTACATAAAGCTACATGCCAAATTTGGTAGCCCTATGCCTTATGGTTTCAGACAAGAAGATTTTTAAAGTTTTCTCTATATAAGCCTATGTAAAACTTGTGACCCCTGGGGAAGAGCCAATTTTGACCCCAGGGCTATAATTTCAAGAAACATGATAGAGGTTTACTACATAAAGCTACATGCCAAATTTGGTAGCCCTATGCCTTATGGTTTCAGACAAGAAGATTTTTAAAGTTTTCTCTATATAAGCCTATGTAAAACTTGTGACCCCTGGGGCAGAGCCAATTTTGACCCCAGGGCTATAATTTGAAGAAACTTGATAGAGGTCTACTACATAAAGCTACATGCCAAATTTGGTAGCCCTATGCCTTATGGTTTCAGACAAGAAGATTTTTAAAGATTTCCAATATTTTTCAGTTTTGTTGCCATGGCAACCAGAGTTTTTGAAGGAATCAAATTCTTTCAAGAAATTCTGAAGAGGACCATGTCAGGATCATTTCTGTGAAGTTTCGTGAAAATCGGATGGGTAGTTTCAGAGAAGAAGATGTTTTAAATAAAAGTTAACGCACGGACGGACGGACGACGGACGGACGACCGGACGGACGGACGCACGACGGACACCGGGCCATGACATAAGCCCGCTGGCCTTTGGCCAGTGGAGCTAAAAAAAAAAAAAATACCTTTTTGGGTTTTTTACCATAGGCTTAAAAGTTTCAGTTCACTTATTTAACAGGTTAAGGATTAAATGATTCATAGAAAGTCAATGTGAATACAAGTTCCTTTCATCTATAAAATTGATGAAATTATTTTTAATGTGACATGAATGATCAAGGCTTTACCACATGAAAAAATGTTAGACTGGTCCAAATTAAAAGCATTTGCAGACCACAATGTCAATGTGGCTCAAATAATAATATATTTCTCTGATATGATAAGAAACATTGTGGGAAAAGGAGAAAATGCTGGTTACCAGCATTTTCTCCTTTTCTCACAAATGTTTTCCAAAGGCTTCATCCTAAGGGTCATCAAAATTCGGGATTTTGTGGTAAATGGTTAAGGCTATGCTGATACTGATAAAATATGAATAGTACAATACAGGTGCACAAAAAATCACTCAAATATAAAACATATGAAATACAATTCCGGTGGGCTCATAATTTTATATGCAGGCAGTCACAGGACATTTTATGTCAATACCCACTTTTTTTTTTTCACTAAATATCTCAAAACTATTGAAGTGCTGGATCAAGATTCAACTGCCTATGGACACAGTGAAGATCAAGATCATACTGCAAAGAGTGTACATTCTGATCTTGAATATACTCTGTACATCTCCTATGCCAGATGTTTCCACAAAATAAAACAATTTTAAAATCACAATATATACATCATCTTTACTATTGTCTGAAATTGTCAATTTTATCCATTTAGCACAAGGGTGGACCCTTTACCACATATTCCTGCATTTTAATCACTCTGAGGAAGAGAACTTTTTAAAACATTATTGTTGGTGTCAAGTTATCCCACAATATTTTCTTGACTATTACAGATAGATCAGTTCATTTCAGCCACATTTAATTTTTCTTTTGCTTTCAATTTGTGTAGTCTAAAGTTTTGTCATCTAGCAAAGAGTTAACTCTGAACCAAACGACAAAATTTTAGACTTGTCCAAATTGATGGCGTTTGCAGACGACAAAATGAAATTGACTCAAAAATTGGAATTTGTGTTGGGAAGGGTATAAAACATTGTGGAAAAAGGAGAAAATGCTGGTTACCAGCATTTTCTCCTTTTCCCACGATGTTTTCAAGAGGCTTCTTTCCCAGGGTCGTTAAAAGTCAGGATTGTGTGGTAAGGGGTTAAAAGTGATAAAAGTAATCTTATTGGCTTTTAGAGTAGAGTATGTCAGTGTATATTGAAGAGGCCGGCGTTTAAACTCTTTCAAAGACGGCAAATGTAATACTAATACAGATTTAACTCTTTACCACACAACACAATTTTGAACTCCGCTAAATTGAAAGCATTTGCAGACCACAAATCAAAAAATGTCTCAAATGATGTAAGTTTTCTCTGATTGGTATGGAAACACTGTTGGAAAAGGAGAAAATGCTGGTAACCAACAGTTTCTCCTTTTCCCACAATGTTTTTTAAACTCCTCTTTCCTCAGGGTTGTTAAAACTTGGGATTGTGTGGTAAAGGGTTAAAACACTTACAGAAGACATTATTCATGGCTCAAAGGATGGAATTTGTGTTTGAAAGGGTAGAAAACATTGCTGGTTACCAGCATGGGATTGTGTGGTAAAGGTTTACAGAATTCCTTATCTATAGAAATTCATAGACAGGGGTTGGGCTATAAAGCACTTAACTCTTTACCACACAATCCCAACTTTTAACGGCCCTGAGAAAGAAGCCTTTTGAAAACATTGCGGGAAAAGGAGAAAATGCTGGTAACCAGCATTTTCTCCTTTCCCACAATGTTTTCTGCCCTTCCCAAAACAAATGTCCATTTTTCAGTAACACTGATTTTGTTGTCTGCAAATGTTTTCAATTTGGACCAGTCTAAAATTTTGTCGTTTGGTAAAGGGTTAAAACAAGCCTTGCCATTCAGCTAACTTCTACAGGATACAATTCAGCACTTCTCTACGTGACACTAAACAACACGACAAAATTTTAGACATGTCCAAATTAAATGCTTTCGCAGACATCAAAATAACTGTGACTCAAAAATTGAAATTTGATTTTCAAAGGGTAGAAAACACTGTGGTAAAAGGAGAAAATGCTGCTAATCAGCGTTTTCTCCTTTTACCACAATTTTTTCAAAAGCTTTCCTCCCAATGGTCATTAAAACTCCAAATTGTGTGGTAAAGGGTTAAGGAACAAGTTATGTATTCAGTGCTTAGACAGGTGTTTAAGGCTGTTGCAATCTACATTTAATGGCAAGGGTGGGATAATGACAACTGCCAGGCTGGTGTTACCTTACCCAGTCATATTTCCCTGGCTTACTCTTGGTAAGTCTCCCAGGGTCAAAAATTCTTGAAAGGGAAAGTAATGTTAAAGAAAAGAGTTCTGTATAAGGCACTTGAAACCAGTCTTGCTAAAGATCTAGCCTTAACTGCAATGCTGTTTGGTGAATTTCTCTCTGTGGTAGTTAAAGGCACAATAGTGGCCAAATGTAAACAATTTTGTGTATAAGATACAAGTAAATTTCACTCATATGATTTGAATGTATGGCTATTATCATAAACTGAAAAATCTGTTAACTCTTTACCAAACGACAAAATTTTCAGCTGGTCCAAATTGAAAGCACCTGCAGACGACAAATTAAATGTACCTCAAATAATGATAATTATCTGTCTTTGAAAGAGTAGAAAACATTTTGGGAAAAGGAGAAAATGCTGGTTACCAGCATTTTCTCCTTTTCCCAAAATGTTTTCCAAAGTCCTCTCAGTCAGGGTCGTTAAAACAGGGGATTGTGTGGTAAAGGGTTAAAGTTGCCAACATACTTAACTTCAAATTTTTATATCTATTATTCAGCCAGTGACTGAAACCTTGACGAAATGTACCTCAACACGGTCCGTATTTACCAACCATTCTTAAGAATATTCTTAGTCTTATTCTTCAAGATTTTCTACATATGAAAGTAACACAACGTCTGATCGGATAAACCAAATGGTTTAGCCAATCAGAAGTTGTATTAATTTCAAATGTAGAAAATTTTGAAGAATAAGACTAAGAACATTCTTAAGAATGGTTGGAGAATATGGACCCAGATCTGATTGCCATAATTCTCATTGCTATAAATAAAATTTACCCAAGCTATGCTCTGTGAAAAGGGGGTTTAATACATCTGCAAAAAGTATCAACCCAGGTCAGCTTACAGAGTCTGCGCAGGTTGACCTTGGTCAAAACTTTTTGATATTGGTCAATTTTCTGCATGTCAAAGGACCAGTGTACCTCATTACTCAGTCAATGGTTATACACAATGGATTTTATGGATTCATTAACCCTTTCCCAAACGGCAAATTTTGGACTGGTCCAAATTGAAAGAGTTTGCACACGACAATTTTAAACTTGATGAACATGGCAGAAAGTTATCAGAAAGGGTAGAAAACACTGTGGGAAAAGGAGAAATTGCTTGTAACGAGCAATTTCTCCTTTTCCCACAGTGTTTTCAAAAGACTTGTACTGCAGACACATGAAAACCAGGGCTGGTTTGGGAAAGGGTTAATGTATGATAACTTGTTTGGTATAACCCTTTCTCAAATAAGCCCTGGTTTCATGTGTCTGCAGTACAAGTCTTTTAAAAAGACTGTGGGAAAAGGAGAAATTGCTTGTAACGAGCAATTTCTCCTTTTCCCACAGTGTTTTCAAAAGACTTGTACTGCAGACACGTGAAAACCAGGGCTGGTTTGGGAAAGGGTTAATGTATGATAACTTGTTTGGTATAACCCTTTCTCAAATAAGCCCTGGTTTCATGTGTCTGCAGTACAAGTCTTTTAAAAACACTGTGGGAAAAGGAGAAATTGCTCGTAACGAGCAATTTCTCCTTTACCCACAGTGTTTTCTACCCCTTTTTGAGAACTTTTTACCATTTTCATCAAATTTAAAACTGTCGTCTGCAAGCTCTTCAATTTGGACCAGTCCAAAATTTATCATTTGGAAAAGGGATAATGCATCATAGAGATGCTTTAAACCCTCTTTTGCCAGAGCACAGCTCATCTGTATCTCATACACTGAATTGGTTCCATATGGCTGCTATTGGGCCTTTAACCCAGAAGCTGCTAATCACAACTCACTGACCTTTTGTGGACAGTGGAGATCAAGTCCAGACTGCACAAAACACGCAGTCTGATCTTGGACCCACACTGTCTGATAAGGAGATATTTTTCCCCCAAAAGTGAGTTTGAAATAACTTATGTGGGTTTTACTATCGGCTTGAAGGTTTTATTTAACCCTTTCCCAAACGACAAATTTTGGACTGGTCCAAATTGAAAGAGTTTGCAGACGACAATTTCAAATTTGATGAACATGGCAGAAAGTTATCAAAAAGGGTAGAAAACACTGTGGGAAAAGGAGAAATTGCTCGTTACGAGCAATTTCTCCTTTTCCCACAGTGTTTTTAAAAGACTGTAGACACGTGAAAACCAGGGCTTGTTTGGGAAAAGGTTAACTCATTTAGCAGGATAGGAGTTAAGCAAGAATCTATATGGTGCTGGCACAGGTAACCGAAGCTGATGCACACTACAAATGATGTGATTGTAGAGTCTGGCCTCTACATATCTCTAGAGTAGCCAAATAACAACAATATGACTATATGTAAATAATGGAAAAGACAGTAAAAGCTTAAAAATTCAGCATTACATTCCATATGTTAAGAAAAGATAAGATAAAAGATTAAATGAATTATGTTACAGTATGTAAATCACATACAAAAATTAAGGGCCTCTGATCACTTCTGTTTAACCCTTTACCAAACGACATAATTTTAGACTTGTCCAAATTGAAAGCATTTGAGACGACAAAATAAACTTGACTCAAAAACTGAAATTTGTTTTGGGAAGGTTAGAAAACATGTAGGAAAAGGAGAAAATGCTGGTTACCAGCATTTTCTTCTTTTCCCACAATGTTTTCAAACGGCTTTTTCTTCAGGGTCGTTAAAACCTGTGATTGTGTGGTAAAGAGTTAACATGTAATCACATTTTCATGTGACTACATTCCTTCTGTGTCATCTAGTTTCCCCCTAACCACATCTATCACGTATCTAACTGTTTTTTTGACCAGTATAGATCAAGATCAGACTGCCCAGAATATGCAGTCTGATCTTGAATCTAGACTCCCCACTATTGTATGCGGTGTTCTAGCAAAATCAGAAATTACAAAAGACTGAAAATACATGTACATGTATTTTGCTGCTCTAAAAGATAACCCTTTACCACACAATACCGACTTTTAACTACCCTGAGAAAGAAGCCTTTTGAAAACATTGTGGGAAAAAGAGAAAATGCTGGTAACAAGCATTTTCCCCTTTTCCCGCAATGTTTTCTACCCTCTCCAAAACAAATTTCATTTTTTAGCCACCTTTATTTTGTCGTCTGCAAATGCTTTCAATTTGGGCCAGTCTAAAATTTTGTCGTTCGGTAAAGAGTTAACCCTTTACCACACGACAATATTTTAGGCTGATCCAAATTGAAAGCAATTGCAGATGACAAATTAAATATGGCTCAAATGATTGGATCTGTTTTGAAAGGTTAGAAAACATGGTGGGAAAAGGAGAAAATGCTGGTTACCAGCATTTTCTCCTTTTCCCACAATGTTTTCAAAAGGCATCTTTCTCAGGGTCGTTAAAACTCGGGATTGTGTGGTAATGGGTTAAACATCATTTGTTGTCTACAAATGCTTTCAGAGTGCTAAATTGATGAAATGGACCTTTTCAGTCTCTGAAAACAGACATAATTATACTTCAAGGTTGTCTTGGCTACTGACTGCTTTTCTCACATGCATCAGAGGTGAGAGGCGAAAAATCGCCAAAAAGAAATGTTGCCTCAATTGGGTATTGAACCAACAACCACTAGGTCATAAGTCAGATACCCTAACTACCCGTCTCGGTGGTCAGTACATAATGAAAGGTAGTTTATAAAGACAAAGAAATGACAGAAGTCTATATATCTTATAAGCCAAATGCGAATGTAAATGCAAGACAAATTATGCTGTATGCACAAATATTAAGAAACAAGAGGGCCATCATGGCCCTTATCGCTCCACTGGACCCTTGGGGCAGGGCCAATTTTGACCTCGGGGCTATAGTAGAAAGAGTTCTTGTAAATGTTTATTAGATAACGCTACATGCCAAATTTAGTAGCCCTAAGCCATCTGGTTTAGGACAAGAAGACTTTAAGTTTCCACCATAGAAACCCCAGAGGTGGGGCCAATTTTGACCCTTGGGCTGCAAGTTGATGAGTTTCTGTAGAAGTCCATTAGATGAAGCTACATGCCAAATTTTGTAGCCCTAAGCGATATGGTTTAGGACAAGAAGATATTTGAAGTTTTCACTATATAAACCTAAGAAAAACTTGTGACTCTCGGGGCAGGGCCAAATTTGGCCCTGGGGCTATAATTTGATGAGTTTTTGCAGAGGTCTGTTAGATGAAGCTACAGGCCAAATTTGATAGCCCTAGGCCATATGGTTTAGGACAAGAAGATATTTAAAGTTTTCACTCTATAAACCTATGTAAAACTTGTGACCCCTGGGGCAGGGCCAATTTTGATCCTGGTGCTATAATTTGATGAGTTTTTTCTACAGGTCCATTAGATGACGCTACACACCAAATTTGGTAACCCTAGGCCTTATGTTTTGGAGAAGAAGACTTTTAAAGATTTTCAATTTTTTTCAGTCTTGTTGCCATGGCAACCAGAGTTTTTATAGGAATCAAATTCTTTGAAGAGTTTCTGAAGAGGGCCATGGGAGGATCATTTCTGTGAAGTTTCGTTAAAATCCGATTGGCAGTTACAGAGAAGATGTTTGAAATAAAAGTGCACGAACGAACCTATGCACAGATACACGGTGGACACAGGGCCTTGACATAAGCCTGCTGGCCTTCGGCCAGTGGAGCTAAAAATACAATGCTACATGAGGACCATAAGGGCCCCAAATTGCTCTCCATAGATCAATGGGTTAAGAATTTCAGATATATCTGAATTTGGGGTTTAAAAATGAAAAAGAGGCAGACCTTGACATTACCTTTCGTAGACACATAAAAAATGGTTGCAAAAAATTGACCTTTGACCCAGCATTTGACACCAAGTGACTTTCAAACCTATCAAAAATATGATATGAGCAGAGAACAGCTGTCATCAAGTTTTACCAAAATCTGGTCTCCAACAAAATCAGAGAAACAATAATTAGAGAATAACAAAATTTTCAAACATTCTACCTAGTTGTAAATCAGTGGGATGGTTAACTCCTTACAACACAATCCTGACTCTCATTGGCCTTGCGAAAGAAGGCCTTTGAAAACTTGATGGAAAAAGGAGAAATTGCTGGTAACCTGAACCAGCATTTCCTCCTCTCCCAGGGATGTTTTTACCTGTTCAAGAAAAAAAAAAAAAAAAACATCATTTGAAAAACATTTGAATCGTCCTCCATAAATTCTCCCAATATAGATGAGTCTAAAATTCTGCTGTGTGGTAAAAGGTTAATGAAACACTATGAGGATATTACCATGAAAAATATTCAAGTGGATAAATTTCATATGATTGTTACTGGGACAAAAGTGTGGCATAAAGACCACAAAATTGTGGCCTCTACTGAGAAAACAAGGTAAATGTAAATGAAAAACTAGAGGCTCTTGAGGGCCTGAATCGCTCTACTTGCATTGATTTTGCTTTTTTTTTCTAGCATATGTAATGAAGTCATGATGCAAAAAGGAAAAAGACGGACACACAAAAATATGGCGGAGGGGGTGTTGTTGCAACTGGGCTTAAACCCACTAAGACAGCAAAAGTAGGCATGGTGAATAGAACAAATAGTGGAAAAAAAATTGAAGTACAATTTCTCAAAACCAAATGTTTGGAATCCAGCAAAATTTTATAGGGTTTCAGTGCTCATTGTTTTAAACAATCCCTCCAAGTTTCAAAGAAATGTGACTATTAATGTGGACAGTGTTGAGTAAACAATACTAAGTCATCAAATGGCTGCTTTTCCTAAATTAATTGCTGGATTTTCTTCATTCTTAATAGGGTTCAATCCTTTGATGATACAAATAATCTTCGCAAGTTTAAAAAAAATTAATCAAAAATGCGACTTAATTGCATTAACAAAAAATGTAAATCGATGGGGTTCAAGCTTTTGATAATATTAAAGCAACTGTACAAGTTTCACGAAAATTCAACCAAAAATGCTGACTTTATCACGTAAACAAGAGTTGTAAATTTTCAAATTTAATTGGCTCCTTTTCCCATACTGACTGTTGAATGTTTTTCAAAATCAATAGGGTTAAAGCTGTTGATGATACAAAGCAACTGTGCAAGTTTCATGAAAATCCAATCACAAATGCAGACTCTGTCAATGAAACAAGAAGTTGAAATTTTGAACTATAAATGGCTACTTTTCCAACACTGATTGTCAGGTTTTTTTCCAAATTAATAGGGTTCAGGCTATTGATGAGATAAACAAACTGTGCAAGTTTCACGAAAATCCGACCGCAAATGCAGACTTTATCGCGTAAACAATAAATTGACATTTTGAAATTAAAATGGCTACTTTTCCCAGACTGATATTCAGATTTTTTTCAAAATCGATAGGATTCAAGCCACTAATGAGATAAACAAACTGTGAAAGTTTCATGAAAATCTGACCCCAAATGCAAACTTTATCGCATAAACAAGAAATGGAAATTTGAACTTTAAATGGCTACTTTTCCCAACCTGATTGTGAGATTTTTTTCAAAATCAATAGGGTTCAAGCTGTTGATGAGATAAACAAACTGTGCAAGTTTCATAAAAATCCGACCACAAGTGAAGACTTCATCAAGTTAACAAGAAAATTACTAACAGATGGACGGACGGACAGACAGACAGGCGGACGGACAGACAACGGAAACCACACTATGACATAAGCTCTGCTGGCTTACAGCCAGTAGAGCTAAAAAAATGGACAACATGAAACAAAAGAGTGGAATCACAATAAGTCACTTTGAGCACCTTGTGCACAACAGTCCACAGTTACAACCAAAACATAAACTCTTTACCAGACGACAAAATTTTAGATCAACCCATAATGAAAGCATCTGCAACATGATATATCAAATTTGTTCCAAAAAATGGAACATGTCTTTGAAAGAGTATAAAACACTGTGAGAAAAAGAGAAAATGCCTGTCTCTTTTCCCACATCATTTTCAAAGGCCCTCTTTCTCAGGGCCATTAAAACTTGGGATCACTGAGTAAAGTTTAAGCATCTAAATTGTTTCACAACCGTAATGAAAACAAAATCACAACCACAGTAGAAATCATTTATCGTTTCATACACTCTTTCTTTTTTCAAAAAATATAGTATCATTGTAGTGCTGTGTAAGACTTGTGAAATTACTATGTTGCTAAATTAATGAATAAAATCTAAGAAAATAAGTATCTTTTTTTTTATTTGATGTCACATTTTCTAGTTTTCTCTTTTGCCTATGTCAAAGTTAGACCAACTTCAATGAAACACCTTTTGTAAATTCCTCAGGTGCCAAAGAACCCCAACCTAGACCAACATTTTCAGTCTAGAGTTAAGACCTATTCACCCTTTATCACACAATCGCAACTTTTAACGACCCCAAGAAGGAGGCCTTTTGAAAACATTGTGGGAAAAGGAGAAAATGCTGGTAACCAGCATTTTCTCCTTTTCCCACAATATTTTCTTTCCTTTCAGACACAAATCTTATCATTTAAGCCATGTTTAATTTGTCGTCTGCAATGCTTTCAATTTGGACCAGTCTAAAATTTTGTCTTGTGGTAAAGGGTTAAGTGCAGTTTCACCGCTGTTTCTGTCCAAAATGTCTCAGCAAAGCGGACAGTGTACATCAAAGATCAGACTGCATGTTATGTGCAGTCTGATCTTTGTTATATAGTCGTCGCAAAGGCAACTAGAGTGATGAAAGGCACTTTAAAGACTATGAATATCTTCAGTTATGAATTTTAAAACTTTAAGTAAGTAAGTCTTAAAAACAGAACCTAGGTCTGCTTTCACCGGCCATTCTAAATTGCATTCATAGTCTTATTCTAGATTTAAAAAATAACCCAAATTCTGATTTGCACAACCATTTGCTTTAGCCAATTAGTGGCTTACTTTCAAATTTAGAAAATTCTTTAGAATCAAGAGTAGGAATGTTATAAAAACTGGTTGGTGAATACATGGCCAGGTCATACAAGTCACACAAACACAAAGAACAATATTCTATACAAAGTTGTATCAGATACAGTATAGAAGCAATGTGACTATTTTGTTAGGGACAAGTTCACAAAATCAAATGTTCCCACCTATATCAGCCTCTTTCAACTTGAAAAAACTGCATCTAAATCTGAGCAATGCTCTGTCAAAAGGAAGCTTAACCCCTTCCCAAACAAGCCCTGGTTTTCACGTGTCTGCAGTACAAGTCTTTTGAAAACACTGTGGGAAAAGGAGAAATTGCTCATAATGAGCAATTTCTCCTTTTCCCCCAGTGTTTTCTACCCTTTTGGAGAACTTTCCGCCATTTTTATCAAATTTAAAACTGTCGTCTGCAAACTCTTTCAGTTTGGAAGGGTCTAAAATGTGTCGTTTGGGAAAGGGTTAATGTATGTCTGTGATGCATCATATTAACCCTTTACCACGCAAGCCCTGGTTTTCACGTGTCTGCGGTACAAGTCTTTTGAAAACACTGTGGGAAAAGGAGAAATTGCTCGTAACGAGCAATTTCTCCTTTTCACACAGTGTTTTCTACCCTTTTTGAGACCTTTCTACCATTTTCATCAAATTTAGAATTGTCGTCTGCAAACTCTTTGAATTTGGACCAGTCCAAAATTTGTCGTTTGGGAAAGGGTTAAACAGGTTGTCACATACCCGGTAATTATGGATCCATAAAATCCATTTAGTCCAACGATTGACTGAATTTATGGATCCATAGAATCCATTTAGTCCAACGATTGACTGAATTTATGGATCCATAGAATCCGTTTAGTCCAACGATTGACTGAATTTATGGATCCATAAAAATCCATTTAGTCCAACGATTGACTGAATTTATGGATCCATAAAATCCATTTAATCCAACGATTGACTGAATTTATGGATCCATAAAATCCATTTAGTCCAACGATTGACTGAATTTATGGATCCATAAAATCCATTTAATCCAACGATTGACTGAATTTATGGATCCATAAAATCCATTTAATCCAACGATTGACTGAATTTTG
Organism: Tridacna gigas; assembly: GCA_945859785.2. NCBI lineage: Eukaryota > Metazoa > Mollusca > Bivalvia > Cardiida > Cardiidae > Tridacna > Tridacna gigas. The sequence goes on from OX244038.2 coordinate 57,265,948, forward strand.
AGGAAAAGGAGTCCTTGGACAGGCAGAAAATTGACAAATAGCAAAAAAGTTTCGACCCACGTCAGCCTGCGCAGACTGCACAGGCTGAAATGGATTGATACTTTTTGCAGATGCATCAAGCCTCCTTTTCACAGAGCATGGCTCAATTCTGTTTTGTGTCTCTGTATAACCATGAGATATCAACATTAATTTCTGTGATATGTAAACTTTACCAACAACAAAATCTAAATTCCTTTAACCCTTTACCACACAATCCTGAGTTTTAACAACCCTAAGAAAGAAGCCTTTTGAAAAAATTGTGGGAAAAGGAGAAAATGCTGGTTACCAGCATTTTCTCCTTTTCCCACAATGTTTTCCACTCTGTCAGAGAATTCAAGCTCATTTGTACCAATTCTGAATTTTTTGTCTGCAGATGTATTGAATTTGGAAGAGTCTAAATCTTGCTGTGTGACAAGGGTTAAATTGAAAGCACATGCAGATGACACAACAAATATGGTTCAAATGATGGAATTTTCCCCATTTAGGATAGGAAACACTATCCGAAATGAAGGAATATCACAGCATTTTGTCATCTGCAAATGCTCTCAATATGGACAGATCTAAAATTTTGTTTGGTAAAGTTCTTAAGATTAAGTATAAAATTCTTAATAAAAACAACGGAATGCATTATTTTCACGCAGGTATTTCTAGGTACAGGCAAAATGATTTCACTTCTAATGGATCACTCAAATTCACGAAAGCTATAAGCCAATGTCATCATCATCCCGATATTCCACTTCCGCTTTGTCTTGATGGAAAGGCGGACGCAATGTTCTCTTCCTTCGGAAGATTACGCAGGCTATGAGAGATCCCATCAAACATCCAAACAAAAACATCCCAACTCCAATCCCAGCTATTGTACCTGAAAATAAACATGATCATACAAATATGCATAAAGCATCATGTAAAAGGCTACCAAAACAAGAACACGGCATTCAGGTGCCAATGCTTGGCTACAGCTGTTATTTTTATTGAAAGTTCTGTGTCTAAGAAGGGGCATATAACAGGGCCCATATTCACCTACCATTCTTAAGAACGTTCCTACTCTTATTCTCCAGAATTTTCTGCATTTGAAAGTAACACAACTTCTGATTGGCTAAACCATTTGGTTTAGCCAATCAGAAGTTGTGTTACTTTCAAATTTAGAAAATCTTGAAGAGTAAGACTAAGAATATTCTTAAGAATGGGCCCAGGGCTACTGCAATACCTTGACATTTTCTTCAACAAGAGGGCCATGATGGCCCTGGGTCACTCACCTTAGTAGAGTGCCTTTAAGGTTTTTCTTTAATTTGACCATGTGACCTAGTTTTTGACCGCAGGTGACCCAATTTCAAACTCATATTTCATGAAGACAAACATTCCGACCAATTTTCAAGTCAATTGAGCAAAAAATGTAGCCTCGAGTGCCCTAAAGATATTTCTTTAATTTGACCTAGTGACCTAGATTATGACCCCAGTGACCCAAATTTGAACTGGTCTTTGACTCTATCAAAAGAAACATTTTAACCAATTTTCAAATCATATGAATAATAAATGTGGCCTCTGGAGTGCCCACTAGCTATTTCTTTAATTTGACCAAGTGACCTATTTTATGACCCCAGTTGACCCAAATTCAGACTCATGTGAGATTTTACAAAGACAAACATTCTGACCAATTTTCAAGGCAATTAAGCAAAGAATGTGGCCTCTAGAGTACCCACAAGGTATTTCTTTATTTTGACCTAGTGACCTAGTTTATGGTTCCAGGTGACCAAAATCCAAACTCATCTGGTATTTCATCAAGACAAACATTCTGGCCAAATTTCAGGTCATTTGAGCAATAAATGTGGCCTCCAGAGTGCAAACAAGGTATTTCTTTAATTTGACCCAGTGAACCAGTTTATGACCCAAGTTGACCCAAATTAATCTTATGTGAGACTTTATAAAGACAAACTTTCTAACTAATTTTCAAGGCAATTGAGCAAATAATGTGGCCTCGAGAGTGCCAACAAGGTATTTCTTTAATTTGACCTAGTGACCCAGTTTATGACCCAAGATGACCCAATTTTGAACTCAATGAACTTGTTGCGCTTAGATGGGCAAACAAACTTAGAAAAGAATCACTACATACCAAATATCGAAGCTCTACGCCTTCCAGTTTTAAAGAAGAATTTTAAAGTTTTCCTTCTTTGTTCCTATGTTCGAACTTGTGACCCCCCGGGGCTGGGCCAGTTTTGACCCAGGGGCATCATATGAACAAACTTGGTAGAGGTCCACTTGGAAATGCTACAAACCAAATATCAAAGCTCTACACCTTCCCGTTTAAGAGAAAAAGAAATTTAAAGTTTTCCTTCTTTGTTCCTATCTTCCAACTTGTGACCTCCGGGGCGGGGCCAGTTTTGACCCAGGGGCATCATATGAACAAACTTGGTAGAGGTCCACTCTGAGATGCAACATACCAAATATCAAAGCGCCACACCTTTCGGTTTCAGAAAAGAACAATTTTAAAGTTTTCCTTCTTTGTTCCTATGTTCGAACTTGTGACACCAGGGGCTGGGCCAGTTTTGACCCAAGCAGCATCCTTGGAACATACTTGGTAGAAGTCCACTAGGAGATGCTACATACCAAATATCAAAGCTCTATGCCTTCCCATTTAAGTGAAAAAAAAAATTAAAGTTTTCCTTCTTTGTTCCTATGTTTGAACTTGTGACCCCCGGGGCAGGGCCAATTTTGACCCCAAGGGCATCATATGAACAAACTTAGTAGAGGTCTACTAGGCGATGCTACATACCAAATATCAAAGCTCTATGCCTTCCATTTTTACAGAAGAAGATTTTTAAAGTTTTCCGTCTTTGTTCCTATGTTGGAAATTGTGACACCCGGGGCAGGGCCAGTTTTGACCCCAGGGGCATCATATGAACAGACTTGGTAGAGGTCCACTAGGAGATGCTACATGCCAAATATCAAAGCTCTACACCTTCAAGTTTCAGAGAAGAAGATTTTTAAAGTTTTCCTTTTTTGTTACTATGCTCAAACTTGTGACCCCCGGGGTGGGGCCAGTTTTGACCCCAGGGGCATCATATGAACAAATTTGGTAGAGGTCCACTAGGCAATGCTACATACCAAATATCAAAGCTCTACGCCTTCCAGTTTCAGAGAAGATGATTTTTAAAGTTTCCCCTCTTTGTTCCTATGTTCGAACTTGTGACCCCCCCGGGCAGGGCCAGTTTTGACCCCAAGGGCATCATATGAACAAACTTGGTAGAGGTCCACTAGGAGATGCTTCATGCCAAATATCAAAGCTCTATGCCTTCTAGTTTTACAGAAGAAGATTTTTAAAGTTTTCCTTCTTTGTTCCTATGTTGGAAATTGTGACCCCCAGGCCGGGCCCAGTTTTGACCCCAGAGGCATCATATGAACAAACTTGGTAAAGGTCCACTAGGAGATGCTACATGCCAAATATCAAAGCTCTACGCCTTCAAGTTTCAGAGAAGAAGATTTTTAAAGTTTTCCTTCTTTGTTACTATGCTCAAACTTGTGACCCCCGGGGTGGGGCCAGTTTTGATCCCAGGGGCATCATATGAACAAACTTGGTAGAGGTCCACTAGGCAATGCTACATACCAAATATCAAAGCTCTACGCCTTCCAGTTTCAGAGAAGATGATTTTTAAAATTTCCCCGCTTTGTTCCTATGTTCGAACTTGTGACCCCCGGGGCAGGGCCAGTTTTGACCCCAAGGGCATCATATGAACAAACTTGGTAGAGGTCCACTAGGAGATGCTTCATGCCAAATATCAAAGCTCTATGCCTTCTAGTTTTACAGAAGAAGATTTTTAAAGTTTTCCTTCTTTGTTCCTATGTTGGAAATTGTGACCCCCAGGGCGGGACCAGTTTTGACCCCAGGGGCATCATATGAACAAACTTGGTAGAGGTCCACTAGGAGATGCTACATGCCAAATATCAAAGCTCTATGCCTTCAAGTTTCAGAGAAGAAGATTTTTAAAGTTTTCCTTCTTTGTTACTATGCTCAAACTTGTGACCCCTGGGGCGGGGCCAGTTTTGACCCCAGGGGCATCAAATGAACAAACTTGGTAGAGGTCCACTAGGAGATGCTACATACCAAATATCAAAGCTCTGCGCGTTCTAGTTTCAGAGAAGAAGATTTTCAAAGATTTTGCTTTTTTTTCCTTTTTGTTGCCATGGCAACCAGAGTTGTGTGTGGAATTTAATTCTTTGAACAATTTTGGTAGAGCTTCACCCAAGGAACATCCCTGCCAAGTTTCATCAAGATTGGCCCAGTGGTTTAGGAGAAGAAGATGTTTAAAGAAATTGTTGACGGACGACGACGCCAGACATAGGGCGATCACAATAGCTCACCTTTAGCACGTTGTGCTAAGGTGAGCTAAAAACAGCCAAGCTAATAAAAGCAAGAGCACCGCATACGGGTACCCATATCTAGATGCCAATGCTTGATTTTCAATGAAAATCTTAAGTTGAAAAAGGGGCATAACTTTGTCAAAAATACTTTGATAGTTGCCTGCCATTGCTGTATTCCCTTTTAGATAGTTAACAACTTATCCAAGTTTGAAGAAAATGTTTTCACTAATAATAGAGATACTATAAATGTCACAGACGATACAGATGACAAGATGCCCATGCTACAACAAAACCTTGACCTTTTTTTTCCAAAAACTACCAAGCTAAATAGTACTCTTGCTGGCTTATGAATACCCATCCAACCCAATTGGTTACCTTTGTCCTTAGATCAGGATAAAAATTTAAAGGGCCATAACTCCTGTAACAGTGGACCAATCAAATCAGTGCTGGTAAACAAGTTCCCATAGTAGGGAAAACTCAATGCCAACTTTTAATGCCCCTGAGAGAGAAGGCTTTTGAAAACATTGAGGGAAAAGGAGAAAATGCTAATAACCAGCATTTTCTCCTTTTCCAACAATGTTTTCAACCCTGTGACAGACCAATTTTATGTTTTGGGTAACATTTGTCATCTGCAAATGCTTTCAACTGAGGCCAGGCTAAAATTTTGTCATCTAGTAAAGACTTAAGACCGTATAGAAAAACATTTAAGGAAAAGGCGCCATTACTTGTTACATGCATTGCTCCCTTTTTCCAACTTTTTTCTCAAGCTGTCAACTGCAGGGGCATAAAAAGTATGACTGGAACAATACAGAGTCATTCTAAATATCTGGTTCAAAACCCCAACTCGGCCAATTTCTCTCTGAGGATTGACAATAGTCATTGCAACAGGATTCTTTCCTCTCTCACCATTGATCATTGTTTCAATGTTGGTTACACTGAAAAGCAGCCAGTGGCTTGGGAAGAATATTATGCAAGGTATGGGTAAAACAACACCAAGGAACAAGAGCATCGTGTTCAGGTGCCAAAGCTTGGCTGCTGATGCTTGATTTTCAGTGAGAAATCGGGTAAAAAGGGGGACATAACACTGTCAAAAATACTTTGATGGTTACCTGCCCTTGTGTAAAGGTCCCCCTTTTGATAATTTATAACCTGTCAAAGTTTGAAGCAAATATCTTCAGTAATAACAAAGATATTATGAAATGTCAAAGTTTTAGCAAGACTCCGATGACGCAGACAACACACACAACGGCACTAGGGGTACAACAATTCCTCAACGTTTTCTTCAAAAACAGCTGAGCTAGAAAAGGATAGGTGCACTGGCTGCTGTGATTTAACTGAAATAATGTTAAAAATGGTGGTAAACTCAATGCAAGCAAACAAACAAACCAAATATCAGACAAATAATAACTATACGTCTAGATTGATTCTTCAACCTGGCTGATCAGAGAAACATCTAAATATCTGCATTCTTTGGCTATAAATTCCAAAGTATACCAATTATTTTGCATTCTACACCATTACACAAAAGCAACCAAACCTGCGTAATTTGTTTCTTCCGCAACTCCTGAGCCCGAGGATGCTGTTGTTAAAATGGTATGTAGGAGCCAGTTCCACATATTGGTGTTGAACTTGTCCTTCCCTGGCATTGTTCCATAGGTCAGGTCCTCAGCAGAGTATATGACCATTCCTGTAAATGTATCGATTAGGCTGAATGTTGTTTAACCCTTTACCACACAATCCCGAGATTTAACGACTCTGAAAAATGGCTTTTTGAAAACACTGTTGGAAAAGGAGAAAATGCTGGTAACCAGCATTTTCTCCTTTTCCCAAATGTTTTCTACTCTAAAGCAGAACTGCAGCTCATCAGTGCCAACTCTGAATTCATCATCTGCTGGTACTTTCGAACTTGAAGAGTCAACAGAGTATTGTTTGGGAAAGGGTTAACCCTTTACCAAACAACAAAACTTTGAAGCATTTGTAGTCAACAAATTAAATGTGGCTCAAATGACTGGATTTGTTTTTGAAAGGATAGAAAACATTGTTGAAAAAGGAGAACATGCTGGTGACCAGCATTTTCTTCTTTTCCTCCTATGTTTTCAAAAGCCCTCTTCCTCAGGCTTGTATAAACCATGGACTGTTTTGTACAGAAAGTCATCACCTTTAGGTACATGAAGTGAAAGGTCAATTCAAGTTTCCTTATAACCTTTTGAAGACTGAAGAGACCAAATATTTTCAGTCTAGAAATAAAACTCAAATAATTGTAGTGTAATGGGTGCTTGAAATTTGTCTATGGAATTTTAGCAAAGCAGAAAATGTAGATCAAAGATCAGACAGTATGTTTTGTGCAGTCTGGGCCGATATTCACAACCCATCCTAAAGAATAGTCTTAGTCTTCCTCTTCAAGATTTTCTAAATTTGAAAATAACACAACTTCTGATTGGCTAAACCAAATGGTTTAGCCAATCAGAATTTGGTTTAGCCAATCAGAAGTTGTGTTGCTTTCAAATTTAGAAAATTTCGGAGAGAACAAGACTAAATACATTCTACAGAATGGTTTGTGAATATAGACCCTGGTCTTGTTCTACACTTGCTGGAAAAGGCAGTTATAGTTGTAAAAGGTGCAATAAGGTATTATATTTATCAACAAAGCAGATTTTACCTCTAAGTGAGAAGTCATTCACTATTTTGTATTTATTAGTCAGGCTTCCAACATCTTCAAACCAAACCATGTAAGTTTGATTTCCTTCCTAAAGAAAAAGACAAATAAATGAGCCATGCTCTGTGAAAAGGTGCTTTAATGCACTTCCAAGAAAGTCTCAACCCAGGTCAGCCTGCACAGTTCGCAAAGGCTGACCTGCTTTGAAACTTTTTACCATTGGTCAATTTTCTTGATGTTAACCCTTTACCAGACGACAAAATTTTAGCCTTGTCCAAACTGAAAGCATTTACAGACGACAATTTCAATGTGGCTCAAATGGTGCAAATTTTCTTTGATAGGATAGAAAAAAAAATAGTGGGAAAAGGAGAAAATGCTGATTACCAGCATTTTCTCCTTTTCCCACAATGTTTTCAAAAGGCTTCCTTCCCAGGGGCATTAAAAGGCGTCATTGTGCTGTAAAGGGTTAAAGGGACCAGCCTACCTCACGATTCAGATTGTTGTTAGATAAAATGGATCTTATGGATTCATAACTCCATTATGACTTTTGCTATGTACAATAGATAACTGAGAAGCATTAAACCCCCTTTGGCCAGAACACAGCTCAAAAATCTATGAATTAATCTTTTACCATACCACAATATCTATGACATGTCCATTTACCTTTGTATTGGATTTGTAGTAGAGTTTACTGCCATTTTAATAGCTCAGGTCATATCATGGTGGTCAGTGACGCATCCATGTGTTTCTTGGCTTCCTCACACCAGTATTGACACAACTTTCTTTCCAAAGCCACTGACTACTTTTCTCACATGCATCAGAGGTGAGAGGCAAAAAATCCCAAGAAAGAAAGTTTGCCTCAAGCTGGTATCAAACTCGCAACCAACTGGTCATGAGTCAGATACGCTAACCACCAAGCTACCCAAGCAGGCTTATCCATTTACCAGTAGAAAACATTTGTTGTATAACAACTAGATACGCTTAAATGATGGGCTTTTTCTTTGAAAAGGCATAACTTTAGTTCATCTCAATTTTCTGTTTATTAACCTTTTACCACACAATCCTGAGTTTTAACCCCCCCCCTCAGGAAAAAGACTTTTGAAAACATTGTGGGAAAAGGAGAAAATGCTGGTAACCATGCTTTCAAAGAAAAGTTGTGTAACATTTGTTGTGTCGTCTGCAAATGCTTTTGATATGGACCTGTCTAAATTTTTGTTGTTTGGTAAAGACTTAAAAGAATGTTTTCAAAGACTACTTTAGCAGGTAGTAACTCAATACAAGAATTCAAACCCCATTTATCAGTAAATCAGCCAACACCAATTTGGCGATATCTAGCAGATGCCTAGACTGCTAAGCAGACCTAAGTTTGCTTTGCACAAAGTCTTCATTAAGCTTAGACTGAACACAAAATGTTTGTAACCTGGCACCCTGCTGCTGCAGTAAGCTCAGTGGCTTTTATCAGTGACACATAGGTCTTGAATCCCAGGCACCTGGAGATCAGATACTGGCTTGCAAACATTCTTACTGGAGATATGAAAACAGCCAATTCAACAGGAATTATTCCCCTCTAATTGGTTCTTAGCTCTTTATCAGTCAATACTATTAAAATTCACCCCTAATGAAAATTATTTGTAGACAACAAATAAAACATGATGAGATTTGTCTCTGAAAAGGTATGTAATATTGTGGGAAAAGGAGAAATGGTGTTACCAGCATTTTCTCCGTCTCAGAAAGATGTATTCAAAAGTTTTATTCCTGAGAGTGGTAAAATCAAAGGAAAAATTGTGAAAGAGGTCGTAACGAGAGGGAACCAGTGGCTTGAAAATAGTGCTCTTTGTAGAATTGCTTTAACTCCCTATGAGATGAAAATGTTTTACAGATTCGTACAAATTCAAAAGATCTGAAGACAACAAATTCAAAACCAAGTTCTCTGGTAGGGTAGAAAACCTTGTGGGAAAAGAAGAAAATGCTGTTTACCAGCATTTTCTCCTTTTACCACAATCTTTTCAAAAGTTTTCTCCCCCAAGGCTGATGAACCTTGGGATTCCATGATAAAGAGTTATGAGTTAACCTCTAAGAGGCTAAACTCACTGACCTTTTGCGAACATTGTAAATCAAGATCAGACTGCAAAGAATGTGTAGTCTAATCTTGCACCTACACTATCCAATAAGGAGATATCTGTCTGCAAAAAATACCTTTGAAATGGCAAACTTTTGGTTTTTTACTATTGGCTTGAAAATTTCATTTCACTTATTTAGCAGGATAAGGGTTAACTCTTTACCACACGACAAAATTTTAGACTGGTCCAAATTGAAAGCAAATGCAGACAACAAATTAAATGTGACTCAAAAATTGAAATTTGTTCTGGGAAAGGTAGAAAACATTGTGGGAAAAGGAGACCAGCATTTTCTCCTTTTCCCACAATGTTTTCAAAAGGCTTCTTTCTCAGGATCATTAAAAGTCTGGATTGTGTGGTAAAGAGTTAAGACGTTTTACAAAACAGCAGAGACCACTTACCTTTTTAACAAAATAAGGGGCCTGATCAACTCGACTATAAGTAGATTCATCAAAAGCCAGATGCGGGTGTTCGCTAAACAACGTCGGAATATCCACTCGCTCTCTGGATGATTCGTAATTGCAAATAGCAGGTCCTCCATCCACCATAGTTTTATCAAGATGACAGATCACTTTTGTACCCTGAAATAAACATCATAGAGCTATTTGTTTGGTGTTTGTCCCCATTTCTAACATTCACCCTTTACCAAACGACAAAATGTTAGACCACTCCAAATTGAAAGCAGTTGCAGACAACAACATAAATGCGACTGAAAAACTGAAATATGTTTTAGGAAGGGTAGAAAACACTGTGGGAAAAGGAGAAAATGCTGGTTACCAGCATTTTCTCCTTTTCCCACAATGTTTTCAAAAGGCTTCTTTCTCAGGGGTCGTTAAAAGTCGGGATTGTGTGGTAAAGGGTTAAAGGGCATTCAACCAGATTTTGCCCCCTTCCCCTCCCCCAACACCTTGGGCTTTGGAAGGTCAGTACGCCCTTAGTCCTGCATTTCGCTCACTGATGAGCAGAAACAAACTAGTGTTAGGTTGGCATCACAAGTAATTAAAAAGTATGATAAATGTGATCTATGTCGTTTGAAAGAAATAGTGACAGGTAATGAATACTGGACCTACCGTTTGAATCCGACTCTAAGCCAACAAATAAGATATGGATTACTTTTGGTGGTGAAAGACCTATTATCGCTCACCAAAATAAGACTACAATCACGTTATATGCCATTTTCTTTGATCCAGAAGGCTCTGTTCTTCAAACACCAGTTCTCAAAGGTAGTTCTATTACTGGGAAGTTTTACTGACAAAACATTCTCAAAATTTTAATATCACAAACATAATAATCATTATAATTATTACCAGATGACAAAATTTTAACCTTGTCAAAATTGAAAGCATTTGCAGACAACAATTTCAGTGCGGCTCAAATGGTGCAATTTTCTCTTTGTAGGGTAGAAAACACTGCTTTTTCTCCTTTTCCCACAAAGGGCTTCTTTCCCAGTGTCGTCAAAAGGAGGCATTGTGCAGTAAAGGGTACAGGATTAACGGTCTGATATGAAAACCAACCAATAGTTAGTCATTCCCATTGCTAAAAAGAACATACCAAGGTTTGGTCAGCTTTGACACACGAGTAGTTAAATCCATGCCAAGGTATACTGAGCAACAGCTGTGAACTGTTAAATCCTTCAGCGACGTATTCCTGGATGGCTGAAATAAGGAAATTTTAACCCTTTACAGGAAAAACAAGAGATGTTTGTAAAACATGTATGCCCCTCTAATGGCATCCAATTCTAAATATAACATGTGATTATAAACTGTTAAGTTCAAAGTGTAAAAACGAACAAAGGGTAATTACTCAAAAATTATTAATGATAAATTAACAATTCTTGGGCACTGCACTTCCCATTTATGTGAACTATCAACTTATAAGGTTTCATGATTTTACCTCACATACTTTTTGAGTTATGCTCCAGAAAAAAATTAAGTACGAAAATCAACAAAGGGCAATAACTGCAAAAATATAATGGGCAGAGTTATGGTTCTTGTGCAATGCACTTCTCCTGAATAAGATCTATCCACATGTAAAGTTTCAAGATGATATCTGAAGACCTTTTGAGTTATGCTCCGGACAAAAATTAAGTATGAAAATCAACAAAGGGCAATAACTCCAAAAATATGATGGGCAGAGTTATGGTTCTTGTGCACTGCACTTCTCCTTAATAAGATTAATCCACCTATGAGGTTTTAAGGTGATATCTGAAATACTTTTAGAGTTATGCTCCGGACAAAAATTAAGTATGAAAATCAACAAAGGGCAATAACTCCATAAATATGATGGGCAGAGTTATGATTCCTGTGCACTGCACTTCTCCTTAATGAGATCTATCCACCTATGTAGTTTCAAGATGATACCTGAAATACTTTTTGAGTTATGCTCCGGACAAAAATGTGGTCTACGGACTGACCGACGGACCGACGGACCGACCGACAAGTGCAAAGCAATATACCCCCGCTTCTTCGAAGGGGGGCATAAAAAACCTAAGTTTTAAGGACTTGTGAAAAAAGTTGTTTGAAAACATTGTGGAAAAAGAAGCAAATAGTGGTTACCAGCATCTTCTCCTTTTCCCACATTGTTTTCTACATATTCAAACACAAGTTTTAATTTTTTGAGTCTTGCATACATGTAATTTGTTGTCTACAAGTACTTGCTATTTGGACAGGTCTAAAATTTTGTTCTTTGGTAAAAATTATAACACATTATTTCCTGCAGACAACTTTTTCTGCCTTACAACAGATCTACTGCTGAAAACATAGTGGCAAAAGGAGAAACTGCTTGAAATGTGATTAAAATAATAGGATATGTCTTTAAAAGCGTATAAAACAATGTGGGAAAAGGCGATGATGACCAGCATTTCCACCTACACAACATGTAGCAATATTTTAACCTAAACAGTCTTTCAATTGGCAATTCTTTTTTTTTTCAGATAGTACCAATGTGTATAAGCCATGCTCTGTGAAAAGGAGGCTTAATGCATCTGCGAAAAGTTTCAGCCCAGGTCAGCCTGCGCGCACTGCGCAGGCTGACCTGGGCTGAAACTTTTCGCTATTGGTCAATATTCTGTAGGTTCAAGGACCACTCTGCCTCATGATTAAGTTGGTTGTTTAAAAAAAAGTGCTGACCTGGGTTGATACTTTTTGCAGATATATTAAGCCCTCTTTTCATAGAGCATGGCTCAAATTCATTGAATTGCATTTTAAAGAGAAAAAGGCATACACAGTTAAGGGGGAAATTCTGATTACAAGCAATTTCTCCTTAAACAGTGTTTTCAAAAGCCTTCTTCCTGAAGGTTGTTAAAACACTGGATTGTTATTACTGGTAAATGTTTACCCCTTACTACACAATCACAAGTTTCACGACCTTGCAGAAAAAATGTTTTTGAAGACATTGTGGTAAAAGGAGAAAATGCTGTAACCAGCATTTTCTCTTTTCCCAACAATATTTACGAGGGCTGTTCGATAAATTCGAGGAATTTTGATGTAAAAATAAAAGTAGGAGATAAATTAGGATCATCTTTAGCATACATACCAAACAATCTATACCAGAAATATCCTCCAAATTTCATACAAATTCATAGAGAAATACATTTTCAACAGAGAATCACAAAACACATGTAAATGTACATTGCCGGGCTTAGAAATTAAATTAGAAAGAAAAATGTCAATATCATTAAAAGTCAAGAGATTGGTGTACTTTTTTCTAAATAATCCCCTCTGAAACCCAGCGTTTGCTCAATTTAGACCTTTCTAGGTCCTGTGTAAGGAAATACTAGTACTGTGAAACAAGACACACCCAAGTCGTCCACCATGACACGCACTCTAACCTGCCTATCATTATTCACCTTGTCATGTGCAGTTGCCAAAATTGACGCCGTTACGCTAATCAGCCATCCTTCACAAAGATCATCTTTAAGCGATGTTCTGAATCGCTCCTTAATCGCTCATGCCAATTTTAGACAAATAAAATACAACAGAAACTTGAAAATGTCGACTCCTAACTCAATTCTATGGTTTGTTTTGGTATTTTGCCAAGTCCAACACAAAATTTTATTAATGCATGAAATTCAATATCTAATGAAGATGTCACTGCATCAAAAATTACACTGCACTGACAAGACTAAAACTGTGTTATTACAGTAACCTGAAGTGCCACATCTATGAAGTTTTATGGAATTGCTGTTATGATGCTATTTGGCCGTTTCCACAATTGGCGGCATTTTTACACATTCCTGAATGTACGTTTTACACAAAATTACATGTTTGGAATCGGGAGAAAATTTGAGCCTGGCAATGCACATTGCTTAGGTTACCAAGGTTATGAATATTTATGTTTGAAATATTTTAAAACTGCAAAATTTCTGTATCAAGTTTATGACATGTTCATGCCATTTGGCAAATTTTACGCTAAAAACATCAAGAAACGTGGTTTTAACAACAAAATTCCACAAATTTATGGAACAGTCCTCGTACCACCCTTTCAAAGGAAAATTTCAGTTTTTGAGTCATGTTTGTCATCTCAAATGCTTTCAATTTGGACAAATCTAAAATGTTGTTGTTTGGCTAAGAGTTAACCCTTTACCACACAACCCCGACTTTTAACGACCCTGAGAAAGAAGCCTTTTGAAAATGTTGTGGAAAAGAAGAAAATGCTGGTAACAAATGTTATGTTTTGAGCTACATTTAAAATGCCGTCTGGACTTATCTACATTTTTGTCATGTGGTAAAGAGTTAAGCAAAATAAAACAAGCTGTCTTACCCATCATAACCTTAGTATAAGGAACGAGGGCCTTGGCTATGCAGGCCTCATCACAGTATGTATCAAAGCTGTTCACATTTAGAATCAAAGCATCACACAGTGTGGCCATTACTGTAGCTATTCCGCAGTTTCTGTTGTAACATGGAGGTTGCCACGGAACTACACACAAAACCTTGAAAAAAAAGTAAATGAGCCACACTCTGTGAAAAGGGGGCTTAATGCTTATGAGATACTGCGCACTCCGCACAGGCTGACCTGGACTGAAACTTTTCGCTATTGGTCAATTTTCTGCAAATCAAAGGGCCAGTGTACTTCATGAATCAGTCGGTTGCCATATAAAATATATTTTATTGATGTATACTTCTGGAAAATATTATGATTTTCAAGTTTAATAACAACAAGAAATGTAATAAGTCATCCAAAGTAAACAAAATTGTGAAAATATTCCTATTAACTCCCTCTCTAAACCATTTAATTCTAATTTGATGTAAATGTCACAGACCTATCGTCTTGTGTATGTATTTCAAACCAAACTACATCTGTAAACATGGACCAATGATCGATATATGCATATGCTAGATGATGCAGGATACTTATTTGTCTGTCATTTGTGACACTTGCCAAGGCTCACATCACATAATTTTAGTCAACTCCTTGGATAAAAGTGATAATACATAGACACTCATGTAAGATCCTCTATTTCTGTTTTCTTTTACATTCTAGAACAGGTTCTTCACCATAGTTACAGAGCTCCAGATACAGGGACTGATTTTTATTTCAAAACTGAAAATATTAATCACTCTCCACTAAACCCTATGTTATGGGTACTCATTAAAATTGTCTCGTCAAGACGATTCTAATGAGTACCCACAACATAGGGTTTGGAAGAGAAATAATGGATTTAGAATACTATCACTCCGTTTTATCTAGAGGTCTGTAGTTACGTAAATTTAGACTTACCCCACTACAAAACCATTACATATTTTTATGATCCTAAAGAAGAATGCATTTGAGAAAAAGAGAAAATGCTGGTTATCAGCTTTTTCTCCATTACCCACAAAGTTTTTCACTCTTTCTCTTTCCAAGACAAAACTCCAGCACTTTGTTCACATTGAATCTGTTGTCTGCTAATGAATTTAATTTGGACATGTTTAAAATTTTGGCATTTAGAAATGAGTTAAACCTGTTACCTTGAACTACACCCTTTACCAAACAATCCCATGTATTTATGACCCAGAGGAAAAATTATTTTCAGAACATTGTGAGAAAAGGAGAAAATGCTGGTAACCAGCGTTTACTCTGATTCCCAAATTTCAACCTTTTCAAAAAAAATTTTGAAAGGTCTAGAATTTGGATGGATGGATGGGTGGATGGATGGATGGACGGAAGGATGTTTTATGCCATTTTCAAGACTATTTCAGGCATGTAGAGGTGACAGCTCACACTCTTCATATTTGTCCATGGTTTTACCAGTACTAGGCTAAGGCTCTGAAGTGTCTTACCAAAGGACACTCCCACAAAAAACCCAATGCTTCCAGTGAGGCTCAAACCTGGGGCCTCCAGGTTATGACTCCTACACTTTACCACTGAGCCACGCAGGACCCGTTTTCTGGAAAATACTTTACAAATCATTGTTGATACTGAGAAGACTGGTTGCACTGTTGCTGGTCTTACCTTAAGATTTTTGTTAATTACTTTAGCACCTGGTATGACAGTTTTAATGATGTTTGTAATATTTTCTATGTGCTCCTCGGCATTCCCGCAATTACCTATCAGCTTCATGAAGTCCATGGCCAAAACATCTGCTCTCTGCATATCAGCATCCTAAAGAAACAGATAACAAAAGAGACTATTTATAGTAACTGCATGTCTATTCATGTTACATTATGCTTAACCCTTTCCCAAACGACAAATTTTGGACTGGTCCAAACTGAAAGAGTTTGCAGACGACAATTTTAAATTTGATGAAAATGGCAGAAAGTTCTCAAATAGGGTAGAAAACACTGTGGGAAAAGGAGAAATTGCTCGTTACGAGCAATTTCTCCTTTTCCCACAGTGTTTTCAAAAGACTTGTACTGCAGACACGTGAAAACCAGGGCTTGTTTGGGAAAGGGTTAACAGTACTCATTATTTCTTCAGTAACAAACATTGGATCCCCACAGTCTAATGCTTTGTCTAGCCCTTGTTTTCAGTGTAAATCCTGACTCAGAAATCATACTTCATTAAAGGCCCAATAGCAGCAAAAAGTAGTCAATGCATGCCTTAACCCTTTCCCAAACAAGCCCTGGTTTTCACGTGTCTGTAGTACAAGTCTTTTGAAAACACTGTGGGAAAAGGAGAAATTGCTCGTAACGAGCAATTTCTCCTTTTCCCGCAGTGTTTTCTACCCTTATTCAGAACTTTCTACCATTTTCATCAAATTTAATATTGTCATCTGCAAACTCTTTCAATTTGGACCAGTCCAAATTTTGTCGTCTGGGAAAGGGTTAAAATGTATTTAAATTTAAATCGTACCATTCAAAAGTGTGGAAGCTACTGTGAAGATGACAATCTGTTTTTTTATGGTCAGTCCAAGTATTTGTCACCAGCAGAAAATGAATTTTAAAACTAGGTTAAAAGTTGCCAGGTTGCTCTACCCTTTGTTTACTTCTCACCAGGTTTTAAATTTCATTTCTATTGACAGTCATCTTCTGTAAACCTTTCGTTTAGTCAACTAGCTCCTGCTTCAAAGATTTTGAAAGCACAGGTAAGCATAGAGAAAACTCCCCTTTTACTGCATTATTGTGTCAGGCAGGGGAATCACATGGTTTTTGCTTTGATACATTGCATAAATTAACCTTTAACCACACAACTTTGAATGACCCTGAGGAAAGGGACCTTCAAAATCATTCTTGTGTGTTTAAGGGTTAATCTATGAAGTGTATCAAAACAAAAGACTTTGAATGACCCTGAGGAAAGAGACCGCCTGTCTGGGTAGCTCAGTGGTTAGCGTATCTGACTTGTGACCTGGAGGTTGTGAGTTAAATACACTGTTGAGGCAAACTTTCTTTTGGGAGATTTTTCCCCTGTCACCTCTGATGCATGTAAGAAAAGTAGTCAGAAAAAAGTTGTGTCAGGACTGGTGTGAGAAAGTGAGGAAACACATGCATAAGTGCACTGACTGTCGTGATATGACCTAAGCTGTTAAAATAAATTTGACTCAAAATTTGAAATTTGTTTTAGAAAGGATAGAAAACACTTTCTCACACCAGTCCTGACACAGCATTTTTCCCTTTTTCCCCCAATTTCTTAAAAAGCCTTCTTTAGAGGATTGTTAAAACATGTAACTGTGTCGTAAAGGGTTAACCACTGACCTTGCATTTATAATTCATTCTGTTCTCCAGGTATTTCAGTCAAATCAATGGTAAAATAGCAAATCTTTGGGCCTGACATACAATTTGGAAGAGTCCATTGTATTTTCAGCACATTAACCCTTTACCACACAATCCTAAGTTTTAATGACCCTGAGAAAGAAGCCTTTTGAAAACATTGTGGGAAAAGAAGAAAATGCTGGTAACCAGCATTTTCTCCTTTTCCATCAATGTTTTCTTCCCTTCCTAAACCAAATATAGTTTTTTTCTGTCACATTTATTTTGACGTCTGCAAATACTTTCGATTTGGACAGGTCTACATTTTTGTTGTGTGGTAAAGAGTTAAATGTAAATACTTACAACGGCTGACACATTTGCAAAGACAACTTGTTCAGTCATGTTAAAAGTCACTGGCACATTCACTGAAAATAGACAGTAATCACGTTATCCTTTTACCACGCAAAAAAATTTTAGACTAGTCCAAATCCAAGGCTTTTGCAGACAACAAATTCAACATGGCTAAAATGTTTGAAATTATTGTATGAAAGGGTGGAAAACATTCTTGGGAAAGGTGAATATGTTGGTTACCAGCAATTTCTCCTTTTCCCACAATGCTTTCAAAAGGCATCATCCTCAGGATCACTAACCCTTAAGCTGCTAAGATTTCCAACCAATGGTGAAAACCTATAGTTTACGATTTAAAAATTTTGCTCAACGAAGAAATCTCACCGTATTGGACAGTAGATCCCAGATCACACCACACATTCTGTGCAGTTTGATCTTGCATGTATTCACAGATCATCAGCTGCAACTTTGTTTCAAGAGAAATGAGTAAAGATCGTTTGTTATTTCTTTACCAGATGACAAAATTTTGGACTTGATCAAACTGAAAGCATTCGCAGAAGACAAATTAAATGTAGCTCGAATGAGGATTTCTGTCCTTGATAGGATAGAAAACATTGTGGAAATAGGAGAAAATGCTCATAATGAGCATTGCCTCCTTCACCCAAAATTTTTTCAGAAGCCTTCTCTTTCCAGGTTGCTATAATTCGGCATTGTGTGGTTCAGAGTTATAACTCTTTACTATACCAAAATTCAATACTCCTCCAAATTCATAAACATATTGCATACATGACAAAATTGTAGTCGGCTAATATGACTGAAATTGTCTTCTGAAGCGGTAAAAATGATCTGAATTTCTCTGAAAAGGTGGAAAACATTGTGGAAAAAGGATAAAATACTGGTTACCAACATTTTTTTCCTTTTCCAACGATGTTTCCAGAAGCTTTTTTCCCCTTAAAGTTGGTAAAATTCGGGATTGTTTGGAAAAGTATTAACCATTTCCCAAACGACAAATGTTGGACTAATCTAAATTGAAAGAGTTTGCAGACGACAATTTTAGATTTGATGAAAATGGCAGAAAGGTCTCAAAAAGGGTAGAAAACACTGTGGGAAAAGGAGAAATTGCTCGTTACGAGCAATTTCTCCTTTTCCCACAGTGTTTTCAAAAGACTTGTACTGCAGACACATGAAAACCGGGGATTGTTTGGGAAAGGGTTAAACCTCGATTTATGTGTATTATCACACACACACACACACAAAAAGAACGCTTTTAAAGGCTGTCCAATGCAAATGAGTGATGCTCTGGCAAAAGGGACTTAATGCATCTCTGTACTGCATAATACCCCATGAGTTATTACATAACTAGAGATCAATAAAATCCTATGTCTAACAGGGATCAACTGTATCATAAGGTAGACTGTTCCTTTGACAAACAGAAAATTGACCAATAACGAAAAATTTTGGCCCAGTGCAGCCTGCACAGACTGCACAGGCTGACCTGGGTCGATACTTTTCACAGATGCATTAAGCCCCCTTTTCACAGAGCATGACTCAAATATGTTTTAACTCTTTATCACACGACAAAATTTTAGACTAGTCCATATTGCAAGTATTTGCAGACGACAAAATAAATGTAACTCAAAAATTGATATTTATTTACGGAAGGCTAGAAAACATAGTGGGAAAAGGAGAAAATGCTGGTTACCAGCATTTTCCCCTTTTCCCACAATGTTTTCAAAAGGCCTCCTTCAAAGGGTCGTTAAAAGTCTGGATTGTGCGGTAAAGAGTTAATCCTTTTCCACAGGATTCCGTGTTTCCGCAAATACTTTCAATTTAAACAATTGTAGAACTTAATTGTCTGGTATAAAGTAAAACAAAAAAGGGGAATAGCCAGGAATTTAGCAAAGATGAGCCTATGAAGAAGGCATGGACCAAGCTTCCACATAACCGTTAAATTGTCTTGGTCTTTTTTCATATTGAAGTCAAGGCTATAAAGCTTTCGCCTGGCTAAGCACCTACCAATTATGAGCCATTCTCTGTGAAAAGGGGGGCTTAACCCTTTCCCAAACGATAAATTTTAGACTGGTCCAGCTTTAAAGAGTTTGCAGACGACAATTTTAAATTTGATGAAAATGACAGAAAGTTCTCCAAAAGGGTAGAAAACACTGTGGGAAAAGGAGAAATTGCTGTTACGAGCAATTTCTCCTTTTCCCACAGTGTTTTCAAAAGACTTGTACTGCAGACACGTGAAAACCAGGGCTTGTTTGGGAAAGGGTTAATGCACTTGCAAAAAGTCTCGACCCAGGTCAGCCTGCGCAGGCTGTCCTGGGCCTTAACTTTTCACTATTGGTCAATTTTTCTATATGTCCAAGACGAGTCTACCTCATGATGAGTCGGTTGTTAAAAATATGGCTATTATGGATCCAGCTATGTGATGGCTTAATTGGTTTCATGCATCGCAGACATTCATTAAGCCCCCTTTTGCCACAGCATAGCTCAAATAACTAGAAGGCCCTGAAGGGCCTGAATATGCTCTACTGGCAGGGACCAAAATCCAACCCAAACTACAAGCTTAATCCCTTAAACAGGAAATGTAAATTTTCAACAAAAAAAAATGGCTACTTTTCCCACATTGTTTCTTGGATTTTTTTTCAAAATCAATAGGATTCAAGCTGTTGATGAGACAAAACAACTGGGTGAATTTCACAAAAATCTGATTACAAATGCAGACTTTATCATGTAAACAAGAATTGGAAATTTTCAACATGAAATGGCTACTTTTCCCACATTGTTTCTTCGATTTTCTTTTCAAAATCAATAGGGTTGAAGCTACTGATGAGATAAACAAACTGTGTGATTTTCATGAAAATCTGACCAGAAATACAGACTTTATTGCGTAAACAAGAACAGAAAATTTAAATTTTCAACTTTAAATGGCTACTTTTCCCATACTATTTGTTGGATTTTTTTCAAAGTCGATAGGGTTGAAGCTATTGATGAAATAAACAAACTGTGCAAGTTTCACGAAAATCTGAAGTTATTTGCAGACTTTATCGCGTAAACAAGAACTGGAAATTTTCAACTTGAAATGGCTACTTTTCCCATACTGTTTGTTGGATTTTTTTCAAATTCAATAGGGTTGAAGCTATTGATGAGATAAACAAACTGTGCAAGTTTCATGAAAATCCGGCAAGAAATGCAGACTTTATCGCGTAAACAAGAAAAAGACTAACGGACGGACAGACGGACGGACGGACAGACGGACGGACAGACGGACGGACGGTGGAAACCCCGCCATGACATAAGCTCTGCTGGCTTTCAGCCAGTAGAGCTAAAAATTGTTCCAATTTGTTTTCCTTAGGAGTGTGTATGAAAAATCAAAGAACAGAAATGAGGTTCCAAACCATGAAACAGACCATGTTTTCAACTTTTCACAAGATAAACCAAACCTACATGTAAATCCAAATTTCTTTCCCAACGAGTGTGTATAACACATCAAGGGTTGATTCTTTATCCCATGGTCATTGGTAGCCAATACTGTAGTGATTGTATCCCACAACCATTTCTTATAGACCTTCTTATCTGGATGCTCCCCTGTCGCAACAATGACCTAATACGAAAAATAAAATTACAGTATAACTTCTATTGACCCTTTTCCCACAGTGTTTTATACCATTCTAAAGACAATTCCAATCATTTGAACTGCATTTAATTTGTTGTCTGCGGTTTTTTTTGACTTGGACAAGACCACAATTTTGTCAGCTGGTAAAAAGTTATGGAAGCTCCTGAGGGCCACTCATGTTGTCTGTGATTGTTATTGGCGTTATGTATAGGTACATTTTGCCAAGCCCCTGTAACTCAGTCAGTAGCGTACAGGACTTGAGAACAGGAGGTTGCTGGGTCAATCCCCGGCTTGGCCAATTTCTTTCCGAGGATTGATGAGAGTCATCGCGACAGGATTCATTCCTCTCTCACCGCTGACCATTGTTTCGATGATAGTTTTGTGGGAAAGCAGCCAGTAGCTTGGAAAAAATATTGTGAGGAGTACTGATAAAGGAAACTCAGGAAAGCATGGATAGGTGCACTGGCCGCTGTGACATAACTGAAATAATGTTGAAAACGGCATTAAACACCATACAATCAATACAATCAATACATACATTTTAATATACATGTATTTGCTTTCTCATAAAACTCAATATAATACTCGCTTTAATACATGTGACTTTACGACACAGTCCCTACTTTTAAAAACCCTGAGAAAGAGGCCTTTTGAAATCATTGTTGGAAAAGGAGAAAATGCTGGTAACCAACATTTTCTCCTTTTCCCACAATGTTTTTTTTTTTTCCTTTCAGAGACAAATTTTGTCATTTGAGCCACATTTAACTTGTTGTCTGCCACTGCTTCTGATTTGGACAAGTCTAAAATTCTGTTGTTTGGAAAACAGTTAACCCTTCACTAGATGACAAAATTTTTGCCTTGTACAATTTGAAAGCATTTGCAGACGACATTTTCAGTGCGGCTCAAATAGTGCAATTTTTCTTTGACAGGGTAAAAAACATTGTGAGAAAAGGAGAAAATGCTGGTTACCAGCATTTTCTCCTTTTCCCACAATGTTTTCAAAAGGATTCTTTACTAGGGTCGTCAAAAGATGTCATTGTGTGGTAAAGGGTTAAATGTTTACCAAACAAGAAAATTAAGGTTTTGTCAATTTTAAAGTATTTGCAGATGACAAATAAAATGGGTTTCAAATTATGAAATATGTCTTTGGAAGGCTAGAAAACATTATGGGAAATGGAGAAAATGCTGGTTAACAGCACTTTCTCCTTTTCTCACAATGTTTCCAAAAGCATTCTATCTTAGGGACATTATTGTGTGATTGTGTGATTGTGGTAAAGGGTAAAAAGAGGTGGCCATCTAGACAGTTAATATGTCTATGCATGTTACAAAAAAAACATAAATTACAGTCATCAATACTTCTTATTTCCTTTAGTGGAACTCTCCACGTTAAAGGTGCATCTAGACCTACGAACATGATGACATGTAAACAAAAATCAATGGCAAGGTATACAAAATAAATCAAATGCACCTATCTTTACTAAAGGATGCACATTTCATAGCACTGTTGTAGGCATCTTCAAATTGGCTCTTATTTCTCGTTTTTTTTTATTTTCATTATACATTAGTTTATCTTTTGTCTACATCAAGAGCACCATCTCTGACCAGGGTTTTCCTTGACCCCCCGTTTCTTTGAATTTTGGCCTCCAAATTTTCAAAATGACCCCCTAAATTTTTATGTGTGCCTTCTTTTATTCATTTGAAAGGGGTCAAATTGACCCCCAAATCATAAAATCACGGGAAAACCCTGTCTGACCAAATAATATCATGATATCTTGCTAGTCTTGTACATAATCATTGTCTAACCAAATATGCAGAAGAGTGCTTAACCCTTTACCACATGACAAAATTTTAGACCTGCCGAAACTGAAATTATAGCATTTGCAGAAGACAAATAAAATATGGCTCAAATGATGGAATTTGTCTCTGAAAGGGC
Source organism: Tridacna gigas (assembly GCA_945859785.2). Classification (NCBI taxonomy): domain Eukaryota; kingdom Metazoa; phylum Mollusca; class Bivalvia; order Cardiida; family Cardiidae; genus Tridacna; species Tridacna gigas. The sequence goes on from OX244038.2 coordinate 57,289,124, forward strand.
AGAAAACATTGTAGGAAAAGGAGAAAGTGCTGATTACCAGCGTTTTCTCCTTTTCCCTCAATGTTTTCTAAAGGCTTCTTCCTCAGGGTCATTAAAACTCAGGATCTTGTGGTGAAGGGTTAAAGGGAGGTAACTATCTGACTGACAATAATAAGTCAGTGCTCTAATTAAGGGCTGATTTCAGGAATTTTATAATTCCAGGTCAGAATTTCAGGAGTTTTTGATGAAAATTCAGGAAGTTTTGTTGTCGCGGTAACGCAACAAAATCAACATCAGTATTACATGTGTGTTCGCATAGTACAAATATCAAAGGTCAACTCATTACCAGACAACAAATATTTGGACTCGTCCCAATGGAAAGTTTATAAAGACAACAAAATATATAAATTTACATGTCTGACTCAAAGGATATAATTTATATTTCAAAGCGTTGTAAACATTGTAAGAAAAAGGAAAATAATCACCATAAGCATTTTCTCTTTTTCCCTCACTGTTTCCAATGGCCTTTTTCTCCTGGTCGTAAAACAAGGGCTTGTCTGGGAAAGGGTCAATACCAGTCATCGATACTTTGGTAGTACTCAGTCTGACACGAAGGGAAAAACTGGTTCTCATTTTGATGTTCTAGGTCCCAGCTTGTACGATTCGATATTAAAATCTAGCTGAATTGATTATTTTAAGGCTTTCTTGATATTTTTTTAAAATCCTGCTAATGACGACTTGAGGTTCACATGACGACCTAAGGAGCAACTATATGCCAACTTTAAGAGTCATTCAACCTAATGTCGTCAGGCCTCACCTCCCTCTGTTTTTATGCTGTAATTTAACGTGATTTCTGCTTGTAGGAAAAGGGTAGCTTTAAATATTTAATGCATACCGGGAACCGCAAGCGCAACCGTAGCTCCACATTATTAACTGACATGTGAATAAATGACGACTTTAAAAGTTATCGTACGTTATTACTCGTCAAAATATTTTTCTTTATCATGAAGAAGATCATTAATCTTGATTTTTCTAATTTGGAAAAATTAGTTAGAAAAGCGTTAATTAGATAAATCACCGACCTTTTCGGCATTCTGATTAAGGATAAGTAATTTACTGAACATTGCCTTTGTAGGACAAACTTCGAAACAGTTAGCGTAATCCGTTTATATCGATGTTCTTAATCAAAAATAGCTGGAGTCGGTTGTCAAGATAACACCCGGTTTTAAATCAATTCAGAACACACGTATGCGATGATGAAATCACCGAAGCGTGTAAAGTTTGTGGTGTGTACGTAACGGGTGCTTGATTTATATATCCACACATCCTGCCAGATGTTTGTTTTAACCCTTAGTTTTATTAATACAGGTAAATGCCGAGCTCTGAATTTGCTGACGTTTTTGGAAATTTCTTGACGTACGAAAAACGTCCAGTTCCATTTTTTCAGACGTTTTGGGGAATTTACCGGACGTATATTACGTCTACGTCCACTTAATGAAAGCACTGATAAGTATAATGATGAAAAGACAACAACTACAAGTTGTTACATGAAAAAACAAGCACATTGAAAATCTTTCCAACAAAAAGGCTCTGTGCACCAAATACTCCAATTTATTCTTATTTCAGAGGGTGCAGTCATGATTGATTGATTGACTGACTGATTGAACGGTATTTTATGCCACTTTCAGCAGTATTTCAGCCATGTCAAGGGGATAGTTTTGCTTATTCATGTTGCCCTGGGTTTCACTAGTACTAAGCTAGGTCTTGCACAAGGGCACTCCCACAAAAAATCACAGTGCTTCCAGTGAGGCTTGAATATGGGGCTTCCAGATTACGTGTCCTACACTTTACTATCTTCAGTCTGAAGGTTTGCTCCGATGTTATTTTTGTGACTGTTTCTCCGCTCACCTTCATCACAGCCATTCATATAGTTCTACTCTGGAACGAAACTGAAAGTTGATCATATCGGCATCTCTTCTAACGGCTCTATTCAGGAAAAATTATTGTTAAGTGCCAGTAATATGGGCACAGATCGTTAGAAAAATGATTAAATTAAAATGAGTCACTTCCTAAAACTACGGTCCACCTACCTCTTTAGTCCCACTGTCCCAGGTAGGCACATAATCACACTGCGACTTCACGTCACAATTGCACGGTATCCTTTGGTATTCGGACACCGCCATGTTAAGAAATAGGATACCTGTAACAAAACCATTGAAAATTGTTTGGTAAAACCTCGTCATTTTAGCTTAATTTCTGCCGTCCGTGCTCAAAGTAAAGATGACACCACTGTCATAAACATTTAACGATCAGTACAGGTGCGCTTCGGGATTGTCTAAATCACAACTTGTGAGAGGCGGTGGGTTGGACGTGGGTTGGTATAAGCAGTGAGAGGTGGTCAGTGTTCCCGCCTCGTAATGCCAATCTTAAAGCGGTTTCCCACCTATTTTTGCCACTGATTATTAATTAATCCATTTACGCCGTATTTTTTATTTTTCATGATTTTAGTCAAAATTTGTGAGAAACAATGTGGAGTGCTTATATATGTGTTACATGTAGTTTCTATCAATTGAGAAATAATTTTGTAAATATAGCATTTTTTGAATTTTGTCTACAAAAGTAGGCGTAAATGGGTACAGATAAATAAATATTATATTCCGTCTCAAAAGTCAAGTTACATCCAGCAAACGCCACTGACACACACACACAGACTATAGTTTAGCCCACAGAAATCCCTCCTTAAACCTTTTTGATTATCTAAGCATCTAGAAAATTGTGATTATTACAACATAATACAACAAAAATATTTCCTCATAATTATCACAACCATAAATGCAGCAAAATCAAGTTTATTCAGTATGATCTACATTGTGAATTTTAGTCATTTTCAACAAATATCAAAAGTTGACTGGTCTATATCAGGTGAAATTCCTCAAAACATTGCCAACGTCACATTTAGAACATCCCATTTGGCATTTTCTCTGACAAAGTGCATATATCGCACTACAGGGGATGATGTTGCATAGTGATGCATTATCTAACCGTGTGTTGTCCTGTACTCTTTTTTCTGAGGGCCCCTTCCAGAACCCTTGGTCTGCCAGTGCTTATGAATTCATCCACCTTGGGCAAGGAACACCATTGCTAAAGCTCGTCTTATCCTTAGCAAGTCCAGAGCAGATAACTGGCCAGTATGTGTGGGTGTCATGTTTAAACATATTTATTTTACATCGATTGAGAAACAAGTTCTTACAACTTATACTAATCTCTCTCGATTCTTTTTCCTGGAAACTACACCAGTACTCGCGCCGAATGTGTGGGCCAATGAACAGTCCCAAAGTTGACATCCGCTCCCGGGTATCGAACTCAGGACCTTTTGATTACAAGGCCGACGCTCTACCTCACAACCACGGACACCACACATGGGTGTCATGTTTGTTGCCTAACCCTGAACTTACTGGTTTCATCTGCACTTGCACTGCCACTAAGGTGGACGCATCTGACAAGCATATCCAACCAATCTCTAATGGTTTCCGGAACTATCATTTCAATCACATCATGATCAAAGAACAAACTGAATATCCCATCTACAGTTTGAGGAAGCCTGTCCGTATCCGAGCATGGATGGTGCCAAGTGAATCTGTCAGCACCTTTTTGTGGTATGTCATAGTCATTGAAGAGCATGCAGCAGGGACATCTTCAGGAACCTGATGTGTCTGAACTGCCTCCACTGGCCTAAAATGATAAAGTTGCCTATAGAATATGTAAATAAGATGCAACAATAGTCATTTATTGTTACACAATTCATTTTAGTAACTGGAATAATTGTCCTATTACAATTATGTCTGCTTTTGTAAACACTCTCTTCTGCCAGCATTGAAATCGATTAATTTACCTTGAATTTCCTAGGGTAAAAATGAAATAACATAGTTACTGCAAGTGAAAGTAGACGTACCCTCTCGTGCCTATAGTCTACTTTTGTAGAAAACTTTACACAGTGTTTACTATATGTAAATTTAACTTTGAAACATGCTATATCAACAAATATGGTGTTGAGAGGTTAAATAATGAAAATATTCTATGAAAGGAAACAGTTTTATTGAATAAACATGCAAAAAATGCATCACCTTTTTCTGTTTGACATTTTCCAAATCTTAGCGACAAAAATATCCACTCTCCATGTGCAAAATCTAGTTTGTCTTACAGCCATCTGCATTTTCTTAAATATTACCGCTAACTGGGACTTGTCAAAGGTTTATCATGAGACTCGACATCAACTTTCATGAATACACACAAATAGTTATCAGCATGAGGCCAGAAAAGGAAAATGTCTACCAAAGTAGACATAGGCATAAATGGGTAAAAAGCAACCGTCACATTTCACATCACGTCATCTTAGCTAAAAATGTAGGTCTCTCAAAGATCAAACTAAGTGTTCTGTGCAGTCTGGTCCTGATCTATAGTGGCAACATAAGTTGTGAAAGGCATTCCGAGGATTAAATATGATTTTTGATATACCAATAGTTTGAATCGGGCATTTTTTTACGTTAAATCTAGATATTGATTTAGTCCTGATATGGCAGGTATGCGGGTGCAAGTGGATCCATACTGTCAGAATACAAAGTCATATTGAATTTCAACACATTATTCTAGTAACACCCCACCAATTACCTGTAGATCTAAGTAAAGTTACTTTTTCTTTTCTTCCAACCCACTGACATTGCGTCATTTTCTGTTTTTTAGACATTATAAATCAAGAACAGTTGCAGACAATGTAGATCAAAATCAGACTGCTCACAACATGTAGTTTGAACCTTGATCTACACTGTCTGCTAGATCTATTTTGCTTTATTCACTGGCAAAAGCAATGGTGAAAATGAGAACTGTCTCTTAAACTTTCCCATTTGAGAAACCCGGCATTTTGTTTATTTGACGTTTATTCTTTACCAAACAAAAACATTTCAGACTGCTCAAAATTGGAAGACTTTGCAGATGACAGATTAAATGTGACTCAAAAAAGTGTACAAAAAATTGTGGGAAAGGAAGAAAATGCTTGTTAACAGCATTTTCGTCTTTTCGCACAACGCTTTCAAAAGCTTTATTTCTCAGGGTTGTGAAAACTCAGGCTTGTGCGATACAGGGTTATGTTGTTCAAAGCCTGGGCTTCCTGGCTGCATGCCTAGAATGTTTAGGTTGGAAATCTCTCTGTGGTGCATCAATAGATGAATTGATGCCTGCTGCTGCTACATGTCTACAAGTTAACCCTTTACCAAACGACAATAAATTAGACTGGTCCAAATTGAAAGCAGTGGCAGACGACAAATTAAAAGTGGCTCAAATGATGAAATTTGTCCTTGATAGAGTAGAAAACATTGTGGGAAAAGGAGAAAATGCTAGTTACCAGCATTTTCTCCTCTTCCCACGTTTTTAAAAGGCTTCTTTCTCAGGGTCGTTAAAAGTTGGGATTGTGTGGTAAAGGGTTAAGAGGATTCTAGCACATTCTTTCTGCTTGTTTTAGGACATCATATAATAGTTTAACCCTTTATCAAATGACAAAATTTAAGACTGGACCAAATTCAAAGCATTTGCAGATGACAAATATTGCTAAAAATATGATTTCCATCTTTGATAGATTAGAAAACATTGTGGGAAAAAGAGAAAATGCTGTTTACCAGCATTTTCTCCTTTTCCAACAATGTTTTCAAAAGCCTTCTCTTTCAAGGTCGTTAAAAGTCGGGATTGTGTGGTATAGGGTAAACCTCTTTACCAAACTGCAAAGAATTAGAATCTGCCAGAGTGAAAGAATTTGCAGATGAAATTCATATGTGGCTGGGATTATGCTCTTTGGCTGTGAAAGGGCAGAGGGTAGACAACATTACAGAGAGAAGAGAAGAAAATGCTGGTTACCAGCATTTTCTCCTTTTCCCACAATGTTTTCAAAAACCCTCTTTCTCTGGGTCGTTTAAAAACTCAGGATTGTGTGGTAAAGGATTTTAACAGATAAGATACTTTTGTGTCCACTGATGTGCATTGTAACTGTGGATATTATATCCCGGAATCTATTAGCTCTTTACCAAACGACAAAATTTAGGACTCGACCAAATCGAAAGCATATGCAGACAACAAATTAAATACAGTTCACATGACGATTTCTGTCTTTGACAGGATAGAAAACATTGTTACCAGCATTTTCTCCTTTTCCCACAATGTTTTCAAAAGCCTTTTTCATCAGAGTCATTAAAACTCCGGATTGTGTAGTAAAGGGTTAATTCCTGCACTAAGTGTTTTCTTGTCAAGTGTTTTTTTTTTGTTTATTCTTACATTCACATGTAGTCCTGCATCAGCAGCCATACATTTCATCAAAGATCCAAGTTTTTCTCCCATGTTCATTTTCATGAGGCCTAAAAAATTGGGATTTTTTAAACTTTTTACATGGACCATAAGATTTTCAGGACTTGACCCTTTCCCAAACGACAAATTTTGGACTGATCCAAATTGAAAGAGTTTGCAGACAACAATTTTAAATTTGATGAAAATGGCAGGAAGTTCTCAAAAAGGGTAGAAAACACTGTGTGAAAAGGAGAAATTGCTCGTTACGAGCACTTTCTCGTTTTCCCACAGTGTTTTCAAAAGACTTGTACTGCAGACACGTGAAAACCAGGGCTTGTTTGGGAAAGGGTTAAAACATAGTCCTATAACCCTTTACCAGGTAAGCTGTTTGTACAGCCCTAAGGTAGGTGGCTTCTGAAAATATTGTTGGAAAAGGAGAAAATGCCCATTACAAGCATTTTCATTTTTTCCCCAACAATCTTTTCTAGAGACAATCCCGTCATTTGAGCTCCTGATAAAAATGTGGTCTGCAAATGCTTTCAATTTGGACTAGACTAACATTTTTCATCTTGTAAAGAGTTAACATATTTAACTGTTAAACATTAACTAGTTGACGTAGTATTGTGATGTCCTGGATTCCTGAAAATTAAAGAAAAAATGTTTATCTTTTGTGTATCCACTTAATAGTAACATAAAATCCCATCAGATGTTTAAAGAAATACAGGCTGAAAATCATACTTTTAATAAATGTGATTCAGCTCAGTGCATTGCCAAAGAGAATTGGAGACACTAATTAACTCTTTTCAAGCAATCTTTGGATGCTTGCAGTTTTTCACTGTCGACAAGTCCAATGCACAAAAGTAACAAGGAATAAAGTCCAAGGTAAACTGGTCTCCTGTTGTAAGCCTATATCAGGGTTCTCACTAGGTCCTGAATCTCCAGTCATTGACTCTTGGTCCCATATTTTCAAGAGTCCATATGGAATTTCCAAGAGTGAAAGAGAGATGTTCAATGGTCAAAATTATTCAGTTATCATGGAGAGACAAGGATGAAATAAACACAATTTTTTATTTATTATGTTCTTAATTTATGGATAGAAATTAAACAAGAAAATACCTTCTTACATCTTATGTACAGACTTGTTGGAATGAAGCGGTTAGATGAATTTTAACTTGCAGCCCTAGCACACAATTGATCACTATGGATAAATGGATACAAACAATCTTGACTTGTCCATATTCAAAGCATTTGCAGACGATAATTCAAATGTGGCTCAAGTAACTTGATTTAATTATCATAGCTAAAAACATTGTGGAAAAAAGGGAAAATAGAGGTCACATTCTTTATTAAGTTTTTTTTTCCCCGATTTTCTTCTTTTTTTTTTTTATGAGGGTCCAATACCTTCTTCTTGTTCCAGTGCTAAAACTGTAAGACATGAAGGTCTATCCTCCACTCTCCCCAGTCTAGATTCAGACAACAATGGGGCTATGACAGTAACTCTTGACTTTTTCTTTGTGACAGCCAAGCTAGTTATAACCAAAATAATTGCACTTTCTGGGTAACTCTTCTCCAGAATGTTTGATTAACTCTTTACCACACAATCACACGATTTTAACAATCCAGAGAAAGAAAGCTTTTGAAACATTGTGGGAAAAGAAAACAAGAGGGCCAAGATGGCCCTGGATCGCTCACCGGAGTCAATAGGCCAAATTTCACTCCTGGGTCATAATGACCCAGTTTAGAACTCATCGGAGATATTATTAAGACAAACATTCTGACCAACTGTCAGGTCCATTGAGCTGAAAATGTGGCCTCCGGAGTGTCCAAAATGTCTTTCTTCAATTTGACCTAGTGACCTAGTTTATGACCCTATGTGACCATATTTCAAACTCATCCGAAACATCAAAACAAACTTGTTGACCAAGGTTCAGGTAAGAATTGCCGCCTCTAGAGTGCCCACAAGGGTTTTCTGTAATTTGACCTAGTGACCTAGATTATGACCCTTATTGGTCCAATTTCAAATCCTTCAAGATATCATCAAGTCAAACATGCTGACAAATTTTCAGGTCAGTTGCGCAAAAACTGTGGCCTCTACAGTGCCAACAATACATTTCTTGAATTTGACCTAGTTTATGACCCTTTGAGATCCAATTTCTAATTGATCCGAGATATCATCAAGTCAACTATGTAGACCAATTTTCAGGTCAATCTAGCTAGAATTGTGGCCTCTTGAGTGCCCAAAAGGTATTTCTTCAATGTGACCTTATGACATTGTTTATGACCCTATGTGACCCAATTTTGAACTCATCCGAGATACCATCAAGACAAAAATTATCCAACTCATCTGAGATTTTATCAAGACAAACATTCTGACCATGTTTCATAAGTATCTGACTGAAAATGTGGCCTCTAGAGCGCACACAAGGTTTTCAAAGATTTGACATAGTAACCTAGGTTTTGACCCCACATGACCCAATTTCGAACTCATCTCAGATTTTATCAAGACAAACATTCTGACCAAATTTCACAAGTATCCGACTGAAAATGTGGCCTCTATAGTGTACACAAGGTTTTTCGAAGATTTGACCTAGTGACTAGTTTTTGACCCACATAACCTAATTTCAAACTTGTCCCAGATTTTATCAAGACAAACATTCTGACCAAATTTCACAAGTATCTGACTGAAAATGTGCCCTCTAGAGCGTACACAAGGTTTTTCAAAGATTTGACCTAGTGACCTAGTTTTTCACCCCATATGACCCAATATCGAACATGTCTGAGATTTTATCTAGCCAAACGTTCTGAACAAGTTTCACAAGTATCTGACGAAAAAATGTGGCCTCTAGAGCCTAGTTTTTCGACCTAGTTTTTGATCCTACATGACCCAATTTCAAACTTGTCCGAGATTTTATCAAGACAATTATTCTGACCAAATTTCACAAGTATCTGACTAAAAATGTGGCTTCTAGAGCATACACAAGGTTTTTCTAAGATTTGACCTAATGACCTAGTTTTTGACCCCACCCAATTTTGAACTCGTCCGAGATTTTATCAAGACAAACATTCTGACCAAGTTTCATGAGGATTGGACTGAAAATGTGGCCTCTAGAGCGTACACAAGGTTTTTCTAAGATTTGACCCAGTGACCTAGTTTTTGAACCCACATGACCCAATTTCGAACTCGTCCGAGATTTTATCAAGACAAACATTCCGACCAAGTTTCATGAGGTTCGGACTGAAAATGTGGCCTCTAGAGCGTACACAAGGTAAAAAGTTGATGACTGACAACGCACGAGGGACGACGGACACAGCACGATTACAATAGCTCACTATGAGCACTTTGTGCTCAGGTGAACTTAAAATGCTGGTAACCAGCATTTTCTCCTTTTCTACAATGTTTTCTAACTTTCCCAAACAAATTTATAATTTTTTGAGACACATTTATATCTTGTCATCTGCCAATGTATTCATGTTGGGCAAGTCTAAAATTTTGTTGTTCAGTAAAGAGTTAAAGCAGATAGTGCAGATAAAAGATCCAGACTTATGCTTATAAAAGCTGTATTCATGCTCAACCCAGTCCGTGCTCGAACTGTAAGTACCGTTAGTGCTTCATATAGTTAGAAACTTTGACTAATTTGATAAGGACAATGAACATAGATGCTCTAAGGGTTAAGATATTACTCCATTTGGTGTATAATTAACTCTTTATCAAACGACAAAATTTTAGACTTGTCAAAATTGTAAGCATTTGCAGACGACACAATAAATATGACTATAAAATTGAAATTTGTTTAGGCAAGGTTGGAAAACATTGTGGGAGAAGGAGAAAATGCTAGTTACCAGCATTTTCTCCTTTTCCCACAGTGTTTTCAAAAGACTTCTTTCTTGGGGTCATTAAAAGTAGGGATTGTGTGGCTTAACCTTTTACCACACAACAAAATTTTAGGCTGGTCCAAATTGAAAGCATTTGAAGACGACAAATTAAATGCAACTCAAGAATTGAAATTTATTTTTTGAAAGGGTGGAAAACATTGTGGGAAAAGGAGAAAATGCTAGTTACCAGCATTTTCTCCTTTTCCCACAATGTTCTCAAAAAGCTTCTTTCCCTGGGTCATTAAAAGTCAGGATTGTGTGGTAAGGGTTAATGACCCTGAAAGAGGGGGCTTTTGAAAGCACTGCAGGAAAAGGAGAAAATGCTGGTAACAAGCATTTTCTCCTTTTCCCACAATGTTTTTTACCTTATCATTTGAGCTACATTTAATTTGTTGTCTGCAAAGCATTTCAATCCGGACCATCCTAAAATGTTGTCGTTACGTTTAAGAGTTTAGCTATAACCTTTACGAAGCGACAATGCTGATACATTATTTTACAAAAGACATGGTGGGCCTGTCATTACTTCAAATTAACCAATACATTCAAATATCGCTAAAACAAATTCGTGATTTAACTCTTTACCAAACGACAAAATTTTGGACTGGTCCAAATTGAAAGCATTTGCAGACGACAAAATAAATGTTACCGAAATTTGGAAGTTTGTTTTGGGAAGGGCAGAAAACATTGTGAGAAAAGGAGAAAATGCTGGTTACCAGCATTTTCTCCTTTTCCCACAATGTTTTCAAAAGGCTTCTTTCTCAGGGTCGTTAAAAGTCAGGATTGTGTGGTAAAGAGTTAATCACAGGCAGAAGCAACTTGGCAGTGTCTAATGCCATTTTTAACAGTATTTGAATCAGATAAACATGAACAGTACACACATCTTTTTTGTGTAACTGGAATTTCATTTCACAAGTAAACCCTATACCACACAACAGTACCTTTTAACGACCCTGGGAAAGAAGCCTTTTGAAAACATTGTAGGAAAAGGAGAAAATGCTGGTAACCAGCATTTTCTCCTTTTCCCACAATATTTTCTACCCTATCAAAGAACAAGAGCTTCGCAAAGCCGCGCATATACGCCCGAAGGGGCTTGTCAGTGAAATGAGTTGAAATGAAGGATGGGCCGTGAATGAAGAGTAGTTATTCTCCATGACAAAGAAAGTAAGTCTTGATCGTCTGTAATAGTTTATTGAAGGAAAAAAAAGCATTTAACCCTCTACTGCTATCAGTGTTTGAAGTTTCAAGTTGAGAGCTTTTATAGTTTGGAAGTTATGGCCCAGACAAAAATTCAAAGTGCATAATTCAATTTCTGACCAATTGTCAGGTCAATTGAGCTTAAAATGTGGCCTCTAGAGCATCCACAAGGAATTTCCGTAAGTTGACCTAGTGACCTAATTTATCACCCCACATGACCCAATTTAGAACTCATCAAAAAATTTATCAAAACAAACATTCTGAACAGTTTTCAAGTTAATTGAGCAATAAATGTGGCCTCCAGAGTGCCCACAAAGTGTTTCTTAAATTTGACCCAGTAACCTAGTTTATGACCCCAGCTGACCCAATTTCAAACTCACCCAATATTTCATCAAGACAAACATTCTGACCAACTTTCAAGTCAATTGAGCAAGAAATGTGACCTCTAGAGTGCCCTAAAGGTATTTCTTTAATTAGACCTAGTGACCTAGATTATGAGCCCAGGTGACCCAAATCCAACTCATCTAAGATTTCATCAAGACAAACATTTCGACCAATTTTCAAATCAATTGAACAATAAATGTGGCCTCTAGAGTACACACAAGGTATTTCTTTAATTTGACATAGTGACCTAATTTAAGACCCCACATGACCCAAATTCGGACTCATGTGAGATTTTATCAAGACAAACATTCTGACCAATTTTCAAGTCAATTGAGCTGAAAATGTGGCCTCTAGAGTGCCCACAGGGTATTACTTTAATTTTAACTAGTGACCTAGTGTATGATCCCAGGTGACCCAAATCCAAACTCATCTAAGATTTTATCAAGACAAACATTCTGACCAAATTTCAGGTCATTTGAGCAATGAATGTGGCCTCTAGAGTGCCCACAAGGTATTTCTTTAATTTGACCTAGTGACCTAGTTTATGACCCCAGGTGACCCAATTTCAAACTGACTGAACATGTTGTGCTCAGGTGGGCTAACAAACTTAGAACAGGTTCACTACATACCAAATAACAAAGCTCTATGCCTTCAAGGTTTAGAAAAGAAGAATTTTAAAGTTTTCCTTCTTTGTTCCTATGTTAGAACTTGTGACCCCTGGGGCAGGGCCAGTTTTGACACCAGGGGCAACGTATGAACAAACTTGGTAGAGGTCCACTAGGAGATGCTAAATACCAAATATCAAAGCTCCACGCCTACCGGTTTCAGAGAAGAAGAATTTTAAAGTTTTCCTTTTAGTTCCTCTGTTCGAACTTGTGACCCCCGGGGCGGGGCCAGTTTTGACCCCAGGGGCACCATATGAATAAACTTGGTAGAGGTCCACTAGGAGATGCTACATACCAAATACCAAAGCTCTACGCCTTCTAGAATCAGAGAAGAAGATTTTCAAAGATTTTCCTATTTTTTGCCTTTCTGTTGCCATGGCAACCAGAGTTTTGGGTGGAATTCAATCTCTTGAACAACTTTGGTAGAGCTTCACCCAAGAAACATCCCTGCCAAGTTTCATCAAGATTGGCCCAGCGGTTTAGGAGGAGATGATGTTTAAAGGAATTGTGGACAGACGGACAGATGGACGCCTGACAACGACCCATCACAATACCTCACCTTAGCACTTCGTGCTCAGGTGAGCTAAAAATAAGGGTATCAGAGTTAAGGTTCTTGTGCATGACACTTCTCCATAATGTGTTCTGTCAGTGTGTTAAGTTTCAAATTGATAGCTTTTCTAGTTTGGAAGATGTAGCCTGGACAAAAATTCAAAATGAAGTTATACAAGAGGGCCATGATGGCCCTGGGTCGCTCACCTTAGTAGAGTGCCTTTAAGGTTTTTCTTTAATTTGACCATGTGACCTAGTTTTTGACCGCAGGTGACCCAATTTCAAACTCATATTTCATGAAGACAAACATTCTGACCAATTTTCAAGTCAATTGAGCAAAAAATGTGGCCTCGAGTGCCCTAAAGATATTTCTTTAATTTGACCTAGTGACCTAGATTATGACCCCAGGTGACCCAAATTTGAACTGGTCTTTGACTATATCAAAAGAAACATTTTAACCAATTTTCAAATCATATGAATGATAAATGTGGCCTCTAGAGTGCCCACTAGCTATTTCTTTAATTTGACCAAGTGACCTAGTTTATGACCCCAGTTGACCTACATTCAGACTCATGTGAGATTTTACAAAGACAAACATTGTGACCAATTTTCAAGGCAATTAAGCAAAGAATGTGGCCTCTAGAGTGCCCACAAGGTATTTCTTTACTTTGACCTAGTGACCTAGTTTATGGTTCCAAGTGACCCAAATCCAAACTCATCTGGTATTTCATCAAGACAAACATTCTGGCCAAATTTCAGGTTTCAGAAAAGAAGAATTTTAAAGTTTTCCTTCTTTGTTCCTATGTTCGAACTTGTGACCCCAGGGGCTGGGCCAGCTTTGACCCAAGCAGCATCCTTGGAACAAACTTGGTAGAAGTCCACTAGGAGATGCTACATACCAAATATCAAAGCTCTATGCCTTCCCATTTAAGAGAAAAAAAAAATTAAAGTTTTCCTTCTTTGTTCCTATGTTTGAACTTGTGACCCCCGTGGCAGGGCTAATTTTGACCCCAAGGGCATCGTATGAACAAACGTAGTAGAGGTCTACTAGGCGATGCTACATACCAAATATCAAAGCTCTATGCCTTCTAGTTTTACAGAAGAAGATTTTTAAAGTTTTCCTTCTTTGTTACTATGCTCAAACTTATGACCCCCGGGGTGGGGCCAGTTTTGACCCCAGGGGCATCATATGAACAAACTTGGCAGAGGTCCACTGCGCAATGCTACATACCAAATATCAAAGCTCTACGCCTTCCAGTTTCAGAGAAGAAGATTTTTAAAGTTTCCCCTCTTTGTTCCTATGTTCAAACTTGTGACCCCCGGGGCAGGGCCAGTTTTGACCCCAAGGGCATCATATGAACAAACTTGGTAGAGGTCCACTAGGAGATGCTTCATGCCAAATATCAAAGCTCTTTGCCTTCTACTTTTACAGAAGAAGATTTTTAAAGTTTTTCTTCTTTGTTCCTATGTTGGAAATTGTGACCCCAGGGCAGGGCCAGTTTTGACCCCAGGGGCATCATATGAACAAACTTGGTAGAGGTCCATTAGGAGATGCTACATGCCAAATATCAAAGCTCTACGCCTTCAAGTTTCAGAGAAGAAGATTTTTAAAGTTTTCCTTCTTTGTTACTATGCTCAAACTTGTGACCCCCGGGGTGGGGCCAGGTTTGACCCCAGGAGCATCATATGAACAAACTTGGTAGAGGTCCACTACGCAATGCTACATACCAAATATCAAAGCTCTACGCCTTCCAGTTTCAGAGAAGATGATTTTCAAAGTTTCCCCTCTTTGTTCCTATGTTTGAACTTGTGACCCCCGGGGCAGGGCCAGTTTTGACCCCAAGGGCATCATATGAACAAACTCGGTAGAGGTCCACTAGGAGATGCTTCATGCCAAATATCAAAGCTCTTTGCCTTCTACTTTTACAGAAGAAGATTTTTAAAGTTTTCCTTCTTTGTTCCTATGTTGGAAATTGTGACCCCCCGGGCCGGGCCAGTTTTGACCCCAGGGGCATCATATGAACAAACTTGGTAGAGGTCCACTAGGAGATGCTACATGCCAAATATCAAAGCTCTATGCCTTCAAGTTTCAGAGAAGAAGATTTTTAAAGTTTTCCTTCTTTGTTACTATGCTCAAACTTGTGACCCCTGGGGCGGGGCCAGTTTTGACCCCAGGGGCATCAAATGAACAAACTTGGTAGAGGTCCACTAGGAGATGCTACATAACAAATATCAAAGCTCTGCGCCTTCTAGTTTCAGAGAAGAAGATTTTTAAAGATTTTGCTTTTTTTCCCTTTTTGTTGCCATTTCAACCAGAGTTGTGGGTGGAATTTAATTCTTTGAACAATTTTGGTAGAGCTTCACCCAAGGAACATCCCTGCCAAGTTTCATCAAGATTGGCCCAGTGGTTTAGGAGAAGAAGATGTTTAAAGAAATTGTTGACGGACGCCGGACGACGGACGCTGGACATAGGGCGATCACAATAGCTCACCTTTAGCACGTTGTGCTAAGGTGAGCTAAAAAGGGCAATTACTCAAACACTTAGGGTGCCAGAGTTATGGTTCTTGTTTAATGCACTTCTCCACAATCTGTTCTATCAGTGTATATTGTTTCAAGTTGATAGCTTTTATAGTTTGGGAGATCTGGCCCAAACAAAAATCTAATGTGAAAAATATTAAAGGGCAATAACTAACAAGAGGGCCATGATGGCCCTGAGTCGCTCACCTTAGTAGAGTGCCTTCAAGGTTTTTCTTTAATTTGACCATGTGACCTAGTTTTTTACCGCAGGTGACCCAATTTCAAACTTGTATTTCATAAAGACAAACATTCTGACCAATTTTCAAGTCAATTGAGCAAAAAATGTGGCCTCGAGTGCCCTAAAGATATTTCTTTAATTTGACCTAGTGATCTAGATTATGACCCCAGATGACCCAAATTTGAACTGGTCTTTGACTATATCAAAAGAAACATTTTAACCAATTTTCAAATCAAATGAATAATAAATGTGGCCTCTAGAGTGCCCACTAGCTATTTCTTTAATTTGACCAAGTGACCTAGTTTATGACCCCAGTTGACCCAAATTCACACTCATGTGAGATTTTACGAAGACAAACATTCTGACCAATTTTCAAGGCAATTAAGCAAAGAATGTGGCCTCTAGAGTGCCCACAAGGTATTTATTTTGACCTAGTGACCTAGTTTATGGTTCCAGGTGAGCCAAATCCAAACTCATCTGGTATTTCATCAAGACAAACATTCTGGCCAAATTTCAGGTCATTTGAGCAATAAATGTGGCCTCCAGAGTGCAAACAAGGTATTTCTTTAATTTGACCAAGTGAACTAGTTTATGACCCAAGTTGACCCAAATTAATCTTATGTGAGACTTTATAAAGACAAACTATCTAACTAATTTTCAAGGCAATTGAGCAAATAATGTGGCCTCCAGAGTGCCAACAAGGTATTTCTTTAATTTGACCTAGTGACCTAGTTTATGCCCCAAGATGACCCAATTTTGAACTCAATGAGCTTGTTGCGCTTAGATCGGCAAGCAAACTTAGAAGAGAATCACTACATACCAAATATCAAAGCTCTACGCCTTCCAGTTTTAAAGAAGAATTTTAAAGTTTTCCTTCTTTGTTTCTATCTTCAAACTTGTGACCCCCGGGGCAGGGCCAGTTTTGACCCAGGGGCATCATATGAACAAACTTGGTAGAGGTCCACTCTGAGATGCAACATACCAAATATCAAAGCTCCACACCTTTCGGTTTCAGAAAAGAAGAATTTTAAAGTTTTCCTTCTTTGTTCCTATGTTCGAACTTGTGACCCCAGGGGCTGGGCCAGTTTTGACCCAAGCAGCATCCTTGGAACAAACTTGGTAGAAGTCCACTAGGAGATGCTACATACCAAATATCAAAGCTCTATGCCTTCCCATTTAAGAGAAAAAAAAATTTAAGTTTTCCTTCTTTGTTCCTATGTTTGAACTTGTGATCCCCGGGGCAGGGCCAATTTTGACCCCAAGGGCATCATGTGAACAAACTTAGTAGAGGTCTACTAGGCGATGCTACATACCAAATATCAAAGCTCTATGCCTTCTAGTTTTACAGAAGAAGATTTTTAAAGTTTTCCTTCTTTGTTCCTATGTTGGAAATTGTGACCCCCGGGGTGGGGCCAGTTCTGACCCCAGGGGCATCATATGAACAAACTTGGTAGAGGTCCACTAGGCAATGCTACATACCATATATCAAAGCTCTACCCCTTCCAGTTTCAGAGATGATTTTTAAAGTTTCCCCTCTTTGTTCCTATGTTCGAACCTGTGACCCCCGGGGCAGGGCCAGTTTTGACCCCAAGGGCATCATATGAACAAACTTGGTAGAGGTCCACTAGGAGATGCTTCATGCCAAATATCCAAGCTCTATGCCTTCTAGTTTTACAGAAGGAGATTTTTAAAGTTTTCCTTCTTTGTTCCTATGTTGGAAATTGTGACCCCCCCGGGGCGGGGCCAGTTTTGACCCCAGGGGCATCATATGAACAAACTTGGTAGAGGTCCACTAGGAGATGCTACATGCCAAATATCAAAGCTCTACACCTTCAAGTTTCAGAGAAGAAGATTTTTAAAGTTTTCCTTTTTTTTTCCTTTTTGTTGCCATGGCAACCAGAGTTGTGGGTGGAATTCAATTCTTTGAACAATTTTGGTAGAACTTCACCCAAGGAACATCCCTGCCAAGTTTCATCAAGATTGGCCCAGTGGTTTAGGAGAAGAAGATGTTTAAAGAAATTGTTGACGGACGATGGACGCCGGACATAGGGCGATCACAATAAGGGTGGCACAGTTACAATTTTTGTGAATTGCTCTTCTCCACAAGGTGTTCTATCAGTCTTTGAAGGTTCAAGATCATAGCTTTTATAATTTAGAAATTATGGCCCAGACGAAAATTCGAAGTGAAAACTAACAAAGGGCAATAACTCAAAAAGAAGGATGGCAGAGTTATGATTCTTGTGCAATGCACTTCTTCATAATGTGTTCTATTAGTCTTTGAAGTTTCAAGATTATGGATTTTAAAGTTTGGAAGTTATGGCCTGGACAAAAATTCAAACTTAAAATTAACAAAGGTCAATAACTCAAAAAACAAAGGTGGCAGAGTTATGGTTCATGTGCACTGCACTTCTCCATAATGTGTTCTATCAGTGTATGAAGTTCCAAGTTAATAGCTTTTATAGTTTGGAAGTTATGGCCTGGACAAATTCAAACTGAAAATTAACAAAGGGCAATAACTCAAACAAGAGGGCCATGATGGCCCTGGATCGCTCACCTGGGTCATTTGGCGAAATTCCACTCCAGGGTCATAATGACCCAATTTAGAACTCATCTGAGATATTATTAAGACAAACATTCTGACCAATTGTCAGGTCAATTGAGCTGAAAATGTGGCCTCTGGAATGTCCAAAATGTCCTTCTTCAATTTGACCTAGTGACCTAGTTTATGACCCTATGTGACCATATTTCAAACTCATCTGAGACATCAAAACAAACTTGTTGACAAAGGTTCAGGTGAATTGGGCAGGAACTGTCACCTCTAGAGTGCCCACCAGGTATCTCTGTAATTTGACCTAATGACCTAGATTATGACCCTATGTGACCCAATTTCAAATCCATTTAGGATATCATCAAGTCAAACATGCTGACAAAATTTTCAGGCGAGTTGAGCAAAAACTGTGGCCTCTACAGTGCCCACAATACATTTCTTCAATTTGACCAGTGACCTAGTTTATGACCCTATGAGACCCAATTTCTCATTGATCCGAGGTATCATCAAGTCAAATATGTAGACCAATTTTCAGGTCAATTAAGCTAGAATTGTGGCCTCTAGAGTGCCCACAATGTATTTCTTCTATGTGACCCAGTGACATTGTTCATGACCCTATGTGACCCAATTTTGAACTCCTGTCCGAGATATCAAGACAAAAAATGTGGCCTCTAGAGTGCCACAAGGTATTTCTTTAATTTGACCTAGTGACCCACTTTATGACCCCAGATGACCCAATTTCAATCTCATCCAAGATTTAATTAAGGCAAACATTCTGATAAATTTTCAAGTCAATTGAGCAAAAACTGTGGCCTCTAGAATGCCCACAAGGTACTGCTTTAATTTGACCCCAGTCACCAGAGCAATGTTTCTTGACAGATCAAAATTTCGCGAACAGTTTTTGAAAAGGGTCACCCAAGAAACATCTCTGTGAAATTATTTCAAAATCTGACCAGCCGTTTCAGAGAAGAATTTTTAAGAATTTCTTCATTTCCGTACAGTGCAAGTAGCCCCTATTCACCAGAGCCATGTTTCTTGACGGATCAAAATTTTGCGAACATTTTTGAAAAGGGTCACCCAAGGAACATCTCTGTGAAATTATTTCAAAATCTGACCAGCCGTTTCAGAGAAGAAGAATTTTTAAGAATTTCTTCATATCCGTATAGTGCAAGCAGCCCCCAGTCACCAGAGCCATGTTTCTTGACGGATCAAAATTTCGCAAACACTTTTTGAAAAGGGTCACCCATGGAACATTCCTGTGAAATTATTTCAAAATCCGACTAGCGGTTCCAGAGAAGAAGAATTTTTAAGAATTTCTTCATGGCCGTATAGTGCAAGTAGCCCCCAGTCACCAGAGCCATGTTTCTTGACGGATCAAAATTTCGAACAATTTTTGAAAAGGGTCACCCAAGAAATATCTCTGTGAAATTATTTTAAAATCTGACCTGCGGTTTCAGAGAAGAAGAATTTCTTCATATTCATATAGTGCAAGTAGCCCCCATTCACCAGAGCCATGTTTTTCGACATATCAAAATTTCACGAACTCTTTTTGAAAAGGGTCACCCAAGGAACATTCCTGTGAAATTATTTCAAAATCTGACCAGTGGTTTCAGAAGAGAAGATTTTTAAAGAATTTCTTAGAAAATTCCATTTCGTTGCCATGGCAACCAGAGTTTTTGATGGAATCAAATTTTGTGAACAATTTTTAAAGAGGACCTCCCAAGGAACATTTCTGCCAAGTTTGGTCCAAATTGGCCCAGTGATTTAGGTGATGATGTTTAAAGAATTGTTGACGACGCACAACGAACGATGCACGACACACAGACGCATGACGCACAGACGCACGTCGGACACCGGGTGATCCTAAAAGCTCCCCTTGAGCACGTAGTGCTCAGGTGAGCTAAAAACAAGAGCAGCAGAGTTATGGTTCTTGTGCACTGCTTTTCTCCATAATGTGTTCTATCAGTGTATGTAGTTTCAAGTTGATACCTTTTATGGTATGGAAGTTATGGCCTGAACAAAAATTCAAAGTGAAAAGTTGGTTATTTCAGAAATCAAGGGCAGATAATTTTAGAACGCAAACAGCGATCCAAATTCTAAGAGTCAGGTGCACAACTAGACATCAAGGAGATTCATTGTGGCAAGTTTCAAATAATTCTGATGGGAACTGTAGGAGGAGTTGCGCACACAAGAAATTGCTAACGGACGGACGGACGGACAGACGACCGGGGGTATAACATAATACGACCCTTTGGGCGTATAAAAATTGCACCATTTGAGCCACACTGAAATTGCCGTCTGAAAACGCTTTCAATTCGGCCAAGGCTAAAACGTTGTGGTCTAGTTAAGGGTTAACAATTATTATTAATTTTTCCAGACTAGTTGTTTTACCACATCAATTAATGACGTAAGTATCAAGCCCTCTACCACACAACCTGAAATTATGAAGACTCTGGAAAACGAGACTCTTGTAAACATTGTAAGTAACCATATTTTCTCCTTTTCCTACTATGTTTTCTACAATTTTAAAGACAGAAATAACCTTTTGAGATACAATCAATTTGTCATCTGCAGATGCCTTCAATTTGGACTTGTCTACAATATTGTTGTTTGGTAAAGAGTTAATCCTTTATCAAACAATCTCAGCTTATATCAACCATGAGATTGTATGATTGATTGTATGGCGTTTAACACCTTTTTCAACATTATTTCAGTTATATCACGGTGGCCAGTGCACCTATCCATGTTTTCCTGGAGTTTCTTTTACCAGTGCTCCGCACAATATTCTTTCAAAGCCACTGGCTGCTTTCCCACATAACCATCGTTGAAACAATGGTCAGCAGTGAGAGAGGAATGAATCCTGTCGCAATGACTATCATCAATCCTCGGAATGAAATTGGCCAAGCCGGGGATCGAACCAGCAACCTCCTGTGCGCAACTGACTGAGCCATGGGGGGGGGCTTGGCTCAACCATGAGAAAGAAGGCTTAGAAAACATTGGGAAAAGAAGAAAATGCTGGTAACCAGCATTGTCTTCTCTTCCCACAATGTTTTCTATCCTTTGGAAGTCAAATTTTATGTTTTTAGTTGCAAGGTCTGAAATTTTGTCGTTTGGTAGAGAGTTAACATCAGTCTTTAGAAAGAATTTTGGCATGGCCTTCAAGTTTCCGGCTCCTAAATTACAAGCCCTACACATTACTATTGAGCTACCAGAGCATGGCCAAAAGCATGTACATGCATAAATCTCTAATATTAGAGCTTTAATTTTGTTGTCTGCGCTATAAAAGTATAATAGACCCTTTCCCCTTTTGACAAACTTGGGAGCAAAAGGAATTCAAGTTGAAATTTTTGTCATTTTTCAATGTGGTTTATCAATTTCATAGGCAGTTTTCACCAACAGAGTGTTAGATGTGAATAACTTCACAATGGTTGTTGATGTTGTTGCTAATCAATTTTCATGGGCACCTCCATAAACCTCATTGATACAGAAAACGTTAGATGCAGTTACGGAATCAGCTGTGTTGTGACCAGTGGATAACCCTGCTCCAAAATCTGGTTGCAATGAATGTCATTTCTGTGACATGTAGCTAGATGCACATAATCCATTCTGGAGAGAACAGTGCTTTCCCATTATGTGTTCAAAAACTGTCCATCGCAGGAATCTGAAGAGTAACTATGGTAACAAGTAGAACTAAACTATTTACACCAGTATAGCATATATCATCCACTGGGTCTATTTTCAAAAATGACGATTCATCTTGGCTTCATCATATTCTGTAAATGTTGCTCTAGGTCTGTTCTTGACCTAAAAATAAAACAGAAACAGAGGTAAGGAACAACTTCCACATCCCCAAGTAGGCCAAAGTAATCACTTGATTTGGCTTATTGCTTTTACAGAATTACAAGTTTTGAACATTTTACATTCATTCAAGTGGAAATTATTTAAATCCTTTCCTAGTAAGCTGACACAATATTGCATTCTGCATCACTCACCAAACATTTAACAAGACATGACTGTTCACCTAGCATGGTGTGGCCAATAATTAACCCTTTCCCAAACGACGAATTTGGACTGGTCCAAATTCAAAGAGTTTGCAGACGACAATTTTAAATTTGATGAAAATGGCAGAAAGTTCTCAAAAAGGGTAGAAAACACTGTGGGAAAAGGAGAAATTGCTCGTTACGAGCAATTTCTTCTTTTCCCACAGTGTTTTCAAAAGACTTGTACTGCAGACACGTGAAAACCAGGGCTTGTTTGAGAAAGGGTTAATGGAATGTATCACAGGCATGTTGATGGTCATTTTCTAAAATTGCTCATTTTTGTGTCAACTTTATAAGGACCATTCTACCGTCATTTTGGGATCACAATCACACATCTTCAAACATGCCATGGCCTAACAGTCTTTTTAACACTTAAGCTGCTGAATAAATGAAACACAAATTTCTACTCAACACTAAAAGCCTAAACATTGCAGTTTCAAAGTTAATTTCACCGGAAAGAAAATACTGTATCGGACAGTGTAGATCAAAGATCAGACTGCACGTTCTGTGCAGTCTGATCTTGATCTACACTGTCCACAAAAGGTCAGTGGGTCGCGATTAGCAGCTTAAGGGTTAAAATATTACTCAATACCATACAGATATAACTTGTTAAGCTCCTGCAGAGACAGAATTATTGGAGAAAAGTAGTAATTGCAATTTACAAACAATTACTACCTTTCTCCTCAAGTTTTCCTTTTTTGTTGAAAAAGACGACTTTCCCTTCTATATATGTTTCTCTGCTGTGTTCCCTTGTCTCATAGATGAAAAGAGAGCCTGTATGGTGGCAAGTAGAACCCATTACCTTATAATATGCTGACACTCTATCTAGCATATTTCATTCACACTCCAGACATCAGACAAGACTGTCCACCTAGCATGGTGTGGCCTATTTAGAAACGAGCAGATTTTTCCAGGCATGTCAATGGCCATTTTCTTAACTGCTTAATACAATTTGGGTGTCAGCATACCAATGGCCATCCCGATGTCACTTGGGGTCACGATTACAATGCTTTCAGACATGCCTTGGCCTGACAGTCTTATATGAAAAAAACCCATGCGGGTGTGGTAAGATAAATCGTTTGTGGTGAGGTTTTGAATCAGACTTGGCAGAGATCCTATAGTCTCTATAGATGATCTCTGCACCAGGGTTGCAAACACACTCCATGACAGTACCATCTTAACCTACAAAATACTTTGTAACAGAACAGGCATAAGGCCCTATATACTTTTCCGTACATTGGCCATATCGGGTACATTTTTGCAGGCCGGTACCTAGGTTATCAATGTGGTGATAGCACTGTCCACAAAACCTCTGCAGAAGTATGAAATAAGCATGTAGAAAAAAAGGATAAACAAAAACAATTCTGAATTTAGAAAGAACTTAAGTTCGTTATACAGAGATTTTCTGGTATTTGTTATTTCATTCATTTTGACACAAAGCATGAAGACACCACAATCCTGATGTAATATGGACAGAGATGCAAGACATTTATACCTTTGTCATTTACTCTGACACTACCAAATATTTAAACGAATTGCATTTTCTCAGTGGCTATGAATGCACTTCCACTGCAAGATAAAGTGACAGTTCGATCATAATCAAGAATAATGCAGTAGCCAGTGTAGATTAGAGATCAGACTGCACATTCTGTGCAACCTGATCTTGATCTACACCATTCATGAAAGCTTCTGGTGTCATCTATGGTTTGGAAAGAGTTAAGTGCACAAAATTTGATTAGCTTACAGAAAATTCAAGTTTAAATATTTACCAAGCAACTAAATTTTGGATCCCAAAAAACTGAATGTTTGCAAATGACCAGCAAATTTTAGCTCAAAATGACTTCTGTGATAAAGCCGATCATCAGTATTTTGATTTTTTCATTATTAAAACTGATATTTTGATAACTTGATCTAGTAGTTTATTTTTATGTTTGCTTGGCAAATTGTATATATTTAAGATTTCACTTTGATTATCATTTATCCTAGCATAAAACATAATGTCGAGGAAGTATTACAGGTGAATTTTTAAAGCTGGTAATTCAAACGAGAAGTCACAGCTTTCATATACAGGTATTTGAAAAGGGATATTACCGGGAACTTTAATTTAGAGTTTTAGAATTAAAAAACTTTTTCTTTTTTATAGTACCTTTTTTTATATTTTATGTAAGTTTGACCTTAACAATTAATTTGAAAATGGTATTACCAGCAACCTGATAGTTGGCATTTCCATCTGTGTTATCAAACCCCTGTCCCTGTTCACAATTTAGATACATAAATGGAAATTCCTACTATCAGTTTACTGAACCTCACCATTTCATAGGATAGAAATTTATGTTAAGTATTGCTTTATAGGAGAAGTTTTGATTACCAATTAAGTACACAGTTTATCAGCCACCCAAATTAAATGTACTATACCAAGTATATAAGATGTTTGATCGATTACCAAACAATCCCAAGTTTTAACAAAGAGAAGATGGCTTTTGAAAACATGGTGGAAAAAGTAAGTGCTGGGAACCAGGATTTTCTTCCTTTGCCTTAATGTTTTTAAACTCCTCAAATGGCAAATCCAATCAACTGAGCAACACTGAATTAGTCGTCTGCAAATAAGGCTATTTAGACAGATTAAAGTTTTTGTTGTTTTGTTTGGTAAAGAGATAATCAGCGAACTTTTGGGCTGATCTTATTTTACTTAAAGAGGGTCTGTTTCAATATGTATAAGTTACTGATCATATATTTCATTTTTAGGAAATTGGAGGGAGGCGAAGCCGACCAATGATTTAATTCCCTAAAAATGAAATATATGATCAATAACTGACTTACAGTTTGCCCTACTTTCTAATTGACTGACAGTCAGCCTCTGGGAGGAAAGAGCCATACAAGTCGGACAGAGAACGCGGTCGTCACACCTCTTGTGGTTGATGGAGGTACTAACATGCGCACCGAGTCATATTGTGTTACCTTTAATTTGGCACTGAACCTGATCTAGGACAACTGTCTGTGGCACTAAACTTGATCTACGCTCATATTCACTCAAGCACTTGATTCAGCCATGGACACATCCTTTGGACTAGTTGATGACGAAGAATTTTTCAAAGAATTTATTAAAAAATTTATTCAATTTACTTATTTCAAAACAGCATAGAACTTTCCATGTCTAACCATATTGTTTTCATTATAGACCAGTACAATAACCCTTATTCTGCTGATCAGTTGGAAACTGGACCCTCTTATGCAAGCACCGAAGATAAAATGGTGTCTACCAGTACGTGCTGTCTGATAGTCCACTAAGTTGTCTGTCCCTTCATTTGGCCTAAACTTTAAATTCATAAATTTTAAAATGCTTTCAATTTTAAAGATTTCGCCAGTTGTACTACATCTTTGTAAAAAGCAACAATCATAGCGTTTTGTGAATACTGGATAAAAGTGTTTGGATTTCTGCTGATATTTCCTAGAGAAATACAAAGGTAACTCCTTCCGTGCTTTTGTCTCAGTTAACTTTTCAGGATCCCAAAAGTTGCAATAAACTTTTCAGGATCCCAAAAGTTGCAATAGTCCCCGCCTTTTTCACGACAGCGCACACATTGTAGTATTTTTTACTTGTACAACGACCAGCCAAAATACTGTGGGCAGAGCTTCAGGTTAAGCTGGAAATGTTTGTACATAGGTCAACCATTTAATAATTAAGTGGTCGCATAATGCGAGATATTGAGTCTGTATGGAATTAAATCCAGCAGTTTTTTAATGAAATCTGGCCTTTTGATTGGTTTAGAAAGTAGGACAAACTTTAAGTGAATGTTACGGTGCCTACTTGATTTATATTTTACCTAGACATTTACAGTTTTATCTGAAAGATGTGTTTGCTAGCAGCCTGAATTTAATGTACTCAGTACAGGTAAAATGTTTCATGCTTGACTCTTGAGAGAATATTCTGATAACTGGACCCTTGAGTTAAATATCTTTATGTTAAGGATAGGTTTGCCACCAATCTGAATTTACTGTCAGTAAGTTTTTATAAGTCAGCTTTGAAATCTCTACTTTGACCTTTAAGTTTCGATATTTTTCTGAAGGTGTATTTGCTAGCAGTCTGAATTCAAAGTACCCTGTAAATGAGATATATTTTAAGTGAATGTTATTGTTTTTTTTTTTTTTTTTTTAATTTAACCTTGAAGATTTTAGGGATACATACGCTAGAACGCTGATTGAAATGTAACTCTTACCATTAATTTGAAAATGGTATTACCAGAAACCTGATAGTTGGCACTTCCATCTGTGTTATCAAACCCCTGTCCCTGTTCACAATTTAGATACCGTAAATGGAAATTCCTACTATCAGTTTACTGAACCTCACCATTTCATAGTATAGGAATTTAAGTTCAGTATTGCTTTATAAGAGAAGTTTTGATTACCAATAATGTAAAAGATGTTTTATCCACAACCCAAGTTAAATGTATCAATGAGATAAGATGTTTGATCATTTACCAAATGATCCCAAGTTTTAATGACAGTGAAGATTGCTTTTTAAAACATTGTGGAAAAAGGAGAAAGTGCTAGAAACCAGGATTTTCCTCCTTTCCCTCAATATTTTAATCCCCTCCAATGGCAAACCCAATCAACTGAGCTAAACTGAATCCGTCGTCTGCAAATAAACCTATTTAGAAAGATTACAGTTTTTGTTGTTTTGTTTAGTATTTGTTGTTTAGTACAAGAGCTAATCAGAAAACTTTTAGGCTGA
This sequence comes from Tridacna gigas, assembly GCA_945859785.2. NCBI lineage: Eukaryota > Metazoa > Mollusca > Bivalvia > Cardiida > Cardiidae > Tridacna > Tridacna gigas. The sequence goes on from OX244038.2 coordinate 57,316,170, forward strand.
TATTTTTTGTTTATATTTAAGGCTGGTTTTTTTGCATTAAGAGGATATTATTATAACTGAAGCCTAGAGTTACATGTTTATGTTTAGGATAGGTTTGCCAGCAATCTAAATTTACTGTCAGTAAGTTTTTATAAGTGAGCTTTGAAATCGATTCTTTGACCTTTAAGTTTCGATATATTTCTGAAGGTGTATTTGCTAGCAGTCTAAATTCGAAGTACCTGGTAAATGAGATATATTTTATATTCTATTTTATATTCTAAAACTTTTAGGCTGATATATTTGTTTATATTTAAGGAGGGCAAGTTTCTGCATTAAGGATATCTTGATAACTGAATCCAGTTGTTAAATATTTTTATGTGTTTGTTTGCCAGCAATCTGAATTTACTGTCAGTAAGTTTTATAAGTGAGCTGTGAAATCTATACTTAAACCTGTAAGTTTCAATGTTTTTCTGAAGGTGTGTTTGCCAGCAGTCTGAATTCAAAGTACCCGGTCAGTGAGATATAATTATGTTAAGTGATCATTAAAGCTTTTATTTTTGTCTACATTTAACCTTGAAGATTTTAAGGACGCATATGCCAGGAACCTGATTTAAATGTACACCTGTAAGAAAGATGTTTGGCAGTGAATTTTTAAGCCAATATTTTGATAGTTACACAAACAGTTTAATATCTTTTGCTATAGAATGGTCTGCCAGCAACCTGTATTTACCGTCAGTAAGTTTTATAAGTGAGCTTTGAAATCTATACTTTGACCTGTAACTTTTGATATGTTTCTGAAGGTGTTTGCTAGCAGTCTGAATTCAAAGTACCCAGTCAATAAGATATATTTTAACCCTTTACCACACAATCCTCACTTTTAACGACCCTGAGAAAAAAGCCTTTTGAAAACATTGTGGGAAAAGGAGAAAATGCTGGTAACCAGCATTTTCTCCTTTTCCCCACAATGTTTTCTAGATCTACCCTTTCCAAAACAAATTTCAATTTTTCAACCACATTTATTTTATCGTCTGCAAATGCTTTCAATTTGGGCCAATCTAAAATTTTGTCATTTGGTAAAGAGTTAAGTGAATGTTAAAGATGCTACAAATGTATTTTTGTCTACATTAAACCTTAATGATTTTAAGGACGCATATGCCAGGAAGCCAACTTTAATGTGCACGGTAAGAAAGACGTTTGGCAAGTTAACTTAACCCTTTCCCAAACGACAAATTTTGGACTGGTCCAAATTAAAAGAGTTTGCAGACGACAATTTTAAATTTGATGAAAATGGCAGAAAGGTCTCAAAAAGAAGAAATTGCTCATTACGAGCAATTTCTCCTTTTCCCCCAGTGTTTTCAAAAGACTTGTACTGCTGACACGTGAAAACCAGGGCTTGTTTGGGAAAGGGTTAAGCCAATATTTTGATAAGAAAACTTACCTTCTGTACAGAGTACCAAGGTATAAGCCTAGCAACATTTGTATGCCGAGAACTAAACCATTATGAATGTCTTGCACCCAGCGTTCCTACTAGTGCACCAGTACTGCCAAGCTAAGTGCATTTCAGACAGGGATTTTATGCTCAAAATGATGAACTAAGAAATACACACTCGCATCGCTATTTTCAAAAATGTAATTAACCAAAGAAATAGTAAATTTGAAAAATACTTTAGAAAAATTTATAATGAAAAACCTAAGAACTGACTGAATACTTTGACGTACCTTAAGTCTGTATTTAAGTTGTAGTTTCCTAGGGCAAGCTCATTTTCTCCCTGAAAAAGATTCAAGACAAAAAGTAAAAACAATACTCTTAAATTCTAAATACATCATCAAACAAAATTTAAAAGATTTCAACCTAAACAATAACAAATGTAAGGCCTACAATGAATGGATAAAAGAAATGAATTACTATTACTGAATGATTTTATAGTACTGAATATTTCATAGTACAGCGACAGCTTAGTTCATTTATACCAGATAAAAAAGCAATTTTGAACAGAAGAACAAATACTAGTAACCTGGGAACAAAACATACTTAAGCAACCAGCATTTTCTCCTTTACCAAGATATTATCAAGTCATTTTTCCGGGCCATCAGTAGTCGAGACTGTTTGGTAAAAGGTTAACCATTTACCAGAAGACAAAATTTTGGACCAGACCAAATTAAAAGCCTTGTAGATGACAAATAAAATGTAACTTAAGATTATTTCTGTCTTCATTAGGGTAGAAAACATTGTGGGAAAAGGAGAAAATGCTGGTTACCAGCATTTTCTCCTTTTCCCACAATGTTTTCAAAAGACTTTTTTCCCAGGTCGTCAAAAGGTGGCATTGTGCGATAAAGGGTTAAACGGTTAAACTAATGAATTGGATCTTTTCAAATAGCACTGATTGGTTTATTTACTCTTACCAGACAACAAACTTTTAAAATGGTCCATACTGAATGCATTCGCAGATGACAATTGCTGCCCAAATGATTAGATTTTCTTTGAAAGGTTAAGAAAACATTGTGGGAACAGGAGAAAATACTGGTTACCACCATTTTCTCCTTTTCTCACAATATTTTAAAAAGCTTTCTTCCCTCAGGGTTGCTAAAACTCTGGACTGTATGGTAATGGGTTAACTGAATGGCCCTGTTTTATGCCCATTCATCATTATTTCAGTTATTTCACAGTGACAGCTCACATATTTATGTACATGTATTTCCTAAAGTTTAACAGTGCAAGGCTGGGGCTCTAAAGTGTCATACCCAAGAACACTCCCAGAAAAACCCAGTGTTCCCAAATGAGGCCTCCAGATTACAGGTCCTACACTTTAACCACTGAACCATGCATGACTGTTGCATTTACGAAAAACAACCCTAAAATTGCCAATTCAAGGTTGTTTCCATCAACATACATAACAAAAATGTGGACATTGTATTCTCGGATCAGGAAGGTCTGTGCTATCTGATCTTGATCTTCACGCAGAGCTCCAGATAGAGGGAGTGATTTTGATTTCAAAATTAAAAATATTAATTACGATTCTAATGAGTACCCACAACATAGGGTTTGGAGGAGAAATAATAGATTTAGAATACTATAACTCCCTCTTATCTGGAGGTCTGCTTCACTGTCTGCAAAAGTAACATAAATGATGTCATTACAGACAAGTCTGAAATATTTCATTTAACCCTTTACCAAACAATCCCTGGTTTTCACGACCCTGGGAAAGAAGACTTTTGAAAACATTGTGGGAAAAGGAGAAAATTCTGGTAAACAGTATTTTCTCCTTTTCCCACAATGTTTTCTACCCAGGTGTCAGAGACCTTAAGCTCATCTGTACCAACTTTGAATTTGTCGCCTGCAGATGTTTTGAATTTGAAAGAGTAAAATTTGTCGTTTGGGAAAGGATTAACCCTTTCCCAAACGACAAATTTTGGACTGGTCCAAATTGAAAGAGTTTGCAGATGACAATTTTAAATTTGATGAAAATGGCAGAAAGTTCTCAAAAAGGGTAGAAAACACTGTGGGAAAAGGAGAAATTGCTCCTTACGAGCAATTTCTCCTTTTCCCACAGTGTTTTCAAAAGACTTGTACTGCAGACACGTGAAAACCAGGGCTTGTTTGGGAAAGGATTAAGAGGTAACTCTTGACTGTACAACTCGTAGCTCCACAGTGGAAGTTTAGTAGATGACAAATCTTGCTCAAAATGATGGAGCTGTCTTTGAAAAACTTGAAAGCACTGTTGAAAGTGATTGAAATACTGATTACCAGCTTTCTCTCCTTTTCCAACAGGCCCGTAGGAAGCCTTTTCATATTGCAGGGGCCAACTTTTTTTTCAGCTCACCTCAGCGCAAAGTGCTCAAGGTGAGCTTTAGTGATCTTGCTTTGTCCAGAGTCTGCCATGTGTCATCTGTTGTGCTTCGTCTGTCATGCGGTCAACATTTACCTTGTGTGCGCTCCAGAACAACATTTTCGATCAGATACTCATGAAACTTGGTCAAAATGTCGGTCTTGACAGAAGCTTGGACAAGTTCAAAATTGGGTCATTTCAGGTCAAAAAGTAGGGCTAAATCTTAGAAAAACCTTGAGTGCACTCTTAGAGGCCACATTTTCAATATGATGCGCGTTAAACTGTCAGAATGTTTGTCTTGATGATGCCTTGGACAAATTCGAAATTGGGTCATGTTGGGTCAAAAAGTAGGTCACTTACATCATGCATTTCTTTTTACATTATTAAAACCAAGATTTCTCCAGTTTTACCAAATGTAGATGACTTTATTCTGATAAGTGCTTTAGTGCAAAAATGGCCCTTTTTTTATTTTTGGGTGGGGGGGGGTTGGTTTGAAGGGGTAAATTTGTTTGATTGATTTATCAAAAATCAAATTGTACACATAAATCTAATGCCTTTAATGCTATGAAATCTTTCATCTTTTTCTCGGGCTTTAGACAAAGAATGGTGATTTTCTTAGGCAGGTTTAGTTTTATACATTTTTTTTCACTGTTTTTGTTTTGTTTTTATTTCATCTAGATACCAGTAGTTGTTTTTTTTTCAAATTTTAATTCATAGTTTTGGATGTCATGATTTCTGCACGAAATCACTAAAAATGGTATATCAGTGTTCACTTCACCCTTTACCACACAATCCTGACTTAACGACCCTGAGAAAGAGGCCTTTTGAAAACATTGTGGGAAAAGGAGAAAATGCTGGTGACCAGCATTTTCTCCATTTCCCACAATGTTTTCTACCTGTCCCAGAACAAATTTCTGATTTTGAGTCAATTATTTTGTCGTCTGCAAATGCTTTGAATTTGGACTAGTCTAAAATTTTGTCGTTTGGTAAAGAGTTAAACCAACAAAATCATGTCCAATCTTCATTCCTTGACTCAATGTGTAGATTTCAGAATGACATCACGCGTCCAAGAACAGATCATATGGACAGGGGTCTTTTTCATGTAGGACAAAGTAGATTTATTAATTTTACGATGCTGAAAAGAAGATGAAGATTGGTAGGAACAGGACACTTAGGAACAGGGCACTTAAACAACAAGTATTGACCTTGACATGTACATGCAGGATTTTGAAAAACAAAAAGTATCAATTTCGCTTCTGACAAATTATTGGAGGGTGAGGGGCGGGGGCTCAGCCCCTACTATCCCCCCGCCCCCCCCATGTGTTCCTACGGGCCTGTCCAATGTGTTTTCTACCCTTTCAATGACAAATCCCATCATTTCAGTCACACCGAATATTTATATATGTTGTCTGCAAGTACTTAAAATTTGGACATGGATGGGTAAGAATTGCTAATTCTAAATTTCTAAGGCTTTTGAAAATATTTTGGGAAAGGGAGAAAACACAGGAAATCAGCATTTTCTCCTTTTCCCATAATGTTTTTTATGCTATATGCAAGACAAACTTTATGTTTCGAGTAAAAGCTAGCTTTAACTTTTTGTCTACAAATGCTTAAAATTTGGACACAACTTTGGTTTTCTGTACTTCTTAATTCTTTAACCCTTTACCACACAATCCCGACTTTTAACGACCCTGAGAAAGAAGCCTTTTGAAAACACTGTGGGTAAAGGAGAAAATGCTGGTAACCAGCATTTTCTCCTTTTCCCACAATGTTTTCTACCCTTCTCAAAACACATTTTAATTTTTCAGTCACATTTATTTTGTCGTCTGCAAATGCTTTCAATTTGGATCAGTCTAAAATTTTGTCGTTTGGTAAAAAGTTATATCCTGCGGACACCAAGCCCCTATAGCTCAATAGGTAGGGTACTGGCTTTGAGAACAGGAGGTCGCTGGTTTGATCCCCGGCTCAGCCAATGTCTTTCTGAGGACTGATGATAAACATTGCAACAGGATTCTTTTCTCTCTCACTGCTGACCATCGCTTTGGTGATGGTTATGTTGGAAAGTATCCAGTGGCTTGGAAAGAATATTGTGCTTAGTACTGGTAAAAGAAATTCCAGGAAAGCATGGATAGGAGCACTAGCCCCCAAGATAATAGCAATTTTGTGGGTGCCTTTTGTCTGCAGTGTTTCAGCAAAGTAGACAGGGTATATCAAAGAACAGACTGCATGTTTTGTGCAGTCTGAACATGATCTTCACTGGCTGCAAAGGCAACTATAGTAGAGAAAGGCATTTTAAGGGTTAATCCTTTACCTAAGACTAAATTTTAGATGTACCCAAATCAGAAGTATTTGCAGGCAATAGAAAACATGTTAACTCTTTACCAGACAAAAAATTTTTAGACTGGTCCAAACTGAAAGAATTTTCATAAGGCAATTTCAATGTGACAAAAAATTTAAATTTTTTGGGGGGCAGGGAAGAAACACTGTGGGAAATGGAGAAAATGCTGAAAATCAGCACTTTCTTCTGTTCCCAAAATGTCTTCAGAAGGCCTTCTTCCTCAGGGTATTGAAAACTCAGGATTGTGTGCTAAAGGGTTTGTCTCTGATAGGGAAAAAAGAACACTGCGGGGAAAGGAGAAAATACTACTTACACACATTTTCTCCTTGTCCTACAATGTTTTCAAAGCCTTCTTTCACAGGGTCATTAAAACATGGGCTTGTTTGGTAAAAGGGTTAACCCTTTACAAAAGAATTCCAGTTTTAATGGCCTTAAAAAAATTCTGAATTCTGATGGCCTTAAATAAGAAGGCCATTGAAAACACTGTTAACAAGGAGAAATTTCTAGTAACCAGTACTTTTATACTTTTTGTTCTTTTCTCACCATGTTTTCTACTTTTTTAAAATCGAATTTCAACTTTTGAGTCACATTTATTTTGTCTTCTGCAAATGCATTCAATTTGGACAAGTCTAAGACTTTCAGCGGCAAATATTTTTCTGGAGGAAACCAGTTTAACCTCGCAATCCTACGTTTAACTCGTTACCACACAATCCCGACTTTTCACAACCCTGAGAAAGAAGCCTTTTGAAAACTTTGTGGGAAAAGGAGAAAATGCTGGTAACCAGCATTTTCTCCTTTTCCCACAATGTTTTCTACCCTTCCCAAAACAAACTTCAATTTTTCGCTGACATTTTTTTTGTCGTCTGCAAATGCTTACTATTTGGACCAGTCTAAAATTTTGCCATTTGGTAAAGGTTTAACACTTGGTAACAAGTATTCATTCCTTTACCCTGAATGTTTTCTACTTTCTAACTCTTTACCAAATGACAAAACTTTGGACTCCACCAAACTGAAGGCATGAATCGCAGATGACAAATCAAAAGTAGCTCAAGTCATGATTTCTATCGTTCAATAAGGTAGAAAATATTGTAGGAAAAGGAGAAAATGCTGGTTACCAGCACAATGTTTTCAACAGTCTTCTATTGGGAGAGCACATCTCCAACTGCTTTCAGTCAGAACCAATCCAAAACCCATCATCTGGAAATGAGAACCCACATATTACTGCAAGATTATCTTATAACTGTCACATTGTAGCCTTTGTGAAAAAACAACAGACAGTGTAGACTGAGGAATAGTACATTATGTGCAATCTGATCTTGATTATTACTTACTTCAATTGAGCGTCTTAAAGTCCCAGGTTTTGTGTTCAGTTTATCATCTAAATACACATAGTTACGATGTCCACTGCAGTTTCTACTGATAAATGCCCCCTACATGGTTTTTCATCTTCTCCCTGCAGTGCCGCCATGGTATCTTAAATAAAAAACAATAAAGAAAAAGGAAAACATCCGTGTCTTTATGGTTAATTCAGCTAGAAGTGAAGAAAATTACTTACCAGCTTTAAATCTAACTTTTTAAAAAAGGAGGACCTTTGTGGCTTGGGGTAAGATGGGAAATTAATTATCCAGAGATTCAGAACAACCACATGTACTAAACGACAAAATGTTTGATTGAACTAAATTGAAAGCATTTGCACACAACAAATTATCTGTTGCTAAAAAGATGATTTCTATCATTGGTATGGTAGAAAACATTGTGGGAAAAGGTGAAAATACTAGTTATGAGCATTTTCTCCTTTTCCCACATTGTTTTCAAAAGGTTTTTCTGTCAGGGTTGTTAATACTTGGGACTATGTGGTAAAGTTTAAACAAAGTTAAAATATGTTTGTTTAGAAAAAGACCCCGAGATGAAATTGACTTTCAAAAAGAAGAATTTTAAAAATGGATGAGACTTGAACAATTGATTTGAATGTATGCAAACTTGAGCAAATATTGTATACTTGTAAAATTTGGGATAAATGGAAATGCTAGCTTCTGATACTTTCTGCAGTATTGTTGCCAGGGACAGGGGGTATCAGAAACACACATGACCATTTGAAATTTCGAAAAGAACAAAAAATCTTGTTTTTACTACACCTTTGCTCATTAACTTATTCCGTTAAATTGCAAAGATATTGATATTTTCTTAACCCTAAGAAGAAAAAGGAACTTGTAGAAACAGAAATTGGTTGCCTGTAGATGAGCAAGACCTGCATGGCCTGGTTCAGCTGTATGCTTGTCATTAAACCCACACTACACAGTAAATGCTTGTAAAACTCCATGGTGCCTTGCTCAAATATATAAACTACATTGACCAAGGATCAGATGATTTAAGTTGATCTCAACAGCTGCTTCATTTCAATCAAATCGTTGAATCTTAATGTAAATACTAATGGTGCTTGCAACTTTGGCAGTCTGTATATGACCAAGACCTGAATAGCCTGGTTCAGCTGTATTCTTGTAAATGACCCAATGCTGTATAGTAAATACTGTATACTTGTAAAATTTGGGATAAATGGAAATGCTAGCTTCTGATACTTTCTGCAGTATTGTTGCCAGGGACAGGGGGTATCAGAAACACACATGACCATTTGAAATTTCGAAAAGAAAAAAAATTATTTTTACTACACCTTTGCTCATTAAGTTATTCAGGTAAATTGCAAAGATATCGTATTTTCTTAACCCTAAGAAGGAAAATGAACTTGTAGAAACAGAAAAACAGAAGAAAAAAAAAGGAACTTGTACAAACACAAAAAAAGAGAACTAGTTTACTGCAGTAACTTCATCTTTATAGTTAAAAAATCAAGGTATTCAAATTGCCAATAGATCATATGGTAGTCTTCATTTATGCAAATGTGAAAATGTAACAAGTAATAGACTGAAAAACCAGACCAGTGCATACAGTAGGAATGAAACATAAAACCTCCAAAAAAGTAGTTTGACCAAGGATCAGATGACCTAAGTTCATCTCAACAGCAGCCTTATTTTAATTGTATTAACAAATCTTAGTGTGATGCTTGCAACTGGTTGCCTATAGATGACCAAGACCTGCATGGCCTGGTTCAGCTGTATGCTTGTCATTAAACCCACGCTGCACAGTAAATGCTAGTAAAACTCCATGGTGCCTTGCTCAAATATATTCCTGTAAGATACAGAAAAACTACTTTGACCAAGGATCAGATGATTAAAGTTGATCTCATCAGCTGCTTCATATCAACTGAATCGTTGAATCTTAATGTAAAAACTAATGGTGCTTGCAACTTCGGCAGTCTGTATATGACCAAGACCAAAATGGCCTGGTTCGGCTGTATGCTTGTAAATAGCCAATGCTGTATAGTAAATACTGTATACTTGTAAAATTTGGGATAAATGGAAATGCTAGCTTCTGATACTTTCTGCAGTATTGTTGCCAGGGACAGGGGGTATCAGAAACACACATGACCATTTGAAATTTCGAAAAGAAAAAAAGATGATTGTTTTTACTATATCTTTGCTCACCGAGTTATTCTGGTAAATTGCAAAGATGGTGATATTTTCTTGACCCCAGTGAAAAAGGAACTTGTTGAAACAGAAAAAAGAAAACTAGTTTCCTGCACTAATTTCATGTTTCTAGTTAAAACATCAAGGTATTCAAACGAATGCTGGTTCAGTCGTATGCTTGTAATTGAACCAATGCAAACAGTAAATACATGTCAAACTCTATGGTGCCTTGCTCAAATAGATTCCCACAAGACCAGTCCACACAGTGGGAATCAAACATAGAACCTCTGGATAACAAATTGACCATCTTGCCCACTTAAGTCTGGGGTATGGGGGACCCTTTATGACATAGTTAAGACTTACCCTGTTAAGTAAGGTGAATGAAACTTTCAAGCTGATAGTAAAAACCGGAATAATGTTATTTTAAACTTATTCTTTGAAGAAAATCTCTCCTTATGGGACAGCATAGATCAAGATCAAACTGCATGTGCTGTGCAGTCTGATCTTGATCTACACTCTCCTCAAAGGTCTGTGACTGATGTGTATAGTGGCTTAGGGGTTTAGATACCACACTTTGATTGGCAGAATACAATTTATGGCTTACTACAAGGTTAAAATTTAGCTTTCCATGATCTCTTTAACTCTTTACCACATAACAATATTTTACAATGGCCCAAATTCAAAGCATACCCAGACAACAACTTAAATGTGGCTCAGATTACAGGATTTGTTTGTGAAAGGTTAGAAAACATCACGGGAAAAGGAGAAAATGCTGGTTACTAGCATTTTCTCCTTTTTCCACCATGTTTTTCAAAGTCTAATTTCTCAGAGGCATTAAAACTTGTCATTATGTAAAACAATATACTTAGCTCTTTACCAACGCCAAAACTTTAGTCCAGTCCAAATTGGAAGCATTTGCAGATGACAAATGAAATGTGACTCAAACATTTGTTTTGGAAGGGTAGAAAACATTGTGGGAAAAGGAGAAAATCCTGGTTACCATCATTTTTCAGTGTTTTCAAAAGCTTCCTTTCTCGGAAACTAGGGATTGTATGTTAAAGAGTTAATTTACAAAGAGTATTGATTGATTGATCGTATGGTGTTTAACGCTGTTTTCAACATTATTTCAGTTATATCGCGGCAGCCAGTGCACCTATCCACGCTGTCCCGGAGTTTCTTTTACCAGTACTACGCACAATATTCTTTCCAAGCCAGTGGCTGCTTTCCCACATAACCATCGTCGAAACAATGGTCAGCGGTGACAGAGGAATGAATCTTGTCGCAATGACTATCATCAATCCTCAGAAACAAACTGGCCAAGCCAGGGATCAAACCAGCGACCTCCTGTTCTCAAGTCCTATATGCTACCGACCGAGCTACGGGAGCTTGGCACCTACAAAGAGACTATGTTTTTTCCTGAAAGGAGAATTTCTGAAAATGTATGCAAGTATTTTATGCATCATTCTAGGGTTTACATTGTAACAATAAGCACTAAAGATGTCTTAATACTCAGAGGTATGTATGTATATATGTATTTATGGTGTATGACACTGTTTTCAACATTATTTTAGTTAAATCGCAGCGGCCAGTGCACCTATCCATGCTTTCCTGCAGTTTTCTTTACCAGTAAGACACACAATATTCTTTCAGAGCCACTGGCTGCTTTCGCAAATAACCATTCTTGAAACAATGGTCTAATACAGGAATCTCCAGGAACTGAGGAAGGAAAGTCCACACTGAAAGGAGATAAGGAATATCTTAAGACTTTTCTAAATGAGAGGAAGACATTAAAGGTGGTTGTCCAATTAATCAGTAGGTATTCACAAAAGTCTTAATTTCTTTAAATGAAGTAGCCCAGAACCATTTATTAACATCAAAATACTGGTAACAGCCTTCAAAATCCAAGTGCTGTTGGGTGCTTGCCTGTCTGTCAGTCCATCTGGTAGTCTAAAACCAGTTCAAATAAAATATCCTGTAAACCCCCCTTCAGTCCAATCTGTCCCCACCCGTCAATATATAGGTCAGTGTCAGTGTGCTTGGGTAAATGTTTCTACCTTGTTGTGGTAAAGTGTTGCCCCAGGCAGATTCTACTAGGAATCTGCTTACCCAAAGTAGAGAAAAATCTGTTTCATGTTGTGTGTTTTGCTATTTTTAAAAATCTTGCTCTAATGAGGCATCATGATAGGCTATTTGTGTTTCCATATTTTACAACAACCAGTACTACAACATACATTTTCCAACTATCTCCATAAATGGAAATAATTGGCCCTTCAGTTGATCAAAAAAAAAAGTGATGAAAATAATCCAATGCATTTTGCAAGATGTTTATTGGAAGAGTGCTCATGTTAGGTGATTTTAGTGAACCCTTTCCCACTCTTTCTACACTCTCTACACTCTTTCAAATTCAAAACATCTACAGATGATAAACTCAAAATTGGTACAAATGATCTTAATAAACCCTGTGACATATCAGAAAATATTGCAGGAAAAGGAGAAAATGCTGGTTACTTGCATTTCTCCTTCTACTACAATGTTTTATTTTTTCAAAAACCTTCTGTCCACAGGTTGTGAAAACTTGGGATTGTTTGGTAAAGGGTTAATACATTAAATGTGTAGGGTACAGGATTCATCTAGGCTGTAGGTTCTTGAGAAATTAACAAATGTTTCTGGGCTTATCACAACTATACAGACCAAGAGAAATATCATTAGTATATTGCAATTTTATTAATTTTATTCTACTTTTCTTTCTTTCAAATTTATAAGTACAATTTTGCTCTAATATTAATTCAATTTGCATTTCCAATCTTATTAAAATCTACACTTGTGTGGCTCACATTTCTGAAGTCTTTCTAGCTAAAACCTCAGTTTGTAGCGAAGATCAGTAGTTTCTGAAATATGAACTATATATTTATGTGCAAATTAAATGTGTCATGTTCTTGTAACATGTTAAACACGTACATAGTTATATGCAAACCTGTCATGAGAATTACTTATTGCTGTAGATACCGGTAGTTGAAGACTTCCAAATTGAAAGAATTTGCAGACAACAAAATAAACACTCAAAAATTAAGGTTTTTTTTTTTTATAACATACCAACCATTGTGGAAAAGGAGAAAATGCTGGTCATTAGCAATGTTTTCAAATTCAAGCCTTATTTTTAAAGATTCTTAAAACTCACGATTGTTTGGTACAGGTTTAAACCTTTAATGTTGCTTCAATTTTGTCAATTAAATCTTTTTTGTGCTCTTAGAATATTTACCTAACATTTCCTTTGCATTTCACAAGTGATTTCAGTTGCTTGCTATGACAATGGATGCTGAACTTCATATTCAATGATGGTGATGTAGTTACAAGAAAAATTTGGTATTAATGGAAATGCGAGCTTCTGATACTATCTGCAATATTGTAGCCAGGGACATGAGGTATCAGAAACACTCATAACCATATGAAATTCCAAAACGAGATAAAAAAAAATGAATGAATGAATGAATGTTTTATGGCACATTTACAAGTATCATGATCTGTATTTTTGCATTTCAGATCTTAAACAACCAACGTATGTAAATATTTTATCACAGATCTGTTCATTTATAAAGTGCTTGACAGTTATGTTTTGCTTTTTTAGTTGCTTTGTATTGGTCAATTTATACCTCAACTGTACTTATGATACAGAGTTTGTTTCAAAAGTATTACCAACACAATTTCTTTGCATTTCACAAACATTTACATTCTATTAGTATTTTGTGATATGTCCATGCTGAAATCAGTGATGTTACTTCAGTGCTTCTCATATAGCTATTTTCCAAATTCACATGGTGCTTCTCTATTTAGGGTTTGGTCGACATTGATGTATGCTGATTTGGCTGTTATTGGTCATGCCAAGTTGGGCTTTGTACTATTTTTGTGTAAATAAACTGTAGCCTCTCAATTTTGACCAGTGTTGTTGATTTGCATGTGTTTTTTGACAATTCTTCATTTCAAGGCCCTTCTCCAATATATGGCTATATATATTAATTCTGAGAGATATACGGTGTTCAACTGAGTCAAACCTATTTTTCGCTACATAAACCTAAAACAATTCCTTCTCTTTGGCTGATATTGAACAGACTCCAGAAGATTGCTCTATACATGAAAAAATACAGCCAAAGCTTCACTTGTATGTCAACATGTTTGTAATGGCTTTTAATTCATTAATGATAAATCTTTCCATGTAAGTGTCAACTGGCATAGAGACAAAAGTAATGCTATACAGAATTAACAAGAAGAGATACTTAAGGAAACTAGTTGTCTTCTCACCAGTTAATAGAAAAACTAGTATTCTGCAGAAGTACACCTATTAACAACCTATCTATCCTTTAAATGCAGACATGCTGAAACTTTACACTAAAACAGTATATCTAACTTAATTGAACTTGGCCAAAAAAAAACCTGTTTGTATTCAAAAAGCTGATTTGTATGAATTACTGTTTAAATTGGACAAAAACAACATGCACACATGAAATGAATCTTTTAAACTAGTGCCATATCTTAAATTGTCCCCCAGTATCTGTTTATCAATTTCCCTTTTAAATCTAAAATCTGTTCCCATGAAACATCTTTTGAAATGTTTTTAAACCAACAAGGATTTTTTAATTGCTTATCTAAATGATACAGAAAATAGATTTGATCTCTCATACATGTACATGGAACAAATCAAATGGAATGAGAGGCACGTCTAACTGTATGATGTAATCTGAAGGATTCAGCCCTGGATTTAATTCTAAACTTAACCCTTAAGCAGCTAAGTGCTACTCACTGACCTTTTGCAGACAGCGTCGATGAAGATCAGACTGAACACAATGTGCAGTCTGATTTTGGATCTACCCTGTCCGATAAGGAGGTGTCTTTCGTCCAAAAACACCTTTTAATCCTTTACCACACAATTCCGACTTTTAACGACCCTCAGAAAGAGGCCTTTTGAAAACATTGTGGGAAAAGGAGAAAATGCTGGTAACCATCATTTTCTCCTTTTCCCACAATGTTTTCTAATCTATCGATGACAAATTTCATCATTTGGGCCACCTTTAATTTGTCGTCTGCAAATGCTTTCAATTTGGACCAGTCTAAATTTCTGTCGTTTGGTAAAGAGTTAAACAGGAAAATTTGGGTGTAGATTATCAGTTTTAAAGTTTCATATCTTTTATTTAGCAGGATTAAGGTTAAAATTGCCCAAAAGCTGTTTTATAGCCAATGGTCCTATTATAAATGCTAAGCTAAAAGCATTTGGCTGCGAAAGTGGATTTCAAGACAGTCAGACAACATGAACTTAAAACCTATCATACTGACAAATAGCAAAGACGCTTTTGCAACCATTCGAGTGCAAAATACAACTTAACCCCTTTACCAAACAATGCTGCCTTTTAACAACCCTGGGATAGAAGCCCTTTTGAAAACATTGTGGGAAAAGGAGAAAATGCTGGTAACCAGCATTTTCTCCTTTTCCCGCAATGTTTTCTACCCTATCAAAGAAAAATTGCATTATCTGAACCACATTAAAATTGTCACCTGCAAATGCTTTCAATTTGGACAAGGTTAAAATTTTTTCATCTGGTAAAGGGTTAAGTTGTTTATACAGGTAATGAATATAAAAATCAGAAATTTCATGGACATAGAAGATCAAGATTAGACTACACTAATGTGCAGACTGATCTTGTATCTAAAATGACCACCATTTATGAAATTTTCTGGCAAATACACCCCAAACATCACCATACTTGGTCTTTTTTTACCTGCATAAAAAATTTTATTTCTGTAGCCATCAAGTGTTAAAACTTGAAAAAAAAAAATGCATGAAAAGGTCAGAAAAATTAAAACAATATAAATTTTATACCTGTACCTAAATGCTACACATGTACCCATAAATATTTCATATGTGATGAATAAAACCCTTAAAGTAGCCTGTAAACAAAGTAGAAATTTCTACAGAAAAAAAAGTGCAGAAAAATCTGCCAGAACGCCCAAATATTGAACAGTGTTGATCAGACTGCATTTTTTGTGCAGCCTGATTTTCATCTACACTGACTTAAAAAGCTCAAATTGTTACAGGCACTTTAGGGGTTTAGATCATTCTCATTATTCAAAATTGCATATAAGGTGTATAGAAGAAATTGAATAGAATGATATCATATTGCGGTGTGACACGAAGTTTTTGTTTAACCCATTACCAAACAAGCTATGGTTTTAACAACCCTGGAAAAGAAGCCTTTTGAAAATCTTTGCTGGGAAAAGAGGAAATGCTGGTAACCAGCATTTCTCCTTTTCCAACAGTGCTTTCTACTCTATCAAGGACAAATTTGCCCATTTCAGCCCCCTTTAATTTGTCCTCTGCAAATGCTTTTAATTTGGACAAGTCTGAAATTTCATCATTTGGTTAAGAGTTACATTGGGAAATGGACAAGTCAGCTTATGAATTAATTTTGAACTTAAAATTCTTTCCACAGCTGTTTGACAGTCAGATCCTGATTATTTTCTGATTGTTAACTCTTTACCACACAATCCCAAGTTTTAACGACCCCTGGAATGAAGCCTTTTGAAGACATTGTGGAAAAAGAAGAAAATGCTGGTAACCAGCATTTTCTCCTTTTCCCACAATGTTTTCTAACCTATCAAAAACACATTCCACCACTAGAGCCACATTTAAATTATCATCTCAAATGCCTTCAATTGGGACAAGTCTACATTTTTGTCGTGTGGTAGAGTTAATAGTCTGATCTTGATATATGCCAATTGTTAATGGTTCTCACATTGCCCTTGGTGGTGAAAGAGTAAAATAAATGTATTGACGTATTATTTGCAAATGGTCTTGAACAAAATGTATGTTATTATTTTTGTTACTTAGTTTTAGACAAAAAACTCAGATGGATAAGGCTGACTTTGCACATGAAACACAGCTGCCCCTGAATAGACTGACAAACCTTTCTGGATTGCCTTGATCCGTCATTGGTAACAGCATCAGCTCCTTATGAGTGGACGATGGTACATTTATAATGATTGTAACAAGAATATTTCCTGGACACAAACCAGTAATCAGCTTGCACAACAGATCTTGCCTACCAATAATCTAACCATGACTTCTACTGGTGGGAATCTAACCCTACCAACAACTTAACACATCAACAGACTGGAGAAAACAATGTCCACAAGGAGTTTTCATGCTTCTGAACTCTGATGGGATGAATTTCCTACAATCATCTGCCACTGAATAGACCAACAACCTTTCTGGATTGCTCTGATCCGTCATTGTTGACAGCATATTTTCATTTTTATGTTTCTTTCTTTCTTCTCTGTCAAAAATTCTTGTTGATAAGGCATCTGTTTTTCCTGGCTTCCATCCAGTAATCAACTCTGCTCTGCTTATCTTATTTCCTGGATACTAACCAGTGCAAGGAAATCACCTGTTAGGCAAAGACAACCTTTAAGTCTGAGTAATGAATTTTAAAAGTTTTTTTTTTTTTCCAGTTTAAGCTAAAGTAAAAAGTTAACACTACTTTATTCAAGCCATTTCAGAATTTACTTCAACAGGTTTAACCCTTAGAGTGCCATAAATAAATTTGATGGACATTTTCAATCCAGAAATAAGACCCAAATAGTTGCAAAATCATGATTGCTCTTGAACACAACGTCACAGCAAAGCAGAAAGTGTAGATCAAGGATCAGACTCCACATTCTGTGCAGTCTGATCTTAATCTACACTGGCTGCAAGGGCAACTGTAGTTATGGAAGGCACTTTAAGGATTTACTTACAACTCAATGCCTAACTGATGTCAATGATGGAGAAAAAATAATAATGATAAAAAAAATAATATTGGGAGAAAAAATTATAATAAAGCTGGTGAAAAAGTAATATTGAAAAAAATAATATTGATGAAACAATGATGAAAAAAAATTCAAAATTCTGTTTTACTTAACCCCTTACCAAATAACCCCTAGAATTGATGTTTCCTAGACAGAAAACTTATGGAAACATTATGGGAAAAAGAGAAAATGCAGGTTACCAGCATTTTTTCCCATTTCCTACAATCTTTCATACCCTATCAGGGAACTAGGAAAGCTCATAAATTATAGACCTACATCAAACTTTTCTTCCAGAGTTGTTTTGCAATTGAAGAGGCTAAAATTTGCTGTTTGGGAAAAGGGTGAAGATCAGTACAAATCCAAGTTTTGATAAAATAACAAGAAAGCAAAATACAGAAAATAAACCCACTTTCATTTTCATTGGATAGATTATGGGCTTAACCCTTTACCACACAAT
The DNA here is from genome assembly GCA_945859785.2 of Tridacna gigas. Lineage (NCBI taxonomy): Eukaryota > Metazoa > Mollusca > Bivalvia > Cardiida > Cardiidae > Tridacna > Tridacna gigas. Next base: position 57,334,122 of record OX244038.2, read on the forward strand.
CCCAAGTTTTAATGACCCTGACAGAGAGAGCTTTTGAAAACAAAGTTGGAAAAGGAGAAAGGTAACCAGCATTTTCTCCTTTCCCCACAATGTTTTCTACCCTATCAGAAACAAATCCCATCATTTCAGAAATATTCAAATTGCTGTCTGCAAATGCTTTCAGTTTGGACAAGTCTATATTTGTCTCATGTGGTAAAGAGTTAAGATCCTTAACATTAAATAATGCATGCTGGTAATATCTAGTGGTATTAAAAAATCCCTTTGATTTACTAACCCTCAAACATGTTCAAGTTGATGTGTGTCCTAGACACACATCATTTTACTCTGAGACACTTTAGTATGTATCACACCTACCAATTTAAAAGACATGGCACTGCTTTAAAAGATTACTCATTTATTATACTATTCTCCACCTCTCCACTTATGAAATATTTTGAACACAAGTCATTGACAAAAACTTTAAATACTTACCCAAAAAGCCTCAGCTTTACTTTTTTCAAATAAATATATTATGCAACTGGTAAAAAAGACAACAAATTTCAGGCCAAAACCTTTGTAATACAGTATGTCATAAATAGTGTAGCTGTGTGTGTGATAAAAATTCAAAATATTGAAAAAGAGACAAAAAAAATATAGTATGTGATTTGTAAATAAGACAACAAATTTCAGGCCAAGACCTTTGTAATACCGGTATATCATAAATAGAGCAGCTATGTGTGTCATCAAAGTATCTTAATGAGACAAATAAAATATAACATGTGACTGGTAAAAAAAGACAACAAATTTTATGCCAAAACCTTTGTAATACCAGTATATCATAAATAGCATAGCTATGTGTGCGATATAAATTCAACATATTGAAAAAGAGACAAAAAAAAATTAATATGTGATTGGAAGTCAAGACAACGAACTTCAGGCCAATACCTTTGTAATATATCATATGGTAGCTATGTGTGCGATATAAATTCAAAATATTTAAACAGGGCCAAACAAAAAATTTAATATGTGAATTGTAAATAAGACAACAAATTTCAGGCCAAAACCTTTGTAATATATGATAAATAGTGTAGTTATGTGTGTGACAAATTAAAAATATTGACAAATTAAAAATATTGACAAAGAGACAAAACAAAAACCTAATAATAATCATGTGATTGGTAAATAAGACAACAAATTTCAGGCCAAAACCTTTGTAATACATCATAAATAGTGTAGCTAAGTGTGTGATATAAATTCAGTATATCTAAAAGAGACAAAAAAATAATATGTGATTGGAAAAAAAAGACAACAAACTTCAGGCTAAACCCTTTGTAATTTATCATAAATAGGGTAGCTATGTGTGTTATACAACATGATTGCTGAACAGTGATTTTTCCATACACTGGGAAATATTTTCTGATGAATATGACGACAAAAACATGTTTAACCACAGGAGTCAGAAAAGAAACCCCCTGAGGCTCCTGTTGACAAATTTCTTAGAAATGTTTAGCAATATTTATATTTGTTATTTGTTTCCTTTTTGATTTCTTTCCTTGTTGATTATCTAATTAGCGGCATTTACACATATAAGTAATAAGACATTACATTTAATGCAGTCATAGAAACTACTCTCATGTATCATTTTTAATAGATGGATATTATACAAAGTCTGAATTTACGTAACCCAATATTAAGTGATTCTTACCTTAACAAGGTCCAATTCTGGTCAAATGGTAGATCTGCACAGATAAAGAAAAATCATGGTGATGCTTTATCTGAAATTTTTGTCATCAACACACAAAATAATTATTGTAGATATAAACAAGAAATTGAGATCCTGATATGCCCCCATATGGTAGATTTTGTTTTATAGTGTTTAACCCTTTACAGATGACAATTTCAGTGTGACAAAAAAAATTTTTTTTTTTTTTGGGGGGGGGGGGAAACATTGTGAGAAAAGGATAATATGCTGAAAATCAGCACTTTCTTCTGTCCCAAAAATGTTTTCAGAAGGCCTTCTCCCTCAGGGACATGAAAACTCGGGATTGTGTGCTAAAGGGTTGAATAATTAGACTTGTCTCTGAAAGGGAAAAAAGAATGTTGTGGGAAAAGGAGAAAATACTTTCTCCTTGTCCTATAATGTTTTCAAAGCCTTCTTTCACAGCGTCATTAAGGCATGAGATTGTTTGGTAAAAGGGTTAACCCTTTACAAAAGAATTCCAGTTTTAACAGACTTAAAAAAAATACTGAATTTTAATGGCCCTAAATAAGAAGGCCATTGAAAACATTGTTAACAAGGAGAAATTTCTGGTAACCATCATTTTGTACTTTTCTCACCATGTTTTCTACTCTTTCAAAATCAAATTTCAACTTTTGAGTCACATTTATTTTGTCTTCTGCAAAGGCATTCAATTTGGACAAGTCTAAGACTTTCAGCAGCAAATATTTTTCTGGGGGAAACCAGTTTAACCTCACAATCCTGGGTTTAACACTTGGTAGCAAGTATTCATTCCTCTACCCTGAATGTTTTCTACTTTATAACATTTTACCAAATGACAATACTTTGGACTCCACCAAATTGAAGGCATGAATCACAGATGACAAATCAAAAGTAGCTCAAGTCATGATTTCTATCATTCGGTAAGGTAGAAAATATTGTGGGAAAAGGAGAAAATGCTGGTAACCAGCATTTTCTCCTTTTTCCACAATGTTTTCAACAGTCTTCTATTGGGAGAGTACATCTCCAAATGTTATCAATTGGACCCAATTTGAAACCTATCATCTGGAAATAAGAACCCACATATTATTGTAAGATGATCATAGAACTGTCACATTGTGCCTTTGTGACAAAACAACAGACAGTGTAGACTGAGGATTAGTACATTCTGTGCAATCTAATCTTGATTTTTACTTACTTCAATTAAGCGTGTTCAAGTCCAATGTTTTATATTCAGTTAATCATCTAGATACACATAGTTATGTTGTCCACTGCAGTTTCTACTGATTACTGCCCCCTTCTACATGGTTTTTCATCTTCTTCCTGCAGTGCTGCCATGGTATCTTAAATAAAACACAATAAAGAAAAAGGAAAACCTCCACGTCTTTATGGTTAATTCACCTAGAAGTGAAGAAAATTACTTACTAGCTTTAAATCTAACTCTTTAAAAAAGGAGGACCTTTGTGGTTTGGGGTAAGATGGGAAATTAATTATCCAGAGATTCAGAACAACCACATGTACTAAACGACAAAATGTTTGATTGAACTAAACTGAAAGCATTTGCACACAACAAATTATCTGTTGCTAAAAAGATGATTCCTATCATTGGTACAGTAGAAAACATTGTGCGAAAAGGTGAAAATACTAGTTATGAGCATTTTCTCCTTTTCCCACATTGTTTTCAAAAGGTTTCTCCGTCAAGGTTGTTAATACTTGGGACTATGTGGTAAAGTTTAAACAAAGTTAAAACATATTTGTTTAGAAAAAGACTTGAGATGAAATGAACTTTCAAAAAGAAGAATTTTAAAAATGGATGACAAGTCTTGAACAATTGATTTGAATGTATGCAAACTTGAGCAAATATTGTATACTTGTAAAATTTGGGATAAATGGAAATGCTAGCTTCTGATACTTTCTGCAGTATTGTTGCCAGGGACAGGGGGTATCAGAAACACACATGACCATTTGAAATTTCGAAAAGAAATAAAAAATATTGTTTTTACTACACCTTTGCTCATTAAGTTATTGGGGTAAATTGCAAAGATATTGTTATTTTCTTAACCTAAGATGAAAAACAGAAAAAAAGAGAAAAAATGGAACTTGTAGAAACAAAAAAAAAAAACGGAACTTGTAGAAACAGAAAAAAAGAGAACTAGTTTACTGCAGTTTACTGCAGTAATTTCATGTTTATAGTTAAAAAATCAATGTATTCAAATTGCCAATAGATGATAAGGTAGTCTTTCACTTATGCAAATGTGAAAATGTAAGGAGTAATAGACCAAGGATCAAATGATCAAGTTTGACCAAGGATCAAATGATCAAGTTTGACCAAGGATCAAATGATCTAAGTTCATCTCAATAGCAGCCTCATTTTAACTGTATTAACAGATACTAGTGTCATGCTTGCAACTTGTTGCCTGTAGATGACCAAGACCTGGATGGCCTGGTTCAGCTGTATGCTTGTCATTAAACCCATGCTAAATGGTAAATGCTTGTAAAACTCCATGGTGCCTTGCTCAGATATATTCCTACAAGATACAGAAAAACTACTTTGACCAAGGATCAGATGATTGAAGTTGATCTCAACAGCTGCTTCCTATCAACTGAATCGTTGAATCTTATGTAAATACTAATGGTGCTTGCAACTTTGGCAGTCTGTATATGACCAAGACCAGAATGGCTTGGTTCAGCTGAATGCTTGTAAATGACCCAATGCTAAATAGTTATACTGTATACTTGTAAAATTTGGGATAAATGGAAATGCTAGCTTCTGATACTTTCTGCAGTATTGCTGCTAGGGACAGGGGTTATCAGAAACACACATGACCATTTGAAATTTCGAAAAGAAAAAAAATGTTTCTACTACACCTTTGCTCATTACGTTATTCCGGTAAATTGCTTTGATTGATTGTATGGTGTTTAACGCCATTTTCAACATTATTTCAGTCATATCACGGTGGCCAGTGCACCTATCCATGCTTTCCTGGAATTTCTTTTACCAGTATTCTTTCCAAGCCACTGGCTGCTTTCCCAGATAGCCATTGTCGAAACAATGGTCAGCGGTGGGAGAGGAATGAATCCTGTCACAATGACTATCATCAATCCTCGGACAGAAATTGGCCGGGCCAGGGATCGAACCAGCGACTTCCTGTTCTCAAGTCCTGTACGCTACCGTCTGAGCTACGGGGCTCGGCCCGGTAAATTGCAAAGATATTGATATTTTCTTTACCCTAAGAAGAAAAAAAGAACTTGTAGAAACAGAAAAAAAGAAAAAAAAAAAGGAACTTGTAGAAACAGAAAAAAAGAGAACTAGTTTACTGCAGTAATTTCATGTTTATAGTTAAAAAATCAATGTATTCAAATTGCCAATAGATGATAAGGTAGTCTTTCACTTATGCAAATGTGAAAATGTAACGAGTAATAGACTGAAAAACTAGACCAGTGCATACAGTGGGAATGAAACATAAAACCTCTAAAAAACTAGTTTGACCAAGGATCAGATGATCTAAGTTCATCTCAATAGCAGCCTCATTTTAATTGTATTAACAAATCTTAGTGTCATGCTTGCAACTTCTTGCCTGTAGATGACCAAGACCTGGATGGCCTGGTTCAGCTGTATGCTTGTCATTAAACCCATGCTAAACGGTAAATGCTTGTAAAACTCCATGGTGCCTTGCTCAGATATATTCCTACAAGATACAGAAAAACTACTTTGACCAAGGATCAGATGATTGAAGTTGATCTCAACAGCTGCTTCATTTCAACTGAATCATTGAATCTTAATGTAAATACTAATGGTGCTTGCAACTTTGGCAGTCTGTATATGACCAAGACCAGAATGGCCTGGTTCAGCTGTATGTTTGTAAATGACCCAATGCTGAATAGTAAATACTGTATACTTGTAAAATTTGGGATAAATGGAAATGCTAGCTTCTGATACTTTCTGCAGTATTCTTGACTGGGACAGGGGGTATCAGAAACACACATGACCATTTGAAATTTCGAAAAGAAAAAAAAATGATTGTTTTTACTATATCTTTGCTCACCGAGTTATTCCGGTAAATTGCAAAGATGGTGATACTTTCTTGACCCCAAAGAAAAAGCAACTTGTTGAAACAGAAAAAAGAAAACTGTACTTTCCTGCACTTATTTCATGTTTCTAGTTAAAACATCAAGGTATTCAAATGAATGCTGATTCAGTCGTATGCTTGTAATTGAACCAATGCTAACAGTAAATACATGTCAAATTCCATGGCGCCTTGCTCAAATAGATTCCCACAAGACCAGTCCACACAGTGGGAATCAAACATAGAACCTCTGGATAACAAATTGACCATCTTACCCACTTAAGTCTGGGGTATGGGGGACCCTTTATGACATAGTTAAGACTTATCCTGTTGAGTAAGGTGAATGAAACTTTCAAGCTGATAGTAAAAACTGGGATAATGTTATTTTCAACTTATTCTTTGAAGAAAATCTCTCCTTATGTGAAAGCATAGATCCAAGATTAGACTGCATGTGCTGTGCAGTCTGATCTTAATCTACACTCTCCTCAAAGGTCTGTGACTGACGTATATAGTGGCTTAGGGGTTTAGATACCACACTTTGATTGGCAGAATACAATTTATGGCTTACTACAAGGTTAAAATTTAGCTTTCCATGATCTCTAACTCTTTACTACACGACAATATTTTACACTGGCCCAAATTCAAAGCATCTGCAGACAACAACTTAAATGTGGCTCAGATTACAGGATTTGTTTGTGAAAGGTTAGAAAACATCACGGGAAAAGGAGAAAATGCTCGTTACCAGCATTTTCTCCTTTTTCCACCATGTTTTTGAAAGTCTGATTTCCCAGAGGCATTAAAACTTGTCATTGTGTGGTACAGTATTAGCTCTTTACCAACGACAAAACTTTAGTCTAGTCCAAATTGAAAGCATTTGCAGATGACAAATGAGATGTGACTCAAACATTAAAATTTGTTTTGGGAAGGGTAGAAAACATTGTGGGAAAAGGAGAAAATCCTGGTTACCAGCATTTTTCAGTGTTTTCAAAAGCTTCCTTTCTCGGAAACTAGGGATTTTTTGGTAACGAGTTAATTTACAAAGAGTATTGATGGATTGATTGTATGGTGTTTAACACCGTTTTCAACATTATTTCAGTTATATTGCAGCAGCCAGTGCACCTATCCGCGCTGTCCTGGAGTTTCTTTTACCAGTACTACGCACAATATTCTTTCCAAGCCAGTGGCTGCTTTCCCACATAACCATCGTTGAAACAATGGTCAGGGGTGACAGAGGAATGAATCTTGTTGCAATGACTATCATCAATCCTCGGAAACAAACTGGCCAAGCCAGGGATCGAACCAGTGACCTCCTGCTCTCAAGTCCTATACGCTACCGACCGAGCTACGGTCACTCAGCATCTACAAAGAGACTATGGTTTTTCTTGAAAGGAGAATTTCTGAAAATGTATGCAAGAATTTTATGCATCATTCTAGGGTTTACATTGTAACAATAAGCACTGAAGATGTCTTAATACTCAGAGGCATGTATGTACGTATACATGTATTTATGGTGTGTAACACTGTTTTCAACATTATTTTAGTTAAATCGCAGCGGCCAGTGCACCTATCCATGCTTTCCTGCAGTTTTCTTTACCAGTAAGACACACAATATTCTTTCAGAGCCACTGGCTGCTTTCCCAAATAACCATCGTCGAAACAATGGTCAGGAAAATGTCTAATACAGGAATCTCCAGGAATTGAGGAAGGAAAGTCCACACTGAAAGGAGATAAGGAATATCTTAAGACTTTCCTAAATGAGAGGAATACATTAATTAAAGGTGGTTGTGTAATTAATCAGTAGGTATTCACAAAAGTCTTAATTTCTTTAAATGAAGTAGCCCAGAACCATTTATTAACATCAAAATACTGGTAACAGCCTTCAAAATCCAAGTGCTATTGGGTGCTTGACTGTCTGTCAGTCCATCTGGTAGTCTAAAACCAGTTCAAATAAAATATCCTGTAAACCCCCATTCAGTCCAATCTGTCCCCACCCGTCAATATATAGGTCAGTGTCAGTGTGCTTGGATAAATGTTTCTACCTTGTTGTGGTAAAGTGTCACCCGAGGCAGATTCTAATAGGATTCTGCTTACCCAAAGTAGAGAAAAATCTGTTTCATGTTGTGTGTTTTGCATCATGATAGGCTATTTGTGTTTCCACATTTTACAACAACCAGTACTACAGCAAACATTTTCCAACTATCTCCATAAATGGAAATAATTGGCCCTTCAGTTGATAAAAAAAAAAACGTGATGAAAATAATCTAATGCATTTTGCAAGATGTTTATTGGAAGAATGCTCAGGTTAGGTGAATTTAGTTAACCCTTTCCACTCTTTCTACACTCTTTCAAATTCAAAACATCTACACATGATAAACTCAAAATTGGTACAAATGAACTTAATAAACCCTGTGACATATCAGAAAATATTGCAGGAAAAGGAGAAAATGCTGGTTACTTGCGTTTCTCCTTCTACTACAATGTTTTATTTTTTCAAAAACCTTCTGTCCACGGGTTGTGAAAACTTGGGATTGTTTGGTAAAGGGTTAATACATTAAATGTGTAGGGTACAGGATTCATCTAGGCTGTAGGTTCTTGAGAAATTAACAAATGTTTCTGGGCTTATCACAACTATACAGACCAAGAGAAATATCATTAGTATATTGCAATTTTATTCATTTTATTCTGCTTTTCTTTCTTTCAAATTTATAAGTACAATTTTGCTCTAATATTAATTCAATTTGCATTTCCAATCTTATTAAAATCTACACTTGTGTGGCTCACATTTCTGAAGTCTTTCTAGCTAAAACCTCAGTTTGTAGTGAAGATCAGTAGTTTCTGTAATATTAACTATATATTTATGTGCAAATTAAATGTGTCATGTTCTTGTAATATGTTAAACATGTACATAGTTATATGCAAACCTGTCATGAGAATTACTTATTGCTGTAGATACCGGTAGTTGAAGACTTCCAAATTGAAAGAATTTGCAGACAACAAAATAAACACTCAAAAATTAAGGGTTTTTTTTTATAACATACTAAACATTGTGGAAAAGGAGAAAATGCTGGTCATTAGCAATGTTTTCAAATTCAAGCCTTATTTTTAAAGATTCTTAAAACTCACGATTGTTTGGTACAGGTTTAAACCTTTACTGTTGCTTCAATTTTGTCGATTAAATCTTTTTTGTGCTCTTAGAATATTTACCTAACATTTCCTTTCCATTTCACAAGTGATTTCAGTTGCTTGCTATGACAATGGATGCTGAACTTCATATTCAATGATGGTGATGTAGTTACAAGAAAAATTTGGTATTAATGGAAATGCGAGCTTCTGATACTATCTGCAATATTGTAGCCAGGGACATGGGGTATCAGAAACACTCATAACCGTATGAAATTCCAAAACGAGATTTAAAAAAATGAATGAATGAATGAATGAATGTTTTATGGCACATTTACAAGTATCATGATCTGTATTTTTGCATTTCAGATCTTAAACAACCAAGGTATGTAAATATTTTATCACAGATCTGTTCATTTATAAAGTGCTTGACAGTTATGTTTTGCCTTTTTAGTTGCTTTGTATTGGTCAATTTATACCTCAACTGTACTTATGATACAGAGTTTGTTTCAAAAGTATTACCAACACAATTTCTTTGCATTTCACAAACATTTACTTTCTATTAGTATTTTGTGATATGTCCATGCTGAAATCAGTGATGTTACTTCAGTGCTTCTCATATAGCTATTTTCCAAACTCACTTAGTGCTTCTCTATTTAGGGTTTGGTCGACATTGATGTATGCTGATTTGGCTGTTATTGGTCATGCCAAGTTGGGCTTTGTACTATCTTAGTGTAAATAAATTGTAGCCTCTCAATTTTGACCAGTGTTGTTGATTTGCATGTGTTTTTTGACAATTCTTCATTTCAAGGCCCTTCTCCAATATATGGCTATATATATTAATTCTGAGAGATATATGGTGTACAACGGAGTCAAACCTATTTTTCGCTACATAAACCTAAAATAATTCCTTCTCTTTGGCTGATATTGAACAGACTCCAGAAGATTGCTCTATACATGAAACTAGAGGCGCTTGAGCGCCTGTATCGCTCCACAGGCCTGATATTTCTATAATGGCGAAAAGAAGTTTTTAACAATTACCATTCAATCCTGCATTTTAGCTCACTGAAGAAAAAAGGTATGGAAAAAACTTGTGAGGTCCCACACTGTACCAGGTCACCAGGATTTACACCCCTTCTGTCCACTCTGCATTTACTCATTAGTAGGTCAACAAACCTTTACCAGAACTAATAAAAATTAAAAGTGCAGAGGTTCTCTTGTTCTATATCAAAAGGACTATAAAGTACCTACAACATGGGGGTTTTGTTATTAAAATACTTTTTCTTTTTTATCTTGGCATGGTTACTCAGGCTTAGTAATAAGGCAAAATTGAAAAGCTCAAGTTGTGAAAGGTGCTCAAGCTTTTATCTTATTTATGGCCAGTGATATTTTATTACTAGTACTAACTAATAGCATATCATTGGAGTAAATTGTGATCTTAATACCAAGGAAAATGTGTGGGCTTAAATAGGACAGCCCTGACTAGGTCAAGTCAATCCAATTTTCTTCCTTTTTCTTTGTTAGTCGATAAAACTAACACAATAAATAGTTTTGGAGAAGAACATTTTTTTGAAATATAAGCCTTGTCTATAAAAAAATGCGTTTTTAGGTGTATCATTTTTTTAAAAGGAATTTGGTATACAACCACCATAGAAACAATTTGGCAGACAACCACCATAGGAACTTACCTGCAAAACAACAATGAAATCCAATGAATAGTTTTAGAGAAGAAATTTTTCAAAGATTTTACTTTATACCATAAAAGGAAAATGAATCTCCCATAAAAGCCATGTTTTTTGACAGATCATTTTTTTTTAAAGGAATTCTGTAAACCTGTATCTAAGGAACATTCCTGCAAAATAATAATGCTATCCAAATAGCGGTTTGGGAGGAGAAGATTTTTAAAGGTTTTTTACTTTGGTTGCCATGGCAACCAGAATTCTTCATGGAACACAATTATTTGAAGGAATTTGAAAGAGGACCACCAAAGGAACATTCCTGTGAAATTTGGTAAAAATCCAGTCAATAGTTTCTGAGGAGAAGTTTTTTAAAGAAAAAGTTTACGGACGGACGGACGCACGACGGACACAACGCCATGACAATAGCTCGCTGGCCTTCGGCCAGTGGCGCTAAAAATACAGCCAAAGCTTCACTTGTATGTCAACATGTTTGTAATGGCTTTTAATTCATTAATGATAAATCTTTCCATGTAAGTGTCAACTGGCATGGAGACAAAAGTAATGCTATACAGAATTAACAAGAAGAGATACTTAAGGAAACTAGTTGTCTTCTCACCAGTTAATAGAAAAACTAGTATTCTGTAGAAGTACACCTATTAACAACCTATCTATCCTTTAAATGCAGACATGCTGAAACTTTACACTAAAATTAGTATAACTTAATTGAACTTGACCAAAAAAAAAAACTGTTTGTATTCAAAAAGCTGATTTGTATGAATTACTGTTTAAATTGGACAAAAACAACATGCACACCTGAAATGAATCTTTTAAACTAGTGCCATATCTTAAATTGTCCCCCAATATCTGTTTATCAATTTCCCTTTTAAATCTAAAATCTGTTCCCATGAAACATCTTTGAAATGTTTTTAAACCAACAAGGATTTTTTAATTGCTTATCTAAATGATACAGAAAATAGATTTGACCTCTCATACATGTACATGGAACAAATCAAATGGAATGAGAGGCACGTCTAACTGTATGATGTAATCTGAAGGATTCAGCCCTGGATTTAATTCTAAACTTAACCCTTAAGCAGCTAAGTGCTACTCACTGACCTTTTGCAGACAGCATAGATGAAGATCAGACTGAACACAATGTGCAGTCTGATTTTGGATCTACCCTGTCCGATAAGGAGGTGTCTTTCCTCCAAAAATACCTTTTAATCCTTTACCACACAATCCCGACTTTTAACAACCCTCAGAAAGAGGCCTTTTGAAAACATTGTGGGAACAGGAGAAAATGCTGGTAACCATCATTTTCTCCTTTTCGCACAATGTTTTCTAATCTATCGATAACAAATTTCATCATTTGGGCCACCTTTAATTTGTCGTCTGCAAATGCTTTCAATTTGGACCAGTCTAAAATTTTGTCTTTTGGTAAAGAGTTAGACAGAAAAATTTGGGTTTACATTATCAGTTTTAAAGTTTCATATCTTTTATTTAGCAGGATTAAGGTTAAAATTGCCCAAAAGCTGTTTTACAGCCAATGGTCCTATTATAAATGCTAAGCTAAAAGCATTTGGCTGCGAAAGTGGATTTCAAGACAGTCAGACAACATGAACTTAAAACCTATCATACTGACAAATAGCAAAGACGCTTTTGCAACCATTCGAGTGCAAAATACAACTTAATCCCTTTACCATACAATGCTGCCTTTTAACAACCCTGGGATAGAAGCCCTTTTGAAAACATTGTGGGAAAAGGAGAAAATGCTGGTAACCAGCATTTTCTCCTTTTCCCGCAATGTTTTCTACCCTATCAAAGAAAAATTGCATTATCTGAACCACATTAAAATTGTCATCTGCAAATGCTTTCAATTTGGACCAGGCTAAAATTTTGTCATCTGGTAAAGGGTTAAGTTGTTTATACAGGTAATGAATAATAAAAAATCAGGAATTTCATTGACACAGTAGATCATGATTAGACTACATGTAATGTGTAGACTGATCTTGTATCTAAAATGACCACCATTTATGAAAATTTCTGGCAAATACTCCCCCAACATAACTATATGTGGTCTTTTTTTACCTGCATAAAAAATCTTATTTCTGTAGCCATCAAGTGTTGAAACTTGAAAAAAAAAATGCATAAAAAGGCCAGAAAAATTAAAACAGTATAAATTGTATACCTGTACATAAATGCATATAATGTACCCATAAATATTTCATTTGTGATGGATAAAACCCTGAAAGTAGCCTGTAAACAAAGTAGAAATTTCTACGGAAAAAAAGGTGCAGAATGCCCAAATATTGAACATTGTTGATCAGACTGCATTTTTTGTGCAGCCTGATTTTCATCTACACCAACTTAAAAAGCTTTAATTGTTATAGGCACTTTAGGGGTTTAGATCATTCTCATCATTCTACATTGCATACATGTATAAGGTGCATAGAAAAAATTGAGTAGAATGACATAATAGAGCAGTGTGACAAGAAGTTCTGTTTAACCCTTTACCAAACAAGCTCAGGTTTTAACAACCCTGGGAAAGAAGCCTTTTCAAATCATTGCTGGAAAAAGAGGAAATGCTGATAACCAGCATTTCTCCTTTTCCAAGTGTTTTCTACTCTATAAAGGACAAATTTGCCCATTTCAGCCCCCTTTAATTTGTCCTCTGCAAATGCTTTTAATTTGGACAAGTCTGAAATTTCGTCGTTTGGTAAAGAATTACAATGGAGAAGTCAGCTTTGGAATTAATTTTGAACTCAAAATTCTTTCCACAGCTGTTTGACAGTCAGGTCCTGATTATTTTCTGATAGTTAACTCTTTACCACACAATCCCAAGTTTTAACGCCCCTTGGAATGAAGCCTTTTGAAAACATTGTGGGAAAAGGAGAAAATGCTGGTAACCAGCATTTTCTCCCTTTCCCACCATGTTTTCTAAGCTATCAAAAATAAATTCCACCAATAGAGCCACATTTAAATTGTCGTGTGGTAAAGACTTAAATAGTCTGATCTTGATCTATGCCAATTCTAAATGGTTCCCACATTGCACTTGGTGGTGAGAGAGTAAAATAAATGTATGGATGTATTATTTGCAAATGGTCTTGAACAAAATGTATGTCATTATTTTTGTTACTTAGTTTTAGACAAAAAACCTCAGATGGACAAGGCTGACTTTGCACATGAAACACAGCTGCCCCTGAATAGACCGACAAACCTTTCTGGATTGCCTTGATCCGTCATTGGTAACAGCATCAGCTCCTTATTGGTGGTCGATGGTACATTTATAATGATTGTAACAAGAATATTTCCTGGACACAAACCAGTAATCAGCTTGCACAACAGATCTTGCCTACCAATAATCTAACCATGACTTCTATTGGTGGGAATCTAACCCTACCAACAACCTAACACATCAACAGACTGGAGAAACAATGTCCACAAGGAGTTTTTGTGCTTCTGAACTCTGATGGGATGAATTTCCTACAATCATCTGCCACTGAATAGATCAACAACCTTTCTGGATTGCTCTGATCCGTCATTGTTGACAGCATATTTTCATTTTTATGTTTCTTTCTTTCTTCTCTATCAAAAATTCTTGTTGATAAGGCATCAGTTTTTCCTGGCTTCCACCCAGTAATCAACTCTGCTCTGTTTATCTTATTTCCTGGATACTAACCAGTGCAAGGAAATCACCTATTAGGCAAAGACAACCTTAGGTCTGAGTTATGAATTTTAAAACTTTTTTTTTTTAAGTTTAAGTTTAAGCTAAAGTAAAAAGTTAATGTTACTTTATTCAAGCCATTTCAGAATTTACTTCAACAGGTTCAATCCTGAGAGCGCCATAAATAAATCTGATGGACATTTCAGGCAAGAAATAAGGCCCAAATACATGTAGTTGCAATATCAAGACTGCTCTTGAACACAGTGTCACAGCAAAGCAGAAAGTGTAGATCAAAGATCAGACTCCACATTCTGTGCAGTCTGACCTTAATCTACACTGGCTGCAAGGGCAATTGTAGTTATGGAAGGCACTTTAAGGATTTACTTACAACTCAATGCCTAACTGATGTCAATGATGGAGAAAAAAATGATAAAAAATATATTAGGAGAAAAAATAATATTGAAAAAAAAAATATTGACAAAACAATGTTGAAAAAAAAAAATCAAAATCCTGTTTTACTTAACCCTTTACCAAACAATCCCTAGAAGTAATGTTTCTGAGACTGAAAACTTATGGAAGCATTGTGGGAAAAAAGGAGAAAATGCAGGTAACCAGCATATTTTTTTCCATTTCCTACAATCTTTCATAATCTATTAGGAAACTAGGAAAGCTCGTAAATTATAGACCTGCTTCAAACTTTTCTTCCACAGATGTTTTGCGATTGAAGAGGCTAAAATTTGCTGTTTGGGAAAGGGTTAAGATCAGTACAAATCCAAGTTTTGATAAAATAACAAGAAAGCAGAATACAAAAAAAAAACTTTCATTTTCATTTGATAGATTATGGGCTTAACCCTTTACCACACAATCCCAAGTTTTAATGATCCTGACAGAGACAGCTTTTGAAAACAAAGTGGGACAAGGAGAAAGGTAACCTGCATTTTCTCCTTTTCCCACAATGTTTTCTACCCTATCAGAAACAAATCCCATCATTTCAGCAATATTCGAATTGCTGTCTGCAAATGCTTTCAGTTCATCTCCTGTGGTAAAGAGTTAAAATCCTTAAAATTAAATAATGCATGCCAGTATTATCTAGTGGCATTAAAAAATCCCTTTGATTTACTAACCCTCAAACATGTTCAAGTTGATGTGTGTCCTAGACACACATCATTTTACTTTGAGATACTTTAGTATGCATCACACCTACCAATTTAACAGACATGGCACTGCTTTAAAAGATTCATCTTTTATTATACTATTCTCCACCTCTCCACTAATGAAATATTTTGAACACAAGTCACTGACAAAAACTTTAAATACTTAACCAAAAAGCCTCAGCTACACTTTTTTCAAAAAAATATATTATGCAACTGGTAAAAAGACAACGAATTTCAGGCCAAAACCTTTGCAATACAGTATATCATAAATAGTGTAGCTGTGTGTGTGATAAAAATTCAAAATACTGACAAAGAGACAAAAAAAACTAATGTTTGATTGGTAAATAAGCAACAAATTTCAGGCCAACACCTTTGTAATATACCATAAATAGTGTAGCTATGTGTGTGATCAAAATTCAAAATATCTTAATGAGACAAATAAAATATAACATGCGACTGGTAAAAAAAGACAACAAATTTTATGCCAAAACCTTTGTAATACTGGTATATCATAAATATCATAGCTATGTGTGCAATATAAATTCAAAATATTGAAAAAAAGACAAAAAAAATTAATATGTGATTGGAAAACCAGACAACAAACTTCAGGCCAAAACCTTTGTAATATATCATAGTGTAGCTATGTGTGTGATATAAATTCAAAATATTTAAAAAGGGACAAACAAAAAATTTAATATGTGAATTGTAAATAAGACAACAAATTTCAGGCCAAAACCTTTGTAATATATCATAAATAGTGCAGCTACATGTGTGACAAATTCAAAATATTGAAAAAGACAAAAATAAATAATAATAATCACGTAATTGGTAAATAAGACAACAAATTTCAGGCCAAAACCTTTGTAATATGTCATAAATAGCATAGCTATTCATGTGTTATAAATTCAAAATATTTAAAAGAGACAAAAAAATATGTGATTGGCAAAAAAGACAACAAACTTCAGGCCAAACCCTTTGTAATACACATGTATCATATTATAGTGTAGTTATGTGTGTGATGCAATATGACTGCTGAACAGTGATTTACCCATACACTGAGAAATATTTTTAGATGAATGTGATGACAGACATATGCTTCGGTCATAAGTCGACCTCAGTCATAAGTCGAGGTGGTGTTTTGGAGGAATTTTGGAAGGATTTTGCTTGGGCTCGTTCGTAAGTCAACCTGTACTTTAAGTATTTACCCGAGTCCTGCCTAGCCATGAGAAGAATTTGATGAAAACATACGACTATTAGATTTACCGGCGGTCAATTTTTTTTCTTGTTTTTTCTAAACGATAATTACCGGTAGATTTTCTGCCAAGTCTGATAAGGCCTAATAAGGTTCAATTTGAGTTTAAAGAAAGCCCTGAGGCTCCTGTTGACAAATTTCTTAGAAATGTTTAGCAATATTTATATTTGTATCCTTTTTGATTTCTGTCCTTGTTGATTATCTAATTATCAGCATTTACACATAGAAGTAATTATATATTACAGTTAATACCGTCATAGAAATGACTCGTGTGTCCTTTTTAATAGATGGATATATTAGCAGGTTTGTTCTCATACAATTGATTGATTGACTGTATGGTGTTTAACACCCTTTTCAACATTATTTCAGTTATAACGCAGCGGCCAGGGCACCTATCCATGCTTTCCTGGAGTTTCTTTTTACCAGTACTCCGCACAATATTCTTTCCAAGCCACTGGCTGCTTTCCCACATAACCACAGTCGAAATGTGAGAGAGAAATGAATCCAGTTGCAATGACATCATCAAAACAATGCTCAACAGTGAGAGAGGAATGAATCCTGTTGCAATGACTATCATCAATCCTCGGAAAGAAATTGGTCAAGCCGTGGATCGAATCAGCGACCTCCTGTTCTCTCTCTTACAAAGTCTGAATTAAGATGACCCAATATTAAGTAATTTTTACCTTAACAAGGTCCAATTCTGGTCAAATGGTAGATCTGCAAAGATAAAGACAAATCATGGTGATGCCTTATATGAATTGTTTGTCATCAACACACAAAATAATTATTGTAGATATAAACAAGAAATTGAGGTACTGATATGCCCCCATATGGTAGATTTTGTTTTATAGTGTTTAACCCTTTATTAAACAATCCTGGGTTTTAACAACCCTGGGAAAAAACGTTTGGAAACATTGTGGTAAAAGGAGAAAATGCTGTTAACCAGTGTTTTCTCCTTTTCCCACATTGTTTTCCACCCTTTCAAAGACAAAGGCAATCATTTTAGTTACATTTAAATTGTTATCTGCAAATGCCTTGAATTTGGACTAGTCTTAACCTTTTCCTGCAAAATGCTGCCTTTTGACGACCTTGAAGAAGAAAGCTTTTAAAAAAATTGTGGGAAAAGGAGAAAATGCTACTAACCAGCATTTTCTCGTTTCCTCACAATGTTTTCTATCATTCCAAAAACAATTTCAATTTTTGAGTCATACCTATTTAATGTCAGTGCAAATGCTTTCAATTTTTCTTAAACATTGCTGTGTGGGTTAAATGTAGCATTTGGTAAAGAGTTAAAAATATATTAAATATCATTTCAGTTACATCTCAGTTCCCTGAGCCCCTATCCATGCTTTTCTGGAGTTTAAGCATGTACTTCATACAAGTTCTTTCCAAGCAAGTGGCTACTTTGTAACAAAAAATCATTGTCAACACAATGATCTGTAGTCTGGGAAGAACGAATCCGCTCATTGCCATGCCTACCGGTACCTCTTGCAGAGAAATTGGGCGAGCTATGGATTTGAGCTAGTGACTCCCTGGTTTCAAGGTCTTTTCCTTACTGAGCTACCAGGCTCTGCCCAAATGCTCATCATAGATACTATATGGCGTGCAACACATGAAAAGGGCCCTTTGGATTTTGCGTAAAGTGTTGTTCCAGATTAGCCTGCACAGTCCATGCAGACTAATCCGAGACAGCAATTTACACCTACATAAGATTTTTCCATACAGTAGACTTTCAGGAAACATAAAATCACACAAAAACGGGAAGTGTCATCTCGGATTAGTCACAGGCAGCACAGGCTGATCTGGAACGACACACTTTTACACATTTGTCCGAAGGCACCTTTTCGTGTGTTGCATGCCATATACAAATCAACGTACTGAAAGTACTGACAGACTAGCGAATTTGATTGATTGATTGTTTGTATGGTGTTTGACCCTGTTTTCAACATTATTTCAGTTATGTAGCGGTGGACAGTGCACATATCCATGCTTTCCTCGAGTTTCTTCTACCAATACTCCACACAATATTCTTTCAAAGCCACTGGCTGCTTCCCACATAACCATAGTCGAAATGTGAGAGAGAAATGAATCCTGTTGCAATAACTATCATCAATCCTAAGAAAGAAATTTGCAGAGTCGGGGATTGAACCAGCAGCCTCCTATTCTCAAGTCCTGTATGCTACCGACTGAGCTGAGGGGCTATGCATGCTATTGTTTAACTATAATCCAGTTTAAGTTTAACCCTTAACATGCTAAAAATGTTAAATGAAACTTTCAAGCAGATGGTAAGCACCTGAATATTGCTATTTCAAATTTACATTTTGGAAAAAAATATCCTCTTATCCGACAGTGCGGATCCAAAATCAGATTGCATGCTCTGTGCCATCTGATCTTAATCCACACTGTCCGCAAAAGGTCATCGAGTTGCGGTAGTGCTGGTAAAACAAACTCCAGGAAAGCATAGATAGGTGCTCTGGCCGCCACATTATCACTGAAATAATGTTGAAAATGGCATTAAACACCATACAATCAATTATTTAATATCCAATAGCACAAGATCTAGTTAACTATTTAACTCTCTTTACAAAACCAAAACTTTTACACTCGTCCAAATTCAAAGCTGTTGCAGACCATAAATATCAAATGTGGCTGAACCGATGAAACTTGATTCCAAAAGTGCAGAAAACAATGTGAGAAAAGGAGAAAATGATGGTTATCAGGTTATCTCCTGTTCCCGCAATATTTTCAAAGGGATTCTTCCCTAGTGTCATTAAAACTTGGAATTGTTTGGTATAGGGTTAATATTTAAGAAGTAGAATAACAATTCAGCAAAACAGTTTAACTGTGCACAATGATCTAAATAATGAATGACAAGGGTTCTCTGTCCAGTGAGGGTTGATATGGCCCAGCATTTGCTACAAGTTAATACCTAGGTGTATAGCTCTATTAACCCTTTCCCAGACGACAAATTTTGGACTGGTCCAAATTGAAAGAGTTTGCAGATGACAATTTTAAATTTGATGAAAATGGCAGAAAGGTCTCAAAAAGGGTAGAAAACACTGTGGGAAAAGGAGAAATTGCTCATTAAGAGCAATTTCTCCCTTTCCCACAGTGTTTTCAAAAAACTTGTACTGCAGACACGTGAAAACCAGGGCTTGCTTGGGAAAGGGTTAATAGATTCATTCATGTTACAGTGGTGTAGGAATAAGTGATTTTCTGCTTTGCATAGGTCACTTAATTTACATATTAGCAAAAATTTTGTACCTTATAAATGACATCTTGTTCACTTTATTACTTTGTAAGACGACATATTCACCTTGGATTGGTAGAGATTTGGGTGGTTTTTGTCAAAATTGTCATATATAACAGAATTAAGATTTCTAATAGAAAGAAATATTTTCTCCGAGGCAGTATTTGGCAACTGTGGGTTTTTTTGTTTACTTTGAATCTAGGTCAGTCTTGATGCCTATAGACTAGCTTCGCTAGTCAAAAATGAATCAGCTGTTAAAATGGTGACTATTATGAATCTATAGTTACATGATGGCTTGATTGGTATAGTGTGTTAAGGACATGCATTAAGCCCCCTTTTTGCCAGAGCATGGCACTTATGGCAAATGCTCCCAATCTGTCAGGATCCCGACTTCTTAACACACAATTCCAAGTTTTAACGACTTGTACAAAGAAAACTTTTAAAAACAATACAAAGAGGAGAAATGCTAGTATTTTCTCCTTTTCCAACATTGTTTTCTAACCTTTCAAAGAAAACCAAACCATTTAACCCTTTACCACATTCCCATGTTTTGACAACCTTGCTTATAATGCCTTTCGAAAACATTGTGGAAAATGGAAACAAGAGGACCATGATGGTACTATATCACTCACCTGAGTACCAAGCAGTAAAGGTCTACAATGAAGATAAATACCAAATATCGAAGTGCAAGGCCAAAGCTCTAGGTCTTCTTGGTTTAGACAAGAAGACAATCTTTCTTAACCAAACCCGGTTATATAAATATTTGTGAGAAGTTTGAATGATATTTGTCCAATAGTTGTTGAAAAATTGGGAGAACAAGAAATTTCATCAAAGGAAAATAACTTCGTAAAAATTCAATGAACCGTCACCAAAATATAATATGCACATTCTTGCTTGGCACCGAGTCTCTCTAAAGTTTGAATGAAATCTATCCTGTAGTTGTTGAGAACTAGCTCTGACAAGAAAATGCTACAGAAAGACTGATGGATGGATGGATGGATCGATCGACAAGCTGACTCCTATATACCTCCAGAACAGAGTTTTGAAGGAATAATAACAAAGCCCTAGGCTTTTTGGTGTGTTGCAAAAAGTTGCCTGATTTGAACAGACTTATTGGGGAATGTTTGCCGATTCAAGAATTTCTATACAAGTTAGTATTATAATGTTGTTAAATACACCACCAACTACGGTTGTTGTCCAGGGACATGTTCATGGGTAATTGCTATTGTAAACACATAAACAATGTATTTACACTTGCAATAGTCTTGCACCAACCTTTCAATGCGTCCAGCTTACAATGGTACTTCAATTCATGATGGAGTATATGCCCAAAATCTATCGGGGGTGGGGGGGGGGGGGTCATAAACTTATTTATAAATTAAGACAAACACCACAAATTGAAGAACAAAAATTATAATGACTTCTAAGATTTACAAGATAAAATCTGTACTAGAGAGTTAAATGAATGAAAAAAAAATGAACTCAAAATACAATGAACACAATGTTCAAAGATACATCCTAACAGCCAGAGAGAAAAATGCTGTCAAAGCCTTTAAGCCCTTTACCACACGGCAAAATTTTACATCTGTCCAAATTGAAAGCATTTGCAGACATCATTTTCATATTGGCTCAAGTGACACAATATTTCTTTGATAGGGTAGAAAACTTTGTGGGGAAAAAGGAGAAAATGCTGGTTACCAGCATTTTCTCCTTTTCCCACAATGTTTTCAAAAGTTTTCACAGAATGTTTCTCATCATGTGACCTGGCGCATATTGTCAAGGTTCTGCAATTTATAGCTGCATCATGGAAAAAGGGGTCTTCATGTTATATTTCATTTTTCACCAATATCTCTTTAATTACTGGACATATCTCAACAGATTTGGATGAAATTTTCACACATCAAGTGACCTAGCACATATTGTCAGGGTTTTGGAATTTATAGCTGTGTCATGGAAAAAGGGGGCTTCATGTCAAATTTAAAATACATCCGCCCGTCCCGAATAGATAAAAGGAAAAAATGATCAGGTGGGAACCAAGGTTAGGAGTACACAAGACAGGATGTTTTATCAGACAGTGTAGATAAAGATCAGACTGCAGTTGGATCTTGGATATATATGCCTTACATTCTGCAAGATAGTATTGCCTACAACACAGTCTTGAAATGCATATTACTTGGTCTATCTTTATCTCTTTACCAAACAAAAATTTTAGACTGGTCTATAATTCAAAGGATATGCAGACAACAAAATAAATTTGTCTCAAAAAATGAACTTAGATTTGGGATGGGTAGAGAACATTGTGGAAAGAGTAAAAAAAATGCTGGTTACCTGAGTGCTTGGCCCAACTGAGATTTAAACTTGACATCCCTGCATAGCTAGCCCTGTAGGTAATGAGCTAACAGGCTTGGCTCAAATCATTAACAAACAACAAAATTTAATCCTTAAACCCAAAGGCCATTTTCATTCCAGAATGAGTCCAAGATGATAACAACTGAGTGGGTGCCTTTTGTCTGCAGTGTTTCAACAAAGCAGACAGTATAGATCAATAATCGGACTGCAGATTTTGTGCAGTCTGATCTTGATCTACACTAGACACAAAGGCAACTATAGTAGTGAAAGGCGCTTAAAGGGTTAAGACTTGTCCAAATTCAAACCATTTGCTGACAACAAAATATGTAAATGTGACTCAAAAATTTAAATTCGATTTTGGTTGGGTGGAAAACATTGTGTAAAAAGGAAAACATGCTGGTTACAAGTATTTCCTCTTTTTCCCACAATATTTTCAAGAGCCTTATTTCTCACAGGTATTAAAACTTGGGATTGTGTGGTAAAGGGTTAAATAGAACAAGATTTTTAAAGTTCATTCTGTATACCTTTATGTCCTGTTTTGACCCAGGGGCATCATTTGAACAAAATTGGTAGAAGTCCACAAGGAAATGCCACATACCAAATATCAAAGCTCTAGGCCTTCTAGTTTCAGACAAAAACATTTTTAAAGTTTGCTCTATATACAATTTTGCCCAAAATTGTGACCCCTGGAGTTAAAGGGTTAATTCAATTCTTTTAACAATTTGGTTGAACTTCACCCAAGATATATGCCTGTCAAGTTTCAACATGATTGGTTTAGGAGGAGATGTTTAAAGGAATTGTGGAAAGACAGATGCTGGACAACGACAAATCACAATACCTCACCCAGCACTTCGTGCTCAGATAAGCTAACTAATAGGCCTAACCATTGTCTGTGGCTTGTGATAAACAACATGAAGATGAAGTTTCATAACATTTTGTCCTGTAGTTAAAGAGATATTAATCCATAGTGAAAATATATGTGAAGCCCCCTTTTTCCATGACACGACATTTAATCAAAAAAGCTAAACTAATGATATTGGTGGACTATCATAAGGAACACACATATAAAGTTTCACAAATTTTTGTCCAGGATTTTGAGTTGAAGATGCATGTATATTGATCCTTAACACAAATATACATGAAGCCCCTTTTTCCTATGAGACAGTATTTGATATCAGAAAGGCAAAAAAAAAACAATAAATATCAGCAGACATCATTAGGAACACCTGTATGAATTTCTATTAGTTTTTGTCAAGGATTTTAGAAGATATCTGTTCTGAAAAATGGACAAACAGATGGTCATTGGTCCATGATGAAATTAAACATTTAGCCCCCTTTTTTCATGACATGGCATTTCATGAAATAAAAACAAATAACTATTGTCTGTGGCTTGCAATAAACAATAAAAAGATGAAGCTTCATGACATTTTGTCCTGTAGTTAAGGAGATATTGGTCCACAATGAAAATATACGTCAGGCTCCCTTTTTCCATGACACAGCAATAACTGGTCCTATTAGACCTACAATCAAACTCATTCGAGATCTTACGGTCATATATATTATGACCAAGTTTGGTGCTGATTGGTTTAAATTTGTAGATGCTAGAGTGTAAACAATGTAAAATGTAGCAATTTGTCTAATTCAAGGGCAAATAACTCCAGTCATTCTGGTCCGATTAGACACATAATCGAACTCATCCGAGATCTTATGGTCATATATATTTAGACCAAGTTCAGTGCTGATTGGTTAATATTCGTAGATGCTAGAGTGTAAACAAGTCAAATGTAGCAATTTTTCTAATTCAAGGGCAAATAACTCCAGTTGTTCTGGACCGATTAGACCCATAATCAAACTCATCCCAGATCTTATGGTCATATACATTTTGACCAAGTTTGGTGCTGATTGGTTAATATTTGTGGATGCTAGAGTGTAAACAAAAAAATGTGGACGGACAGACAGACGACGACGGACGGTGAGTGATCACAATAGCTCATCCTGAGCACTTCGTGCTCAGGTGAGCTAAAAACTGCTGATTACCAGCCTTTTGTCCTTTTCCGATGTTTTCTACACTTCCCAAGAGAAATTTCAGTTTTTGATTTACATTTTAATTTTATCTGTAAATGCTTGCAAACTGGACAAGTCTAAAATTTTATCATTTGGTAAAGAGTTAAACAACATTTGATTTGCCATCTGTAACTTCTTTCAATTTGGACATGGCTATAATTTTGTCGTCTGGAAAGTTAATTTTATTTTCTGCCACTCTTTAACCTTAACAGCACCTTTCACAACAATATACAACTTTGTGGCCAGTGTGGATCAAGATAAGACTACACAAAATGTACTGTCTTATCTTTGATCTACACTGTCCACATTGATGGAATACTATACAGACAAAAGTAACCATGAAATTGCAACAATATGGGTTTTATTTCTTACTCTTATCCTGCTATATAACTCTTTACCACACAATCCCGACTTTTTAACGACCCTTAGAAAGAAGCCTTTTGAAAACATTGTGAGAAGAGGAGAAAATGCTGGTAACCAGCATTTTCTCCTTTTCCCACAATGTTTTCTACCCTTCCCCAAACAGATTTCAATTTTTCAATCACATTTATTTTGTCGTCTGCAAATGCTTTCAATTTGGACCAGTCTAAAATTTTGTCGTTTGGTAAAAAGTTAAATGATATAAAGCAGCTGTGCAAGTTCGATGAAAATCTGACCATGAATGCAAACTCTATCGCTTCATCGAGAAATGGATAGTTTCAATCTTAAATGCTTACTTTTCCCATATTGATTGTCCGATTTTTCAAGCTGTAGAAGATACAAAGCGATTGTGCAAGTTTCATGAAAATCTGACAACAAATACATGTAGACTTCATCGCAAAAACAAGAAATGGAATTTTTCAACTTTTCCCACTCAGATTGCCTAACTGTTTTCAAAATCAATTGGGTTCAAGCTATTGAAGAGATAGACAAAGAGAGAGACAAACTTTGCAAGTTTCATGAAAATTCAACCACAAATACGGACTTTATCCTGTAAACAAGAAAGGGACTTATGGACAGACAGATAGGTGGACAGATGGACGGATGATGGAAACCATGCCATGACATAAGCAACACTGGCTTACAGCCAGTAGAGCTTAAAAAGCAGAATAATAAGTTTCAAACTTCAAATATTGAGAAAAATATCTCCTTATCGGACAGTGTTGATCCAGGGTCAGACTGCATGTTCTGTGCAGTCTGATCTTGATCTACACTGTCTGCAATAGGTCTGTGAGTCAAGCTTAGCAGCCTAAGGGTTAAAATGTCTTTTGGGTTTACTGGGTGCTATGAGGGATAACCCTTTACCGAACAATCTCTCGTTTCAACCACCCTGAGGAAATTAAGGATTTTACAAATCATTTTGGGCAAAGAAGAGCCTGCTGGTAGTCAGCCAGCATTTTCTCCTTTCCCAGTGATGTCTTCTTCGCTTTAACCCTTTACCAAACAACAAAAAATTTAGACTACTCCAGTTAATGCAGACAACGAATTGAATTTGACTCAAATTAAAATTTGTCCAGGGAAGGATTGAAAACATTGTGGGAAAAGGAGAAAATGCTGGTTTTCAGCATTTTCTCCTTTTCCAACAATGTTTTCAAGAGCTTTTATTTCTCAGTGTCAAAGTCGGAATTATCATGTGATAATGGGTTGAGGGCACAATTAGAGCTAATTACCTTTAACCCTTTACCAAATGACAAAATTTTAGACTGGTCCAAATTGAAAGCATCTGCAGACAACAAATCAAATGTGGCTCAAAAATTGAAATTTGTTCTGGGAAGAGTAGAAAACATTGTGGGAGAAGGAGAAAATGCTGGTTACCAGCATTTTCTCCTTTTCCCACAATGTTTTCAAAAGGCTTTTTCTTCAGGGTCATCAAAAGTCAGGATTGTGTGGTAAAGGGTTAATTATTTCTTTGCATTATTCATCTTAAAATCCCACTTCTTTCAACCCTTTACCACACAATCCCGACTTTTAACATCCTCGAGACAGAAGCCTTCGAAAACATTTTGGGAATAGGAGGAAATGCTGGTCACCAACATTTTTTCCTTTTCCCACAATGTTTTCTACCTTATCAAAGTCAAATTCCATTATTTGAGCCACATGAATTGAGATCTGCAAATGCTTTCAATTTGGACAACTCTGCATTATTGTTGTCTGGTATAGAGTTAAAGGGAAACATTGTCTTGGCCAATTTGACTTCTTGACAATTCCCCCTTTTTCATACTGGAACTTATCTTAACCCAAATCTAAGGAAGTAAAGGATAATTTAGATTGGTTACCTCCCGATACAGCAAGTATATATAGGGATCGGTACAGGCTACTAAAAACAGGCGGATTTCTGCCCGTCTATTTTTAGATAGCCTTGTCAAGAGACTAATAGAGATTCTGGGGAGGTCAGTCTCACTTCCTGAGCAGCGGATTTTCCGATAATTTTGATGTCACGAGTAAGTGAATTGTATTTTTGTTATCACCTTTTAACTGATGTTTATGTCGGCTAATATTCTTTTTAGTTTTGATTAACTATTTCAAATTGTGCAAAATATCGTAGTGTTATCTTTACAGCCAAACTGGAAATGCGTAAGCTGCTCTGATTGGCCATTCTGTGATATACATGTAGCCCAATGGAAAGGAACGACACAATAGCCTGTGCCAGTTGCAATATGTATATCTACAACAGGGACCAGTTAAAGGATAATTGTAACACTTACGCTGCTGAATAAATGAAACCCAAATTTCTACTCATTACTAAAGTCCCAAACATTGCAGTTTCAAAGTTGATTTTACCGGAGAGAAAATACCGCATCGGACAGTGTAGATGAAAGATCAGACTGCACATTCTGTGCAGTCTGATCTTGATCTACACTGTCCTCAAAAGGTCAGTGGGTCGCAATTAGCAGCTCAAGGGGTAAAATTTCCTGACATGACGAGAAAGGCTTGCTTGTCAACAGGTGCAGCGCACGAACTAAGTTTCATATACAGATAATAATGCTGAACAACACAAGTACTTACCAGCATCACAAACTTTTAACCCTTAACCACAAAATCCCGAGTTTTACAGATCCTGAGAGCTTCTAAAAACATTGTGGGAAAAGGAGAAAATGCTGGAAGCCTGCATTTTCTACTTTTCACAAAATGTTTTGTCCAATCCAAGTCAAATTCTATCATTTTAGCCACATTTAAAATTTTGTCCGCATATGCTCTTAATTTGGACAATTATATATTTTTGTTGGGCCAAATAGAGTTAAAAAGCACCTCGAACTATGAACAGTTTACCAGAAGACCAACTTTTAGACTGGTCTGAATTGAAAGCATTTGCAGACCACAAATTGCATGTTACTCTTGAAATTGATGAACCTCGTCTTGAAAAAGGGTAAAAAACATTGTTGGAATAGGAGAAAATGCTACCTACCAGGAGTTTCTGCTTCTCTCACAATGTTTTAAAAAAAAATTCTTCCTCAGGATCGTTAAAAACAGATGTTGTCAGGTCTAAAGTAATGGATCTAGTTTTATATGGTAAGAATATGCCTTATCTGCAAGGAAAGTCTGAAAATATACCGATCACAATTTACTGAAGAAAAAAAAGCTTCAGATACAATAATAAGAAAATACTACACATTTAACTCTTTACCAAACAACAAAATTTTCGACTGGTCCAAATTGAAAGCATTTGCAGACGACAAATTAAATGTGACTCAAATAATGGAATTTGTGTTCAAAATAGTAGGAAACATTGTGGGAAAAGGAGAAAATGCTGGTTACCAGCATTTTCTCCTTTTCCCACAATGTTTTCAAAAGCATTCTTCCTACAGGGTCGTTCAATGTCGGGATTGAGAGGTAAAGAGTTAATCTGGAATAAAACAATGTAGAAAACAAACTTCAAGATTAAACAATATGTTCAGGAAAAGAGAATCAAAGGCTTACCAAACAGAATGGTGATCGAAACTACCGATGGTCGCGGTCCAACTCTGTCGTCACTTCGTCTCTCTGAGAATGTAAAGGCGGGAATGCGAACAAAACAAAATGGGGATCGCGTGCAAATCAGAGTTTATGCACGGGTGCACATGAACATGGGTTCTTACCCCTCGATGACACAAATGTAACCACTCGTTACAACTCGGCCGATTCCGTATCACCCGAGGTATGCCGAATGAAATGTAAGGGAAATATCACAGATTACAGTTCCCCCTCTTTCACAGGCACTTGTTCATGTTGTTTGTAATTTAGCAAACTTCGCTCTATAAAATGTTACATACTTCACCGTCGATATTGTATCACTCGTATACGCAAAAAATTTTAAAAAAATCAAAGTAATGACATTTCAGAAAAAAACGAGCTGGCGATTAATTATTTGGTGATTGGTTTTAACAGGGATCTCATATATACAGGGATAGGCAACGCAACTGGAGATCAAAGGACTGATAGTCCTGAAAGAAAGTCTCCTGGAGGGTAATGGGTTCGAAGTTTTCACCCTTTTTTGTTCAAATCTGTTGAAAGCATTCAAGGTACAAAATAACTTAACAATAAGACAGTATTATATGCAAGCATATTTCTAAGTTGTCATCCTAAAATGACAAACATTAACAATAAAATTTAAATGAAAAATAATGTGGTGAGAATTAATATTTTGGCACCAGGAACAGGTTTAAAAAGTTCCAAGTCTATTACCCCGGGTGACTTAATTCAGAAAATGGTTTTCAAAAGGTACAATTAATATAAAACAAGTCATTTTGTTGAAATGATATCCACCGCAGAAAAAGCCTCTTTTTTTTTATAGAAACATAATTATAAGAGGTATTGTGTTTTGCATGTAAATGGCCTTTTTTGTTATTGGTGAAAATATACATTAAGCCCCCTTATTCCATGACACGGCATTTCATGAAATAAAAACAAATACTGATTGTCTGACTTATGATAAACAATATAGAAGTTATGAAGTTTCATAAAATTTTGTCCAGTAGTTCAAGAGATATTGGTCCATAATGGAAATATACATCAAGCCTCCTTTTTCCATGACACTGCATTAAAAACAAAAACAAAATAAAACAAAACAAGCAGACCGGAAGACATCAGGCCTCCTTTTTCCATGACATGTAACATATTGGATGTCTATCGTACCAATTCTGATTCCATTGAAATTCCTTTCAAGTTGTAGGAGTAAGGGATTATTGTATCTTTTGTAGTGCCCAGCTGAGAGCACACCTCCTTGCCTCATGCCTTGTAGAAGTGGAATTTGCTTGGATAGTGTCCCTTTCCATTTCACTTTTGAGGTCATGTCAGTATATAAGTCCTCGAGGAGCAACCAGTCAGAATCTGGAACACCCATCAATGTAGAATTTATGCAGTAAGATATCATGAGATACTACATCAAAGGCTTTTTGAGTGTCTAGAGTGGTTAAAAACATTTGCTGCCCAGTGTTTTTTGTTTCCATTTGACATTCAGTTCGGAGAAAGGCGGAGATAAGACAAGATTTTTTCTTGAAAAAAAACATATTGAGGTTCAGACTGAGTTTCAAGAAACAGCTGTTCATGTCTTGATGCTAGTATTTGTTCTAGAACTCTGAGAATAATTGGGGTAACCAAGATTCCCCTATAATTTGATGGGTTGTCAGCATTTCCTTTTTTATATATAGGCGTCAATATTCCTACTTTCAGTTCTGATGGAATCTGTTTACTGCAGATGATAGTATTTACAGTATCAAGAAGTGGATTAAGTATCAGGTCACCTCCATTTTTGAGATGTTCTGCAGTCAAACCAAATACGTATGTCTGGGACCTTGTTATTATTTAGTGATTAAATAGCACATCTGAGCTCTTCAACAGTAGCAAGAATAGGATCATCACTCCTGAGGGTGACAATTTTTTCTATGGATTCAAGATCTTTCATGACATTTCCCATATACTCCGTACTGAAGTCTTTGTGTTCAAGAGGTTGAGCTAGTTGTTCAAAGTAGTTTGCCCAGGCTTGTAGAATTTCCTCTTCATCGTCAATTACTTTATTATCGATAGTTAGATATTCTGTAGATGTACATATAATTGACCGTTGTTCTTTTATTAGTTTGTAGAATGTTTGGTCATCACCTTTGCTTTTCATAATTTTCTCCATTTTATCTTATTGGATCTTGTTAATAGCCTGTATTTGTGCTTTTCTCAGAATTTTTTGGCTACTGTCATCTCTTGGAAGTTTTTATTTCCTCTGTTTTTGACTGATCCACCTTTCTTCCATTTCCACCAAGATTGTTTGCTTTCTGTCACTGCCTGTTTTATGGAGGCATCAGCAACTTTCAGATTATTCCCTTTTCATCTGAAACTTTTTTGGGGTATACTTCCTTTTTCTGCATTAATTAGTATCTCATTAAGCTTGTTCACTCTAGTAAGAACATCTGTGTCAGGTAAATGTTGTTCAACTACCTGGGTTTTTATAGCTGTTTTATATGTATCGATATTGTATTTATCCCAGTTTGGCTTGGGTTGTATATTTGGCTTTTTACAGCCTTTCTGTTCATATTCCACTGACAAAGTTGTTGATCCTGCTACATGATCAGAAGTATTCAGTGGTTCATCTTGGTTTACAGCTGGGTGTTTGATAGGCTTTTGGGCAATACAATTGGCAAAAATATAGTCAATTTCAAATTTATCATCTCTATTTGGATGAGTAAATGCAGGTGTAACATCTTGCTTTGTGATCAATTCATGAATCTTAACAAATTCTTTCAACATTTTATCATGTTCATTTTCCACATGACTATTTAGGGAGGCATTCATGTCCCCGAAAAAGAGCAAAGCATGGGTATTTCAAAATTTTTGTACAATTTAGCCTATTTCATCAAGTGTAGACTGATAGCTATCCTTTGTGTTATTTCCTCTTGATGGTAAGTAAGCATTTACTACACATATTTTAGGGGTTGTATGTAGCTCAATAACATCATTCTATCTTGTCCATCAGGGTGTCTGGTAACCTTGACATTCCAGTTCTTTCTGTATAGAATTGCTGAGCTACCGTATCCTCTAGGCACCTGTATCGGCGATATAGGATTATTCATATCTACGGATTTGGCATGAGCCGTATGGTTATTTGAGATTTCATCAAGTAGCTTCAGTTCAAAGTCAAACAGCCAATGTTCTTGCAGACAGTCATGTTTTCGGGTTAGTTTCTGAAAATATGATAGATTTCCTTTGATGTTTTTAATATTTAGTGTTACTATGGAGAACTATGTGTGGGGTTATTGCCTTTAGATCCAGCCTGTTTGTTGCTCTGCTCTTGGACAAAAATGATTCCTGGGGTTTGATGATGTAGTAATACTCATAGGATCTTTGGTTTGGGTATGTACTTCTTGTAACTTTGTAAGAGGCCCCATTTTTCTGGTCCTTGAAAGTAACCTTCTTCGGAATAGAATGCATTTTTGGTTTGTTTGATACTTTTTCATTCATTGCTATCAATGGCTGTCAAGTGAAGTATGTTTCAATTTCCTGACGTACACTGTTGGACTTGACCTTGGTGTACTTTTCTGCTAGTTCATGTTCATGCTTTCTGTTTGTCTGAGAGCTATGCTTTACGGTATGCCTAGGAGTTTTAGAATGTCAGAGTATGTTTTCCTCAGTTGGGCCTTGGGTAGTACTTTCACTAGGCACCTGACGACTCCCTCCCGTATGGCTTTTATAGTTGTGAGTATTCTGTTCTTGAGGAGCAGTATTTGTCTGACAGTTTACATTAATGGGTTGCCCATGGCCCATTTGTGGGAAGTTGTACATTGGTGGAGGGGGAGGTATCTGAATGAAGTTCATGGGCATATAGAAAGACGATATATGGGTAGGTATAGTCCTCTGATTGTTTATAAAGCTATTGGGTATTTGCTGTTGTTGTTGCTGTAGTTGGCTAAAGGATAAAACTATTTGATGTTGTTGCATTTGTATTTGCAACATTTGTTGACTTTGTTCAATATGATTTATTCTAGCATTCATCTCTTGATGTGACAGTCTGTTTTCAATAGTAGGGTCTTGTATTCTTTTTGAGGTTTCACTGCTGGGTCCAGGTCCACTATCTTGATTTATAGAAGACGGCTTATATAATGCATTTTGTTGTAATAGCGAGTTTGAATACTCTAATTCTTTAACTTTTTGTTCTAGCATTTTTATTATCGTACTTGAATGTTGAATTTGTTGTCTAAGTTCTTGCGTCTCAGGGTCTGTTTTTGTTGTTGGATCTCTTTTGTTTATTTTGGTTTCTACAGTTTTTTGTATTTGTAGTCTCTACGTTTATCAGTATTGTTTCAGTTCTAGGGGAAATCTCCTCATCAACACTTATTATAGGTGATCTTCTATCATTGGTGTCTTTGTCAGGTTCGTCTAATGCCGCGGTAATAAGAGGTGGTTTATTCATGTTGCTATTATTAACATGATTTATGGATTGAGAGATATCTTCATCTACATATCTATTCAAATTTTCTTCATTTCAGGATTGAGGATGGAATTTATATATTCATTTCTAGGTGAAAATAATTTGATTATAAAAGGCATCAGGTGTCTGCACGATATACATGGGTAGGGTTGGTCTTACCCTGAAAGTCTATGAGGTCTGGGTCTACTCTCTCACAACAGTAATGATACCATTGATGACAGTCCTAACATCTAATTCCTTCTGTGACTTATGTTTTGCATTGGAGACAAATACTATTTTCATCGGAGTCATCATCCGATTCATTAAGTTTTCCGATGTTGGGGAGCATTTTTATCATTGCTTGGTTGTTAAAATCTGAAGTATCAGCAACCATACTAGTGTTCACTGTTGGGTTTATACCGCTTTGCTGTAGACAGGCATCAATTAGTTGGGCAATGTTTCTGTCTATATGAGTCAAATTTGGATCTGCCTGGATGAGTTCTCGTATGTCGGGTAGGATATCATCTTGAAAAATACTAGCGTTTCTTTCATTTATCAAAAGTGAGTATTGTGTGTTGTATATATTAACAGTGAACGTAAGTTTCTTGCCCATTCCTCCCATTGCAAGTCTATTAAATGCTCGAAGAGTATGCTGTGGGTGAATACCGTTCTGGTCAGTAACTTCTTTGAGTTCAGCTGCTAAATTATACTTGTTAAACAAGCGTTTCATATTATTCATGTCTAGGAGTTGAGCTTTTAATAACTCAGAACATCCTGCACTACATTCTATTTTAGTCTGTTTTCCACCATCTTTGGGTATAATTTTCATAAAGGGTCTGTTGGAAGCTATTTTCTTTTTATATAGATATTTCTGTCTGTTTAGAACATAATCACGTTTTTCAGTTCTCAGATTGATACAGGAGATAATATGGTGTTAGCTGTGGAGCCATCTTTCTGTAGTTCTTTGTAGCAAGATTGTATTAGGTCGCAGCACAGGGTATGAATATATTTCAATAATAGAGTATCACAACTTCTTTTCTATTGTATATTTAGTAAGTATATAATATTTATCACAGAACAGGACATCAAGGGTTTCTAGTCTATTTAGGTTGTTACATTGAAGAAATGTCCGAGTCAAATGGTACTAGCTGGGTATCCACATTCAGTAAAACTACTCTCAAAGTTTAAAATCGTCTATTAATATTAAAACCAGCTTGTCTTTACTTTTATGAGTGTAACTCTCTGGTATCTACGGTTTGCAGGAACTTTATGCATGCAGAACAGAAAAGACACTGTGCTCAGTAGCTCTGGTCATAAATATTGCAATCATTGAATTATAGGAGGGAATAGTATTTTTCCTCGCAATAATTAGCTATTGATTAGAAAAGTACAATGTGTCTTTCGGTTGAAAAAAAAAAAGAACTAAGAGCTTGCTTTTGATTTTATTACAGTAACACTGTATATCTTGGATCAAATTACTTCTCATCTGCATTGGCTGTATGAATCTATGAAAGTATCTGGAAAAGCTACCCTTTCCCTTGGTAACGTCCTTGAAAGTTGTGATTGAATTAGTACTTTTTCCACGCAGTAGTCAGCTAATTAGTCCCCTACCGGCAAAGCCGAAGGGGACTTTAGGTTTGCACTCCGTCCGTCCGTCTATCCGTCTGTCCGTCAATCCGGCAATTCAGTTTTCCGGACTTTTTATCTAAACACCGGTACATATTGAGCTGAGTTTTGGTGTGTAAGTCACCCACCATCACTTACGGATCAAGTTCGAGTTTCGTTCAGGTCCACTCGTTTTTCACGGATTTACTGATAAATCAGTTTTCCGGACTTTTTTCCTAAACACTGGTAGGTATTGATCTCAGATTTGCTGTGTAACTCAACCACCATGACTTACAGCTCCAAGTTCGACTTTCGTTCCGGTTCGCTGGTTTTTCACGGATTTTCTAAACGCTGGTTTTTCACGGATTTTCTAAACATATAGAGCTGATTTTTGGTGCGTACATCAACCACTATGACTTACACATCAAGTTCGAGTTTCGTCCCGGTCCACTGCTTTTTGACGCATTTACGGGCCTTGGACTTACAAAATTTCACTGATAAGACATTTTTCCGCACTTTTTTCCTAAACGCTGCTACATATAGAGCTGATTTTTGGTGTGCACATCAACCACCATGACTTACACATCAAGTTCGAGTTTCGTCCCGCTCCACTGCTTTTTGACGCATTTACGGGCCTTAGGCTTAAAAAATTTCACTGACATGCCAGCGATACATACGGCCGGTAGGGGACTGGGTATTGCTATGCAATACTATCAGAATGCTTGTTACTTCTCATCTGCTGTATGGATCTATGGAAATATCTGAAAAAGCCTCCCGTTCCATTGGTAACGTCCTTAAAAATTCCGTTGTTAAAATGCAAAGTTCAGCATGATTGCCAAGTCGCCACATGAGAGGTAGTCGAAGTTCTCATATTTAAAAGTTCTATCGGGGAAATAAGTGATATAAAAAGAGCTGTTTAAAAAATGCAGCGTCGCGCTCGCGAGCAATTTCTATTTAATGCTTTGCACGCCGCAAGCGGTTGCTTAGCAGGCGAGCGGGTTTTGAGGTGTATCGCCATGGATTTCAATATGGCGGACAGATCAAGGAAAATATTTTGCCGCATTGCTTTTAATGTCTTTTTGTGTTCCACTGAGCTATTTCATGCTTTTTAGCTCACCTGAGCACAAAGTGCTCAAGGTGAGCTTTTGTGATCGCCCAATGTCCGTCGTCCGTCGTGCGTCGTCCGTCGTCCGTCGTCCACAATTTCTTTAAACATCTTCTTCTCCTAAACCACTGGGCCAATCTTGATGAAACTTGGCAGGGATGTTCCTCAGGTGAAGCCCTACCAAAGTTGTTCAAGAGATTGAATTCCACCCATAACTCTGGTTGCCATGGCAACCAAAAGGAAAAAAATAGCAAAATCTTTAAAAATCTTCTTCTCTGAAACTAGAAGGCGTAGAGCTTTGATATTTGGTATGTAGCATCTTCTAGTGGACCTCTACCAAGTTTGTTCATATGATGTCCCTGGGGTCAAAACTGGCCCCGCCCCGGGGGTCACAAGTTCAAACATAGGAACAAAGAAGGAAAACTTTAAGATTCTTCTTCTCTGAAACTGGAAGGCGTGGAGCTTTGATATTTGGCATGTAGCATCTCCTAGTGGACCTCTACCAAGTTTGTTCATATGACGCCCCTGGGGTCAAAACTGGCCCCGCCCCGGGGGTCACAATTTCCAAACATAGGAACAAAAAAGGAAAACTTTAAGATTCTTCTTCTCTGAAACTGGAAGGCGTGGA
The DNA here is from genome assembly GCA_945859785.2 of Tridacna gigas. Taxonomy (NCBI): domain Eukaryota; kingdom Metazoa; phylum Mollusca; class Bivalvia; order Cardiida; family Cardiidae; genus Tridacna; species Tridacna gigas. The sequence continues at coordinate 57,370,105 of OX244038.2, forward strand.
GCTTTGATATTTGGCATGTAGCATCTCCTAGTGGACCTCTACCAAGTTTGTTCATATGACGCCCCTGGGGTCAAAACTGGCCCCGCCCCGGGGGTCACAAGTTTCAAACATAGGAACAAAGAAGGAAAACTTTAAAATTCTTCTTCTCTAAAACTGGAAGGCGTAGAGCTTTGATATTTGGTATGTAGCATCTCCTAGTAGACCTCTACCAAGTTTGTTCATATGATGTTCCTGGGGTCAAAACTGGCCCCGCCCCGGGGGTCACAAGTTTCAAACATAGGAACAAAGACGGAAAACTTTAAAATTCTTCTTCTCTGAAACTGGAAGGCGTAGAGCTTTGATATTTGGCATGTAGCATCTCCTAGCGGACCTGTACCAAGTTTGTTCATATGATGTCCCTGGAGTCAAAACTGGCCCCGCCCCGGGGGTCACAAGTTTCAAACATAGGAACAAAGAAGGAAAACTTTAAAATTCTTCTTCTCTGAAACTGGAAGGCGTGGAGCTTTGATATTTGGCATGTAGCATCTCCTAGTAGACCTCTACCAAGTTTGTTCACATGATATCCCTGGGGTCAAAACTGGCCCCGCCCCGGGGGTCACAAGTTTCGAACATAGGAACAAAGAAGGAAAACTTTAAAATTATTCTTCTCTGAAACTGGAAGGCGTGGAGCTTTGATATTTGGCATGTAGCATCTCCTAGTGGACCTCTACCAAGTTTGTTCATATGACGCCCCTGGGGTCAAAACTGGCCCCGCCCCAGGTGTCACAAGTTTCGAACATAGGAACAAAGAATGAAAACTTTAAAATTCTTCTTCTCTGAAACTGGAAGGCGTGGAGCTTTGATATTTGGCACGTAGCATCTCCTAGTGGACTTCTACCAAGTTTGTTCATATGACGCCCCTGGGGTCAAAACTGGCCCCACCCCGGGGGTCACAAGTTTCAAACATAGGAACAAAGAAGGAAAACTTTAAAATTCTCCTTCTCTGGAACTGGAAGGCATAGAGCTTTGATATTTAGTATGTAGCATCTCCTAGTGGACCTCTACCAAGTTTGTTCATATGATGTTCCTGGGGTCAAAACTGGCCCCGCCCCGGGGGTCACAAGTTCAAACATAGGAACAAAGAAGGAAAACTTTAAAATTCTTCTTCTCTGAAACTGGAAGGCGTGGAGCTTTGATATTTGGCATGTATCATCTCATAGTGGACCTCTACCAAGTTTGTTCATATGATGTCCCTGGGGTCAAAACTGGCCCCGCCCCGGGGGTCACAAGTTTCGAACATAGGAACAAAGAAGGAAAACTTAAAATTCTTCTTCTCTGAAACTGGAAGGCATGGAGCTTTGATATTTGGCATGTAGCATCTCCTAGTGGACCTTTACCAAGTTTGTTCATATGACGTCCCTTGGTTCAAAACTGGCCCTGCCCCGGGGGTCACAAATTTCGAACATAGGAACAAAGAAGGAAAACTTTAAAATTATTCTTCTCTGAAACTGGAAGGCGTGGAGCTTTGATTTTCGGCATGTAGCATCTCCTAGTGGACTTCTATCAAGATTGTTCATATAACGCCCCTGGGGTCAAAACTGGCCCTGCCCCGGGGGTCACAATTTTCAAACATAGGAACAAAGAATGAAAACTTTAAAATTCTTCTTCTCTGAAAGTGGAAGGCGTAGAGCTTTGATATTTGGCATGTAACATCACCTAGTGGACCTCTACCAAGTTTGTTCATATGATGTCCCTGGGGTCAAAACTGGCCCCGCCCCGGGGGTCACAAATTTCGAACATAGGAACAAAGAAGGAAAACGTTAAAATTCTTCTTCTCTGAAACTGGAAGGCGTGGAGCTTTGATATTTGGCATGTAGCATCTCCTAGTGGACCTCTACCAAGTTTGTTCATCAATTGACCTGACAATTGGTCAGAAATTGGATTATGCACGTTGAGTGAATTTCACCTATTGACTCAGGTGAGCGACCCAGGGCCATCATGGCCCTCTTGTTATTAAGTAGGTTTTGTCCGCAATGGTGGAATAATCAATCTTTTACGGAAAGTTTGCAACATTACCAAGATTGCGTTCTACCCCCAGCTGGGTGGGGGGGATAGAAATAGCCAAGCTGTCATACTACAGAAGAGGTAAGACACACACACACCCCCCCCCCCACTGTGCCTGCCCGTTTGCGGTGGGCTGCAACTTGTGTTGCTTAATGACGGGATCCTGGTGGTTGAGTGGATCAGAGCATGGTTTCTTTGATGCTCTTTTTCACAACACACCGCTTAAGCCTTGGATCTAGTTGAACGAGAGGTCAGGATGGCTCGTCCTGATCAACCAGCTGGTCACGCCAAGCCCTAGGACATTTCCATATTCACATCATAATCTATCATCGTTTCAACCACAATTACACATTCTCTAACGTCCTTCTCTTTCATTGATGGGGAAGACGTCTTGTATTCTTCTCTTTCCTAGTCCTAGAAGGCGATGACTCATGGGCCAATTGGGTGAAAGATATATGTCTTTGGTTGACATGTGTGATGTCCAAATGTGTCTGATATGGTAGGACATTCTGCTTGAACGCACATGCTCAGTCGGCCCCTTTCGCCTGAGTATATCACTAATGTATCCCTGTCATGATCTGTGACGGAATTCCCCAGATTGTGTCCCCTTGTTGGACTCCGAGGTGGGTGGGGGCATTGGGGATGAAAGTATTATCAACATTGTGGCAACCCCATAAAAAAAGCCAAGCGGACTCTTCCAGACAGTGACTCAGACACAGATATACCAACTACATGTACATTACCCTCAAGTTCAACTGCCCATCAGTCTATTCACTTTCCTCGATTTTTAGTTACTGAATCCCAAGACACTGCTAAACCTGTAACTAGACTCTCTCCTTTTGTAATAGAAAAAGAACTCTCTAAATACCTAAGCACACCTAAATCAGTTAAAAAAAACCATAAAACAACACACTCTTAGTTGAATGCAATACTAAACAGCAAACCCTCAACCACCTGCAGCATAACACATTTTTTGATATCGCTGTCAGGATTTCTCCTCACATAACCTTAAATACCTGCAAAGGAGTTATCCGATGCAGAGACCTGTCATTTTGCTCTTTCGTTGATGAAATCAAGTGGAATCGGTCTTCTTAGTCTGTCTCTGATGTTAAAAGGATCCAAGTGTTTAGAAATGGCGTTCAACGAGACACACACACACACACACACACACACACACACACACATATATTATTTCCTTCTCTTCTCCTAACTTACCATCTTAATCAAAATAGGCTTTGAATCAGTCAAGGTTGAAGTCTAAGTACCAAATCCTTTGAGATGCTTCAAATGTCAGAGATATGGATATCATGAATCAAGATGCAACGGTACTGCTGTTGGCCCAAAATGCTCCTTTGAGGGATCTGACCATGACAATACCAAGTGTGACAACCCTATGTCGTGCTTTCACTGTAAAGCCCCTCATCCAACATACTTAAAGGGTTGTGCAACATGGAAAGATGAGAAAGAAATTTTGAACCTAAAGAAATTATATCAGTTTTTCTGAGGCCAGAAAAATAAGGATCGGGTACAACATACAAGTACAACAAGCTATACAAATATCACATCTACGCAGGAGAAAAAAATGTTCAAACTGTGATTTCCTAACCAAATTATTTCTGAATAAGTTCCCGGAGATGGCTGATGAGATCAAAGCTTTGACTTCTAAAAAGCCTGCAACACCAACTAATCCTATTCCCACTACACTCATCTAAACCACAATCTACTTCTTTGACCAACCCTAAAGGAACAACACCTTCATCAAAACCACAAAAGGAATCTTCTCAGTTGCCGATAACAGCTGATGCTACATCTCGTCAATCTTCAGTATCATCTGAATCTACAGTTCAAGCATCCTTATTGCCTAAACTGTCCACATCATCCTCGAAACGACCTTCTGATAAGCAGATCTCCTCTTCTTCTGAAAAGAAATCAGAACTAACAACCGACCCAAAAGGTAACAAGAGGACTCAAGAGAAAAGGAGGAACAAGCCTGATCATGAATGCTTTGAAGAAAGTCAACCTTCAGATCAGAGTCCAGCAGAGGTATCTTATATTCTAAACCATAAAGCAGATTCTTCTTCTGCGGACACCTCCAACAAATTTGAGATTTTGGAGGACATGGACGCTGGGGAGATACTAGAAGATAATGTCTCTGACAGTGAACAACCAAGTGTCTGGGGGCCACCTAAAGATGCTTGGAACAAGGACACCAATAGTTGGTCCTCCTCATAACTGGAGACCAAGGTGATCAAGTCATGATAAATCTAAATAGTGCATCACATGCCCACTCTTATATTTGTTTTATACCTATTGTTTATGAGTACAATTATCCAATGGAATTGTCGAGGCCTGAAGTCTTAACTATGAAGAAATATCCCTTCTTATCAACGATCACAAGCCTGTAGCCCTTTGCTTGCAGGAAACTTTCCTAAAAGAATCAGATAAAGTCAGTTTCAAACATCACTCTGTCTATAGTAAAATATATACAGAGGGTGACAGAGCCCAAGGCGGAGTTTCTTTAGTTGTTAACAATACTGTCCCACACAAGAAAGTCCAACTCAACTCAAACCTCCAAGCTGTCGCTGTAAGACTCTGTCTACACACTTCTCTGGCACTTTGCGCTATATACCTTCCATCGAGTAAACCAATTAATGAAAACGATATCAATGACCTGATTTCTCAGTTACCTTCTCCTTTCATTCTATGTGGTGATTTCAGTGGTCACAGTGTTATGTGGGGCTGTGACACTACTAACCAAAGACGACTTCAGTTAGAGAATATCATGTCTAATAACTCTTTATCCCCTATGACTGACAATTCCAAACCATACTTACATCCTGTGACAGGATCTTATTCATCCCTTGACCTGACTATATGTAGCCCTGTCATACTTCCAGACTTTACTTGGAAAGTTAACAACGACTTGTGTGGAAGTGACCATTTCCCAATCATTATCTCTTCCTGTATACCATCAGAATATGAACGTCCTAGGAAATGGAAACTCAAATAGCTAATTGGGACAAATTCCAGATTCTATGTGAACAGTCCATCACACATGAGAAATTTGTTACTTGTGATGAACCTATCGAACTCTTCACTCCACTATTACTTAAAGCAGCTCAAAGTTCCGTTCCACAGACGTCGACAAGTCCAAAACTTCCTGAAAAGCCTTGGTTCGATGATGACTGTAAACAGGCTGTCAAAGACAGGAGAAAAGCACTCAGAATGTTTAACCTCAGGCCTTGCCTTGAGAACCTCGATTTATGCTGTATTTCCAGAGCAAAGGCATGACGCACCATCAAAAACAGTATACGAAAGTCCCGGAGGCAGTATATCTCCAGACTTAACAGCAGAACATCATCAAAGAAAGTATTGAAAATGATAAAAAAGATCAAAGGACAAGGCCATCCTCCTATAAATCATCTCTCTCAAGATGACAAAGACCTTGATACTGCAGAAGACATTGCTGATGCACTGGCTAATACTTTTGCCAAGAAATCGTCTTCAGAAAATTACTCTACAAAGTTTCAAAGGAATAAGGCTAAAGAGGAAATGAAGAAACTGGATTTCAGATCACCCAATTTAGAGCACTATAACAAATTATTTACTTTGAAGGAACTTAAATCAGCTCTGAACAAAGCTCATGACTCTTCTCCAGGACAAGACAAAGTCCACGATCAGTTTTTTTACACTTACCTTTTACTTCTCTTTCTGTTTTATTAGATCTTTTTAATGCAATTTGGCAATCTGGTGATTTATCAGTGTCATGGAGAGAAGCACTTTTCATCCCTATTCCAAAACCTGGAAAAGATACTAGTGACCCCAACAAATATCGTCCCACAGCCCTTACATGTTGTATGTGTAAAACTCTTGAACGAATGGTCAGTGACTGTCTTGTTTGGTTTCTAGAATCCAATAACTTTATTGTTGATGAACAGAGTGGATTCCGCTGTCAACGCAGCACAATGACCATTTAGTCCGGTTTGAAACTTTCATTAGGGAAGCTTTTATTAACAAACAACATGTTGTCTCTGTCTTTTTTGACCTTGAAAGTGCATATGACACAACCTGGAAATACGGTACACTTACAGATTTACATGACTTTGGTATCAGAGGTCGGTTTCCTCTTTTTATTGCAGACTTCTTAGAGGTGCGTCTTTTTAGAGTCAAAGTTGGTAACACCCTTTCAGGTGTACGGGAACAGGAGATGGGTGTGCCACAAGGATGTATATTATCCGTCACATAGTTTAGTGTGAAGATCAATAGCATTGTTGAGGCCATAAACCCAGGGGTAGAATGCTCTTTATATGTTGATGGCTTTGTTATCTGTTTTAGATCTCGCAACATGAACATCATTGAAAGGGAACTTCAACAATGTCTTAATAAGACATATAGCTTGTATAGCATTGCACATACCATAAAGAAGCATCATTATGCCTTTCTACAAGGACCTCCCCTCACTGCTTGCATAGCATTGCACAGAACTTAAAGTGGCATCATTGTGCCTTTCTACAAGGACCCCCCTCACAGCTTGTATACCATTGCACATACCATAAAGTGGCATCATTATGCCTTTCTACAAGGACCCCCCCCCCTCACTGCTTGTATAGCATTGCACATACCGTAAAGTGGCATCATTTTGCCTTTCTACAAGGACCCCCCTCACTGCTTGCATAGCATTGCACAGACCTTAAAGTGGCATCATTGTGCCTTTCTACAAGGACCTCCCCTCACTGCTTGAATAGCATTGCACATACCATAAAGAAGCATTGTTGTGCCTTTCTACAAGGACCTCCCCTCACTGCTTGTATAGCTTTGCACATATCATAAAGTAGCATAATTATGCATTTCTACAATGACCTCCCCTCACTGCTCGTAAAGCAGTACATACTACATAGTTTAAGCATCATTATTCCATTGTACAAGGACCTCCCCTCTCTGTTGTTAAGCATGTCAATATGCTTTGTAGTAGCATCATTACATGTCTAATTAAGCATTTTGTCCGCATTGTTTGTTTTCACCATGACATCACTTTATATACGGAACTTTCCTCACGGCTTGAAAAGCAATTACACCCACCACATAGTAACGTTAGTGTCATTATGCCATTGTACATGGACCTCCCCTCACTGCTTATATAGCATTACATACACTTTATTGTATCATCATTGTGTCATTGTACGAGAATCTGGTTGTGAAGCAGTACAATATACTATATACCAGCATCATCATGCCATTCTACAAGGACCTCCACTCACTGCTTGTTAATTAATTAGACATAATGCATTTACCGATGATTTATTGTCCTATTTCTTAAGTTACATGTACATGTATGTACAGCATCCCGAGGTGCGGACAGCCCGTAAACTGGCACCTCTTGCATCTTCCTTAATCCTCTGAACGCCGTAGACGATAACAGAGGCTTTAATAGTCTACGGCATAGATCAAGATTACACTGCACAAAATCTGCGGTTTGATCTGGGATCTATACGGTCCGCCTGTTTGTTCAAGCCTAGAAGATAAAATCTGTCTGGGGTTCAGTAGATTGTACTGTCAGCTGTCAAAAGAGATTGGGTTCATATATTTGATGGTTATTTAGATGTTTATCTGCCCAAAGACGAAGATCGATAAACCTAGAGCAGGGATCGTATACATAATGCACGATCTTGATATTGAGCCAGTAATCGAACTAAATAGAAGATAGACGGCCGTTGTCTGCGCATGTCATATAGATTTGATCTGTCTGCTATGACGCATCACTGGAAAAATAATGGACAAATATTTATACGCGGTGCGTAAATTGCCGCTTAAAGGTGCAGGCGGAAAGTGGTAATAAATAATACGGACTTGATAAACAGAACAACAAACTTTTGAAAAAATCAAATAAAAAGTCTAATATTTTAAATAAATCAACAGCTACATTTATTCCAAAACCAAGCACACCAGGTTCAAGTAAAAATGGAAGTTCCTTTAACCAGACTGTGTCGGATGATCCTGAAACAGAAAAACAAGAATCAGAGAAGTGTTGCGTTTGCAACCTATTTACCCCCATCAGACTCGAAACACTGCGTTAGCTTAACTTTGCTGAAACGGGGCCAATGTGACCTCTGAGATACATGGGTTCATCTTGGATTTTGTTCGAAGGTAGAAATTCTTAGGAGAGGAGATTCTTTTCAATGTCCAAAGTGTTTAAATGAGAAATAGAACAAAGACCGTTAACTTGCCCATCTGAATTGTAAATAGTTTTTTTTTTTTTTCAAAATTTCACGATCAGTATCATACATTTACCCGTTATTAAGTAAGAAAAAATGTTGACAATGTTTATCGGAGTGTAACTTTAATAAATACAAATTGAACGGCCCTCATATCTTATCTTGACCTTGACCATCGAAAATAGGTGACGTCATCTCCAACTGTGTGATTCCGAGAGCTGCATAAAACTCTTAACATTTTTAGAACGGGAATGTAAACACTGAGGAAATTTAAACTTGAAAATGTAAGAAAGGAATTCTTTTTTTTTTTTCAAATATTTGATTTTTTTACAAAAATGTTAAACTTATAATGAGAAACAGAGCATTATCTGTTGTACCGTCGAAAACAGGAGACACGGGGATACATTTTATTTTTAAATTCGTTGCAGTGATCCCCGCTTTGAAAAATAGTCTGGTCCTGTACCCAAGATGCCCATATCAGATTGGTTATGTATTTGAAAAATGCAACCTAGCGGAAGATAATGGATAGACGACTGCCAAAAAAGGGTGTAAATTCATGTCTAACTGGCATATGATGTCATCAAAAGGCGGGGTTAAATGACTATCTCTCACTGTTTAAGCACACCAACGTCGCACCCACCTCCTCTCACTAGTTGTGATTTAGACAAAACCGTGCGCTTCCGGTAATACCTGTAAACAGAGTAAAATGATGTTGAGGAAATGTTTTGAAAGGGTATCAATGGTGTATGTTAAGCAAAATATGTGACTTAAAATATGTGTCTTAGAGATGTTATATCTTATTTTTCTGTATATTTTCAAACTAGCAAAGTCTTTAAGTTTTTGCTGTAGTAAAAGCTCGCAAGAAAACAGTACGGTTCGAAAGTTTAAGATACCGAAAATAGTAGGGAACGAAATGACTAGGTGACGAAAGTACTGTGTCAGAATACCGCCAAGTTTCACTCTTCAATGTGCAAAACAGTGGTAGTAACAAAAAAAAAAGCCGCATAATATTTCTTAAAGGTTTTGTGTAGCAATATCATACGAATTTAGGTGGTGTCATTCTGTTTACATATGATATCTTCAATTTATTCTTCTCTGTCATGATATTTCGCGGAGGGGGGGGTGCAGTCAAAACGTACCCAAATCAAATTGTAACAAAAAAATAAGTCTAAATTAAACCAAAAATAAAATCAGAGTGGAAATTAAAATGTATCCAAAATAACATTTACCTTGCACCAATTTTGATGTAAGGTAAAGTAAACTTTATGTATTTTCGTTTAAGGATGAAAACAGTTAAGGCTCGTTGTACATTTTCTTGAGTACTTTATACTTATGACAAGCATTTAAAAAAGGTTCTTTCTTTACATCAACTACATAACAGAGCAATGCTCTCCATTACTCTACTTCAGTACTTGACATTCCGTAATGATCATTAAGGGAATGACAGTAGTTGATTACACCCCTCTGTAGCCATCAAGGAATAAACTTGCAAGCTAATGTCTTTTCAAAAGCCAAGCTGTATATTATGTATTTAATCATTAGTACGCATTTAAAATTTACACTAACCAGTAAATTCACCATGTAACATCACATCAGAAAATCACACAATCATCTCCATTACGCTACTTGAAGTTTCGGGAATTATCATGACGGAAATGATAGTATTTGACTTCCCCTCCTCTGTGGCCTCCGATGAATGAACTTTCAAGTTGATTTCTTTTCAAATGCCAAGCTGTACCTCTGTTTAGTCATATTTACTAACTTAGGGAAAAAATGCCCATCAGAATTGCATGGTGCACATTTCGTCGAAAATGTGTTTCGTCGAAATCCATGTATCTTTTAAAATGCCGATTGCTAAATTTCTAGATTTAGGTCATGGAAAGCTCTGTCTGGGAGGGAGATTTGGGTCACAATTCATCTGGGTTAGGATAAGGGTCAGGGCTAGGGATCGTTTTTGATGAACGTGGTTTTCGACGAAATGTTGCACACCCCTCAGAACAACAAGCCATCGCTTCCAAAGTTCCCATGTTCAAAGTGTTTTTATGATGTCACCCCGGCCATTATTCAAGGGAGGTACAGAATTTGCACATTTTTCTTCAGAAATGATCAGAAAGAGTGGGAACACTTTCAACATGATTGCTTGTATTTTTGTTACCCGAAACACTAATAAATTGTTTGACCTGTAATTGTGACAAGTATTGATGTATGTCAGACATTGTCATTAGCAAGAGATTATATCTACATTTTAACTTTTAAGCTCTTCATATCATTATTTATTTATTGTTCAACAATTGTGTCAGTGTATTAGAGGCAACGTCTGTAAATTTATTTATTAGTTTTGAACAGAAATACAATACATGAGACCTTTTCTCAAGTGGGACCCAAGTTTCTTACTAAATTTGAAGTCGGCCTCAAGCAAAATTCAACAATTTTCATTTTAAATACAATTAATCTTTTACTTACACAATAAAGAGTTTTAAGAACCCTTCTGAAAATGGCTTTTGTAGACTTTACAGGAAAAGGAGAAAATGCTGGTAACCATCACTTTTCCTTTTCGTACGATGTTTTCTACCCTTCCACAATCAAATTTCAATTCTTTTGAGCCTAATTAAAATTTTTGTTTGTAAATGCTTCAAAGTCTAAAATTTTGTTGTTTGGTAAAGAGTTAATCAACACTATTTTCATTACAGAATTTACCTTCGACTTCAACCCCGAAAACTGTTCATTTGTTATTTTAATTATAAAAAAAAAATGTACAAATGAATGATTAAGCGCAAGACTTATTCACTAAATCACTGATATCTTTAACAGACAACCAAATTTTAGTCCTTTCCATATTGAGGATATTTGCAGATGATAAATATGTTAAGTACTATTCAAACAAGAACTTCTAAAGGGTATATGAGAAAATGCTTCCCACTGATAATTTACTGAATTGAATTCCTTGTGCAGAAGTTTGATGAATAAATGATATTTACCTTCACAGTCATTATTTGTTCAAAAAGCAGCATTAAACATCATCAGTTTCAAAATGGATGAATTCTACAACTTCTACTCACATTTCATACAGATGAATGATTAAAAACCTTCAAAACTATGGGCAGATTTTGACTTCACATTGGGTTCGTTTTGACTTGAGCTTGGGTATGCTTTAACTCCACTGTCTTGGGTGCATTTTGACGGCACTTGCGTATATACATGTTTTGTTTTTCTAATAATTTGACTGTAAACCAAATCGAGCAGTTTAACCCTTTACCACACAATCCCAACTTTTAACGACCCTTATGAAGAAGCCTTTTGAAAACATTGTGGGTAAAGGAGAAAATGCTGGTAACCAGCATTTTCTCCTTTTCCCCGCAATGTTTTCTACCCTTGAAGAGACAAATATTTGTTTTGAGCAACATTGAAAATGTCGTCAGCAAATGCTTTCAGTTTGGACTAGTCTACATTTTTGCCGTGTGGTATAGAGTTAAGCAAGTCAAATTTCCCATCTTTACTAGATGATACAATTTTGGACTTATGCAATTACCGGTTGAAGGCATTTGCAGATGGCAAATGTGCTTCAGTTAGTAGGATTCACCTTTGAAAGGGCAGACAACATTGTGGGAAAAGGAGAAAATGACAGTAGATAACAAATTTCCACTGTTTTCCAGAGCCTTTTTATTTTCAGGGGTGCTAAAACTCGGGGTTATTTTGTAACTCTTTACCACACAAATCTGAGTTTTCAGAGTGAAAACTTGGGATTAAGTGGTAAAAGGTTACAAAGAAGGCTTTTGAAAACATAAGCCAGAATTTTCTGCTTATCTCACAATATTTTCTTCTAATTCAAAGAAAAAGTCCATTGCTTAAGCCACATTTAAAGTTAACATCTGCATATGCTTTCAATTTCAACAGGGCTAAAATTGTTGTCTGGCAAGGAGTTAAATCAATCTCTATGGCAGTTCTATCTTTTGTTTTTGTTTTTATTTTTACATCTACTATCTCCCTATCCATATATTTTCTTCAGATAGTAAGTCTCAGAAAGTTCAGAACATCATTTCTACATCGTCTTGTCAGAAACATGTCAGGTGACTCCAAAACAAAGAAGATCGGCACTCATAACGGCACATTCCACTGTGACGAAGTTTTGGCCTGTTATATGCTGAAACTCTTGCCTCAGTATAAGAATGCTGAAATCATCAGGTAGCCTACATTTTGCATGAGAAGAATTTATGGATGTATGTATTTCATCCATCTTGGTGAAGTATGATGGTACATTAACTCTTTACCACACAATCCCAACTTTTAACGACCCTGTGGAAGAAGCCTTTTGAAAAACATTGTGGGAAAAGGAGAAAATGCTGGTAACCAGCATTTTCTCCTTTTCCCACAATGTTTTCTACTCTTCCCAAAACAAATCTCAATTTTTGAGTCACATTTATTTTGTCGTCTGCAAAAGCTTTCAATTTGGACTGGTCTAAAATTTTGTCGTTTGGTAAAGAGTTAACTCTTTACCAAACGACAATTTTTTAGTCTGAACCAAATTGGAAGCATTTGCAGATGACAAATTAAGTGTTGCTAAACTGATGATTTCCCTTTTTGACAGGGTAGAAAACATTGTGGGAAAAGGAGAAAATCATGGTTACCAGCATTTTCTCCTTTTCCCACAATGTTTTCAAAAGCCTTTTCTTTCAGGGTCGTTAAAAATTGGGATTGTGTAGTTAAGAGTTAACCCTTTCCCAAACAAGCCCTGGTTTTCACGTGTCTGCAGTACAAGTCTTTTGAAAACACTGTGGGAAAAGGAGAAATTGCTCGTAAGGAGCAATTTCTCCTTTTCCCACAGTGTTTTCTACCCTTTTGGAGAACTTTCTGTCATTTTCATCAAATTTAAAATTGTCGTCTGCAAACTCTCTCAATTTGGATCAGTCTAAAAGTCATCGTTTAGGAAAGGGTTAACTCTTTACCAAACGACAAGTTTTTTAACACCACCAAATTGGAAGCACTTGCAGACGACAAAATAAATGTAGCTCAAGTGATGATTTCTCTCTGCAGTAGGGTAGAAAACAATGTGGGAAATGAAGAAAATGCTGGTTCCCAGCATATTCTCCTTTTCCCACAATGTTTTTGAAAGGCTTTTTTTGCTAAGGGTCGTTAAAAGTCGGGACTGTGAGGTAAAGGGTTAAGCAAGTCGTAGTATAACATAGATCTATTTTATCTACATTTTGCATAAGAAGAATTTATGGATGTACTCTGTGAAAAAGGGATTTCATCCATCCTATGAAATATAAAGAGGATATTTGTTTTTGTTTTGTTTTTTTCGGTGAAAGATTGAAATTTATTTCATCGAGTGAATATCATTGGTAATATTTTCACTCATAGCTGTGCTACTCGTGAAAATATTACAGACGATGTACACAAGATGAAATAAATTTCAATCTTTCACCGAAAAAAAAAACAAAATTAATATTCTTTTTATTTCATGCTTCTAATCCCTATTTTGTTGGAACTTTCATCAAAATCCAGTACAGTTGTTTTCGGTAATTCCCCGTGGTGTACCCCCCTCACATAATAACGTATTACAATATTATGTAAAGCGCGAGAAATATAGGGTAAATTACGTCATATTTCACTCCATTTGAATGGCACGTGCTGTTTACCTTGGTAACTAGTGCGCGAGAACTACTGTTTCCACCTTCAATTGAAGAGTTAGAAAATATAAAATAGCTATATTTACTTGTTGTAACCATGAAATATCAAACCATAATCCACCATAATTTCTCAATAAACTGCCGAAAAGCATGAAATAAAATGGTACATCAAGAAAGTTGTAGTATAATATGGATCTTTTTTATCTAAAACCAACTGAATCATGAGGAAGAATGATCCTCTTACATGCGGAAAAAGTATCCATAGGATGGAGTTTCGACTCGGGTCAGCCTTAATTGTAGACTGCGCAGGCTGACATGGGTCAGTACTTTTTGCAGATGTATTAAACCTCCTTTTCACAGAGTAAGACTCAAATTATTAGGAGAGAGAAAGAGAGGTTGCCTATTAACCCTTTACCACACAATGCCACCTTTTGATGACCTTTTGAAAACATTGTGCGAATAGTAGAAAATGCTGGTAACCAGCATTTTCTCCTTTCCCACAATGTTTTCTACCCTATCAAGAGAAAATTGCCTCATTTCAGCCACATTAAAATTGTCGTCTGCAAATGCTTTCAATTTGGACAAGGCTAAAATTTTGTCGTCTGGTAAAGGGTTAATACCGATGGATATCTAGCAATGTGATCACCTCTTAATCCCTTTACCAGACGACAAAAATTTAGCCTTGTCCAAATTGAAAGCATTTGCAGATGACAATTTCAGTGTGACTCAAATGGTACAATTTTTCTTTGATAGGGTAGAAAACATTGTGGGAAAAGGAGAAAATGCTGGTTACCAGCATTTTCTCCTTTTCCCACAATGTTTTCAAAAGGCTTCTTTCCCAGGGGTGTGAAAAGGCAGCATTGTGCAGTAAAGGGTTAAATCATTTAGGCTTCAAGAATTTGCTGAAAATCATAGCTTTGAAACACCCAGAATTATATATAGGGTAAAATTCTCCAGTCAGAAAGTTGCCGTTATGTCATGGGACACAATCACAGGGTTTTTCTTTGGGTATTTGCAGATGATAAATATGCTAAGCACTATTCTTAACAAGAACTTCTAAAGGGCATAAGAGGAGAAACCCTCAGAAAGAAATTGGCTGAGGTGGGGATTCAAACAGGGGACACCCTGGTTCAAAGTCTTGTATGCTACCGACTGAGCTACTTGGCTTGGCAGTTAGGAAAGGGGAATGAATGATCATTGTTTTACTTCTACACAGGACAAGAGACCAGTCAGTGTTAGAGACATGTGATATTGTGGTGGATGTGGGAGGCGTGTTTGATCCAAGCGTGCACAGATATGATCATCACCAAAGGTAACCAGTGGTCCAAGTTCAACACACGAGTTTTTCATCATGATAGGCTTGTTCTTTTAACTCCTTACCAAACGACAAAATTTTAGAGTCGTCCAAATTGAAAGGATTTGCAGACGAAAAATTAAAATGTGCAAAAATCATGAAATTTGTCTGTTGAAGGGTAGAAAACATTGTCGGAAAAGGAGAAAATGCTGGTTACCAGCATTTTCTCCTTTTCCCACAATGTTTCCAAAAGTCCTTTTCCTTGGGGTCGTTAAACCTCGGGATTGTGTGGTAAAGGGTTAACTCTTTTATCACACAATCCCAAGTTGGAAGGACCCTGAGAAAAAATGTTTTTGAAAAGATGATGGTAAAATTAAAAATGAAGAAATGTGGATAGCAGCATTTTCTCCTTTTACAACAATGTTTCTACTCTTTCATGGACTGATCATATCATAATAGCTACAACTACCATGTCTGTAAATCCATTCAATACATACAAGTCTATAACTACTGTTTGGTAAAAGATATACCTTTCCACAAGCTGATTGTGATCAAATTGACTGCCCTGGGCAACAAGGCTTTTGAAAATATTGTAAGAACAGGAGAAAATGCTGGTGACCAGCATTTTCTCCTATTCCCCACAATGTTTTCTATTCGTTCAAAGACTAATCCAATCTTTTTCACCCCCTGTTCATTTACTGTCTGCTTTCAATATTGACCAGTTTGAAATTATGTTGTCTTCATAGATTTTAACAATTTTGAATGATTTTCTTTTTTCTTCTGATATTTTTTAACAGAAAATACTTATGTTATGTATTGGTTAGAATCTTTGTAGCTAAGGGGAGAGAAATTGTTGCCAAAAATGTTAACCCATATCCTGCTAAGTAATTGAAATGAAATTTTAAAACCAATAGTAAAAACAGAATAATGTTAATTCAAACTTATTTTTAGGGAAAAAATATCTCCATATTGGACAGTGTAGATCAAAGATCAGGCTGCATGTTCTGTGAGTCTGATCTTGATGTACACTGGCCGCAAAAAGGTCAGTGAGTCACACTTAGCAGCCTAAGGGAAAACCTATCTAAAAAAAACTCTTCAAAACATTGCAATATGCAAACGATTTTTTGTCCATGAAGCAGACTACTTAAGATTACACTGTAGGCAAAAAAAAAATGTACTGGTAAGGAACAGTATTTCCTTATGCCACTATGTTTTTCCTGTTTTTGTCATGTATTAGAGCTGAGCCTCATAGCTCAGTTTGTAAGATATATGAGTCAAAATCAGGGTGTCGCAGGTTCATATCCCCTGATCAGCCAATTTCTTCTGAGGATTAGTGATTTTCATCGCAACAGGATTCATTTCTCTCACCGCTGAACATGGTTTCGATGGTGGGTATGTGGGAAAGCAGCAAGTGGCTTGGGAAGAAAATGTGCTGCAAAGCACTGGTAAAAGAAACCCCATGAAAGCAGGGACAGGTGCACCGGCTGCCAATGTGTATCTAAAATAATGTTGAAGGCAGTGTTAACCCTTTACCACACAATGCCGCCTTTTAACAACCTAGGGAAAGAAGCCTCTTGAAAACATTGTGGGAAAAGGAGAAAATGCTGGTTACCAGCATTTTCTCCTTTTCCCACAATGTTTTCTACCCTATCAAAGGAAACTTGCACCATTTGAGCCAGATTGAAATTGTCGTCTGCAAATGCTTTCAATTTGGACAAGGATAAAATTTTGTCGTCTGGTAAAGGTTAAACATCATACTGGCAACGGGGTACAGTAGATGTAACTGCTGGCACTGTTATTGTTTATTTGCCAGGAGTTTTAATGAGAGCATGTCTTCAGTCTGTGAGGGCAAAAGATGGGTGACAAAGCTGAGCAGCGCAGGTCTTGTGTACGCATATTTTGGGCGAGATATAATCTCGGCTATACTGGAGACAGACAAATCCGATAAGATAACAGAGACAGTGTTTGATAAAATATATGAAAACTTCATAGAGGAGATAGATGGGATTGATAATGGAGTGGATCAGTTTGACGGAACACCGAGGTAAGTCTGTAGTAGACTGCTAGATGGTAAGCTTTTACTACACAGTACTGTGTTTAATTCCTTACCACACAACAAAATTTTGGACGTGTCCAAATCAAAAGCATTTGCAGACAACAAATAAAAGTAACTGGAAAATTGAAATTTGTTTTGGGAAGGGTTGAAAACATTGTGGGAAAAGGAGAAAATGCTGGTTACCAGTATTTTGTCCTTTTCCCACAATTTTTTCAAAAGGCATCTTTCTCAGGGTCATTAAAACTTGGGATTGTGTGGTAAAGAGTAAAGTTTTTCACCACACAGTCCCATGTTTTCAGGACTCTGAGCAGGAAAACTTTTGAAAAATTATGGGAAAAGGAGAAAATGCTGGTAATCCTCAAAGTTTTCTACCCTTATGGATAAAACAAATACCAGTAACATTTGAATCACACTTCATTAATTTTGTTGTCAGCAAATGCAGTAAATACAGGCAAGTCCAAACTTTTTATTGTGTGGTAAAAGTGTGAATGAAAAATAAACGTGACTGTATCATTAGCCTCAGAATCCAACTCCTAAAAAAAGGATTTCGGATTCCTCTGTCTGCCTGCCTGTCTGTCTCTTTCTTTGTCTCCCTGTCTCTGTGTGTGTGTGTGTGTGTGTGTCTATCTCTCTCTCTCTCTCTCTCTCTCTCCATTGGTTTATCCTAAAAACTTGAGGCAAGAATTGTACATGTATGTATAATGTAGATTCCCATGATAGTTAACCCTTTCCCAAACAACAAATTCTGGACTGGTCCAAATTCAAAGAGTTTGCAGATGACAATTTTAAATTTGATGAAAATGACAGAAAGGTCTCAAAAAGGGTAGAAAACACTGTGGGAAAAGGAGAAATTGTTCGTTACAAGCAATTTCTCCTTTTCCCACAGTGTTTCCAAAATACTTGTACTGCAGACACGTGAAAACCAGGGCTTGTTTGGGAAAGGGTTAACCGTTAATCCTTTACCAAACAACAAAATTTTAGACTTGTCCGAAATGAAAGCATTTGCAGACAAAATAAATGTGACTCAAAAACTTAAATTTGTTTACGGAAGGTTAGAAGACATCACGGGAAAAGGAGAAAATGCTGGTTACCAGCATTTTCTCCTTTTCCCACAGGGTTTTCAAAAGGCTTCTTCTTTAGGGTCGTTAAAACCTGTGATAGTGTGGTAAAGAGTTAATCCACTGTCACAGGCTATTGTTTATTGTTAAACAAAACATTCCCTACTACATGTAGCACAAAGGAGAATTTTTTGCATGAAAGTAAAGTAAACAATGACATAGTTGCATTTTCAGAATGTCTGTGAGAAATGAGCAGTTTTCAGCAATTTTTCCATATTTTTCAAAAGCTGTCAGTTGCAGGAATGTGTTATTAGTAATTGCTTCTTTTTTCTCAAAGTTAAAATCAGTGTTCCCACTTACATCTTTTTTTGGGAGTGCATGTGCTCCCTGGAGTACAAATTCGGGAGTGCAAGAGAAATTCTAGGAGTGCACTTAATAATGACAATTTTAGAGCATCTATGGAGGAAATTAAAGGTCTGTTGTATTGAAAATTTGTTTAGGGGAGTTACTCTGCAGTCATCTGCTCTTGAAAATAATACAGGTAATTTAAAAAAGAAGATGCTTATTATGTTTCCTTACTCAAGGGACCAGTTTCAGAGGGACAACTTACAACCAGATGGCCAGTAGAATTTTTCATTTCACTGTCAATTTCAGACACTAATTAGCTTTCACTTATTGATTTATAGAGATAGTTATGTAAATTTACTGTTTAAAAGCATTGATAAAGCGGAATAGATAGTTTGAAATGCCTATGATGAGATGATGTCAAACCGATTTCTGTTGCGTCATGGGTTTTCACGGGTTTTTTTTTTTTGCAGCGATCTTTTTTGCATGCCAGTTAAGTTTTGGAGTAGTATTTCTGCTTGATTTGACAAAAATTTATCAATTAGGGTAGCATGTAACTTCAAAACCTGTAATTTTACTCTTCCAAAGCAAATTGATACCATTAATACTTTTAAATAAATGACAACACTTTGATTAGTGGTGATAAACAGGGACTTTCACACTTGATAGCCTACCTATTGTATATGTCAGAGTTTAGATCTTTCAAATATCATGTGAAGACATTACTTGTTGCCAGTATATTCACAAGTGCTTAAGTTTTGGAGACATTTTTTCTGACTTGTCCCAATTGGTTCCACTGGTGATCGACAGCGGGAGCCCCGAAACCTATGCATGCATGCATGTTTCACTTCATATTTTTGTGTGTGATTGTTCAATGAAGTGCGTGAATCACGCACATATGTGCGTGAATGGGAACCCTGTAAAATGCTGTCTAGAGCAGGAATATGGTACGGTGGAACTTCGGTGATACTGGAGAAAAACTTGGAATTATCCATAATCTATAACACCTTTACCATACAATACCTAGTTTCAACAACCCTGTGGAAGAAAGCTTTTCAAAACATGGTGTGAAAAGGAGAAAATGGTTGTAATCAGCATTTTGTCTCCTTTTCCACAATATTTTCTACCCTTTAAGAACAAAACTCATTTTTTGAGCCTCATTTGTCATCTGCAAATGCCTTGAATGTGGACAGATCTAAATTTTTTCATTTGGTAAAGTTTTAATAAAAAATTTTCATGGTTTGAAGGTACAAAATAACAACCACAGTCAGCAGTCAAGTGGGAAGTTTGAACCCGGCTTGGAATGAGACGGAAGTGAATATTGAGGTAAATATGCTTTTTGTATTTCTATGAACTGGTTGCCAGTCAACAAAATTTTAGACTAATCCATTCTGTAGCCATTTGCAGACGGAAAGTTAAATGTGACACATATGATGGGATTGATCTTAGAAAGGGCCAAAAACATGTTAGAAAAAAGTACATGTATATATCCTACATTCACTGCAGAACCAATTTTAGCTCAAAATATGCATTTGAGACTTGCAGACACAAAATAAAATGCCTCTAGTTTACTTTTTTTAAGTGTGCTGTTTGTGAATAGGTGAAAATCAATATTTCTGAACCAGTCTAAGCAGAATTTCTAACAATTATTTCTTGCCATTGTTTGAATGAATTTTTCAATAACTCAAATATTTTGTTGTTTAACTCTTTACCTAATGAAAAAATTATAGCCTTTTCCAAATTGGAAACATTTGCAGACAACAAACTAGATTTGTCTCAAGTGGTGGCATTTGTCTATAAAAGGTTAGAAAACGTGAGAAAAGTTTTCCTGCATATTCTTTTTTTTTTGCTCAATGTTTTCAAAAGCCTCCATCCACATGGTTGTTAAAAGTTGTGATTATATGGTAAAGGGTTAAATTTGTAGGTGTTTCTTTAAAGGAATAGTTACTAAAGCTGTAACTATCTCTCAGTCTCTCAAGACATCATGTGTTTTTTTCAAAGTGACTGCAACCCTAGGAAAGTTACTCCAACTACAGGCCTTTGAAGCTCCATTGGTTTATCATGGAACACTAAAATTTTCCTTGGTCGATCATTAAACTTTTTTGCACATTTGTGCATCACCTGTATATCATGGAATACTCAAATTTTCATTTGCACCATTACTATAAATAGCACATTGGCAACTGCCTTTATATTGTATATAATACAATATAGAGGCAGTCAGCAATGTGCTATTTATAACAACGGTGTACAATAGGGAAAATTTCGTTATCCCATAATAGACCAGTGGAGTTTCAGTGGCATATACTCCAACATATTTGATATTTCTATGCACACAGGATCAGTTTCATAAAGCCATGAAACTTGTGGGAGGGATGTTCACAGAGAGAATCAAGAACTATAAAAACAGTTGGATACCTGCTAGAGATATTGTAGAAAAAGCAGTCAAGAACAGATTTGAGGTTTGTGTATCTCATGCAGTTCCTTCAGTACACAAAGACATTTAGACTTGTCCAATTTGAAAGTTTTTGCAGGTGGTGAATGAAATGCAGCCCCAAATCATGATGATTTCTATGTTTGAAATTACAGAAAACATAGCGGGAAAAGGAGAAAATGCTGGTTACCAGCAATTTGTCCTTTAACCACAATGTTTTCAAAAGCCTTCTCCCTTAGGGTTTTTAGACCTTGGGATTGTTTGATGAATGGTTAAGGACTTAAATGGTGTAAAAGGAAAAAAAACCTTATTTTTCTTTTTAACCCTTTACCAAACAATCCTGGATTTTCACGGCCCTGGGAAGGAAAGCTTTTGAAAACATGAAAGGAAAAGGATAAAATGCCGGTAACCAGCATTTTCTACTTTTCCCACAATGTTTTCTGCTCAATCAGAGAGGTTAAGCTCATTTGTAGCAAAGTTGAATTTGTTGTCTGCAAATGCTTTGAAATTGGACTAGTATAAAATTTTGTCATGTGGTAAAGAGTTAATATTCCTAATACAAGATGGCTTTCTGAAAGGGTTTTAACCCTTAAACTGCTAAATGAATGAAACAAAAATTTCAAAACAATAGTAAAATACCAAATTTTGCGAGTTCAAAGTTTATTTCACTGGAAAGAAAACACTGTATCAGACAGTGTAGATCAAAGGTCAGACTGCACGTTCTGTGCAGTCTGATCTTGATCTACACTATCTGCAAAAGGTCAGCGAGTCATGCTTAGCAGCCTAAGGGTACATTCCATATGACTTTACAACACTGCAACATGTTAGACTTGTCCAAATTGAAAGCATTTAGATGACAAAGTAAGGTGGTTCAAATGATAGAGTTTATCCATGAAAGAATAAGAAAACATTTCGGAAAAAGGAGAAAATGCTGGTTACCATATTTTCGAAAGCCTGTTGGTAAATTATCTGCATCCAAGACAGCTTTTCACTAAAGATGTTACTTCTTATCCATGAATTAGATATGGTTGATTGAAAAATAATCAACTCAAGGGAACAAGCAGCAGTTGCCTCCTATCCCTTTACCGTACAACAAAATTTAAGACTTGCACGAATTGAAAGCTATCACAGATATAGAATTTCACCTCTAGAAGGATAGAAAAAATTGTGGGAAAAGGAGAAATTGCTGGTTACCATATTTTCAAAAGCCTGTTGGTAAATTATCTGCATCCAAGACAGCTTTTCACTAAAGATGTAACTTCTTCTCCATGAAATAGATATGGTTGATTGAAAAATAATCAACTCAAGGGAACAAACAGCAGTTGCCTCCTATCCCTTTACCGTACAACAAAATTTAAAACTTGCCCAGATTGAAAGCTATTGCAGATGTCAAAATAATTGTGACTCACAGATAGAGAATTTCACCTCTAGAAGGATAGAAAAAATCGTGGGAAAAGGAGAAAATGCTGATTACCAGCATTTTCTCTTATTTCCACTTTATCATCAAAAGTAGTCTTCCTAAGGGTCATTAAACTTGGGATTATGATGGTATAGGGGTAACTCTTTACAACACAACAAACTTTCAGACTGGTCCAAATTCAAACCATTTGCAGATGACAAAATAAACATGACTGAAAAATTGAAATTTGTTTTGGAAAGGGTTGAAAACATTATGGAAAAAGGAGAAAATGCTGGGTACCAGCATTTTCTCCTTTTCCCACAATGTTTTCAAAAGCCTTCTCAGACAGGGTCAAAACCGGTTAAAACCCGAGATTGTGTGGTATAGGCTTTAAGGACCAAGTATTGCTGAGGTGACTGTGTAACACAATCAATCACTTAACACAGTTTCGACTGTAGGTTTGTGTATACAGTGTCCTTTATCAACAGGTGGACAGCAGTGGTGAGATTATCAAATTAGACGTTGGTGGGTGTCCATGGAAGGAGCATCTGTTTAACTTGGAAAAGGAGCTGTCTGTATCACCATTGATAAAATATGTTTTATACTCGGACCAGAATGGAAAATGGAGACTGCAGTGTGTGCCTGTTTCTGTGAGCAGTTTTCAAAACAGGTACATTTTCAGCATTGCAATTTTCAAAAGCGCGGAGGTATTGTTGTAGCCCTGGCAGCATCACCGTCTGCGTCATCATGCCAAAACTTTGACATTGTATGAAAATTCTGTTATTACTGAAGAAAATTGATACAAACCTGGACAAGTTCTTAACTATCAAAAGGGGAACCTATGCAACAAGGGCAGGTAACCATCAAAGTATTTTTGATAGCTATGCCCCTTTTTTGACTCCGAATTTTCACTAAAAGTCAAGCAACCACAGCTGAGTGTTGGCACCTGCATGCGGTGCTCTTGTTGTTATCAGTTCAGAGGTACAGTAAGGAGAGAGTTAATCCTTAACCAAACACGTCTTAGGAAGAAGGCTATTTATACATTACCAAAAAAGGAGAAAATGCCAGTAACCAGCTTTTTCACCTTTTTCCATAATGTTCACTAGAGTCCTATTTCATTTGTTGTGCACAAATGCTTTCAGTTTTGATGTAATCAGACATTATGTGCTTTGATGAATAGAAGACAGTCTTAATTCTTTACAAAAGGACAAAATTTTGGGTCATTCTGAATTGAAAGTATTTGCAGATGACATGACATGGCTGAAAAATTTAATTTGTGTTTGGAAGGGTAGAAAACATTGAGAGAAAAGGAGAAAATGCTGGTAACCAGCATTTTCTCCTTTTCAAATGTTTTTAAAAGGCTTTTTCCACAGTGTCATTAAAATTCGAAATGGTGTGGTAAAGGTTAAAGGATTATTTAGACACTGAAACCTCTATCGTAATTCTTACAAGTGCCCACAACACAGGTTTTTGTGAAGAGTTAGAGAAGTATCTCTCTGAAAGTACTCCTGTAATCTGTATCCTTGATCACCAGTTTTACCCTTTCTCTGTTTAAGTACTTTTTCATTCATATGAAGAAGAACAGGGTTTTAACCCTTTCCCAAACGCCAAATTTTGGACTAGTCCAAATTGAAAGAGTTTGCAGACAACAATTTTAAATTTGATGAAAATGGCAGAAAGGTCTCAAAACGGGTAGAAAACACTGTGGGAAAAGGAGAAATTGCTCATTGCGAGCAGTTTCTCCGTTTCCCCCAGTGTTTTCAAAACACTTGTACTGCAGACATGTGAAAACCAGGGCTTGTTTGGGAAAGGGTTAAATGAGCAATTTGTATACATCTAAATTACATTTGAACAAACTTACTTATCAGTATTTTGGAAGCATTCTGTTTGACTTGGATTTTATATCTAGGCAAAAAAGAGAGTTGGAATTGAAAAGTACTGATGCCAAACAGATCAAACAAGTGTTTTCTGTGTGGACTGGTGTGTCTAAAACTTTGCCATAAAGCAACAGGTTTTGTGTTTGTTTATTTTCAGATTATCTATTCTTGAAGAATGGCAAGGTTTGAGGGACAATGAACTGTCAGAGAAGTCGGGAATACCCAACTGTATTTTTGTTCATGCCAGTGGCTTTATTGGAGGGAATGAGAATTATGAAGGAGTTCTTGCCATGGCAAAACAGAGTCTCGAACAACAGATGATTACATGATACGATATTACAATGCACTACATTTGATGCTTAACCCTTTAACATACAAATCCAAGTTTAACGGCCCTGAAAAAGACTTTAGAAAAAATCGTGGGAAAAAGAGAAAATGCTGGCTAACAGCATTTTCCCCTTTTCCCAGGATGTTTTCTACCCTTCCAAAAACAAATTTCAGAAAGATTTTTTAAATTTTGTTAAAGAGAAATAGCTGGTGACCAGCATTTTCTCCTTTCCTCGGAGTATTTTTTAGCCATTTTATGACCAAATCACATTATCTGAGGCATACTTGTCGTCTGCAAATGCTTTCAAATTGTAAGAAGTATATAGCTTTGTCCTCTTGAAAGAGTTAGCGTCATTCAACTTATTACCTCTGAAAAAAATAATTCATCAGTCAACCATGGAACCTTGCGGAACATGAATAATCAGTATGAATTTAACTCTTTACCACACAATTCCATATTTTATTGACCCTGAGGAAGAAGCCTTTTCAAAGCATTGTGGGAAAATAAGTAAATGCTGGTAAACTGCATTTTCTTTTCCCCACTGTGTTTTTTAGCTTACCAAAAGTAGAAATCATCATTTGGGCTATGTTTAATTTGTCATGTGCAAATTCTTTCAACTTACACAAGTCTAAAATTTCGATGCTTGGTAAAGGATTGATACATGTGAAATATCCATGGCAAAGATAGATATTGTACATGTGCATGAGTACTTTCTCCTTTTACCACAATGCTGTCTGTGAGGTGCAAAAGTCCTCTTTAGGAAATAATGAATTATATGCAATATGTAAGTCTTTCTATGAATGAAAATATCTGTTCCACAGGTATATGCTGCTGTTGTTCATAACCTACCTTTAATCAGCAATTTCATAGATCTGATAACTTATATTCCACTAAATAAGTTAAATAAAACTTTCAAGCCGGTATCAAAAACCTGAATAATTGTTATTTCATAGTTATTTTTTGGAGAAAAATATCTCTTTATCGAACATTGTAGATCAAGATCAGACCGCATGTTCTGTGCAGTCTTATCTTGATCTACACAGTCCACCGAAGGTAAGTGAGTCGCACATAGCAGCATAAGGGGTTAAATACCTTAAATGCTCAAGAATTATCATCTATCTCTAGGCGTTTACAGGGCGACAAAATTTTACCCATACAAAGGCAAAATGAAAGCATTTACGTATGGCTCAAATGATTAATGGGATTTATCTTTGGGGAAAAAAAGCATCGAGGGAAAAGGAGAAAATGCCACTGCCATGTTTTCAAAAGCCTTCTTCAACATGATTGTTGAACCTGAGGTAGATGGCTGTTGAAAACATTGTAGGAAAAGGAAAGAATGCTGGTAAACAACATTTTCTCCTTTTTCCACAATGTTTTCTACCCATTCAAAGTAAAATCTCATCTTTTGAGACACAATTTAATTTGTTGTCTGCAAATGCTTTCAGTTTGGACAAATCTTGAACTGTTGTCTGGCCAAGAGTTAAGTTCATTTAGCAGTAAGTCTTTACCATGTGACTTTACAGACTTTTTATAATTCTAAAGCACTTGCAAGTGACAAATGGTACATGGCTTTAATGGTGAGCCACTTGTGGGATTTGTCTGTGAACGAGGGAAAACATTTTTGGAAAGGGGAAAATCTGGTTTTCAGAATAATGTCCTTTTTCCACAATGATTTCAAAATCCCTCTCTAAGGTTGTGAAAATATAAGATTGTGTTGTAGTAAAGATTTAACCCTTTCCCAAACAAGCCCTGGTTTTCACGTGTCTGCAGTGCAAGTCTTTTGAAAACACTGTGGGAAAAAGAGAAATTACTCATAACGAGCAATTTCTCCTTTTCCCACAGTGTTTTCTACCCTTTTTGATAACTTTCTGCCATTTTCATCAAATTTAAAATTGTCGTCTGCAAACTCTTTCAGTTTGGACCAGTCCAAAATTTGTCGTTTGGGAAAGGGTTAATGAGCTGGGAGGTTTTTACTTTCGTTTATTGCCATTTTGACAGAACTTCATGTATTTTCTTAATCCCATAGGAGAGTACTGGCTCTTTTGGACCGCATAGATTACAGACAATGTGTAGCCTTATCTTGGATATATACCATCCACTTGTTAAGTCAAGCTTAGTAAATCTTTCTGAGTTTAAGAAGATTGTTCATTGTATTTGTATCCACCCAAAAAGATTGGGTTTATGCATATATACATCTGAAAGTCAGAGAAATATGTTGTACATAATGAAACATTTTTGGCTGTAAATTTTAACTGAAATCAGACCCAGGTATCTTTATTGGGTCAGAAATGGTTTGAGCCAAAATGTCTAAGTCTTCACAGAGTCTCCTTGTCAGGTTAAAAGTATTTATTTCATTTATCTTGTAGTTTAAGGGTTAAATTTTAATAAAATTTATATGAGCCACACTCTGTGAAAATGGGAAAATAACCCTTTCCCAAACGATAAATGTTAGACTGGTCCAAATTGAAATAGTTTGCAGACGACAATTTCAAATTTGATGAAAATGACAGAAAGTTCTCCAAAAGGGTAGAAAACACTGTGGGAAAAGGAGAAATTGCTCATTACGAGCAATTTCTCCTTTTCCCACAGTGTTTTCAAAAGACTTGTACTGCAGACACATGAAAACCAGGGCTTTTTGTGGAAGGGGTTAATGCACCTGCAAAAAGTATTGTCCCAGGTCAACCTCCACAGCCCGCGCAGGCTGACATGGGTCGAAACTCCTTGCTATTGGTAAATTTTCTGCATGAGAAAGGACCAGTTTACCTCATGATTCAGTTGGTCGTTAGACAAAATGTATTTTATAGATCCAGAATTATATGACTTGCTTTGTATGATGCATAAAGGAGATGCATTAAACCCCTTTTGCCAGAGCATGGGTCATAATTATGTATGTGTGCATGATTCTAGCAAAATCTCAAGAGTTTTTAACTCTTTACCACACAAACCCCAGCTTTAACAACCCTGAAAAAGAAGACTTTTGAAAACATCGTGGGAAAAGGAGAAAATGCTGGTAACCAGCATTTTCTCCTTTTCCCACGTTTTCTACCCTATCAAAGACACAAACCATCCTTTGAGATACATTTGTCTTCTGCAAATGTTTTCAATTTGGTCTAGTCCAAAATCTTGTCGTATGGGAAAGGGTTAACACTTCAAATTTCCAATTTAGACCAATAAAAAATCCCTTCACATGGTGCTAGACACAAAAAAATTTTGGTTTTCATCTGCTGTGTAACATAACAATGGCATTGTCGGATAGATCTAAATATTTAAGTCCCAATAGCAGCCAAAAGTAATCAATAGAGTGTTAAAATGCATCTAAATTTTACTCTTTACCAAACCAAAAAATTTTAGCCTTGTCCAAAATGTAAGCGTTTGCAGACGACATTTCAGTGTGGCCTAAATGGTGCAATTTTCTTTGAAAGGATAGAAAATACTGTGGGGAAAGGAGAAAATGCTGGTGACCAACATTTTCTCCTTTTCCCACTATGTTTTCAAAAGGCTTCTTTCTCAAGGTTGTTAAAAGTCGGGATGGTGTGGTAAAGAGTTAAATCATAATGTTTAAAAATATGGAAATTATCGTGGAGATGGCAATCTGTTATTCTAAGTGTTAGTTGCCGGCAGAAAAATAAATTTTCAAAGCAGGTAAAAAGTAAACAAAAGATAGAGCCACCTGGCAACTTTTGACCAAGTTTTAAAATTCATTTTTCTGCCAATGACTTGGACCGACCAGCAATAACAGATTGTCCTCATCACAATAATTTCCCTTCTTGTAAATGATATGATTTGAAGTCAAATGCATTTAACTACCCCCTTTGTTTACTTTGGCCGCTACTGGGCCTTTAACCCTTTTCCAAACAAGCCCTGGTTTTCACGTGTCTGCAGTACAAGTCTTTTGAAAACACTGTGGGAAAAGGAGAAATTGCTCATAATGAGCAATTTCTCCTTTTCCCCCAGTTTTCTACCCTTTTGGTGAACTTTCTGCCATTTTCATCAAATTTAAAATTGTCGTCTGCAAACTCTTTCAATTTGGACCAGTCCAAAATTTGTTGTTTGGGAAAGGGTTAAGAAACCGACTCCACACTTTTCCTCTCCTTTTCTTAACCCTTTACCTTAAAAGCCCGAGTTTTAATGACTCTGAAAGAAAGGGTTTTGAAAACATTATAGGAAAAGGAGAAAATGCTGGTGACCAGCATTTTCTCCTTTTCCCTTAATGTTTTCTATCCTATAAAAATGTTTGGTAAAGAGTTAAAAGGGTTTTCCGAGACAATTAAGATTGGCCCAAAACCTTTCAGAGGAGAATTCTCACATGATTTGTTTCATCAAGTGACAACAATAGAATCTCAAAATAAAAATAACTTAAACATTCACAATATGTATATTTTATTTACAATAAAAATGTCTGTATGTACAATGTAATGGTTTTTTTAAATCTATTTTTATCTATCTAAATATTGTTCTCATTCCATCTGTGCTGATTTCAGAGTCATCTGAAACCGTGATGAAATATTATGAAACATAATTGACCTGTCCCCCATTAATTTTCAAAGTCTTTCTAAGTCAGGGGTTAACATAAGAAAAAGCTGTATACTATTTGCATCTTCATGTCAAACTATGTCAACTGATTGATTGAATATGTCAATTGACTGATTAAAATCGTGTTTTGCGTCGCTTTTAACATTATTTTAGTCATATGGCAACAGCTCACATGTTCATTATGCCCTGGTTTCACCAGAGGAAGGTTGAGGCTCTGAAATATATAGCTGGAAGGCCACTACCACAAAATAAATCGGCACCTCTAGTGGGGATTAACTCGGAACAAACAGGGTCTGAATTCACCGAACTATCTTAAGCCTTTGCCACACAATCCCGAATTTTAACAACCCTGAGAAAGTAGCCCTTTGAAAAACACTGTGGGAAAAGGAGAAAATGCTGGTAGCTCATTTTAGCCATCTGTAATTTGTCATCTGCAAATGCTTTCAACTTGGATCAGTCTAAATTATTGTCATTTGGTGGAGGGTTAAGGGCACTCTTAGTTTAGTTCTAGATTTCGAAAGCAATGCAACTCCTGATTGGCTCAACAATTTGGTTTGGTCAATCAGAGAAGGTAATACTTTCAAATTCAGAACATTCTTGAGAATAAAGACTTGGCATCCTATTATGACTGGTGGGTGAATATGGACCAAGGTTATGGATAATACTTTCACCACTAAGCCACCAAGAACCCATGTCAAACTGGGACATGACAGAATTTCACGATGGTAAAATACAAACTAGACTAGACATCTATTAATGGCAATCACTTTTGAAAAATTGTTTTCAATATTACACATCAAATTTATTGGCTGGACATCAGCAAAACCTTTTCCTTGAACCCCAACACACATAAACCAGCAGGGTAACATTAAATGCCAACAAACTTTATTATGGCTGGGGGCATAAAGGTACAGACACTGCCTAGGTAAACAACTGATGCATTGACACAGTCAGCAATGCAACTGACCAATCAGTAAATACTAAAATGTAAGCAAGCCATTTCTCCAAACAATTCAAAGTAACTGATTTCTGATATTGGCACACTATGAATAGTGTTGCCCGATTTCAGCAAGCATGATTATTCTGAGAATTTTAATAATAAAAGGGTAATACCCTTAACCCTTTACCACACAACAAAAATTTAGGCCCATCCAAATTGAAAGCATTTGCAGACGACAATTTCAGTGTGGCTCAAATGATATAATTTTTCTCTGATAGGATAGACAACATTGTGGGAAAAGGAGAAAATGCTGGTTACCAGCATTTTCTCCTTTTCCCACAATGTTTTCAAAAGGCCTCTTCCACAGGGTCGTCAAAGGTTGGCATTGTGTGGTAAAGGGTTAAAGTTCTTCCAGTGATCCTTTGTTTTCACTATCCAGAGTTAGGAAGGTTTTTGAAAACTGTTGGAAAAGACATGCTGGCCACTATTAATTTCTACCATTTCTGGAATGTTTTCACCTTTCAACCACAATTTTCTCAAACTAAGCCAAAGTTTATTTATCATCTGCAAATGCTTGCAAAATAGACAGGTGAGATTTTATCATCTGGGGAAACAAAAAAGAAACCTATGTTCATTGAACTCAATGAAATTGTCACATGAAATCAATATTAATGAGTATCAATAAAATCAGTTTAGCTGGGAAAAAATCAAAAGAACACCACCAGAATCTTAACTGTAGTGATTTCACATGACCAATCCTTCTACATTATGTGTTAACTCTTTATCAAACAACAAATTTTAGACTGGTCCAAATCAAAAGCATCTGCAGACTACAAAATGAATGTTGCAAAACTTAGGAAATTTTTCTATGAAAGCGTAGAAAACATTGTGGAAAAAGGAGAAAATGCTGGTTACCAGCATTTTCTCCTTTTCCCACAATGTTTTCAAAAGTCCTTTTCCTTAGGGGTCATTAAAACTCTGGATTGTGTGGTAAAGGGTTAATACCTGTTGCAAATGACTTAACTCTTTACCAAACAACAAAATTTTAGACTTGTCCAAATTAAAAGCATTTGCAGATGGCAACATAAATGTGACTCAAACATTGAAATTTGTTAATAGACAGGTAGAAAACATTGTGGGAAAAGGAGAAAATTCTGGTCAACAAACATTTTCTCCTTTTCCCACAATGTTTTCTACCCTTCTATCAACAAATTTCAATGTTTGAGTCATTTTCTCCTTTTACCACAATGTTTTCAAAAGCCTTTCTCAGGTTTTTAACATTTGGAGTTGTGTGGTAACGGGTTGATAAAACATTGAGGCAATTCGGGAAATAAAAGCCAATTCCCCCCATATCTAGAGATGTCTTTCTTGCATATCCTCTATAAAGGTTTTCAACCTTGTTCAAATCTTGCATATGTCAACATGAACATTATGAACACACATGAAGAGACAAATACTGTTGCACTTTGTTCACACTCGTAGGATTTCCAAGCAGTTGTTATAACATATTGCAATCCAGTCCGGCTGAGTGGACGACCACTGTATTTGGTTGATTTCTCCAGCCGCTGTGTAAGCTAGTATTGGGTCCTCGATTGCTCTTGGCATCTGTTGAATGTCCCAGATCAATGCTTGATGATCATCACCTATAAATGAAAAAAATATCTATGACTCTTTCCGAATTTTTTACACTACCCTGCCAAACAAATGTAATCTTTTAGAAAATGCCCATGTTAGCATTTAATCGATCATTACATTTTATACCCCTAACATGAAAGCCTTAAAACCATGAGAAAAGGAGAAATAACTTGCCACAATGTTAATTTCAGACATGGTTGAAAAGCAACATGACCTTTTCCTCTGTGCATTATTTTCTGTGTTCAATAGCCTGTACAGAAACAGGCTAAAAGCTTTGGTCTGAATTTATCACAAAATATGAATCTCGAATGTATAGATCCTAACCTTAAACAATCCTAATAAAGTTTACTTTGATGCAATAATTTGAAAACAAAGAGCAAAGCAAGATGGACAAACTTTTTCTTCAGTACATATATGGTATTACACTTTTACAATTTCATATGAGCTACGCTCTGTAAAAGGGGGCTTAATGCATCTGCGAACAGTATCCACCCAGGTCAGCCTGCGCGGACTACCTGGGCCGAAACTTTATGCTATCAGTCAAGTTTCTGCATGTTAAAGGACCAGTGTACCTCATGTATCAGTCGATTGTTATACAAAATGGATTTTATTGATCCATAAATATGGACTGCTTGGTATCATGGATCACGGAAATGCATTAAGCCCCCTTTTGCCACAGCATGGCTTATATGTTTACCTGCTGTACAAATATGACAACTAGAGTGAGGTGCCCATGCAATACCATTAACACAGGCTCTGTGGTTATTAAGTCTGGCCACCGGGGTACATGGGACTCGAACATCTAGAATAATGACCTGTAACACAAAAAAAGAGAAAATACAACATGATAAAAGTTGCCTATTTAGTTTTTATATGGTAAATCAAATTTTTTTCCATAACAGTGACAAATACAAACACATTTTTTTTTTTAAATGAAAAAAAAAAAATGTGCATCTACATTCAGTTAAAAGGTGCAATTTTGGGAGTTAAATAAAAGAATGGTTGTCTTGCCATCTATAACTACATTTAAATCTTTACTGTACAACAAAATTTTGGATCAGATGAAATTCAAAGCATTTGCAGATGACAAAATAAATGTAGTCAAGTGATAATTTCTGTCTATGAAATGATACAATACATTGTAAGAAATGGAGAAAATGCTGGTTACCAGTATTTTCTCTCTTTTCTCACAATGTTTTCAAAAGCCTTTGGTCAGGGTCGTTAAAACTCGGGATTGTGTGGTAAAGGTTAATTTTGATACATTAGATATGACATCATCACCTGATCTGAATACCAATCCTCATAATTGACTCATATTATTGATTATGTGACGTTCCCACAAGTCTATGTGAAAGTCTCGCACAAAACTAAAAATACCTTGCGAGGCTAGGAAGCCCATTAACCCTTTACTGCACAATGATGCCTTTTGACGCCCAAGGGAAAGAAGCCTTTTGAAAACATTGTGGGAAAAGGAGAAAATGCTGGTAACCAGCATTTTCTCCTTTTCCCACAATGTTTTCTACCCTATCAAAGAAAAGTTGCACCAATTGAGCCACATTGAAATTGTCGTCTGCAAATGCTTTCAATTTGGACAAGGGTAAAATTTTGTCGTCCGGTAATGGGTTAAGGAAATACCACGGAAGAAGACCGTTTTCATACTTATGTCTTTTTTCTTTACAAATTATTTGCCAGCAATCACCTTATTTTATGGATTGACAAATCATGTTGGAAATTTGGTGAGATTATACAATGAGATTATAAAAATCTGAATAGCTCTATTTAATACATTACAGTACAGGCTATTTTGAGATCTATCTTGAACCGTGGAAAGTATGAGACATGTGAAGGAAAAGAAAACAATGTTTTCCAACAGAATGGAAAAACATTGAGGGGATACGAAATATTCCTTGTTGCAAGCGATCCGATTATGTTCTCCAAACTTGTCAACTGAAGGGGCATTAAAAAAACATTAGTACAGAAATGGAGTAAACCTTTAACTTTCTTGACAACAGCTACATGTACATTAAAATCTCAATAATTTGGCTCTCATTTCTAGACTGAAAATGCATGTTGAGTTTCCTTAGCACTTTAAGGGTTAATTCTTGTCATCCCAGTCTTACAACAATGTTTTTAAAGCCATTTGCTGCTAATACTATTTTATTTTTTTCCCAGTGTTTTCAAAGCCTTCTTTTTTCATGTTGCTGAAACTCGGGATTAAGTGGTAAATGCTTAACCCTTTACCACAGAATCCCAAATTTTAATGGGCTTCTAAAAACATTGTGGGAAAAGCAGAAAATGCTGGTTACCACAATGCTCTATACCCTATGAAAGGAAACTTTCATGTTTTGAGTTACATCTGATTTGCTGTTTGCAAATGCTTTCAATTTGGACAAGACTAAATTTGTCGTTTACATTACTGATAGCTAAGCCTCACCTCAAAGGCATCCATGGCCATGGTGGCCAGGTAATTTGGATCTTGTTTGTTCCATCCAAGACGTAACAATGGATGATGTTGTGGGTCTTCATAAATAATGGTTGAATGTTCAAGATGTCGGAGGTCAAACATTCTCACAGAACCGTCTGCCCCTGGAGGAGATTAACAAGTCTATTGTAAGGTTTTAGTTTATACAAAAGACACAGTGTAGGACCTGAAGTATGCTTTGTATATGACTTGGGATTCTGTACAGTGACAATCTATCACTTGGTGTTAAAAACTGTGTTCACACGGTAAGTACAGTTGGTGATTTTTCATTAATATTGTTAGTTATTATAAAATATTCATATGCAGTTATTTGTTATGTCAGGAACACCAGGGTTCGAAATTAGCAGTAGCAAGTAGCATATTTGCTACCTGAGAAACAAATTTTGCTACCTGGGCACAAAAGCAGTAGCAAAAGGTTGCTACCTGGTAACCCTGCCTGCTTGATGTGTTTTGCAGATTTTCAATGAAATAATCTTCCACTTGTTAATTTATCAATCTGATGAAATATCTTTGCAACCTTCCGCATATGTACAAAAACATGCAAGCATCATTGAGTTGTGCAATCGAACATGTCTGTGCTTGATGATGACTTTTAAACATCTATATTTATAGCTCTTTGTGAATCTCTGTTTATGTCCATTTGAAAACGGTCTGCAAAAACATGCAAGTACATATAAGCCGCCTGAAATGCTAAACAGCACAGTCTCTATGCTCATGTCTTTGAAGACGTGCTGTGTTTACTTCCGCCAAGCAATTCATGGGCAGAGGCAGTAATTCAAGTATGATTTTATTGGCTGGAGGGAGGGCCATTATTTGCCTTCCCCTATTTGCTATCAGGAATGTTCCTTTTGCTACCTTAATTTTAAGCCAGGTAGGTTAAAAAAGGAGACTTTAGAAAATATTTAGGGAAAAGAGAAAATTTTTTCTCTTTTTCCCACAATATTTTCTACTCTATCAAAAACAATATCCACAATCTGAGCCACATTTAATTTTACGTCTTCAAAGGCTTTCGAATTAGACAAGAATAAAATTGTGTTGTGTGTCAAAGGGTTAAACAAATATACACACAAATACTACGCAACAACATACCAACGCTGGCAAACATGTCTCTCCCTCCTCCAGCCCGACTAAAAGCAATGTCATACACCTCTTTATCATGGGCTATCAACTGTGTTTTAACATGTCCTGACACTACGTTTACCCGACCCAGGACTTGTCCTGTCTGCAAGAAGAAAACATACAAATATTAGCTGTAGTAAACACCTGTATTGTTTTACATGACGAAGTCTGTTTCTAAAAATTCCTCTTAGCTCCTGTAGGCAACTCTAGAAAACAATGAAGGAATTTTTGCATTAATTTCTTCTTTTTCTGCAAGTTTTCAATACTATTTACAAAAGATCCTTTTCTTTCAGTTGCCCAAGTTTTAAACCGAGTCAACTGTTAGCCTTTAACCACACAATCCCAAGCTTTAACCACCATAACAAAGGGAACAAAGTGAAAAAAGGAGAAAATACTGGTAACCAGCATTTTCTCCTTTTTCAACAATTTTTTCTATCCCATCAAACATAAATCCCATCATTTGAGCCACGTTTAGATTGTCAACTGCAACTACTTTGAAACATACTCTTGCACAACCCATCAAAACTTATTGTAAACTAAACCAAGTGCAGGTTTGAAGAAAGGAAAATATCATTTCTCAACAATCTGCAAAACATTGTGAAAAGGAGTTACAATACATGCATTAAGCAATTCCTCCTTCTCCCACGTGTTTTTCCAAGGCTGTGACCTCAAAAAAGGAGATAATGGGTAAAAAGTTTCATTTGTAGAAAAATGTGAATTAGCCTTAACCCCTTACCACACAATCCCGACTTAATGACCCTGTGTAAGAAGCCTTTTGAAAACATTGTGGGAAAAGGAGAAAATGCTGGTAACCAGCATTTTCTCCTTTTCCCACAATGTTTCCTACCCTTACCAAGACAAATTTCAATTTTTCAGTCACATTTATTTTGTTGTCTGCAAATGCTTTCAATTTGGACCAGTCTAAAATTTTGTCGTTTGGTAAAGAGTTAAAATGTCCTTCCTGTACAGCTGGAGAATATGATCTTTTGTCACTACTTTTTCAGTCCTGAACTAATTACCATCTGAAAACAAGAGGGCCATGATGGCCCTGTATCGCTCCACTGGCTTATAAATATAAACCACGAAGAAAAGTCTTCACTATACAAGCCCTTATAAAACTTTGACCTCATGGCTACAGTCTGACTAAATGGGGAATATTGTATTAGAAGAATAACATGCCAAATGTGGGAGTTCTTGGCCTTATGGCTGGTAACAAGATGGTTTCTGAACTTTTCACTCCATAAACCCATGTAAAACTTGTGATCCCTGGTGCAGGGCCAAACTTGATCCTAGAGCTGTAACTTGGGCCCTCTTTGTAACTGTCCACTAAATAATGCTATAATTATATGCAAAATTTGGTAGCCTAAGCCTTATGGCTATGTACACCAAGATTTAAAAGTTTTCCCTATGTAAGCCTATGTAAATCTTGTGAACCCCCCCCCCTCCAAGTATGAGGCCAAATTGACCCCAGGACTATACTTTGGACACTTTTGGTAGACTCCAACTAGATCAAGCTAAATGCCAAATTTGGTAGCTCTAGGCCTTATGGTTTCAGACAAGAAGATAGTTAAAGTTTTCTCTATATAAGCCTATGTATAAAACTTGTGACCCCTGGGGAAGAGCCAATTTTGACCCCAGGGCTATAATTTCAAGAAACATGATAGAGGTCTACTACATAAAGCTACATGCCAAATTTGGTAGCCCTATGCCTTATGGTTTCAGACAAGAAGATTTTTAAAGTTTTCTCTATATAAGCCTATGTAAAACTTGTGACCCCTGGGGAAGAGCCAATTTTGACCCCAGGGCTATAATTTCAAGAAACATGATAGAGGTCTACTACATAAAGCTACATGCCAAATTTGGTAGCCCTATGCCTTATGGTTTCAGACAAGAAGATTTTTAAAGTTTTCTCTATATAAGCCTATGTAAAACTTGTGACCCCTGGGGCAGAGCCAATTTTGACCCCAGGGCTATAATTTGAAGAAACTTGATAGAGGTCTACTACATAAAGCTACATGCCAAATTTGGTAGCCCTATGCCTTATGGTTTCAGACAAGAAGATTTTTAAAGATTTCCAATATTTTTCAGTTTTGTTGCCATGGCAACCAGAGTTTTTGAAGGAATCAAATTCTTTCAAGAAATTCTGAAGAGGACCATGTCAGGATCATTTCTGTGAAGTTTCGTGAAAATCGGATGGGTAGTTTCAGAGAAGAAGATGTTTGAAATAAAAGTTAACGCACGGACGGACGGACGGACGCACGACGGACACCGGGCCATGACATAAGCCCGCTGGCCTTCGGCCAGTGGAGCTAAAAATTTGCAACAAATAATTTCACCTTTTCTTACATGGTTTTCAAAAGTGGTCAGTTGCAAAATGAAAAAAAAAAAAACATCCTTGGTCCCCAACATGTACTATTGAAAGCAAAACCAAATCACCATAGATAATTTACCTCAAGTCCCCAGATAGTACATGTTGTATCAATACTGGACGTTCCAAGAAGATTTGGATCTACCTCATTCCAATCAAAGGATGTTAATGGAGCACAGAAATCTGAATTTTTGTTCTGAAATTAAGATTGAGAGGTGACTTGTTATTTCTTTAACCCTTTCCCAAACGACAAATTTTGGACTGGTCCAAACTGAAAGAGTTTGCAGACGACAATTTGAAATTTTATGAAAATGGCAGAAAGTTATCAAAAAGGGTAGAAAACACTTTGGGAAAAGGAGAAATTGCTCATTACGAGCAACTTCTCCTTTTCCCGCAGTGTTTTCAAAAGACTTGTACTGCAGACACGTGAAAACCAGGGCTTGTTTGGGAAAGGGTTTACACAAAATTCTAAACCATTACCATATTACAATAAGACTATGATAGACCTGAAATTCTTCATAATAAATTTCAGCATATGATATTCAAAATTCTTTGAAAGACGTGACTCCGTTGAAAGAACTTTTGATGGTTTGCTTGTAATTAAATACTATTTTCAATATTATTTCAGTTGTATCACAGTAGCCAGTGCACCTAGAGTTTCTTTTACGAGTTCTTTGTATGACGTTATTTCAAAGCCAATGGCTGATTTCCTACCTAACAATCATCAAAATAGTATTCAGCAGTGAGAGGGAGTAATGAATCCTGTCGCAACGACCATCATCAATCCTAGAAAAGAATTCTGTCCTGCTGGGTATTAAACCTATGACCCCTGAATTACACGCAAAGACCCCTTAATGATTTCAAGGCCTGTATGTTGCCACCTATGCCACAGGGCCTCGCTGTGAATGAACTACATGCAATACAGAAAAAAAAAGTAGCAGTACTGAAGATGGTCTCAAGTTGATAAGGGTCATTTTAAGATAGAACCTCTTTAAATTTAAAACTTTTGAAAACATCGAGGAGAAAGGAAGAATTAATTGTTACAATCCAATTCAAGCAAGTATTTTCCCTTCAAATATTTTCTTTTTTGTGTCATTTTGTACTTTAGCACGTCTTACACACTTGAGTGGCAATTTGTCAAAAGCCGCAGAAAATAAGACCAAACTTGAACAAGTACAACATCAAAACCTATCTTAGAATCCACCAGAATAACATTTCCCGATGTTTTCCAGGTGTATTCTGTATGGCAACTAAACTGTTTACAAGGCAAATGAATTAAATATAACTGTACCAGGTAAGAACATTTTGGCTTGTCCATATTGAAAGAATTTCCAGGCAAAATGTCAAACATGTGTCAACTGGTGGGCCTTGTCTTTGAGAGGGGAAAAAAATCATTTTTAGAAAGGATAAAATGCTGGTTATCAGCATTTTCTCTTTTACCAACGACGTATTCAAAAGCCTACTTCCTCTACCTGTCAAAATACATGACTATTTGGTATACAGTTAGAAATGCAAATTAACATTTTTACTTACATTGTTAAGCAGACATTCCAGCCTTGTTTCTGTGTCTCCCACTCGCCAGACCCGCAGGTAATCTCCGCTGGTTGCAAGCAGGTCAGGGAATACCCCTTTCTGAAAGGACAAGAGATATGTATTGCATTCAGGATTTAGGCTATGTGTTTAAAAACATGTTTAACCCTTTCCCAAACAAGCCCTGGTTTTCACGTGTCTGCAGTACAAGTCTTTTGAAAACACTGTGGGAAAAGGAGAAATTGCTCGTAACGAGCAATTTCTCCTTTTCCCACGGTGTTTTCTACCCTTTTTGAGAACTTTCTGCCATTTTCATCAAATTTAAAATTGTCGTCTGCAAACTCTTTCAATTTGGACCAGTCCAAAATTTGTCGTTTGGGAAAGGGTTAAACAAGATTTAATGTTAACTCCGTAACAGGCTACAAAATTTTAAACTGGTCTAATTGGACGCATTTGCAGAAACTAAATGTGTCTCAGAATGATGACATTTGTCTCTGAAAGGTAGAGAACATTGTGAGGAAAGGACAAAATGTTTTTTATCCCTTTTCCTGTATGCTTACAAAAACATTCCTCCTCAAGGTGTCATATCCAGTCTCGTAAAAATAAGATGTAAGAGTCCAACTGCAAAATAACCATCCAATTATTCAAATGCCAAAATATTGCCTTTGATTGAATGTATGATGGTTGTCCCAAAACAGCATATAATTCTTTGATAACTTTCCTTTTGCGACATTCTGTAATGATAAAAATTTCCCAAAGTATGCAAAAATGCATTTAGCATTTTACTGTCAAGTTTTGAAATTATCCGACATATTTTTTTATGTTTAAACGGCATTTTTCAAAGGTAGTGTAGCACTCCGTGGGCCACTCTAAAAAGTGCTCCATTTTTTTTCTAAATGTATCCGCCTTTCGTTTAACACTTTTGTGGGAAAAGGGGAAAGTGCAGATTATTGGCATTTTCTCCTATTCCCACAGTTTTCAAAACCTTTCCTCAGGTTTGTTCAAACACAGGATTGTATGACAAAGGGTAATGTGATAAAGATACATTAGAATCTACACATTGTCTTCCATATGCAC
Source organism: Tridacna gigas (assembly GCA_945859785.2). Taxonomy (NCBI): domain Eukaryota; kingdom Metazoa; phylum Mollusca; class Bivalvia; order Cardiida; family Cardiidae; genus Tridacna; species Tridacna gigas. Next base: position 57,410,462 of record OX244038.2, read on the forward strand.
AGACAATAGTGGTTGTGTACATACTAATGGTTTGTAGCCATGGGATAGTTTATAGGTTTTGCCTTTTGTATAGATTCTTGTACAATTTCTCTTGTTTGTGCACAAGTTGATACGCAGTATTTAGTTGTATCTATCCCATCCAAGAAGGCTTGTTCAAACAATAAATCTGATCTGGTTGTTAGATTAGTGAGCACAAAAATCAATACAATACTTACTGTATCTGGAATCCACATGATTTTTGTGGTGGGGTAGGGATGATCAAATGTTCCCTTGGATGTGAATTCTGAAGTCTCTTCATCAAGAGATACTATTTGTACCTGGAATGGAGAAAAATAGCACACAAAAATTACATAGAGCAGAACAAAACACCTAAAAAACTTGACGCACAAAGGTAGAAACCATCTAACTACTAAACAGCAGTAGCAATTAATTAATAAACTGAATAGTGTTTTATGCCGCTTTTAACATCATTTCAGTCATATCACTGCAACAGCTCCATATTCATGTACATGTATTTCCTGGGTTCCACCAGTACTAGGGCTAGGGCTCTAAAGTGTCTTGCCCAAGGACACTCCCACAAAAAACCCAGTGGATCCAGTGAGGCTTAAACCCGGGGATTCCAGGTCACGAGTCCTACACTTTACCACAGAATTACACAGGACTCCAAACAGCGGTAGCAAATCTGCAAACTGAAAACGTTTTATTTGCTACACTGGGCAAAAACCCAGTAACATATGTTAATTTGCTACACAGCAAATTCTGTCTGCTTGAAGTGCTTTGCCAATTTTCAGTGAGATTAGACTTCCACTTGCTTATTTAACTCTTTACCAAACAACATAATTTTAGACTTGTCCAAATTGACAGCATTTGCAGACAAAAAATGTCTGCTTAACCCTTTCCCAAACAAGCCCTGGTTTTCATGTGTCTGCAGTACAAGTCTTTTGAAAACACTGGGAAAAGGAGAAATTGTTCATAACGAGCAATTTCTCCTTTTCCCACAGTGTTTTCTACCCTTTTTGAGACCTTTCTGCCATTTTCATCAAATTTAAAATTGTCGTCTGCAAACCCTTTCAATTTAGACCAGTCCAAAATCTGTCGTTTGGGAAAGGGTTAAAAAGAGTCTGCATTATTACCGGTGAGAGAGAACATTGAGTATAAATGAGCCATTTGAAACTGCAATTTGCTGAACAGCACAGTCTCTTAGACTATGTGCAAATCTTTAACTCCTTACCTCACAATCCCGACTTTCAACGACCCTGAGAGAGAAGCCTTTTGAAAACATTGTGGAAAAAGGAGGAAATGCTAGTAACCAGCATTTTCTCCTTTTCCCACAATGTTTTCTACCCTTCCAAAAACAAATTTCAATTTTTCAGTAACATTTATTTTGTCATCTGCAACAGCTTTCAATCTGGACCCAGTCTAAAATTTTGTCGTTTGGCAAAGAGTTAATAAACATAACAGGTACATTGAAGTTCCTTTTGCTATCTTATATCATGCCAGGCAGCAAGTACTTGCTAAACCTGCAAAATATGTTAATTTCTAACATTGAAGGTAGTACAGGCACAAACTAATAATCACACCTGTCGACAATGACATACCAAGTTCTTCTGCAAAATTATTGTGCTTTTTACCACAATACGTTTCCCTATATTCATGTACAAAACCCTATTTCATGCTCAATACCCATACTTTATGGGGATCTTCTAAAATGTTGTCTGCTGCAGATTTGTTTCACGAGGTCAAAAGTTAAATCATAGGTTTGATTAGGTCGTTTTTTTTTTTTTAGATAAAGGTTAATTCTGTACCAAATAACAATGCTTTCCAACTGTACCACAACATTGTTGATATTTTACAAAATGACAAAATTTCAGCCTTTTTCAAGTTGAAAGCAATTACAGACAACAAATCAAATGTTGCAGAAATGATAGGTTTATGTCAGTGAAAGGTAGAAAAATGGGAAAAGGAGAAAATGCTGGTCTCCTCATTTCTAAACGTTTTCAAAAGGTTGCTCTGTTAGGTTGTTAAAACCTGTGATTGCGTGGTAAAGGGTTAACCCTTTCCCAAACAAGCCCTGGTTTTCACGTCTCTGCAGTACAAGTCTTTTGAAAACACTGTGGGAAAAGGAGAAATTGCTCGTAACGAGCAATTTCTCCTTTTCCCACAGTGTTTTCTACCCTTTTTGATAACTTTCTGCCATTTTCATCAAATTTAAAATTGTCGTCTGCAAACTCTTTCAATTTGGACCAGTCCAAAATTTGTCGTCTGGTAAAGGGTTAAAGGTGTTCTGCAAGAAGAACTTTTATCTGCAGGAAGTAAGGACTTAACTTTTTACCACACAATGCCAACTTTTAACGACCCTGAAAAAGGAGCCTTTTGAAAACATTGTGGGAAAAGGAGAAAATGCTGGTAACCTGCTTACCAGCATTTTCTCCTTGTCCAACAATGTTTTCTACCCTAAGAATTGCATCATTTGAGCCACATTGAAATTATCGTCTGCAAATGCTTTCAATTTGGATGTGTCTAAAATTTTGGCGTGTGCATTTACTTGGCGACAAAGTTTTAGCCTGGTCTAATTTCAGTGCTTTTCAAGAAGACAAAATAAATGCTACTCAAAATTTAAATTTGATTTTTTTTGGAATGGTAGAAAACATTGCGGGAAAAGAAGAAAATGCTGGTTACCAGCATTTTCTTCTTTTCCCATAATGTTTTCAACAGACTTTTTCTTTAGAGTCATTAAAACTTGTGATTGTGTGATGTAGGGTACAGCTTTTACAAGATGGTAAAGTTCTAGATTCCTCAAAATTGACAGCACTTGCTGACAATGAACTACATGTAAATGTTACAGAAACTTTGGTATTTGTCTTAACAAGTGTAGAAACCATTGTGGGAAAAAAGAGAAAAAGCTGGTAACCAGCATGTTATCCTTTTCCCACAATGCTTTCAAAAGGTTTCTTTCTCAGGGTCTTTAAAACTTGGAATTGTTCGGTAAAGGGTTGAACCCAGCACTAGAAAAGGTTTACCTTATTATTATATTCTTCCACAAAACTACCAAGAGCGAGTCTAAACCTTTTGTCTGGTCGGATACTCCAGTTCATACTGTAGACACACCATGGTGCCTCATACTTGTAGATCTCCTTTCTCTTTGCTGGCCCACTTTGAGGCTGACTTTGCAGGGCACACATGGTCTTAATCAACAGCGCTTGACACAAACTTTTTGGATAGGTACTGGTATTTCAAAATTTTGGACACCTCACTCTGTAAAAAATGACAAATTCGAAGCGTCCCTTCCAAGAGTTTGGTATCCTCTGGCTTGCGGGACACATCTGGGTCTATATTCACCAACCATTCTTAAGAACATTCTTAGTCTAATTCTCCAAGACTTTCTAAATCTGAAAGTAACACAACTTCTGAATAGCTAAACCAAATGGGGTTTAGCCAATCAGATGTAGTGTGAATTTCAAATTTGGAAAATTCTGAAGAATATGACTAAGAATGTTCTTAAGAATGGTTGGTGGATACAGGCCCTGAAGTCAGCCCTATCTAACCCTTTATCACACAATCCCGAGTTTTAAGGACGCTGAGAAAGAAGCCTTTTGAAAATATTGTGGGAAAAGGAGAAAGTGCTGGTAACCAACATTTTCTCCTGTTCCCACAATGTTTTATACCCTATCAAAGATAGAGTCCATTATTTGAGCCAAATTTAAATTGTTGTCTGCTAATGCTTTCAATTTGGACAAGTCTAAATTTTTTTCGCATGGTAAAGAGTTAATCAGTTTCACTATATTCATATCCTTCATGAAAAAAACCACACACACATAGAGAATAAATAAAAAACAATATACTGCTACATAGTTTTAATCTGTTACTTTTGGTGTTCCCAGGACTCATCTGCAATGACTTAACCCTTTCCCAAACAAGCCCTGGTCTTCACGTGTCTGCAGTACAAGTCTTTTGAAAACAATGTGGGAAAAGGAGAAATTGCTCATAACGAGCAATTTCTCCTTTTCCCACAGTGTTTTCTACCCTTTTTGAGAACTTCCAGCCATTTTCATCAAATTTAAAATTGTTGTCTGCAAACTCTTTCAATTTGGACCAGTACAAAATTTGTCGTCTGGGAAAGGGTTAAGGGATCCTGGGTTACAATCTGTGAGTCCTGTAGAGGACAAATTTGATTTAAAGATGAGAATATAGGCTCTCCACTGACTGATACTCTGTGACATATACCACCAAAAGCATTTTACATTGAAGGCAGATGAGGGTTGTTCAATAAATATATGGAATTTAAAACCACGTTTCTTGATATCTTATGCTAAAAATTTTAATGTATTATAAACTCGATACAAAAGTTTGCAGTTTAAAAACATCTTAAACACAAAATATGCGTAAACATGGTACCGGTAATCCATGTAATATGCAATGCTGAGCCTCAATTTTCTCCTAATTTAAAACATGTTATTATGTGTAAAATGAACATTCAAAAATGTGAAACAAGAGGGCCATGATGGCCCTGTATCGCTCCACTGGCTTATAAATACAAGAGGGCCATGATGGCCCTGTATCGCTCCACTGGCTTATAAATGTAAACCATAAATACTGAATATTTCAATTCTGAGCCAAATGGTTTCAAAATGAAGACTTACAAAGTTTTCTCTGTAAAAGCCCATGTGAAAGTTGAGACCCGCAGGGCAAAGCCATTTTTGATCCCAGAGCTATAATTACTTGAACCCTGGTAGAGGTCCACAAGATAAAGCCACATGCCAAAATAATACAAGTCAATGCTGTATGGTTATAAATAAGGTGACTTTCAAGTTTCGTCTATATGAAGCCTCTGTAAAACATAAGACCCTTGATGCAAGGCTAATTTAAAAAAAAAAATCGAAAGTGATCCAGATTTGGTAGCCCGTGGGTTTGCGGTTAGGAGCAACAGGATTTTTTTTAATTTTCACCCTATAAGCACATGTTTATGATCAAATTTGGGACTTTTTGGCCTTATGGCTAGTAACAAGACGGTTTCTGAAGTTTTCACTCCATAAACCCATGTAAAACTTGTGACCCCTGATGCAGAGCCAAACTTGATCCTAGGGTTGTAACTTGGGGCCCTCTTTGTAGTTGTCCACTAGATAGTGCTATAATTATGCAAAATTTGGTAGCCCTAAGCCTTATGGCTATGTACACCAAGATTTAAAAGTTTTCCCTATATAAGCCCATGTAAATCTTGTGAACCTCCCCCCCACCCCCCAGCATGAGGCCAGATTGACCCCAGGACTGTAATTTGGGCACTTTTGGTAGACCCCCACTTGATCAAGCTAAACGCAAAATTTGGTAGCTCTAGGCCTTATGGCTAGGTACTGGAAGATTTCTTAAGTTGTCACTATGTAGGCCCATGTAAAACTTGTGACCCCTGCAGCGGGGCCAATTTTGACCCCAGGGCTAAAATTTTGGCCCGCTTGGTAGAGGCCCACTAGATATAGCTGCATGCAAAATTTGGTAGCTCTAGACCTTATGGCTAGGTACAGGAAGATTTTTAAAGTTTTCTCTATATAAGCCTATGTAAAACTTGTGACCCCTGGGGCTGAGCCAATTTTGATCCCAGGGCTATAATTTGAAGAAACATGATAGAGGTCTACTACATAAAGCTACATGCCAAATTTGGTACGCCTACGCCTTATGGTTTCAGACAAGAAGATTTTTAAAGATTTCCAATATTTTTCAGTTTTGTTGCCATGGCAACCAGAGTTTTTGAAGGAATTAAATTCTTTCAAGAAATTCTGAAGAGGACCATGGCAGGATCATTTCTGTGAAGTTTCATGAAAATTGGATGGGTAGTTTCAGAGAAGATGTTTGAAATAAAAGTTAACGCACGGACGGACGCACGGACACACGGACGGACGCACGACAGACACCGGGCCATGACATAAGCCCGCTGGCCTTCGGCCAGTGGAGCTAATAAACCATAAATACTGAACATTTCAATTCTGAGCTAAATGGTTTCAAAATGAAGACTTACAAAGTTTTCTCTGTAAAAGCCCATGTGAAAGTTGAGACCCGCAGGGCAAAGCCATTTTTGATCCCAGAGCTATAATTACTTGAACCCTGGTAGAGGTCCACAAGATAAAGCCACATGCCAAAATAATACAAGTCTATGCTGTATGGTTATAAATAAGGTGATTTTCAAGTTTCGTCCATATGAAGCCTCTGTAAAACATAAGACCCCTGATGCAAGGCTAATTTCAAAAAAAATCAAAAGTGATCCAGATTTGGTAGACCTTGGTTTTGCGGTTAGCAGCAAAAGGATTTTTTGAATTTTCACCCTATAAGCACGTTTATGACCAAATTTGGGAGTTCTTGGCCTTATGGCTAGTAACAAGACGGTTTCTGAAGTTTTCACTCCATAAACCCGTGTAAAACTTGTGACCCCTGGTGCAGGGCCAAACTTGATCCTAGGGTTGTAACTAGGGCCCTCTTTGTAGTTGTCCACTAGATAGTGCTATAATTATGCAAAATTTGGTAGCCCTAAGCCTTATGGCTATGTACACCAAGATTTAAAAGTTTTCCCTATATAAGCCCATGTAAATCTTGTGAACCCCCCCCCCCATCCCACCCCACCCCCAGCAAGAGGCCAAATTGACCCCAGGACTGTAATTTGGGCACTTTTGGTAGACCCCCACTAGATCAAGCTAAATGCAAAATTTGGTAGCTCTAGGCCTTATGGCTAGGTACTGGAAGATTTCTTAAGTTGTCACTATGTAAGCCCACGTAAAACTTGTGACCCCTGCAGCAGGGCCAATTTTGACCCCAGGGCTAAAATTTTGGCCGGCTCGGTAGAGGCCCACTAGATATAGCTACATGCAAAATTTGGTAGCTCTGGGCCTTATGGCTAGGTACAGGAATATTTTTAAAGTTTTCTCTATATAAGCCTATGTAAAACTTGTGACCCCTGGGGCAGAGCCAATTTTGACCCCAGGGCTATAATTTGAAGAAACATGATAGAGGTCTACTACATAAAGCTACATGCCAAATTTGGTAGCCCTACGCCTTATGGTTTAAGACAAGAAGATTTTTAAAGATGTCCAATATTTTTCAGTTTTGTTGCCATGGCAACCAGAGTTTTTGAAGAAATTAAATTCTTTCAAGAAATTCTGAAGAGGACCATGGCAGGATCATTTTTGTGAAGTTTCATGAAAATTGGATGGGTAGTTTCAGAGAAGAAGATGTTTGAAATAAAAGTTAACGCACGGACGGACGGACGCACGCATGCACGACGGACACCGGGCTATGACATAAGCCCGCTGGCCTTCGGCCAGTGGAGCTAAAAATAGCATGAATTGTGCACATGGTCAAATAACATAACGTCATCTCCGTAAAACATCATCGCTGTGGCACTTTCAGTTACTGTGATATAATTTTTGTCCCGTCGGTTCCAGGTAATATTTGACGCAATGATATCTTCAATGGATGCTGAATTACGGGTTATAATAAAGTTTTGTGTTGAATTGGTCAACTCTTTACCAAACGACCAAATTTTAGCCTGGTCCAAACTGAAAGGGCTTGAAGAAGACAAATTAAGGATGGCTCGAATGGATGCTGAATTGTGGGTTATAATAAAGTTTTGTGTTGAATTGGTTAACTCTTTACCAAACGACCAAATTTTAGCCTGGTCCAAACTGAAAGGGTTTGCAGACGACAAATTAAGGATGGCTCAAATGGCGGAGTTTGTCCATGACTGAGCAGAAAACATTGTGGGAAAAGGAGAAAATGCTGGATACCAGCATTTTCTCCTTTTCCCACAATGTTTTCAAAAGGCTTCTTTCTCAGGATCGTTAAACGTTGGGATTGTGTGGTAAAGAGTTAACAATTACATGTACTATGTAACTTTCCAAAATATGGTGATACTTTATTGTATCACACCGTAACTATTGTGATAGTAGAAAATATGTCAAGTTGTATTTAGTTGTATGGTGTTTCACGCCGTTTTCAACATTATTTCAGTTATATCGCGGCGGCCAGTGCCCCTATCCATGCTTTCCTGGAGTTTCTCTTCACCAGTACTCCGCACAATATTCTTTCCAAGCCACTGGCTGCTTTCCCACATAACCATCGTCGAAACAATGGTCAGCAGTGAGAGAGGAATGAATCCTGTCACAATGACTATCATCAATCCTCGGAAAGAAATTGGCCAAGCCGGGGATCGAACCAGCAACCTCCTGTTCTCAAGTCCTGTACGCTACCGACTGAGCTACGGGACTTGGCGAGAAAATATGTCAAAAATTTCATCATTTGACATTCAAGTATGAACTTGACCTTGGACATACATTGAACAAATTTTTGGACAAATTTTTGGACTGGCACATCTATTCATAACAGAGAACAATTGTGCAAGTTTATCTAGAAATTCATCTACATGTGTAGAAGTTATGGCTTGTCCAAAATCTATTTGTGTTAATTCTATCATGTGACCTTAAAGTGTGACCTTGACCTTGGACCTATATGATCATTTTTCTCTTTATGGCACATCTACTCATGAAGGAGAATAATTGTGCCAAATTATTGGAGAGGTCATCAGACTCTCCAACAGTGGTGAGTTTAAAAGGCAGACTGCCTCAGAAATTGCTGCCTAACTCCATGCTTTTCTGCAAAATCATTCTGATACACAGTCTATTTCGTCATGGTTTTATAAATAAACCGAAATCAAAAAACTGAAATAGGAAATAGACATGTTTTGTTTTCATATGACAGATTTCAAAAAGGATTTGTTGGTTGGTTGGTTGGTTGGTTGTATTAGGGTTTAACGCCACTTTAACAGCTAAGGTCATATCATGGCGGTCGGTGACGCACATGTGTTTCCTGGCTTTCTCGCACCAGTACCAACACAACTTTCTTTCCAAAGCCACCGACTACTTTTCTCACATGCTTCAGCAGAGGTGAGAGGCGAAAATACGCCGGAAAGAAAGTTCGCCTCAACCGGGTATCAAACTCACAACCACCAGGTCATGAGTCCGACACGCTCACCACTGAGCCACCCAGGCGGGCAAAAAAAGGATTTGTTATATTGATTTGATTGTAAATGACCTTTCCAGTGGTTGTAATTTTTCATTAAAAAAATAAAGCTACACACACACAAAAAGAATTTCGTTAAAAAAGAGAACACCATGGGAAAAGATTATGCGACTTGAAAACGTGGGAAAAAGGTCACGTGTCTGTCATGTAATGCATATGAGGTACCGTTTCTCCTTTTTACACAGCTGCGATCATATAATGCCTTACTTATTTGTTTATATGTACCAAAACATATTGAAATTAAAAGCAGTAAGCTATTTGAAAATATTGATGCTGACCTCTCCTGGCTTCTTTTTTAAAGAAGCAAACTTGTTTTGAAATCCTTTTTAACCCTGCACTACACAATCCCGACTTTTAACAACCCTGACAGAGAGGGTATTTGAAAACATCGTTTATAAAGGAGAAAATGCTTGTATCATTTGACTTTAAAGTGTGACATTGACCTTGGACTTACCTGAACAAATGATACAAACCGCACTTTTACTGGTAAAGGAGAACAATTGTGCCAAATTATCTTTAAATGCATTGATGAAAATATAGAAGTGACAGCTCCATTCATGACAATTTTACCATCTGACCTTAAAGTGTGAGTTTGACATTGGATCTACCTGAAGAAGTGTTTCAAATGGCACTTCTACTCATGGAGGAGAACAATTTTGCCAAATCATTTTGAAATTCGTCCATAAATGTAGAACTTCTGGCCTAGACATATTCAGACGGACACACACACACATACACCTGAATGACATACTGACAACCAGTTTACTTTGAGAAAATATAAATCGTATCTAGTACAGTAGCTGTTTAAGAAAACTGTTATGTGCCATTTCTGTGTTCTTTGTTATCACCCCTCATAAACCCCTAGAAAATTCAGCCCATGAAAAGTTTTCTAATGGCATTGCTGTGATGTAATCATCAGTATTCTGATGCATGTGATCAATTAGATTACATTTTCACACCAAAAAAAAAAATTTAAACGTGTCCATTTATCATATAAAAAAAAAAACTAAAGATAGATAAATCTGCAGTGGTTTTACCATTAACACCAAGAATTAGGCTTAGTTTCGTATTTTTGTCAAAACTTATTTTTCTTCCAATATTCTATTAAAACATCTGTTCCCACTCCCGTCTCTTTTTGGGAGTGTATGCACTCCCATAAGTACAAGTTTGGGAGCTGATAGTGCAAGAGAAATTCTAGGAGTGCACTTCATACTGACAATTTTAGAACTTTTATGGAGGAAAGTAAGGGTCTGTCATATTGAAAATTTGTTTTGATGAGTCTCACTCTGCAGTCATCTGCTATTGAAAACAATATGGATAATTTAAAAAAGAAGTTGCTTGTAATGTTTCCTTACAGGATCAGGTTCAGAGGGACAACTTACAACCTGATGGCCAGTAGAATTTTCCATTTCACTATTTCAGACACTTAGCTTTCACTTATTGTTTTATATGGAGATTTATGTAAATTCAATGTTTAAAGTCAGTAATAAAGCTGAATACAGTTTGAAATGCCCATGATTGGACGATGTCAAACCGATTTCAAACCGATTTGTTGTGCCATGGGTTTTCGCTTTTTACGCAGCAATCTTTTTTTTCATACCAGTTAATTTTTGCAGTAGTAATCCCACATGATTAGATCAAAATTTGTCAATTAGGGTAGCAAGTAACTTCAAAATATGTAATTTTATACTAGAAATGCAGATTAATACCATTAATACTTTTAAATAAATGACATAACAGCTTGATTAGCGGTGATAAACAGTGACCTTCATACCTGATACCTATTGTACAAGTCAGAGTTTAGGGGTACACTTGATTTAGCTGATCAAAGCACTCTTTTTGCTCCGAGCATGCAGATTTGTAATCAAGCGTAACGGAGTAGCTGCGCCAGAGTACTCCATCATCATCAGGTGGTGTATGTCAGAGCAGCACAGTCATGTGAGCTAATCCCGAAAAAATGGCGGAAAGGCAGTGTTCGAACATGAAGATTGCAAAAACAGATTTTTGATATGGAAGTCTCCATAAGACATCCATGTGTATTGTATGTGGGTAATTTACAAGTCACAAACTGAAATAGAGCTGTAAAAAGAACATTGCCATCTTTAATTTTTTCACTCACTTATCTTGGGAGTACGCTATTTGCTCAGTCGGAGTACTCTAAAAAAATTTGAATCAAGTCCACCTTAGATCTTTTAAATATCATGTAAAGACATTACTTGTTGCTAGTAGTTTCGCCAGTGGTTAAGTTTTGGAGACATTTTTTTCTAACTTGTCCCAAATGGCGCCACTGATGATGGACAGTTGGAGGACTGAAACCTGTGCATGCATTGCATGCACGTTTCGCTTCGTATTTTTGTGCATGATTATTCAATTAAGTGCACCTTTTAGGCTGATTTTACCTCTTTAATTTTATTGGCACCATTTTTACACTTGAAATCATATTTTTTAAAATACAATATTGGCCAACAGAAGCAGACACAATTACAAAGTGATACACCTGCGTATATATTTTTAAATCAATGGCGTATGGTGGTCTTACCTATTTTCATGGGAATAAATTGACAATTTTAGCTTACACATATCTAAATGAAGAACTGATTACAAAAAACACTTTAAAAAACAAAACAAGAGGGCCATGATGGCCCTGTATCGCTCCACTGGCTTATAAATATAAACCATGAAGAGAAGTCTTCACTATATAAGCCCTTATAAAACTTTGACCCCAGGGCTACAGTCGGACTAAATGGGGAATATGTGTAATGCCAAATTTGGGAGTTCTTCGCCTTATGGCTAGTAACAAGACGGTTTTTGAACTTTTCACTCCATAAACCCTTGTAAAACTTGTGACCCCTGGTGCAGGGCCAAACTTGATCCTAGGGCTGTAACTTGGGCCCTCTTTGTAGTTGTCCACTAGATAATGCTATAATTATGCAAAATTTGGTAGCCTAAGCCTTATGGCTATGTACACGAAGATTTAAAAGTTTTCCCTATGTAAGCCTATGTAAATCTTGTGAACGCCCCCCCCCCAGCATGAGGCCAAATTGACCCCAGGACTATAATTTGGGCACTTTTGGTAGACCCCAACTAGATCAAGCTAAATGCAAAATTTGGAAGCTCTAGGCCTTATGGCTAGGTACAGGAAGATTTTTAAAGTTTTCTCTATATAAGCCTATGTAAAACTTGTGACCCCTGGGGCACAGCCAATTTTGACCCCAGGGCTATAATTTCAAGAAACATGATAGAGGTTTACTACATAAAGCTACATGCCAAATTTGGTAGCCCTATGCCTTATGGTTTCAGACAAGAAGATTTTTAAAGTTTCCTCTATATAAGCCTATGTAAAACTTGTGACCCCTGGGGCACAGCCAATTTTGACCCCAGGGCTATAATTTCAAGAAACATGATAGAGGTCTACTACATAAAGCTACATGCCAAATTTGGTAGCCCTACGCCTTATGGTTTCAGACAAGATGATTTTTAAAAGATTTCCAATATTTTTCAGTTTTGTTGCCATGGCAACCAGAGTTTTTGAAGGAATCAAATTCTTTCCAGAAATTCTGAAGAGGACCATGGCAGGATCATTTCTGTGAAGTTTCATGAAAATTGGATGGGAAGTTTCAGAGAAGAAGATGTTTGAAATAAAAGTTAACGCATGGACGGACGCACGACGGACACTGGGCCATGACATAAGCCCGCTGGCCTTCGGCCAGTGGAGCTAAAAATCAGACACATCAACCTTGTGCACCAGCACAGCTACTTTAGTTAGATTGCGGATGTAGAATCCCTGAATTGACAAATTTTACTACGCCGGGCGGGTATTTCGGTGAACACTTACAGTACCGGTGGGATATTCTGGTGCACATTCTTCACGTCGGGCTTCAATGGCATGTTGTTATTTTGTCATCTGGTTTTAAACTAACCTTCCTTCATCAGAATGATTACAATTTGTGTCAAACACCACAATTTCAGTTGTTTGAAATCAAAAATAAAAAATAAAAATCTGGGGTATTTCAGTGTTTCGGTGGCATTTCGGTATTTCGGTGATTCGTCGGACCCACAAGGAGGAACTGTTTTGAACAATGAAAATGAACAGCTCTGAGTCAATTATCCTAAGTTTTTGAGGCACGATGAAAAGGATGGATTAGTGTCATGGCAGCCATTTGCCCTCTCCTGACGGCAGCATCAGAATACTAAAATAACAACAAGAGGGCCATGATGGCCCTGTATCGCTCCACTGGCTTATAAATATAAACCATAAATAATAAACATTTCAATGCTGAGCCAAATGGTTTTAAAATGAAGACTTACAAAGTTTTCTCTGTAAAAGCCCATATGAAAGTTGAGACCCGCAGGGCAAAGCCATTTTTGATCCCAGAGCTATAATTACTAGAACCCTGGTAGAGGTCCACAAGATAAAGCCATAAAAATAAAGTGATTTTCAAGTTTTGTCCATATGAAGCCATAAAAATAAGGTGATTTTCAAGTTTTGTCCATATGAAGCCTCTGTAAAACATAAGACCCCTGATGCAAGGCTAATTTTAAAAAAAAAATCAAAACAGGAAGATTTCTTAAGTTGTCACTATGTAAGCCCATGTAAAACTTGTGACCCCTGCGGCGGGGCCAATTTTGACCCCAGGGCTAAAATTTTGGCCTGCTTGGTAGAGGCCCACTAGATATAGCTACATGCAAAATTTGGTAGCTCTAGGCCTTATGGCTAGGTACAGGAAGATTTTTAAAGTTTTCTCTATATAAGCCTATGTAAAACTTGTGACCCCTGGGGCAGAGCCAATTTTGACCCCAGGGCTAAATTTTTGGCCAACTTGGTAGAGGCCCACTAGATATAGCTACATGCAAAATTTGGTAGCTCTAGGCCTTATGGCTAGGTACAGGAAGATTTTTAAAGTTTTCTCTATATAAGCCTATGTAAAACTTGTGACCCCTGGGGCAGAGCCAATTTTGACCCCAGGGCTATAATTTGAAGAAACTTGATAGAGGTCTACTACATAAAGCTACATGCCAAATTTGGTAGCCCTATGCCTTATGGTTTCCGACAAGAAGATTTTTAAAGATTTCCAATATTTTTCAGTTTTGTTGCCATGGCAACCAGAGTTTTTGAAGGAATCAAATTCTTTCAAGAAATTCTGAAGAGGACCATGGCAGGATCATTTCTGTGAAGTTTCATGAAAATTGGATGGGTAGTTTCAGAGAAGAAGATGTTTGAAATAAAAGTTAACGCACGGACGGACGGACGGCCGGACGGATGGACGCACGACGGACACCAGGCCATGACATTAGCCCGCTGGCCTTCGGCCAGTGGAGCTAAAAATTAAGGCATTCTGGTCCCTTCCATCAATTTATATACACCTATGAGGCCAGATTAGGAATTGTTTTAAATACTTTTTTATTCTAAAACATCTGAAAACTATTGAATATCTTAATAAAAGGGCTGGAAACATTTTCTCTCTGTAGCAGCAAATGTTCTGGAAAAATTGTTCATTCATATGCGACCGAACAAAATAGGTCACGAAATTCTCTGATCTAATTATAGACCGGACTCTTGTCACATTATTCCAGTATGGTCACATGACTTTTTGGCATCAAGACTATGTCACATGTCGGGAATTTTTCTGGATTAAAATAAAGTATCAGACAGAGAATTTAAATTAGGCACTTATCGGGTTGAAAAAAGTGATAAGAAATTTGTCACTAAAACCAATCTTTCCTTTAGTAACATGCATACCGTCTTGTTTTTGTTGCATTTTATAAATTAGCAGCAGTGACACTGTTGTTCACATTCAAATTTGCAGTTCACTCAAAACAGTGACATCATTCACTTCATAGTTCACAAGAAAACTTGGATATCATTTCGGGTTCGAAAACAGGTACCCCACAAAAATAGGTACGTCAACCATACCACTCACTAAATCATACCAAATAAAAGTATATTTTTCCAAGATTTCTAATTAAGCATATGGGATATGGCCAATGGATGTGGGGAGTTTCTCCATAATTGTTTTTTTTTTTTGCAGTTTCTGTAAGATATTGTCCACTTCGGACGTTCTCTTACTGTTGAGTTGTCCCCATTCAATTTTTGGGATCAAGAATCAAAATATATCATAGGAGCTTCCCTTCGCATCGAAGGCAGGGATCACTGTCAATCTTAAACTACCAACTAAAATTCACATACAAAAATTTGGATCAAAATTTCTTGGGATTGAATCTCCTTGAAAACCGCATTTAAGCTCGGGGACGAAAACTTTAATGGGTCGGGTGACAGATGTTTCGGTAACAGACGAGTTCGGTAAATTGGACTTATAGAGTAAATCGATTGGATGTTTCGGTACCAAGGTAATTAAATAATGGTAATGCACCATGACGTTTTTCACACCAAATAAAGTCTCGGTTCTGATTCGTTCAAAGTTTCTTTCTTTCCCCATACACTATAAGACATAATATTTTTGTTATGTTGCTACTGTCTTGCTGTATGTAAAATAATACCTGAAATCACTTTGTCTAATTTTCGATCACTTCAACCAAAGTTGAGGTAATGAATAGCACCCAATCCTAAACTTGAAACCCATTGTACATCTCCTTTTAAATCAAATTTTTATAAACATTTCAGTGTGAAAATATTTTCTTACTGAAAGACTTCCAAACCAGCCATTAACCCTTAGAGCGTCAGTCATTACTTTTGTTGCCATTGCGGCCGGTGCAGATTCAGATAAGACTACACCAAACACGGAGTTTGATCTTTGATCTTCATTTGTCACTTTCTTAAGACATTCTGAACAAGAAAAACCTTGACATTGCTCAAATAAGGGTTTTATTTCTACAGTGAAAATGACCGTTGGGTTTATTCGAGGCTATTACATTTAAAATCATGGATAGATAATTTGAGTTCAGAAACACAGGTAATACAGGTAAAAATATTGTGGCAAAAGAAGAGAGTGAGCACGAGAGATAGAAAGTAACAAATACTTTTTTGACAAATACTTTTTTTTTTCAAACTGCACAAGCAGTGTGTGATCTAAACATGCCCTACCCCCTTAACTTTTGCGTATGCAGTCTGATCTGCGAGCCTCTTCTCGTCCATTAGTGTTTCAGGTTTTTCATAAACTGAGGTTAATCTTTAAGATCTATGGGAAACTTCTTTATCATGTTGGCAATGGGAGGTGTGAAAACTGGCTGTAAAAACGTGTATACATACAATATACAGTACTCCCTTCGCTCTCACAAACTACGTAGATGATTTTTAATGCAGTGTTGTATTGATGAACGCACTTTAAAACCAGCAGACGACGATTTTTGTGCACCAGACCAGATTTGAAAACATTGTGGAAAAAGCAGAGGAACAATACAGAACAGATATCTTTTTTTTTTTTTGATGGGCACAAATGTACATGATCAAAATCACAAGAAGTATGCACCAAAGCATTGTCAAGGCCTCTCTCTCTATCTCTCACTCCCTCTCTTCATTTGCCACAATGTTTAAAATGTATTATCTTTATTTCTGAATTCAAGTTAATTATCCATAATTCTAACCCTTAGAGCATCGAATAAACTAAAGACTGTTTTCATTTTAGAAACAGAACGTCTAATCAGGGATCGTATATTACAATATATATATGATCTACGATCTAATAATAGCCATTTCAAGGTTGTCCTTCATCATAATGTCTTGGAAAAGTTGGCAGCGTAAATCAACGATCAGACTCTGTGTCTTGTGCAGTTTGATCTTTGTCTGAATCGGCCACAAGGGGAACAAGAGTGAAAGGTGCTCTGAGGGTAAATGGCTGGTTTGGAAGTTGACTAATTTGTTTCTGAAGAAATTATTTTCACGCAGAAAACGTTGTGTCATTTTTGATGAAACATTTTTATAAAACTTGAGAATTGGCTTAAAGTTGGAGTCTGTTATCTGCAGGACAGCTAAGTACTACGGGTACAAGCTTAGGGTTGGATATCATTCATTACATAAATAAGATATGGTGATCAAAACTTACTAATTTCAGGTATTTATGTATACAGCATGGAAGGAACAACATAACAAATATAATTATGTCAGAAAACGAGTGGCAATTGCAAATTAAACAAGAGGGCCATGATGGCCCTGTATCGCTCCGCTGGCTTATAACTATAAACCATGAAGAGAAGTCTTCACTATATAAGCCCTTATAAAACTTTGACCCCAGGGCTACAGTCGGACTAAATGGGGAATATGTGTATTAGAAGAATAACGTGCCAAATTTGGGAGTTCTTGGCCTTATGGCTAGTAACAAGACGGTTTCTGAACTTTTCACTCCATAAACCCATGTAAAACTTGTGACCCCTGGTGCAGGGCCAAACTTGATCCTAGGGCTGTAACTTGGGCCCTCTTTGTAGTTGTCCACTAGATAATGCTATAATTATGCAAAATTTGGTAGCCTAAGCCTTATGGCTATGTACAACAAGATTTAAAAGTTTTCCCTATGTAAGCCTATGTAAATCTTGTGAAACACCCCCCCCTCCCCCAGCATGAGGCCAAATTGACCCCAGGACTATAATTTGGGCACTTTTGGTAGACCCCAACTAGATCAAGCTAAATGCAAAATTTGGTAGCTCTAGGCCTTATGGCTAGGTACAGAAAGATTTTTAAAGTTTTCTCTATATAAGCCTATGTAAAACTTGTGACCCCTGGGGCAGAGCCAATTTTGACCCCAGGGCTATAATTTGAAGAAACTTGATAGAGGTCTACTACATAAAGCTACATGCCAAATTTGGTAGCCCTCTGCCTTATGGTTTCAGACAAGAAGATTTTTAAAGATTTCCAATATTTTTCAGTTTTGTTGCCATGGCAACCAGAGTTTTTGAAGGAATCAAATTCTTTCAAGAAATTCTGAAGAGGACCATGGCAGGATCATTTCTGTGAAGTTTCATGAAAATTGGATGGGTAGTTTCAGAGAAGAAGATGTTTGAAATAAAAGTTAACGGACGGACGGACGCACGCACGGACGCACAACGAACACCGGGCCATGACATAAGCCCGCTGGCCTTCGGCCAGTGGAGCTAAAAAAAAAAAACGTTTGCACAAACGAAAAAAAGTCATGGCACTATATTACGCGAAAAGCCGTTTTATGGATTTTCCCGCTTTTAGGTAACGCGAAAAATATAAGTAAATATATACAGTCGAGCCTCGTTTATCCGGCCACTTCTGTTTCCTATGAATGTTTCCGGATCAGCCGTATTTCCGGATCGACGAACTGTGATTGCTGGCATGGCATCCAAGTTAAGCTAGGTCAATAACCTCCATGTTGATAAGGGACACCGTGTATCGTAAGAATTACAACAGCGTATGTTTTACGCAAGCACTTGTATACGTGTCATTATTGCTCCTACGATTGTTCAGGTTTATAAAATAAAGGGTGTCATAAATTTGCATTTTGCCTTTTTGTTATTTGTCTGTTTTTGTACATGTCTTTTTACTTGTACCTAATTACATGCACATGCATACCTATTGTACAAACAGGTGAGCTTGTAAAGCTCGGCACATTTATGACTTTGAAAACACCATGAAAAGGGCGAAACAAAAGGAAAACACGATATGCACAGTATTTTAAATGAACATGACGTGTTGTCAAATTCCTGCAAAAGTGTTTTTTTGGATGGTCTTCTTTGTACTGACAAACGTCTTTTTTCACGGAAGTCGAAACTTCAACTCGTCTTTTGCTGGTGGTGTAGACATTCTGTTGGCTTCTGATAGTCGTACTTTCAAAGTGGTAAAATGGCAAAGACTAATTGAGATTGATTGCCAATTGATTCGATATCGAAGACAGGCATATTTTCAATCATCTTTACAGTCTGTTAGGAGTAAAATATTTTCGAAAAACCTAACGAAATTTATCGTGTTTGGCGGCCATTTTGTGTGTACTTTGGGGAACATAAACATCTCGAGTTAACACATGAATCAAACTGTTTTTTTTTTTTCCCTATGGTTTACCATTTAAATTGAAAATATTTGTTTTTGAAACGAAGGATTATTGAATATGCAAGCAGACGGTATGTTCATATTTTAGTTTTGCGTTTAGTTTTGAAAGATAAGTTTAAACATACCCACAAAATCTTTGCGGACATTTCAGTTATTTTTTTAGCGATTGTTACTGTAATCAAGTAGATCCAGTAATAATTAAACAACAAAAGCGTGGAAATGTCACTTCAGTACTATGTGTATGGATAATCTGTTAAGTTGACAATTGTCGATGGCACGAGAACGTCATTTAACAGTTTTCGAAAACAGTACTAATTAACACGCGTGTTTTCAAAACGTGTGAAAATCGTCTGCAACAATTGACACTATTTAGACTGATACCCGTGTTATTCACGACGAACCAGTCCGAAATCGCTCAGAGTAGACTGTATTTATGATATTTATGATAACCAGTCTATGGTCCCGGGGAAAATAACAAGTCTAAATTGTGTGTAAACTAGTAGCCTGTTATCGATTTTTGTATTTATCGGACGGTTACGGGAGATGTAACGGGTACCAGTTTAAATTGTGTGATACACAGTCAGGCCACGTCCGGTTTCTTGGATAAGGTTTGTACTAATTTTTAACCCTTCGTACCCGATTTTTTCATTCCGGTTCCGGAACGCGGATTTCCGGAATAAAAAGTAAAATTTGTACAGAAAATATCCGTTTCCTGATGTTTTTGTCCGGATCCTGAGATTTCCGGAATTATGGAGCCCGGATAAACGCGGTTCGACTGTACCCATGATAGTCAAATCTCAGTTCCCATTTCATGAAGCCATCTTGGATTTTACCATAATTCCAGTGATGGTACCCTTTTCAAGTCATTCAGTTTAATTGTTTGAATTGAAAACGTGTTACCATAGCGGTGTTACCGTTAGAATCGATCCGGTGTTTCCGTCAGAATAGATAGATTGTATAAAAATTACCTAGCGGGAAAAATCATACCCCTAGCGAATTTTGACGTCATCCTGACGTCATTCAACATTCAAAGAATGATAACTCTTTTAAATTTGGTTTGACAGAGTTTTTTAAACGGCTCGAAAACTAAATAGATCTTGCTTTCACCTCACTGATTATCAAAATTTATTATAATGAAAATAGAAATGGTGGATTTTGATTGCAAGCAGAACAAGAGGGCCATGATGGCCCTGTATCGCTCCACTGGCTTATAAATATAAACCATAAATACTAAACATTTCAATTCTGAGCCAAATGGTTTCGAAATGAAGACTTACAAAGTTTTCTCTGTAAAAGCCCATGTGAAAGTTGAGACCCGCAAGGCAAAGCCATTTTTGATCCAAGAGCTATAATTACTTGAACCCTGGTAGAGGTCCACAAGATAAAGCCACATGCCAAAATAATACAAGTCTATGCTGTATGGTTATAAATATGGTGATTTTCAAGTTTTGTCCATATGAAGCCTCTGCAAAACATAAGACCCCTGATGCAAGGCTAATTTCAGAAAAAAAAAAAATCAAAACAGCAAGATTTCTTAACTTGTCACTATGAAAGCCCATGTAAAACTTGTGACCCCAGCGGCGGGGCCAATTTTGACCCCAGGGCTAAAATTTTGGCCCGCTTGGTAGAGGCCCACTAGATATAGCAACATGCAAAATTTGGTAGCTCTAGGCCTTATGGCTAGGTACAGGAAGATTTTTAAAGTTTTCTCTATATAAGCCTATGTAAAACTTGTGACCCCTGGGGCAGAGCCAATTTTGACCCCAGGGCTAAAATTTTGGCCTGCTTGGTAGAGGCCCACTAGATATAGCAACATGCAAAATTTGGTAGCTCTAGGCTTTATGGCTAGGTAGAGGAAGATTTTTAAAGTTTTCTCAATATAAGCCTATGTAAAACTTGTGACCCCTGGGGCAGAGCCAATTTTGACCCCAGGGCTAAAATTTTGGCCTGCTTGGTAGAGGCCCGCTAGATGTAGCAACATGCAAAATTTGGTAGCTCTAGGCCTTATGGCTAGGTAGAGGAAGATTTTTAAAGTTTTCTCTATATAAGCCTATGTAAAACTTGTGACCCCTGGGGCAGAGCCAATTTTGACCCCAGGGCTATAATTTGAAGAAACTTGATAGAGGTCTACTACATAAAGCTACATGCCAAATTTGGTAGCCCTCTGCCTTATGGTTTCAGACAAGAAGATTTTTAAAAATTTCCAATATTTTTCAGTTTTGTTGCCATGGCAACCAGAGTTTTTGAAGGAATCAAATTCTTTCAAGAAATTCTGAAGAGGACCATGGCAGGATCATTTCTGTGAAGTTTCATGAAAATTGGATGGGTAGTTTCAGAGAAGAAGATGTTTGAAATAAAAGTTAATGCACGGACGCACGGACGGACGGACGCACGACGGACACCGGGCCATGACATAAGCCCGCTGGCCTTCGGCCAGTGGAGCTAAAAATGAATAAATAAAACGATAGATACAGTACATAAAAAGCTACTGTAAAATTATTTTCTGGGGTGTACATTTGCCAAATTTCTTTGTGTCAATCTATGGGCTTCGGAGTGCCACAGTGTAGAGCACAATCGGACTGCATAGAACATTCATTGTTGTCGTAGGACTACAGTATAAACATGATGATATTTTTCTTTAAAGAAATAATCATTTGAAATGCAGTATTTAGGTAGATCTAGATCTATAATATTTCAATATTGGCAGGAAATTTCCATCGATTGTCGATGTTAAATATTAAGATCTCAAAGGTAGGCCTACGCTTCATAAACTATCTATAAAGGGTCTCGAAACCAGATCGGGCTCCTTTTCTAAAAGTTTTAAAGAACTTTTTTGTCATGTAACAGTCTTAATCAGCATTCTGTTTGCTTGCATGGTGTTTTATCCTGCTTTCAACAGTACTTCATAAACATCATGGTGCTAATTCATTAGTCACAAATTATCAATCTTTCACAGGTTCTAGGCTTCATCTGAAAATGGAATACCATTTGGACAAATACATGTAAATCAAGATGTGGAAAAATGTTACGGGATATGCATATCCAGTATTCGCTTATCTGTGATTTTCTAAACAGTTGTACATGTACTTGAGCCATGCTCTGTGAAAAGAGGGCTTAATACATCTGTAAACAGTATTGACCCATGTCAGCCTGCGTAGTCCACGCAGGCTGACACATATCCACACTTTTTGCTATTTGTAAACTTTCTGTGTGTTCAAGGACCATTCTATATCTAGCTTCAGTAGATTGTAAGCCAAAATGGATGTACGAGGGACACTTTTTAAGTTCGTAGAGTAGGGCGGTCTTTTTAAAACCGCTTGAAATATCAAAATTTTATTTATCTAAGACCTTCGAAATATGCCCCGTCTGCCTCCACACACATTTTACACCGATCTACCCATTTCCGGAACGCCGCCCTGTAGTCCTCTTTAGGTATATGTTGCAGACACTGGTAGACTGCACTGCCTATACCACAACGGGATTCAAAACGGTGCCCTGCCAGCATTTCCTTTAGTCTTGGAAACAACCAAAAGTCACAGGGCGACAGGTCAGGGCTGTATGGGGGATGATCTAAGACATCGAGCCCAGATTCTTTCAGATATTCCTGTACCATAGCGGATTTATGGGCCGGTGCGTTATCATGGAGTAATTTGATGCCGCGGACACCGGTGTAAGGTCTGCGTTTCTGATAGAAATCAACAAGTTGAGTAAGAACACTTTCTCTGTAACACTTTCAAGTGACAGAACTACCTTTCCGGACTGGAATTTGAAGGACTGGACCTTTCGAATCAAAGAATATCGCTTACAACATGCGATTTGATGTTTTGCAATGGCGCGCAATGACAGGTCTGTCGCCCTCGGATGAAACCCAAACCTTATTTTTAGCCTTAGAATCGGGTTGAAAATGATAGATCCAGTTTCATCACCTGTAACTATCTCTTCCAAACGACGTGGGTCACATTTATCATATTTTTCTAAAACTTGCAATGCAAGTCTAACCCGACTTTGTTTCTGCTCGTCAGTGAGCAAATGGGGCACCCAGCGCGCGCAGATCTTACGTAGCCCAAGTCGTTCACGTAAGATGTTCAAAACACTTGACGAATGAATGCTACTTAATTCTTTTATCTCTTGCATGGTATAACGTGCATCTTCCTCAATTAACGTTTGCACAGTAGCAACGTTCTTTTCCGTCAAAACGGAAACTGGCCTACCCACCCGAGGGTCATTTTCAATTGACTCCCGACCATCATTAAAATGACGTACCCACTTGCAAACTGTAGCATATTTTAAAGCACCATTCCCATAAACTTTTTGCAAATCAGCATGAATTTCTGTTGGCGGAAACCCGAGCTGTGCTCGAATCTTACAATATACCCTCTGTTCAGAGATTTTTCCATCCATATTGAACGCTGTATTTTACTATAGTGTATAAAACCACGTGTTGAAAATACCAAGCGCAGCGCGCACATGGACCTCGTGCGCCACATACCGTGACATCGTTCGAGAGAGGAATGATTACGCAAGTTCTGTGTAAAAAATCGTGCAACTTCATAATCGCGTTAAAAAGTTATAGGCTTAGTCTACGAACTTAAAAAGTGTCCCTCGTATGTACCCACAATTATGTGATAATATGCTTGGTATAATGCATCACGGAGATGCATTTTATAAGCTCCATTCTGCCGGAGCCTGGCTAACTAATAAATGAGCCAGTTCACGCAGCCAGACCAGGGTTGAAACTTTTTGTTTTTGGTAAATTCCTGCATGCCAAGGGACAAGCCTACCACATGATTGAGCTGGTTGTTAGACTAAATAAAATTTTAGCATCCATAGATCTAATTATGTGACGACTTGCTTGGTACAATGGATCACAGAGATGCATCAAGTCCCTTTTGCCAAAGCATGGCTCAAATTTTATGTATTTGATAATCAAGGTCAATACATGTAGATGGTACATGCATATATCTCAATATCTTTTTAGATGGGCAAGAACTTAATATGTAACATATCATTATATACGGCAGTTCAAAATGTCAGCTACATAGTGTAGTTTATAGGAATGGTACTTTCTCTCTTTCAAAATTTTGCTCAAGAAATAAAAGTGTTTGACGATTGAGTGTTGACACTCAACAGGTAGCTCTATCCGAACATGAGATCGCAGGGAAGTTTACATATAAGAGAGGTGCAAATCTGCTTGAGAATAGGGCAGTTGAACAGTGAAAAACGAATCTGTATTGGGAAAACGTATTGACAGATCTAATCACAGCGATCGGTCTGTTTCTAGGTTAATCATTTGCCTTTTTTTCACCAGGAAAAAGGTTGTAAAATAGCTTCGATTGCTATGGGCAAGCTTTTAACAACACAGTGATCTAAATTTCAAAGGAGTTTCATTCATTCTGTCTACATAAAAATTACAAGAAAATTGAAAAGATGTAGATATCTAGTTCAAATGTCTGATAATTCATTCTGAAACAATGATAAAAACTTTTGAAAATAACAAATTGTTAAACCCAATAGCAGGTTACTTCCAATGCATATGACAGAACTTTATTGTAATGCATGTATTCTGAATATGAAAAAGTTCTAAACTATGTGGATTCAGCAATTATTTAAAAAGTAATTTCATCCAGTTTTACAAATGATGTCTGTTGCCTCAGCCTTGAATATTTTCTGTACAATGTACTCTTGCGCCTAGTCCTTTCAACAAATGACTTTGACATTAGATCTTTTTCTCATTTACTAATAAAATAAAATGGGTGATAGAGAAGAAAATGTGACAGTATATTCATCCACTGTTTTTGCCATGAAAATATATGTATCTACAACCCATTAAGAGATTCATTCACTTGTTCTGTACCCCTGTCTTACTGTAGATCGCCAACAGTTATAAATGATCATATCATCGGTATAGAGTACTAAGGGTAGGCTATGCCAAATAGGACAGTGATCTGATTGGCCCAAAGCTGTCTTTTTCTCCGATATAATACATCTGGCAGAATCGAAAAAGTCTCTGCGGTCTGCAATATTATTGCCTTGATACCGAAACATCCAATCGATTTACTCTATAAGTCCAATTTACCGAACTCGTCTGTTACCGAAACATCCGTAAATCAATGGGTCGTTTCTTTGGGAAATTCTCCAGTCACAAATTTACCTATATTCATGGACTGCGGCTCAAAAGAAGAAAAAAACATTGAAATTCCAACAATATGTCACATGTTATGCACTTGATGATCGCAGGGTGATTGACCCATAACTCCTGTAGAAAAGAGGCTAGTTAATTACAGTCAACGCTTGTTTGGGCAAATTTTGTGTAGACGGCCATTAAAATTTCCCAGCATTCCCTAGTAAAATTTTCGTATTTTTGCCAATATGTCTACTATTTATCTATTAAAAAGGAACTACCGAATTCTGATTTCTATTCACTTAATTCACTAACTGTATCA
The DNA here is from genome assembly GCA_945859785.2 of Tridacna gigas. Lineage (NCBI taxonomy): Eukaryota > Metazoa > Mollusca > Bivalvia > Cardiida > Cardiidae > Tridacna > Tridacna gigas. Next base: position 57,435,923 of record OX244038.2, read on the forward strand.
GAGCGATTCTGGGTCACTTAAATACAGAAATGCGAAAACAATATCAGTGTTAACTTTATGTGTATTTTTTTTTCTTTACTGTATAACACCAACAAATTTCTAATGCAAAGCTCTGACGCACTGAAGGCAACGCACGGTGTTTCTTGCCATGTAACATGCTTAATTTTTGTACTGGGTTGCTGATGGATATTGATGGATGCATTGAGGCTAAATGGCCTAAGCATTGCATTTATTGACTACAAGTTGTGGTTTGATTTCCATCACACATGTGGGAGTGCCCGTGGGCACGGGATCAAAGACCCGGTATACTAATTTAAGGGCTTGGATGATACCAAATAACGTGAAAAGAAGCGTACAAAACTGATGAAGATGCATATTTATTTATCCACAGTGGTAAATGTTGAGAAATGTAACAGAGCTTAATTCAACACCGTTGAGCTGGCTTGGTTCTGCATTGTATGCACTGTAGCATGAAATTTTGACTCCATTTAGGTCAATTTTCAGCATATTATTGATTGATTTTCAACACATTTTTTCACTTATAGCTAGTTTACCTATCATTTACTTTACTCTATAAATGTAGACTTTTCTCCAATTTTTGTATAATGAAGAAATACGAAAAGCTTATTTTCTCCTACCATGTTATGCAACAAGGAAATCTTCTTTGTCTAGGTCTCGTCAGCCATATGTCAAACTTCTATCTCTTCGTCATCACTGGAATCAAACCTTTTAAATTATGTTCTGTTGATGTCTTTTAACAGAAATTTATACAAATAGTACCTTATTATTGATTTTTGAGTGGTATATGAATAAAGCATGTGATGACTCTGGCTGTAGTAGCTCACTGTCTCAGATTGAGCCAGATTTTCTGGCCACATACAAAAACAGACATCAGACATAGCAAGAATTTTTTAGGTTAACAAATGGAAAATTCTACTGATACTTCAAAAATTTAACACAGTGCGTTGATACTGAAAAAAAGGAGATCCTGCATGGCTCAGTGGTGATTGTGTAGGGTTTTAAACCGGGAGGTCCTAGGTTTGATCCTTACTCGAGGCCTTTTTTATCAGAGTTTCCTTGGACATGACACCTCAGAGCTAGCCTAGTACTGGTTAAACCCAGAACATACGTGAATGAATGAGCTGTCACTGTGATATGACTGAAATAATGTAAAAGCAAAGTAAAATATCCTTCAATTAATCAATCTATGAGTTTTTTTTTTTTTTTATAAGTCTTCCTAACAGATATGCCATCAAGACAAAAAAAAAGGGAGGAACGGGAATAATTCTTACTGCCATTTTATGATATACTGATTAACTTTGCTTTCCGTCTTACCAAACAACAAAATTTTAGAGTTCAGATTTTGTTAACTGTCTCCACCAATTTACATCAGCTCCCGCATTAATTAACTTCTAATGCGTTTACTTTTAATAGTATGTTCTTCTTGGGGGGATTGTATAGTGTCCAACATGCATGCAGATATTTCATTGAAAATGTGTCTGGCTTCATACAGTTCCAACATTTTTAAAATGAATTAATGCTGGTTAGTTTACAAAGATACAATGCAACATCAACAAACTACTTATTTGTATGACAACGGTTACTTCTCTTTTACAAAAGCATGATACATTAATTAATTAATTATTATGTTCAAATTGACCATTTTGTACATCTAGACAACTTTAGACACATGTAAATATCTCAAAAATAACCATGTATATCTTTTCGTTAGACTAACTGAAAGTATTCGGGGTCAATCTAGGTCTAAGTCATCCAACTGCATTTCTGTTTTTTGGTTTGGTTTAGAAATTTTCTGTCCTTCAGATTTATGTGTTTGCTCCTTTTGTCCTTTCTGGTGTAAAACCAGGGATAGCATAGACGACACTGTTTTCTGAAATTTCGAAGGAACTCCAGTGTCCTCCTCAGAATTTATTTGTTCAGAATCACCCACATTACTGAAGAGTTCTTTAAATGAATCCAGAAAGTTATCTAACAATGCACGTTTTTCGTCAGTGACATCGGTATGTCTTTTCTTGTGAATTGATTTAATCTGTTCAATTACATCCAAACCTCCTTCGTGCAACTGACTTCCACGTCTGTCAGTCGCATCTTCTGTATCTGATTCAAAACCTTTCAAGGCACTAGTGAATGCATTTAGAAGCTCAACCTTTACAAAACCAAATTCGTAGTTTTTTTCTTTACTATGTAGAATATTTTGAATATCTGTTGAAGTTACTTTGAGGGGGTGTGATTCTGGAGGACATTCAATAAAGAGCCTCAGATGTGAAATCGGGTCCCTTTTTAACATCACCAATTTTGCAACTACTTTCTCTGCTGCATCTTTACTACAGTGCTTAATCAAATTCATATCCTTCACAAAATATTGTGGGAAAACTCCACTTTCCAAACATTCCAGTGCAAAGTCGAGGACCATGATTGTTCCACAGAGTGTGTTTTCCGACTTCCAGAATAAAGGTTCCACCTTTTCACTGATCCAAAACAGCGCGTTCTTCCAGAGATAAGATGTCATTACACGTGGTGTAATTTCAAAAAAGCTCTTCTGAAATGCTTTCAAGATCTTCCAGCAGGTAATTTGTGTCTTGTTTAAACTCCTTGCTAAAATCAACTCTTGTGAAGCAAATGAGAGACGGAACATGTTGTCAGCTCCTGTTGGCGTGTACGACCCGTCAGCCTTTACTTTATCTGGTAAGGGTTTTACAATCACCTGACAACTCGTTTTTATGACTTCCTCTATTACATCTGATGGTGGCCACTTCCGCTCTCGATGCAACCACTCCTCTGCGACTCTAGGCCAACCTGAAAATTTGAATGCAGGTACAAAATCAGCAGACTGTATGTATTCGTAGGCTACAGCTGTACTTTCATCTTCAGTGTCTGTTCCCCCTTCTTTGTACGCAAAACTTGCAGAAGCACCAAGTTGCCCGCCATCCTGGTCTGAAAAACTATGCATTTCAGTAAGATCCTTTGTATCTTTTTTAGTAGGTATATATTGTTTGTCATTGATACACAATTTGTCAGTCTGACCTGTGTAAAGTGCTCGATCATCATCACGACAATTAACTGTCTCTTTATTCTTTTTAACATCATACTTAGGAATATCTTGTTCATTGTTACCAAGAGAAGGTGCGCCCTCTGCCACTTCAAAGCAATGTGTATCAGATTCATCGCAATCATTGTTTGTAACGCTAGTGATTTTATTTATCGTATTTCCTAGCAGATGAAATATATCTCCAACATTTTGATATTTCCTAGGCCTGTGTCCATCTTTTTCGGTCTCATAATCAGAGCTCTTCACTTTCATTCCTGTTTTGTTTAGTTTAGGTATCTCGTCTTTGACAACATCGATAGCTTCATTCAAACAAGTTAAGACGTTAAATACTCCCTCTCCACCTGAGGGGGTCTGTTGAGGTAATTTTAGGACCCCTCCAGGATCTGAAAGAACACCACTCACTTCTTTTGTCTCAAACCCAACTTTAGACTGCTTTACCAATCTCATTTTATCGCCTGCACCTTTAGGTAGAAGGTTAGAAATCAACATGAATTTCACCATACTGAAATATTCTTTTTCCATTTCTTGTAGTGTAGAAGCTGGTAAACAGTTATCACCAACTAGTTCCATGTTGCTGAAAAATTGTGTATGTTCGCCTGTAATTGGAACGGTTAGGAATGCAGGGTATTCAGGCACGTATTGAAATAGGTTTTCAGATAATTCTACATTGCCCGATACAATAAGTACGTCAACATCGCCACTATCACGTGGGGTATTGACCTTTGACCCGTCCAAACAGCTTCCAACAGCAATTAACGTTTCGTCAGTACCAAACGCTTTCATGGCAGAATTTGTGATTCGTATTACATCCAATAGCTCATCTTGCTTGTCATTTAAATCTGAATTTAGTTGTGAAGCCAAGAGCAAAACAACCTCGTTGTCATCTTCCACTTTTTTGTCCATCTTATATCTTTTCAGCATTTGCAACTGTCACAGGTACTGAAATGTACAACGGTACTTTATTAGCTCTCATTATTATTATTATTTCCAGCCTTCTCAGGTTAAAATATTGATTATATTTAACGAAAATATTAGTTATTACGGCCCTGCATGGCAACTAGGGGTTATGGGAACAATCTTACATACAGATCTAGATAGGGATGCTTTTGACTCCACCTCTTTCAAGTTTAATTCAAATCTATCTTACAAAAACTGGATAACTTCTACAACTTTAACCCATAGGCTGCTAAGCGCGACTCTTTAACCTTTTGCGGACAGTGTAGATCAAGATCAGACTGCACAGAATGTGCAGTCTGATCTTAGATCTATACTGTCTGATAAGGAGATATCTTTCCCCAAAAACTACCTTTGAAAGAGCAAAATTTAGGGTTGTACCATCAGCTTGAAAATTTCATTCCATTTACTTAGCAGGATATAGGTTAATAATCACTCTTGATAATTGCTTCCTGGAAACCTTAATCCCTTAATCAGTATTCGCCCCGTGATGTGCGTAGTTCGAAAGGTTAACCTAAATCATCACAGGCTTCGGATCCCAAACTTTTGATGTGAGAGTCCAACACTCTACCCCTACTCCTCCCTCTCTCAGGTGCAAACAAAAGACCCTATTTTGTTTTCAAAACCGGAATGTCATCAGGCGATCGTGCATATGCACATTTTGTATACACCTCAAGTCTTTGAGGTTTTGGACTATAACAAAGGTGAATGTCGCATCGACTTCTCTAATATCTAATTAATTTGAACTCGCGGATTTTGGACCATGTACCTCTCGCGCTCTACACAGTCTGTGATTCCTGCCTGAGGCTATATGTAGATCTATATAGACGTGTAAATACATGCATTTTTCCGTCAACCCTTTTTCCAAACGATCTCGAGTTTTAACGAAGAAGGCTTTTGAAAAGATCATGTGAAAAGGAGAAAATGCTGATAACCAGCATTTTCTCCTTTTTCCACAATGTTTTATACCCTTCCATAGATAAATTTCCTGTTTTGCGCAACATCAATTTTGTCGTCTGAAAATGCTTTTAATTCGGCCCAATTTAAAATTCAGTCATTTGGGAGAGAGTTAATCTTGTACCAAACAGTATTTAAGATCCTGAAGTAAAAGGCTTTTGACAACATTTTTGAAAAGGAGAAAAAAATGCTGGTAACAAGCTTTTACTGCTTTTCCCACAATGTTTTCTAGTAAAAGTAGCAGTAAGTAGATGAAATAATTGTAATAGTAGTTGCAGTAGGAGTAGAAGCAGTAGTAGTAGTAATTGTTGTTGTTGTCCTAGTAGAAGAAGTAAGATTTGAAGTACATGTAATAGCAGTTAAAGTAGTCTAAGAAGTTGTACAAATATAGGATCTTACATGAGTGTTTATGTATTATCATTTTTATCAAACGAGCTGACTAAAATTATACTTGACGAGCGTCATATACATTTTAGTCAACGAGTTTGATAAAAATGATAATACATAAACACGAATGTGAGATCCTATTTATCACATATTTATTGAAGCGAATATCAGACAAATAAGTATCCTGCATCATCACCTTAGCCTACACATTGTTCACGGGTCCATGTTTACAGATGTAGTTCGATTTGACATGTGTACATACACACGAAGATAGTTCTATGACATTTACATCGAAAGTAGAATAAAACAGTTTTTAGAGAGAGTAAATCAAAATATTTCCTCAATTTGTTTACTTTAAATAATTTATGCTGCATTTCTCGTTGTTATTAAACATGAAAATCATAATATTTTCCGCACGTTTACGTCTTAGCAACAACGGCGTCATTTTCCCGGGAAATAGTGAAGTTGTACAAATTCCAGCACCTGCTATGGTTGGTTTCGCTGGCTTCACGCGCTCATGACTATAAACTTAACCAGAACCGGGACCCAAAAAAAAACGATAATACACTAGTGTATTATCAAAAAGAAGTCACGGGTTTAATACAGTGCTGAATGTGGTTTTATGTAATAAATAATGATAATAGTCATAGTAACAATTATTTGCTGGTAGAAGTGCTAGTTTTAATGGTAGTGGGTAAAGTATTTTGAGAAAGATAGGGAGAAGCTTTGAACAACACAGCAGGGCTAGATTATACAACTAAAAGATTTGGACAAGAGGATTTATTTTCTAAACTTGTAGGATAGTAATAGGTTCAATAGCGTATGGTTCATTTAGTTGTTAGATGAAATTGATTTTATGGATCCATAAATATTTTATAACTTAAATATGTTATAACTTTAATATAAATATATGATAACTTGCTTGATATGCATCAAAGAGATGCATTAAACCACTTTTCCCAGAGCGAAGCTCATGTATATAGGGTTTAGTTGTTGGGGGAAAAAACAGTCTTACAAGTATGAACAAGCGAAAAAATTTACTCACCATGGACGCTTTTTCATACGATTTATCTCCAGAATAAATTACAATGCAAAATTAACTGTGCTTTTGCTTTTCAAAGTGAAAGTGGAAATTGTGCAGGGAAAACCCAGTTGTGTCATGTGATAAACATATTACATATATGCAACAGGAAACTGATAACACAAACAAGGAAGGTAATTCGTTGTAGAATATGAGAGTGACGATGATAGATGTTATCTCCCTTCGTTCCCCAATTCATCCGCCACTGCGGAATTTATCTTAATACTTCTAGTTGTTTGTTCAATATGAAGTAAATCAGAGGAGAAAAGAATGCGCCCGACGTGGGACTCGAACCCACGACCCTCGGAACACTAGTACCGCAGCTCTACCAACTGAGCTAGCCGGGCAACTGGTCGTGAGTCCACCCAACGCCGATTACAACACTCCTACCCCTCCTGATTTCTTGGGAGTCAGCAACTCCCCTTTCAGTCCCCACGGACCGCCGGTGCCACATACCCGCGCTCACTAATTGACCTCGTCGCCAATGAAGTAAATCAGAGGAGAAAAGAATGCGCCCGACGTGGGACTCGAACCCACGACCCCCCGGAACACTAGTACCGCAGCTCTACCAACTGAGCTAGCCGGGCAACTGGTCGTGAGTCCACCCAACGCCGATTACAACAAATATAAATTCTCATTCCATTCTTTATTAGATGATCATGTAACTTTACCGGTCAGTTATATTACTTTATTATAATTATAAAATACATATTGTGACAAAATTTAAATGGTAATACATGATATTAAAAAAAAAAGAATGTGCATTTAATTTGTGTCTGTTGCGTTCTGAGTTAAAAACGTCTACATTTTCCCCAATGCATTAATGTAATTTCTGTAACCCTTCTTCGAATCCTCACTGAGTTCGGCAAACTTCTTTCCCAGGACTGCTGATAGAAATTTCTACAGGACTCATTCCCCTCTCAACCCTGATGATTGTTTCGACGATGGTTATGTGGGAAAGCAGCCAGAGGTTTGCAAAGAATATTGTGGGAAGTGTTGGAAATAGCAACTCCGGGAAAGTGTGAATAGGTGCATTGGTCGAGGCGATATAATTAAAAAAATATTGAAAACGGCGATTACAAACAAACAAATAAATGTAACCTTCGACCACAAGGCGCGAATCAAGGCGATCTTGCAGACAGTATAAATCAAGATCAGACTGTACAAAGCTTGCAATCCAATCTTAGTACTACACCGTCTGATACTGTGAAATTTTTGCTTGCGAAAAGAACTTTGAAATTGCGGTACTTAGGATTTAAAAACGGCTGGACATTTTCAATCTGTATTTTTAGCTATTTAATCCTTTACCACATAGTCCCCTGTTTTAAAGGTTCCAAGGAAGATAGCTTTTTTACAACATAGTGGGAAAAAGAGAAAATGCTGGTAACCAGCATTTTCTCCTTTTCCCACAATGTTTTCTTCCCATGCAAAGGCTGATTTAATCACTCCTGATATTTATTTGTCCACTGCAAATGTTTTAATTTGGACAGGTGTAGAATTTTTTCATTTGATAAAGAGTTTAGGGTCTTTAATATACATCTATACTAGTTTTCAGTCAATTTTGTAACCCGTTTCTTCTTTATTTCATTAATTATTCTATTATTTTATTTGATCTACACTGTCTGCAAAAGTTCAGTGAGTTGTGCCTAGCGGCCTAAAGCATGGTAAACAGAGAAACCAATCGTGGAAGAGTGTAATCTATTACAAGTTCAGATAGAAGCGGATCTCTCTCTGAGCAACTTTTGGGCAATAGCTTATCTTCTTGTCCTTTTTATGCATACGTTTCTGTATGTCAAAGCCTGTTTTCAAACAAGGGAACCCCTGGAGATATTCATGGACAAAAATTATACAAATATTAACCCTTTACCGCACAATGCCGCCTTTTGACGCCCTAGGAAAGAAACCTTTTGAAAAGATTGTGGGAAAAGGAGAAAATGCAGGTAACCAGCAGTTTCTTCTCTTCCCACAATGTTTTCTACCCTATCAAAGAAAAATTGCACCATTTGAGCCACATAGAAATTGTCGTCTGCAAATGCTTTCAATTTGGACAAGGCTAAAATTTTGTCGTCTGGTAAAGGGTTAAAAGAATAAAATTGATGTAATGCATCACGGAGATGCATAAAACCCCACCTTGCCAGCGCACGGCTCATTTATTTCAAGCTGCGAGGGAAAATTTGATATGCCTGTACGAGACCGAAGATTGAGCGAAATGTCAAAATTTTCTACACAGCGAGATCCATAAAAACATGACAATGCAGTGCACTGGTCCCCGCGATATAGCTGAAATAACGTTGAAAACCGCGTTAGTCTCGCTCTTTCTCGTGATCTCCTTTTTGTGGGTGGTCCAGGAAAATTTGGATACGCGCTATGGATAGACGAACTGACCACCGCAGTGTAATAATAAATACCGGTGAACACTTAGTTGAAGACCAAGTAAATAAACTCTGGTCGATACCCCAGGTCCATTGGAAGAGGGGGGGGGGGGGGGCTACAGTATCAAAGTTACTGTAAAACTGATGAAGACGGGTGAGTAGGTTATTTGTTGTGATATAACTGTAATAATGTTGAAATCAGCTTGCAAGGATCATTCAAACAGAGGGAATTCTGTTGATCCTTTCAGGGCCATGGGCGAAAATAGAACCTTTTGTGGACGTGGTATGTAGATCGAGAACAGACTGCACGGAGCGTGTCAAATATAAAAGAAACCGACCTCTTTCAACGACCGAAAATATAATCCACTAAAACCCACGAAAAAAATTGTCTCATAGTCATGACTAAACAAACGAATAGTATAGATCCGAGATCAGACTGTGCAGTCTTGGTTAGGATGAATGCGTTCTATAAAAGTTGCTGTTTTTTTGCCTTTTACACAAAAAAGGTGGATTAATCAACCACTGAATATATCTCACTTTCACAAGAAAATAGGACAGAACTCAACATAGCTGGAATGTAGCTTCATATTATTTTTTCAAAACTATTCAAATATTGTATTTGTTTCAGCACATAACTATATGTCACATTCTATCAAGGTACACTTTTATTTAGCCAAACTCACTTTATAGTCGAGATAAACTGGAACGAAACATACAGGTACCAAGACCAGTGGGTCCGTATTCGCCAACCATTCTCAAGAATTTTTCTTAGCCTTATTCTGAAAGTAACGCAACTTCTGATTGGCTAAACCAAATGGTTTAGCCAAACAGAGGTTATGTTACTTTCTAAATCTACAAATGAGAGAAAGAAAAGCATTCAGAATGCTTGGTGAATACGGACTCCGGTCACATGATCCCTATTTACTACCTATTCTTGATTGCATTACTAATTTCTTAGTCTGAATGTGAATTTAGAGAGCAACACAGTTTCTGATTGACTAAATCATTTGGTTTAGCCAATCAGACATTGTGTTACTTTTAAATGTAGAAAAATGCTTGCAAATAGACAATGAATACAATTTAGATTGGTTGGTGAATACGGCCCCTGGGCACAGAATTCGTAATAAAAAAAATTAGACTGGTTCAAATTGAAAGCGTTTGAAGACGACAAATTAAATGTAACTTTAATAAGAAATGTGTGTATCATAGGGTAGAAAATATTGTAAGAAAAGGAGAAAATCCTGGTCACCAGCATTTTCTTCTTTTCCCTACAATGTTTTCAAAAGCTTTCCTCCTCAGGGTCGTTAAAACTCGGGATTATGTGTAAGTTTTTAAGCAGAATCTTTCATTTTTCGCCCACTGAAGCTCTGTTCTATTTAGTCTAACACCTACTTACCCCTTCGACTGTGCCTTGTCGTGCTACGAAACTACGAGTACACTTCAAGTGTCGAAAGGCTTTTTATACGATTTTACTACACACAACCTATATCTACAACTAACTACGAACTACTTCTACGATTCACAGCAACATGTCTACTTCTACTAAATATTCCTTTATATACCAGATGACCAGGGTCTGTATATATTCACCAACAATTCTTAAAAAACAATGTTAGTCTTATTCTCAAGTCTGATTGGCTAAACCAAATGAGCAATGTTCTGTGATAAGGGGGCTTAATGTGTTGGCGAAAAATATCGACCCAGGTCAGCCTGCGCAGTCCGCGCAGGCTGACCTGGGCCGAAACTTTTCGCTATTGGTCAATTTTCTGTATGTCGAAGGACCAGTTTACCTTACGATACAGTCGGTTGTTAGACATATTGTGTTTTATGGATCCCCAATTATGCGATAACTCATTTGGCGCCATGCATTACGCTGAGGCATTAAGCCCCCTTTTGCCAGAGCACGGCTAAAATGGTTTAGCCAGTTAGAATTTGTATTATTTTCTAAATCTAGAATAAGACACATAATGAAATAAAGAATGGCTGGTGAGTACGGACCCAGATTTCAGACACGTCCATAATGAAACCATTTGCAAACTATAGATTTTACATATATGCTTAAAATGGGACCATGTGACTTTGGGAAAAGACAAAATGGTTGCAAGTTTTTCCTCCTTTTACCGACGATGTTTTCCAAAAAAAAAAAAATGTCTTCCACGGGGCTCGATAAATCACGGGATCATTTGGTAAAGGAAAATATAATTCTACCTAATTCCACTGCACACTATCTACTACTACGAGTCTATCTATACTAATCACTGCAAGCTGTCTACGGCCTACGACCACGAATCACTTCAAACTTAACTACGAGTACATTTATTCTACTTAACCAGGCTACTACGATACACCTAAAAACTGTTTCCATCACCGAATTGGTTTTTGTTTGAAAAGCCTTTGGACACTTATTCAGTGGGTGGTTTATCTAGACGACTTTTTACCTACAGACACAAATGTGCAGCAGACGACATAGAAAAGATATTGCTGTAAAATATGGATTAGAAAACATCGTTATGAAGTATGAATAAACATGAATTCAGGATTTATTCAGAAGTACAGGAGAGAACATTGTGACAATAGGAGAATTTCTTCCTCAGGGACTCTTCCTCTATTTGCCCTCTTTTCTTTTATAAAAGTCGTCTGCTGCAAGTGCAAGACACCAAAAGTTAGTCTACAGGGGTAAGAAGATACAGATATAAACAAGACAAAAGAACAATGCTTCAATGGCCTAATATCCTTCCTTTTGGTACGGTTATCTGCAATTGTATGCAAATTTTTTTTTTCCAATTGGCCTTTACTCTTTACCAAACAAACCAGTGTTTTCTCACGACCCTTAGAAAGATGGCTATTGAAAACGCCGTGGGAAAAAGAGAAAATGCTGTAAACCAGCATTTCCCCCCTTTTACCACAATGTTTTCTACCCTGCACACTGTGTGAAAATAAATTATGCTCTAATTTTAGTATAACATAAGCATATGTGAAAAAAAAAAATCTTAAAATCACAAGAAAAATGTAAAAACAATGACTAAATTCTAGAAATATAAGTAAAAATTACAAAACTGCTTCTAAACACTTGGATCTAAATGTAAAACACAACAAATAAAAATATAAACAAAATCACCACGAGTGGGTGTCAACGCCAGGCTGCATTTACTCTTCCGGTGAAAAATCTAGGTCGAAAAAGGGGCATAACTTTGTCAAAAATATTTTGAGAGTTACCTGCCCATCTGCTATGGTTTTCCCCTTTGAAAGTTAGCTAGTAGCCCAAGTGTGAAGTCAATATTTTCAGCAATAAAAAAGATATGAGCCATGCTTCGGCAAAAGGGGGCTTAATGCATCTCCGTAATGCATGATACCAAGCAAGTCAACACATAATTATGAAGCCATAATAGACACTTTTTTAATTACCAATTAAACCATGAGGTAGAATGGTCATTCGACACGTTGATTTTGACCAATAGCGAAAAGTTTCGGCCCAGGTCAGCCTGCGCGGACTGCGCAGGCTGACCTGGGACGATACTTTTCGCAGATGCATTAAGCCCCTTTTCACAGAGCATGGCTCAAATGTGAGATAATGTCAACTTTCGCCTGACGACGACGACAGACGACTCTGGTGACGCAGACGACGACGAGTTATGACAACACCTCAACGTTTTCTTTAAAAACAGCCAGGCATGTGACTATGACTAAACTGACTCTAAAACTAAATTGTTAGATAAATATATTCTAGGTAATATCATAACTATGTCTAAACGTAAACCAACTAAACATGAGCAAAGAAATAATAATTATGTTTAAAAGAAATATCAACCCTCAGGACATCGCATATCATATCTAGTTGCTATTGCGGACAGCGTAGATCAAAATCAGCACACTGCACAGCCGTGCAGTCTGATATTAGATCTATACTGTCTGATGTCCGATATTTGTGATGAGGCTTTCTGACAGACACAACATAGAAATCGCAATATTTCGGTCTTTTAGCACTGCATGAAATCATCTGTTTTATTGGTCTGACACCCTAAGGGTTGAAGGTCAAATATATGAGCCATGCCCTGGTAAAAGGGGCTTAATGCATCTCCGCAATCCATGATACTGGTCAAGCCATCACATAACTAAAGATCCAATATAGCCATTTTTTTTTTTTTCCAAGAACTGACTTAATTCATGAGATAGACTGGCCCTTTGACATACAGAAAAATTGACCAATAGCGAGAAGTATCGGCCCAGGTCAGCCTGCGCAGTCCGCGCAGGCTGACCTGGGCCAAAACTTTTCGCAGATGCATTAAGCCCCTTTTTCACAGAGCATAGCTCCCATTATATATCACAGATCGCCTATTAATACTGACAGATTATCTAGCAAATGTTATCATCTCAAGGCTCTTTATCAATTAGGCTTCAAGAATTTGCTGCAAAGGCCTACTTCTAATGATCAAGCTAATACATGTATAATTGTAAACGCCATTAGTGGGGGTTTTTTTTGCAGAAAGTATACCTAATTTTGGTACGACAATATGTGCGATGCATAAATTGTGAGTTCATAAGAAATACATTCACCAAAGTTAAAATTAAAACTAGTGATTAACTGATGTATTGTCTTTCAATGATCTCTTTACTAAACGACAAAATTTAAGACTGGTCAAAATTGAAAGAATTTGCAGACGACATATTAGATGTGACTAAAATGATTTGAATCTACATTTAAAGAGAAGAAAACTTTGTGGGAAAAGGACAAAATGCTGGTAACCAGCATTTTCTCCTTTTCCCACAATGTTTTCAAAAAGTCTCTCTCTTAGGGGTTGTTAAAACTCGGGATTGTGCGGTAAAGGGTTCTTTACGATTCCATTTACGAGACTGATTCCGATTCTAATGTGAAATATTTAATATGTATTTCGGTGGGAAGTAATGGTGGAAATGAAAGTTGTCTGAGACTTTGGTATTCATGATTTCCATTCTTTATGTTAACCCTTATCCTGCTAAATAAGTGAAATAAAGCTTTCAAGCCGATAGTAACAACCCGAATAATGTTATTTCAAACTTTCTTTTTTGAGAAAAAATATCTTCTTATCGGACAGTTTAGATCCAAGATCAGACTGCACGTTCTGTGCAGTCTGATCTTGATCTACACTGTCCGCAAAAGGTCAGTGAGTTGCGCTCTAGCAGCTGAAGGATTAAATAACGAAGTGTTTAAATAGAAAACATTTTACAGTTTCTTCAACTTTTAGCCAATTTCGTTCGTAGTCCGTATTTCGACAACAGAAAATGGAAGATGCAGTGCAAGCTTTGAATTGCTGAACAAAGTAGCAAAGTAACCGGTCTTTTCGGACGATGATCTAACATTTGCGTTACACGGAATTTTTACAGGTTCATAAAAATTAAATTCATTTATTTCCTCAAATTCCTTTAACAAGATGTAATTTTTCATACACCCAGCCAATTTCACCAATCTGTCCATTTTTCGCAAGTGGAAATGAAGCCCCTGGTGGAGGTCTGTTTAGATATCCCATCTGGCTAGTGATTTCTGTTGAATTCAAGTTTTCTCCAGTTGAAACAAAGTCATGTTGCGTCATTACTCGCTGATTTCGTAAACCACTTGGACCTGGAAATATTTTACAAAAGAAAGATTAATTCCTCACTTTACGAATAATTTTTGACCAATCAAAAACTGGTGCATGTGGATCAGAGGGAGACTTGTTTGAAGAAAAGGAAACAGTCTTGGTGTAGTCGATCAGAAATTACGTCCTTTGGAAGTTTAGAAAAAGTAGACAAGGACTGCTCTTATAAATTGCGAATATGTCCCGTGCATAAACTAGACGTCGTTTAGAGGTCATGTGTTAAAAGAATGAGCTACTTCAGCAATAAGTTGGTGAAGTCACCTTCGAATGCCGTAACTATCATTTTACCACCTATAGATGACTTTTTGTTCTTAATTCGCAGTTTCCGCTTTTGCCACAATGTCGCTATAAGTATTAAACTCGAATCCATGTTGATTATCCATGTTCTACATACATGAACGCTTGTATAATTGTCAGATATACATTTGTTACAGGAAGTAATGAACTGAAAATGTATTGTTATGTCTAGCAGAATTACACCCCTTTAACAAATGCAAATACGTAAGACAGGATGGGCCAAGTGTATGAGTGTTTGTGTAGGTATATCAAATGAGGTTGAAGCGCGAAGACTGGATTGTAGGATGCCTAAATCTGTCTGCATCAGGTGCCCTATCTACATGCTCATTGGCGCCATACTTGTCTGTTCTTTCACACCCGTTCTTTATTGTGGCTTGTTGATCATTCCAGTGTAAAGCATGTATACCTACCCAAAACATCAGCCACATGGTCTTACAAGAAGCCTACCTGTAAAGAGGACCGGACCCTGATAAGCCGTCCAAGATTTATGTGCTGGGGTAACTACTTCTACTCTTCCGTTAGACACGTGTGATCTCGTGGATTCCGTTTTCTCGGTCACGTGACTGAGGGTACTTCCGGTTGACCTCGGTCTATCCGCCATAACGACACAACTGAAAAAGCAAGCCAACAACGGATCATTCACTAATTCTAAAACAAGACATTTTGCGTTTATTTCTCTAGAATTGTCTAAAATTCAAAGTAATGAATTTCTAATTGATTAAACCAAAAGCTTTAGCCTATTCGAAATTGGTTACTTTTCTAAACACAGAATATGGCTATGAATGCCAAAAATGTAAATGAGCCACGCTCTGGCAAAGGGGGGCTTAATGCATCTCCGTGACCCATGATCCCAAGCAAGTCATCATATAATTGTGGATTCATAAAATCGAAATACAGCTGAGGGATTTGATCAACGGATCATCCGAGGTTTGTCGCATGAGTGTATGAATACCCTGGGTCCGTATTCACCAACCATTCTTAAGAACGTTCTCAGACTTATTCTTCAAGGTTTTCCAATTTTGAAAGTAACACAACTTCTGATTGGCTAAACCGTACGGTTTAGCCAATCAGAACGTGTGTTACTTTCAAATTTGGAAAATTTTGAAGAACAAGACCAAGAATGTTCTTAAGAATGGTTGGTGAATACGGACCCGGATGTAGGTATATGTAGCAAACGCTTGATACATTTTTCATTTTGATGGTCAACAATTTGATTTCATTGCAATATGGGAGAATAACTGGTAAAATTCAGAAATGAATCTTTAATTCCGAAAGAAAGAGAGGTCTTTGGACAGGCAATGGAATAGACACAATATATGTACAAGACAGCTGGCGCTGGTCACTTGGTTCCCTTGGATAAGGTACCAGAGAGCCCCAGTCTAGTACTAATGAAACAAAGGAAAGGCACAAATGGTTGAGCTGTGGCCGTGATATGACTTGAATAATATTGAAATCGGCGTAAAAACAAAATATTAACACCAATTTACAACTTCGAGAAACTATCATTACTAGAAAATCCATCAATTTTGCAAATGACAATACTGCAATTCAATTTTACCTTTCAGCACGACAGTTTTTTTTATCCTCAATTCAAAACGAATTAAAACAAGAAATTGCTCACAAATCGTTTACTTGTGCAATCATTGATATTTAAAAACCATTGTTGTATTACGTCCATAATATCTCTTACAAGATCGGAGTAGAATTACATTTCAATAGTCCGTTGTTAAGATGGATTGAAACGCTTCTAAAATTATGAATGGATTAACGATACACACGGTTTAACTCTTCACCAAACGATAAAATTTGTGACTCGTCCAAATTAAAAGCATTTGCAGACGACAAATTATAGGTAACTGAAATGATTGTAAGTGTCTGAGAAAGTGTAGAAAACCTTGTGGGAAAAGGAGAAAATGCTGGTTACCAGCATTTTCTCCTTTTCCCACAAGGTTTTCAAACTGCTATTTCCCCAAGGTCATTAAAACTCAGGGTTGTGTGGTACAGGGTTAATCTTTTACCAAATAGTTCCGTGATTTTACGGCCTTGAAAAAGACAGCTATTGAAAACATTGTGGGAAAAGGAGAAAATGCTTATAGATAGATAGATAGATAGATTGATTTCAATATTGAATAACATGACAAAGTCTAACAACACATACGTTCTAGAAGCATAACTAACGTAAAAAATTTAAACAATTAACTCTTTACCACACAATCCCGACTTTTAACGACCCTAAAAAGGAAGCCTTTTGAAAACATTGTGGGAAAAGGAGAAAATGCTGGTAACCAGCATTTTCTCCTTTTCCCACAATGTTTTCTTCCCGTCCCATAACAAATTTCAATTTTTAAGTCGAATTTAATTTGTCGTCTGCAAATGCCTTCAATTTGGACTAGTCTAAAATTTTGTCGTTTGGTAAAGAGTTAAAATTGAGTGTTGTGCTATAAGACATGTCAGTCATACCAGTATCAGCATTTTCTGTTTTTTTTTTTCCTCACAATGCTTTCTACCCTTTAAAACACAAATCCTATAACTGAAGGAAAAAAAAAATGCTTTCAATTTGGACAAGTGTAAAATTTTGTCGTCCTATAAAGACTCAACATTACACACCCTTTAAGCTTTATCCTGCTAATAAGTTAAATAAAACTTTCAAGCGGATAGTAAACCCCGAATGATTTTTCAAAATTATTTTTTGGAGAAAAACTTCTCCTTGTCGGACAATGTAGATCCAAGATCAGACTGCACGTTCTGTGCAGTCTGATCTTGATCTACATTGTCCGCAAAATGTCATTGAGTCGCGCTAAGTATCTTAAGGGATAAGTCATTCCCTCCCGAGATGAAAATTTTCATCAAACGACTGAGAAAACACCCTTACACTAAACATGTACTGTATGGGTGATCAACATAAATTGTGGCAAGAAAGAAAACATTACTAGCAACTTCTACTTCTTTTACCACAACCTTTTTCACGAATGGCCTTCTACACGACGGCAAAAGTCGTCTTTAGGAGATATTAAGTAGACTATACTAAATTTTATTACAAAACAAATGATACAAATTTCCACTCTACCATAAATCAAGAAATTTCTGCGCTTTTCACCCACGAATATTTATTTACGCGAATTTCGGTATAGTCGTAAATCCCGCGAATTTAGCGTTGTCTACTTAGAAGTATACCGTGCCATTTCAGCTGTATTTGATTTGTCGTCTGCAAAATGCTTTAACACTTAAAGTGCTGGAACCAACTTAAGTTGTTTTTGCTGACAGTGTAGATCAAGATCAGACTGCACAGAACGTGCAGTCTGATCTTTGATCTACACTGTCAGCTACTTCAGTACACCTTCTGGCCAAAACAACCTTGAAATGACAATATTTCGGATATTTTTTCTTCATTGAAAATGTCTATTTTACAAATTCAGCATTCTAAGGGTTAATTATAGAAAGGATCGAAATATTGTCGTATGGTAAAGAGTTAAATCAAATGTGTAAAGTGTTCCACAGAGGTATTAAATATCTGAACAATTATACGCGTCCCTAACTATCAATAGGATCTACAATATTTTCTTTAACGGTACAAAAGTCAGATTAACCTTTCCCCCCTCCCCTGGAAAAAAAAATTTGTGATCAAAATCAAATTGGAAGGTATTAATACGGAGAACAAAATAGTTAACTCAATGTTCGTGTGTTGTTAGTTATCTGCATAAGGGTTCTGCTTGGCTCAGTGGTAACGTGTAGGACTCGTGACATGGAGAGACCCCGGGTTCGAGCCTCACTGGATCCATTGGGTTTTTCGTGGGAGTCTCCTTGGGCAAGATACTTCAGAGCTCCAGCCTGTTACTGGTGAAACTCATGAACATGTCAGCTGTCGCCGTGATATGACTGAAATAATGTTGAAAGCGGCGTAAAACACCATTCAATCAATCATCTGCATGTCCAAGGACCACTCTATCCCAGGGTTCAGCCGGTTTTCATACAAAATTGATTTTACAGATCTATAACTCTGATGACTTGCTTGCTTTAATGCATCACGGAGATGCATTTAAACCCCTTTTGCCAGAGCATGGCTCATTCATTTGTACTCCCGCCGTGTTGTGGGTAGTTCCAAAGGTTGACCCCCACACGTCATGGGATTCGAGTCCGGAACCTCTGGTGTGAAACCGAGGCTCTACCACTACACCACTTTTCCCATATTTCTCCTTTTGCAAGAATGGTTTTGACGCTTAATATTTTAATTCATTAAACCCAAATTCCTTTACCACACAATCCCGAGTTTTAACAACCCTCAGGAAGAGGGCTTTTGAAAACGTTGTGGGAAAAGGGGAAAATGCTGGTAAACAGCATTTTCTCCTTTTCCCCACAATGTTTTCTACTCTTTTACAGACCATTTTCATAATTTCTGCCACTTTTTATTTGTCGTCTGCCAATGCGTTCAATTTGGACCAGACCAAAATTTTGTCGTTTGGAAAAAGAGTTAATTCCTGCCCCGTATTATTGTTAATTGAAATTATAAGGTTGTCTGCAAAACCGACAGTGTAGATCAAAGATCAAACCGCACGTTTAGTGCAGTCTGATCTTGATCTACACTGACCGCAAAGGCAACTATAGTTGTAAAAGTCGCTTTAAGGGTTAACTTTGGTAAAGAATTGAGATTTATTTCTAAAAAGCTAGTACATAGTAACTCGTAATCCGTCTTCCGATACGCCATATTTACTATCAGCTGGCGTTTTTCCTTATAAGGGAATTAGGGTCGTTTGTTTACTGTTTCACGCAGTTTTCAAAATTATTTCAGGTATATCGCAGTGGCCAGTGCACATATCCTTACTTTCCTGAAGTTTCTCATACCAGTATAACGCACAAAATTCTTCCCAAGCCACCGTCTATATTAAGGTGTTCTCAGAATAACAGATTAAACTCAATACCTTCTGGAACAAATCTACAGCAGACGATTTTGAAAACATCCTTGTAAACATAGATACCCAACATATCGAGGGTTACTAATGGAATACACGTGAAAACATTGTGGTAAAAGGAGAAATTGCTCGTAACGAGCAATTTCTCCTTTTACCACAATGTTTTCAAAAGTCGTTTGATGGAAGACGAGCTTCGGAATCGTCTGTGTATATGAAAGCTTAATAACTTACATGTCGCTATGGCGTTATGTGTCATTATAAGTCCATGGTGAACACGACTGATATATTGGAATACATTTTGACAGTATCTTATATAGAGGTATTTCAAAAGTATTGTCTTAAAAATATTTGTTTTCAAAAAAAAGAATGAGATCGGTAGATATTCAAGCAACCCCTCGTCCCTAGCAACAGTAACCAAGGAGTTTATCATCACCTACGTTTTATCAACATATCTTCACATCTGGTCTCGAGACAATTATACCTAATCAATGCACAAGGCATTCAAACACAATGGCTCTTTAAATTTTGTAAGCACATAAAGATTCTATTCATTTATCTATATATTTTGTTTGTTTATTTGTTTTGTCCTATCTATCCGTGACATATATCATGTGCATTCTTTATTTGTATGGCCAGACGCTGTGTTAGCTTGAATGTCGTAATAAAAAGGGTCAAATTCGTCAAAAGCATGAAATAAAATGTTCTGCTTGGCAGTTTCGAAACCATAAAAAATTCAATCCGTTTTTTTTTTTCCACCGTAACTGGATTAAATAATTTTGGGCAGATATATTGAATTCAAGTTTCGAAACCATGAAAAAAATCACGCCTTTTTTTTTCAGTTGGATTAAATTATTTTGTTCCGGTGCATTAATTAAATGTTCGCAGTGGGCAGCCTTGAAAACATTGGGACAAATGAAGATTGATTGATTGTATGGTTTGAACGTCGTTTACAACATTATTTCAGTTATATCGCGACGGCCACTGCACCTATCCATGTTTTCCTCGAGTTCCTTTTACCAGTACTACGCACAATATTCTTTCCAAGCCACAGGCTGCTTTCCCACATAACCATTGTCGACACAATGGTCAGCAGTGAGAGAGGAATGAATCCTGTCGCAATGACTATCATCAATCCTCGGAAAGAAATTGGCCGAGCCGGGGATCGAACCAGCGACCCCCCTGTTCCCAAGTCCTGTACGCGACCAACTAAGCTACCGGGACTCAGCTACAACTGAAGAAACGATCTCTTTTGGCGCCAAATACTACATGTACATGAGTCATGCTCTGTGAAATGGGGGCTTAATGCATAGGCGAAAAGTATCGACCCAGGTCAGCCTGCGCAGACTCACCTCGGCAGAAACTTTTCGCTATTGGTAAATTTTCTGTATGTCCAAGGAACAGCCTACCTCATGATTAAGTCGTTTAAATAAAAAGTGGCTATTATGGATCCATAATTGTGTGTTGGCTTGACTGCTATCATGGATAATGGAGTTGCATTAAGCCCCCTTTTGCCAGAGCACGGCACATTTGAATTCCAACCTTTTGACGGCTGAAAATACAATCCACTAAATAGGCCTGACTAAACGAGCGGACGCTATAGATTCAAGATAAGACTGGATGTGCAGTCTGATCTTAATCTATACCGCCCGCAAAGTCCAACTGTTTGCCGGGGGCGCTGTAATGGATTTTAGAATAATACGACAAAGAAACTGCTGATTCCAGACGTTTCTATCTATTCCGATAGCCATATCGTTTAACTCTTCACCACACGACGAGAATATAGCCTTGTCCAAATTCAAAGCATTTGCAGACAATTTCACCCTTTACCAAACAACAAAATTATAGACTACTCCAAATTCAAAGCATTTGCAGACGACAAAATAAATAGACTCAAAAATTGAAATTTGTTTTAGCAAGGGTAGAAAACATCGTGAGAAAAGGAGAAAATGCTGGTTACCAGCATTTTCATCTTTTCCCAGTGTTTTCAAAAGGCTTTTTCTTCAGGGTAGTTAACACTCGTGATTGTAAGGTAAAGGGTTAACTCTCTACTACACGACGAGAATGTCCAAATTGAAAGCATTTGCAGACGACAATTTAAATGTTACTCAAAGGATGGAGTTTGTCTTCGATAGGATAGAAAACACTGTGGGAAAAGGAGAAAAAGCTGGTTACCAGCATTTTCAAAAGGCTTCTTTCTTTGAATCGTTAAAAGGCGGCATTGTGCGGCAAAGGGTTAAGATCAGAATCTTTTTACAAAAACCCCTTTGACAAGTCTTAATTAAACCCTTTACCACACAATACCGACTTTTAACGACCAGCATTTTCTCCTTTTCCCGCAATGTTTTCTACTCTATCAAAGAAAATTGCGTCATTTGAGCCACTTTGAAATTGTCGTCTGCAAATGCTTTCAATTTGGACGGGTCTCCAATTTTGTTGTTTGGTAAAGGGTTAAAGCATTAGCAGAAGACAAATCAAGCGTGGCAGAATTGAAGTGATTTGAATTATAAAGAGTTAAAAACTTTGTTTAAAAAGGTAAGAAATGTTAGTTGTAAGATTTTTCTCCTTTTCCCACAATGCTTTCAAAAGCAATCTCTTTCTTGGTGGTTAAATCAAGGGATTGTGTGGTACAGGGATAAATACTGGCAGCTCAAAGGAAATCTGTATGAAAGATATTTAACCCTTTACTGCACAATGCCGCCTTTTGACGCCCCTGGAAAAGAAGCCTTTTGAAAACATTGTGGGAAAAGGAGAAAATGCTGGTAACCAGCATTTTCTCCTTTTCCCACAATGTTTTCTAGCCTATCAAAGAAAACTTGTCCCATTTGAGCCACATTGAAATTGTCGTCTGCAAATGCTTTCAATTTGGACAAGGCTAAAATTTTGTCGTCTGGTAAAAGGTTAAGTCGGGCAAAAGAACATAAACAGTATTTTTCACCAACTGACGGTTGTGTTGATCCAAGATCACATAGCAAGTTGTGTGCAGTCTGATCTTGATCTACGCTACCCGCAAAACTAACTGACGTTGTGCCCTGCACTGTAAGGATTAAGTATTGTTTATAAACAAAGATAATCTGACAAAGGAGCATCCAAACACATTGAGATTACAGCTCGGAAAGATGGTTCAGATAAAAATGTCCCATATAAACAAATATTGAAACACGGGATTAAAACCTTTAACCCCTTCCCAAACGACAAATTTAGGACTGGTCCAAATTGAAAGAGTTTGCAGACGACAATTTTAAATTTGATGGAAGTGGCAGAAAGGTCTCAAAAAGGGTAGAAAACACTGTGGGAAAAGGAGAAATTGCTCGTTAGGAGCAATTTCTCCTTTTCCCACAGTGTTTTCAAAAGACTTGTACTGCAGACACGTGAAAACCAGGGCTTGTTTGGGAAAGGGTTAACCATTTCTCACGCAATCCCGATTTTTGACGACCTAACCTGACTGAGGTAGGAGGCTTCTGAAAACAATGTGGGAGGTGAAAATGCTGGTAACCAGCATTTTCTCCCTTTCCCACGTTTTCTATCCATCCAAGGATAAATTTAAGTTTTTGAGTTTTCCCACGTTTTCTACAAATGTAAATTTTTGAGCCACACTTACTTTATCGTCTGCAAATGCTTTCAATTTGGACAAGTATAACATTTTGCCAGGTAGTGAAGAGTAAAACACTTTCAAAGCCAATGCGAACTTCCAATGTTTTTGCAGAGAGTGTAGTTAGGATCAGACTGCACAGAACGTGCGGTTTGATCTTGGATCTAGACGGTGTGATATTTTTACAAAGATCTTAGGCAAGAAGTGGCCTTCAAATCCGATACACATACTTTTGTACTCGTAGCATCTACAAAAGTCTGATTGTGAAGTGTCGTTTTCTCCCAGTTATTTTTCCATTATTTTCAGCATGATACCGGTATGTCTACTTGTGACCTGCATTTTCTCTTTTTCCTACGATGTTTTCTACCCTTTTACAGACAATTGCCATCATTGTTCAAATTTTGAGACAAACCTATTATGGCCTCCAACTGCTTTCAAGATGGACCAGTCTAAAAGTTTTGTCGTCTGGTTGACAAAATGTGAGATTCATTAATATACAAAGCTTTGTAGATTGATGAATCTCGCATCTTGTCAACCAGACGACAAAACTTTAGACTGGTCCATCTTGAAATGATAGGATTTGTCTCTATAAGGACATTTTAACATTGCGAGAATAGAAATATACTGGCTATCAGTAATTTTTCCTTTTCTGACCATGTTTTCAAAACCTTTCTTCCCATTGCCATTAACCCTTTCAGCGCCATAGGCGAAAACTAGGGACTTCTGCGGACGGCATAGATCAAGATCAGACTGCACAGAACGTGCAGTCTGATCTTTGATCTATGCCCTCCGCTTGTTTGGTCATGCCTATATGATAAATGTCTTCTTGAGACTCAGTGTGTTGTATTTACAGCCATCAAAAGAAGCCAAGTTTGTTTATTTGGCGCCGAAAGCGTTAACCCTATCCCAAATGACAAATTTTGGACTGGTCCAAATTGAAAGAGTTTGCAGACGACAATTTTAAATTCGATGAAAATGGCAGAAAGTTATCAAAAACGGTAGAAAACACTGTGGGAAAAGGAGAAATTGCTCGTTACGAGCATTTTCTCCTTTTCCCACAGTGTTTTCAAAAGACTTGTACTGCAGACACGTGAAAACCAGGGCTTGTTTGGGAAAGGGTTAAACACTCCATTGTTTGGTAAATGGTTATTGAAACATCTTACTAATGAAACAAGTTTGCAGCGGACGAGTTTAAAAACCTCGTACGACAGATGCATGTATAATTCAGATGAATTAAGTTATCATAACATTGAAAATGTGAGCAATCACTCCGACTGCCAATCTGTTAACTGAAGCGATATATTGCAAGACGAAAAAAGTTATTTGTAGTCTGAATGAGTATCTACAGCACAGGTTTTGAGGTATCATAGTTGGTAACGTACAGGAACTGTCATCCAGGGGGCCTGAGGTCCAAACCCCAGCTCTATCGAGCTTTTTTGTAGGATCGATCACAGTCATAGCAATAGAATTCATTCCTCTCTCATCCCTGACCATTGTTTTGAGAAAAGCAGCCAGTAACAAGAAAATGTGCGTGCAAAGTACTACCAAAGGAAACGTGGATAGGTGTGCTGGCAGCAGTCTTAACCCTTTACTGGACGACAAAATTTTAGCCAATTTTGTCCAACTTGAAAGCATTTGCAGACGACAATTTCAATGTGGCTCAAATGGTGCAACTTTTCTTTGATAGGGTTGAAAACATTGTGGGAAAAGGAGAAAATGCTGGTTACCAGCATTTTCTCCTTTTCCTACAATGTTTACACAAGGCTTCTTTCCAAGGGGCATCAAAAGGCGGCATCGTGCGGTAAAAAGTTAAGGCTGTAATGTTAAAAATGCTGTTTACTCTTATCCAAAGAATCTCGTGTTTTTGGAATTTTTTTTTTTTGGAAAGGTAGAAAACATTGCTGAAAAGGAGAAAGTACTAGTTAACGGCAGTTTTGCCTTTTTCCACAATGTTTTCAAGAGCTTTCTTTCTCAGGGTTGTTAAACTTGTTTTGTGTGGTAAAGAGTTTAATAACTCTCAGGCTGACGACAAAAGCTTTAGAAAATATTGATGGTCACCTGCATTTTCCCCTTTCTCCACGATGTTTTCTAACCTTTTAAATCCCCATCACTTGGATCATGTCCAATATATCGTCTGCAAATGCTTCCAACTTGGTTGAGACTAAAATTTTGTTGTTCATGTAAAAAACTAAACAAACTACAGACTGAGCAGAAATGTTGGTCATAGAATGAAATTCAGAATGAAAATACATGTAGTTCAAAATAGTACAATCATGAAAATGAATGTATTACATTTTAAAGATGTACCAGCACTGTCTTTATTGTTCATTCAGTTACAAACCAAGTACCCCAGTCTGAGGTTTCATTGTCCCATTACCTCTAATAAATGTTGTTTTCCCCCCTCTCCTCTTTCTTCGTTGTGCAGCAAACTACTTCAACTATTTTTTTGGCGAAAGAGAAACTATGTTTATAGTAAGCAATTTTTCCCTGTGACATTATCTTTCCAAATGTATCAATGTATTACACTCTACCTCATGTTGACAATCCATATTTCAAGTTGTTTTATGTTGTAATTAGTGATACTTATATTTCTAAGTTCAATCAGTTTAATCACATCATTTGCAGCACAGTCTATTTCCCTGCATTTACATGCTTTAGTAAACGCCCTCTACTTAACAGTCTTCCACTTTAATCTTTCACCAGACTGGAGGTCCAAATCGGACCATCAATTTGTCCTGGTCCGCTAAATCTTTCTGTACCTTCTTCCTCATGTAGAATATCGGGCAGTCTCGGCTGTAAAAAAAAAAAAGGATAAAAAGAATGTTGTTTTACGGTGCATCAACACCTAAGATTATTTGAAGCAGAAGACACGTAAAATGATACAGGACATAGCAGGGTTTGAAAGGGTTTTATTGATCGATTGATTGTATGGTGTTTAATGCCGTTTTTTTTTCAACATTATTTCAGTTATATCGCGGCGGCCAGTGCACCTATCCATGCTTTCCTGGAGTTTCTTTTACCAGTACTATGTACAATATTCTTTCCAAGCCACTGGCTGCTTTCCCACATAACCATAGTCTAAACAATGGTCAGCTGTGAGAGAGGAATGAACCCTGTCGCAATGACTATCATCAATCCTCGGAAAGAAATTGGCCAAGCCCGAGATCGAACCAGTGACCTCCTGTTCTCAAGTCCTGTACGCTACCGACAGAGCTACGGGGGCTCGGTGAAAAGGTTTTAGAATGTGTGGTGCTCTGGAAAAAGGTGGTTTATGGATGTCCTTAACTCTTCACCAAATGACAGAATTTCAGACAAGTCCAAATTCAAAGCATTTGCAGACAACAAAATAAACTCAATGTAAAAAATATTTTTTGTTTTGGGAAGGGTGCAAAACATTGTGGTTACCAGCATTTTCTCCTTTTCCCACAATGTTTTCAAAGGGCTTTTTCCTGAGGGCTGTTAAAAGTCAGGATTGTGTGGTAAAGGGTTAATGCATTATGCCAAGCAATTTGTCACATAATTATGGATCCATAAATTCTTTGGTTTGGTTTGTATTGGAGTTTAACGCCATTTTAACAGCTTAGGTCAAATCATGGCGGTCAGCGACACACCCACGTGTTTTCTGGCTTTCTCACACAAGTACTGACACAACTTCCTTTCCAAAGCCACTGACTACTTTTCTCACATGCATCAGAGGTGAGAGGCAAAAAATCGCCAGAAAGAAAGTTTGCCCCAACCGGGTATCGAACTCCCAACCATCAGGTCACAAGTCAGACACGCTAACCACTAAGTTAATCGTGCGGGCTTCCATAAATTCTCATCAGTCTGCAAACCAAATGAATCCAGAGTTAGAATGGTCGTTGGACATGGTCACTGTCTAAAAATGTGCCATCTATCTGGGCATAGCATTCTAGGGGTTTAAGAAATTCTTAAGGGAACTGAAGAAAACTAAATAAATTTAGCTTTACCTCGTACACAGCACATCCTCGTGTAAACTGCCCTGACATCTCTGGCACTGGGTCCAAAGTCGAGAGAACTTTTCTTCCAGAGCATTTGCATTTGTAATCTCTTTTTGATAGATTTCTGATTCCCTTGGCTTGCAATGTTTACAAACAGCACCTGAAGTAAAGAAAACATACATATTCTTAACCCTTTACCTGAAAACAAAATTTCAAACTTGATATTAAGACTTTTCGCTGACAACAATTACTTGTAGCTAAAATCATGGAATTTCTCTCTGAAATGCTAGAAAACATTGTGGAAAAAAGAGAAAATGCTGGTTACCAGCATTATCTCCTTTTCTTACAATGTTTTCAAAAGGCTTTTTTTCTAAGGGCTGTTAAAAGTTGGGATTGTGTGGTAAAGGGCTGAAATTCAGTGAAAATCAGTCATCTTAACTTTGTGGCTCTTCATCACTTGTACTTGAGAAAATACAAATTTTCTTGAAAATCAATGAATTCAGTCTGCAGTCCCAAATTGTACAGAAATCAAACTAGTAGTTTTGCAGAAGATTTGTCAAAATTGTTCAGTTTCATAGTTTAGTCATGGTAACCAGAATTCTACACTAAATTCTATGAAGGAGCACTGAAAAGTGCTATGGTAAAACCATTACCTTGACAAAATAGACATTTAGTCTGAAAGGCAAACACATTCACACCTGATACATGATATATCTCTTAACCCTTTCCCAAACAAGCCCTGGTTTTCACGTGTCTGCAGTACAAGTCTTTTGAAAACACTGCGGGAAAAGGAGAAATTGCTCGTAACGAGCAATTTCTCCTTTTCCCACAGTGTTTTCTACCCTTTTTGATAACTTTCTGCCATTTTCATCGAATTTAAAATTGTCGTCTGCAAACTCTTTCAATTTGGACCAGTCCAAAATTTGTCGTTTGGGAAAGGGTTAAATCATCAGCATGAGGAGGGTGACTAAACATGCTCTAATGGACGATACAGAACAGATCGATATCAATTAAATAAACATACGAACAAATAAACAAATAAAATAAACAAATAAATATAAATAAATAAATAAATAAATTAGTTAATAACATATTGTCATCATCATTATCCAATAATAAGTAAATAACATCCTGTCACCATTAATTATAGATAGATACATGAAATAATCTAAGGGTAAATCAATAACTTTCTGTCATCAAACAAACAAACAAACAAACAAATAAATAACATACTGTTGTCATCCAGAGGGACTTTACACCCAATACAGGAACTTTTCTTTGTGGTAAAGGCCATCAGACCTCCAACTTTAGATGTGACTTTTGTTTTTGTTCTGGTATGTTCTCCTCCTGAAAGAGAAAACAACAGAGGATCGAACTTTTAACCCTTGGGGTATCACCATTACTTCTGCTACTTTTGGGGAGCCTCTACAGATGTTAACAACCAAAAAAGGCTTGATTGCCATAATTATGAGACATGCTCTGGCAAAAGGGGGTTTACTGCATCTCTGTGATGCATGATACTAAGCAGGTCAATACATAATGATGGATCCGTTAAATCCATTTCGTCTACTAACCCAACTGAATCATGAGGTGTAACAGTCCTTTGACATGCAGAACTTGAGTTGTCACTGAATATGACTTAATACCCCCACCAGCGCTTTGACAGAAAAAAAGTGTCAAGTTCAAGGGGAGATAATTCCTCAACCAGGTGGAGTTGACACTTGAAAATTTCGTCTTGCAAATCTTCAATACATGATCAATATATGTGCAAAGTTTCCATGCAATTGAAGGAAAACTGTAGGAGGAGTTCGCGACACAAAATTGCTAGTATTTTGTACACAGACAGACACACGGACGGACAGACAGACAGGCTGATTCCAGTATACCCCCGAAAACATTCGTTTTGCGGGGGTATAAAAATTACCAACAGCAAGAAGTATTGACCCAGGTCTGCTTGCACAGACTGCACAGGCTGACCTGGGTCAAAACTTTTTGCAAGTGCATTAAACTCCCTTTTCACAGAGCATGGCTCATATACATGTAGTAGCAAATGGTACAATTGCTAAAGACAGGAAATTTCTCTGTCTATAACAGTGTTTTCAAGTATCACATTTTGGAAGATGCATTACATTTTCTGTATAAATCTATCCCTTTGTCCTATGTAATCAACTACCTGACGCCTCTGAAGTACATTGAAAGTCTTCTGAAACACCGTGGGAAATGCAGAATTTGCTTGAAATGCACAATTTCTCTTATCAGCTACATTGTTCAGTTTTGTGACCTGTCATTCAAATTCAATGTGCAATCCCACGTTTTCACCACGCTAATAAAAAAAGTAATTGAAACCAAATTAAAAAAAAAAAAAAAAAAAAAAAAAAAAAAAAAAAAAAAAAGGAGAAAATGTAAGTAACCAGCATTTTCTCTTTTTCCCCACGAAGTTTTCTTGACTTTCAAGACAAGGCTCATCAGTCTAGCCACAATGATCGCCTGCAAATTCTTTCAATTGGGACAAGTCTAAAATTTTGTCATTTGGTAAAGGGTTAAGGGTTTATGGTTGAACAATACATGTAAAATGGGTTATAAAAGAAAGCTTACTAAGTAAGACGGATTCTGCTTTCTTCTCGCCCAAAACAGGCTCAAATATTCTCAGAAGAGGTTTGGAGAGTTGGTTTTCTAGGTAATACTCCGTATCTATAGGAATATTGTTCTCTAAAACATAAATTGGGTCCTGAAAAAAATATGGAATGGAAGAATGTCATTAACTTCTTTAACTCTTTACCAAACGACAAAATTTTAGACCTGTCTAAGTTGAAAGCTTTTGGTGACAACACAATAAATGCGAATCAAAAATAGGAATTTGTTTTTGGAAAAGTAGAAAACATTGTGGGAAAAGAAGAAAATGCTGGTTACCAGCATTTTCTGCTTTTCCCACAATGTTTTGAACATCCTTCTTTCTCAGGGTTGTTAAAAGTTGGGATTGTGTGGTAAATGGTTAACTCTTTTAGCACCAAATATACAAGAGCCACATTCTGGCAAAAGGGGGCTTAATGGATCTCTGTGACGCATTATACCTATTAAGTCATCACATGATTATAGACCCATAACAACCACTCTTTTTAACAACTAATGAGGTAGAATGGTCCGTGGACATACAGAAAATTGTTCAATAAAGAAAAATTTCGTCCCAGGTCACCCTGTGTAAAGGGTGTCAAGTGCATTTGCATAAAGTATCAACCCATGTCAGCCTGCGCAGTCCGCATAGGCTGACATGGACATGCCATTAGTAAATTTTCTGCGTATCAAAGGACCACTTTACTTCCAGATCTAGTCAATTGTCAGACTAAGTGGACTTTATAGACCAATAATTATATAATGAATTTCTTCGTATTATGTAACAAGGAGATGCATAACTTCTTTTGCCAGAGCATGACTTGTATACATTTTCTGCTACTGTTCATCATAAAGATCTTTGAAAAATATGGATATGCACAACGGTCAACTCTGTCAAGTGTAACCCTTTGACTAACATATGTAAAACCTAGAATCAGTCTTACTTCTGACTTCAAATATGCAGCAGTTTTCTTGGCAGCAGCAATGATGACATATGGAACACGATCTCCAAGCTGTGGGGCACTCCCTGGGTCTCTCTTTCGCATTCTGTAATAGTAAAATAGGTGGTATTTTAGATGAGAAAAGGAAGCAAATCATTAAAAAATCTCTGAAGTGATAATCATTGATCAAAGAATTGATCAAATGATTGATCAAATGATATTGATTGATTGAATGGCATTTTATGCCACTTTCAACATTATTACATTTATCTCATGGCAACAGCTCACACCATGCATGAAGTATGTTTGTCAGTACCATGCTAGGACTATGAAGTGTGTTGCTAACAAACACTCTCATGAAAACCAAGCACTTTGAGTGAGGATGTACCCTGCAGCATTCAGGTTTAAAATCCTACACCTTCTCCACAGAGCTAAACAGGACCACTCAGGGACCCAAGGCGAAAGTAGTATTAGAATATGTTAAAAATGATAAAAAGTTTAGGCCATAACGATAGTTTCACAACTCATTGAGGGTACAGTGAGGAAAAGCTTACCTGTTTGCCAGTTCCACATGGGCCTGTTTGGCTGCATATTCATCATCCGTCTTGGTCAACTCTTTTGTAATGACCAGGTTTGAAATATCAATCCTGTTGCACAGTAAATCTGATATAGTCTGTTTGGCATGTTCTACTGCACCCTCTGGATTTCTGGAAATACAGTCAAACATTGCTTATCTCTTTACATTACAGTCCCACATTTTACCACACGATCCCATTTGTTTGCATTGAAGTTTAAGATTGTTTTTAACAGCTTAGGTCATTTCACAGCGGCCATGGCACTGATGCATGTGTTCCCTGGCTTTCTCACACCAGAACTGACACAGCTCTGACTGCTTTCTCACATGCATCAGAGGTGTGAGGCAAAAAATCGTGGGAAAGGTCTGCCCAACCAGGTACTGACCCAGCAACCTCAAGGTCTTGAGTCAGATATGCTAACCACTGAGCTACCTGGCCATGCACAAAATCCGCAGTCTTCCCAAGTTTTAACAACCTTAACAAAGAAAGCTTTGGAAATCGTTGAGGAAAAAGGATAAAATACTAGTAACTAGCATTTCCTCCTGTTGCATTAGTGGTTTTGCCACTATTACAGGCAAGTTAGGGCATCTGAGCCACCTTTAATTTGTTGTATGCAAATGCTTTGAATTTGGACAAGTCTAAACTTTGTGATGTGGTAAAGAG
Organism: Tridacna gigas; assembly: GCA_945859785.2. NCBI lineage: Eukaryota > Metazoa > Mollusca > Bivalvia > Cardiida > Cardiidae > Tridacna > Tridacna gigas. The sequence goes on from OX244038.2 coordinate 57,467,897, forward strand.
TAAATGACCCTTATGGAGAATATTTCTAACAGCACTGACCAGTATTTTCTCCTCCCACTATTTGCATTTCACTTTTGAGGACAAACTAATCATTTGAGTCTCACTCGATAAGTCATCAGCAAATGCTATCATTTTGGGTTTATCTTATACTTTGTTATGTGGCAAGGACAGCATGTCACAGGGTGGGTTAAGTCCCTTGCTGAAACCATCAGGGGCGGCAAAATTGTCGGCAATTGGAAAACTTCTCACTTGGTGTTTAACACCATTTTCAAAAGTTTTTCAGTTATACTGCAGCACCCAGCACACCTATCCATGTCTCCCTGGAGTTCCTTTCACCAGTATTTTTCAAAATACTTTTACCTAGCCACTGGATGCTTACCATCATAATCATCATTGGAATGACACGCACTGCTGAGCACAACAGCTATCATCAATTCCACAAAAGAACTCAGTTAGGCTGGGGAACCAAACAAAATTTCAAGCCTTGTATGTAAGGGAATGAGCTACAGGCTTGGATCTAATTCTTGTTCATGAAATGATAAGGCAGCAGATTCCTTGTAAATTCTTTTTTCATTATTTCCTTCAAGGCAACACAAATAACAAAGACTCCATCCTTGTCATAGTTTCTCAAGGGTCATAATTCAACATGACTTACCTATCAATTAACATAAGCTGCAAGCACTGACTGATTAGATTTGAAACAAGGGGGGAGTTATCTCGCCTGACGGTCTCCAGCCCTTTACAGTCCATTTTGTCATACTTTGCTGGGTTTGTCCAATAGAGACCTGCATAGCGCTTCTTACTTATCAATAGGTACGGAAAATACACCTGTAATACCAGCATCAATAATCCTAATTAACCCTTTACCAAACAACAAAATTTCAGACTAGTCCAAATTGAAAGCATTTGCAGACGACTAATGAAATGTGACGTAAATATAGAAATTTGTTATGGGACAGGTAGAAAACATTGTGGGAAAAGGAGAAAATGCTGGTTACCAGCATTTTCTCCTTTTCCCACAATGTTTTCAAAAGGCTCCCGTAAAAAGTTGGGATTGTGTGGTAAAGGGTCAAACCTTCTCTATACAAGCTACTTTTAACTCTTTGGCAAACATCAAAATTTCTGGTTTGTCTAAATTAAAACCATTTGCAGTGATCAAACAAATATGGCTCAAAAGTGAAATATGTTTTCTGAAAGGAGAAAAACAGTGTGGGAAAAGAAGAACATGCTAATAACAGAAAACAATTTTCTCTTTCCATGATTTTTTTCAAAGTCTTCTTCTTCCGGGTTGTTAAAATTTAGAATTGTGTGGTAAAGGTTTACACAAACTGAAAACAATTCAATAGAAACACAGGAGAAAGAATTAATGAACATGAGAATATCTAAAGCTGACTGATAAGGGAAACATTGTGGAAAACAGAGCAAGTGAGCTCCTTTTCCCACTATATTAAGACAAAAGTTTTTTTAAAGGAGAACCACAAATGGTTTAGAACAGGTGTATCTGTACAGCAATGGGTTGCAGAAAGTCTCCCTTCAAAACATTTACCCCTATACCAATCACAAGTTTTAATGGCCCTGAAGAAAAGGGCTTTGAAAACATAGGAAAAGGTGAAAATGCTGGTAACTACCATTTTCTCCTATATGTCATTTTAAGTAGTTTCAATTTGGACTACATGTAGTCTAAAATTATGTCATTAGGACGAAACCCAGGGCTAACAACGCTTTACCCATTTAGTCTTTCACAGACAACAGATAATTTGCAGATGACAGATCAGATGTTACAAAAAAAAAACCAAGTTTTAGTGCCTAAACTATCATTATTTTGCATGAGTCATTTTTTGTCATCTAGAAAAGATGAATGTTTTTTTTTTTCTTAATCCTAACACTTACTACCTTCTGCCCACCAACTTTTGTATTTGCAACAGAAAGCATAAGTGAATACATACAAGTGACATGCATGTTTCTGCACCGATCAGCATTTTAGCACCATTTTCATTAAAATGTACAACCATGGTTAAAATCCACGACATATTCATAAAACAGTCACACATCGAATTTCAAACAATAGTCATTATCTCAAAAAATTAACTGAATTAGAATATTATTCATCACTTTTTATCATTAGAATAATTCTGATCTTCCAATAATACTAACCTTCTCAAACTCCAATTTGATTGGTTGTATAAATTTTGAGGAGATATATTCTGCTGCTTCCTGCCCTACTTTCATAGACTCCTCGACTGTGTCGAAACCAAACTTCACCATAACTGAATCTGTGTCACCATATATTACCTAAAAATAGTAAGACAAATTGACATTCCTTTTCACTAATTTCCTTAGCTGACATAGTCTCTTGTCTCTACTGATATGTAATTGAAATTCAAAGATCTTTTCTGTTGATGGGAGTTTAACTTTTCACCAAACAACAAAATTTTAGACTGGTCCAAAATGAAAGCAATTGCAGACGGCAATTTAAATGTAATTCAAATGATGAAATTTGTATTTAATAGGGTAGAAAACATTGTGGGAAAAGGAGAAAATGCTGGTTACCATAATTTTCTCTTTTTCCCTCAATGTTTTCCAAAGGCTTCTTCTTCACGGTCATTTTTAAACTCAGGATTGTGTGGTAAAGGGTTAAAGATAGCTAGCAATGGATGGTTGATGTGCATTTTTTCTGACCATAGTCCCAAACCCCCCAGCCCACCCCTGGTCTTTTTTCCTGCAATAGTCCAGACTAACACAAATTCATCATTTACTTACTTTACGGTGGAAAGTTTTACCTTTGCATTATGTTTATAGCCATTATCCACAGTGTAACTTTCTTCCACATAGTTCTTTGTCTGTTCAATCATCATCCTACCAAAAGCTGTCACACTCTGTCAAATACAACAATATAAAAATTCAAATGAGCCATGCTCTGGCAAAAGGGGGCTTAATGCATCTCCGTGATGCAGTATACCCAACAAGTCATCACATGATCATGGATCCATAAAATCCATTTTGTCTAACAACCAACTGTATCATAAGGTAGGATGGTTCTTTGACATACAGAAAAGTGACCAGTCGCCAAAAGTTTCGGCCCAGGTCAGACTGTGCAGACTGCACAGGCTGACCTGGGTCGATACTTTTTGCAGATGCATTAAGCCCCCTTTTCACAGAGCATGGCTCAAATGTAACAATATAAATTCAAATACAACATGCAAAAATATTTAATACGTGAAAGAGGGTTGATATATGAACATGATTTAAAAAAAAGCACATTTTATTCCACCTATGTTAGTTCCCTCTCATACAAAATATCTCTACATAGAAAAAAACTTACCTGTACAACTGATTGAAAGTTTTATTTCACATTTTGGAAAACATAAATGGAAAAGCAGAAAATGCTGGATATTGGCATTTTCTTATTTTCCCAAAGCATTTTCTACCCTTTCACGAGACAAGTTCCTGTTTGAATCACATTCAGTTATTTCTGCAATTGTTTACAATTTGGACCAGTCGGGTTCAAGTAACTGATGTTTACTGTCATGAAAATTTGAACTTTTTTTTAAGAATGGCTGACTGCAAACAAAAAACAAGAGCGGCAAATTGTCGCAAGATACGCCCGTCTTACCCCAAGTTGTAAAGTTGGGGCATAATAATGATAAAGGGGAGCTATAGAAAAATAGTAGTGCAGAATATTTTTTTTACTGTTGATTGAAGATAATGGCAGTGTATTTGTGTTGACGGAACTCTTGTTTATACACTTTATGTTGATATCCATAGATACGATAGTGTTGAATTTAAGCCTGAAAAATGACTAAGGACAATAAGAAAAAGTTAAGGAAGCAATAGTTATGTTTCTAATAATCTGAGATGTATACATCACTGAAATTTCATATACATAGGTAGTGTAGTAAGAGAGATATGCTGCTGACAAAATTTAAGTATGAAAAAGAAGAAAGGGCAATTACTCATAAGGAAGGAAGATTTATTCTTTGTGTACACTGCACCCCATATGATTACAACAAACACAACTGTCAAATTTAAAGTTAATAGGTTTTAAGATGTGTAAGTTATGCTACCTGGATGCCTGTACGCCATGGCTGATCCCATAATACATCCTGTCTTGAAAGGGTGCATAAAAAATAAGCAATTTATATTTCATGTGCACTGCACTACCCCTTGATGAGATGTATCCAGCCCTAAAATTTCATAACCCGAGGTAGTATAGTTTGAGAGATATGCATCATACAAAATTCAAGTTCGAAAAAAAAAACAAGAAAGGGCAATAACTGAAAAATTAAGCAAGCAAGAGTTGAAATTTATATGCACAGCACTTCCCGTTGATGGAATGTATCCACGCATGAAATTTCATATCCTTAGCTAGTATAGTTCTGAAGATATGCACTGGACAAAATTGAAGTTTCAAAATAAAGAAAGAGCAATAAGTCAAAAATTAAGCAAGAGTTATGGTTCATGTGCACTGCACTCCCAGTTGATGAGATCTATCTACACATGAAATTTCATAGCCATAGGTAGTATAGTTTTGGAGATATGCTCGAGACAAAATTCAAGTATGAAAATAAGTCAAAAATTAAGGAAGGAAGAGTTATGATTCCTGTGCACTGCACTCCCCCTTAATGAGATGTATGCAGGCATGAAATTTCATAACCCTAGGTAGTATAGTTTTGGAGATATTCACCGCAGAAAATGCAAGTATGAAAAAGAAGAAAGGGCAATAACTGAAAAATTGAGGAAGCAAGAGTTATGATTCCTGTGCACTGCACTCCCCCTTAATGAGATGTATGCAGACATGAAATTTCATAACCGTAGGTAGTATAGTATTGGAGATATTCACCGGACAAAATTCAAGTATGAAAAACAAGAAAGGGCAATAACTGAAAAATTAAGGAAGCAAGAGTTATGATTCCTGTGCACTGCACTCCCCCTTGATGAGATCTATCCATGCATGAAATTTCATAACCGTAGGTAGTATAGTTTTGGAGATATGCTCCGGACAAAATTCAAGTATGAAAAACAACAAAGGGCAATAAGTCAAAAATTAAGGAAGCAAGAGTTATGATTCCTGTGCACTGCACCCCCCCTTGATGAGATCTATCCACTCGTGAAATTTCATAACCGTAGGTAGTATAGTATTGGAGATATTCACCGGACAAAATTCAAGTATGAAAAACAAGAAAGGGCAATAACTCAAAAATTAAGGAAGCAAGAGTTATGATTCCTGTGCACTGCACTCCCCCTTGATGAGATCTATCCAGGCATGAAATTTCATAACCGTAGGTAGTATAGTTTTGGAGATATGATCCAGACAAAGAACTGGACGCCGCCCACCCACCCGCCCGCACGCCCACCAACCCGCCCGCACGCCCACCAACCCGCCCGCACGCCCACCAACCCGCCCGCACGCCCACCACGGGTGATCCCATAACACGTCCCGTCTTCGACGGGCGTATAACAATGTGTTGTAGGGCCATCTATACCTAATGATTAAAATATTCATTCAAAATGTAAAAGCCTCTTTCCAAGTAACATTACTGGTGAATTGAATCATATGATTAATTCAAACTTTACATGATACAAACTGAAACAAAATTTTATAACAAGTATGATCTCCTTTTTAACAATGTTTTTCAAAAACCTTCTTCTTAAGGGTTGTAAAAACATAGCATCAAATGGTAAAAGATTAACCCTTTACCAAATGACATAATTTTAGACTGGATGAAATTGAAAGCATGTGCAGACGACGAATTAAGTGTAGCTTAAATAGTGATTTATGTATTGGGAAGGGTAGAAAACATTGTGGGAAAAGGAGAAAATGCTGGTTACCAGCATTTTCCCCTTTTCCCACAATGTTTTCAAAAGGCTTCTTTCTCAGGGTCGTTAAAAGTTGGGTTTGTGTGGTAAAGGGTTTTTGCGGTAACGGATTAAACATCTAAGTCCAACCTACCTGAGATATTTCTAGACATGGCAACTTTCCAACTTGTGCTCCAGTAAATCCATACACAGAGTTTGCACTTATCTTTAAAGCCAACTGTCTCCCATCCAGCACTTTCTTCTTGAATGGATCTGTCTCTTTCTTTAAATCAGCTTTGGCTCTGAAATACATGTGCATGGCACTCTGGTAAAAGGTGGTTTGATGTATTTTGGTAATGCAGGCAAAGTGTGCATATTTGGGCTTGATTGAGGGGTCTTAGTTGAACATTCACTCGAGCTAACTTCTGATTTCAACCAAGCTCAATTATTCATACTCTGTTTTAGCACACGTTGTCACATAATATGCAGACCTCCAGATAAGAGGGGGGTGATAGTTTTCTAAATAGTTTTCTAAATCCATTATTTCTCTTCCATACCCTATGTTGTGGGTACTCATTAGAATCGTCTCGGTGAGATGATTCTAATGAGTATCCATAACATAGGGTTTAGTCGAGAGTGATTAATATTTTCAATTTTGAAATCAAAATCACTCCATCTATCTGGAGCTCTGATATGTGAATTTATTTTATCTAAAATTGGCTTAATCATGCAGTAGAATGGTCCTTCAATGTGCAGAAAATTTACAATTAGGAAAAAATTTCAACCTAGACCTGCCTGCACAAGCTGACATACTTCTTGCAAATACAATAAACAACTGTTTTACAGAGAACAACTCATATAATTTGTTCTTGACCAGAGCTCCAGATAGAGGGAGTGACCTTGACTTCAAAACTGAAAATATTAATCATTCTCCATTAACCCTGTGTAATGGGTACTCATTAGAATTGTCTCATCGAGACGATTCTAATGAGTACCCACAACATAGGGTTTGGAAGAGAAATAATGGATTTAGAATACTATCACTCCCTTTTACCTAGAGGTCTGCTTGACTCTAGCATTTGCCAAGAGAACATCCCAGCCAAAGAATCATGAGGAACTTTAGAATGACTAGAGAATAAACTCCCTTAATTTTAAATTTTTTTCTGATGCTAAAAATAGTTTTACGGTTCTCTTCAAAATGTCTATTTCAATGTAAAAATGATATTTATAAAGCCACATACTTTTTTCTTGCAGACAAAAGATGTTCCAATATTTCCGGTAGAAGACCTTTCCTCACAGCACTCTTTGCAAACAGGTTTCCCGAGGGTGTTTTAATGTACTGGTCCGGTGTTAAACTGTAAAATACTGGTATATTAACTCTTTACCAAATGACAAAATTTTAGACTTGACCAATTTGAAAGCATTTGCAAACAACAAATTAAATGAGACTCAAAAATTCAAATTTGCTTTGGGAAGGGTAGAAAACATTGTGGGAAAAGGAGAAAATGATGGTTACCAACATTTTCTCCTTTTCCCACAACGTTTTCAAAAGCTTTCTTTCACAGGGTCATTAAACATTGAAAAACACAAGGGCACCACATGCAGGTGCAAATACTTGGCTACAGTTGCTTTGAGAAATGGATGAATTTTTGGTGAAAAATTCTAAGTTGAAAAAATGGGCAAAACTGTGTCAACAAGCTGACTCCTATATACCCCCCAAACAGAGTTTTGGGGGGTATAAAAATATTTTGATGGTTACCTGCCCTTGTTGTATAGGTTTCCCTTTTGATAGTTAACGACTAGTGTAAGTTTGAAGTAAATATCTCCAGTAATGGCAGAGACAAAGATTTTTGCACAAAGACAAAAACAACACCATGACAGGGCTATGATAATACTTCGATGTTTTCTATGAAAAAAGCTTACTAAAAATAATTAGGAATCTCTTTATCTGCTAGACATGTAATCTTTTATGTTTCTGTTTTTATTTATGTACAAAATTTCAGTCAATTTTTAACATTTCTGTACTACATTATTTACATTTTCAGCGAGGTGTACAAAAACAGGCTTTTTCGGATAGCATAGAACATGCAGTTTGATCTCGGATATACACTGTCTGTTTGTTTAGTCAGGCCTGTATGATAAAAATGTTTCCCAGTCTCAGTGGATTATTTTTTTAGCCGTTGGGTGGTTATATTTGGCTGAGATTAAAAAGTCTGAAAGAGTTAAAGGTATTTATGGCCATGGGAAAGGTATCTGATAAGAGGTTGAATGTAAAACTACAATAATCAGCAATCATCGGAATTATTTTTTGAAATCGATTAATTGAGCCACACTCTGGCAAAAGGGAGCTTAATGCATCTCCGTGATGGATTATACCTGGCAAGACATAACGTAATTAGGGATCCGTAAAATCCACTTTGTCCAACAATCGAATAAATCAAGAGGTAGAATGGTCCTTTGACATACAGAAAATTCACCAACAGCGAAAAGTTTTGCCCAGGTCAGTCTGCGCAGGCTGACCTGGGTCGATACTTTTTAAAGATGCATAAAGCCCCCTTTTCACAGAGCATGGCTCATATGTCTTCATCGCACGAGAGTACTGCGACATTATCCACATTTCTATTGATTATCAAGATATATGTATTTCCTCTCATTAGAAATATTCATAGAAAACAACTTTTTGTAACTTAATTGTCCAACAGGTGATGAAGGATAGTTGTTCAGGATGGTGACTTGTCTATCCCTTTACTGAAGAAATCCTATGACTTTTTCATCCTGAGGAAAGACTTTTAAAAACATCAGTGCCAAATTTAAGTTTTTTCAAAACAGACAAAATTTGAGACTTGTCCACATTGACTGGATTTCTAGACAAAAAACTAGAACTGTTGCAAAGTGGACAAATATCCCAGAGCAGCACCTTGTCATTGAAGCAGCACAATCAGAGAAAACAAAGTTCATCCATGACCTTGACCTTTGACTCATGTGACCCAAAGGCACCTCCTTGAGTCATGATGAACACTTGTATAAAATTTCAGGGTCCTAGGTCAAACGGCCTTTGAGTTAGAGCAGAGAAACGAAAACATGGACGGATTGACAGGTATGCCCCCCTATAATACGTAGGGGGGGGGGGTTATACACCTACATGTACCTTAAATGATTGGATTTGTCCTTGGATGGGTATAAAACATTGTTGGAACAGGAGAAAATGTCCCCAATATTTTCTGCTTCTCCAAAATGTTTTCAAAAAACCTTTTGCTTCAGGTATGTTAAAACTTGTAACTGTTTTGTAATTGATTATTTAATCGTCATAAAATTGCATTCAACATTGACAGAATGTCATTATCTGGTAATTCTACATCTGATAAAAGGTTAAAACAAGATACATACCCTTCTTTGGATATGGTGTGCTGATTGAGCAGAGAGGTATAGCACAGGTTGTGGGCCATCATGATGGATGGATACAGGGACGAAAAATCCAGTGTGGCTATTGGTACATCATAGTATCTAAAAAAAAAAAATCACAGCTACAAAATTAAATCCTTTACAAAACAATCATGCATTTCAATGGTCCTACAGATGACAGCTTTTGAAAAGACCGTGGAAAAGAAGAAAATGCTGTTTTCCAGCATTTTCTCCTTTTCCTACAATCTTTGCAAACCTTTCGCAGACAAAGTCCATCATTTGAGCCAAATCTGTTTCCTGCAAAAAATTCAGCAGAGAGGTACAGCACAGGTTGCAAGCCATCATATTGGATGGATACAGGGATGGAAAATCCAGTGTGGCTATAGACACATTGTAGTTTCTGAAAAAAACAGCTACACACTTTAACCCTATACAAAACAATCCTATTTTAATGACCAGTAACCAGCATTTTCTCTTTTTCCCACAATCTTTTCAAATCTTTCCGAGACAAATTCCATCATTTAGCCAAAGTTTTAGACTGCAAATGTTATCAATATCGACCAGTCTAATATTTTGTCAGCTAGCAGAGGTTTAATTCAAACAGCTTTTTTTTTTCTTAATCTAACTAGAGACATTGATTTCATTTATTCTGCCTTCAAAGGATCAACTATGAAAACTAAACTGACCCTTTAATAGGCTCTATCACAGTGGCCCCTTCATATTCTTCTCCAGGGTCTATTTTCTGTGCTGGTATCACAAGGTCCTGCTCTTTTGCCTGAAAAAAGATATTTACAATATTACACACAAACATGTCTTTTTATGACTTTGACCAAGACCATATTTAGAAACATTGAGGGAAAAGGAGAAAATGCCGGTAACCAGTGATTTCTACCTTTCCAAAACTCCTTGTCTTCTACCCTTTAGAAGTATTTATATAGCTTTAACCCTTTCCCAAATGACAAATTATGGACTGGTCCAAATTGAAAGAGTCTGCAGACCACAATTTTAAATTTGATGAAAATGGCAGAAAGTTATCAAAAAGGGTAGAAAACACTGTGGGAAAAGGAGAAATTGCTCATTACGAGCAATTTCTCCTCGTTATGAGCAATTTCTCCTTTTCCCAGTGTTTTCAAAAGACTTGTACTACAGGCACGTGAAAACCAGGGCTTGTTTGGGAAAGGGTTAAAACTTATGTTGTGGATATTAGAAGTTGTCTATGGAGACAAATCAAACTAGAAATGTCACAAAGCCAACAAATACCTCCCACCAGCACCTTGTCACTGAAGCAGCACAATCAGAGAAAGAGAAAACAAAGTTCACCTGTGACCCTGAGCTTTGACCCATGCAACCCAAAAACAATAGGGCACCTCCTTGGGCCATGAGGAACACTTGCATAAAGTTTAAGGGTCCTACAGTCAGAGCACGGAAACAAAAAAGTCAACAGATATACTGATTGATGGACAGACAGGCAGACAAAACCCCTACTCTACTTCATAGGTGTGGGGTATAATGAGTAGATTTGTATTGGAGAAGAACTGTCTCCCACTTATCTGGACACTTTTTTTTAAACCTTAAGGTTTTCAGATTGCAACACAATTGATGCATGTCTGACTGAGTCATTTTTTCTGAGTCTTGTGATAAACATTGAGCTATAGTCTGTAAAACAGGGGCTTTATGCATCTGCGAACAGTATCGTCCAGGTCAGCCTGTGCAGTCTGCCCATGCTAACCCGAGCTGAAACTTTTCGCTGTTGGTCAATTTTCTGTATGTCAAAGGACCAGTCTACCTCATGATTCCGTCGGTTGTTAGACAAAATAGATTTTATGGATCCATAATTATGTGACAACTCACTTTGTATTATGCATCACAGAGATTCATTAAGTCCCCTTTTGCCAGAGCATGCCTGAGCTACAATTGATTCAAGCTGCACCAATAAAACAGCTTTATCCTATCAATAGGTATACTTGTACAGTCTCAAGAAGGGAAGTACAACAACTGGTGAGGAAACTTGAGGAGCATGTACGGAATGATTACTTTTGTATATCTGCATTCAACATATTCACACCCTGTAAGTTGGCTGATCTCTCTAGAATACCATGCAGCTACGTGCATGCACAGTGTCCCATAAAGGTGCAAATATAAGGGCTCTTTCAAAGTAATTGAGACAAAGGTAACCGAGACTAACTCTCAAACAAATCTGATGAAGATACAGGCCCACCTGTGTGCATTATGATTAAACAATTGGTGTATTCTAATGGACAGTGTGCCACAATCCCAACCTTGGCATCATACTGTAAAAAAACCTGTTTTATTTACCTTTCTCAAGAGCTGAGACACGACCTTGATCTGTTGACCTCTAGACAAGAGGTAGGTTAGAGGGACACCTGTCACCCTGGCCATCTCCATGTAATTAATTACACACATCAGTTTGTCCAACAATCTTAATGGTAACACAGCATCTTTGAGACAATATACAGCTAAACGACGTCTTGTTTGGTCATTCCCTTTCTGTTAAATACAAGAACTGTTGTTTGTAAAAATTGCTTGCTGTGAAATCTTTACCACACCAGAAAGAACGAGACTTCTCCTATCAAAAAGCAGTTGCAGTCGGCAATTTAAATGTGGCTTAAATTAGGGAATTTGTCTTTGATAGGCATAGAAAATATTGTGGGAAGTGGAAAAAATGCTAGTTACTGGAATTTTCTCCTTCTCCTACAATGTTTTCATATTTAAAGGTCTCTTCCTCATGGTTGTTAAAACTTGGGATTGTGTAGTAAAGGTTTAAACATTTTTTTGCACAGTATTTCAACTATCTAGTGGCTGACAGTATTCCTACAAATGATTTCCACTCACAAATATATAATAATACTTTTTCTAAAACTTAAGACAAGCCATCTGGTTGGCCGAGATAAAATATTCCTGCCAATTAGACATGTATGATATATTTCATATTTAACATGTAATTTTAATAATCTTCCTACTTCCTCTTTACCAACATAAAAATTACTAACTTCGACTTTCTTTAAAGATTATATTCTATCCAAAAAGGTCATGTTTTAGGTACCTCTTAGAGTGATGAGATATGTCTTGGAAACAGTAGAAAATATAGTGGGAAACAGAGAAAATGCTGACTATAGTGTTTTCAAAAGCTTTAGTCCTCGTGGTATTTAAAACTGAGGGCCATTTGATTAAAGGTTAGGAGTTATATTGATGACAACCCTCCATACCTGGAGATCTGTTATAATAGAGTGATGAACATCTTCCTTCTGTTCTTGTAAGAAGTGAAACGATACTGCATTGAGTGAGTATGACCTGAGCTTGTAATCTCTAAACAAAATCTGAAAATACACACAATGTTTCAGGAATATCAGATGGTAATTCTTCGATAAGTGAAAGAAGATAAGAATTGTTAATGCTTAACTCTTTGCCAAATGACAAAATTTTGGACTGGACCACGCTGAAAGCATTTGCAGATGACAAATCAAATGTAGCTTAAATGAAGTTTCCTGTACTTAATAGTGTAGAAAACAGTGTGGGAAAAGGAGAAAATGCTGGTTACCAGCACTTTCTCCTTTTCCCATGATGTTTTCAAAAGTCTTCTTCTTTATGGTTGTTCCATATTGTGTGGTAAAGGGTTAACTACATAATCTCTCTTAAAAACCCTGTGGAAAAAAGCCTTTGAAAACATCATAGAAAACCGGAAAAATGCTAGTAACCAGCATTTTCTCCTTTTTCACATGTTATCTTCCCTTTCAAAAACAAATTTCAGCAATTGGGCCATATCTTATTTGTTGTCTGAGAAAGTTTGAAACTTGTACAAATCTAAACTTTTGTTGAGTGGTAAACTGTTGATGCACATTCTTTTTCAATAGAAGATATGATAATTTGTTTCAATTCAACAGGATAATAGTTAAGTCACAATATTTTCCTATTCTTTCACTTTATAATACATGTCTTCTTTTATTTGACCTTATATAGTGCACTAAATAAAAGTAATGGACATCTTCAGAGAAGAAAAAATTCCTGATTTTCACATTTTCAGGGCTGTTGAGCCAGATCTTCACAACATATTGGACTGTGAACTTTCTGGCTTTGATCTAGATTGTCTACAAAGCAAAAATAGTGCAGAGTTCAGGATTATCTGACTTCATGATTTATTATTTACAGATTAATACATAAAAGATTTTAAACTCAAGAAAACAGTTAAACTATTATATGGTAATATAAGAATTACACTCAAAATGTTAGTGTAACTTCGATGTGTTTGGAAACTCAAATACTCTGGAATTCAAACTCATAATCCGAGTCACTAGCCCTGTGGGTTACTGACGTAACTAAACAAGCTTAACACATCTTGAAAGTAACTGGGTAGAAAAGCTTAAAAAGATCAAAGATTTCACTGACCTGTAACAAATCTAACTGAACACGTCCTTCCATGTTTATAACTTTATTCTCTCTTTTTCCCATTTGTTTACTTTGTATGGTAGACTCTTTTATAAACGACTTCGCATCTGCAATTCTTCCGAGGAAAGTGAAATCTTTACACTTCAGATGATTTGCACGGTTAATGAGGTATGGCATGTCGAAATTCTGGATGTTGTATCCTGTCATTATGTCTGGGTCTACAGCTCGGATAAAGGCCGCCCATTTCTGCAAATTTATGAGATACAGTCAAACCTTGCTAAAGAACCATCTTCATTAGACAACCCTTTGTTTCAACTCTTTACAAACGGACAAAACTTAAGACCAGTCTAAAATGAAAGCACTTGCAAAGGGCATATCAATATGTGGCTGAAGTGCTGGGACTTGTTTCTGAAAGTGTAGAAAAGATTTTGGGAATAGAAGAAAATGCCTGTAACTGGCATTTTCTCCTTTTCCCAAGATCTTTTCAAAAGAAGATATTATAAGTGGCATAAATGATGAAACTAGTTTCTCAAAGTGTACAAAAAATTGTTGGAAAAGAAGAAAATCTTGGTAACCAGCACTTTCTCCTTTTTCACACAATTATTTCAAAAGCTATCTTTTTTTGGTGTTGTTAAAACAAAGAACTGTTTTAAAATGTGTTGAGAGAGATGACAAATTTAATCTGCATCAAACAATGATTTCTGTCCCTGGAATTGTGGGAAAAGGAGGAAATAGTACATGCGGTTATCAGTATTTCCGTCCTTTCGAACGTTTTTAACTACAGGTCTGACTGTATATAACAGTGTTATTTCTAAATGGAAACTTCAAAGCTACAGGTAGGTCGGTTGTATTCTATTTCTAAAATCATCAGTTTAACATCAAGTGATATAAAAGCACTCGAGACTACTGATCTCAAATCAATTTGAAAGAAACAGAGTCCTTTCTCTGAGCATTATGATCGAACATTTTTCCAATTAACCCTTTACCAGACAACAAAATTTTAGCCTTGTCCAAATTGAAAGCATTTGCAGACGACAATTTCAGTGTGGACAATTTCAGTGTGGCTGAAAATTTTCTTTGATAGGGTAGAAAACATTGTGGGAAAAGGAGAAAATGCTGGTTACCAGCATTTTCTCCTTTTCCCATAATGTTTTCAAACGGCTTCTTTCCCAGGGGCGTCAAAAGGCGGCATTGTTCACTAAGGGGTTAAATAGGACTTTTTCCCAGAATCTCCCAATTCACAGAGCAGCGATGCCCATAAAGGTATAAATCTAGGATCCTGAACACATTCAATCTACTTGCACCTCTGTCACACAATCATTAATATGGGCCACTTACGTCCAGTAATTCCTTCTCCGACATATAGGATAAAACCTGGGAACCAATAACAGGGGCACAGGTATTCAAGGTGAACACATTTTTGATGAAAGGTTCCGAGTCTCCCTGTCTGATAACCATGTTAGCGATCTGTATCACAGAATCTTTATCTGGTTCTGGGAATACCCCTATAAAAACAATCACATTTTTTTTTTTCGTTTATTTTTCCCATAAACATAACCTTTTATCACATAATTCAAAATTTTCAAACCTGAAGCAAGATTCTGGAAACCTTTTAAAATGCTAATGCCCAGCATTTTCTCCTTTTCACATAAAGTTTTCTAGCATTTAAAAGACAAATCCAATCATTTGAGCAACATTTAATACACAAACTGCAAAAATTTTCGATTTGGAATAGTCTAAAAGCTTAGTTGTTGGAATAGAGTTAAGCAGGTGAATAACTGGCATTTAATGTACTCTGATTTCTTGAAAAGACATCCAAAACTGGTGTTTGTGAAGAACTGATGTTTTTAAAGGGGGCCATTTAGTCTTTATGTTGTACTTCAAAATTTCTTGTAAAATTCCAATAAATACTACCACACGTTTTTCTTTGCATTTGTAACAACTGTACGGATATATTTGATAAAAAAGGTTAATTTTGGGTGTTTAAATAACATGATAACTGTTTTGCTATCAGTAGCTCCATCGATTTTATATAACATCAAATATGATGCCATCATACAGATTTAAACACAAGTCCTCATAGTCAGCGCATGTTATTGATCATGTGACATTCCAACAAGTCTTTGCAAAACTCTAGCACAATACCTAAACAAGAGGGCTATGATGGCCCTGTATCGCTCCACTGGACCAGTTTTGACACCAGGGCTATAATTAGTATAAGGCCATATGGTTTAGGACAAGGAGACTTTTAAAGTTTTCACTATATAAGCTTATGTAAAACTTGTGACCTACAGGTTAGGGCCAATTTTGACCACAGTTTTTTGTAAAGGTCCATTAGTTGAAGCTACATGCAGAATTTAGTAGCCCTAGGCCATATGGGTTATGACAAGAAGATATAAAAATTTTCACTATATAAACCTATATAAAACTTGTGACCTCTGGGGCAGGGCAAATTCTGACCTCCAGGCTATAATTTGAAAACTTTTTGTAGATGAACTATTAGACAAAGCTACATGCCAAATTTGGTAGCTTTAGGTCAAATGGTTTAGGACAAGAAGATATTTGAAGCTTTTACTATATAAACCTACATAAAACTTTTGATCCCTCTGGCTGGGCCAATTTTGACCCCAGGGCTGTAATTTCAACAGTTTTTTGTAGAGGTCCATTAGATGAAGCTACATGCCAAATTTGGTAGCCCTAGGCCATGTTTTAGAGCAAGAAGATACTGAGTTCTCACTATATAAACTTAAGTAAAACTTGTGACCCTCAGGACGGGTCCAATTTTGACTCTGGGGCCATAATTTGATGAGTTTTTGTACAGGTCTATTACATGACGCTACATGCTAAATTTGGTAGCCCAAGGTCATGCGGTTTATGACAAGAACATTTTTAAATTTTTCACTATATAAACCTATGTAAAACTTGTGACCCCCGGGGCAGGGCAAATTTTGACCCTGGGGCTGTAATTTGGAATTTTCTTGTAGAGGTCCATTTGATGAAGGTACATGCCAAATTTGGTAACCCTAGGCCTTATGGTTTTTGGACAAGAAGATTTTCAAAGATCTCTCATATTTTTCAGTTTTGTTGCCATGGCAACCACAGTTTTGATAGGAATCAAATTCTTTGAAGAGTTTCCGAAGAAGGCCATGCAAGGATCATTTCTGTGAAGTTTCGTTAAAATCCGACAGGTAGTTCCCCGTTTGAAAGAAAGAAGATGTTTGAAATAAAAGTTAACGCATGCACGCACACACGCACAGACGGACGCATGCACGCCAGACACAAGGCCATAACATAAGCCCGCTGGCCTTTGGCCAGTGGAGCTAAAAATACCTAAAGTGGCAACATAGCCAGTAAGGAATTACTATTGAAAATATTAGTTTCTTTCGCCTTTCTTCTTTACTGATGATTTCTTGGCTATTGGCTACTTAACCCTTTACCACACAATCCTGAGAAAGACACCTGTGGAAAACAGCATTTTCTCCTTTTCCCACAGTTTTCTACCTTATCAAAGACAAATTTCATCATTTGAGCCACAACGAAATTGTCGTCTGCAATTGCTTTCAACTTGGACAGGTCAAAAATTTGGTCATGTGGTAAAAAGTTAAGAGATGAATCTTTTTTTGAAATTTGGTGAGATCATAAAAATCTGAATAGCTCCCTTCAAAATAAAAACATCCCATATTCTGTAGAACTCAAACTTTTATCTACCAAGAAAAGACAGACTTGCCTTTTCTCCCTGCACATTCTATATCAAAACTGAGAATCCTGAGCGGCGCAACTTTTGACCATTCTCCTTCAGGACTGTGAGAAATGAAATCTTCCCATGACACATCCAGTTCAATCTGACATCGAGACCTGATTGGAGGTCGACGCGAGTCCGAATAGTTGGAATTCTCCTTGTCTCGGAGGTTATATTTCCCTGCTGGAACCTCTATCCAGTTACATCCAACTACTCCACTATCCACCATAAACCTGAAACAAAATATCTTAACCCTTTACCACACAATCCCGAGTTTTAAAGACCCTGAGGAAGAAGCCTTTTGAAAACATTGTGGGATGGGGAGAAAATGCTGGTAACCAGCATTTTCTCCTTTTCTGTCAATGTTTCTACCCTATCAAAGACAAATTCCATCACTTGAGCAACATTTAAATTGTCGTCTGCAAATGCTTTGAATTTGGACAAGTCTACATTTTTGTCATGTGGTAAAAGTTAACTGTTTCCAAGAGGTAAAAAAATCATAACTTGTTCATATTAAAAACATTTGCAGATGTTGAATAAAATGTGGTTCAAATATGCTATCTGTCTTTAAAATGTTAAATATTATTGTGGGAAAAGGAGAAAATACTACTTTAAGTCTTTTTCTCCTTTCACCAAATTGTTTTCAGAAAACTTAAATTTCTGGGTCACAAAAACATGAGATCATTTGATAAAGGGCTAATGGAATTTTGGTATCCTACTCTGCTAATAAATGGATTTATTTTGTATAATTTTTTACCCCTTTACAACAGTATTTCACTTATATCTCAGTGGCCAGAGCAACTTCCCATCAAGTTCTAGGTCCATATTCTTAAGAATATTCTTAGTCTTATTCTCAAGAATTTTCTGCATTTTGAAAGTAACACAACTTCTGACTGACGAAACTTTATTTTAGCCAAAACTATTCAGTTCAGCAAATAAAAAATTGTGTTACTTTCTAAATCTACAATCAGACTTAGAATGAAATTAAGAATGATTGGTGAATACCGACTCTGGCCTTTTCTTTTACCAGTACTATGTGCAACACGCAAAATCACTGGCTGCTCCCAAGATAAAAAGGTCAAAGCGATGTTCAAATACAAAAGATTCTGTTGAACCCTTTATCACACAAGAAAAATGTAGACTTGTCCAAATTGAAACATTCGCAGACGACAATTTAAATGTGACTCAAATGAGGAATATTGTCTTTGATAGGGCAGTAAACATTGTGGGAAAAGGAGAAAATGCTGGTTACCAGCATTTTCTCCTTTTCCCATAATGTTTTCAAAAGGCTTCTCCCTCAGGGTCATTAAAAGTCAAGGTCGTGTGGTAAAGGGTTAAAGAGACTGGCTAGGCAAGATTTGAACTCATAAGCCCTGTGGCTGAATGAGCTATATGGCTCAGGTAAACATTTCCTTCAACACTGAGATAACAGATGTAAGCAATTCATACGTATGGTTCACAGTTTGTACAAACCTTATTTCAAAATCTATATTTGTTTCGTAAGCTTGATAGCCATAATCCCCAAGTCCTGGGCAATTAAACCCTTGTTCCAATAATCTTTTGGCTGGAGCTATCAATTTTGGTATAGCAACAGTGATCTTCAAATACGGAATCTTTCTGTTTCCATGGTAACCCAATATACCTGTAAGATTAAACATGTATGAAAACTAAAATATGAAATTACTCTTTACTTGCGATGTTAGTGAACCCTCAATAACTTCTTAACCCTTTACCACACAATCCCGAGTTTTTACGACCCTGAAAAAGAAACCCTTTGAAAACATTGTGGAAAAGGTAGAAAATGCTGGTAGCCAGCATTTTCTCCTTTTTTCCACAATGCTTTCTACTCTATCAAAGACAGATTCCATAATTTTAGCCACAATGAATTTGTCGTCTGCAAATACTTTCAATTTGGACCCGTCTGAAATTTTTTCGTGTGGTAAAGAGTTAATGAGTAACAGTATATTAGATCCAATCATCCACAATTGCTCCCTGTTTTGATAAGTATCTATGTCACATAATGGCAACAGCTCCACCCGCTCAGGTAGCTCAGTGGTTCACGTATCTGACTTGTGACCCGGTGGTTGCAAGTTCAATACCTGGTTAAGGCAAACTTTCTTTTCGGTGATTTTTTGTCTCTCACCTCTGATGTATGTGAGAAAAGTAGTGCGTGGCTTTGGAAAGAAAGTTGGGTCAGTACTGGTGTGAGAAAGCCAGGAAACACATGGTTGCATCACTGACCGCCATGATATGACCTGAGCTGTTAAAATGGCATTAAACTCCGATACAAACAAAACAAAGCAACAGCTCACTTATTCACATCTTTCCTGGGTTTATTGTGTGCTTGGTTGGGGCTCTGCACTTCTTTTCCAAAGGGCACTTCTATCTGGCTACTGACCAGTGCAAGAAGTAGGGATCTCACCCACGGTCTGTGAATATAAGGTGCTAAAAAGTCCACACTGATGTCAGTTGAAAGGATAAATTTACACTTAATATACCCAACTTTTCAAAACACATGGAAACATGTTTCTCATTTTTTTTTCTTGAAAAACATTAGGGCAGTGTTCACATTTAAAAAAAAAAAAAAAAAAAAAGTGCCAATCTCACGTGATCGTATTGCAGTCTATCTCATCTGTCTCACAATATGCCAATTCTCGTAAATCTTCAAAGCCCTCCCAAGGGAAAGGCTTTGCAGTATACAGAACCACATTCATAAAAAGATTTGTATATATTGGGACTTGAAAATCGTGCTGCATATACGGAAACTTGTCGTTAGAAAATGTCTAAAAAGCATGTACAAAAAAAAAAAGAAAAAAGAGTAAGAAGGGGACACATTGCATCTGCAAAAAAATGAACCTATGACAGCCTGCGCAGGTTGACCTGGGTCGAAACTTTTTAATA
The DNA here is from genome assembly GCA_945859785.2 of Tridacna gigas. Lineage (NCBI taxonomy): Eukaryota > Metazoa > Mollusca > Bivalvia > Cardiida > Cardiidae > Tridacna > Tridacna gigas. The sequence continues at coordinate 57,488,139 of OX244038.2, forward strand.
CTCAATTTAGTTCATTTTGGTCAATTTTTCTGCTTGCGAAAGGACCAGTCTACCTCATGATTAAGGCAGTGGTTAGACAAAATGGACTTTATACATCCAGAATTATGCAATGACTTGCTTGGTACAGTACAATGCATCATGGAGATACAGTAAGTCTCCTGTTGCCAGAGCATAGCTAAATTTAATATATTTGAAAATGTTAAGTTATGATGCCCTTGATTATATGTAGCTATAACAGTTTAAGAAGTAAATACAATACTCAGCACATTTCCTCACTTTCTTTATTCAGTAATTCCACCTCAAGCACTGCCTGTTCCACACCATCTTTGTTTGACTTCATGTCATTCTTCACTGCAGCATTTAATGCTTCCTGTAACAGCAAAAATATGAGCCATGCTCAATGAAAAGGAGGCTTAATGCATCTGCGCAAAGTATTGACCCAGGTCAGCCTGCGCAGTCCGCGCAGGCTGACCTGGGCCGAAACTTTCCGCTATTGGTGAATTTTCTGTATATCAAAGGAACAGTCTACCTTATGATATAGTCGTTGTTGGACAAAATGGTTTTTATGGATCCATAATTATATAAGGACTTGCTCGGTATCATGCATCACTGAGATGCATTAAGCTCCCTTTTGCCAGAGCATGGCTCATCTACATTTTTATCACTTGCTGAAGCCATATTTTCTTCCTGAAGCAGACCACTCTTGAAGGTATTGTGACAAAAGGAGATACGGCTTGTGACCAACAATTCGAGACTGGCCTGCTTATCTCTTCGTATATTCTTTGTTGTGGCTTTTCCTTATTACCTTCTGCAGATGTCTTTTTTCACCTTGCCGCAATCTACATATTAAATGTTATCTATCTATATTTTCATATGTAATAAATGCTTCATCCATGGTGTCCATAATGTACACAGGTGTTTGGTACTCTACTGCAAATTTCTTTCAGGAAATAATGAGTCAATCAGTGCTGTGCGCAACACCCCTTGTACTGGTTGCTTTTCACTAATTCACTATAACAGAATTTTGACTATTAAGCTGGATTAAAAACTCACAATCCCCATTTAAAAAAAAGCCAAATCAATTATGTAGCGAGCAGGCATTTTCAGAACACATTACTAACAGAATATCTACTCTGTGTTCTCTAGTTTGATGAAATTTTGACAATCAAAACCTTGTGGCAAAGAGAGATTTAAGAAAAATAAAAGTATTAAATGGGTTTTTACACCATTTTTAACACTTATTCAGTCCTATCATGGAGAGAGCTTTCTCTTCTATGTCTCTCCTAAGTTTCACCAGTAACTGACTGGGTCTCTGTATTGGCTTACAAAAGGACACTCCCACAGACCAGCAACATGCATGGGAATCAACGCATGATATCCTGATAACAAATCAAATGCCTTAACTACAAAGCTATGGAAGGTCCCTTTAACCTTTAACCAGGCAACAAAACTTTAGAATTGCCCATTTGAAAGCGTTTGCAGATGACAAATGTGACTAAAATGATAAGATTTGTCTCTAAAAGAATAGGAAACATTTTGTAAAAGGGAGAAATGCTGGTTACCAACATTTTTTTTCCTTTCCCACATGTTTTCAAAATCCTATTTCATAAGGGTTGTTCACACTTGGGAATGTGTAGCAAAGGTTTGTTTCATAATAACAAAACAAAATACTAGTACCCGAAATGTCTGTCGATGTGCCAGGGTAAAGTTTGGATGTGCCGGTACAAAGAAATAGGGCGTAAACCCATGTATGTGGGCCGTTACACTGTTACCCTCCATCGTTACACCAAACATTCGTATGATGGGAACCGGCCCAGTTTTACATCCTGGCATTCCAGGCATGTGTCTACCTATAGTAGAGAAAAAAAACTGAATATCAACTTTTAACTCTTTACCACACAACAAAATTTTAGACTGGTCCAAATTGAAAGCATTTGCAGACAACAAAATAAAGATAACTCAACAATTAAAATTTGATTTGGGAAGGGTAGAAAACATTGTGGGAAAAGGAAAAAATGCTGGTTACTAGCATTTTCTCCTTTTCCTACAATGTTTTCAAAAGCTTTCTTTTTCAGGGTCGTTAAAAGTCGGGACTGTGTGGTAAAGAGTTAAGTTTTTACCAGCCTACACATTTTCTGCAGTAAAAGCAAAATTATGGGTATGTATTAGAAATATCCCAGTGGAACAAACCTAATGAGCTACCATGAAGCAGGTTTCAGAGATTACTTCTTCATTAAGGGAGACAATTTTAGACTTGTCCAAATTGAAGCGACATGCAGACAACATATTAGATGATCTCAAATAATTTAATTTGTCTATGGAAGGGTAGAAAACATTGTAAGTAAAGGAGAAAATGCTGGTTAAAATGTACATTCCAGTTTAAAAAATTCCCCATGCTTCAACAGAAAAGTAAAGTCCAAAGTTTGGCAATTTAATTTCATTCAGTGTCATTAAGTCCAAATGCTGTGAAGAAAAAGAATGAAAAATCAAGAACAAGCAAAAGGGTTGCATTTTTTTTTCAGTCATATTATTAATCACATAAATATTCTACATGACTCTCTGTTTGGACTTAAAAAGAAAAAAAATCCCAAGCAAGACAGACTATATATAAGAAAATCTTAACATTCTGGCAATGACCATTAGATACAACAAGCGTGATTCTTTAAAAGGTGAAGACGGCATTTTCTCCTTTTCCCACTGTTTTCAAAAGCCTTCCTCTTCTTGGTTGTTAAAACATGGGATTGTTTAACCCTTTACCATACAATCCCGACTTTCAACGACCCTCAGGAAAAGGCCCTTTGAAAACATTGTGGGAAAAGGAGAAAATGCTGGTAACCAGCATTTTCTCCTTTTCCCACAATGTTTCCTACCCTTCCCAAAAGAAAAAATAACTTTTGCGTTGGGTTTATTTTGTTGTCTGCAAATGCTTTGAATTTGGACTAGCCTAAAATTTTGTCGTTTGGTAAAGAGTTAATACATACCAATATAGAAGTCCAAGTCCATCTGTTGAAATGTCACATTATCTTTCTTTGTATCTATGGGAGGTACTGCAGGTCTTGACCATTTGGACATTGCCTCTTCCTGATCTGGGCCTGGCCCTACAACAGAAGTTGGGTTTTGTTTAGCTTTAATTTTGTGCCAGACAACAATATTAGACTTGTCCAATTCAAAATCATTTGCAGATGACAAATTAAATGTGGCTTAGATGTTGGAATTTGCCTTATTATGGGTATAAAGAAAAACAAAATGTGGGCAAAGAAGAAAATGCTAGTTATAAACATTTTCTCCTTTTCCCAACAATGTTTTCAAAAGCATTCGTCACCAGGGTTGTTGGTTACAAGCATTTTCCTCTATTCCCAACTATGTTTTCAAAAACATTCTTCTCCAAGGCTGTTGATTAGCAGCATTTTCTCCTTTTCTCAACAATGTTTTCAAAAGCATTCTTTGCAAGGGTTGCTAAAACTCAGGATTATGAGGTAAAAGGTTAAAGCCCTAAAGATACGAATGCACTTTTACAATAAAAAAAGACCTCAACACTGCAACTGCAAAGGTACTTTTACCTGATTTTCAGAGGGAAAAATATGGATAGTACAGATCCAAAATCAGACTGCATGTTCTGTGCAGAAGGATCTTGATCTACACTGCAAAAGGCTGTCTGATCTTCATCTACTTTACCTTCAAAAACAAGTTAACCTTAGTTTTGTTTAGCAAAGGATTAACCCTTTACCACACAACAAAATTGCAGACCTGTCCAAATTGAAAATTTTTGCAGATGAGAAAGTAAATGTGACTCATAAATTGAAATTTGTTTTGGGAAGAGTAAACAAGAGGGCCATGATGGCCCTGGATCGCTCACCTGCGTCATTAGGCGAAATTCCACTCCAGGGTCATAATGACCCAATTTAAAACTCATCTGAGATATCAATAAGACAAACATTCTGACCAACTGTCAGGTCAACTGAGCTGAAAATGTGGCCTCTGGAGTGTCCAAAATGTATTTCTTCAATTTGACCTAGTGACCTAGTTTATGACCCTTTGTGACCATATTTCAAACTCATCCGAGACATCAAAACAAACTTGTTGACCAAGGTTCAGGTCAATTGGGCAAGAACTGTCATCTCTAGAGTGCCCACAAGGTATTTCTGTAATTTTACCTAGTGACCTTGATTATGAACCTATGTGACCCAATTTCAAATCCATGTAAGATATCATCAAGTCAAACATGCTGACAAATTTTCAGGTCAGTTGAGCAAAAACTGTGGCCTCTACAGTGCCCACAATACATTTAATTTGACCCAGTGACCTAGTTTATGACCCTATGAGACCCAATTTCTAATTGATCCGAGATATCATCAAGTCAAATATGCAGACCAATTTTCAGGTCAATTTAGCTAGAATTGTGGCCTCTAGAGTGCCCACAAGGTATTTCTTCAATGTGACCCAGTGACATTGTTTATGACCCTATGTGACCCAATTTTGAACTCCTCTGAGATATCAAGACAAAAAATGTGGCCTCTAAAGTGCCCAAAATGTATTTCTTTAATTTGACCTAGTGACCTACTTTATGACCCCAGATGACCCAATTTCAATCTCATCCAAGATCTAATTTAGGCAAATATTCTGATAAATTTTCAAGTCAATTGAGCAAAATATGTGGCCTGTAGAATGCCCACAAGGTATTGTTTTAATTTAACCCCAGTCACCAGAGCCATGTTTCTTGACGGATCAAAATTTCAAGAACACTTTCTGAAAAGGGTCACCAAAGGAACATCTCTGTGAAATTATTTCAAAATCTGATCAGCCGTTTCAGAGAAGAAGAATTTTTAAGAATTTCTTCATTTCCGTATTATGCAAGTAGCCCCCTTTCACCAGAACCATGTTTCTTGACGGATCAAAATTTCACAAACAATTCTTGAAAAGGGTCACGCCAGGAACATCTCTGTGAAATTATTTTAAAATCTGACCAGCGGTTTCTGAGAAGAAGAATTTTTAAGAATTTCTTCATATCCGTATAGTGCAAGTAGCCCCCAGTCACCAGAGCCATGTTTCTTGACAGATCAAAATTTCGTGAACAACTTTTGAAAAGAGTCACCCAAGGAACATCTCTGTGAAATTATTTCAAAATCTGATCAGCCGTTTCAGAGAAGAAGAATTTTTAAGAATTTCTTCATTTCCGTATAGTGCAAGTAGCCCCCATCTTGACGGATCAAAATTTTGCGAACAATTCTTGAAAAGGGTCACCCCAGGAACATCTCCGTGAAATTATTGTAAAATCTGACCAGCAGTTTCTGAGAAGAAGAATTTTTAAGAATTTCTTCATATCTGTATAGTGCAAGTAGCCCCCAGTCACCAGAGCCATGTTTCTTGACAGATCAAAATTTCATGAACAACTTTTGAAAAGAGTCACCCAAGGAACATCTCTGTGAAATTATTTCAAAATCTGACCATCCGTTTCAGAGAAGAAGGATTTTTAAGAATTTCTTCATATCCTTATAGTGCAAGTAGCCCCTAGTCACCAGAGCCATGTTTTTCGACAAATCAAAATTTCGCGAACAATTTTTGAAAAGGGTCACCCAACAAACATCCCTGTGAAATTATTTCAAAATCTGACCAGCGGTTTCAGAGAAGAAGAATTTTTAAGAATTTCTTCATTTCTGTATAGTGCAAGTAGCCCCCATTCACCAGACCCATGTTTCTTGACAGATCAAAATTTCGCGAACAAAGTTTGAAAAGGGTCACCCAAGGAACATCTCTGTGAAATTATTCTAAAATCTGGCCAGCGGTTTCAGAGAAGAAGAATTTTTAAGAATTTCTTCATTTCTGTATAGTGCAAGAAGCCCCCATTCACCAGAGCCATGTTTCTTGACGGATCAAAATTTCGCGAACAAGTTTTAAAAAGGGTCACCCAAGGAACATCTCTGTGAAATTATTTTAAAATCTGGCCAGCGGTTTCAGAGAAGAAGAATTTTTAAGAATTCCTTCATTTCTGTATAGTGCAAGAAGCCCCCATTCACCAGAGCCATGTTTCTTGACGGATCAAAATTTCGCCGACAATTTTTGAAAAGGGTCACCCAAGGAACATCTCTGTGAAATTATTTTAAAATCTGGCCAGCGGTTTCAGAGAAGAAGATTTTTAAAGAATTTCCTAAAAAATTCCATTTTGTTGCCATGGCAACCAGAGTTTTTGACGGAATCAAATTCTGCGAACAATTTTTAAAGAGGACCTCCCAAGGAATATTCCAGCCAAGTTTGGTCCAAATTGGCCCAGCGGTTTAGGAGGAGTTGATGTTTAAAGAATTGTTGACGACGCACGACGACCGACGGACGACGGACACTGGGTGACCCTAAAAGCTCCCCTTGAGCACGTTGTGCTCAGGTGAGCTAAAAACACTGGTTACCAGCATTTTCTTTTTTTCCTACGATGTTTTCAAAAGGCTTCTCTCCCAGGGTCGTGAAAACCTGGAATTGTTTGGTAAAGGGTTAAGTATCATCTTAGTAATCAGTGATAGCCTTACAATTGTCCAAGTAAAATGTAATCAATTTTCATCAATCTGTATATATCAATACATGTAGTTATTTAACCCTTTACCACACAATCCTGAGTTTTAACGACCCTGAACGAGGAGGCTTTTGAAAACATAGTGGAAAAAGGAGAAAATGCTGGTAACCAGATATTTTTGCTTGCTGCTTGTTTCACTGTTTACCAAACACCAAATTTTTCACAAGTCCAAATTGACAGCATTTGCAGATGAAAAAGAAAATACTTGAACTTGTCTTTTAAAAGGTAGAACACATTGTGAAAAAAAAGGACAAAACCCTGGTTACAACCTGAAACTGCTATGTTTGGATCTTTTCCTTTCCTAAATTTAAATCATTTTTCTTTTATCAGATTAACACTTTACCAAAGACAAAATTTTATCCTTGTCCAAACTGAGAACAATCGCAGACAACAAAGTGAGTAGGACTCAAAAATTGAAATTTGTGTTGGAGAGGATAGAAAACATTGTGGGAAAAGGCAAAAATGGTTACCAGCATTTTCTCCTTTTCCCATAATGTTTTCTAAAGATTCTTTTCTCTGGGTCCTTAAAAGTCGGGATTGTGAGGTACAGGGTTAAATCTGTGAAAATAGCTTCAAAGACTGACCTGAACCTTCTTGGATATCTGTCTCCATATCTTCCATCATCGCAATTTCATCATCAAAAGCATAATCATCATCTTCATCCTCAAACCTGATCATAACATGTAGAAGATATAGAGGATTATGTGTTTTTCAGTGAAAGATCGAAATTTATTTCACCCAGTGAACGTCATCTGCCACGAGTGAAAATATTACCGATGATGTTCATGAGATGAAATAAATTTCTATCTTTCACCGAAAAAAATATTCTATTTATTTCATGCTTCTAACCCCTTTTTTGTCGGGACTTTCATTTTAATCCAGTAGAGTTGTTTTCTGTAATTCCCCCAGCAAACCCCTCTCACATAGCAACCCATTACAATATTACAGTAACTTACCAGGTAAGGACAAGAAACATAGCATAAATTACATCATATTTCCCTCTTGTTTTTTGGCACATGCCGTTTATCTAGGTAACTAGTGTGCCGGAACTACTGCTTTTGCCTTCAATTGAAGACTTAGAAAGTATGACATCAGTATTTTCACTGGTCGAAACCATGAAATATCAAACCATAATCCACCATTATTTCTCAATAACCTACCAAAAAGCATGAAATAAAATCTGGGCATTATTGATTGTAAAACAAGATAAAACTGGTAAGAAATAAAACAAACAAAAAGAAACCATTCACTCGAAATCATGTGTAACTCTTGTGGTTGTAACAAACACCAAGATTGTCATGTCAAATCCTTTCAGGTTAACCCTTTACCAAACAATTTCGAGTTATAATGACCTTGAGCAAGATTGATTGATTGTATGGTGTTAAACGCCATTTTCAACATTATTTCAGTTATATCTTGACAGCCTGTGTACCTATCCATGCTTTCCTTGAATTTCTTTTACCAGTACTACGCACAATATTCTGTCCAAGCCACTGGCTGCTTTCCAACATAACAATCGCCGAAACAAAGGTCAGAGGTAAGAGAGGAATGAATCAAGTCGCAATGACTATCATCAATCCTCAGAATGAAATTGGCTGAGCCGGGAATAGAACCAGCGACCCCCTGTTCTCAAGTCCTATATGCTACCGACTGAGCTACCAGGGCTTGTAACCTTGAGCAAGGCTTTTGAAAATATTGTGGGTATAGGAGAAAATGCTGGCAACCAGCATTTTCTCCTTTACCCACAATATTTTCTTTTCTGTCTGATCAAATGCCCCATCTATTGTGCCATAATAAGCTTGTTGTCTGCAAACGCTTTCACTCTGGACCTGTCTAAAAATGTGTTGTGGGGTAAAGAGTTACATAAATACAAGTGGTTGTGTCTATAAGCATACTATGGCTTCAATTCAATATAGAAAATATTCTGAAAAAGACAAAACTAGAAAGCCACATAGATAGTTCTCAGGGCGTCTTTGTGTTTTGAAGGTCCTTTGTCCATCCGATTCCATTAAGCGTCATTTTCACAGCTTTTTAACTTTTAATTTTTCTTGAATTTATTAAGAAATCCAAACATACTATGTTAATGATATATGTACTAAATATTGAGGTTGTAAAATCGGTAAGTACAGACTTCTTTTGCCACAAACAATATAGGACAGCAATTACAAAGACTTTACATTCATATGAATAGGTTGACCATTACCCACTGAAGTTATAGACTTATCCATGTTGCTGTTGACAGCATTTTTTTCCTTTCCAATATTTTTACATGCTTTCTTCCTCAGGGTCATTGATAAAAAAAAAAACATGGGATCCATTGTTGAAGGATAAATGAAACAGACAAGAAAAAGTTTAGTACTTACTTAGCCTTCTTGACAGGTGGTCCATTACTGACATTATTTGATTTTGCCACGGTGGTTTTACCTGTAAAGTTCTTTTTATCCATGTTTCAAATTATCTGTAATGAGAGAATGGAATTCATTTCAGATTCAAAAAGTTCTGAAGTATTTTTCTTGTATTACATGGAATGATGGAGACTGTTTGGTGTTGTGCCTAAGTTTCAACAGTATTTCATTTACATCATTGTTCCAAATTTACCTACCTGCGTGATTCTGGGGTTTGTTTACAACACTCATTTTGGAATTTGAAAGATTTTCACACATACATTTTTACCAATTTAAGGACCCTAAGGTACAAGTAAAAAAGGGTATAATAATCTGAATGTAAGCCAATTGACCTTTCTTCAAATGCAAGTTTGGCACGCCCACCTTAGTAACGCGGTATTTTGGTCGTTATGCCCAACAAACAAACGATAAAATTGCATCAAATACACAGAAAAAGAGAGATTATTTCAGTTTTATTCTAGCTTATGTTTCCCTATAATTAAAGTACCCAAAGCTTTTTTCCCAACTTTCTTTTCAGTTCAGACTAAATCGGTAAAGTAACAAGAAAAAATACTTTGAATAATGTCATATTTATGAGAAATCGGAAAACAAAAATAGCGCAACTATGTTTGTAATTCCATGTTTGGTCATAGCATTTAAATTAAAAATACATTGCAAGTAGATTCCTGTCAGCATTATCCGCAACTTATAATAGGGGCGTAAGTTTTTAAGACATTTCGTCAGTATATAACATGTCAGTTTGACAGCAAACAATATGAGAAAAGGATTTACAATTTAACCCTTTACCACACAAACCTGTGCTTTAACGACCTTGAAGGAGGAAACTTTTGAAAACTTTCTCCTTTTCCTTGATGTTTTCTACCCTTTCAAAGACAAATCTCATCATTGGAGCAACATGTAATTTGTCGACAGCAAATGTTTTCAAAATAGACGAATCTAATCTTTTGTTGTCTGGTGAATATTTAATTAACACCTCTAACACCTGTTTGAGTGAAAATCAAGAAGTTTATTGTAAGTAATCAAGTAGGTGGTTTGTCGTATTTTTAACAGATGTATGTTGTAAAAAACTTTAAGTTGAGGTATGTTTGGTCACTTGGGTGATTGTAAGGATTATACTGATTTGGAATTGACATACGTTTATCAATCATGCGACAACCGTGGGGAAAACAATCGTTCAAACCAGGCAAAAGTGACATTAACTGTCACATGCAATTGTCTTGATGAAACAAGAATAAAATATGAATGCTCTCTAAAGTATTACAACAAGAACAGTATGATGACATTCGCAATGTCAACTTATTTTTGAAACAGGGTGACGAGTGGCTGTCAGTAAAATATCCTTCTTCCTGTGGCTCGTTTCCTATGTAACGATTACGACTGTCTACGAGTAATGATTTGGAATTTGCAAGTTGTACATGCTGTTAGATATTAATAGAGGTAGTTTAACAAAACAGTTTGGCATAACTGTTCTTTCTTTCCCGAAAGACAGGGGGGAAAAAAAATGATTTTCTGTCGTTTGGTAGAATGGCTAGTTTTTCGGAATCCTGGTTAAATCTATCAGCGACATTTTACGTAGATCTAGGTTTTTGGAATGGATAAATTTAGTTTTCCTTTCAAGGAATATAATTTAAGAATTACCTTACCACATGATTCTTACATGTAACTTTAATCCATTTTGAAATAATTATTGTATAATCCAGTCTTAGAACTATGGTTGAAACAAAAAGAAAACAATTACATTGTCAATAGTAAAGTCTATCACTTTGTCTGACCCTTGTGTTTACATGACACGCTATACTGTGTTTTGATTGGCTGATAGGACCTGTCCATCAAAATCGGCACAAAGGTCTATTAATGGCTTATTTTCCACGCTTCAAAGACATTATACAATCAAGTTGCTTATCTGTATTTAGTCCAGTCATTGCAATGTTACAGATATCAGGAGCTAATGGTAAGCATCACCTATCCTTCATCCCTGGCTTACCTGTAGATACCTCAGTTCTGTCCGTCACATAACAGGAAACTCAGCAATCTCCTGGGGCTTAACACTTTACCAAACAACAAAATTTCCAGTCCAAATTGAAAGCTTTAGCAGACAACAAAATTGATGTGACTCAAAAATTGAAATTGTCTTTGCAAGAATAGAAAACAATGTGGAAAAGGAGAAAATGCTGGTTACCAGCATTTTCTCCTTTTCCCGCAATGTTTTTAAAAGGCTTCTTCCTCAGTGTCGTTAAAAGTCAGGATTGTGTGGTAAAGGGTTAAGGAACCCCTCCCCAAGATACAGTTAAAGCCTGGTAAAGGTGTAACACACATTACACTATATAATCTCTATTTGATTATGATTTCATTGACACATTGGATCAATTTGATATTGATGGTCTTTCTAGCAAATTTGTGTTTTACCCAAACAATAGTCACTCTTGTATTCAGTACAAGCCCTCCTGTACTGTGATTTCAGCATTTATAAGATCTACACTGTATAAGAATAATATAATCTACCCAACGGTCAACTTCCCCTACAAAACTGGCAAATTCAGATACGGAAGATTGTGTGAAAATTCATGGAGTCGGAAGTTGGTCAGATACAGCCATTCATGAGACTTGACCACATAATGGCTGGGACCAGTCCTACTAGGGTTATCTCCTGGTAAGCTACCATTACCATATCCTTTGGCCACCCTACGAGTCTCCTGGTCCGATACTATACCCCCAGCCTCTGAGGATAGCAGTACTGATTATACTGTACCGGTACCCGAAGATTCTGCCACAGGAATCGGGCCTTTGATTGGTGAAAGCTGCTAGTTGTCGGCTTAAGTGGATACCCTCTATTAAAAAAACTCTGTTAATAAAATTGTATCATCCATGTTTTCAATTCAAGTCAAAAGGTAAGTTTCACTATCATTATGTAGTATATATACTTACGATAAAATGAGATCAAAGTTATGTTTTTGTTTGCTTGGAGATACACACCCAATTTATTGACACTCAGTTTCCCTGACTTTCAGTTCCACAACTTAGATATTCTTTCTCTATATTAGTATTTATAATACAGTATAGTCTTATATATAGAGAAAGAAATTGAAAATTGTGAACCTATGTAGGGATGGCCCAGTTTTCTGTCGTTAACAATGGCCGATTCCAATGTCAGTTGAAACATGGTTTTGATCATACATAGTTGGAAACGCTTAGAACGGCGTATATTAACCACATTACCTAGAAGAACGAAGATAAATCGATCGTTATATCATCTTCTTTCATTTGCGCTTAGGCACTCAAAATTTTGCGGGAAGTAGAGGGGTGGGTATAAATCTAGAGTGCAAATAAATTTATATGTCATTTCTGAATCGTCTCGTTGCTCGCGTCAGTCACCCTTCTTAGATCATTTAAGGAAAAGGGTTAAAAATATAGAAAATAAGTTTAAATGTCATTTTAAAAATAAAAGATATCAGATCGATTGTACAGTATCACTTTCAGGGGAAAAAAAAAACATCTTGCCCATTTCTACACAAACTTATAATGGTGGACCATTTTCACATTCGTATATTATACAGCGTTTGATAACAATATGGGAAAAGGAGCAGGTTTTAATAGGTCTAATTTCATTTGTATCATTTAACAACATGTTTATTTTTCTCCTTTAATCCTTTATCACACCATCTCCAGTTTTAATGACCCCCAGAGAAAATTCCTTTTGAAAACATTGTGGGAGAAGGGGGAAAAAAAATGCTGCTAATCAGCATTTTCTCCAATTCCCATGATGTTTTCTACTCTTTCAAAGAGAGAAAAAATCATTTTGGCTGCATTTAATTTGTTGTCTGCAAGTGCCTTAAATTCTGACAAGTCTAAAATTATGTCCTTTGGTAAAGGGTTAGAAACTGAGCACTCCATTTTGTGTATAAAGTCTGTCCCTAAAATAGTCTGTCCTTTATGGGGCTCAAACTTTGAACTCTTTACCAAATGACAAAATTTTTGACTTGTCCAATTTGAAAGCATTTGCAGATGACAAATTAAATGTGACTCAAAAACTGAAATTTGATTTGGGAAGGGTAGAAAACATTGTTGGTTACCAGCATTTTCTCCTTTTCTCACAATGTTTTCAAAAGGCTTCTTCCTGAGGGTCGTTAAAACCCGGGAATGTGTGGTAAAGAGTTGAAACATTGTGTGAAGAGGTTACCAGCATTTTCTCCTATGACCACATTGTTTTTCTTACCTTTGAAGGAAAATCACTTAACCCTTTACTGCACAATGACGCCTTTTGACGCCCCTGGAAAAGAAGCCTTTTGAAAACATTGTGGGAAAAGGAGAAAATGCTGGTAACCAGCATTTTCTCCTTTTCCCGCAATGTTTTCTACCCTATCAAAGAAAAGTTGCACCATTTGAGCCACATGGAAATTGTCGTCTGCAAATGCTTTCAATTTGGACAAGGCTAAAATTTTGTCGTCTGGTAAAGGGTTAATTCTAGTCCATTTTCTCCCCTTCTACAAATGCTCTATAAGATGGTAAAGTAGAACGGGTCTGTTGTATCACCTGTACTTGTCCGACGGACAACAGGCAACACCCCATGTATTGATGGCTGCCATTGGCTGTCATACGTCCATAAGATCTATTTCTGTGCACAAATAAGCTCACAACTTAAATTTTCAAGTCTCATGTTATCTCATGTAATCTTGAACTGGACAGAAACCTGACTTGTATGCATTGGGAATGTGTTACCTGTTGTTGATATGAAGATCGATAACAGGCAGCAAGTTTAACTCTTTACCAAACGACACAATTTTAGACGTCCAAATTGAAAGTATTGCAGACGACAAATTAAATTTGACTTAAAAAATAAAATTTATTATGGAACGGGTAATAAACATTGTGGGAAAAGGAGAAAATGCTGGTTACCAGCATTTTCTCCTTTTCCCACAATGTTTTCAAAAGGCTTCCTTTGTAGGGTCGTTGAAAGTGGGGATTGTGTGGTAAAGGGTTAAATAAGGTGGAAGTCTAACACTTTGTTGTCTGTTTACAAAACAATCCCTTGTTTAAACCATCAGAGAGTTTTTGAAAATACTGTGGTAAAAGGAGAGAATATTGGTAACCAGTATTTTTTTCTTTATCACCTATGATTTCTGTCCTCTTTAACCCTTTACCACACAATCCATAGTTTTAACAACTTTGAGAAAGCTTTTGAACAAATTGTAGGAAAAGGAGAAAATGCTGGCAAGCAGCATTTTCTTTTTGTCCTTTTCCCACAATGTTTTCTACTCAATTACAAGGCAAGTTTCATTGTTTGAGCCACAATTGATCTGTCATCTGCATATGCTTTGAATTTGGACAAATCAATAATTTTGTTGTGTGACAAAGAGTTAAGACAAACCACATCATTTGGACTCTAATTGTAATCTACAAATGCTTTCACTTCAGACCAGTCTGACATTTTGTCATCTGGCAAAGAGTTAAGCATAGAGAAAATAAGTCTGCATAATATCTAACAACTGAAAGACAGTCTGAAAGACTGCTTCATTTTTCACCAAATCCACTACAACAGTGAGAGTGAATATTGAGTAGACATGAAATGGAAGTTTCAAACTGTTGGTCTTAAGCTGTGACCTTGACCTTGAGTCTGTATGGTTGGAACATGAGTTTTGCATAGGTGAACACTTGACTATAGTGTAATGACAGTCCTTCCACGGAAACAGGAATATTGAGTGGACAGGTAATCGAATGTTTAAACTTGTGACCTTCATTTGTTACCTTGACCTTCAGCCAGCATTGACTCTGAATAGCATTTTACTGGGCCAAGTATTTGGCCAGTTTCTTTAACAAGAGGGCCATGATGGCCCTGTATCGCTCCACTGGCTTATAAATATAAACCATAAATACTAAACATTTCAATTCTGAGCCAAATGGTTTCAAAATGAAGACTTACAAAGTTTTCTCTGTAAAAGCCCATGTGAAAGTTGAGACCCGCAAGGCAAAGCCATTTTTGATCCCAGAGCTATAATTACTTGAACCCTGGTAGAGGTCCACAAGATAAAGCCACATGCCAAAATAATACAAGTCTATGCTGTATGGTTATAAATAAGGTGATTTTCAAGTTTTGTCCATATGAAGCCTCTGTAAAACATAAGACCCCTGATGCAAGGCTAATTTCAAAAAAAAAATCAAAACAGGAAGATTTCTTAAGTTGTCACTATGTAAGCCCATGTAAAACTTGTGACCCCTGCGGCGGGGCCAATTTTGACCCCAGGGCTAAAATTTTGGCCCGCTTGGTAGAGGCCCACTAGATATAGCAACATGCAAAATTTGGTAGCTCTAGGCCTTATGGCTAGGTACAGGAAGATTTTTAAAGTTTTCTCTATATAAGCCTATGTAAAACTTGTGACCTCTGGGGCAGAGCCAATTTTGACCCCAGGGCTATAATTTGAAGAAACTTGATAGAGGTCTACTACATAAAGCTACATGCCAAATTTGGTAGCCCTATGTCTTATGGTTTCAGACAAGAAGATTTTTAAAGATTTCCAATATTTTTCAGTTTTGTTGCCATGGCAACCAGAGTTTTTGAAGGAATCAAATTCTTTCAAGAAATTCTGAAGAGGACCATGGCAGGATCATTTCTGTGAAGTTTCATGAAAATTGGATGGGTAGTTTCAGAGAAGAAGATGTTTGAAATAAAAGTTAACGGACCGACGGACCGACGGACGCACGATGGACACCGGGCCATGACATAAGCCCGCTGGCCTTCGGCCAGTGGAGCTAAAAATCTCTTTAGGGGTAAAGGAATATGGAGGGACATGAACTTCAAGGTACAATCACTTGACCTCCAACATTGACCTTGACCCTTAGTCTGCATGGTAGTGCCATCAAGTCTGCACACCATCCTGCTACGGTAATCATTTCACAAAAATTGAATGAAAATCTTTGAAACAGGCTCAGTAGATATGAAACAGAAAAAAGTTTAAAACAGACAGATGGACTGCTGAAGTCCATTCCCATCATCCCCTATCATTGAGTCGAAGTTTACGAAAATTCTTCCTTGGATGAAATAGACAAGTATACAGGGTATCGAAGGTTTAATTTTTTTACCATACAACAAAGTTCTACATTTTCCTAATTCGATGGCATTTGCAGAGGAACAAATTAAAGATGGTTCAAATATGCACATAATCGTATTTGAAAAGATTGAAAACGTTGTGGGACAATAAGAAAATCACAGTTACCAGCATTTTCTCCTTGTCCAACAATTTTGTTTAAAAGCTTTCTTCAGGGTTGTTAACCTTTTAACACACAATCCCATGTTTTCACAAACCTGGGAGAGGAGGCTATTGAAAACACTGTGGGAAAAGGAGAAAATGCTGGTTATCAGCATTTTCTCCTTTTCCCACTGTTTTCTACCCTTTCAATAACAAATTCCATCATTTGAGAAACATTTTATTTGTCGCCTGCAATGTTTCAAATTGGACAGGTGCACAATTTCATTGTTTGATTAAGAGTTAAAACGCAGGGGCTTATCACTTGACCTTTCAGTGTGACCTTGACCCTGAGTCTGCATGGTTTAGCCATGGGTTTCTTCACACTACTAGGATAAACACTCAACTAAAGTTTAATAAAATCTTTAATTGACTAATGGTGTTTAATGCTGCTTTCAGCATTATTTTAGTCATATCACAGTGACATCTCATGTAATCATTTGTGTCCTGGATTTAACTAGTACAAGGCTAGGCCTCTGAAGTGTCTTGCCCAAGGACACTCCCAGGAAAAACCTAGTGCCTATAGTGAGGCTTGAACCCAAGGCCTCCAGGTTACGAGTCCTATACTTTACCACTAAGCCATACAGGACCCGAATAAAATCTTTGAAAAGGTTCAGGAGATACAAAGTGGACAGGATATGCAGCAGACAAAAATGTGTTAAGGACAGACAGATGGATAGACTGATGGACTGGCAGACAGACAAAAGCCACTGCTTCCATGGGAGGGATAAAAAACATCAAAAGGTACAGAGAAGAAGAAGAGAAGAAAATCTGTCTTTCAATAACATGATCTTTAATCAAATTTGTATCACAATCTATGGGTAAAAAAAAATATTCTCGTCAAATGTACAACACAGAAAAAAAATTCACACATAAAAATATCTGAAAAACAAATTCTGGCAATCAGCCAAGAGCAACTTACAACATTGGGACTTCGATAATCATTTTATTTGGTATTTAATACCGTTTTCTTCATTACCTTCTCTCCACTCGCCGTAATATTTGTCTCTTTATGCAGCTTTTTCATCCAAAAGTATTCGCTAAATCTTTTTTGCTTTTAACTCCTTTACCACACAATCCCACGTTTGAACGACCCTGAACATAAAGGCTTTTGAAAACATTGTGAGAAAAGGAGAAAATACCAGCATTTTCTCCTTTTCCCACAATGTTTTCTATCCCATCGAAGACGGAAGTAATCATACAAGTTATGTTTAACTCTTTACCAAACGACAAAAGTTTTGGACTTGACCAAATTGAAAGCATTTGCAGACAACAAATTAAATGTATCACAAATGATGATTTCTGTCTTTGATATGATAGAAAACGTTGTGGGAAAAAGAGAAAATGCTGGTTACCAGCATTTTCTCCTTTTCCCACAATCTTTTTAAAAGCCTTCTCTTTCAGGGTCGTTAAAAGTCGGGATTGTGTGGTAAAGGGTTAATCTGTTGTCTGCAAATGCTTTCAATATGCAAGAGTCAGAAATTTTGTCATTTGGTAAAGGCTTAAATAGATCTAGAATGCTAAACACCTTGAATTGGGAAGATTTCATATAAACTTATTTCTTTAGCAGTTGGAAAATTCTAGACTCACCCATACTGAGAGTATTAAACCTTTAACAAGCGACAAAATTTTAGCCTTGTCTGACTGAAAGCAATTGCAGACAACAAATTAAACTTGGCCCTTATGATATTTGTCTGGGAAATGGTAGAAAACCAGCATTCTCTCCTCCTTTTCTCTATGTTTTCATAAGCCTTCCGTGTCAGGGTCATTAAAACTTGGGTATGTGTGGTAAAGGGTTCACAGTCAACTATATGTGACTCAATTGAGATTCATTTTAAAAAAGGTAGAAAATATTGCTGGAAATGGAGAAAGTGTTATGTACCAGCATTTTCTCTTTTTACCACGATTTTATCAAAAGCATTCCTCCTTCGGGAATGTTACACATTACCATCAAACTATGTGAACTTTAACCCTTTCCCAAACGATGAAGTTAGACTGGTCCAAATTGAAAGAGTTTGCAGACGACAATTTTAAATTTGATGAAAATGGCAGAAAGTTCTCCAAAAGGGTAGAAAACACTGGGAAAAGGAGAAATTGCTCGTTACGAGCAATTTCTCCTTTTCCCACAGTGTTTTCAAAAGACTTGTACTGCAGACACGTGAAAACCAGGGCTTGTTTGGGAAAGGGTTAACACTTTACCAAACAACATAACTTCATATTTAAACAAGAGAGCCATGATGGCCCTGGGTCGCTCACCTTAGTAGAGTGCCTTAAAGGTTTTTCTTTAATTTGACCATGTGACCTAGTTTTTGACCGCAGGTGACCCAATTTCAAACTCATATTTCATGAAGACAAACATTCTGACCAATTTTCAAGTCAATTGAGCAAAAAATGTGGCCTCGAGTGCCCTAAAGATATTTCTTTAATTTGACCTAGTGACCTAGATTATGACCCCTGGTGACCCAAATTTGAACTGGTCATTTGACCAAGTGACCTAGTTTATGACCCCAGTTGACCCAAATTCAGACTCATGTGAGATTTTACAAAGACAAACATTCTGACCAATTTTCAAGGCAATTAAGCAAAGAATGTGGCCTCTAGAGTGCCCACAAGGTATTTCTTTATTTTGACCTAGTGACCTAGTTTATGGTTCCAGGTGACCAAAATCCAAACTCATCTGGTATTTCATCAAGACAAACATTCTGGCCAAATTTCAGGTCATTTGAGCAATAAATGTGGCCTCCAGAGTGCAAACAAGGTATTTCTTTAATTTGACCCAGTGAACTAGTTTATGACCCAAGTTGACCCAAATTAATCTTATGTGAGACTTTATAAAGACAAACTTTTTAACTAATTTTCAAGGCAATTGAGCAAATAATGTGGCCTCGAGAGTGCCAACAAGGTATTTCTTTAATTTGACCTAGTGACCTAGTTTATGACCCAAGATGACCCAATTTTGAACTCAATGAACTTGTTGCGCTTAGATGGGCAAACAAACTTAGAAGAGAATACCAAATATCAAAGCTCTACGCCTTCCAGTTTTAAAGAAGAATTTAAAAGTTTTCCTTCTTTGTTCCTATGTTCGAACTTGTGACCCCCCCGGGCTGGGCCAGTTTTGACCCAGGGGCATCGTATGAACAAACTTGGTAGAGGTCCACTAGGAAATGCTACATACCAAATATCAAAGCTCTACACCTTCCCGTTTAAGAGAAAAAGAAATTTAAAGTTTTCCTTCTTTGTTCCTATCTTCAAACTTGTGACCCCCTGGGCCGGGCCAGTTTTGACTCAGGGGCATCATATGAACAAACTTGGTAGAGGTCCACTAGGAGATGCAACATACCAAATATCAAAGCTCCACACCTTTCGGTTTCAGAAAAGAAGAATTTTAAAGTTTTCCTTCTTTGTTCCTATGTTCGAACTTGTGACCCCAGGGGCTGGGCCAGTTTTGACCCAAGCAGCATCCTTGGAACAAACTTGGTAGAAGTCCACTAGGAGATGCTACATACCAAATATCAAAGCTCTATGCCTTCCCATTTAAGAGAAAAAAAAATTAAAGGTTTCCTTCTTTGTTCCTATGTTTGAACTTGTGACCCCCAGGGCAGGGCCAATTTTGACCCCAAGGGCATCATATGAACAAACTTAGTAGAGGTCTACTAGGCAATGCTACATACCAAATATCAAAGCTCTAAGCCTTCCAGTTTCAGAGAAGATAATTCTTAAAGTTTTCCTTCTCTGTGCTTATGTTTGAACTTGTGACCCAGAGGGCAGGGCCAACTTTTGCCCCAAGGGCATCATATGCACAAACTTGGTAGAGATCCACTAGAAGATGCTACATACCAAATATCAGAGCTCCATGCCTTCCTGTTTCAGAGAAGAAGATTTTTAAAGTTTTCCTTCTTTGTTCCTATGTTGGAAATTGTGACCCCCGGGGCGGGCCCAGTTTTGACCCCAGCGACATCATATGAACAAACTTGGTAGAGGTCCACTAGGCGATGCTACATACCAAATATCAAAGCTCTACGCCTTCAAGTTTAAGAGAAGAAGATTTTTAAAGTTTTCCTTCTTTGTTACTATGCTCAAACTTGTGAGCCCCGGGGCGGGGCCAGTTTTGACCCCAGGGGCATCATATGAACAAACTTGGTAGAGGTCCACTAGGCAATGCTACATACTAAATATCAAAGCTCTAAGCCTTCCAGTTTCAGAGAAGATGATTTTTAAAGTTTCTCCTCTTTGTTCCTATGTTCGAACTTGTGACCCCCGGGGCAGGGCCAGTTTTGACCCCAAGGGCATCATATGAACAAACTTGGTAGAGGTCCACTAGGAGATGCTTCATGCCAAATATCAAAGCTCTATGCCTTCTAGTTTTACAGAAGAAGATTTTTAAAGTTTTCCTTCTTTGTTCCTATGTTGGAAATTGTGACCCCCGGGGCGGGGCCAGTTTTGACCCCAAGGGCATCATATGAACAAACTTGGTAGAGGTCCACTAGGAGATGCTACATGCCAAATATCAAAGCTCTACACCTTCAAGTTTTAGAGAAGAAGATTTTTAAAGTTTTTCTTCTTTGTGACTATGCTCAAACTTGTGACCCCTGGGGCAGGGCCAGTTTTGACCTTAGGGGCATCAAATGAACAAACTTGGTAGAGGTCCACTAGGAGATGCTACATACCAAATATCAAAGCTCTGCGCCTTCTAGTTTCAGAGAAGAAGATTTTCAAATATTTTGCCTTTTTTTCCTTTTTGTTGCCTTGGCAACCGGAGTTGTGGGTGGAATTCAATTCTTTGAACAATTTTGGTAGAGCTTCACCCAAGGAACATCCCTGCCAAGTTTCATCAAGATTGGCCCAGTGGTTTAGGAGAAGAAGATGTTTAAAGAAATTGTTGACGGACGACAGACGCCGTACGCCGGACATAGGGCGATCACAATAGCTCACCTTTTAGCACGTTGTGCTAAGGTGAGCTAAAAATCTGCAGTCAACAATTTAAATGTGGCTCAAATGATCAGCTTTGTCAAAGAAAGAATAGAAAACTTTGTTGGAAAAGGAGAAAATTCTTGTTATACCAGCATTTTCTCATTTTCCACACAATAGTTTCAAATGATTTTCTATTTATGAGTCATCAAGACAGGGATCACTTGGGTATATAGGGCTGAGCAATCAAGGGGTTACAAATAATATATATACATTTGAAACTCTGGCAAAGGAATGTTGGCTACTTCAACTGTAGATAGGTCTCGATGCTCTTTGTGAATAAGTGTGGATGTTGTCCACAATTTGATGAATTTGCTGAATTCATATTGGATTTAATACTGGCAAGGAGATCATACTGTAAACTACCACCAAGTCGAAACTGAAAATAGAACATGTTCATTAATGTATACTACAACCTAGTAGTAGTATTAATGTATTAATAACCTAGTAGTAGTATTAACAACCTAGTAGTAGTATTAATGTATACTACCTAATTAACAACCTAGTAGTAGTATTAATGTATACTACAACCTAGTAGTAGTATTAATGTATACTACCTAATTAACAACCTAGTAGTAGTATTAATGTATACTACAACCCACAGGGATTTTTAGCGTTTTTTTATGTTTTACATGTATATATAATACAAGGGATGCAACTGACATTATCGGCAAAGTCTACTTGTCATCACAAAAACACAAGTTACTTCGTCAATTTTACAGATAATCACGTAAAGTCTACTTTATCTAGCTCATTACACATTTTTCTAGCGAAAAATAACGTGGTTTCATGACTAAACGTTCAATGATTTGTGCTACAGAAGCCGGTTTCTCGACGAATAGGTCGAAATTGTTTGGTCCGACACGGGTTCGTTCAGTGCGCTTGTCAGAGTAAATCTACTATTCTGTACAAGATCATGGCCAAAATACTTATCGGTTTGATAAAACAAGTAAATATCGTTAACCAACCTTCGTTGTTTAATAATAACACGAAGAATACAGCTCCAAATCGTCTGATGTTTGATCGATTCGCTCAAATTTCAAAGAAGCAGCCATAATTGTTGTCAACTGATCAAAATGTATCGAGGCATTTCATTGGTCGGATTTTTGACCAATGAAATGCCTCGATACATTTTGATCAGTTGACAACAATTATGGCTGCTTCCTTGAAATTTGAGTGAATCGATCAAACATCGGACGATTTGGAGCTGTATTCTTCGTGTTATTATTAAACAACGAAGGTTGGTTAACGATATTTACTTGTTTTATCATGTTAATGGTACAATCTTTGTGAAGGGAAGTAACTCTTGAGGGAATAATTTCACCTTAAAGAGTTACCTGGAATGAAAGACTCTCGAGAGCGGAGGTTCTTGGCGGGAAAGACAATGTTAGTTTGCAGTGTACTAAACAAGGAATAAACAGAGTTTTAATTCAATTAGCGTTATCAGATGGTAGCAGAGCGAAAACAGCACCCCTCAAGTAAATTTGGACTCAGGTTTTAGAGTGAGTAGACTGTATGGAAAGAAAATGGCAATGAAAATTAATCCACCTAGCTTAAAGTCTAAAAACTATGAACTTTATAAACAAGAATTATTAGCCTGGCGAGAAATAACAGATTTAGAGAAAAAGAAGCAAGGGGTAGCGATAGCGTTGTCCTTACCAGAGGATCATGAAATAAGAGAAAAAGTATTTGATCAACTCAGTTTAGAAGATTTGAAAAAGGAAGATGGGTTGCAGACACTAATAAACTTTTTGGACCGTCACCTAGCTAAAGATGACTTGACGGATAGTTTGGAGAAATTTGAAGAATTTGATGACTATCAGAGGCTGGAAAGTCAAAGCATATCGGATTTTGTAGCTAATTTTGATGCGAAATACAGGAAAATAGCGAAGAAAAATATGAAATTACCCTCAGAAATTCTAGCTTTTAAACTTCTAAGGAAGGCCAACATTACTAAAGAAGAGAAAATGCTTGTTCTAACAGGAATGAATTATGACAATAAGGATGCCCTATATGAAGAAGCAAAAAAATCACTCAAAAAATTCAAAGGTGACACTCTAGAAGGTAGTAAATCGGAATCGGTCAGCATCAAACTCGAGCCGGCATTCCTTGCACAGCATGAGGACGCTTTGTTAGCTGCAGGCTACACTAGATCTAAACCAGCTTTTTCTGGATATAATAAATATGGGAATCAGAGGGGAAGGGGCTATTACAGGGGTGGCAGTCAAAGAGGAAAAGAACAAAGTGTTAGTAAAAAGATCAATCCTGTTGGAATCAATGGAAGAACAATGATTTGTAAGTCATGTGGGTCATATAGGCATCTTTTAGGTGACTGTCCTGATAGTTGGGAGAATATGGCAAAAGTAAATGTAACAGAGGAAGAAGAAAATGTCGTTCTATTTACAGGGTATAATAAGACTGACATTTTAAGGCTAGGGATAGATGCAAGGAACTGTGCAGTTTTAGATAGTGCTTGTAGTAGCACTGTATGTGGGGAATCTTGGTTAAAAGAGTATATGTCTTCTTTAGATGAGAATATCAAAGGAAGAGTCATTCAAAAGGAAGGAAACAGAGTTTTCAAATTTGGTGGGGGGACAAAACTGAAATCCAAAGGAGAGTTTACTCTTCCAGCTATAATGGCAGGTAAAAATGTTCAGATAAAAACGGACGTTGTTGAATCTGATATCCCACTTCTACTTTCAAGATCGGCCATGAAATCAGCTGGAGTAAAACTGGACTTAGAAAATGACACAGCTAACATGTTTGGCAAAGATGTGATGCTGAATTTGACCGACTCAGGTCACTATTGCATACCAATCAGCAATGTAGATGTAAATATTGAAAATGTGTGTTCAGTGAAGCTAGAAGAAATGGATGGGAAAGGAAAATACGACACTCTTCTTAAATTGCATAGACAGTTCGCACATCCGTCTATGAACAAACTAATTTCTCTACTGAAGGATGCCGGTATTTGGCACATTGACTACACCGACATTTTGCAAAAGATAGAAGAGAGCTGTCATCTGTGTAAGATCCATATGAAAACACCCCCAAGACCTAGTGTGGCATTGCCAATGGCAAGAGAGTTTAATCAGAAAGTGGCCATGGACCTTAAAATGTGGAAAGACTATTGGATTCTTCACATGATAGACATGTGGTCAAGGTATACTATATCTGTGTTCATTGAGAGGAAGAGACCATGTGACGTCATAGATGCATTAATGAAAAACTGGATAGCGATATTTGGAATCATGCAGTCAATCATGACAGATAATGGTGGAGAATTCAGTTCTGATGAAATGCGAGACATCACCTCAATCCTGAACATTCGTGTGTGTACGACAGCTGGAGAGAGCCCTTTCCAAAATGGTTTGTGTGAGAGGGTTCATGCTGTCACAGATATGATGTTACTTAAGCTACAGTATGAACATAAACACACAGATCCTCAAACTTTGTTGTCTTGGGCTAATATGGCACGTAATTCCCTGCAAATGTGGAACGGTTTCAGTAGTCATCAGCTGGTCTTTGGCTGTAATCCAAAATTACCAGGGGTAATGACAGATTCTTTACCATCCCTAGAAGGAACAACTCGCAGTGAGGTGTTTGCTAGCCACCTAAACACCCTTCATGCAATGCGGAAAGCTTACATAGAAACAGAAGCATGTGAGCGCATTAGAAGGGCACTTAGAACAAAAGTGAGAGCCGCTGAACAAGTATTTGAAAATGGAGATAAAGTGTACTACAAAAGGGAAGGAAGAGACAGATGGCTTGGTCCAGGAAAGGTAGTTTTCCAAGATGGGAAGGTAATCTTTGTGAGACATGGTGGGGTATTTGTAAGAGTGTCTCCAAATCGACTTATTAAGGCTGAAACAGAAAATGAGAGTCTGAATGGAAGCGAATTTCAAGATACTACCAAAAATGATGGAATAGTTCGTGAAAATGTCAAGCAGAACAATAGAAACAAGGGTGAAAAACAGTCAGTCTGTGAGTACATGTCAAGTAAGTCTTCACAGGAAGAGGCTAGCTCTCCAGGTAATGACGACAACTTATTACAAAGCCTGAAAAAGGATGACATTATAAGATACAAACTTTACAATGACTGGATTAAAGGTAAAATTATAGGAAGAGCTGGGAAAAGTTCAGGATTGTATAAGCACTGGTATAGTGTAGAAGATGAGAATTTTGAGCTGAAAAGTATTGACTTGGAAAAAATACCATGGGAAAAGATTGAATAAATTGATGTCAACTTTGTGAATAAAGATTCACTTTGCAATGATGAAGCAGTCCACCGGGCAAAAATGTCAGAACTTGAAAAACTGAGAGCATTCGACACATATGAAGAAATACCCAATAATGGGCAGAATACATTGTCAACAAGATGGGTATTAACACAAAAAGATGGGTATGTAAAAGCAAGATTGGTTGTACGAGGATTTGAAGAAGATAGTATTGTTCAGCGGGACAGCCCTACTGTTAATAAAGGATGCATGAGACTGATTCTGGCTATAATTGCGCTGAAAAAATGGACTGTGAAAACAACTGACATTAAATCAGCTTTCCTACAGGGAAAAAGTCTTGACAGAGATGTATATTTGGACCCTCCACCTGAAAGTGACTCACCACACGACATGATTTGGAAACTGAAACGTGGACTGTATGGCCTGAAAGACGGGGCGAGACAATTTTACTTGAGTGTGCAAGAAGAATTGTTAAAACTTGGTTTCAGACAGTGTAAACTAGACCCAGCAGTATTTTTCATACAAACTGAGAACAAATTGAGAGGGATCATTTGCTGTCATGTCGATGACTTTTTACATGCTGGCGATGACTTGTTTGAAAACATTATGGAGAAACTCAGAAAAAGATTTACTGCAGGAAGAATAGAAGAAAAAGACTTTAATTATGTTGGTTTTCATGTATGTCAGACCGGAAGCCAAATTTTAATGGATCAATTTGATTTCATGGATAAGATTGAAATAAACAGGTTAAACTCAGAAAAAGCTCTGAATAAAACTAACTTGCTGAGTACACCTGAACAGACTTTATTCAGAAAGTTAGTTGGAAAGATCAACTGGGCTGTGCAAGGTTCAAGACCAGATCTAGCATTTGAAATGATATATTTGAGCACAAAACTCAAACAAGCAACCATTGGCGATTTAATCAGAGGCATGAAGCAAGTCAATAGGCTTAAAGATGTACAATCAGTTTTGAAGTTTCCTTCTTTGAATTGGAAGAGTTCGGAGTTGAAACTAGTTCTGTTTACCGATGCTTCTCTTGGAAACATAAATGATGGTATAGGTAGTGTCGGAGCATATATCATCTGGTTAATGGATGGTAGTGGATACTGCTGTCCAATAACTTGGCAGGCTAACAAGATTAAAAGGGTAGTAAGATCAACCATAGCTGCAGAGGCTCTAAGTTTACAAGAAGGTTTAGAAGCAAGCTATTGTTACAGGGAGATTCTGGAGGATATTTTGTGCCTTCAGCGTCATTCTGTATCAATAACGGCATACACAGACAATAAGAGTATCATTGAGGCACTTCATTCTACAAAACTTGTAGATGACAAAAGGTTAAGAATTGATATAGCTGCAATGAAAGAGTCACTGGATAACAAAGAGGTTAAAAACATATTATGGTGTAAAGGTGCTAATCAGTTAGCTAACTGCATGACAAAACAGGGTGCATCAGGATTTCCTTTACTTAAGATTTTGCAGAGCGGATACATGAGTTTTGAACTTTGTCCTGGTTGATGGTATATCAATCAATATTGTCCAGCACTCATTCAGTAAATCTCATCTAGTGTAGAGATTGAAAATTAATTGTTTTTTATTCATTAGACTTTTATTTTTCATTTTCAGTCAAGTAACTGTTTTTTTTTTGTTTTGTTTTTTTTTTGTTGTTGTTCCATAAAGTTTAAGCAACAAATCAAAAGACAAAATATAATGAATGTTAATGGTACAATCTTTGTGAAGGGAAGTAACTCTTGAGGGAATAATTTCACCTTAAAGAGTTACCTGGAATGAAAGACTCTCGAGAGCGGAGGTTCTGGGCGGGAAAGACAATGTTAGTTTGCAGTGTACTAAACGAGGAATAAACAGAGTTTTAATTCAATTAGCGTTATCATATCAAACCGATAAGTATTTTGGCCATGATCTTGTACAGAATAGTAGATTTTATTCTGACAAGCGCACTGAACGAACCCGTGTCGGACCAAACAATTTCGACCTATTTGTCGAGAAACCGGCTTCTGTAGCACAAATCATCGAACGTTTAGTCATGAAACCACATTATTTTTCGCTAGAAAAATGTTTAATGAGCAAGATAAAGTAGACCTTATGTGATTATCTGTAAAATTGACGAAGTAACTTGTGTTTTTGTGATGACAAGTAGAATTTGCCGATAATGTCAGTTGCATCCCTTGTATTATATATACATGTAAAACATAAAAAACGCTAAAAATCCCTGTGCTACAACCTAGTAGTAGTATTAATGTATACTACCTAATTAACAACCTAGTAGTAGTATTAATGTATGCTACCTAATTAACAACCTAGTAGTAGTATTAATGTATACTACAACCTAGTAGTAGTAGTAATGTATACTACAACCTAGTAGTAGTAGTAATGTATACTACAACCTAGTAGTAGTATTAATGTATACTACCTAATTAACAACCTAGTAGTAGTATTAATGTATACTACCTAATTAACAACCTAGTAGTAGTATTAATGTATACTACAACCTAGTAGTAGTATTAATGTATACTACAACCTAGTAGAAACTGAAAATAATGATGTAATAGTCTTTGTATGTAAGTGTGGATATTGTCCACGTTTTGATGAATTTGCATTCACACTGGATTTAATACGAGGGGTGTTCAGTAATTAATGAAAACACACCTGTATATCATTAACCCTTACAGATATTTGAACGAAATTTTAGCAAGACAAAAATGAAGATCTCTGCTTTATTTTTGGCACCAAACGTTATCATGACGTTCTGACGTCGTGCAATGATGACGTCATCAAAACATGATGTCACTTCCTGTTTAGTTCAAAATGGACGTCAGCAGAGAACACCAAAGGTTTTACATCTTCACAAGGCTGCAACTTGGAGATGAGTTAAAGCAAATTCATGAAGATTTGCATACGGTATATAAGGAGTTAGCTGTACCTTATAACACCTGTTCCAGGTGGGTGAGAGAATTTAAAGATGGAAGAAAGCTTATTGCAGACAAACCAAGGTCAGGAGCACCTAAATTCAAGGTGAACGAAACTTTGATCATAAATGTTAAAAATCAAGTAGACAATGACCCCAATGTTTCGGTGCGGGAGATTAGTTCAGACTTAGATGTGTCCATAGGTACCATCCATAAAGTGCTGCATGAAGAACTAGGGCTGCGAAAGATTTCCGCGCGATGGGTACCTCATGTGCTGACTCCCGAACAGAAGAAGAATAGGGTTTCTTGTGCAAGGCAACTTTTAGACATGTTCGAACCCAACGGCCCAAAAAGGATATCTGACATAGTCACGGGAGATGAAACTTGGATATACTTCTATGGGATCCCAAACAAACGTTCTAACATGATGTGGCTGACAAAAGATGAACCCAGACCTGTGGTCTGTAAACCAGGTTTTCAGAGTCGGAAGAGGCTTTTCACAATTTTTTTCAACCATGAAGGACCTGTAGCTGTAGATGTTCTACCAGAAAAAGCAACCATGACTGGGCGATACTACAGAGACACTGTACTTCCTCAGGTGGTTTCTGAGTTGAATGACCGTCGTCCCATCACAGGAACATCGAGAATCATGATTTTGCATGACAATGCGAGTGCCCATAAAACAGCAGCTGTAAACCAGTATCTGTTACAGAACAAAATTTCTACACTCCCCCATCCTGCCTACAGTCCTGACTTGGCCCCATGTGACTTTTGGTTGTTTCCTAAACTGAAGGAGATCTTGGCAGGAAACAAGTATACACGTGTCCAAGACCTCTCTAAAGCCGTAAATGCAGAGTTACGGGGTATACCTAAAGAAGAGTACCAAGCAGCATTTGATAGATGGCGCAGGAGGCTGCAACTGTGCATAGAGAGAGAAGGAGAGTACTTTGAGGGACTGTAGAAAAATAAATGAAATCGAATGACGGACACCCGAGATATGCAGCTGTTTTCATTATTTAATGAACGCCCCTCGTACCATAAGGGAGACCATACTGTACGCTACCACCTAGCTGAAACTAAAAATAGAACATAAATTGAGCAGTGCTGACAAAAGGGGGTTCAATGCTTAACTGAATAATGTTTGATGCCACTTTCAACATTATTTCAGTCATATCAGGGCAACAACTCACAGGGTTTAAGGTAAAGGTACGATGTTTTCAAAACCCACTTTTCTCAGGTTAATTGAAACACAGGATTGTCTGCAAAACGGTTAAGTGGGAAAGGCATAGAGAATAGTTCTAAGTTGTAAGAAGGCTGTATTTTCACGAGTGACAAAGCTAGAGTGAAAATATGGCCTTTGCTTTTCATGAGATGAATGAAATTTTGATCATACACCGAAACAGACGATTATTCTATTTGTTTTATGCTCTTCACTTTAACCTTTCTTTTTTAGTCTAATTTTTGTTCATCGTGAAAAATATGTGTGTTTTTCAAGCAAAATAGATCTGTTTAATCTAGTCGGGTATGGACTAGCTGTAATAATGACATTATGAGTGATTGTGACTATGTCATACGTTTACATGACGTTCACCTGCCAAAAAATCCATTCAAGTTCTAAAAATATCTGTGGCAAGTCTAAAAATAGAAGTTATAACATTCACTGGTAAATTATAACATTCACCCTTGAATTATAAAGATATAATTCACAATTAGATTTCTTACCTTACTGAAAAGCATAAAAGAAAATTAAGTCTTTACCACACAACAAAAATGTGGATTTTTCCCAATTCAATGCATTTGCAGACAACAATTTAAATGTGGTTCAAATGATAGAACTTGTCTTTGATAGGGTAGAAAACGTTGTGGGAAAAGGAGAAAATGCTGGTTACCAGGATTTTCTCTTTTTTCCCACAATGTTTTCAAAAGCCTTCTTCTTCAGGGTCATTAAAAGTCGTCATTATATATTAAACATTTAAAGGAATCCTGTGTTGATGAATTACGTCAAATCTTCAGATAGAGTTAGGATTGAGCTATAACTGACAAAAAAAATTTAGACTGGTTCAAATTGTAAATATTTACACAAGATTAATTAAATGTGTCTCAAATGATGTAATTTTGTCTTTGAAAGGGTAGAAAACATTGTGTGAAAGGAAGAAAATGTGGTTACCAGCATTTTCTCCTTTTTCCCCACAATGTTTTGTAAAAGTCCTTTTCCTCAAGGTACTAAAAGCTTGAGAGATGCATGTACAAATCAATAAAATATTTTTTACTTCTTTGAAAGCTTTGTACACAGCTTTGAAGGCAGGCTGTTTATCTTCATGCCAAACCCGTCGGCATCCATGTAAGATATATGCCCCTGTCTCTTCTGCCTGTTTACACACACTCATGTACATACAGTGATCAGGTCGGTAATTCCATTCACACGAAAAAACATACAGCTGATCTGTAAATTAAAAGCAACACACATGTACTGTAAAACAACTACGAGTATTTTAACCCTTTACCACACAATCCCGAATTTTAACGACCCTGAGAAAAGCCCCTTTTGAAAACATTGTGGAAAAAGAAGAAAACGCTGGTAACCAGCATTTTCTCCTTTTCCCCCACAATGTTTTCTACCCAGCAAAGGAACTTAAGTTTAACCCTTTACCAAACAACAAAATTAAAAAGTCATCCAAATTGAAAGCATTTGCAGACGACAAAATTCAATGAAACTACAAAATTAAACTGTGTGTTGGGAAGGGTAGAAAACATTGTGGGAAAAGGAGAAAATGCTGGTTACCAGCATTTTCTCCTTTTCCCACAATGTTTTCAAAAGCCTTTTTCTTCAGGGTTGTTAAAAGTCGGGATTGTGTGGTAACGAGTTAATTTGACGGTTTTCAAATTTGACGTCTGCATATGCTTTTCAGTTTGGAAGAGGCTAAGGTTTGTCGTTTGGGAAAGGGTTAAATGCTAAGCTGTATTTATCCATCTGGTACAATGTTTTCTTCATGTTCTTTCCATTTACTTTTACATTACCTCCTTACCAGATGGCAAAATTTTAGACTTTTCCATATTGGTAGTATTTGCAAACGACATATTTAATGTGGCTTAACTATTTACCACACAAACCTGACTTTTAACGCCCCTGAGAAAGAAGCCTTTTGAAAACATTGTGGGAAAAGGAGAAAATGCTGGTAACCAGCATTTTCTCCTTTTCCCACAATGTTTTCTACCTTTCCCAAAATGAATTTCAAATTTTCAGTCACATTTACTTTGTCGTCTGCAAATGCTTTCAATTTGGACTAGTCTAAAATTTTGACGTGTGGTAAAGGGTTAAATAATGGAATCTTTCTTTGAAAAGGTAGTAAACATTGTGGGAAAAGCAAAATATGCCATTTAAATGTATTTTCTCCTGTTCCCACAATGTTTCCAATAGTCAATTGTTTTGACAACAAAATTTCAGACTTGAAGCATTACAAGGCAAAAAATTGAATACGGTTCAAATGACAGGATTTGTTTTTGAAAGGGAAAAAAAATATATTGTTGGGAAAGGAAAAATGTTGGTAACCAGTTTTCTCATTCTCCAACAATGATTTTACCCTTTACCACACAATCCCAAGTTTAATGACCCTGGTTAGAAAACACTGTAGGAAAAGTAGAAAATGCTGGTATCAGCACTGTCTCCTTTTTCCACAATGTTTTCCATCCTTGTGGAGGCAAATTTCATCATTTGAGCCGTATTAGATTTGTCATCTGCAAATGCTTCCGATTTGGAAGTGTCTAAAATTTTGTTCTTTGTCAACGCTTTACCACGCAATGCCGCCTTTTAACGACCTAGGAAATGAAGCCTTTTTGAAAACATTGTGGGAAAAGGAGAAAATGCTGGTAATCTGTATTTTCTCCTTTTCCCACAAAGTTTTCTACCCCATCAAATAAAAATTGCACTACTTGAGCATCACTGAAATTGTCATCTGCAAATGCTATCAATTTGGACAAGGCTAAAATTTTGTCATGTAGTAAAGGGTTAAAGAGTTACAAAGCATTCTTCAACAGGATCTTTAAAACATGAGATCAGTTAGTATGGGGTTAATCAACCCCTACCTGGATGAAAGGAGAAGTAAATGTTGATTAAATCTTGGTCACCAAACGTTATTTTCAGTTTATATTCCATCAAATTATCTCTCATGGACTCCAGCCAAGTAGATGCTCGTAATCTTGTTAAATTCATTAACATCACTCCTGAGTTTATACCTGTAAACAAAAGATGAAAGTGATCAAGTGTAAGTACCATTCTAATTCTAAAATTCACGTACCTGATTGGCTTAACCCTTTAACACACAATCCCAAGTTCTAACGACCCTGAAAGAAACAGCTATTAAAAACATTGTGGGAAAAGGAGAAAATGCTGATAACCAGCATTTTTCCTTTTCCCACAATGGTTTCTATCCTATCAAAGACATAAATCACAATTTGAGTTACATTTAACTCTTTACCACACAACGAAATTTTGGGCTCGACCAAATTGAAAGCATTTGCAGACGACAGTTGAAACATTTGCAGACGACAAAGTAAATGTAGCTCATATGATGATGAATGTTTATGACAGAGTAGGAGAAATTGTGGGAAAAGGAGAAAATGCTGGTTACCAGCACTTTCTCCTTTACCCACAATGTTTTCAAAAGCCTTCTCCTTCAGGGATGTTAAAATTCCAGACTGTGTAGTAAAGGGTTAATATGTTGTCTGCAAATGCTTTCAATTTGGTCGAGTCGAAAATTTTGACAAATTTTTAGACTTGTCCAAATTGAAAGCATTTGCAGACGACAAAATAAATGTGACTCAAAAATTTAAATTTGTTTTGGGGAGGCTAGAAAACATTGTGGGAAAAGGAGAAAATGCTGGTTACCAGCATTTTTTTTTTCCTTTTCCTACATTGTTTTCAAAAGGCTTCTTTCTCAGGGTCGTTAAAAGTCGGATTATGTAGTAAAGAATTAAAAGATCTTTTTGCTTTTGCAGAGTTTGAACCTACTATTGTACAAATATAACTTTTATGTGCTTGCAGTAAACAACTTTTGAAAACATTGTGGGTAAAGGAGTAATATTTATAGCTTGCAAGACATACATGAACCTTTTCACACCTTGTATCAAGAAAATTATTTTTTTCTCTATGAATTTTTTCTCTTTAAGCATAGTAGATTTAACCCTTTCCCAAACGACAAATTTTGGACTGGTCAATATTGAAAGAGTTTGCAGACGACAATTTTAAATTTGATGAAAATGACAGAAGTTCTCCAAACGGGTAGAAAACACTGTGGGAAAAGGAGAAATTGCTCGTTACGAGCAATTTCTTCTTTTCCCACAGTGTTTTCAAATGACTTGTACTGCAGACACGTGAAAACCAGGGCTTGTTTGGGAAAGGGTTAAAGCATGCTGATAGAATAACAGATTAAAGATTACCTAGAATTCAAAGTTATATGAACATGTGATCAATCTGGTACATGTACATTGCTTAACTCTTTACCATACAACAAAATTGTAGACCAGTCCAAATTGAAAGTGTTTGCATAAAATGGGACACAAACAACAGTATCTGTCTAAACGTTGGGG
Source organism: Tridacna gigas (assembly GCA_945859785.2). NCBI lineage: Eukaryota > Metazoa > Mollusca > Bivalvia > Cardiida > Cardiidae > Tridacna > Tridacna gigas. Next base: position 57,522,057 of record OX244038.2, read on the forward strand.
GAAAAGAAGAAAATGCTGGTTCCCAGCATTTTCTTCCTTTCCTACAATGTTTTCAAAAGCCTTCTTCTTCAGGGTTGTTAAAACTCGGGATTGTGTGGTACAGAGTTAACCTTTATCTCCTTAACAGACAACAAATTTCTGACTCCACAAGATTTAAAAGCATTTGCAGACGACAAATCATTATATAGCTCAAAAATTTTGATTTGCCTTGAAAGTTACAAAAAAAAACTGGGGGAAAAGGAGATATTGCTGTTTCCCAGCATTTAATCCTTTTTCAACCCTTATTTCAAATACCGTTTTTCTCTCAGTCGTTAAAACATGGGATTATGAGGTAAAGTGTTATCAAACAATTTGGTAATTCAACCACCCTGAGTAAGACAGCTTTTAAAAGCATTGTTGAACTCATAAATGAGCCATGCTCTGTGAAAAGGGGGCTTAATGCATCCGCGAAAAGTATCGACCCAGGTCAGCTTGCGCAGTCCGCGCAGGCTGACCTGGGCTGAAACTTTTGGCTACTGGTCAATTTTCGGTATGTCAAAGGACCAGGTTACCTTATGACACAGACGGTTGTTAGACATAGTGGATTTTATGGATCCATAATTATGTGATGACTTGCTTGGAATAATGGATCACAGAGATGCACTAAGCCCCCTCTTCACAGAGCATGTCTCAAATGTTTGTGTTAGACACCCACTTGCCATTAACCCTTTACCAGACGACAAAATTTCACCCTTGTCCAAACTGAAAGCATTTGCAGACGACAATTTCAATGTGGCTCAATTGGTGCAAATTTTCTTTGATAGCGTAGAAAACATTGTGGAAAAAGGAGAAAATGCTGGTTACCAGCATTTTCTCCTTTTCCCACAATGTTTTCAAAAGGCTTCTTTCCCTGGGGCGTCAAAAGGCATCATTGTGCAGTAAAGGGTTAAGGGAGCTATTAAGATTTTTACACTCAAATCAAACTTTAAGTAATGGTGTGCTTTCAAAATGAACTTGTCTAAATATTGTCACCTGATACAGAGTTCATTCTTTGTGTTTCCAGGATCAGACATATCTATAGAAAATAGTATAGCCCTTTACCAAACGACAAAATTTTAGACTTGTCCAAATTGAAAGCACTTGCAGACGACAATTTAAACATGATTTAAAAATTGAAATTTATTATGGGATGGATGGAAAACATTATGGGAAAAGGAGAAAATGCTGGTTACCAGCATTTTCTCCTTTTCCCACAATGTTTTCAAAAGGCTTCCTCTTTAGGGTCGTTAAAAGTCTGGATTGTGTGTTAAAGGGGTGGCAGTAGTCCTGATTCTGTTCAAGTGAATTTTTTTTTTATTAATTCTCTACAATCTCAGCAAATATGCGCCAACCATTCTACATTACTTTCTTAACATTCTTATTTAAATTTTCAAAAGTAACACAATTTCTGATTGGTTCAAACCATTTAATTTTGCATCTTCAGTGGATCATGCTAGATGATCTTAGGGGTTAAAACAGGACAATACATGTAAGTCAAGGAAAACCTTTACTGCCCTACCTAAAGGTCCATAAAAAGGATGCCTGGCAAACCTGTTGTACCATCCTGCATGTTTATCCTCATGCTCTGGGCTTACGCCTGCCAGCTGTGTGGAGTTAAACTTAGAAAAAAATGTCCAAATGTCTTCTACTGGGGACAGAAATAGAGTGTCAGTATCAAGGTATAGAAGCGAGTCTACCTCTTTCAGGATGTCCTATAAAAACAGTGCAATGTAAACTAATTTAGTATCTTTTTAGTGTAGAAAAGAAGTATAAGAATTTAGTAAATATAGTATACAAATGAAATAGAACAATTCAGTGTCAATCCAATATACATGTATGTCTTTCAGTCTTTACCACACAACAACAATTTGGACTCATTCAGTTTAACTCTTTAACCAAACGACAAAATTTTTGACCAGTCCAAATTTAAAGCATATGCAGACGAAATATCAAATTTACCTGAAATGATGGTAATGTCTTTGAAATTGTAGAAAGCCTTGTGGGAAAAGGAGAAAATGCTGGTTACCAGCATTTTCTCCTTTTCCCTCAAGGTTTTTAGAGGGCTTTTTCCTTAGGGTTGTTAAAATTCGGCAATGTGTGCTAAAGAGTCAAACGCATTTGCAAACAACAAGTAAAGGGTGGCTGAAATGATGGAGGTTGTCTTTGACTGGGTAGAAAACATAGTGGGAAAAGGAGAAAAATCTGGTTCCTAGCAATTCCTCTTTTTCTAGCAATGTTTTCAAAAGCTTTTTTTCCAAAGAGTAATTAAAAGTCGAGATTGTGCAGTAAAGGGTTAACTTGTAGCCTCCTAAGAATTGCACTAACACTTATCATCTAAATGGGGGTAGAAATAGAGTGTCAATTGCATGGTATTTTGGTAATATGCCCTCAAAATATGACACAGGAATTCATCTTTGTATAGGTATAAAACATTGTGGGAAAATGATGGTTATCAGCATTTTCTCCTTTTTCCACAATGTTTTCAAAAGCTGCCTTCCATGGCCAGTTGAAAGTCAGGATTGTTTGGTAAAGAGTTAATTCTATGTGTTTGTCTGTTTACTTTACTTGTCGGTGTTACTCACTGGAATGAAGAGTCTTTGTGAAGCACATGGTTTGAACAAACGTTTCCATTCATCTTCTTTACAATATTTACAAGGTGGACTAGGTGGGAATGTAATGTTATAGATGTGATATTCAACTCTCTCCCTGAAATCTTTGGGCCAAAAATCTAACTGCAAAACAAAATAAGATGGAGTATTCCTCACTTTAGTAGTCAAAGATCATTTGATTTTCTACTACACTCTTTTCTACAACCAAGTCATTTATTCATGCATACAACACATTGCTTTTTTGGAGCAAAAAATCTTATTGTATTTAACCCTTTAACACACAATCCTGACTTTTAACAACCCTGAGGAAGAAGCGTTTTGAAAACATTGTGGGGAAAGGAGAAAATGCTGGTAACCAGCATTTTCTCTTTTTCCCACAATGTTTTCTACACCGTCCAATGCATAAATCACCATCTAAGCTACACTTAATTTATTGTCTCAAAATGCTTGCAATTTTGTCCTGTCTAAAATATTGCCGTTTGATAAAAAGAGTTAAAAAAGAAATGGATCATTCAACTCAATGTATTCTTTCAGCCAAATTTCAAACGGCAACAGAAAACTTACCAACTCATTATAATCCTTGTGTAAAAATTCTGATAGCAAATAAAAAAAATTGAGTTATCAACTCGTTTTAATCTTTGGTCCAAAAATTTAACTTTGTAAGAAATTGGAGTGTTTGACTCAATGTGATCTTTGGGCCTTTGGGCCTGCTAAAAAAAATAAAGTATTTAATTTATTGTACTATCTGGGCCATAAATCTACATACACAAGAAAATATCTATTTATTCAAGTCCCTGCAGTCATGTAGTAAAAAATCAGATTGTAACAGAAAATAAAGGATTCAGCTCTCTCACTAGTAATCTTTGGGTTGAAAACCTAACTGTAGTAGAACTAGAGGCGCTTGAGGGCCTGTATCGCTCCACAGGCCTGATATTTCTATAATGGCGAAAAGAAGTTTTTAACAATTACCATTCAATCCTGCATTTTAGCTCACTGAAGAAAAAAGGTATGGAAAAAACTTGTGAGAAAAGAAGAAAAAAATGGTAACCAGCATTTTCTTAGTTTCCCACAATAATTTCTATCCTTTTTTATATATGTCTTACTAATTTGAAGATATGTTGTCTGCAACAGGTCCTTTCACAAACCATTTTGGGTAGGGAAACATCAAAATATAGAAAACATGTCTTTCTCAGGGTCGTTAAAAGTTGTGATTGTGTGGTAAAGGGGTAATCTAAAAGAACAGATAGAAGGGCAAATGAATGAATGTTATAGCAATATAGATCAACTTACATCAATACACCAGATAGAATGAAATATGCTGGCATACAATGAACACCTAATCCCTAATAATCAACTTTTCACAGTCACAGTTAGAATGTCTTCTGTGGCAAACAACACAAAATGGTCTACAAATGCATTTACATAAATCAAATATCCTGCTCCAGGGCACAGATTAATTCTGGTGTACTGAAGTTGCGGGATCAGTTTGACTGGATAACATTAATGCCTTATCACAAATGTAAAGCCCTGTCCCACTGTGTACCAGGTCACCAGGATTTACACCCCTCCTGTCCACTCTGCATTTACTCATTAGTAGGTCAACAAACCTTTACTGAACTAATAAAAGTGCAGAGGTTCTCTTGTTCTATATCAAAAGGACTATAAAGTACCTACAACATGGGGGTTTTGTTATTAAAATACTTTTTCTTTTTTATCTTGGCATGGTTACTCAGGCTTAGTAATAAGGCAAAACTGAAAAGCTCAAGTTGTGAAAGGTGCTCAAGCTTTTATCTTATTTATGGCCAGTGATATTTTATTACTAGTAATAACTAATAGCATATCACTGGAGTAAATTGTGATCTTAATACCAAGGAAAATGTGTGGGCTTAAATAGGACAGCCCTGACTAGGTCAAGTCAATCCAATTTTCTTCCTTTTTCTTTGTTAGTCGATAAAACTAACACAATAAATAGTTTTGGAGAAGAACATTTTTTTGAAATATAAGCCTTGTCTATAAAAAAATGTGTTTTTAGGTGTATCATTTTTTTAAAAGGAATTTGGTATACAACCACCAAAGAAACAATTTGGCAGACAACCACCATAGGAACTTACCTGCAAAACAACAATGAAATCCAATGAATAGTTTTAGAGAAGAAATTTTTCAAAGATTTTACTTTATACCATAAAAGGAAAATGAGTCTCCCATAAAAGCCATGTTTTTTGACAGATCATTTTTTTTTAAAGGAATTCTGTAAACCTGTATCTAAGGAACATTCCTGCAAAATAATAATGCTATCCAAATAGCGGTTTGGGAGGAGAAGATTTTTAAAGGTTTTTTACTTTGGTTGCCATGGCAACCAGAATTCTTCATGGAACACAATTATTTGAAGGAATTTGAAAGAGGACCACCAAAGGAACAATCCTGTGAAATTTGGTAAAAATCCAGTCAATAGTTTCTGAGGAGAAGTTTTTTAAAGAAAAAGTTTACGGACACACACACGGACGAATGGACGGACGGACGGACGGACGCACGACGGACACAACGCCACGACAATAGCTCGCTGGCCTTTGGCCAGTGGAGCTAAAAAAGAGATTTCAACATATTGTTATCTTTGGGCAAAAAAAACCATAACATGCAATCTGATCTTTGATCTACATTGTCAGATATGTATAAAAAAAGATTTTAAAACTACAATTATTGGGGTTTTATCGATCAGATACCATACAATCTTGTATTTTAAAAAAGAGGGGGGGAAAACCTTTGAAAACATTGTAGAAAAGGAAGACAATACTGGTTACCAATATTTTCTCCCTTTCCAACAATGTTTTCTCTCCTTTTAACATCAAATTTCATCATCTATGCAGTGTTTAATATGCAGTCTAAAAAACCTTCAATTTGGACGGGTCTGAAATTTTGCCATCTGGTGTAATATTCATTTATTCAGCAGTGATAAGGCTAGAAAAACAGTACCTGCTCTTGGAATCCTTTATGAAGTTCGACCTCAGCAAAAATATGGAATACTAGAAGAGTTTTGGAAAATATGACTGCAGACTTAAGCATGACTAGGCTTTCTTCCTTCCTATCTCCACAGGCAACCACTGAGATATGTATCCCGTCTGTCCAGTGCTTGCTGAAATATTGATCGTTAAACTATTTAATGGAGGTAATAAGTACAGAGCTCCAGATAGAGGGAGTGATTTTGATTTCAAAATTGAAAATATTAGTTATTATCCACTAAACCCTATGTTATGGTACTCATTAGAATCGTCTCATCGAGACGATTCTAATGAGTACCCACAACATAGGGTTTGGAAGAGAAATAGTGGATCTAGAATACCATCACTCCCCCTTATCTGGAGCTCTGTACTTATTACCTCCATTTACCAAACAAATCCTTTAACTTTATGACGCCTGGGGAAAATGCTTTTGAAAACATTGTTAAACAAGAGGGCCATTGGCCCTAGAGTGCTCACCTGATTAAAGTCAAATACAGTTGATAAAGCTGAAGAGATCCTGGTTTTAATGATTAAAAGCACATACTTTTTCAACCAATGTGACTAAATTCCAAACTTGTCCAAGATATCATTGAAACAAACATTCTGTGCAAATTTCATGAGTATCAGACTGAAAATGTGGCTTCTACTGTACACACAACGTTTTTCTAAGATTTGGTCCAATGACCTACTTCTTGACCAGATGTGACCCACTTTGAAACTTGTCCAAGATACTACCAAGGCAAACTTTCTGACCAAGTTTCATGAGAATCAGGCTGAAAATGTGGCCTCTAGAGTGCACACAAAGTTTATCTAAGATGTGACCATGTGACTTACTTTTTTACCCAACATGACCCACTTTCAAACTTGTCTGAGATATCAACAAGATAAACATTCTTACCAATCTTTATCAGTATAAGACTGAAAATGTGGCCTCTATGGAGCACCCAAGGTTTTTCTAAGATTTGGCCCAGTGACCTACTTTTTCACCCAATATGACCCAATTTCAATTTTGTCTGAGATATTATCAAGACAGACAATCTGACCTAGTTTCATGAGTATCCAACAGCAAATGTGGCCTCTAGAATGCACACAAGATTTTACTAAAATTTAGCCTAGTGACCTACTTTTTGACCAAACATGACCCAATTTCAAACTTGTCCAAGATATTACCAAGACAAACATTCTACCCAACTTTCATGAGTTTCAGGCTGAAAATTTGGCCTCTAGAGGTTACACAAGGTTTTTTTAAGATTTGGCCCAGTGACCTACTTTTTGACCAGACATGACCCAATTTTACAATTGTCCGAGATATCATTATGACAAACATTCTGACCAAGTTTCAGCAATATCAGGCTCCAAATGTGGCCTCTAGAGTGCACACAAGGTTTTTCTAAGATTTAGCCCAGTGACCTACTTTTTGACCCAAAATGACCCAATTTCAAAAGCGTCTGAGATATCATCAAGACAATCATATACGAGGGTCATCCAATAATTAGCGAGACTGTAGTTATTGAAGAAATACCTGAACTAATACTTATCCAATGTTCCTACATTCCTTCAATATAGGCTCCTCCCTTTTCAATGACAGAATTCCATCGGTGAGGAAGTCTTCTAATTTCCGTTGCTAGGCAACCAGAGTTTATGCGTCGAATTTGACTGGCCACCTCTACTTCCAGGGCATCTAAATCCTCTAAACGCGCACCTCGCAATGGTTGTTTCAACTTAGGAAAAAGATCAAAGTCTGGAGGACTCATGTCTGGAGAATATGGAGGGTGCGGTAAAATGTCCCAGTTATAGAGCGTCAAAAGTGACGTCACCCTACCTGCCTTGTGGCAGGCGGCGTTGTCATGCAGAATTAATGGTGTAAGTTCAAGCAGCTCCGGTCGCTTCTTGCGAATGGGAGGTCTCAAGACATACATCAGAAATGTAGGATAATACTCTTGATTAACTGTTTTCCTGATCGGGACCCGATTTGCAGCTAATATGCCGTGATTGTCATAGGCAAAAATCATCGTCATCTTCAAATTTCCTTGTTTTCGCCTGAATTTAATGGGTCGTGGGGACCCTGGCGTGTGCTATTCTGAAGATTGTCTTTTTAGTTCTGGTTCATAACTTCGTATCCAAGTCTCATCTGTTGCCACTATCCTGTTAAGAAATATATCACCCTCATTTTTGTATCTTTCCAGTAATAGACTGGCAACATCCACTCTTACCTGTTTCTGCTGCAAGCTCAGTGCATGGGGTACCCACCTTGCAGCAACACGTCGCATGTTTAACTTATCTGTCAAAATTGTATGTAATGACCCATGACTTATCCCAATTTCATTGGCTACTTCTTCGCATGTGTATCTTTGATCAATCTCCATTACAGCCTTCACCTTTTGGATATTTTCTTCGCTTGTTGCTTCTGTTGGCCGACCTGGGCTGGGTTGCTTCTTCACACTAGTCCTTCCTCCCTTAAACTGTGCAATCCACCGGAACACTGCTGCACGAGAAATAGCTTAGTCTCCACAAACTTTTTGTAAGGTTTGAAAAATCTCTGTTCCAGTGCTACCCTTATAATACTCAACTTTTATATATGCACGTTGTTCTTCTGCAGTGAAGCTGGCCATGTTGCAGTTGTTTGTGTCACAGGAAGTGACGTCATAATTGTGACGTCATAACGTAACATCATTTGACATAATTTTTGTGTTGCTAATATGTTAGGCAATATATGTGCAAAGTTTCATTAAAATCTGTCAGACAATATTTGAGATATGACAACAGTCTCACTCATTATTGGAGGACCCTCGTAGACCAAGTTTCATAAGTTTCAGGCTGAAAATGTGGCCTCTAGAGTGCACACAAGGTTTTTCTAAGATTTAGCCCACTGACCTACTTTTTGACCCAACATGACCCAATTTCAAACTGGTCCAAGATAATATCAAGACAAACATTCTGACCAAGTTTCATGGTATATGACTGAAAATGTAGCCTCTAGAGTGCACACAAGGTAACTGTTGACGCCTGGACAACAGACGATGCACACCACACGATGTACATGTATCTAACTGGTTTCCATTTCTTACAAACAAAAAGCTCAAAACCCTAACCTTTTTTGTTCATACTGGTAGTCAGAGTACCAGGCCTTTTCTGCTTTCTCTTCTTCATCCTCTTCATCTTCCTCTCCTCCATGGAGATTAGCTGTGTCTGGTTGGTTTCCAGTTTCCTGAAAACTTTGCTGGTTCCTGCTTAAATCACTTTTATCTTCTGGAGAATCTTGGATGTCATTTAGTGCATAGAACATATAGACAGCAATCAGAATTATCACAGTCAACCCAACCTTGAACAACATTTTCCATTTGACTTTCATTGAGATTCCTTTGCCAGTAAAAGTACAAAACCTGGTATAGTGGTGATCCACAGACTCTGAGAAATATCCTAATAGTGCATTCTCCTGCAAAATTAAAATGCGAAAAAGTGATTTTCTTTTCACAAAAGTTGGACGGTATCCTGCAGTGCATGTTCCTTCGCTGTAAAGAACAGTCATGCTTGATAGGAAAAAGCATGCACAACATAACCCTTTGCTCTACTCTTTACCAATGATAAAATGTTAACACTTTTCTTAACCCTTTAACTCTTTACCAAACGACAAAATTTTGGACCAGTCAAAATCTAAAGCATTTGCAGACAACAAAATAAACGTGACTCAAAAGTTGAAATTCATTTAAGAAGGATAGAAAACATTGTGGGAAAAGGAGAAAATGCTGGTTACTAGCATTTTCTCCTTTTCCCACAATGTTTTCAAAAGGCTTCTTTCTCAGGGTCGTTAAAACTGGGGATGTGTGATAAAGGGTTAAAGGACCAATCGCACCTAAAATGACAATGCTTTTGAATTTAAATCATACATTCAGATTTTGTACAGTCTGATATTGATCTACACTGGCTTTAAAGGCAACTATAGCAGTTAAAGGTGCTTTAAGGTTTAATTAAAAGCGTTTCCACACAACAAATTAAATGTGACTCAAAAAGTGAAATTTGTCTTCTGACGGTTGAGGACAAAGGAGAAAATGCTGGTTACCAGGATTTTATCCATTTCCCACAATATTTTTCAAATGTTTCCATCTTCAGAGTCATTAAAACCTGCTTAGCACAAGTTTGACCAGACAAAATTTCATGCTTGAAGGCACCCATCCAAATGAGATTTTCATTTGTTTTTCAACAATGTTTTCAGAAACCTTCTTTCTCATGGTTAAAAAAAAAAATATGGGATTGTTTGCTAAGGTGTAAAACAAGTCTTGGTGACAGTATAGAAAATAGAATTTTGAAGAGGCAATACACATGCTTTTGAACACAGGAGTCAAATCACACATAGAGCACAAAATATAGGAAATGGAGATTTTTAGTGATCAAAAATGATGTAGACTGCGGACTGCACACACTGACCTGGGTCAATACTTTTTTTGTAGATGCATTAAAGCCCCTTTTCAACAAGCATGGCTCATATACTTTCACTGTTTGTTACACAGTCCCGAGTTTAATGACCCTAATAAAGATACATGTAGCTTTTGAAAACATTGTGGGGTAAAAGAGAAATTGCTGGTAACAAGCATTTTCTCCTTTTTCCACAATATTTTCTACTCTTTCATGACCGAAAAGCATAATTCGAACCACATTTAACTCTTTACCACACAACAAAATTTTAGACACGTCCAAACTCAAACCATTCGCAGACAACAATTACATTGTGACTCACATGATGCAATTTGTCTTTGATAGGGTAAAAAACATTGTGGGAAAAGGAGAAAATGCTGCTTATCAGCATTTTCTCCTTTTCCCACAATGTTTTCAAAAGGCTTCTACATCAGGGTCGTTAAAAGTCGGGATTGTGTGGTAAAGGGTTAAATTGTCATCTGCAAATGCTCTCAATTTGAAGGACTCAAAATTTTTGTTGTTTGGAATAGAGCTATATAACCAAATGATGAGCTCTCAGACTCAGGATCAAGTAGCAGTTGTTATGGTATCATTTGAGGACAGTGTTTGTTTCCATGAATGAGAAGCTATCACACAAACTGCAAGATACCAACAAATGACTGTTTGTAACTGTATATAACTGTTGTTTATATTGAAACTAGCTACTTTCAATCGTATCAGATACCAACATGCAACAGGGAACAAGAGTGCAAAAAAAGGGAGGAATCAATAGGTCTTTTTCAAAATTAAAACACTTGAGGAAACCTGACATTTCACTAATGGTCAGTCTTTGGCTCATGAAGGTCGCTGGAAGGTCAGATTTCATTTGCAAAACGTATTTTACGATATGATTCTATATATTATTATGTTACACTGAATTAGCTGCTGAGAAAATAGGAGAAAACGCGATATTAAGTGAACACCGTTTGAGACGAACACGACTGCGGACGAAAGGACGCCTATCGTCCAAAAGGTGTCACGAACATGCAAACAAGCAGTGCAAAGGTATATTGACAGGTATAATAAACAATTCACGTCACTTTATCTCAATGAAAAGTTACAAGGAATGAAACCGTAATATAACTGTTGTTTATATTGAAACTAGCTACTTTCACTTTCTTCTTGATTCTGCAACAAAGGCTGTCCCCCAGATCCAGCTGCAATTGATTCTACCCTAAGCTCAGAATTTGTTCGATTAGTATACCACAAGCTTTCTGCAATCTATGTTATGTTGAACATGGATCGTATCAGATCTATGATCCTTCTTGGATAAATTCGCGATTATCTGATAAATGTTCACTCACATCTGGTTTTGTATTTCAATAAAAATTCCCTGAGATACCATGGTACGCCAGTAACCATTTAGTTCTTGAAAACATGTTATTTCACTATGTACACTGACTTATGTTGAATGGACAAATCCAAAATTAATTTTTAATCCGATTAACGGTGTTGATAGGATGGTGTACTACAGAAATAGCCGTACGACATTTTTCGCTCCTTAATTTGATAGCTGAGGAACACAATGTTGGAAATAACAATGTATTACTTGCACATTTTCCCAAAATGCTTTTGATACTATTTTTTTAAATCAAATTTTCCCCTCTCGTTTTTTAGCTTGTGTGATTTGTAACAGTTTAGTCCGGCCTACTCATTCATCCTCATACAGGAATTGGTTAACCCTTTACCACACAAGCCCGAGTTTTAACGGCTCCAAGGAAAAGGACTTTGTAACTGGTAACCAACATTTTCTCCTTTAACCACAATGTTTTTTACCCTTACAAAGATATATTTCCTAATTTTTGCAACATTTAGTTCGTCGTCTCAGGGATTGTATATAACAATAATTTACGATCTGCAACTGCTTTCAAGTTGGACCAATCTAAAATTTTGTCGTCCGGGAAAGTGCCCCCGAGATGAAGAAAGGACCCCTGGCTTTCTGTCTAGGTTGCTTTCGATGACTGTTCTTTCTGAACTGATAGATTTCTGTCGTATATCTACATGTATATCCCGTCCTCGCACAAGGGAAACAGTATAAACCTAATTACCCCTTATCTAGAGTAGCCTGGGTCCAAGCTGGGTCCTAGCTGGATCCTTACTCATTACCTACTGCGTCCTCTTTTCACTGTCACTACAGATCTGTGGCAAATTTGTTGATCCTTTCTGTATTTCTTCACAACGTAAAGGCCCAAATATATAAAGGAAATAATTATCTGACTGGAACCCAGGCTACCCTTCAAAAAATAGGTACGACTGATTTAAGTCTGGAAATAAAGTGCAAAGGTTTTAACAGGGATCGTATATTTTACGTATAATTTACGATCCTTGTTTAAACACTCGGAAGAAAAGAGCAGTTTTCTGGGAGATGTTAATTTTGTGGACATACGATCCCTAGGTAAAATATCCTCACAAACTGCTATGCTCAGAAGACCTTCATTGTCTTACAACAGATCCGTTTTGCCGGCATGCAGCAGTCCCAGTTGCCCGTTTCCAGAACTCTATGGTCAATCCCGACATTTTCAAAGCGGCTTGCCTGTACAATACATGCACTAAGATTACAGTCAAACCTTCCTTAACTGGCCAAGAGAAAGGGATATCCGCGGAGAATCACGTGTTGCACGTGGAACACACTTGGCGCCAAACATGTATTTTTTTTTTGTCATTTGTTCAGTCAACTATGACAGAAAATCAATAAAATGTGCATGGCGAATTTCACATGTGCTGGAGGAATTGGTTTTGAAAAGTTTTCGCCCTAGAAATTATATTTGAAAAATATATCACGTAATTTTGGTGTTGCGTTGGAAGTTCGGTCTAGTATATTTTTGTTCTTTAGTCGAATTTGAACAGACATGATCATTTGTATATATTGACAGAGCAGTTTAGAGGGATAAAAATAATGTTCAACAATTATGTTACGATCAGAACGATATTTTTCCATGCCCTGTCTTAATAATCATGTCACATTTGGGACACGACCATGCAGTTTATTTTCACTTGCCTTGAGGAAAAAATCGAAATTAAAAAAAAAAACGTTTCACAGTTCTTGGCTTGTCATGACATCACAGAAATCTTCGGCAGGCAGATTGATGATATTTAGGGAGTTATACGCAAAAAGATATTTCTGTTAATTTTTAATCATCAGATTATTATGTTATATTAAAACCATTTAAGAAGTATCAATACGTGTAAACATGCACATACATACATAAAGATATGAATTTATCATTATCTTGCGAGTGAACAATTCAAAATACACAATTTTGAAGACGATCAGCTGTGTAGATTAATCACTTTGAGTCGATTAAACAGTAGAACTATATCAAGAATGTTAAAACAAACAAGCCGCTGGTGATCACATGACTTCTAAGAATAACTTGCAAGTCACATGTCGTGGTGGACTTCGAAGGGAACGGTTGGGTAAAGCTTTTCGGATCAAACACAACAGTAAACCAAGAAAGCAGAATGGAAGAGCTGTTTAAGTAAGTGTACCCTATTTCCATATTTTCTTTATGTAGAATATGAACGATTTGATGACTTGGGACCAAGACTAGGGTCTCTGCAAAATAATCTTTAAAACAAAATGATGGAGACGCCAGAATAATTATCTGATTTCATCATTCTTTCGTTACAGAAACTGAAAGTAAAACCGGCCTATACAGCTTAATGGCAAACTGTTTGGCGTTATGGATATGATTGACATAACTTACATTTAAGACAGTTCGAAATAGAGTTGAGCCATGCTCTGTGAAAAGGGGGCTTAATGCATCTCCGTTATGCATGATACCAAGCAAGCAATCACATAATTATGGATCCATAATAGCCACTTTCTTGAACAACCAGCTGAATTATGGGGAAGAATGGTCCTGTGACATGTAAAAAATTGACCGATATTGAAAAGTTTTGGCCCAGGTCAGCCTGCACAGGCTGACCTGGGCCGATACTTTTCTCACATGCATTAAACCCCCTTTTCATAGAGCATGGCTCATTTGTATTTGTGCAAATTTTTAGTTGGTTTCAAATTGAAGGATTTGCAGATGTCAAAACAAATGAGGCTCAAATGGTTGTTTTTGTGTTTGAAAGGGTAGAAAACAGTGTAGGAAAACGAGAAAATGCTGGTTTCCCATATTCTCTCCTTTTCTATCATTGCTTTTAAGACCTTTTTCTTCAGGATCTTCAAACATGAGAATGTTTGTTACCTGTATTGTCTTGATTGTAGATCTATTATCTTGGCTATTCTTCTGTCATGGTAATTTGAGATATGTTCAGGGCAGCATCTAAAAATTATTTGCATTTTGCTGCAGTATAGATTGAATTGACATAACAGATATTCATTACAGTGCTGTAGATTTGCTGAAGGTAAATTCTCAATGGACTTGAGACCTCGCAGTACACAGTATAGAAAAGAAAAGAAGCACTGTAAAGTCTCATTATTGAGACTACTACATCCAAATGCCAATATGGTTCTACAGGAAAATTATGGAGCTAAAAGCTCACATGAGATCTACAGCACTAAAAGCACTGCACTTGATCTCAGTATGCATCCTCCATCAGGCTCCACATCTTGTCTGCTGGCTGTCCATATGTCATTATATCCCCTGGCTGGTGTTCACTGCTTTCTCTTATTGAGTTATCCCTATACCACACAATCACAAGTTTTAACGACCCTGAAGAAAAAACCTTTTGAAAACATTGTGGAAGAAGAAGATGCTGATAAACAGCATTTCTCCTTTTCCCACAATGTTTTCTACACTATCAAAGGCAAATTTTCTCATTTGAGCCTGATTTAAATTGTGGTCTGCAAATTCTCTCAATTTGGACAAGTCTACCTTTTTTATCGTATGGTAAAGAGTTATATTAGTATTTCAGTTATGCCACCATGGACCAACTAAGCACATGAGGCATGGTTGAACCTTTCTAGGAGAACAGATAAAATCTAAAAGACTTGCTATCATTTTCCTGAATTCTGTTGGACATTTTTCTCCTAAAAAATTAACATCTAAAAGACAGTTATCTTGTTGATCATTCCTGCCTGGGATTTTCTTTCAAAGACAAAATCTAAAAGACAATATCATTTTGTTGACCACCTTGACCTTCAAGGTTGTTAACCCTTGACCAAATGATCAAGAGTTTTAACAATGCTGAAAAAGAAGGCTTTCGAAACACTGTGGGCAAAAGAGAGAATGCTGGTAAACAGCATTTTTTTCTTTTTCAACAATTATTTTCTACGCTACCAGAGGACAATAGCTTGATGGCAACAGCCTGGACACTTGTCTGTGACATTACTTTCCCCTGAGACTTATATAAAAACAAACCATGAGGGGAATATAGGAGGGTAAGGCATTTCTCATTACCGTATCTTTGCCACCAAATGTAATGTGCAAAGGTCTAACTATAAAGTAGGTTGCTTAACCCTTTTCCGCACAATGCTGCCTTTTAACGACCCTGAGAAAGAGGGCTTTTGAAAACATTGTGGGGAAAGGAGAAAATGCTGGTAAGCAGCATTTTCTTCTTTTCCCACAATGTTTTCTACCCTATCAAAGAAAAAATGCCCCATTTCAGCCTCACTGAAATTGTCTTAAAGGGTTATTTTACACAGAGAGAAATACATGAAACCACAATGCTATTAAAGCTAGCTCAACAGCAAGGCAGGTTTCACAATTTAGATTAATTCTTTACTGGACGACAAAATTTTAGCCTTGTCCAAATGAAAGCATCTGCAGATGACAATTTCAATGTGGCTCAAATGGTGCAATTTTTCTTTGATAGGGTAGAAAACATTATGGGAAAAGGAGAAAATGCTGGTTACCAGCATTTTCTCCTTTTCCCACAATGTTTTCAAAAGGCTTCTTTCTCAGGGTCGTTAAAAGGCGACATTGTGTGGCAAAGGGTTAAAGTCAGCAAACTTGCATTTTCTCCCTTTCCCTTCTTTTCCCACAATGTTTCATAAGGCCTTTTCCTCAGGGTTGTTACAACCATGATTGTTTGGTAAGGGGTAACATTTTGAGTTACTAAGCATGACTTTTGAGAGGAATTAACATAAGTTGTTTATAGCTTGTTTTCCATTCCTATCTGTCAACCCTTGAAACTTGTTATACCATGTATCATTTTCTGTATTTTACTTGTTTATTTTATCAGCTTTAATAAATAAAGTTTAAACTAAGCATGACTTAGGTTGCCTTTGCAGACAAGATAGTAAGATTAGACCTTTTTATACATTCAGCATATATCAAGATCGGAGTATACATATACACAGCACATATTTGATCTTTGATCTACACTGAAAAATACTCAAGTTGAAATTTAAACTTGCAACATTTTTGTTGACTAAAAAGTTTCAAATTCCATTTATTTAACATTTTAAGGGTTAACTTTTCACCGGACAGCAAGCAATAAGGACTTGTCCAAATCAAAGCTACAATACCTACATTAACCCTTTCCCAAATGACAAATTTTGGACTGGTCCAAATTGAAAGAGTTTGCAGATGACAATTTTAAATTTGATGAAAATGGCAGGAAGTTCTCAAAAAGGATAGAAAACATTGTGGGAAAAGGAGAAATTGCTCGTTATGAGCAATTTCTCCTTTTTCCACAGTGTTTTCAAAAGACTTGTACTGCAGACACGTGAAAACCAGGGCTTGTTTGGGAAAGGGTTAATACTGGTGGTTTAAATTATGGGCTTGTCTTGGAAAAGATAGAAGACCTTGTGGGAGGATGGGAAAACCAGCATTTTTTCCAATAATGTTTTTAATTTTTTTTTTCTCCATTGTTAAACACAGGATTGTTAGATAAAGGATTATCCATTTTACCACACAATCCCTACTTTAAATGACCCTGAAATGAAGGGCTTTGAAAGTATTCAGGGAAAAGGAAAAAATGCTTGTTACCAACATTTTTTCCTTTCCCCACAATGTTGTCTATCCTATCAAAGATAGAAATCATTAATTTAGCAACACTTAATTGTCTTTCAATTTAATCCAGTCGAAAATTTTGTCGTTTGGTAAAGAGTTATAAGGATACTCTAGGACAGTAGAGCTTTGGATTCCTAAATAGGAAATTTTGGTTTGATTCAGGCTTGTGTTGCTGGTCACAGGGGAGTGTCCTTGGACAAGGCACTACAGAGATCCTACCCAGAACTGATGAAACCCAGGAAAATCATGCATTAGGTAACTGTTGTTGCAATATGACTGAAATATTGTTGAAAGCAGCAGAAAACTCAATTCCAACTGGCAAACATTATGTTTGCTCTTTGCAGTTTTCAAATCTACTGAAGCCTTTAACTCTTTACCACACAGTCCCGACTTTTAACGACCCCGAGAAAGAGGCCTTTTGAAAAAATTGTTGGAAAAGGAGAAAATGCTGGTTACCAGCATTTTCTCCTTTTCCCGCAATGTTTTCTACTCTTCCATAAACAAATCTCAATTTTTGATTCACATTTATTTTGTCGTCTGCAAGAGCTTTCATTTGGACTGGTCTAAAATTTTGTCGTTTGGTAAAGAGTTAATGGGTTCACTTTCGAGTGCAGATCTTGTTAACTCTTTACCACACAATGTTGCCTTTTAATACCCCTGGGAAAGAAGCCTTTTGAAAACATTGTGGGAAAAGGAGAAAATGCTGGTTAACCAGCATTTTCTCCTTTTCCCACATGTTTTCTACCCTATCAAAGAAAAATTGCACCATTTGAGCCACACTGAAATTTTCGTCTGCAAAATGCTTTTAATTTGGACAAGTCTAAAATTTTATCATGTGGTAAAGGGTTAAACCTAACAGAAACCACTTGATGGGCGATTAGAAGAAAGAAATTTATAGTTTTGTACTAGAAAAGAAAACGATATAGAAAAATTCACAATCGCATGTAAAAAGTAATTGGTTCTTTTTCTACCATGTCGACAAAAATTGCATGCTACAGGGGTAAAAAGGGTTGTTTATTTTGCATGTTGCATCATTCCAATATCTATAAAGGTGAAACTGAAACAAAGCTTATAAAGGTGTATTCTACTTTACGATGTTAAACAATATGTTTGATTGTTAGATGTGTGCATACCAAAAGCATTTGCAAATGACAAATTTATGTCTCTAAAATTGGTTGAGTTGGATGTGCATGGTCAGGGTGATGGGATTCTCTCTTTGAAAAAGTATACAAAACATTGTAGCAGATGGAGAAAATGTTGTTACCATCAAAGGTTTCCAAAGCATTCTCTTTCAGAGTAAAAAAACACCTATTTAAGAGCTAACCCTTCCCCAAATGACAAATATTAGACACGTCCAAATTGAAAGCATTTGCAGACGACAAATTTAAAATTGGTGCAAATGAGCTGAAGTTTTCTGATAGGGAAGGAAACAGTGTGGGAAAAGGAGAAATTGTTTGTTAAAAGCAACGGAAATTTTATTTTTCATTACATCATATAATAGCTTAGTACTATTCCACAAATCTGCTTTTCTGGACTTTGAGTCTTTTGATTAAGACAAACCTCCATCATTTGAACCACATTTAATTTGTTGTCTGCAAGTGCTTCGAATTTGGACGAGTCTAAAATTTTGTTGTTTGGTAAAGGGTAACCCAAAGTAATAAGTCATACTTCTAATCCATAATTTTTTACAAGTATCTTTTCGAAGTTGTCTACAGCAAATCTGTTTTAACCCATTTCCGCACAATGCCGCCTTTTGACGCCCCCTTAGAAAGAAGCCTTTAGAATACATTGTGGGAAAAGGAGAAAATGCTGGTAACCAGCATTTTCTCCTATTCCCACAATGTTTTCTACCCTATCATGGAAAAATTGCACTATTTGAGCCTTATTGAAATTGTTTTCTGCAAATTCTTTCAGTTTGAACAAGACTGAAATTTTGTCGTCTGGTAAAGGGTTAAGATGAATGATCCTTTACGTCACATTAGTAAGGCATGCACCCAGGGCCTCAAGGTTACGGGTCGTACACTTTACCACTGTGCCACACAGGACCCAAACTTTGTTTGATGTCAAGACCTACGTGAAGGGTTCTAAAGAATGCATTTTTGTAGAGTTTCTGTTTGAAGGTCATAAGCATGTCAACTAAACAATTGGGTAGTTTTCAAAATTATTTTTAGTCCATGCCAAGGACATGGAAATACATGATCAATAGTGAGTGCCTGAACCATTTGCTACACAGCAAAATTTTAGACTTGCCCAAATTGAGAGCATTTCCAGATGACAAATTACATGTGGATCAAATGATTGGATTTGTCTGTAAAAGGTTAGAAAACATTGTGAGAAAAGCAGAAAATGCTGGTTTCCAGTATTTTCTCCTTTTCCCAGTATGTTTTCGAAAGGTTCCTTCTCGGGGTAATTAAAAGTCGGGATTCTGTAGTAAAGGATTACCACACAATTCTGAGTTTTTAACAACCCAAAGAAAGAAGGCTTTTGAAAACAGTGTGGTGGTAACCAGCATTTTCTCCTTTTCCCTCAATGTTTTCTGCCTGTATAAGGACAAATACTGTCAATTGAAAAACATTTGAATTGTCGTCTATAAATTCCTTTGCTATACATGAGTTTAGAATTTTGCAGTGTGGGAAAGGATTCACCCATTACCAAATGATCTTGGTCTGTATTCACCAACCATTCTTAAGAACGTTCTTATACTTATTCTTCAAGATTTTCCAAGTTTGAAAGTAACACAACTTCTGATTGGCTAAACCAAATGGTGTAGCCAATCAGAAGGTGTGTTACTTTCAAATTTGGAAAATTTTGGAGAACAAGACCAAGAATATTCTTAAGAATGGTTGGTGAATACGGACCCTGGTATTTTAATCATCTTGAGGTAGAATCCTTGTGGGAACACTCCAGGAAAATGGTTGTTACCAGAATTTCCCTGTTACCACTGTTTTGTATGTTTTCAACAACATATCTCTAACCCTTTTAACCCAAGCAATCCTGACTTTTAACGAACCTTGGAAACAAGGCTTTGGAAACATTGTGGGAAATGGAGAAAATGCCTGTTTCCAGCATTTTCTCCTTTTGCCACAATTTTTTTCTCCTCTTTCAGAGAGCTTAAGTTCATTAATTTGTACCAATTATGAATGTATCGTCTGGAGATGTTTTGAAATTGAAAGTCTAAAATTTGTCCTTAGGACAAGAGCTCCCTTTTACCATACAATCCTGAGTGGTAAACCAGAATTTTCTCCATTTCCCACAATGTTTTCTACTCCATTAAAAGCAAGCTCAATCACTTGGGACAGTTGTCATTTGTTGTCTGTAAATGCTTTCAATTTGGATGAGTCTAATATTCTGTTGTTTTGGTGAAGGGCTATATACCGGTATATTGTTGTCTGCATGCAAATGTGCACAATAATTATGGACAAGTCTAAAATTTTATTGTCTGGCAAAGAGCCAATTCTTTGTCAGTAATATGTGATTATGAATATACTGAGCAGAGAGCATTGACCAAGATTAGATTGTACATTAAATGCCATCTTATCTTAAACTATACCCTGAGAAACTGTTGTGATGCTTTAAAACTTTACCAAGCCACAGTGTTAGACTGGTCAAAATTGAAAGTATTTGCAGACAACAACCTCAGTGTTGCACAGATTATGAGATCTATCTTTAACTCTTTACCAAACAACAAAATTTTAGCCTGGTCCAAATTCAAAGCATTTGCAGACAACAAGTTTAATTTTATTCAAATGATGTGATTTGGGTCTGGAAGAGCAGATCAAATTTTCTCCTTTTCCCATCATGTTTTCAAAAGTGTTCTGTCTCGGGGTCATTAAAACTCCTGATTATGTGGTGAAGGGTTAAAAGATTTGAAAAGACTATGGGAAAAGGAGAAAATGCTGGTTACCAGCATTTTCTCCTTTTCCCACAGTGTTTTCAAAAACCTACTTCCTCAGGTTCATTAACCCATGGAATTGTTTGGTAAAGGGTTAAGATGAACAGGCCCAATTGATTGCCAAGAATCTTAATGAAGGATAATTTTGTGATGGTCAAAATATAGGTATACATAGACTTGTACCCTATTTGTATAGTATTCAAATCTGAACAAGGTGACATAATTCTTAGGCTGCTCCATATTAAAAGCATAAAAATTTTCCCTCACTGAGATTGTTTAACCCATTACCAGACGACAAAATGTTAGCATTATCCAAATTGAAAGCATTTGCCGACGACAATTTCAATGTGGCTAAAATTGTGGAATTTTTCTTTGATAGGGTTGAAAACATTGTGGGAAAAGGAGAAAATGCTGGTTACCACAATGTTTTCAAAAGGCTTCTTTCCCAGGGTCATTAGAAGGCGGCATTGTGCAGTAAAGGGTTAAACGAGTACCCACAACTTAGGTTTTGATGAAGATTTAATATGGTGCTCCTCTTTGAACCACAAACTATTCCATTTCCCTCTAAATCTTTACCAAACAACAAAATTTTAGACTTGTCCAAATTTTGTAAGCAATTCCAGACAACAAGTTAAGTAGGACATGAACAATGGGACTTGTCTTTGGCAGAGTAGATACATGTGGAAGAAGGAGAAATTTATGGTTACCAGCATTTTCTCCTCTTCCTGGTATGTTTCTTAAAGCCTACTTCCTCATGGTCGTTAACCCTTTACCGCACAATGCCACCCTTTAATAGCCCTGGGAAAGAAGCCTTTTGAAAACATCGTAGGAAAAGGAGAAAATGCTGGTAACCAGCATTTTCTCCTTTTCCCACAATTTTTTCTACCCAATCAAAGAAAAATTGCGTCATTTGAGCCACTCTGAAATTGTCGTCTGCAAATGCTTTCAATTTGAACAAAGCCAAAATTTTGTCATCTGATAAAGGGTTAAACATCAGGAATTTTTTGGTAAAGGGTTCAGTCTTGTTCCTGCATGCATAGAGCACTTTTATACTTACTCTTTGATGTGTTTTTGTTATGCAGGAAAATTGAACAGAATGAGAAGAAGTATGTTGAGAGACTGGCCGAAGTGGTGGCCATTAAAAGTGTGTCAGCTTTACCTGAGTGTCGTGGAGAGATCAGGAGAATGATTGAATGGACAAAGAAGGTACTTCTATAACAGACTGCCAGATAAAAGGGAGTCGTAGTATTCTAAATGCATTATTTCTCTTCCAAACTCTATGTTGTGGGTATTCATTAGAATCGTCTCAATGAGACGATTCTAATGGGTACCCATAACATAAGGTTTAGTGGAGAGTGATTAATATTTTCAATTATGAAATCAAAATCACTCCCTTTGTCTGGAGCTCTGTCTATAAGCTCATTCTCTTCATGTTGCATGCCTTTTTAGCTCACCTGAGCTATTGCGATCATACTGCGTCCATCGTGTGTTGTGTGGTCATCAACAGTTACCTTGTGTGCACTCTAGAGCTAGGCAACATTTTCAGTCAGACACCCATGAAACTTAGTCAGAATGTTTGTCTTCATAATGTCTCAGACAAGTGTCATGTCGGGCCAAAAATTAGGTCATTGGGACAAATCTTAGGAGAACCTTGTGGGCACTCTAGTGGCTACTTTTTCTGTCACATACTCATGAAACTTGGTCAAAATGTTTGTCTTGATAGTATCTAGGCACAAATTTGAAACTGGGTCATGTCAGTCAAAAAGTAGCTCACTTGGACAAATCATAGAATAAACCTGTTTGCACTCCAGAGGCCACATTTTCAATCCAACAGTTATGAAACATGGCCAGAATGTTTCTCTTGATAATATCTCTGACATGTATGAAATTAGGTCACATCTAGTCAAAGAGTAGGTCACTGTAACAGATCTTTGGAAAAAATTGTGTGCACTCTAGAGGCTAAATTTTGGTCAGGGACACATGAAAGTTTGTTAGAAAGTTTGTCTTGATAATATTTCAGACAAGTTTGACATTGTCTCACATCAACTCAAAATAGGTCATGGGGTACAAATCTTAGAAAAGCCTTGTGTGCACTCTTGAGGCCAAATTCTCAGTCAGATACCAATGAAACTTGGTCAGAATGTTTCTCTTGATATTATCCAGACAAGTTTAATATTGGATGAAATTGGGTCAAAAAGTAAGTCATTTGGACAAATCTTAGAAAAAAAAAATGTGTGCACTGGAGAACCCACATTTTTCGTCAGATACCCATGAAACTTGGTCAGAATACTTGTCTTGATAGTATCTCTGAAAAGGTCAAAAATGGGTCACATCAGGTGAAAAAGTAGGTCACTGGGACAAATCTTAGAAAGAAAAACCTCTAGTATCAACATTTTCAGTCCAATATTTATAAAAGTTAGTCAGAATCTTTGTCTTGATGATATCTTAGACAATTTTGAAATAGGAATCAAAAAGAAGTTAACTGGTACAAATTGTTAAAAAAATCATGTGTGCACTCAAGAGGCCACATTTCGACTTTGGTACTGATGAAACATGGTCAGAATGTTTGTCTTGATGATTTCTAATAAGTTCCAAATGGGATCAAGTTGGTTGAAATATTTGGTCATTGGTACAAATCTTAGAAAAACATTGTCTTTTGACAAAGTTATATTTACTAAAAGGGGTACATACATGTTATGTTTACTGGTAAAAGGCCCTATAGCAGCCAAAAAATCACTGCAGGTGTGAAAATGCATTTAAATATGAGCCATTCTCTGGGAAAAGGGAGCTTAATGCATCTCTGTGATGCATTATACCAAGCAAGTCATCACATGATCATGGATCCATAAAGTCCTTTTTGTGTAACAATAGACTGAATTATGTGGTAGACTGGTCCTTGAACATACAGAAAATTTACCAATAGCGAAAAGTTTTGGTCCAGGTCAGCCTGTACAGACTGTGCAGGCTGACCTGGGTCAATACTTTTCGCAGATACATTAAGCCCTCATTTCACAGAGCATGACATATAAATTGGTCCACTTAAAAGTATGGAAAATATTGTGCAGATGACAATCTGTTATTATGTGGTCAATCCTAGTTTTAGTCAGTGGCAGAAAAATGAATTTTAAAATCAGACAAACAGTAAACAAAAGATAGATTTACCCGGAAATGACCTGGCAACTTTTAACATATTTTTGAAATCAGTTTCTGTGCCAGTGGCTAACACTAGGACTGAATGTACAATAACAGACTGTCATCTTCACAATAATTTCCGTATTTATAAATGGTATTGTTTAACCCTTTCCCAAACAAGCCCTGGTTTTCACGTGTCTGCAGTACAAGTCTTTTGAAAACACTGTGGGAAAAGGAGAAATTGCTCGTAACGAGCAATTTCTCCTTTTCCCACAGTGTTTTCTACCCTTTTTGAGAACTTTCTGCCATTTTCATCAAATTTGAAATTGTCGTCTGCAAACTCTTTCAATTTGGACCAGTCTAAAATTTGTCATTTGGAAAAGGGTTAAATTTAAATACATTTTAACACCTGCCTTGTTTACTTTGGCAGCTATTGTTACTCTAAATAATACTGAAAATTCCCTAGGTTTCAATTTACCCAAGCACACTTTAAGAGTATTGAAATGATCGATGAAATTTGTTCTTTCAAAGAATGGAAAATATGTAGGTACATGTAACTCTTTCTAGAACGTAATATGACGCTCAAAATATAAATCAGCCATGCTCTGTGAAAAGGGGACTTGATACATTTGCAAAAAAGTATCAACTCATGTCAGACTGCCCAGTCTCTGCAGGCTGTCATGGGCCGAAACTTTTTGCTATCTTTAAACTTACTGGATGTCAAAGGGCAAGTCTACCTTATGATTTAGCTGGTCGTTAAACAAAATGGATTTTAGGAGGTCCAAAATCATGTGATTACTTGCTTGGCTTAACCCTTTACCACACAATCCTGAGTTTCAATGACCCTGAGGGAGAAGCTTTTTGAAAACATTGTAGGAAAAGGAGAAAATGCTGGTAACCAGCATTTTCTCCTTTTCCAACAATGTTTTCTACCTTATAAAAAACAAATTCCATTGTTTTGAGCCACATTTACATTGTCATCTGCAAATGCTTTCAATTTGGACAAGTCTGAAATTTTGTCGTTTGGTAAAGAGTTAATGCATCACAGAGATGCATTAAGCTGCCTTTTGCCAGAGCATGGCTCAAATAAAAGATGTATTGCCAAGACATAATTTCTGATTGGCTAAACCATTTGGTTGGCTGTTAACCTCACAATCCTGAGTTTTAATGACCGTGAAGAAGAAGGCTTTCTGAAAACATTGTTGGAAAAGGAGAAAATGCTGGTAACCAGCATTTTCACCTTTTCTAACAATGTTTTCTATCCTGTAAAAGACATAAATCATCATTTTAGCTACACTTATTTTGTCGTCTGCAAAATACTTCCAATTTAGTCAAGTCAACAATTTTGTGGTTTGGTAAAGAGTTAAGCAAAATGGTTTAGCCAGTCAGAAATTATGTTATTAGTAATTCAGAACTAGAGTAAGAACACTATATAGAATGGGTCGTGAATAGGATCCCCAATGTTTTTCATATGTTACATTATCAGAAAATGGAAGATCTGGGGGCTGACTGTGAACTGGAAGATCTTGGACAGCAGACATTACCAGACGGAAAAAAGATCCCTTTGCCCCCTATCTTGCTTGGAACTCTGGGAAAAGACCCCAAGAAGAAGACCCTTTTGGTATATGGACATTTGGATGTACAGCCAGCAGAAAAGGTGTTTATGAATTGATCCTTTGTCTTTTTGTTCTTTACCAAATGGACTTGCCTAAATCCAAAGCATTTGTAGCTGATAAATTAAATGTGGCTCAGTTGGTTGGAATTGCCTTTGAAAGGGGTTGACGACATCAGGGGAAAAGGAGAAAATGCTTGTTACAAGCATATTCTCCTTTTCCCACTATGTTTTTGTTTTTACTCAAGGTTGACAGCATTAGGCAGACAACAAATAAAATTGGACTTAACCCTTTACCACGCAGTCTCGAGTTTTAATGACCCTGAAGCAATAGCCTTTTGTAAACCTTGCGGAAAAAGGAGAAAATGCTGGTAACCAGCATTTTCTCCTTTTCCCACAAGGTTTTCTACACTTTCCTAGACAGGTGCCATCATTTCAGCTGCATTTAATTTGTCTGCAAATGCCTTCGATTTGGTATAAAGTCTAAAATTTTATTATTTAATAAAGAGTTAAGTGAGTGATGGACATAACTAAAATCATGTAATCTGGTGAAGTGTTTACAAAATGAAGAAAGAATTTTATATTTTCTCTTTGAAGGAAGATGGTTGGGACACAGAGCCTTTCGTACTTACGGAGAAAGATGGAAAACTCTATGGTCGAGGGTCCACAGACGATAAGGGACCCGTGTTGGCATGGATAAACTGCCTGGAGGCAATGGAAGAACTTAAACAGGAAGTTCCCATCAATCTGAAGGTATTTCTGGCAAGATTAGTCCACCAGACCTTTAACCCTGTACCATTAGTCCTGAGTTTTAACTCTTTACCAAGCGACAAAATTTAGACAGGTCTAAATTGAAAGCATTTGCATATTAAAATTAGGTAAAATGATGGTAATTGTCTATGAGTAGAAAACCTTGCTGGAAAAGGAGAAAATGCTGCTTACCAGCATTTTCTCCGTTTTTCACAAGGTTTTCAAGGGCTATTTCCCAAGGGTTGATAAAACTGGGGATTGTGTGGTAAAGAGTTTTTGACCCTGATGAATACAGTTTTGAGAAGATCATTGGAAATTGACAAAATGATGGTTTTCTGCTTAATCCACAATGTTTTCTTTCCTTTCAAAGACAAATTTCTTTGTTTGAGCCACATTTTATCCGTCCTGTTCAAAATGTTTCAACTTCACCATACGACAAAATTTCAGAATCATCAAGATTAACCCTTTACCACACAACAAAATTTTAGACCTGTCCAAATTGAAAACATTTGCAGACGACAATTCACTTTGGCTGAAATGAAGCAATTTTTGTTTGATAGGGTAGAAAACATTGTGGGAAAAGGAGAAAATGCTGGTTACCAGCATTTTCTCCTTTTCCCACAATGTTTTCAAAAGGCTTCTTTCCCAGGGGTGTCAAAAGGCGGCATCGTGCAGTAAAGAATTAAAAGCATTTTCAGATCATAAATTTCTAATGGCACAAATGAAGAGATATAGCTTTGAAGGGTATAAACAAATTGTTTGAAAAGGAGAAAATACTCATAACAAGTATTTTCTCCTTTTCCTAAAGTGTTTTCAAAGGCCTTTCTTCTAAAGGGTGTCAAAACTTGACATTGTTTGGTAGAGGGTTACTGTGTTACTCCATTGGCATTCTGCGAGGGAATAATGTTCTACATGCTGTATTCTTTTTTCAACAACTACTTGTTGTTTTTTTTTTTTCCAGGCAACACAAGGTCAAATTCTTTTTGTAAGAATTTCAAGGTTAATAGATTTCTTCCTACATATGCTTTTGAAGACATTGTGGCAAAAGGAGAAGTTTTCTGGCTTAGAATTATTTCTCCTTTGCCTTTAACTCTATACCACACAATCCTGAGTTTTATCAACCCTGAAAGAGAAGGCTTTTGAAAATATTGTGGGAAAAGAAGAAAATGCTGGTAAACAGCATTTTCCCCTTTTCCCATAATGCCATCAATTTGGTAAAGTCCAAAATTTTGTCATTTGTTAACCCTTTCCCAAACAAGCCCTGGTTTTCACGTGTCTGCAGTACAAGCCTTTTGAAAACACTGTGGGAAAAGGAGAAATTGCTCGTAGCGAGCAATTTCTCCTTTTCCCCCAGTGTTTTCTACCCTTTTTGAGACCTTTCTGCCATATTCATCAAATTTAAAATTGTCATCTGCAGACGCTTTCAATTTGGACCAGTCCAAAATTTGTCGTTTGGGAAAGGGTTAAGGCAATTATTTGTTTACATGATTTACACTGTACTTCATGTTGATTATTGATATTTTACAGGCATGTTTTTTAACTGTTTACCAGACAATCCCATATCTAAACGCTCCTGAGGAAGAAGCCTTTTGAAAAGATTGTGGGAAAAGGAGAAAATGCTGGTGACCAGTATTTTCTCCTTTTCCCACAATGTTTTCTACCCTTTCAAAGATTGAAATCATCGTTTGGGTCACATTTAATTTGGACAAGTCTATATTTTGTTGTTTGGTAAAGAGTTAGATGGTCTGCTGCAACACTGTTTCAGGATGTAATTAGCAGATCTTTTCAATTATTTGCAGTTCCTTTTTGAAGGGATGGAAGAATCAGGGTCTGAGGGTCTAGATGACTTGGTGATGTCAAAGAAAGATACTTTCTTGAAGGCAGAAATTCCCCTTTCATTTTTTTTCTTCCTATCTTTTTTCCTTTGTTCTTCCTTCCATCCTTCCTTCTGTCTATCCTTCCTTCACTACATTCTTGCTCTTTGAGCCAGTTTATAATAAGAAATATATGTTAGCTTTTATTTTAAAGGATCTGATTTTTAGCTCGGCTGCTCATGAAGAAAACATCCAGGTATTGTCACAGCTCTGTCATCTGTGTCGTTGTTGATACATGTATTGTCATCACCATGCAAAAACTTTGACATTTTGTAATATCTCTTTCATTACAGAAGATATTGACTTCAAACTTGTCATAATTGAAGATACTTACTTCAATTACTTCAATTTCGAACTAGTTGTTAACTATCAAAAGGGGAACCCATACATCAGGGGAAGTTAACCATCAAAATATTTTTGAAACAGTTATGCCCCTTATTCAACTTACAATTTTCACTAAAAGCAACATTACTGCAGCCGAGTGTTGGCAACCACATGCAGTGCTCTTGTTACAATTCCTTCTTTTAACCCTTTTCGACACAATCCTGACTTTTAACGACCCTAAGGAAGACGCCTTTTGAAAACATTGTGGGGGAAAAGGAGAAAATGCTGGTAACCAGCATTTTCTCCTTTTCCCACAATGTTTTCTTCCCTCTCAAAGGGAAATTTCAATTTTTAGAGTCACATTTGGTATGTCAAGTGCAAAATGATCTCAATTTGGACCAGTCTAAAAGTATGCCATGTGGTAAAGGGGTTAAAGATGCTGAAGAAGAAGGCTATTGAACCAGCATTTTATCCTTTTCCCACAATTTTCAACTCTTTCAAGGACAAATCTCAATATCATCCTGGCAGCATCTAAGTTATTGTCTTCAAATGCTGTCATGTTGGAGTGGTTTGAAATTTTGTACTTTGTTAGAAACCTATCACAAAACCCTTTCCCAAATGACAAATTTTGGACTGGTCCAAATTGAAAGAGTTTGCAGACGACAATTTTAAATTTGATGAAAATGGCAGAAAGTTATCAAAAAGGGTAGAAAACACTGTGGGAAAAGGATAAATTGCTCGTTACGAGCAATTTCTCCTTTTCCCACAGTGTTTTCAAAAGACTTGTACTGGAGACACGTGAAAACCAGGGCTTGTTTGGGAAAGGGTTAAGTGTTTAGCCCAGGAGAAAAATGTAGATTTGTCCAAATTGAAAGCATTTGCAGACATCAATTTAATGTGGCTCAAATGATGAAATTTGTCTTTGATTGGGTAGAAAACATTGTGGGAAAAAGAGAAAATGCTGGTTACCAGCATTTTCTCTTTTTCCCATGATGTTTTCAAAAGGCTGCTTCCTCAGGGTCGTATAAAGTCAGGATTGTCTGGTAAAGGGTTAAGAAGATAAAGAAATTCTAGACTTGTCTTCGTTGAAACTAAACTGGCTCAAAAGATTGGATTTGTACTAAAATGGGACGATAGTATTTTTTTGTTTTCCCACTATGTCCTGCATAGCCTTCTTCCTTATGTTCATCAAAACAGAGGATTTTTTAGATAAGAGTTTTATCCTTTACCACAGTATTGCAGTTTTAGCAACCCTGAAGAAAAAGCCTTTTTAAAACATTGTAGGAAAAGGAGAAAATGCTGGTAACCAGCATTTTCTCCATTTCCCATAATGTTTTCTGTCCTTTCCAAATGAATTTCAAGTCATGAATCATGTTTATTTTGTTGTCTGCAAATGCTTTGAATTTGGACTAGTCTAAAATTTTGTTGTTTAGTGAAGAGCTTATAAGGAAGGTGATTGATTTTCATTTGCCAAAAAAGAAAATGATATAAAATTATTTTCACAAATATGATTCCTTTTCATGAATAATAGCAAACCTTTATTCTATTCAACCACAGGATGTTGATTTTGTATGCATCTCTGACAACTACTGGTTGGGAAAAAGGAAACCTTGTATCACATATGGCCTCAGGTAAGGTTAAAATTTCAACTGGCAGCCTATTTTAGATCTTTGTATCAACAACAGGTATTACCAAATGTTACAAGGTGGATATCAATTCTGCCCAATTTGAAACTTCATGAGATATAGCAATATTTGGAAACTTCTATTGTGATACCATTTATGCACAAACATGGTCCATATCACATGTGGTTGAATTATTTAGGGAGCTCAATAAACTGATCTTGGTCATAACAGTTTTAGCTGAAGATAGAATTGCTCTGTTAATTCAATACAGATCATCAGAAAGGCCTTCAATCTGTTACATTCTGTCTTATTGGTGCATATGACAAGATGGACAACCAGTAGCTGCCAGTGATAAATCGGATGTTGTCTCTTGTCTGTTGGACCGTTACTGGAGGTACAACGGGTACAAGCGAAGATGCTGTGTTGCTTGTGTTGCAGCTAATGGAGGTCATACTTGATACCGACTATCTCTGAACTTTGGTTTTGATGGTTGTGTCACATGGGAGAACATTAAGGAATAACGGTCATAAATAAATGCAGTTTTCTGTAACAGACTTGACATGTAAAGAATTTTCTACCGAATGAAATGGTGAAAATAATAAAACCTTTGGATTGTGTGGTAAAGGATTAAGACTGTCAGTGGAGGATGGAAGGCTGCATGAAATCTTTTGCAATACATGTATTGTGAGAAATATGTGACTAGATCTAAGGTTGCACATTCTAAACACTTCTACCACGGTATAAAGCTTTGCTTCATTTCATAAAAGATATGAGATCTGTAGCATTTTTTTACTTCTACAGTAAAATATTACATTACAAGTACTGGTTATCTTCCTTTTACCACAGTGTTTTCAAAAGCAATCTTCCACTGGGTGAAGCCAGCCGGGATAGCTCAGTGGTCAGTTACCTATGACTCGTGACCTGGGGGTTGTGAGTTTGATATCCAGTTGAGGGAAATTTTCATTCTGGCTATTTTTCGCCTCTCACCTCTGATTCATGTAGGAAAAGTAGTCACTGACTAGGGTAGAAAGTTGTGTCAGTGCTGGTGTGAGAAAACCAGGAAACATGCATGTAGGTGCACTGACCACCTTTATACAACCTAAGCTGTTAAAATGGCATTAAACTCCAATACAAACAAATCTTCCACAGGGTTTTTTGGCTAAAGGGCTTTTGAGAAATTGGTATAATCCACCAAATAGCATGTTAGAATGAATTAATTTATGATTTTCTTCATGTTTCAGAGGTATCTGTTATTTCTTCCTTGATGTGAAGTGTGCTTCTAAAGATTTACACAGTGGATTATTTGGGGGAACAGTGTAAGTATCTTGCTTGTCAGAATACAATATTCTCATGAACATTCAACCAACAAGCATAGCCCTACTGGTAACTTAAAAATTGAAACGGCAACTCAAGTTTTCAGAGTGTATGCCAAGCTTGCTGACAGTTAGCAAAGTTCTCCAGGAACAAAAGAGAATAGGTTAACTGACTGAAATGGTGCGGAAAATGATGTTTACCCTTTCAACTCCAAAGATGAAAACAGGCTTTTGCAGAGAGCATTTTGTCAAATTATTTAGTAAAGCCTGTAACCCTTTACCACGCAATCACACATTTTTACAACTCTGAGAAAGACAGCTTTTGAAAACATCATTGGAAAAGAAGAAAATGCTGAAAACCGGAACTTTCAAGACGGTATATTACTATTTGAGTCACTTGTAATTTGTCATCTGCAAATGCTTTGAATTTAGACAAGTCTAAAAGTTTGTTGTAAGGTAAAGGGGTGAGACGATTTTTTTGAATTTCAGTAGGTTGTATATTCAGCTGTTTAACCCTTTACCACACGATCCCGACTTTTAACGACCCTGAGAAAGAGGCCCTTTGAAAACATTGTGGGAAAAGGAGAAAATGCTGGTAACCAGCATTTTCTCCTTTTCCCACATTGTTTTCTAACCTATCAATGACAAATTTCATCATTTGGGCCACCTTTTATTTGTTGTCTGCCAATGCTTTCAATTTGGACCAATCTAAAATTTTGTCGTTTGGTAAAGGGTTAACCCTTTACCACATTGAAAGAATTTTTCAGATGACATATTAGATATGGCTCGAGTTAGGAGTTGGTCTTTTAAAAGGATAGAAAACATTGTGGGAAAAGGAGAAAATGCTGGTTACCAGCACTTTCTCCTTTTCCCAAAGTGTTTTCAAAAGCTTTCTCTTTTAGGGTTGTTAAAAATCGGAATTATGAGGTGAAGCGTCAAAGATGACAAATTTTTAGATTTGGCACTGTAAAAGTTAACTCTTGGCAAATGACAAAATTGTGGACTTGTCCATTTTCAACGCATTTGCAGACGACAAATTAAATGTGGCTAAAATGGTAAAAATTGCATTTGGAAGGGTAGAAAAGATTGTGGAAAAAGGAGAAAATGCTGGTTACCAGCATTTTCTCCTTTTCCCACAGTGTTTTCAGAGGCCTTTTTCTCAAGATTGTTAAAGCTTGGGTTAAACACAAAAACATATTCGGGGTCATTTCTGTACTTTCCTTTTCCATTTTTTGTTTTTCAATGAAGCCATGAGGCTATGGGTGATTTGCTGGCCATTATGAATTCACTTGTTGATGTGAATGGAAAAATCCTGATACCCGGCATCAATGACGATGTTGCACCACTGACAGAGGATGAGAGACTTTCATATGGACCAATCGATTTTGACGTGGTAAGTACAGATTACAGAATTCAGATTTAGTGCTTAAAGTTAAGCCATTGCTGCAGAAAAAGTTACTAGAACTACCAAAAAACTACAACAAACACACAAAGGACAAACATTCCAAAGCTGTATTTTGTAAAGTTGTTGAAAACAGCTTTTACTCTTTACCACACAATCCAGATTTTTAACAACCCTCAAAAAGAAATCTTTTGAAAACCTTATGGGAAAAGGAGAAAATGCTGGTTACCAGCATTTTCTCCTTTTCCCACAATGTTTTCTACTCAATTGGATGCCAGTTTCATAAGTTGAGCCACATTGAAATTGTCGTCTACAGATGCTATCAATTTGGACAAGTCTATTTTTTGTCATGTGGTGAAGGCTTAACTCTTAACTAAATGAGAAAATTTTGGAATTAGCAGACCACAAATTAGATTTGCCTCCAAATGATTTGGCTATGGGTAGAAAACATTGCAAGGAAAGGAGAAAATGCTGATAAGCAGTATTTTATCCTTTTCCTGCAGTGTTTTATTTTAGAGCTTCTTTTTTCCGGGTTGATGCAACATGGATTATTTTTTTGCAGGAGGACTACAAAAATGACATTGGCGTGAAAAAGCTGATTAAGGAAGAAAAAGAAAACGTTTTGATGGCTAGATGGCGATACCCTTCTCTCTCCTTACATGGCATGCATAAAGCAGTTTACTTTCTGTTGTATTTTCTTATCAGAAAACCTCAGCAGTTTTCAAAGAAAACGTAGAGGTATTGTCATAGCCTTAGCGTCCTTGTGGTCATGCAAAAGCTTTGACATTTGACATTTTATAATAACTCTTTTATTACGCAATATATTTACTTTTAACTCAGACTAGTTGTTAAATATCAAAAGAGGAACCCATACAATAGGGGCAGGCAACCATCAAAATATTTTTGACACAGTTATGCCCCTTCTTCATCTGAGTTTTCAAAAGTTTTGACATTTTTAAATATCTCTATAATTACTGAAGATATTCACTTCAGTAATCTACAAATTGTTATCAATTAAATAGGGAACTGATACAAAAAGGGCAGATAACATTCAAAGTGTTTTTGAAAGTTACACCCCTTTATTGACTCACACTATTCACATAAAATCAAGCAATGCAGCCAAGCTTTGGCACCCTGCATGTGTAGTCTGGTACCCCGCCATACTTCAGGAGTAAGTCAGGCAAAGAGCAATAATGGCGGCCCCTGTTGGTAATATGCTGGGGAGATGGGAAATTGTTATTTCACATGATCAAATCGGATCATACGCTGAATTCAAAACAGGTCCCTTGCAATAAAGTAATGGCAGTGAGTTTTCCTACATATTGTTCTTATTTAGTGAGAAAAACTACATATCGGAAATGATTTAAGTATCCGAAATATCAATGGACCTATATAACGGCCGAAAACAGGGCTACTTTTAAAATGATTTGTAGTCAAATTTTTATTTAAACCATACCCCAACAGGATGTTTTAGATTTGGTAATGTATTTTTTGTATAAAATTGATCTCATTTTATTAACTGATCAAACTGGATCACATGAAATTGGGGAAATAGAGGAAGCATGTAAGGGTACGCTTGAGGACACCCAGGAGGCCGCCATTATTGCGCTTTGCCTGACATGATAACGTAGTGGTAGGGGGCAGGTAATCCAGACTACCTGCATATGGTGCTCTTTCATCACTATAGCTGCCTTTTTGCACTCAGTGTAGATCAAGATCAGACTGCGTGAAACATACAGTCGCATCTTTGATTTCCACTTGTCTACTTTGCTGAGACATTCTGGACAAGAGTAGCCTTAAAATTATAATAGAGCCATGCTCTGTGAAAAGGGGGCTTAATGCATGTCCGGGATGCATAATACGAAGCAAGTCATCACAGTATTATAGATCTGTGAAATCCATTTAGTATAACAACCGACAGAATTACAAGGTATACTGGTCCTTTGAGCTGCAGAAAATGGACCAATAGCAAAAAGTTTCGGCCCAGGTCAGCCTGCGCAGGCTGACCTGGGTCGATACTTTTTTTTTTTTTTTTTTTCCTTCTTCAGATGCATTAAACCCCCTTTTCACAGAGCATGGCTCTATTGTTTCTGACTGATTTCTAAGCTGTCTGTTAGGTTTATTGTTGCTCTACAGATTGAAGCCACACAAAACAACCCTTTAGGTTTGCAAACTTGTGGAAAGAAATTGTTTGAAAACATTTCAGGAAAAAAGGGGAAATTGTTTGTGGCTGGTATTTTCATCTTTTCCCAGTGTTTTCTACTTCATTACAGATGAATTTTGTCATTTGAGTCACATTGAATTTGTTTTCTGCAGTAAATGTTGCTTTCTATATTGACAATGCTAAAATTGTGACGTCTGGTAAATCCTGTTTAACCCTTTATCAAGCAACAAAATTTTAGACTAGTCCAAATTGAAAGCTTTTGCAGACGACAAAATAAATTTGACTGAAAAATTGAAATTTTGTTTTGGGAAAGGTAGAAAACATTTGGGTAAAAGGAGAAAATGCTGGTTACCAGCATTTTCTCCTTTTCCTACAGTGTTTTCAAAAGGCTTCTTTCTCAGGGTCGTTAAAAGTCGGGATTGTGTGGTGAAGGTTTAAAGATCAACCATACAGCCTTAGTTTTTGATGACCCTGAGAGAATTGCTATCCATAACATCCTAAGCACAGGAGAAATGGCTGTTAACCAACATTTTCTCCTTTTCCCACATTGTTTTTTTGAAGCCCTTCTAATAAAAGAAAAAAAAAAAAAAAACATCACAGTATGAAGTAGAAAATCAACTCTTGTTGGTTATCAGTATTCTACATTGTTTTCAATATCGTCTGCTGCAAATTTCTCACAGAATAAATGAGTTTACCCTATACCAGACATTTCCATGCATTAACAACCCTGAGAAAGACTTTCGAAAACATTCTGGGAAAAGGAGAAAGATTATATTTTCTACTTTTCCAACAATGTTTTCTGCCCTTTTAAAGGCAACTTTCTTATTTGAGCCCCATTTGTCATAGCTAAATGCTTTCAATATAAACAAGTCTAAAATTTTGTCATTTGATAGAAGAGCTGAGATGGGTAAACTGTGAAATTCATCCATTCAAGGTATTGAGGGAGCATTCAGTGGGGCCGGAGCTAAAACTGTTATACCAAGGAAAGTGATCGGAAAGTTTTCAATCCGATTGGTACCCAACATGCAGCCTGATAAAGTGAAGGAACTGGTAACCAAGCATATCAAGAAAGTGCATGAAGACAGGGGTAGTCCAAATGAAATCCAGTAAGCAGTAGGAATATTAACCCTTTCCCAAACGACAAATTTTGGACTGGTCCAAATTCAAAGAGTTTGCAGACGACAATTTTAAATTTGATGAAAATGGCAGAAAGGTCTCAAAAAGGGTAGAAAACACTGTGGGAAAAGGAGAAATTGCTTGTTACGAGCAATTTCTCCTTTTCCCACAGTGTTTTCAAAAGACTTGTACTGCAGACACATGAAAACCAGGGCTTGTTTGGGAAAGGGTTAAAGAAATGTGGTCAAACACAAGAACTTTTTTGTTTCTTTGGAAAAAGAGTTAGCTCTTCACCACACAATCCCGACTTTTTTAACAACCCTTTCTTAGAAAGAAACCTTTTGAAAAAATTGTGGGAAAAGGAGAAAATGCTGGTAACCAGCATTTTCTCCTTTTCCCACAATGTTTTCTACCCTTCCTAAAACAAATTTAAGTTTTTTAGTCACTTTTTTTTTTGTCGTCTGCAAATGCTTTCAATTTGGGCTTGTCTAAAATTTTGTCGTTTGGTAAAGAGTTAACACACTATCTTTGACCGTCTGCTGCTTGTTTTCCTGACCAAGGGCGAGTTTTGATGCTTATTTGTCTGAAATATATGCTCAGATGGCCTGGACAAAGAGTAGAGAAGGTAGCATCATGACTGCTGACTTTTTTGCTATTCCTCTATTAACCATATACCAAGCAATCCTTGGTTTTAATGACCCTAGGCAAGAATCCTTTTGAAAACATTGTGTGAAAAGGAGAGAATGCTGGTAACAAGCATTGTCTCCTTTTCCCGCCTTGTTTTTGACAGTCTTTTTTGCAGGGTTGTTAAAAGTAGGGATTGTCTGGTAAAAGGTTAAGGCACCTTGAGAAAGTGCATGCCTGAAAGGGATTTTTGTCCTTGCCTAAAGAATTTTGTCAGAGCATAAAACTGTGGCATTATCCATCTCTGCTGAGTTTGTTACACATAGAGGAAGATCCATCGATTTCACCCATATTCTTGTCTGAGATTGCTTTCAAAGTCATGCTTTCTTAACCCTTTACCACACAATCCCAACTTTTAACTACCCTGAGGAAGAAGCCTTTTGAAAACATTGTGGGAAAAGGAAAACCAGCATTTTCTCCTTTTCCCACAATGTTTTCTTCCCTATCACAGACGAATCTTACCATTCGGTCAATAGTTAATTTGTTGTCTGCAAATGCTTTCAATCTGGACCAGTCTAGAATTTTGTCATTTGGTAAAGAGTTAATTTATTTTTGAGGCTTTAAAGTGAATAAAGGTATAGTACTTATTGAATATACAATTCTAATTTTTTTTTTGACAGTATTTCCATGGAACATGGGGGCAAACCCTGGGTCAGTGACGTCAATGATCCGAACTACATTGCTGGCAGAAAAGCGGTCAAAAAGGGTAAATATATCTGGTTTATTTTTAGAGAAATAAACTTACTTTAACCCTTTTAACCCAAAGGACAAACTGTAGACTCTACCAAATTGAAAGCACTTACAGACGACAAATTCACTGAAGCTTAAAAGATGATTTATGTTAATGAAAAGGTAGAAAACATTGTGATAAAAGGAGAAAATGCGGGTAACCAGCAATTACTTCTTTTCTCATAGCTTAAAAGCTTTCCCCTTCCCAAGGTTGTTAAAACAAGTTTGATAAAGGTAGACAATGTAGATAAGGATCAGACTATGATATGCTGACTTTGAAGATTAAGAAAATATACACTGTATGTATCAAAATACCTCACATTGTCCTTGGTGTTTAACTCTTTACCACACAACAAAATTTTAGACTTGTTCAAATTGAAAACATTTGCAGACAACAATTTTAAATGCGACTCAAAACATGAAATTTGTCTTTCATAGGGTAGAATCCATTGTGGGACAAGGAGAAAATGCTGGTTACCAGCATTTTCTTCTTTTCCCGCAATGTTTTCAAAAAAATACAGGTGTGTTTTTTCCAGGGCATTTCACAAAATAGACAGTGTAGACCCAAGATCAGACTGCGTGTTTTGTGCAGTCTTATCTCAACTGTTGCTGTCAGCAGATTCCCTTATTACAATGGTTATGACTAATCACACAACCATTACAGTTTTCAATGTGGAGCCTGACCTGACTCGAGAGGGTGGTAGTATTCCAGTGACCTTGACTTTCCAAGAGGCGACTGGTAAGAATGTGATGTTGCTTCCCATTGGAGCCTCAGATGACGGGGCCCACTCTCAGAATGAAAAGATCAACATATACAACTATATCAATGGGGTAAATTTTTTTTTTAAATAATTGTGACTCCTCTCTTGTTGAATTCAGTGACCAACATCTTACTGTATGGGCCAATTTTAAACCTTATAACCCCTTACAGAACAACAAAATTTTGGACTCAACAAAATTCAAAGCATGGGCAGACAACGAAATAAATGTAGCTCAAATGATGCTTTCTGTTTTTGGCAGGGTAGAAAAGGAGGAAATGCTGGTTACCAGCATTTTGTCTTTTTCCTACAATGTTTTCAAAAGCTTTCTTTTCCATAGGGTCGCTAACTCTTTACCAAACAACAAAATTTTAGACTGGTCCAAATTGAAAGCATGTGCAGACGACAAAATAAACGTGACTCAAAAATTGAAATTTGTTCTGGGAAGAGTAGAAAACATTGTGGGAAAAGGAGAAAATACTGGTTACCAGCATTTTCTCCTTTTCCCGCAATGTTTTCAAAAGGCTTCTTTCTTAGGGTCGTTAAAAGTCAGGATTATGAGGTAAAGAGTTAAAGCTTACATGAAAAAATAAGACAAAAGTTCCGGAAAAGAAAAACGCCTTTCATCGTAGTGGAACTGAAAGACTTGTGGGAAAAAGGAGCAAATGCTGGCAATGAGATTTGGGATCGTTATTTGACCAGGGAGGTTATTCAGATTTACTTTTTAGCTCACCTGAGCACAACGTGCTCAAGGGGAGCTATTGTGATCGGTCATCGTCCGGCGTCCGTCCGTCCGTCCGTCCGTCTGTCCGTCCGTCCGTCCGTCCGTCCATCTGTCCGTCCGTCCGTTAACAATTTCTTTAAAAATCTTCTCCTCCTAAACCAGATGGCCAATCTTGATAAAACTTGGCAGGAATGTTCCTTGGGTGAAGGTCTACAAAAATTGTTAAAAGAATTTAATTCCATCAAAAACTCTGGTTGCCATGGCAACAAAATGGCTGAAAATTGAAAAAATCTTTAAAAATCTTCTTGTAACAAACCATAAGGCCGAGAGCATTCATATTTTGTATGAAGCATCATTTGGTGACCCTTTACCAAAATTGTTAAAATTATTCCCCTGGGGTCGTATTTGGGCTTTGCCCGGGTGCACCATATTTTACATAGAAACAAAGAAGGAAATCTTTAAAAAATCTTCTGATGACAAACCATAATGGCTAGAGCATCCATATTTGGTATGTAGCATTATCCGATGATCCTCTACCAAAATTGTTAAAATTATCCCTCTGCGGTCATATTTGGGCTCTGCCCGGGCGCACCCTAAATTAAAATCTTTAAAAATCTTCT
Source organism: Tridacna gigas (assembly GCA_945859785.2). Taxonomy (NCBI): domain Eukaryota; kingdom Metazoa; phylum Mollusca; class Bivalvia; order Cardiida; family Cardiidae; genus Tridacna; species Tridacna gigas. The sequence continues at coordinate 57,561,759 of OX244038.2, forward strand.
TCTGACAAAACATAAGGCTGAGAGCATTCATATTTTGTTTGAAACATCATTGGGTGACCCCTTACCAAACTTGTAAAAATTATTCTCCTGGGGTCATATTTGGGCTTTGCCCGGGCGCACCCTATTTTACATAGAAACAAAAAAGGAAATCTTTAAAAAATCTTCTGATGAAAAGCCATAATGGCTAGAGCATTCATATTTGGTGTGTAGCATTATCTGATGATCCTCTACCGAAATTGTTAAAATTATCCCTCTGGGGTCATATTTTGGGCTCTTCCCGGGCGCACCCTAAATTAAAATCTTTAAAAATCTTCTTCTGACAAAACATAAGGCTGAGAACATTCATATTTTGTTTGAAACATCATTGGGTGACCCCTTACCAAAATTGTTAAAATCATTCCTGTAGGGTCATATTTGGGCTTTGCCCGGGCGCACTCTATTTTACATAGAAACAAAGAAGGAAATCTTTAAAACTTCTTCTGATGACAAACTATAATGGCTAGAACATTCCTATTAAGTATGTAGCATTATCTGATGATCTTCTACCAAAATTGTTAAAATTATTCTTCTGCGGTGATATTTGGGCTCTGCCCGGGCGCATCCTATTTTAAAATCTTTAAAAATCTTCTTGTGACAAACCATAAGGCGGAGAGCATTCATATTTTGTTTGAAGCATCATTGGGTGAGCCTTTACCAAAATTGTTGAAATTATTCCCCTTGGGTCATATTTGGGCTTTGCCCGGGCACACCCCATTTTACATAGAACCAAGAAGGAAATCTTTAAAAAATCTTCTTCTGACAAATCATAATGGCTAGAGCATTTATATCTGGTATGTAGCATTATCTGATAATCCTCTACCAAAATTGTTAAAACTATCCCTCTGCAGTCATATTTGGGCTCTGCCCAGATGCACCCTATTTTAAAATCTTTAAAAATCTTCTTGTGACAAACCATAACGGCTAGAGCATTCATATTTTGTTTGAAGCATCATTGCTTGACCCCTTACCAAAATTGTTGAAATTATTCCCTTACGGTCTTATTTGGGCTTTGCCCGGGCACACCCTATTTTACACAGAAACAAAGAAGGAAATCTTTAAAAAATCTTCTTCTGACAAATCATTAATGGCTAGAGCATTTACATTTGGTATGTAGCATTATCTGATAATCCTCTACCAAAATTGTTAAAATTATCCCTCTGCGGTCATATTTGGGCTCTGCCCAGATGCACCCTATTTTTAAATCTTTAAAAATCTTCTTGTGACAAACCATAACGGCTAGAGCATTCATATATTGTTTGAAGCATCATTGCTTGACCCCTTACCAAAATTGTTGAAATTATTCCCTTATGGTCATATTTGGGCTTTGCCCGGGCGCACTCTATTTTACACAGAAACAAAGAAGGAAATCTTTAAAAAATCTTCTGATGACAAACAATAATGGTTAGAGCATTCATATTTGGTATGTAGCATTATCTGATGATCCTCTACCGAAATTCTTAAGATTATTCCTCTGCTGTCATATTTGGGCTCTGCCCGGGTGCACCCTAAGTTAAAATCTTTAAAAATCTTCTTCTGACAAAACATAAGGCTGAGAGCATTCATATATTGTTTGAAACATCATTGGGTGACCCCTTACCAAAATTGTTAAAATCATTCCTGTAGGGTCATATTTGGGCTTTGCCTGGGCGCACTCTATTTTACATAGAAACAAAGAAGGAAATCTTTAAAACTTCTTCTGATGACAAAATATAATGGCTAGAACATTCCTATTAAGTATGTAGCATTATCTGATGATCTTCTACCAAAATTATTAAAATTATTCCTGTGCGGTCATACTTGGGCTCTGTCCGGGTGCATCCAATTTTAAAATCTTTAAAAATCTTCTTGTGACAAACCATAAGGCGGAGAGCATTCATATTTTGTTTGAAGCATCATTTGGTGACCCCTTACCGAAATTGTAAAAATTATTCCCCTTGGGTCATATTTGGGCTTTGCCCGGGCGCACCCTATTTTACATAAAAACAAAAAAGGAAATCTTTAAAAAATCTTCTGATGAAAAGCCATAATGGCTAGAGCATTCATATTTGGTGTGTAGCATTATCTGATGATCCTCTACCAAAATTGTTAAAATTATCCCTCTGCAGTCATATTTGGGCTCTGCCATGGCGCACCCTATTTGAATCTTTTAAAATTCTTCTTGTGACAAAACATAAGGCCGAGAACTTTAATATTTTGTTTGAAGCATCATTAGGTGACCCCATACCAAAATTGTTAAAATTCTTCCCTTTGGGTCATATTTGGGCGTATATCCGCCCTGCAGTGAAAAGAATAGCCTGCCCTTAATAGACCATATAGGTTACAAATATACTCAGGTGAGCGATATAGGACCATCATGGTCCTCTTGTATTTTGCTGTACTGTATGGTTTGTGCATTTGGAACAGAAAAAGATTGATGTTTGAATATATGTTTATATAATTATGATAAATACATTCATTTTTTTTTACTGTCCATTGTACCTAAAGTTTGTATGCCTCTTTATTGCCGAGGAAAGCCGCAAGCATTTAATGTTATCCTGTCACCTCCCATAAATCCTGTCGTATAACACGGGGTTATATAAACTTGTTGATTACGGTCACTTGACCATGTGACAAGGTTTATTATGTCAGATGGTCACATGATCTAGGTTAAATAGGCTAGTTGGTTATGTGACAAGCCGGAAGTAAGTGCAGGTAGGTGAAATTAATAGTTTACAGTAGAATTATCACTTAAAATACAATGTTGATTTTTCTTGTTATTTCTTGTTATGCAGCAGAGTTCTGAGTTTTAACGACCCTCAAAAAGATGGCTTCTGAAAACATTGTTGTAAACGGAGAAAATGTTGTTAACCAGGATTTTTCCCTTTTCCCACAATGTTTTCTGCCCTTCGCAGATCAAATTTCAATTTTTGAGTCATATTTTTGTTGTCTGCAAATGCTTTGAATTTGGACCAGTCTAAAAAAATTTGTCCCTCAGTAAAGAGTTGAAAGTAGAATTTTTTGCCACAATGTTTTTCTGTGTTTATGATGTAGTCAATATCATTCATTACATCATTATTGCAGCTGCATAATCCAAGGTCCGTATTCACTAACAATTCTTAAGAGTATTCTTAGTCTTGTTCTCCAAGATTTTCTGCATTTGAAAGTAACACAAGTTCTGATTGGCTAAACCAAATGCTTTAGCCAATCAGAAGTTGTGTTACTTTCAAATCTATAAAATTTTGGAGAATAAGACCAGGAACGTTCTTAAGAATGGTTGGTGAATACGGACCCAGAATGTTTTACATATTTCTTCATTTTTCCTCATACTGAAAAAGATGTCGATAGATTCTGTGAGTAATTTTAAGCAAAATATTTAGTTTAGGTATGGATTATAAATGAGAAACAAGATGAATAGATGGCTGGTGTCTTGGGTGGGTTAACCCTTTTCCAAAAAATCTCGGTTTTAACAACCCTGGGAGAGAAGCTTTTGAAAACATGGTGGAAAAAGGAGAAATTGATCATTAAAATTAATATCTTCTTTTGTCACAATGTTTTTTAATACTTGACAAGCTGCAAGACAAAAAAAATATTGTTTTCTACAGGAGGTAAAATAGTAATAATTTTGGTTGTTCACTCAATTAAGAGAATTAATAAGTACCTGTTCACCTATTTATTTCAGATCAAATTATTGGGAGCATACATGGATGAAATTGGAAAAACAGACACCCAAAAGGAGTCTGTTTTATACGAAAGAAAAGAAACCTAAAATTCATCTTTGTGGTAAGTGTGAAAGGAACAAGAGTGACAGTTTTGAAGATATATTTTTTCAACTATGGTGTCTTTTTTAATAATCAGATATGTATATTGTTGAACAGAGAAAACTTAATACTGTACTGAATTGTCACTGTATTAGAAGGTTTGTTTGTGTGGAGGAATTTTTTTATTTTGAACTCTGGTTTGTATTCTTTGAAGTTACGATATTTATTAGTGGGGTTGTATGTATAGACGACTATTTTTATTCTTAAAACTTTTTGGTACTGGCATTCAGTCTGAAATTGGTGACATATCTAATAACCATGCTTTTCTCTTTTTCACACAATGTTTTCTGCCTTTCAAAAGCTGATTTCAGGTTTTGAGTCATTTGTAATTTGTCGTCTGTAAATGCTTTCAGTTTGAGCAAATCTAAAATTTTGTTGTCTGATAAAGAGTTAACCCTTTACCACACAATCAGAAGTGTTAATGACCCTGAGGAAAAAGCCTTTTGAAAACATTGTGGAAAAATGAGAAAATGCTGGTAACCAGCATTTTCTCCTTTTTCCACATTGTTTTCTACCCTTTTGAAGCAAATTTCCTCATTTCAGTCAGTTAAATTGTTGTCTGCAAATGCTTGAAAATTTGGACAAGTCTAGATTTTTCTTGTGTTAAGAACCACACAAAAAGTTTTTCATTACATCCTCCCTTTCTTTAACTCTTTACCAAACGACAAAATTTTAGACTAGTCGAAACTGAGAGCATTTGCAGACAACAATTTAACTGTGACTCAAAAATTGAAATTTGTTTTAGGAAGGGTAGAAAATATTGTGGGAAAAGAGAAAATGCTGGTTACCAACTTTTTCTCCTTTTCCCACAATGTTTTCAAAAGCTTTCTTTTGTCAGGGTCGTTAAAAATCAGGATTATGTGCTAAAGAGTTAACTCTTTACCACACAGTAAAATTTTAGACTAGTCCAAATTGGAAGCATTTGCCGACGTACAAAATAAGTGGCTGAAAAATTGAATTTTGTTTTGGGAAGGGTAGAAAACATTGTGGGAAAAGAGAAAATGCTAGTTACCAGATTTTTCTCCTTTTCCCACAATGTTTTCAAAAGCATTCTTTCTCAGGGTCCTTAAAAATTGGGATTGTGTGGTAAAGAGTTAAGCTGACTGCTTTCGAAAACATTGTGGAAAAATTGCTTGTGACAAGTCATGTCACCCATCGCCTTATTTTCTCTTCACATTAATGTGTTAATACATGTACTTTGTTTTTATGTTAGTTATTCTTTAACCCTTTCCGAAACAATAAATTTTGGACTAGTCCAAATTGAAAGAGTTTGCAGACGACAATTTAAAATTTGATGAAAATGGCAGAAAGGTCTCAAAACGGGTAGAAAACACTGTGGGAAAAGGGGAAATTGCTCATTATGAGCAATTTCTCCTTTTCCCACAGTGTTTTCAAAAGACTTGTACTGCAAACACGTGAAAATGGTTTAGCCAATCAGAAGTTGTGTTACTTTCAAATGTAGAAAATCTTGAAGAATAAGACTAAGAATATTCTTAAGAATAGTTGGTGAATATGGACCGTGTTTGTGTTTAGTAATATCCTCTATTATATACCTGAAGTTTTTCCGGGTCAAATACATGTGTGGTGCACAGATAAAATAACAAACAATAGAAAAAAAATCCGTATCTACACACTGTGAAATACGGTTCCAAATATGGTATTGATGATGTAACTCAAGCACAGAAAACATACGTATTGATTTGTGATTTGACTGGTCAAAATTTACGATATGATATTTACCTGCCATTCATAACAATGAGGTTACTAGCTACTTCACCAGCTAGTTTTATTTTGTTTACCAATCTATGAATAAAATGTCAGGAGCTGCAAAATTTTGTCATTGAAAGTTGTAGGTATAAAATACAAAGAATATTATGTTGTAGCAACTTTCCTGATGCTTGTATTTACTTCTCACTGTGCAAGAAAATTTTGACATCTCGCTCAACCTTTTGGTCTTGCGCGATATCGGATTTTCTCACACTGTTCGAATTAAATACAAGCACCAGCAAAGTCACTACTGCAACATACTATTCCGTATATATACAACATTTTACAAGAAATACAAATACATGTATTTACTTGCAATGATTTCACAATGCCAATGGCTAAGTATCTTGAATTTGCAGATAATGCAGATCAGGTTGTATCGTGTTTATTGCCGTTATCAACATTATTTCAGTTACATTGCAGCGGGCTGTGCACCTATCCATGCTTTCCTAGAGTTTCTTTTACCAGTACTATGCACAATATTCTTTCCAAGCCACTGGCTGCTTTCCAACATAGCCATTGTCGAAACAATTGTCAGCGATGAGAGAGGAATGAATCCTGTCACATTGTGCAGATCAAATTCAGACTCATCAACATAGGTAGGCTGATCTTTAACCCCTTACCACACAATCCTGAGTTTTAACAACCCTGAGGAAATGACCTTTAGAAAACATTGTGGGAAAAGGAGAAAATGCTGGTAACCAGCATTTTCTCCTTTTCCCACAATGTTTTCTATTCTTCTCAAAACAAATTTCAATTTCTGAGTCACATTTATTTTGTCGTCTGCAAATGCTTTGAATTTGGACTAGTCTAAGAGTTAACTCTTTACCCGACAACAAAAAATTAGACTTGCCTATATTCCCTGCATTGGCAGAAAAAAAAATTTAATGTTGATGAAATGGTGGGATTTGTCTAAAGGATGAAGGGATACAAATCAGTGTTTTTGAAAGCCGTCTTTCTCTGGTTTGATTAAATACAAGATTGTTTCTTAAAGACATTAAAGGCCTCTTAAATTTCTTGGAATTTATCATTTAATTTTGCTTACAATTTCTTAAAATTTACAAATTAATTGAATTATAGTTGAGTCATGCTCTGTGAAATGGGGGTTTAATGCATCTACAAAGAGTACCGACCCAATGACTTTCACCAATCCTCAAACGCCATTTGCCAAGCTGGGATTCCACCTCGCAATCATAGGATTGCTAATTTTGAATGTTGCCAACTGCACGATTGGGCTCTGCAAGAGGAATTAGAGGGCTGCATTTAAAGACAACAACCAACTCAGTTGCCTCTAAAATAACATTTAATCACAATCAACATAAAAATAACAGTCTAATCTTTCATCCATCTAGATTCCATCGAAACAAAACAACTAAAATGTAAAGCAATTTAACTCTTTACCAAACAACAAAATTTAAGACTTGTGAAAGCATTTGCAGACCACATAATAAATGTCACTCAAAAATTGAAAATTAGTTTGGGAAGGGTAGAAACATTGTGGGAAAAGGAGAAAATGCTCCTTTTCCAACAATGTTTCCAAAAGCATTCTTTTTCGGGGTCATTAAAACTTGGGATTGTATGATAAAAAGTTAACTCCCTACAAAATGAGAAAATGGTAGACTTGTCCAAATTGCAAGAATTTGCAGACCACAAATGTGGCTCAAATGATGAGATTTGTCATTGAGATGGCAGAAATACTGTACCAGCAATTTATCCTTTTCTCACTATGTTTTCAAAAGCCCTCTTCCTCAGGGTGTTTACCATTTACCAAATACTCCCAAGATTTAACAACCCTGAAAAAAGATGGCTTTGAAAACATTGTAGGAAAAGGAGGAAATGCTGGTTACCAGCATTTTCTCCTTTTCCCACAATGTTTACCATCCTATCAAAGACAGAAATCATCTTCTGGTAACCAGCATTTTCTCCTGTTCCTACAACGTTTACCATCCTATCAAAGACAGAAATCATCTTTAAGCTACATTAATTTTGTCGTCTGCACATGCTTTCAATTTGGTTTTGTCCAAAATGTTACTGTTTGGTTAAGTATGAACACATGAACATCTGCAGACAATTCCTTTATCTAGCGGCAGGCATTTCTTTAACCCTTCAGCAAACAGTCAAAAGTTTCAATGACCCCTAAAAAGGCTGTCAAAACATTTCGAAAAAGGAAAGAATGCTGGCAACCAGCATTTTCTCCTTCCGAAATGTTTTCTATCTTTTGAAAGGCAAAGTTTAGGTTTAGCAGAACTTATAATTTGTCGTCTGCAAATGCTTTTCAATTTGGACATGGCTAAAATTTTGCTGTTTGGAAGACTTGTGTCACTGTCGCAAAAGAGCAAAAAATTAGAAAAAGCATTCTGGTAAGGAGCAATTTCTTCTTTGCCACCATCTTTTAACATGTCTTTGTGTATTAAACCTTCCCTCATATTGATATTCAATACTTTACAAGGATGTTTTCAAAGTCATTTGTAATGAATTTGCAGAGCTTAGATAAGGTGGGGGCCACTATAATGGCAGCTGTTCAACTCTACCAAACGACACAATGTTTGACTTGTCCAAATTCAAAGCATTTGCAGACGACAATTTAAACATAATTCACATGATAGAACTTGTCCTTGATAAGGTAGAAAACATAGAGGGAAAAGAAGGATAAAATGCTGGTTACCAGCATTTTCTCCTTTTCCCACAATGTTTTCAAAAGGCTTTTTCCGCAGGGTCGTTAAAGCTTGGGACTGTGTGGTAAAGGGTTACAATTCATCGTAAACTATGCTATCTGTACCCTTGGACAATGATAATGAGTAACCACAACATGGGTTTCAGCCGGGAAAACTGTTTCTAGAATGAAAATACCTTCACTTATCTGCCTCCACCTATGTGTATGGGTGATGAAACTGAAAAAAGAATTTAAATGAATTTCCCTGATTATTCAATCAGGTAATAACATAAAAGAAATAAGCATTTGTAGAAAAGGAAATTATTCTAGGTAAGTTTCAACAAAGAAAGCAACTAACACTTGAACTCAATTCCATTGAGCAAAAATCTTTAACCCTTTACCACACAATCCCGACTTTTAACGACCTTGAGAAAGGAGCCTTTTGAAAACATTGTGGAAAAGCAGAAAATGCTGGTAACCATCATTTTCTCCTTTTCCCACAATGTTATCTACCCATCCGAAAACAAATTTCATCAACATTTAGGTAACATTAATTTTGCCATCCGCAAATGCTTTCAATATGGACTGGTCCAAAATTTTGTCGTATTGTAAAGAGTTAAAGTTTAAAAAATCAAGTCTACTATCACTTGTGCTCAATTTCATTGGGCAAAAATCTTACAGCACAGTTTAAAAGGTCAAGTCTACTGCACAACAAATATTTCATACAAAAAGCCAATAATAAGACAAGTTTGTAAAACCCACACAAACTTTCTTGACCTTTTACCAAACAATCCCATGATTTAATGATCCTAAGGAAAAATCCTTATGAAAACACTGTGGGAAATGGAGAAAATGCAGGGGACCTGCATTTTCTCCTTTTCCCACAATGTTTTCTAATTTTTCAAGGACAAATTCCATCATTTGAGCCACATTGACTTTGTCGTCTGCAAATGCTTTCAATATGGACAACTCTGGTGAAGAGTCGAAACCTTTACTGAACAACCCCATTTTTTTCACTATGAGGAAGAAGGCTTCTGACAAACATACAGTGAGCAGAAGAAATTGCTGGTGACCAGCATTTCTCCTTTTCTCGTGCAATTTTTTTTCAACCCTTTTGATTGATTGATTGCTTAAATGGTGTTTCACGCTGCTTTCAACATTATTTCAGTCATATCATGGTGACAGCTCACATATTCATTTATTTCCTGGGTTTAATCAGTACTAGGCTAGGGCTCTGAGGTGTCTTGCCCAAAGACACTCCCACGAAAAGTGGATCCACTGTGGCTCGAACCCCGGACCTCCACACTGCAAGTCCTACACTTTACCACTGAGCCACGCAGGACCCTACAACCCTTTTGAAGACAAAATCTCATCCCCATAGCCACATTAAATGTGTTGTCTGCAAATGCCCCCTATATGGCAGAGTCCGAAATTAAATTTTGTTGTTCCATGATTGTTTACTCTAAACAAAACATCAAGATTTTAGATTGGTGCAAATTGAAAGTATTTGCAGACGACAAATTCAATGTTGCACAAATCATGAAATCTGTCTTTGAAAAAAATTGTTAAAATTATTGTGGGAAAAGACGAAAATACTTGTTACAAGCATTTCTTTTCTTATAAGTCCTTTTCCTTGAGGTCGTTAATTCGGGATTGTGTGGTAAATTGTAGAAGGACACGTTTAAACAAGAGCATCACATATGGGTGCCAACACTCGGCTGCAGATGCTTATTTTCAGTGAAAATTCCAAGTCGAAAAAGGGGCATAACTCTGTCAAAAATACTTTGATGGTGACCTGCCCTTAAATAGGTTCCCCTTTTGATAGTTAACAACTTATATAGGTTGTTCCCCTTTTGATAATTTACAACTTATTTAAGTTTGAGGCAATTATCTTCAGTAATAACAGAGATATTATAAAAAAAAAAAAAAAAAAAATGTTTTTGCACAAAGATGACACCAGGTCTACAACAATACAATGACGTTTCCTTTGAAAACAGGCAAGCTAGAAATGATCCTGACTATGGAAGCACACGAAAGTTTTGATTTCAATGACAACAATTAACAACAGATATATGCTAAATATCAACCCTTCAACAGACGACAAAATTTGAAACTTGTCTTATTGAAAACACTTGTAGACAACAAATAAAAAGTAGATTTAATGATTGGAGTTGTTTGTTATAGGGTAGAAAACATCCGAGGGAAGGGGAGAAATTGCTAGTTCCCAGCATTTTATCCTTTTACCACGATGTTTTCAAAAGCCTTCCCAGAAAGGACCATTAAAACTCTGGACTGTATGGTAAAGGGTTGAACTGCCCTCCTTTAGTACTGAAAATATGAAATGCTTCATAACGATTGAAATGGCATAAGAATATAATTCCTTTAAGACATGAAGATGACTTTTTTGTCTTTCACTTTTAAAAGTCTTGCAGAAAACAGAGAACTGCCAATAACCATTCTATTCTCCTTTTTGCCACAATGCTTTCACATCTTTTCTTGTATTTGACCTTAAACTATGTTATTTGTTGAATACCAATATTTCGCACAGATATTTTCAAATTGGTCTCCACCATTTCATTTCAGGCAGTAACCAGATAAATGGTTTAACCCTTACCAAACAACAAAATTTTGGGCTTGTCGAAATCAAAGGCATTTGCGGAAAACAAATGTGACTCAAATGGTGGATTTGTGTTTGGTAAGTTGGAAAACATTGTGGGGAAAAAGGAGAAAATGCCACAATGTTTTCTAACACCTACTTAATGTTAAAAATTGGGATTAAGTGGTAAGAGGTTAAAAAAAACTGCAATGTGTCGAACGTGACTGCATGCCACAAACTCTCTCTCTCTTCATATTCTATACGAGGGTGGATTAACCCTTTCCCAAACGATAAATTTTAGACTGGTCCAATTTGAAAGAGTTTGCAGACAGCAATTTTAGGTTTGATGAAAATGACAGAAAGTTCTCCAAAAGGGTAGAAAACACTGTGGGAAAAGGAGAAATTGCTCGTTACGAGCAATTTCTCCTTTTCCCACAGTGTTTTCAAAAGACTTGTACTGCAGACACGTGAAAACCAGGGCTTGTTTGGGAAAGGGTTAAAATAAAAATGTGGACTATCGTCACAGTAATTTTGTGTTTACAGATAATGAGATGTAATACACATAGTAATTATAGATCAACATTTTTCTATATATCTCTTAAATTTGGGTATGATTGGTCCTGTGGGCAACCATTCTTAACCTTTTACTGCACAATGACGCCTTTTGACGCCCCTGGGAAAGAAGCCTTTTGAAAACATTGTGGGAAAAGGAGTAAATGCTGGTAACCAGCATTTTCTCCTTTTCCCACAATGTTTTCTACCCTATCAAAGAAAAATTGCACTATTTTAGCCAAATTGAAATTGTCGTCTGCAAATGCTTTCAATTTGGAGAAGGCTAAAATTTTGTCGTCTGGTAAAGGGATAAATGTTTTGTGTAGCGGTACCAGCGCACGATAACGTCAAGATGACATTTCAACGTTGACTACTAACATTGCAAGTCAGCACTTTTCAAAGTACTCGCTTCTGCACTCAACATACTTCCTGTGTTGCTCCACCAACTTGCTATACACCTTCTGATACTACGCCGAGTTGACCTGACGAATGATGCTTTCCTTCATCATTTTTAGGGTCTCGGTTGGTGTTTTTCGTAGGTCCATCCTAAATTAATTATTGGACTCTTCCTTCGCCCGTGGCGCCATTTTGATCTTACAATTCTTGCATACGCCTAGAGTTTACTGGCTGTATATTCTAAAGTACCTAACCGATGATGCTCAAATTGGCAACGACATTACATATGACTTTTATCACATAAACAGACAATGTTTGGTATAGTTTAACTCTTTACCACATGGAAAAAATTTAAATTTATCCAAATTGAAAGCATCTGCAGACGACAAAATAAATGACAAAAAATTTAAATTTGTATTGGGAAGGGTAAGAAAAAATTGTAGGAAAAGGAGAAAATGCTGGTTACCAGCATTTTCTCCTTTTCTCACACTCTTTTCAAGAGGCTTCTTCCTTAGGGTCGTTAAAAGTCGGGATTGTGTGGTAAAGAGTTAACCCATTTTAGGGAGCACACAGCAATATTAACAGTACACAGTGTGCTGCGCCGGGGGGGGGGGGGGGCACACCTACCCAGGACTACTGAAATATGAATTTAAACACAAGTATAATACATCAATGTAAACCATTCGACTCTTTTAACATTTAATTGTTAAATATGTGTGAAAAATTGTATCAAATTATGTCGAGTAGTTTTAAAATTATAATAAAAAAGTCCACATATTTTTCTATCCACCCTCGTACATCTGAGTAAAATATGGACATTCAACATTAACTTTGAGTCAATACATTAATACAAGTGAAAACATTACAGTAAAAGTAAAGTTTAGTAAAAGGAGACATTGATCATTTGGGGCAATTCTCCTACTGATACAATGTTTTCAAAGTTATTTATTGCAAGAGTCAAAAGGTAGTCTGCAAGAGATAATGGGCTCATGAAGCATGTATGTAAATGGATTTAACTATCACACTAAGTCCTGTAGATTGATCGTAGATCCTACAAATTCTGCTGGCTGTACATTATGACACTGTATATCACTGTCAGAAGAGTCTGGAAGCTGTATATCTGACGTTAGAATAGCTTCGTCTGAATACAGTTCTGGATGGGGTGGATCATCCTGTGAATAAACAGTCACGAAATCTGTCACAAAAATCAAATTAACCTTTAACCTTTTCCCAAATGACAAATTTTGGACTGGTCCAAATTGAAAGAGTTTGCAGACGACAATTTTAAATTTGATGAAAATGGCAGAAAGTTCTCAAACAGGGTAGAAAACACTGTGGGAAAAGGAGAAATTGCTCATTACAAGCAATTTCTCCTTTTCCCACAGTGTTTTCAAAAGACTTGTACTGCAGACACGTAAAAACCAGGGCTTGTTTGGGAAAGGGTTAAGCTGCTAAATAAGTTATATGAAACTTTTCAAGCTGATAGTAAAAACCCAAATATTGCTACTTCAAAGTCAATTGGAGGTGGGGGAAACATACCTCCTTTTGTGAACATTGTAGATCCAAGATCAGACTGCACATTCTGTGCAGTCTGATCTTGATCTACACTATCCACAATGGGTACTTGAGTCACACTTAGCAGGCTAAGGGCTCATACCCCTACCACGTGCTTTGATAGAGGAGACAGATATTAAAAGCTAGTATATAGTACACAAAACAAGAGCACCACATGCAGGTGCCAACAGTCTGCAGCACGTGATTGATTTTCAGTAAAAATTCCAAGTCGAAAAAAAAAAGGGCATAACTGTGTAAAAATACTCTGATGGTTATCTGCCCCTGTTGTATGAGCTTCCATTTTGATAGTTAACAATTTGTCCAATTTCGAAGTAACTATCTTCAGTAATAATAGAGATATTACAAAATGTCAAGGTTTTCGCACAAGAACACAGACGACGCTTGGGCTATGAGAACAGCTTGTTATTTTCTTCAAAAATAGACGGGCTAAAAATGCAAAATCCACAAGAGATATTTATTCAATTCAGCCATTTGTAAATTTCACCTGGCACATCTACAGTTACAGTTTTCTGGTTAATAGTTGTACAAAGCAACACCATGACGACAACAAAACTGCAAAGAGTCCCCAAATATACTTATCTCTATGCTTGAGATCAGAAAGACATGCTCTATTCAGATACATGTATTTCTGCACTCAACTGTTTCACTTCGAAGTCTAGAGCTGTCTTATTTGATATGTGGTATGACCTAACATACATCTACCAACCTACCATACATCTATCAAATTTGTCCAAATGATACTGCTTGGATCAACAAAGGACACACCCCCAGAGTTAAATGCAATCTTTCTACTAATTTTTTCACTCATAAAAAAATTCCAATACATACGATAGGTAACAAAAATATACGAGTAAATGGGGAAGGTATAGAACTTAATTTCTAACACAGTGAACATAAAGTTGTAACTTCAACTGTCTTCGTTCACAATAGTTTGCTTCACACTTTTCTTCAAGTCTAATGTATGAAAATTTACAAGGTCATTAAATACAAGAGGACAAGGTTTGAAACCCAACCAAAGTTACCTGTAATAACTGCATCTGTACATAGAGAACACCTGTGGCTGGATCCCTGAAAGTGATTCCTTGTGAACACATTGCGTCTCCACCTGTCACTTGACTGGCATCTTCTATCCCACTACTAGTCTGGTCTAAAGGGTCTGAAAATATAGAAGACTTGTCATGTTCTTACAAACCAGTCCCCCTACATTTTAAACTCATTGCTTGTTTGGTATAGTTCTACATTTAAACACAGCACTTTTCAAGAACTCTATTAGATTTCACATTTTCTCCATATAAATCTACAGAAGACAGGAGCCAAACTTGAGATTTGTCCATATATGAAAGTGTTTGCAGACAACAAATTAAATGTGGCTCAAATAAAGGGAGTTGTCTTTGAAAGGTTAGAAAACATTAAGAAAAAAGGAGAAAACGCTGGCAAAAGCCTTTACCATCAGGGTTGTTAAAAATCAGAAATGTGTGGTAAAGGGTAAAAAGAACTTATGATGACCAATAGAGTAGCAAAGGCCATCTTAATCACATGATCAAATCCATATAAACAATATTTTTTGTTACCTTCATAGGGATCTTGCATAAAAGACTGATTTAATTTTTGTCCTGCAGTTTCTAAAGGAGTAAGTCATTTTAGTATCTTTAAATGGACACTGGACGGTGAGTTATTACAGTAAACCATCCTCACGCCTTTCGCTCTAAGATGCGCTTAAACTATTCATATAAACTTTATGTAATTTCAACAGGTAACTTAGACTTAGGCACGTCCAGCGTCTAGTTTAAAGTCAGTCTTGCAATATTTAAATGCATATTTTTTCACTTGCATGGTTACATTTCTTGTAACTGCTATGATTTAGGAACAGGGCCACCTTCATTTAATACAAGTTAAATACAACTGTCTTCAAGAAAACAAGGCCACATACATTTTGAAATACATTACAAGGGCAAAACAACCGTCTTCAAGATACATTTAACTATGCTTTACCTTCACTGCTGACACTTCCTTCTGCCTTCTCTTTTAGCAGTCTTCGTCTTTTCTTTGCTCTGTCACTCAGTAATTTGTTACTGTAGTAGTCCGTCCTGGCCGATCCTGAACCTTCGTTTCCATCTAAATGCCAGGATAAAATGATACAATTATATTTGAATAATTGCACTGAGAGAAGTTTCCTTTCTATCCGTTAGAGTAATGTTTTACATCTTTTTCAACAAGATTTAAATCATATCACAATTATAATTCACTTATTCATGTATTTCCTGGGTTCAGCAGTTCCAGACTGGGTCCCTTCAGTACCTTGCCTAAAGACAAGCATCCTGACAAACTTTGCTGATCATAAGATGAAAATGGTGGCATTCTCGGTCTAGAAATAATTAAATTTTATGTATTACATCTACAGCACAAAGTCAAATTTTAAAGTTTACCTAAATGTCACAGAGAGAACCATCCTGACAAACAATGTGGGATGAGTCCCAATGTCCATTTATGATACAGACTGAAATACAGAGGTTCTCAAACCAAAATTTAATGTGCTTCTTTCTAGAAACACAATCTTGCACAAAACAAAACATTACATTCGTTGAGCATGTATCACAGTTCTGTGTATCTGTCCTAGGTATTTTTCTTCCACATAACTCTAATACCCACCTTTTTTAGGGGACAATGATTTATGAAGACTGTTGAGAGGGGTCTGTTGATCTAGTTTATTAGTGTCTGTTGTGGCACATATACTGCTCAACTCCGCCGTAAGTTCTGCTGTGAACTGATTTGACACTGAAGTGGTTATCTCGCCATCTTTATCAACTGTGAAAAAAAATAAAATTAAATACCTCAATCCATATTGACGAAAGATTTTGGATGTAACTAAAGAGGTAACAGAATCAGTTGCTTTCAAGTCTTCACTAAAATACAAGATTTGGACAAGTCCAAATTCAAAGCAGTTGCAGCCAGAAATTTAATAGAATTTGTTTTCAATAGGGTAGAAAACATAGTTGGAAAAAGAGAAAATGCTGGTAACCTGCATTTTCTGGTTTTCTCACAATGTTTTTAAAGGCTTCTTCCTTAGGGTCTTTAAAACTTGGGACTGCATAGTAAAGAGTTAACCTTTTACCACACGATGCCAAGTGTTAACAACCCTGACAAAGGAAGTTTTTGAAAACACTGTAGGAAAAGGAGGAAATGCTGGTGACCAGCATTTTCTCCTTTTCCCACAATGTTTTTTTACCCTTTGAAGAACACATTCAATGTTTTAACTCTTTTACCACACAACAAAAATAAAGAGTTGATGAAATTGAAAGCATTTGCAGACGACAATTCAAATGTGGCTCAAATGATGGAATTTGTCTTTGATAGGGTAGAAAACATTGTGGGAAAAGAAGAAAATGCTGGTTACCAGCATTTTCTTCTTTTCCCACAATGTTTTCAAAGGCCTTTTTCTTCAGGGTCGTTAAAACTCGGGATTGTGTGGTAAGCAGTTAAGTAATCTATCTTGTCTGCAAATGCTCTGAATATGACCAAACCTAAGATTCTGTCATGTGGGAAAGGTTCAATAGCTATTTCCTGTACCGGATATTTTTAGGCAGACTGAAATTTAGACTAGATTTGAAGAAGATGTTTCTCAGTGCTTTTAATCAGAGCATTATAACAGAGTGGGGGGAAAAGGAGCAGCTGCTTGTCACAAACAATTGTGCCGTGCTCTGTGAAAAGGCGACTTAATGCATTTGCAAAAAGTATAGACCCAGGTCAGCTTGTGCAGTGAGCACAGGCTGACCTGGGCCAAAACTTTTTGCAACTGGTCAATTTTCTAGATGTTTAAGGACCATTATACTTCATGATTCAGTCAGTTGTTAGACAAAATGGATTTTATGATCCCATAATTATATGATGACTTGCTTGGTATCATGCATCAGAGATGCATTAAGCCCCTTTTTGCCAGAGCATGGCTCAACTGTTTTTGTCTCTTGTTGTTTTTGAGAGCTATCTACAGCAGTGGCAGTTGTCAAATTTACAGAAACAACTAGCTGGCCCACAAGGAAGGGATTTAAAGTATAGGATGGGTCACAAAATGTGAGATTTTCAATCTCAACTTTTTACCAAACAACAAGATTGTGGACTTGTGAAATAATTTCCTGAGTACTAAATTCTATCTTAAATGCTATTTTTTGTCTTTTTGGGGAAGCAAACAATGTGAAAAAGGGAGAAAATGCTGGTTACAAGCATTTTCTCATTATGTTTTCCAAAGCCTTTTTTGTTAGGGTCGATTAAACTGGAGACTGTGTGGTACAGAGTTATCCAGAAGCATGTTGTTAAGACTTGCATACTCAACTGGGTAGAATGACTGACTGAAACTTCTAACATTGTAGAATACTGTTGGATTCCTGCAAAAGTAACCTGTTTTATCTGTTTACTCCAACATGGATGTTCAGTCTTTGTGGTTTATTCATACTTGTATTTCTTTAGTTACAGACTGAATGATTCACTACTGGCGTGAACAGCTGTATGTCAAGCATGCAGATACATCTCTGGTACACACCCAATAATATATGAGCCATGCTCTGTGAAAAAGGCTTACAGCATCTGCGAAAAGTATCGACCCAGGTCAGCCTGCACAGTCTGTGCAGGCTGACCTGGACCGAAACTTTTCGCTTTTGGTCAATTTTCACTATGTCAAAGGATCAGTCTACCTCACGATTCAGTCGTTTGTTGGACAAAAATGGACTTTATAGATCCATGATCATGTGATGACTTGCTCTGTATAATGCATCCTGGAGATGCATTAAGCCCCCTTTTACCAGATCATGGCTCATTTATCTTTTGTTCACACCCAGTGAAGTCTGTATTTATAAAAGTTTTATACCTGTAGTGGCAATAAACTCCACAGGGTCTATCTTCATAGTCCCATCAGCTTCAGCTGTTGGTAAGAAAAAAATATACCAGCGATTAAAAAATTTTCAATCATTTATCGAATTCACAATTACCTTCGACATCTCCTAAATCTTTAACATACAATACAATTTAAAGATACATCTATACAGGTTGTCAGCCAGTTTTTTAACACAATTCATCAGTACTTTATGACACTATAATCATCCCTGTATCTTTATGTCAACTGTTGCCCCTAACAGCTGCAGGTTTGCACAGATTACAACAGATCGAAAATGCATTTTGTTTTTTGGCGGCTTTCAAAGACCTCATTGTTGTTGTTTCCAGTTTTTAATGAGGACAAATCCCTTGAGTTTCTCTATCCCTACCACCATATATATTGGTAATTTACACAGCTGACCAAATTCTGAAACATTCTACATACTTTCAAATCTTAACAGCTTTTTTTTCTCCAGCTGTAAGGATGTTTCTTTAAGACTCATCCAAGATGAAAGCATCGATAAACACAGAGATATGTGTGATTTAAATGATTTGCCTTAGAACAGGAATAAACATTGTAAGAAGAAAAGAAAATGAAGGCAACCAGCATTTTTCCCTTTTCTTACCATGTATACAACACCATTCTTCAGAGTCATTAACACAGACTTTAAAGCTGAAACTTGGACATAACCAAGTCCATAACCCTAACCATTTCAAGGGATACCTGCCCTTCTGGGATGGTCCCCATTTTGGTAGTTAATAACTAGCCTGAGATAATGTAAAATCTGACAAGTAATGATTAAGATATCTGGAAATGCTTTGGTATTACAGTGTCTCAGAAAGTCTGCGTTTTTGCATTTTTGACGCACAAAATGAAAGCCTGACGCAGAAAAATTGATAAATCTCGTCTCCGTTGACACAACATAAATCAGAACTAAAAGGTAATATATAAGATTGATTCAATAAATATATCTTACAGAATTGTCAAGATTATAACTGCAGAATCATATCGAACCCATTTTCTAACACTGGATTATTTTTTTCTGGTTTACACTGAATCAGTCTAAAACTCTACATTATTCTGTCTAACATAGCTATCATCTCGTCTATATTACTGTATGGAATCCATACTTACTTTTTGTCCGCGTTTTAGACCCTACTTTATGATGGTCACTGACTTGCAGGGAGTAATCCGGATGACAGACGACAATTTCTATGAGGTCATTGTTTTTAATTTTTACCTTTAATACCATACTGTCATTCAAAACTTTCAGCATTATGCGATATCTACAAACTGGCAAAGGCAAATAACACGCGAAAAAAAAGTTAAAGATCTTGATGCATAAAATTTCTGAATGACCCCCAAAATTCCAAACAGTAAGTCACAGATGACGCCCAAGCTTTATGAGCTAGCAGAAACACTGGTATTACAACAACACAGACTACATAAGGGCTAGGACTTTGAGTTATAACTTTACATTTTGTTAACTCTTTACCACACCACAAAATTTTAGGCTTGTCCAATTGAAAAGTATTTGCAGATGACATATTCATCAACCTAAAATTGTTACAAAGCACACAAATACACCCTACCAGCACCTTGTCACTGAAGCAGCACAATCAAACACCGGAAATGATTTTCAAAACAAAGATCACCAGTTAAAACTCAGCACACACCATTGAAAACCATTTCCATGCTCTAACTCAATAGCAGTTTGACCTAGGACCCCGAAACTTTATACAAGCATTGATCATGACCCAACGAGGTGCACATCAAGGTCACTGTTGATCTTTGTTTTCTGTTTTAAACTCAGCACACACTCATTGTATGGAAGAGAGTTAAAAAATAGCCAAGCAGAAAATATAATTTGGTTTTTCAGTCATATCACTACAAAATCTCAGTTCTTTATGTATTTCCTGGCTTTCATCAGCACTGACAGATCTGCAGACTGTACCTTAAGATATTCACCAACCTGCATTGCAAGTGGGAATCAAACGAGATTTGCTCAATCAAAAAGCTCAGGTCTTAAATACTGGGCCACAGACAGACCCCACTCTACCATAAATTTTTACAAGATGACAAAATTGAAGACTTGTCCAAAATGACAGCACTTGCAGACTACAAAATAAATGCGACTCAAATGTTGGGATTTGTCTTCAGCCGAGTAGAAAACATTGTGGGAATAAGACAAAATGCTGGTGTCCAGCATTTTCCTCTTTTCCCAGATTTCAAAAGCCTTCCACATCTGGGTCATTAAAACATAGGAATGTCTGGTAAGGGGTTAACTCTTAGACTAGTCCAAATTAAAAGCTTTTGCAGACGACAAAATGAATGTGACTCAAAAGTTGAAATTTCTTTTGGGAAGAGTAGAAAACATTGTGGGAAAAGGTGAAAATGCTGGTTACCAGCATTTTCTCCTTTTCCCACAATGTTTTCGAAAGGCTTCTTCCTCAGGGTCGTTAGAAGTCGGGACTGTGTGGTAAAGGGTTAAATGATACCACATCTCGTACTTACTTTTAACTGTAACAGCTGAGGTCTGTACCACAGTTTCTTTCACCTTTTCCTGGTCATTTTTAAACAGCGGAACAATATCAAGCTGGGCCGCATCTTCTGGTTTAAGGGTACCGGGGAAATGCTTCACAATGTGTTGTCGTAACTTTGCTTTGTTGGAGTATTTCTTATCACAAGCTTCCATTGGACAATGATATGTGATGTCTTTGTCTAAATTATCGTGTTTTTTCATATGCACATACACACTGCTTTTAGCTACAAACTTTTGTCCACATCCTACAATGGATGAAATAGAATTAATTTCTATGATTTAAGTATTTACAAAACAACAAAATTTTAAACTTATCCAAATTCAAAGCATTTGCAGACAACAAATTAGATGTGGTTCAAATGATTAGACTTGACCTTAAAATAGTTGAAAACATTTTGGGAAAATGAGAAAATGCTGGCTACCTGCATTTAATCCTTCTCCCACAATATTTCAAAAGCCTTCTCCTTCAGGGTCGTTAAAACTGGGGACTACATGGTAAAGAGTTAAGACTTGTTGATATCAATGGCATTTTTGGACAGCAAATCAATTATGGCTAAAATGGTGGGGGTTGTCGATAAAAGGGTAGAAAACATTGTGAGAAAATGCTGGTTCCCTGAATTCTCTCCGTTTGCAACAATGTTTTCAAAAGCCTTCATCCTCAAGGTTGTTAAAACTTGGCATTGTGAGGATTGTGTAGTAAAGGGATAACAAGAAGGAATATTACAATTTACTTTGCACGCAAATTTTGTATCTGTACTTCTGTCTAAAGAGCACAAATAAAATTCTGATGGACTATGTGAAACTGACAAGCTGAAAAACTATATATGAGAAATTCAGATTATTACAATATCAAAGTTTATCTTTTCACAGACTATCACAAAGAAAGTTAGAGTATATCCAATACAACAATGTACATTCTTTGCAACCTGATCTTGATCTACACTGTATGTGATCTTCTCATCGAAGAATCCCATCATTTCAGCCAAATTTTCAACCATATTTTCTTTGTCATCTGCATATGTTTTCAATACAGAGTACACAGTTATTCTCCCTGCATCCAAGAAAAACTTGTACATGTCACTTCTTTCCCACAGGTCAGAGGCTAAATGACCACTCCTTGAACACAAATTCAAGTGATATCATTGTGACATAAGGAAAAATAACTAATTTTGAGTAATTTCTCTTTGTGTCACACTGTTTTCAAAAATAGCCACTGAAAGAAATGAAAAAAGTCATCCACAAGCAGCAATCTGGTTATAAGCGCATCCCAAAATCACACAAATTAACAGCAGTTAGCTCTGGGTAACTTACCTGGCACTGGACATTCAAAGGGCTTGATCCCACTGTGAGTGATCATGTGACCTTTCAAATGTTCTGCTCTCATGAACGCTTTCCCACACTCATTACATACCCATTTACGCTTGTTTGTGTGCTTGGTCATGTGACGTGTTAATTTGCTAGCTGATGAAAAAGCCCAGTTACAACCCTGTAAGAATTTAACCAGTGTAGATTAAATCTCACTAAGAAGTGCAGCAAAATGTTTTTAATGTCAAGTGTATGGTGCTGTTGTAATTGAAAATTTTGGTTTAACCCTTTACCACACAATCCCGAGTTTTAACGACCCTAAGAAAGAAGCCTTTTGAAAACACTGTGGGAAAAGGAGAAAATGCTGGTAACCAGCATTTTCTCCTTTTCCCACAATGTTTTCTCCCTTTCCCAAATCAAATTTCAATTTTTGAGCCACAGTTGATTAGTCGTCTGTAAATACTTTCAATTTGGATCAGTCAATTTTTGTTGTTTGGTAAAGAGTTAATCCACTATCGGGAATTTTTACTACGAAGTCTACTCTTTCTTGATCACTTCAATAAAATCCAGTTACATGAGCCGTGCTCTGGAAAGAGAGTGTTTAATGCATCTTTGATCCATTATACCAAGCAATTCATTACATAATTATGGGTTCATACTATCCATTTTGTGTAACAACTGGCTGAATGAGATAGACTGGTCCTCAGACATGCAGAAAATTTACCCAAAACAAAACTTTTCAACTCTGGTCAGCCTGTGCGGACTGCGTAGGCTGACATAGGTCAATACCTTTTCGCAGATGCATTAAGCCCTGTTTTCACAGAGTATGGCTCATATATATATATATTTGTTTAATACTAGAAAAAGTTTTAGACATGTTCATATTCAAAAGCATACACAGGTAACAAATGAAATGTTATTCAAATGACTGGATTTGTCTCAGAAAGGGTAGAGGTTATGTATCCCATAACCCCATTACCACACAATCCCGACTTTTAACAACTCCGAGAAAGAAAGCTTCTGAAAACTTTGTGGGAAAAGGAGAAAAAGCTAGTAACCAGCATTTTCTCCTTTTCCCACAATGTTTTCTACCCTTCCCAAAACAAAGTTCAATTTTTAAGTCACATTTATGTTGTCGTCTGCAAATCCTTTCAATTTGGACCATCCTAAAATTTTGTTGTTTGGTAAAGAGTTAAGGAACTACCATGCAAAGAAATAAATTGAGCCATGCTCAGTGACAAGGGGGCTTAATGCATTTGCGAAAAGTATCGACCCAGGTCAGCCTGCACAGTCCACGTGCGCAGGCTGACATGGGCCAAAACTTTTTACTATTGGTCAATATTCTGTAAGGCAAGCTTCCAGTCTACCTTATGATACAGCATGGTTGTTAGACAAAATGGATTTTATGGATCCCTAACTATGTAACATCTTGCTTTGTATCATGCATCACGGAGATGCATTAAGCCCCCTTTTGCAAGAGTATGGCTCAATTCTTTAAAATTTCACCAACTTCTTTATTGATGGTTTTCCAGCTTCTAACTCCAAGACCAAAAAAGTGAAAAACAAACCATTACTTGAAGTTCTATTTGATTGTAAAAATCTGAATAGTTCCCTTTACAGCAAGTGACTGTCTAACACCAATATTTAAGCCATGCTCTGTGAATAGAGGGCTTAATGCATCTGCGAAAAGTATCGACCCAGGTCAGCCTGCACAGTCCGCGCAGGCTGACCTGGGCCGAAACTTTTCGTTACAGGTCAGTTTTCTGTATGTCCAAGGACCAGTCTATGTCATGACTCAGTCAGTTGTTATAAAAAGTGACTGTTATGGATCCATGATTATATGATGGCTTGATTGGTATCATGTATCACAGAGATGCATAAAGCCCCTTTTTGCCCGAGTGTCTCATTTATAAGTTCAAGACTGATCTGTAGGGACCTGTCTACCAGTGGTTACAGATGACTGGGGGCTGCTTACACAGATTTGACCAGCAGGTACTGTATGACACTTATACTACTACAATAATTCATAATTTTGAACAAAGAGCCCTGAAGTGTCATTATGGTGATATGTCCACCATGTTACCATGGTAACCTATTCAACCATGATCATTCTAGCCTCAGTAATATACAATCATTCAATACAGAATGACTGTTTTTTCCTGGGAAAGGAAAAGAAAAACTGAGGCATCAAGACTACATAACCCTTTACCATACAGTCCCTAGTTTTAACTTTCTCCTGTTCCCACAATGTTTTGTACCCTATAACAACCTAATCCTGTCTTTTGAGCCATGTTTAATTTGTCGTCTGCCTGTGCTTTCAATTTGTACAGGCCTAAAATGCGGTTGTCTTGTTGAGAGTTAATGCACAAACAATTAACTCTTCCAACTAAACTTCCTGCAAAGTTTTTCTTTTGCAGTAGAAGCAACATTTTTACCAAAGGAGACATTGCTCACAATATAAAGAATTTCTACTTTGCATCACTTTTTTTGGTTTTGAAGAAAAGGGTACTATTATTTTTCAACTATATGGTAAACTTTGCGGGGAAAAGGAAAGAACAATGTTTAATTGGTTGTCTGCAAGTGCTTTAAATTTTCACTGTCAAAAATTTTGTCTTGTAACAGGTTTACAGATATAATACTAAGGTATACCTCAAAATGGCAAGCATAAGGTCTCTCTCCTGTGTGGACCCTCTGGTGTTGTTTAAGCCTACATAGTTTGTCAAACTTGCGCCCACAACCTTCAAACTGACAAGTCAAGTCCATTGGATCTGCCAGGTGTACACGAGGGTGAGAACCAAGACAGTGTGGGGATAAAAACAATTTGTTACATCCTTCAAAGGGACATCTGAAATAATAACAAATGACAGAGAGTAAAAACTGATTAAAGCAGTTATAAATTGAACCTTTACCAAACAATCCTGTATTTAAGTGTCCCAGAGGAAATGAATTTTGAAAACATCCTAGGAAAATGATAAACTGCTGGTAACTGGCATTTTCTCCTCTTTCCACATTGTTTCTGCTGTTCCAAAGGCAAATCTCTTCATTTGAGCAACAACTAATTTGAATTTGGAAATAAAAAATTTTGTCACATGATATAAAGTTAAGGTAGAACTTGCTAATCCAAAGTGAACGATCTTTGAACAGCAGGGTGCGAACATGTCACCTGATAATATTTAACAAAATAATTCAATTCACATTTTTTTCCTTTCTTCTTAATTCATCTTGTAAATCTAAGATCTTATTCTCAACATACATGCAAGTTTCCTGGCAAAGAAAAAAATATTTTTCAACACTGCAGAAATATCCCATTTCTACAACCTTGAGGAAGATGACTCCTTGAAACATTTTGTTCTTCACACAGCATTTCTTATTAAATCTTTCAAATGACAAACCCCATCAATTAAGCCACACTGAATTTGTCAAAGACAAATTCTTTCAATGTGGGCTTGGCTCTGTGGAAAGAGGATTTAACCCTTTACCAAACAATCCCATTTTCACATCCCTAGGGAAGAGGCCTTTTGAAAACATTGTGGGGAAAAGGAGAAAATGCTGGTAATCAGCATTTTCTCCTTTTCCCACAATGTTTTCTACCCTGTCAAAAAACCTTAAGTTCAATTGTACCACTTTCAAATTTGTCGTCTGCAGATGCTTTCAATTTGGAAGAGGCTAAAAATTGTCGTTTGAGAAAAGGTTAATGCATCTGCTAAAAGTATTGATGCTGATCAGCCTGCACAATTCCCACAGGCCTATTTGGGGCAAAACTTTCTGCTACTTGTCAATTTTCTGCATGTTCACAGACCAGTCTATGTCAGGATTCAGTCAGTTGATGGACAAAAATGGATTTTATCAATCCATAATATTAGATGACTTGGTATAATACATCACAAAGATGCAATGAACCCCCCTATTGCCAGAGCATAGTGCATGTATACAAGTCTAAAATTTTGTGTTCTGTACAAGACTTGAAGCACAAATTCTCCACCTACTTGTAGGTTTTCGCCACTCCTTCATGGGTTTTCAAATGCTTGTCTAGCTCTCTCCGTGTCTGAAATTTAAGCCCGCATGACTCCACTGGACACTCCTCCGTACATGGGCGACTGTGACCTTTCATGTGCGAGTTCAAGTTGTAAATAGTAGTAAACCTTTTATTGCAAAGTTTACACTGAAAAGGGAAAGGAAAAGGTGAAATATAAAGCATGTACCCTGGTTTTAATTAACCCTTTGCAAAACGACAAAATTTTAGACTGGTCCAAATTGAAAGCATTTGCAGATGTGATTGAAATATTGAAATTTGTTTTGGGAAGGGTAGAAAACATTGTGGGAAAAGGAGAAAATGCTGGTTACCAGCATTTTCTCCTTTTCCCACAATGTTTACAAAAGGCTTCTTGTTAAGGGTCGTTAAAACTCGGGATTGTGTGGTAAAGGGTTAAGCATTCTTTTAACTTATTACCACACGACAAAATTTTAGACTTGTCCAAATACAAAGCATATACCGACAACAAATCCAGGGTGGCTCAAATGAAGAAACTTGCCTTGAGAAGAAAACATTGTGGGAAAATGAGAAAATGCTGAACTTATAGACAAAAATGAACCCTGAGGGGATGAGTTTGCCTCGAAAAGCCAACTCTATTTCTGTGTTCAGTATCTAAAACTTGTGTCAAATGAAGAAACTTGCCTTAATTGAGTAGAAAACATTGTGGGAAAATGAGAAAATGCTGGTTACCAGCATTTTCTCTTTTTCCAACAATGATTTCAAAGGCTTTCTTTCTCATGGTCGTTAAAACTTAGGATTGTGTTGGAAAGGGTTAAATGAACAGAAAGAACAAACTGTAAGAAAAAATCTATGTAATACTTATACACTTCTTATTTCTTATTTCAAAAACAAAAGTTGCATGTTTTCAAAGTTGAAACAGACCACTCATTTGTAGCTCTGGTGGGGACTACAAATCAAAATGTGGCCCATTTTATTAAATATGTCTTTCAAATGCAGCGGTGTTTTTTTCTTTTTTCTTTTTTTTTTTTTTTTTTGGGGGGGGGGGGGGGGGGGGGGAAGAAGATAATGCCAACAACCAGCATTTTCTGGTAACCAGCATCAGAGAGCTGTCCTGCTTGTCCTGTTTGTGCCTCTCATACTTACCACATGGTTCTTGCTGCCTTTATGAGACTCTTCATGTCTTTTCAGTTTATATGCTTTGGTAAATGCCCAGTCACAGCCTGGTTCTGAACACTGAAAACAAAATGTAAAACAAACATTCAGTGTTCCACAACAATATACACGAAAGCAGAATGTGTAATTAGTTAAACTGATTGACTGTCGTGTTATACCATTTCAACAACATTTACTCATATCACAGTGACAGCTCACATTTTATGTATGTCATGGGTTTCGCCAGCACTATGCATTATCTCCCGCTAGATGGCATTCTACAAATACACATCTATCTAATTTGGGCATCCTGGGTACAGTAGCAGAGTAATTTTTCTAAACAACAACCGTGACTTTGCATTTCAAATGATATAAACGTTTACTCAATAAAATGCCACCTGGTGCCATTCATTCAGCTATGATCGGCTAGCATGTAACCTATGCACCGACCATTTATTAAAACAGCCCCTACATGCTTTGGTAACAGGCTAATAGCTTCGATACAGGCCCTACTTTTCCCAGGTATAGGGGGATGGGTGATGCGTCATAGCAGACAGGTCGAATCTTCGAAGAATATGACATGCGCAGACAACGCAGCACTAGGCTATGGCTCTGAAGTGTCTTGCCAAAGACTATCATGAAAAACAAAGTGCAGCTCGAACCTTGGGTCTTGTGGTTACAATTCCTATACTTTACCACTGAGCCATGCATGATCCATGTATTCATTTAACACAGAGAGGTTACTATTCACTTGCTACAGTTGACCTATATTTTATGCCCCTTACCTTGAAAGGTCGTTCCCCTGTATGGGTCATGTTGTGCACAGTCAGTTTGGATAATGCCCTAAACAGTTTTCCACAGCCCTCGTACGTACACATGTACATGGGCTCATTTTTCTGCTTCTGTGTTGGGTGGCCAGAGGCCTGCACCTGTAAAGGATATAACAGATTGTTTGTTTGTATGGTGTTTAATGCCATTGTCAACATTATTCCAGTTATATTGTGATAGCTATGTGCACTTATATCCCACTTATATCCCAAGTTTTCACAACCTTGATAAAGAAGGCTTTTGAAAACATTGTGGAAAAAAGAGAAAATGCTGGTAAACAGCATTGTCTCCTTCACCTGCAATGTTTTCTGCTTTTTGGAGAGAAATCATATTTTTATTACAATGAATTTGTTGTCTGCTACTGCTTTCAAATTGGGCTAGTCTAAAGTATTGTTGTCTGGTAAAGAGTAAATGGCTATCTGACATTTTCCAGATTTGTACATGTATAACCAACTATCTTCATTCTAAATATTGTACTTTTTCTAAATTCCAAAACTAGCTATCTGATCAGCAGATCTACAGAATTTCTTGGCCAGAATATCTTGGACAATAAGATGGCCAGTTTTGGATAACTTTTAGAATTAGAATTTAATTTAGAATGGTCAGTGAACACAACTGAAGATCTGGTAAGGAAGATCTTGTAAGTTAATTCTCTATCCTCAATGGTAATGCAGCCCTTTTGTGATCTGACCTAGACCATTTGAACAAAAAATATTTCAGCCATGCAGGAGTGACAGTGTGTGTAAAATTCGATTTGAGAGACTGCCCAAAGTAATCGATCATAGGACAGATAGACTCTCAGGGGTGTAAAATTATTTTTTCATCTGCTCGCCCTGCAGGGCGAGTGCGGGGCGAGTAGGTATGAAAAGCTACTCGCCCTGCAGTGTTTTTCACTCGCCCTTCCATGTAATTGTCTAAACTGTTACTTTTCAGTGAATTATGACTGCTTGTCATCTCATCCAGGCCCAGGCCAAGGGCCCACTTTCCTTGCAAAAGAGAGAGCGTACGTCATGCTACTTTGACATTATTATGTTGTACTAACTAAAACAGGTGTAAATGTAAACAAACAGATGATGTTCCCATACGCCACTATTAAAAATAGATTAGCCACACCATCGTGTTTTCTGATCAAATGACTTACTTTTCAGACACAAAATCAACCTAGCTGTTTGGTAATAATCTTCTCACATGCATTTATAGCTTACTTTGTAATGAATCTGTGGCGACTCAATCAGTTTACTGAAAAATTGTTGTGACACTTCTTCTGTAAGTTTAGAAAAGCCGTAAATAGGAATGTGCCAGTTTTGAATTACCTTGGTTATTCTCATAAGCTAAGAAGACCAAAGTGTAGAAAGCCAAATATACATTCCAAGACATCCTAATTTAGCAATCATGCCCACATAATAAGCTTCTGCTTATTTCGCAGGTTTCAGTCTGACATTTTGCTGAATTACATCCTTTAAAGTGCAATTTTAGGTCAGAAAATGCAATCGCCTGGTTGGACGAGTCAGGTATTTTCAGTAATCACCCGAAATAAAAGATCACTCACCAATGTGAATGGGCAAGTGGAATTCTACATCCCTGACTCTGAGAAAGTGGTATAGCAAAGAATAATCAACTATCACTGAAAAATTACAACAACTCATCACAATGTTTTCAAGGGCCTTTGTCACTTTAGGGTAATTAAAGCATGGGGTTTGTTTGGTGAGGGGTAAAACAAATAAAGACAATTGTTTTCATCAATTCCATACCTGAGTGTTTTTTGGACTAGCTGTCAGGAAACTTTGGTTTACATCATTATCTTTATTTGTGACAGATAGCAAGAGATATCCTGAAAAATGAAAAAGCAAAGTCATGAAAACTTTGGGTAACTTTTCGAACTTGTACTTTTCTTGTCTGAAAATCGACTGTAACATGCAATACAAATTTATAATTATATGGATATTTTTTGCCCCAATTTTTATTACAAAGCGAACAATGTGTATCAAAATCAGACTGCGCAATGTAACAAAAAGGCAGTGTAATTTTGATCTACATTATTAGCAACAGTCATTAAAATTGTGCTTATATAAATGCTTCCGAAGAAGAAATAATATGTAAATTAACAAGATGTTCCATATCTTCTCTTTTTAATGCCCAGGGGGTCAGTGCTGACTATGATGTGATTGCCATTTGAGAAACCCAAAACAGAGTATCAATTTAATCGCTGATCGTGACTCCTTTGGACTTTAACCCTTTACCACACAATCCCGACTTTTAACAACCATGAAAGAATCCTTTTGAAAACATCGTGGGAAAAGGAGAAAATGCTGGTAACCAGCATTTTCTCCTTTTCCCGCAATGTTTTCTACCCTTCTAAAAACTAATTTTAATTTTTCATTCATGTTTTTTTTGCCTTCAAGTGTTTTCAATTTGAACCAGTCTAAAATTATGTTGTGTGGTAAAGAGTTAAATTACATTCATGATTAATATATGACACTGGTCTTCCATACTTTTAATTTCTTGAAGTTTTTCCAAATTAGTTGAGAAACTTTGTGTTACCGCAAGTTAAGAATGTAATCAGAAGTGTATGTACATCTGGATAGTTAGAGGTTAATGAAATTGATTTGTGAAGTAATTAGAACCCTGTCTGATACAAATATCATCACTGTGCCACATTTGTCGTCTTCCAAAGCCTTGCTTAGGACCAGTCTAAAATTTTGTCATCTGGTAAACAGTAAATTTCACAAACCTGAAACTGACTGAGCTCCTGCTAGCTGATCTTGTTTTATGGGAGAAACAATGGTATTTGATATATCAGAGTTTTCAAGCTCAGTTCCTGTTCTGCTAACTGGATTATTCAGCAAACCCGTCAAATCTGACATATTTAACTGATACAGCTGCCTACCCTGATTTGTGTCTACCAGAATTTTTGTTGAATTGGCAAGTTTATCATTTGAAATAGATATTGTAGCTAATGCTAGGTTTTCTGTCCTATTGATAGATGGTAAGTTTAGCTGTGTATTTGACATGGATACATCTGATGTATCCATGGTCACCGTATCCTGTGATTGCAACATTGGCTGAACAGTTACAACAGATGAACCATTATTGACTGGATCCTCATGAATAAATGAGTTTGACATTTTGGGCATTGTAGTCTCAATCCCATCTTGTTCTACTATTGAATTTGTAGCAAATTCTGTCTCATTTGGAACAACACTTAGCACCCCATCTTTCATGACTACACGTATATTTGATCTTCCCGAATTAAGATCACTCAATAGAAGACTGTCAGAAAAACCACCTTGGATATCTCCCATTGGGCTTTCTTTCAGTTCATTACTTATGCTAACTTGATTAAGAGATTCAAGCTCCAAGTCTTTATCTTTGTCTGCACTTAATAAAATACCATCTAACTGCATATTTGAATAGCTTGATAAATCAGTTTCCATAGAAACAGGAATCTGGCCTTCTCCAGATACCGAGGAAACACAAGAATGAGATGGTGTTACATTTAAGTCTGTTGTCTGTACTAGTGACTTTTGATTGTCGCTAATTAAAACTGCGTTATTTGGGGTGACTGACAGGGGAAGTTCAGAAAGGGCATCAGTATTTGAAGGGATGACACCGTCGTCCATGATTCCTAGAAGCTCCATGTTGGCCGAGCTCTGCGTAACCATATCGAAGTCTGCGGTGTCTATGGCTCGACATCTCGCCTTCAGCCATTCGGTATTATTCTCCACAACTGCCTGCTCGTATTTGTCCAAATCGTCCGGCAGAAATTGTAAATTGTCGGGAATGAACACATTTTCATCACTGTCATTCTCTTTGTGGCAGCCATCTTGAAATTTCACGCAATCAACCTCCGCAGTGGTTTGCTTTCGGAAGGAATTATCGCTGATAAGTACGTATAAATCTTGAGTGTCGTGGTTTGTGACTATTTCATGTGTTAGTACATGGGCGCCGCCATGTTTTTTGTTGTCCAGCACCCCTTCTATCGACATTACAACCCCGTTTCGTTATTTAGCATGGGGTTCGCCTTTCCCGTCCAAAGCTCCGGTCACAGAGGCCCACGTGATTCAACGTCACGCGTAAGGTGCGCTATCAATTGATTATCAAGATTGACAATCAAATTTTTAGCTTGTCCTATGCTTAAATTTTTAATCCTGTTTCTTTTTAGCTAAAGTGTAGCTAGATTATAATGTAAAAATAGCGGTCAGAATTAATTCGTGTTTCGCGGATCTTCAGTAATCAAAGCACCAACAGGACTGAGAAGCCGGTTTCAAGAATGGAGGACCATCACTCTCGACCACTGATTGAAGACTGCCGACTCTATTATGAAATCCTTGGAGAAAAAAGTACATTTTCTGGTTATAAAACATACATAGAACTTATATTGTTTCGTCTTCGATTTTTTTTCCCAGTACTACTTAGGCAAATGGCCACGATCAAAAAGCCGTGTACCAAGATCTGTATCTATAGGCTATTAGTACCTTTTGGTATCGCAACCTCTACGGTCCGATGTGAAGATATAGACTACGCTTAGTTTGTACAGTCTGATTTTGTTAGTCACCCTTAAAAGATGCCTATTGTTTGGAGGTGGCTGTTCAGATTTTTAAAATTTCGCTGAACTAAAAAAAAAATGTTTCATCACCGAATTAAGTCATTGTGATATCTTGAGAACCATCAGTAAAAAAGATTGAGACAAACGTAAAAAAAAACAATAGTGGAATTACTCTAATGGGCTAGGTAGCCTCTTAAAGTATTTTTCTTAGATTTGGTGCCAGAATACGCTTGCAAAGATCTGTGGGAACGGTTTGTGGTCCATAGGCTAACACGTGTCGATAATGTAGAATCGTATTCAAACACAGAACGATGATGTCAAATTTGATCTCATAAAAACAGAGGAGTTAGGCTACCGATTGCAAAGCGACCAACAAGGACTTTTTTTGGCACGGCTGAAAACGCTGGATTTTGACCTACTTCTTAGTATTGGTAGGTATATACTCGAATGAAGAAACAAAAATTTGCGATTGGTCAAAATTGTGGACATGTTTTTTCGGCGGGCTCCTGCAGGCCTATCCGCGTGCACATTTATGACACCATTTTTGTTGTTGTTGTTCCTCTTCTTCTTTCATAGTGAATCACAAAAGAGTTTCAGTATTCATACTCGATACCTCTTACGCCATCTATCTTGTTTTACAGACATTTCTTGTTCAATGCCAAACTACATATGTATCTCTGTCGAGTTTTTAACCATCCTTCAAAGAAGACGCCTCGCGAAAAATCGATTGGAAAATATGAGAAAATCGGTTGGTGACCAGAATTTTCTCATTTTCTCACTATGCTTTCCACCCTTACAAAGATAAATCTCATTGTTTGAGTTACATTTGATTTGTCTTCTGTAAATGATCTGAATTTCGACATCACTTTTTGTAAAATGTTGTCGTAGGGTAAGGTGAATTACATGTATATAATGGATGGATGACAGTCAGGCTCCATGATCATGACCTTTGTAAATATTTTGCAGAGTGTAGATAGGCCTGCACATACACGTACAGTTTTATCTTAAGCCTTACGCTGCGGAGCGCGACTAACTGGCCTTTTGCGGACAGCGTAGATCAAGATCAGTCTGTACAGAACGTGCAGTCTGATCTTTGATCTACGCTGTCCGACATGGATATACCTATCCTCCAACAATGTCTTTGAAATAGGAAAATTAGGGTTTTTACTATCGGCTTGAAAGTTTCATTTCTTTTATTTAGCAGGGTAAGGGTTAATCCACCCTCATCGCTTCTTCATAATGTTTCTAAGCATAAAACACCCCATGAGATTTGCAACAGTAAACGCCGATTTCGGTGTTGGGTTGGTCCACTCTTTTTTCCAACACGTGTATATGTTCTGCGGGCAAAGTGGGAATACATTGGTAGAATGGTCCTGCGCAATACATGTACATGTATTTGCGATCTCAGAACTGATAAAAAAGACTTTTTTTTTCAAGGATTTAAATCTACGAAACGGCAAAACTTAAGACTCTTCCATATCGAAAGCATTGCAGACAACAAATGAAATGTAGGCTACCTCAGATGTTAAGAATTGCATTCGAAAGTTTAGAAGGCTTGGAGGGGAAAAGGAGAAAATACTGGTTACCAGCATTTCCTCCTTTGCTCCACAATATTTTCAAAATCCGTCCTTTTCAGGGTCATTAAAACACGAGATTGTCGTACGGCAAGATTGCGTACAGCCGGTGATCAAGTCCCTCGGCTGTATTACGTAGGTTGATATGCACCTACACGGTACATTTCTTCGCCGGAAATACACAGCTTTACCGTCATTAAGATTTTAAGGCTCCTCTTAAAAAAAGAAAACACGAGTCACAATTTTCTCTCGACATCTTTCTAGCAATATTCTCGTCGCAAACAGTTTGTACATTCAATTTTTAGCTTTGGTTTATCAATTTCGCTTTGCGCTTTCGCCGATAGATCGACAGACGTGAATAACTTCATCGTGGTTGTTCAAGTTGTTGCTGAGCGATTTACATGGGCGCCGCCATGTTTAAGATCATGTGATTGGCAGGTCAAATTGGAAACCTTTATACGGAAGAGGTTAGGTGTGGGTACAGAATCGGCCGAGTTGTGACGAGTGATGAGATTGTTTGGTGTAGGGCTAATTCTTTCGCCGTCAACTAAAATTTAATCAATTGATCTTTTTACAAGGTCTAAGAGATTCCATTGCATTTAATTTGTGGTTTAGACCTAGTTTAGCTTCAATTAACGGAAAGGTAGATTAAGGAACAGACAGCACGTTCTGTGCTGTCTGATCTTGATCTACGCTGTCCGAAAAAGGCATATGCTATTAAAGGCTTCATTGCCAATAGACTGACCCGGTATTCTCTGATCGTCCTTGAACACAAGATCTCGTTACCTCCCACGTCTCTTTCTTTGGGGGTCATGCATGAAGGTGTATGATTCTAGTCTGGAGGCCCTGATTCGACCCTCGTTTGAGTTACTGTGCATTTTGTGGGAGGCTCTTTAGACCCAACGTCTGGTACTGGTTAAACACAGGACACATATGAATAAGTGCATTGTCATCATGATATGACTGAATCAATGTTGATGCGGCCGCGCATAACTCCATTCAGTCTTTCAGTCGATCGATCGACCGCGTTCGGTCAATCAACCGACCGACCGATCGTTCGTTCGTCCGTCCATCCGTCCGTCCGTCCGTCCGTTCGTTAATTAATTAATTCATTCATTCATTCATTCATTCATTCATTCATTCAATCAATCAACAAACCAATCAACAAACCAATTGATCAACCAGTCAGTCTGTCGGTCGGTGAGTCAATCAATCAATCAACTAACCAGTCAGTCTGTCGGTGACAGACATATGAATAAGTGAATTGTCATCATGATATGACTGAATCAATGTTGATGCGGCCGCGCATAACTCCATTCAGTCTTTCAGTCGATCGATCGACCGCGTTCGGTCAATCAATCGATCGACCGACCGATCGTTCGTCCGTCCGTCCGTCCGTCCATCCATCCGTTCGTCCGTTTGTTCGTTCGTCCGTCCGTCCATTCATTCATTCATTCATTCAACAAACCAATCAACAAACCAATCGATCAGCCAGTCAGTCTGTCGGTCGGAGAGTCAATCAATCAACCAACCAGTCAGTCAGTCTGTCGGTCAGTCAGTCAGTCAGTCAATCAGCTTCTCCTCTATGTCTGTCTGTCTCTCTCTCAGTTTTCATACGTGCGTGGTGTGAGCTGAAACATTATTTTACTCCGGGAATAGTCGCCATTCTGCGATTAGTCATGTAGAGCAAGACAGGTTTACAAATAGCGATATGGTTTTGTTTGCGTTACCTATGGCGATAACGCTCGAGTTATACACGAAAATAAAAAAAAAAACTAACTCAGTTTTACAGATAGAGAGACAGACAGATAGACAGAGAGACAGACAGACAGGTAGGCATTAAGGCAGACTGACAGGAGGTCTGAATGATCTGGACAGAAGCTTTGGACAGCTTTTGATCCTGATGAAGAAAGCTTGTGAAAACATTGCGGGAAAAGGAGAATATTCTAGTAACTCATTTGCAATTTCTCCTTTTCCCACAATGTTTTCTACTCTTTCACCTGAAAATTCCGTCATTGAGCCAGATTTTATTTGTCGTCTGCAAATGCTTTCAATTTGGAGGGGTTTAAAATTTTGTCGATTGGTAAAGGTTTAACTCTTTACCACACAATCCCGAGTTTTAACGACCCTGAGGAAGAAGCCTTTTGAAAACATTGTGGGAAAAGGAGAAAATGCTGGTAACCAGCATTTTCTCCTTTTCCCACAATGTTTTCCACCCTTCCCAAAATAAATTTCAATTTTTGAGTCACATTTATTTTGTCGTCTGCAAATCCTTTCAACTTAGACTAGTCTAAAATTTTGTCGGAAATGGTTACCAGCATTTTCGCCTTTTCCCACAATGTTTTCAAAAGGCTTCATTTCCAGGGGCGTCAAAAGGCGTCATTGTGCAGTAAAGGGTTAAATCATGCAGTAATCACCAATATTCACAACTCAGGCACAGACTTGTATATTACATTATTCAAGTACATTTTTCGATGCTGTAGTATGTATTGAAATTTAGTTCAGCCTTTAACTCTTTACCACACGGGAAAAAAGGTAGACATGCTGAAACTGAAAGCATTTGCAGACGATAGCAGAAATGTAGCTCAGACGATGGAATTTGTCTTTGACAGGGTAGAAAACATTGTGGGAAAAGGAGAAAATGCTGGTTACCAGTATTTTCTCCTTTTCCCACAATGTTTTCAAAAGGCCTCTTCCTCAGGGTTGTTAAAACTCGTCATTGTGTGGTAAAGAGTTAAACCCTGCCCTTTGCAATTTTAACCCTTCCTATGCACTGTGACACACAAGTCACAAACTGTTTACTAGAAAAGAAGAAAACATCGAAATTACACTGATTATGTATATCGGAATCCTTGCAACCATTTTTCTCATTTTAAATTTTATTGTCGATGATAACAATATGAATTCAAGAGCTCATCTTTCTCATAATAGAGGTAGAAAAATTCTAATAACTATTAATAAAGTCTGAAGTTTTTACACAGAGGAGGAAGCCTTTTGAAAACATTGTGGGGAAAAAGAGACAATACTGGTAACCAGCATTTTCTCCCTTTCTCTTTATGTTTTCTACCATTTCAAGGTCAAATCCTATCATTTAAGTTTCATTTAATTTGTCGTCTGCAAATACTGTACTTTGAAATTGGACAAGTCCAAAACTTTGTCTTCTGGGGAAGAAAGAGTTCACTGTGATACCAAGGAAAAGGATCGGAGTTATGAATAGAATATCTGTCTCTTTACCCAACGATCCAGTGGTTTACTACCGTTTGGTAAAGAGTTAAAACATTTTGGGTATGGGGGAGAAAATGCTAGTTACCAGCTTGGAAAGGTTTTTTTTTTTCTCTTATTCCCCAGACCTTTTCAAGGTATACCCCATTTTTTTAGAGGGGGGGGGGGACAAACTTAATTTGTCATCTGCAAATGCGTTGAATATAGACAAGTCCGAGATTTTGTCGTCTGCTAAATATATATAGATCGAAATACACACTCCGACCAAACGAACTTACAATACTTCTTTAGATGGTAAACAAATCAATGAAAATCGGTCCCTTACATCTTTACCAAACGACAAAATTTTATACCTGTCCACATTGAAATCATTTGCAGACGACAAATAAATCGTGGCTCAAACGATGGCATTTGTCTTCTAAATGTAGAAAAAATTGTTACAATAGGAGAATATGCTGGTTACCAGCATGCTCTCCTGTTCTCACAACGTTATCTAAATCTTTCCATATCAGAAAAAACTTGGGATTGTTTGGTAAAGGTTTGTGACCGTGTATTGTTCAATATCGAAGTGGTTTGATATATTCTTTCAACGAGGTTATTATTACAAGTTATAAATAACTGGTTTTATAAAACAGTGCTGTGGTGAAATCGACTTTGTTATTCCTCTTTTTTTGACGAACGGAAGAGCAATGGTTCTTTTTATATAGCCTATATTTGGATTTTAGGGTAGACAGGTATTGTTGACTGTTTTGTTCGGTTTATTTTTATAACTTCATTTGTTAGTTTGTTCCCACGCTTTTGTCAGGACTTTTCATGTTTGAAAACAATCTTTTCACATACATGTATGAAGTGAAAGAGTAAATATTGGAAGAACATTGTGGCAGATATGCAAAAGACCCCCTAGAAATCACAGATCAGCTTTGTCACAGTATTTTTAAAGGTTATGCACGTTAACCATTAACTTGATGACAAAGTATCAGACTTCTCGAAATTCAAAGCATTTGAATTTGAAAAATTAAACATGGCTCAAACAACGGGATTTGTCTTTGAAAGCCGTACAAAACATTGTGGGAAAAGGAGAAAATGCAGGTTACCAGCATTTTCTCCTTTTCCCACAATGTTTTCAAAGGCCTTCATTCATAGTAGTATCTAATGTAATGATTTGATAATCTAGAGACCAGCATTTTCCCCTTTTCTCACAATGTTTTCAAAGGCCTTCATTCATAGTAGTATCTAATGTAAAGATTTAATAATCTGGAGACCAGCAGTTTCTCCTTTTCTCACAATGTTTTCAAAGGCCTTCATTCATAGTAATATCTAATGTAATACTTTACTAATAATGTAATGAAAAAAAGTCGAAAATGTGAAAAAGGACATCTTAATTTTACAATGGGGTTTTTCCTCAATGATTATGGCAGTGTTGTCATGGGTAGAGGACGGAAGGTTTGATCTAAGTTTCTTTGTCAATATATCGAACAACAAAATATTGACTCAAAGACTTTAACTTTGACCTTGATGATATTCAGCTGGTCACATTCAACATTTGAGCCATGCTCTGGCAAAAGGGGGCTTAATGCATCTCCGTGATGCATTACACCATGCAAGTCATCACGTAATTTTGAGTCTGGAGGCTTTGAGTCCATTATATCCATTTTCTCTAACTAAAAACTGAATCCTGAGATAGACTGGTTCTTGGACTTGTAGAAAATTGACCAAAAGCGAAAAAGTTTCGGCCAAGGTCAGCCTGCGCGGACTGCGCAGGCTGACCTGGGTCGATACTTTTTGCAGATGCATTAAGCTCTCTTTTCAAATTGTCTACTGTGTGATTCCATGGTCAATGCATTTGACTGGTAATCGTTGGCTCTTGTTCGTTCCCCGTTGGCAGAGGTGTGCATGAGGGTGTCCTTCGACAAGTAACTACGGATCCTCAGCATTGTCCCCGCGAAACTCCTGGAAAATGTGAAAAACGCGAGATCTATATCGCCGCGATAAGGTTGAAATACTTTTGAAAGCATCCGTCCATCCGCCCGTCTGTTCGTTGTTCGCTTCTTCCTTCCTTCGTTGGCGCTTTTGTTCGTTCTTTCGTGCGTGCATGAGTTCGTTCGTTCAATACTCTAAGACTGAAGTTGCTTTTTCCAGAAAGATACTGGTGACAAATCCCCAACTTCAGACGATCGGACAGTCGCGCTATAACCCTTAAAGTAACGCTAGTGTCTGACTTTTGTCTGAATTAACAAGAATTCTTCATTCAGTCGCCACATACCAATTTGTGGCGGCTTCTTTTTCTACCGAAATCTCGGATGGTGTAGATGGAAAATCGGACTTTACGTTTCATTCAGTCCGGTCTTTATAAACGATGTCTTTTATATCAATCGTTTTGTGAGTGTAAGTTAGCACTTTGAGAGTTGACCCTTATCCTTCCATACGTGGTTCTGAGAATATTATTCCGAATTCCTTGACTACGATCAGGCTGCAGATACATACAGTCTGATTTTTGCAAACACTCTTCCCTGTCTTTAGAATGGCTCGAGTCATAAAAAAAGCCAAGAAATGTCAATAAATTTAACGAAATTCAATTACAGGTAAAATTTGCCAGGACAAGGTTTGCACTGAATTAATGAAATGATCGTTTTCTAAGAGTAGCAAAGCCGACATATTGCTATTTTAAGCTTGTTTTGACAAGAATATGTTACAAAATTGCGGACAGCTTAGATTCAAGATCAGACTTGCATTCTGATCTTGATCAACTCTGCCTGCAAAAATGATGATAGGTTGTATACCTCGAGCTGTATGGGTTAACGTGTTATGGCCTATTATAACTAGGTGAAACCCAACAACAACAGTGTTCCATAAATAATAAATGAATTATGTTCCACTCTCACTTTTCTGGTGATTTTTTTTCCGGAACTTCTCGTAGTCTTGTCGAATCATGAGAAAACAGGTAACCCTTAAGCTGCTAAGCGCGACTCACTGACCTTTTGCGTAGTGCAAGATCAGGCAGCACAGAACGTCTGATCTTTGATCTACATTGTGCGATAAGGAGATACTTTTCTCCAAAAATACCTTTGAAATGGGAAAATTTGGGTTTGTACTATTGGTTTGAAAGTTTTATTACTTTTATTTAGCAGGATATGGCTTGATTTAGTCCTTCTTTGGCTTATTTTTAGCCAGACTTCAGCGTACCATTTTTTTTTTTCAACGCCCCACCGAAAATTTTGGGCGCATTACAGTCAATAAAATGTTAATGCGCAACGGAAGTAAATCTGTGAGAGCAGCAGTCATGGATGCCAATATTAAAACTCGTCTAACCGTAAACAGCCATTGTTCAATCACAAACAGGGGCAGAACGTCGGCCTCGCATATCAGAGATTCTGGGTTCGAATCACGTTATCAGTGGAGTCAACTTTTTGAACTACCCAAATCACGGCGCGAGCTCTGGATAAGGTATCCAGATGGTGATGATCGAGAGTGATTAATCCTTATCCTGCCAAGAAAAAAAAAAAGAAATGAAACTTTCAAGCCGATAGTAAAACCCCAAATTTTCCTATTTCAAACAGACAAATGGAAATATGGGATCCACAGCTACGTGCTGATTTACTTGGTATAATGCATTACGGAAATGCATTAAACCCCCTGTTGCCAGAGCATGGTTCAAGTGTAAAATACACCCTTTTAGCCGTTTTCTTCTATTCATTTATTACCAACTGAAAATAACTTAATGAAGGGATGTGAGATCTTTAGAATCTAAGATCAAATAAAGAAAGCCGTTCGAGTTGAAAGCGTGCAGAAGATTAGGTCGAAGTTTTCATCTAATGCATTGTA
Organism: Tridacna gigas; assembly: GCA_945859785.2. NCBI lineage: Eukaryota > Metazoa > Mollusca > Bivalvia > Cardiida > Cardiidae > Tridacna > Tridacna gigas. Next base: position 57,602,983 of record OX244038.2, read on the forward strand.
TTATGTTTAAACGATTAATTTTTAGGGAAATAAAGAGGGGGAAAGAAAATAGTGCGAGGCTATTTAAAAAAAAAAACTGACCCTAGAATGCGCATACAATCTAGTAATCTGTTTTTTTTTTTAAATAGGTTTTTTGGGGAAAACACGAAACGTCAAATGAAACGTCCCCTTTACCAAACAATCCGAGTTTCAAAGGTACTGTAGAAAAAGCCTTTTGAAAACATTGTGGGAAAAAGAGAAAATGCTGGTAACCAGTATTTTCTCCTTTTCCCACTATGTTTATACCCTACCAAAGACAAATTCCATCAATTTAGCCAAATTTAATTTGTCGTCTGTAAATGTTTTCAATTTGGCCAAGTCTAAAACATTGTCGTGTGGTGAAGGGTATAATGAAATGTGGAAGACAATAGTTGGAGCGTCAGGCTCACGCATACATGAATAGGTTCGAGGATGGAATCTTGTAATGAGAGGGTTCAACCTTCAACGTTGATCTGTCCACAGCTTTGGCGCGAGTAATGACGCGACATCTTGAGTTATTGATAGAATTTGTATAGACTGTATCACTGTCGATGAAAAAAAAAAAACAGGAATAAACCAAACCCAAAATGCAAGATAGTCCCGAGAGAGAGAGAGAGAGAGAGAAAGAGAGAGAGAGAGAGAGAGAGAAAGAAAATGGGGGATGGAGAGAGAGAGAGAGGTGTAGCTGTAGTATGTCTGAAATACAGATGAAAGCTGCATAGAACCCCAGACGAGTATTTCAGAAAACATGCTCTCTGATACTACATGAATCTTGACCCCCCCCCCCCACCCCCCCCGCAAAAAAAACGGATTAACTCTCTACCAAGCTATCACGTGTTTTATTGACTTCGAGGAAGGCGGGGTTTAAAAGCATTGTGAGAAAAGGAGAAAATGCTGGAAAACAGCAATTTTTTACGTTCCCATTTCTTCTTTCATTTCCGAAAATAAAAATGCCAAGCCCCCGTAGCTCAGTCAATAGCGCACAAGACTTGAGAACAGGAGGTCACTGGTTCGATCCCCGACTTGGCCAATTTCGTTCCGAGGCCTGAAGATGGTCATCGCGACAGGATTCATTCCTCTCTCACCGCTGACCATTGTTTCGACTATGGTTATGTGGGAAAGCAGCCAGTGGCTTGGAAAGAATATTGTGCGTAGTACTGGTAAAAGAAATTCCAGGAAAGCATGGGTAGGTGCACTGGCCGCCGTGATATAACTGAAATAATGTTGAAAACGGCGTTAACCCTTTACCGTACAATGCCGCCTTTTGACGCCCCTGGGAAAGAAGCCTTTTGAAAACATTGTGGGAAAAGGAGAAAATGCTGGTATCCAGCATTTTCTCCTTTTCCCACAATGTTTTCTACCCTATCTAAGAAAAGTTGCACTATTTGAGCCACATCGAAATTGTCGTCTGTAAATGCTTTCAATTTGGACAAGGCTAAAATTTTGTCGTCTGGTAAAGGGTTAAACACCATACAATCAATCAACCAAAAATAAAACACGATAATTTGAGGCACGTCTTATTTGTCGTCTGCAAAAGCTTTCGATGTTGGACAAATCTCAGATTTTTGTCGTCTGGTAAAGAATCAAGGGTTACTTGTAGGCAAAGGCTTTGTAACCCAAACATTCTTATCGATCCCTTCTCTTCAATAAAATATCTATGATAATATTGTCTCACGGGGGAACTCATTTTTCGACCTTGTAACCCACATTATATTTAAATCGGACTACATTTAATTATGCGTCAGTTTTGTGAATTTTGGGAAGTAGCAAAAACCGTATGCATACACTGTACACTGAGATGGAATAAATTTGAAGGAGAAAAAAATCTTTAACTTAACACCTTGAGTAGATGACATTTTGCTTCCTGCAGCTGACCGCTTCTGAAAAACATTGCGGCAAAAGGATAAAGTGTTCGTTACTATACATAATAAGGAAAAATGGATCCGCTATTAAACAAAAAATCTGAATTGTCTAACCTGAGATACTTGTACAGCAAGTTTGTAAGTTGTATTTTTATCATTAGTATCATAATTACACGAATTATTTATTGTTGTTGTTGTCGTCGTCATCCTCAAACCGTGATCATTTTCAAACAATTATCATCATCAAACCGTTATCACCATCATCGGCATCATGATTATGACTAGCATTATCTCCTGCCTCTATCAATAGATTGGGCTCTCCCTCGTAAAGGCACTAAATTTGCCATTATGAAATTGTGGTTCGGTCCCCAATCGCGCAGTGGGATTGTTCATGGGCAAGACACTGTAGAGCCAGAGTAGCAAAACCGAGCTTTTTTTCCCACAATAATTACAAAAAAAAAACTTCTTTGTTAAGGTCGTAAAAGTGCCGAATTTTTCGGTAAAGAGTTAGTTTATACATGTATATGTTTTTCTGGCAACAAAAGTAATATTAAGTTCTGCTCTTTTTTTCATTTCAGATCCCCGACAACAGGAATATGAATTTCAACGAAATAGCTAGACAGGTAACTGTCTCTGTCTCTGTCAGTCTGTCCCTCTCTCTCTCTCTCTCTCTCTCTTTCTCTCTCAAGAACAACAATTCTAAGACTGAAATCTTTACATGACGATTACTTCGTAGACTAGCCAATGCATTTGCTTCGTTTACTTCGTTTATTGGGTCCTGCGTCGCCCAGGAATTAGACGTGGGACCCCTGACCGAGAGACCCCGGGTTCAAGCCTCACTAGATGCACTGAGTTTTTTGTAGGAGTGTCCTTGGGCAAGATACTTCAGAGCCCTAACCTTTTAGTGGTGAAACCCAGGACATGCAAAAATATCTGGGCTGTTGTCGTGATAGGATTGAAATGATGTTAAACGCGGCGTAAAACACCGTTCAACCAAACAGTGAATCGATCGCTGGGTCGTTTAACCCTTTACCAGATAATCCCGAGTTTAAACGGCTGTAACGACTCTTTACAAAAAAAAAAGTAAAGAAAAGAAGAAAATGTTGTAACCAGCATTTCTCCCTTCCCAACAATGTTTTCTACCTTTTCAAAAAACTTGATTTTATAGCCCCATTTAGTATATTCTCTGTATAAATGTATCGTCCTTCATTTCGGATAAGTCTAAAATTTCGTCATTTGGCTAAGAGCTGAGGGTTTATAACTTTCACTGGGACACGTCCAAATGTCTGTTTAACCCTTTACCACACAGTCCCGACTTTTAACGACCCTGAAAAAGAAGGCTTCTGAAAACATTGTGGGAAAAGGTGAAAATGCTGGTAACCAGCATTTTCTCCTTTTCCCACAATGTTTTCTACGCTTCCCAAAACAAATTTCAATGATTTAATCACATTACATTTGTCGTTTGCAAATGCTTTCAATTTGGGCCGGTCTAAAATTTTGTCGTTTGGTAGAGAGTTAAGACATTGTATTAAATCTGTCACATGTGACCCACTTTTCCAAACAATCCCGAGTTTAAGGTAATCAGTGATCATAATTGTAATATACGATTCCTGAGGTAACCCGGACGGGGGAAGGCTATCGAAAACATTGTAGGAGAATGAAAAAATGCTGGAAACCAGCATTTTCTCCCTTTTCCACAAGGTTTCCTACCCTTTCACTGACAGATCCTGTAATTTGAGTCCCGAATTATTTCCAACAGGTGTGACTAATTTAACCCTAATGCTGTTAAGGGCGACTCAAGAACCTTTTGCGGACAGAGCGTGCAGTCTGAATTTGGATCTACACTGTCTGATAAGGAAAGATATCTCCCCCCCCCCCCCCCAAAAAAAAAGTGTTTCTGAAATAGCAAAATTTGGGTTTTTCCCTACCGGCTGGAAAGTTTACTTTCACTTATTTAGTAGAATAAGCGTTAACAACAATATCATTAGCTTTTTTCAGTGCCAAATATATAACCTCGACCCCTTCTCGACAGCTGAAAATACAATCCATTGAAACCCAGAAATATTGTTATACCGTTTAGGTTTCAGTTGAATAGTGTTTTACGTCGCTTTCAACATTATTTCAGTAATATCACGGCGACAGCTCATATTTTCAATTATGTACAGGGTTTCACCAGTGCTAGGCTTGGGCTCTGAAGTGTCTTGCCCAAGCCGCTCCCACGAAAAGCCCAGGGCTTTCAGTGAGGCTTGAACCCGGGGTCTCCAGGTCATGAGTCCAAGGCTTTACCACTGAGCCTCACAGGAAACCCCCCCCCCCCCCCCAATAGGTTAAGTATAGGCTACAAGTGGACGGTATAGGCGACGACTTGCTTGGTATACAATGCATGAAAAAGATACACTAACTCTTTACCAAACGACAAAATTTTAGACTGGTCTGAATTGAAAGCATTGGCAGACGACAGATTTACCCATTTATCACACAATCCCGAGTTTTAACGACTCTGAGGAAAATGCCTTTTGAAAACATTGTTGGAAAAGGAGAAAATGCTGGTAACCAGCATTTTCTCCTTTTTCCACAATGTTTTCTACCCTTTATTAGATTGAAATCGTCATTTTTATTTCTAATTTGTCGTCTGCAAATGCTTTCAATTTGGAAAAGTCTTAAATTTTGTCCTTTGGGAAGGAGTTAAACGTGGCTCAAAAACTGAAGCTTGACTTTGGAAGGGTAGAAAACTTTGTGCTAACCAACATTTCCTTATTTTTTCGCAATGTTTTCCAAAGCCTTCATCGTCAAGGTCGTTAAAACCTTTTTTTTTTTACCGGAATACCGCTCACATGTATATACGATCCCTGGGTAGGATAAATATTCATTTTTTTCTTTTTTCCTTCTCTTCTAACATTGTAAAAATGTCTAGAGCAGCAATGTTGTTTACGCTAAAAGTCTCTATATTTGACACTGATCTATACCGAAATAGATTTATGTCAATTTTTGTGGTTGATGACGAAAAACTCTGTAGTTTAAGTCAATAAAATATTCTGATTCTGATAAGAGTTCTGAAATCATGATTAATTTTCTGGGATCAATAACCTTATTGAATTCTCCTGTGTCAGTCATTACCGGTTCAGCGCAATTTACACTTGTATACCGCGATCTTATATTAAATTTGTAGTTATTAAAACGTCAAAGGTCGCGTCTGATACGATAAGGGCTGTAACCTTGTACCCATCAATTCTGTGTTTTATAACCTTGAGGTGCTAAGCCCCCGTAGCTCAGTCAGTAGCGTACAGGACTTGAGAACAGGAGGTCGCTGGTTCGATCCCCGGCTTGGCCAATTTCTTTCCGAGGATTGATGACAGTCATCGCGACAGAATTCATTCCTCTCTCACTGCTGACCATTGTTTCGACGAGTGGCTTGGAAAGAATATTGTGCGGGGTACTGGTAAAAGAAGCTCCTGGAAAGCATTGATAGGTGCACTGGCCGCCGTGATATAACTGAAATAATGTTGAAAACGGCGTTAGACACCATACAATCAATCAATCAATCAAATAACCTTGAGTTAGAGGCCTTTTGAAAACATTGAAGGCAAAGTAGAAAATGCTGTTAACCAGCATTTTCTACTTTGCCTACTATGTTTTCCTTCCCGTCAACTCTTAATTCATTAAATTTTGTACCATTTTCAGAGTTGTCGTCTGCAGATGCTTTGAATATAGAAGAGTATGAAATTTTGTTTTCTGTTTAAGAGTTCAAGCAAATATTAATATTCTGAAATCAATAGCCTTATTGAATTCTATGGTGTCGGTCATTATATTGGGTTAGTTTAATTAACTCTCGTCGGTATATATTTGGATCATATATTAAACTTGATATATTGATATAGGCCTAAATACAAATGTAGGCCTACATTGTATGTCAGACTGTGACCATGGTATATCCAAGGCCGCGTCTGTAGGATAAGGAATTTTAACCCTTTACCAGACAACAAAATTTTAGCCTTGCCTAAATTGAAAGCATTTGCAGACGACAATTTCGAAGTGGCTAAAATGCTGCGATTTTTCTTTGATAGGGTAGAAAACATTTTGGGAAAAGGAGAAAATGCTGATTACCAGCATTTTCTCCTTTTCCCACAATGTTTTTAAAAGGGCTTCTTCATGTCCCAGGACCGTTAAAAGGCGGCATTGTGAGCTAAAGGGTTCAGCATATATATACTATCTAATGTTCTTAAATCAATAGCCCGATATGGAATTATATGGTGTCGATCATTTTCGGTTTAGCTTAATTTACCCTAGTATTCGGCGACCTTGTATTAGATAATTATATTGCATCAAATATGGCGGAGAGAGACAGAAACAGAGAGAGAGAGAGAATGTGTCATCTTTGTTTCATTTAACCAGGGATCGTACATGCATTTGTGCGTTTAGGGGAAACTGACCAGCCTTGACAGGACTATTTCGATTGAGATCAGATTGCACAGAACATGTTACTGATCTTTGATCTAACTGTCGGATACATCATGGGATATTCTGCGGTTTAAAAGCCATTGGAGGTTGTTCATCGAATGAAAATTTAGCCGCTCTCTCTTGTTAGCATTTTAATATTTCCAGTGGATTAGGCCCAAGTCTGTCCCTAGAACGCACTCTGACTCGATTCAAGTCACCGAATTCTTCTAGGAATGTCCGCCATATTTGAGTTTTAAGTGTGTTACTTGAGCAAGTGTAGCTCAAATCTTAAAATAAGGGACTCACCTTAACCCTTTCCCAAACAAGCCCTTGTTTTCACATGTCTGCGGTACAAGTCTTTTGAAAACACTGTGGGAAAAGGAGAAATTGCTCGTAACGAGCGAGCAATTTCTCCTTTTCCCACCGTGTTTTCTACCCTTTTTGAGACCTTTCTGCCATTTTCATAAAATTTAAAATTGTCGTCTGCAAACTCTTTCAATTTGGACCAGTCCAAAATTTGTCGTTTGGGAAAGAGTTAAGCTTTGATAACGTTACTTAAGTCTGTTAATGTTCGTGAAACGTGGTTCAGATCAAGAACTCAACTGAGTCGGAGACTTGACTCCGTTAAAAAATTTGAGCAAAATAAGGGACTTTAGTTTGTGAGTGTGTGTGAAATTGGGCCGCTGGTTCTCCATGGACCATATTATACGGGGATCATTTTGCTTCACCGGTAAGGGAATAACAGATGGTAAGCATTTTTATTTGGGAGACAGTTGAAATCTGGGCTAAATGGCAAAGAAACAGCGAACCCTGACCTAAGTTTAAATGTTTTTTAAGGCTTTTAAATAGCCTACTAGACATATTTATGTTTGGTTGTTGGTTTGAAAGATATCCCAGATATGATTATGCAAGCCTTTTAGAAAATGTGTGTATACAGGTCTATTTATTTAACTGTACCGTAGAGCTAAGCACAACATACGTTGTCCTGGCGAACTGTGTAAATCAAGAAGAAACTGCACAGAAAGTTCAGTCTGATCTCTAATCTGCAGTGACTGTCCATTAGGCTATTTTGTAACATGGACAGAACAGAGTTGAGATTGCAATATTTTGCCTGTTAATCCAGCATAGAAAGCTCCATTTCATAGATTCGGCGCTTTAAAGGTTATAAATATCAGATCTGATCGTTCCTCGAGTTTTCCTGACTGTTGCCAACAGTTTCTCATTGTATGAATTATTTCAAATTTCAGTTGAAAGAGACCATTCGCTCAGGAAAAGAAAATGAAACCAGACAGCTGTTAGAACCTTACACAAATCCGAAGGAAGTCCATCTAATAGAAGAAAAGGTAATCGCTCTCGATCTCTCTCTTCCCCCCCCCCCCCCCCCCCCGCTAAAAAAGAGAACGCAGATCAACATACTTGTAGATCTACAGCTAATTTTTGGAAAAAAAAAATCCCCTCTCTATCACGTGTGCACAAACACGACCGAAGAATTAGAACACAGACTTATTGAAATGCCTCAGGTTATCCAATTTGTTGATTCTAACTCTTATTATTGCCATTCCAACAATTATCTCTCCTCCAGCATATTTTGTATGAAAATGAACAAATCTCGCCAGACAGTGGATATCATTTGGTCAGATAATGCAGAGAAAAAAGGGAAAAAAAAAACATTAAGTAACTCCGAACGGGAAAAACACATTAAGAATAAAGCCTGAATGATATTATACACGTTGGACACTGCATCGCTATGAGATGTGCCTCAGTTTGTAAAAATAGTTGCATTTGATTGTATTTCGAAAATGTTGCCATAAGTTTTGTTTACACGTGGTCCCGGTATTAGGTCTAAACGCGCCTTTAATTTGAAGAGTTCACCACTTAGTGGAGACAAGAAGAAAAATCCCTAATTTGCAGACACTATGTTTGATTCAGACCGACAATTTCGATTTGAAGAAGCTATTTAGCTACTCTAAATAAGATTTTTCTTGGTGCCAGCCACTTTCTTTGCTGCAATGTTCCTACACATGGCGAGGGGTGGGGTGTTAATGATGAGACATTTGTCGCTTGTTGCAAGTACGAATAGACCTATGTGAATGATAGCACTAACGTCAATAACTCGAGTCGCCGTTTTGAAGAAGCTATTTAGCTACTCTAAATAAGATTTTTCCTGGTGCCAGCCACATTGTTTGCTGCAATGTTCCTACACATGGCGGGGGGCGGGGGTTGATTAATGATGAGACATTTGTCGCTTGCTGCAAGTACGAACAGACCTATGTGAATGATAGCACTAACGTCAATAACTCGAGTCGCCGTTTTGAAGAAGCTATTTAGCTACTCTAAGATTTTTCCTGGTGCCAGCCACTTTGTTTGCTGCAATGTTTGGCGGGGGGTGGGGGTGGTGGTTAACGATGAGACATTTGTCGCTTGCTGCAAGTACGAATAGACCTATGTGAATGATAGTACTAACGTCAATAACTCGAGTCGCCGTTTTGGGATAGATATCTACCTAAGTTTTGAAATGAAAATCTAGCAAAAGAACTTGTCGTTGTTGCAAACTAATACATGGGAAACTCGTAATATTTTGAACGTCATTGATGGCCAGATCTTGGCCTCTTGTCACTAGTTTTTGCGTTTTAGTGACACCCATCCCCCTTCAACCGCGATGGAATCATTGTAGGAGTAGTTTACATTCTTTGATGACAGCATAATGCAAATAATTTACCAGATATCATTTTTCCCTGATATACATGGTGTAGATTGGTACAAGGACATATTTTCCATAATGTGAAATAGATCTGCATGTGGCCTTTTCTCATTTCTCCGTTCTCATAAGAAAGTATTGGACCGTATCATACAACCCCATAAACTTAAAAATTCCAGGGAAAAAGATACATGTGTCTTATAGTTGAGTATTGATGTATATGATAAGTAGATCACACTTGAAAGCGTACATTTAGTTGAAACAGGAGAATTTGCTCATGATGAATTTTTCTCTTTGTGCCGCAATATTCATACATATATTGTAGAAAATCCACTATTTATTAGCATGTTTTAGCTCTTTATCAAACAACAGAATTTCAGACTAGTCCAAATTGAAAATTTCTAAAATTGCCTACTTCAAATGACAAGATTTGTCCATGAAAAGACAAAGTATTGCAGAAAAGAAAATTCTGGTTACCAGCTTTTTCCCATTTTCCAACAATGTTTTCAAATGGTTTCTCCCCTCAAGGTCAATGAAACACAGGAATGTTTGGCCAAGGGTTGTCTGCTGCATACATGTTTCAGTTGGTCAACTCTTTACCACACACTCCCAAGTTTAACCCTTTCCCAAACAAGCCCTGGTTTTCACGCGTCTGCAGTACAAGTCTTTTGAAAACACTGTGGGAAAAGGAGAAATTGCTCGTAATGAGCAATTTCTCCTTTTCCCACAGTGTTTTCTACCCTTTTGGAGAACTTTCTGCCATTTTCATCAAATGTAAAATTGTCGTCTGCAAACTCTTTGAATTTGGACCAGTCCAAAATTTGTCGTCTGGGAAAGGGTTAACAACCCTGGAGAAAATGGCTTCAGAAAATATTTTGGTAAAAGAAGAAAATGATGGTACCCAGCACTTTATACTTTTCCCACAATGTTTTTTACCCTATCAAAAGCAGAAATCATTTGAGCTACATTTATTTTGTCATCTGCAAATGCTTTCTAGTCCCAAATTTTGTCGTTTTGTAAAGAGTTAAAGTACATGTATTTGTAATTCATTAATGCTTTGGGCCTGATATGCTGAGCCCAGTTCTTCGGTTGGTAATGTACAAGCACTGAAACCATTTTTCTCTCACTGCTGAACATAGTGTCAATGATGGCTATGTTTGAAAGCAACCAGCAGCTTGGAAAGATTTTTGCGCAAACTACTGGTGAAAGGATTGATTGACTGAATGGTGTTTTATGCCGCTTTCAACATTATTTCAGTCCTATCATGGCGCCAGCTCACATATTCAAGTGTTCCCTGGGTTTCACCAGTACTAGGGTAGGGCTCTGAAGTATCTTGCCCAAGGATACTCCCACCAAAAACCCAATGGATCCATTGAGGCTCGAACCCGGGACCTGAGTCATGAGTCCTACACTTTACCACTGGGCCACGCAGGACCCCTGCTGGTGAAAGGAACTCTAGGAAAGCATGAATAGGTCACTGGTGCACTGGCCACTGTAATATAACTGAAATAATGTTAAAAATGGCATTAAATACCAAACAAACAAACATGTCAGTCCTGACATTTTGATTTATTTGTATAATAATTGGTCTTGCTATACTTTTGTTGCAGTTTTTGAGGTTATTTGACTCACCAAAAGATCCAGTAAACTATGCAATAGAATGCAAAAAAGAAAAGACAGCTATATATTTGGTGGAAAAGTCATTTTCTCTGGATTACTTGTACAGTGTAAGTACACTTAACCCTTTCCCAGACGACAAATTTTGGACTGGTCCAAATTGAAAGAGTTTGCAGACGACAATTTTAAATTTGATGAAAATGGCAGAAAGGTCTCAAAAAGGGTAGAAAACACTGTGGGAAAAGGAGAAATTGCTCATTTTCCCACAGTGTTTTCAAAAGACTTGTACTGCAGACATGTGAAAACCAGGGCTTGTTTGGGAAAGGGTTAAAGTAGGGCTCTAAACCTTCACCAAATAATCCTGTGTTCTCAAAACTGTTAACTCTTTACCAAATGACAAAATTTTAGGCTTGTCCAAATCGAAAGCTTTTGCAGACCACAAAATAAATGTGACCCAAATATTGAAATTTAAATTTGAAGGTTAGAAAACATTGTGGAAAAAGGAGAAAATGCTGGTTACCAACATTTTCTCTTTTCCCACAATGTTTTCAACAGGCTTCTTCCTCAAGGTCGTTAAAAGTCTGGATTTTATGGTAAAGGGTTAACGAAGCAGGCTTCTGAAAACATTGTGGAAAAAGGTAAAGAATGCTGTTGAAAGTTAGTAATAGTCTGCAATGTAACTAGATCTATGACAGAATTATTCCTGTCTAGCTTCTGCAATAGTTTTGACCTTGGTTGAAAGAAATCGCACAATAAGCTGAATGTTTAGTATTGTCTATAAATTCCTTTAACCCTTTACCAAAAGGCTTCTTTCCCAGGGTCGTTATAAGGCATCCTTGTGCGGTAAAGGGTAACTCTACCAAACAACAAATGCTACATACTTCTAAACTGAAAGGATCAGCAGATGACAGATTCCAAATTTAATGTACCACAGTTCTTTGACATTGTAGAAAACATTATTGGGAAGGGAGAAAATGCTGGGCACCTTTGTGTAGACAAATTTCATTATTTGAACCAAATTTAATTTGTTGTCTGCAAGTCTCCAATTTTAAAGACAGAATTAATTCCTTTTCCACTGCTAAGCATTGTTTTGACACCATTTAACCCTGTAAGAACTGAGAAAATGGTAGACTTACGGGAGTTGAAAGCACTTACAGACAACAAATGAAATGGGATTCAATGCTGGAATTTGATTAACTTTAACCACACGACAAAATCTTAGACATGTTGGGACTGAAAGCATTCGCAAAACACAATTTACATGTTGTTAAATTGATGGAATTTGTCTTTAATTGGGTAGAAAACATTGTGGAAAAAGGAGAAAATGCTGGTTACGGGCATTTTTTTTTCCTTTCCCACAATGTGTTCAAAAGGCTTCTTCCACAGGATCATTAAACCTTGGGATTGTGTGGTAAAGGGTTAAAAAAGGATAGAAAACATTATGGAAACTCCTTAACCACACAATTCTGTGTTGTAAAAACCCTGGTGAAAAGGACTTTTGAAAACACTGAGGGAATAGAAGAGAATTCTGGTAATCAGCATTTTAACTGTTAACAGCGTTTTCTACCCATTCAAAGACAAATATTATTGTTTGAGCCTGATTAAATTTGTAGTCTTTAAACTCTTTTGATTTGCATGGGTCTAAATTTTTGTTGTCTGGTAAACAGTAAAAATCTTACTTCCAGGAGGACAAAGGAGAATGTGATGTTTGGTCTGTGAAAGACCACGGCCCTGACAAGTGTCCCAGGCAGTATGACTGCTCCAGAAATGCCGAGAAAAATCAGATGGAGGCCTTAAAGTTACGTCTGGATGCAATCAAACAGGGGAAAAGACGACCAGGAGAGGGGATTTCGGAGCCTTACATAGACAAGCATATGCCTCATACCCCACCCCCTAAACAGAAAAAGCTCAGTAATGTTAAAGTAAATGTTAAGTTTTTGAAGGGGGCCCTTTTTGTTTTGGTGCAAATTAGATTTGAGCCATGCTCTGTGAAAATGGGGCTTAATGCATCTACAGAAAGTATTAACCCAGTTTAGCCTGCACAGTCGACACAGACTGACCTGGGTCAAAACTTTACGCTGTTGGTCAATTTTCTGCACTATGTCCAAGGACCAGTCTACCTTACAATTCAGTCAGTTGTTAAAGAGTGGCTATTATGGATCCATAATTATGTGATGGCTTGATTGGTACAATGCATCACAGCGATGCATTAAGTCCCCTTTTGCGAGAACATGGCTCATTTTGTTATAAAATACCAGTAAATTCTATGGAAAAATTTCCTCTGCAAACATAGAGAACTGGATGGTGTCTTGCTGTGAAAAGAAGCAAATTTGGAATTCGAATAAAAGATTGGCAGCTTTGTGATCGGTGACTCCATCTACAGGTATTTTTATGAGATCAAATGATACGATGTCATTGTACTTATTTGAATACACTACCGCATGGTTTGCCCATGTCAATGAAGAGTGCCATTCCTGCAAAGCTGTGGCCCAAAAATCTAAAACTACATTAATAATTATGTAGCCCATTAACCCTTTACCACACAATGCCAACTTTTGACGACCCTGAAAGTAAAGGCTTTTGAAAACATTGTGGGAAAAAGAGAAAATGCTGGTAACCAGCATTTTCTCTGTTTCCCACAATGTTTTCTATCCTTTCCAAAACAAATTTCAATTTTTCAGTCTCATTTATTTTCTCATCTGCAAATGCTTTCAGTTTGGTCCTGTCCAAAATTTTGTCATCTGGTAAAGGGTTAAGGAGATACCATTGCTCTTGTATAGTTCCAAGATCATATGTCACCTGTATTTACAGAAAGTCTACTACAATAACACACAACATGCATTATAAATTTCAGAATATGTCTGTTTTTGGAAGTAGAGAAAATTGTTTGTAAGAGTTTAAAACTTTTTTTGTTTTTGTCTAGTTGAGAGTTAAGCTTTAACATTTGACGCAGCCCAGTTTTACTGTTGTAAACTTTACTCTTCTGTTTCAGGACTGTAACAACAAATTTATCAGTCAAAAACAGACAAGCACACATGCTGACAATGCCAGAAAATTGCTGGAGAGGTTTGGCACTAGATTTTGTGACAAGGTACACAATGATAGACATTGCATTCTTGCTCATCTTATCTTTACTTTATCTCTGAATTCCTAGAATCATTAACCGATAGGCTGTTGAGTGTGACTCAAGGACCTTTTGCGGATAGTATAGATCAAGATCAGACTGCATAGAATGTGCAGTCTGATCTTGGATCTACACTGTCCAACAAAAAGATATTTTCCCCCCAAAAATACCTTTGAAATAGCAAAATTTGTTTGTTTTTTTTCTGTTGGCTTGAAAGTTTCATTTAGCTCTTTACCACAAAATCCCGAGTTTCAACGACCCCAAGGAAAAGGCTTTCTGAAAATGGTAACCAGCATTTTCTCCCTCTCCCAAAATGTTTTCTACCCTGCCAAAGGTAAATTTTTAATTTTGAGTCACATTTATTGTGTCGTCTGCAAATGTTTTCAATTTGGACTAGTCCAAAATTTTGTCATTTGGTAAAGAGTTAACTTATTTAGCAGGATAAGGGTTAACATTAGCTTTTCACCGCACAACAGAATATTAACCTAGTCCCTATTGAAAGTATGTTGCATGACAAATGCTCAAATCATGTGTCTTTGAAAAGGAAGAAAACATATGAAAGGGGAAAATGCTGCTTACTAACGTTTTATTATTTTTCCACAACCTTTTCAGAAGACCTTTTTTTTTTTAGCTTACCTGAGCACAAGGTGCTCAAGGTGAGTTTCTTTGATCATGCTGTGTACATTGTCCTTTATGTGGCATGCATCTTCTGTTGTATGTCCGGCCTTGTCCGTCGTAATGGAGCCAACGGTTACCTTGTGTCCATTCTAGAGGCCACAGACACGTTCGTAATTGGGTCACATCTAGTCAAAAAGTAGTTCACAGGGGCAAATTGCAGGAAAACTTTGGTCACACTCTAGAGGTGTCATTATTAGTCCAATACTCATGAAACTTGGTCAGAATGCTTGTCTATATAATGTCTCAGACAACTTCAAAAGAGGGTCATGTCAAGTAAAAAAGTAGGTCACTGGCAAAAATCATAGGAAAACTTTGTGTGCACTCTAAGGGCCAGATTTTCTGTCTGACTCTTCATGAAAGTTTGCCAATATGTTTGTCTTGATGATATCTCAGATGATTGAAATCTGGTCAAGTCATGTAAAAATGAAGATCACTGGGACAAATCTCAGAAAAACCTTGGGGGCACTATTTGCCACATTTTGTGTCCAATACTCATGAAACATGGTCAGAATGCTTGCCTTGATAATGTCCCAGACAAGTGTGAAAGAGGGTCACATAAGGTCAAAAAGCAGGTCACTGGGACAAATCTTAAAAAAATTTGGTACACTCTCTTGGGTCTACATTTTCTGTCCAATTTTTGTTGGTTGAAAATTTTGCCTTGATAATGTCTCAGACTAATTTGAAAAAAGGTCACAAAGGGTCAAGAAGTAGGTCTCTGGGAATAATCTTAGAGAAACCCCTTGCACAATCTTGAAGCTTCATTTTCAGTCAAATTCTCATGAAAGTTAGGGCTGCAGTCATGTGAACTAGTGTAACACAAACAAATGTTATACTGAGGAAAAAAGCTTATTCCTATTATGAACAATGAATACATTTTGTATGTGGACCTTTTCACCTTTATAAATCCCAGATTACTTTACTCAGGTGAGCGCTTTAGGGCAAGTGGCCCTCTTGTATTTAAGGCTGTAAAAAAGCCCTAGGCTGCTAAGCAAGAATCACGGACCTTTTGCAGACAGTGTAGATCAAGATCAGACTACATAGAATGTGCAGTCTGATCTTGGATCTACACTGTCTGATAAGGAGATGTTTTTTCCAAAAAATAATTTTGAAGTAACATTTGGGTTTTTACTATTGGCTTGAAAGTTTAATTTAACTTTTTTAGCAGGATACGGCCTAAAACAAGGGATTTTATTTGCTAAATGGTTAAATCATTACCTCCTCACGGGAATTAAAAACAGACAAGACTGTATAAACATCCTTGTAAAATATGGAATCGGGGCTAACTTAAAGCAATTTTTCTTGAGATCGCTTTTGTAATATGGTAAATGAATGAAAAACTTGTAAATGGAGTAATGTTGTCTTCCTGTGGTCGCCAAAGCTTGAAATGTTTGATGAAGAGTAAAATGACTGAAAAAGTAATGAAAGTGAGTAAAACATCATTCAATATAGTACATGTAATATGTTACAGGAGGGACGGACACTGCTTCATTTAAGTGTGGAACAGCCCAGTGTGTATATTTATGTGTTGGCAAATAATGGGGTACCTGTGAATATACAAGATAAGGTAAGAGTTTCTTGTACATGTATTATTTTTGACCTACAGTAAATATTAACCCTTAGGCTGCCAAGTGTGACTCGAGAATCTTTTGCAGACAGTGTAGATCATTCTGTGCAGTCTGATCTTGGATGTACAATGTCCGATAAGGAGATTTTTTTTCCCCAAAAAATAATTTTGAAATAGAAACATTCAGGTTTTTACCACCGGCTTGAATATTTCATTCACTTAACCCTTTACCAAACGACAAAATTCCAGACTGACCCAAATTGAAAGCAGTTGCAGACAACAATTTATATGTAGCTCAAATGATGAATTCTGTCTTTGATAGGGTTGAAAACATTGTGGGAAAAGGAGAAAATGCTGGTTACCAGCATTTTCTCCTTTTCCCACAATGTTTTCAAAAGGTTTCTTTTGCAGGGTTGTTAAAACTCAGGATTGTGTGGGAAAGGGTTAATTAGCAGGTAAAGGGTAAATAGGGGAAAAGATGGTATGATTGATTTCAGATATGGTAGCATTCATGCTTATTGTAAGTAGTTTCTCCTTATGCCACAATGTTTTCAAAAATAGTTAGCTGCATGAAGAGAGAAAGATGTCTGTTGGTGGCACCTTCTTGTAGGTTTTAACTCATTCCCACACAACAAAGATTTAGTCTTGTCCAAATTGAAAGCATTTGCTGGCAACAAATTCGATGTTCCTAAAAATATTAAATCTATCTTTGAAATGGTAGAAAACATTGTGGGAAAAGGAGAAAATGCTGGTTACCAGCATTTTCTCCATTTCCCACAATGTTTTCAAAAGCTTTACACCTAAATGCAATTTTAAGGTTGCTTTTCTCTAGAACGACTTGGTAGAGCAGAGAGTGTAAATGAAAGATCAGACAGCAGATTTTATGTAGCCTGATCTTGATCTACACTATCTACAAAGACAGCTGAAGTTATTAAGGCACTCATAGGTTGAATAAGGAATTTACATTATGATATTCAGAATCTTAATAGACTACATGTCTTTATGTTGTACCCATCATGTGCAATTCTTTGTACTTGTAAGTAAGTTAAAGGAGCCTTTTTTATATCTTTTTCGTAATTCCTAGTTACCAGCATTTTCTCCTTTTCCGGCTATGTTTTCACATGCCCTCTCTTTTATGGTCATTAACTCTAGCTAGCTGTACCAAACAACAAAATTTTGCCCTCAACCAAATTGAAAGCAATTGCAGACGACAAAATAAATGTTGTTCATATGATGACTTCTGTCTTTGATAGTGTAGAAAACATTGTGGGAAAAGGAGAAAATGCTGGTTTCCAGCATTTTCTCCTTTTCCCGCAATGTTTTCAAAAGTCTTTCCTCAGGGTCGTTAAAACTTGGGATTGTGTGGTAAAGAATTAAACCTCATTTCTTGTTAATTGTCCACATTTTACATGGATGTTGTCTAAGCTAGTAGTCAACTGAAAATTAAACTGAGAATCAATATAAAGATTAATAGTGCTTGTAAGGTTCCTGTTGAAGTGTTACATATTATTTCAGCATGGTGACACAGCATTACATCTGGCAGTAAGAAAAGGACGGCTGGATACGGTAGAAGCTCTGGTACAATGTACTGCTGACTTGACTGTCAGAAATAAAGTAAGTATAATAATCATTACCGGTACACTCTGCAAAAAAATCGGTACCAAACTACAAAACTTTAGGCTCCAAGGTCAAAGTCACAGTGGGACTCGAAGTTCACATGCTCTTGATAGCTTCCTTTGGGCAGAGCTTTGCAGAGCTCTTGTTTGTATTATTAACCCTTTCCCAAACAAGCCCAGGTTTTCACATGTCTGCAGTACAAGTCGTTTGAAAACACTGTGGGAAAAGGAGAAATTGCTCGTAACGAGCAATTTCTCCTTTTCCCACAGTGTTTTCTACCCTTTTTGAGACCTTTCTGCAATTTTCATCAAATTTAAAATTGTCGTCTGCAAACTCTTTTAATTTGGACCAGTCCAAAATTTGTCGTTTGGGAAAGGGTTAAGTATTTGTAAAAGCATCAAAGATATTAATATTATTCCTGTGCAAATATGGCTTTTTATGCTCTGACACATGACAATATTTGTAAATAATGTCGAAAATTGCACTATTGCTCCTTTTCCTGCAGTTTTTCATACTAGTAAAACCAATACTTTCTTTTCCTTCTACTATTTGTCCCTTTCACATTTTGTTTAAGTTTTTGGTGTACTGAAAATCAGCCTGTGCAGTAATACATGTAGTTTGATATGTTTTTTATAACTTTGAATTACAGTTTGGTAGTATGCCAATTGAAGAAGCAGAAGGGCCAATCAAAAAGCTTTTAACAACTTTTCAGGTATGTGAACTTAAAACATGAATATATAAGCCCTTAACCCTTTACCACACAATCCCGTGTTTTATCAACCCTGAGGAAGAAGCCTTTTGAAACATTGTGGGTAAAGGAGAAAATGCAGGCAACCAGCATTTTCTCCTTTTCCCACAATGTTTTCTACATTGTCAGAGACAATTTTGTTGTTTTAGCCACCATTTTTTGTGGTCCGCAACAGCTTTGAATTTGGAAGATTCTAAAATGTTCTTTTTTGGTTAAGAGTAAAAGGGCATGTCAATTACTATTGCTGCTTTTGCTGCAGTGGGAATTGTGGAAAAAGGAGAAAATGCTCGTCACCGGCATTTTCTCCCCTTGCCTTGTTGTTTTTGCCATTTTCAAAAGAAATTTCCCACATTTAATTTGTCATCTGCAAATGCTCTCAATGTGGACCAGTCTAAAATTTTGTTGTTTGGTAAACAGCTAAATACTGGTACTGTGTTAAATAGATTTAAACCATGCTCTGTGAAAAGGGGTTGTAATGCTTCTGCACAAATTATTGACCCATGCCAGCCTGTGTAGTCCATGAAGGCTGACTATGGTTGATACTTTTTGCTATTGGTCAATTTTTTGCATGTCCACACCCTCGTTAACCCAGGTGTGAAGTATTACTATTCATCACTCCTGGGACATTCAATTGTGAAACCATTGTTTCTATGAATATTCATGAGATTGTGAATTACACCCAATAGCCAATCGAATTGTCAATAACATAACGATACTCCCTTGTAGTGGAGGATAATCACATTTCTTCGGTTACCATGAATAAACCGAGTAAAACCCACATCATTATCAACAAATATGCCGGCCGCTGGTGGGCCTTCCTTCTGTTGCATTTGCCTTACGACAATCCAGGGCAGACATTACAAATCAGTGTATACAACGCCAAATGGTTTTTGTAAACTTTTGTCATTAATGGTCACGGCCTCAGCCATATGTAAAGTATCGCCAAGCTTGATTTGAAACAAGCGATTTGATTGGTTCTAGATGAGGTCAAAATAGAAATGATGGCATATGGTTGATAAAAATAAATTAAATTTTTTCACTGAAAAACTGAGATTACCGATCAAAACGCCTCATAAATAATTCATGAGAACAAGAAAACATGGGTGATAACCCAGGGGCAATGAATGTAGTTTACAGAATACAAGTACATTTGAACTGGATCAACAAGGATGGCATATCCAAGGATCATTCTCTACCTCATGATTCAGTCGGTCTTGAGACAAAATGGATTTTATGGGTCTATACTCATAGTTATGTGATGCCTTGCTTGGTACAATGCATTATGGAGATGCATTAAACCCCTTTTTTCTGGAGCATGACTCATTTAACGCTTTACCACACAATCCCGACTTTTAACGACCCTGAAGAAAAAGCCTTTTGAAAACATTGAAGGAAAAGGAGAAAATGCTGGTTACCGGCATTTTCTCCTTTTCCCACAATGTTTTCTACCCTTCCCAAATCAAATTTCAATTTTTGAGCCACATTTGATTTGTCGTCTGCAAATGCTTTCAATTTGGACCAGTCTAAAATTTTGTCGTTTGGTAAAGAGTTAGTTAAATTAGTTTGTTCATATTTAACAAAGATTTGTTTAAAGCTGTCTGCTGTAAATGTTTCAAGAGGTAATAAGTTAAAAGACAACTGAAAACTATAATGTTACATCATATTTATTGTTATCTCAATAAAGAGAGAACAGAAGAATTTGTGTCAAATTATTCATTCTCAACAATTCCTGCATTTGCAACAAAAGACCTGCAGCTTTGTAATGCACAGAATTTAAATCGGGGAGTCGCTGGTTAGATTCCTAAGCTCAGTTAATTTTCATCCAAGGTTTGAAGATAGTCATTCCAACAGGATTCGTATCTCTCTCACTGCTGGACATTATTTCAATGATGTTTATGCGGGAAAGCAGCCAGTAGCTTGGGAAGAATATTTTACACTATACTGGTAAAGAAAATTCTATATATGCATGGGTAGATACATGGCTGCAGAGATATAACTCAAATAGTGTTGAAAATAGCGTTAAATCTACACAAACAGACAAACAAACAAGCAAACAAGCAAGCAAACAAACAAACAAACAAACAATTTGCTACAATGTTTTCAAAAGCAAACTAAAGCAGATGAGACAAAATACTACAATTACATGTAATCTGTTTTGATGCTTTTAAGAGTTTATGATACAGTACATGTTCTTACATATATATGCCACAATTTTTACCCATGATAGCCAGGACTAATGTATGCAGTTTGGAAGCGTGATCCACGCTTACTTCTAAAATTTACCCGATGCTGGTGTAATGTAAATGCCATCTGTAAGGTATAAACAGTGTGAAACTATCCCGCCATTTCAAAGTTTTTGTTTATCACGATTGATGTTGCTAATATTATTGCTAGAATTAAGTCATCCTATCACACGTTAATCATTTACCTAACAACCACGAGTTTTAATGACCTTTAGGAAGAATGCTTTTGAAAACATTGTTGGAAAAGGAGAAAATGCTGGTTACCAACATTTTCTCCTTTTCTCTCAAAGTTTTATGCCTTTTCAAAGTAAAGTCCTATCATTTGAATCAGATCTAATTTGTCTTCAAATGTCTTAGTTTAGAAGAGTGTAAATTTTTGTCCCATGTCAAAGTCAATCCATGGTAAGGTAAACCAATCTTAACTGGCATTATACAATAGTAATTGTCATGCCCATTAAAATGATTATGTAAGTAAACATTGTGGGAAATGTGCAACTGCTTGTAACAAGCTCTTGCTCCTTTTCCCACAATGGTTCCTGAACAATAATGTATTACAATTACTGCTTCCCTTTTCTTGAAATAGTTGTCCTATTTATAGTTTGTAGTCTTTTTGGCAGGTCTGAAATTAGCTTGTTTTGAAATAGTTAAACTCATCATAAAGTAGACTCATCCCAAGGCATATGAGGGCTACTTTTTTTCAAAAAGTTAATGTATATTGCTGAAATCTTCATATTTTATCCATTTGTCACTGTGTTTGCTAAACCATCTACCCATTCCAATTTTATTTGCATTTTGTTTGTTCCTTCCTTCACTTTTAACACTTTACCACACAATTCCAACTTTTAACGATCCTGAGGATGAAACCTTTTGAAAAAGTGGAAAAAGGAGAAAATGCTGGTTACCAGCATTTTCTCCTTTTACCACAATGTTTTCTACTCTATCAAGAACAAATTTTGTCATTCCAGCCATCTTGAATTTGTTATCTGCAAATGCTTGGAATTTTGACCAAGCAAAGTTTTTGTCATTTGGTAAAGAGTTAAATAATTCAAAAGTTGCATGATAGAAACTGGACCACTTTATAATTTTTGTGTTATGCTTGATGTCTTTAATTCTACAAGAAAGGTTCTGAAACTTCTGAAAACATTATGGGAGAAGGTAACAATAGATTTACTCAGCAGAGAGCAATGACAAAGATCAGATTGCACATATGTACAGTCTGCCCTAGTCTACACTGTCAACAACTGTATCAGTGGTTTTGGTGATACAACCTCAGGTAAAAGAAAGAAATATTGACACAGTTTTGGACTATTCTAAAAAATCCTGGTTATTTTCCATCTGCAGTTTACTTTCAGTTTGGACAGATCTGAAATTTTGTTAACCCTTTTACCCTTTACCACACAATCCAGAGTTTTAAAGACCCTGAGAAAGAGGCCTTTTGAAAGCATTGTGGGAAAAGGAGAAAATGCTGGTAACCCACATTTTCTCCTTTTCCCAGAATGTTTTCTACCCTATCAGAGAAAATTGCACCATTTGAGCCACATTGAAACTGTCGTCTGCAAATGCTTTCAATTTGGACAAGTCTAAAATTTTATCATGTGGGAAGGGGTTAACCAAACAATCCTAAGCTTTAATGATGAGAGAAGGTTTTTGAAAACATTGTTGAAAAGGGAACAAATGCTGGCAACCAGCATTTTCTTCTTTCCTATTGTTTCCTATCCTTTCAGATACATATCTTATCAGTTGAGTCTCGTTTGAATTTGACATCTGCAAATGCCCTTGAAATGGACTCATCAAAAACTTTGTTGTCTGCAGATGCCTTCATAATGGACTATTCTAAAAATTTGTAAAGAGTAAAGATTTACTAGCTGTGTTAGTGCAATGATATCAGGCCATGATGCCCTTTTGTAGTATCAAAAAGCTAGTTTAGTTACCGGTAAGTTTTCATGCTAGTACAGAACAGTTGTATTATTATTTTAGCCTGGTGTGGTATTTGCCGTGAGAAATTCCCACTTTAACATGCTTTACAAACACTACAAATGCTGCTGGTGTAGTTTAGATACAAAGGTCAAGGTAAGAACATTGTGTCAAGGTCATTTGTTATCTTTTAAACATTCAGTTCAAAGGCCAAGGTAAGAGTATTATTTTGAGGCAATTTGTGATCTTTTACCAATGTCAAACAGAAATCAAGTTTCACTTTTTTTTTTCAAGGTCATTTGTGATATTTTGTGGTTTATTGGAATCAGCTTTTTTTTTGTCCATATGTCTTCAGTAGAGGCTAGAATAGTTGAATGACAATGGCAAATAATATTTTGCTTTTTTATTCTTTTTGAAATTTCATAATCCGTAAGCTTACAAGGTAAGACAATTTCAGTTTCTTACAATTTCTTAGTCAAATAACTCATGTAAATATCAACATCTTACATTCAGTTACAAGATGCAATTCTGACATTTGAATATGAGCCAGATTATCATTTTGCAGTCAGGAGGCCCATCTCTTTTTATGGAGTCAGATATATTGTCATCTGACCTATTGGAATATTATCCCATAGAATCACATGACTTGGTGTTATGGATCATGTGACATTCCCACACGTCTTTACAAAATTTTGATAAGAAATCAAAGAATACCTTTAGAGGCTATATCACTTATATGAATTACTGTTCGTATCGTTGATAAGAAATAATATTGAAAATGGGCCATGCTCTGGGAAAAAAGGGCTTAATGCATCTTCTTGACATTTGTCATAGTTACAGAAAATTGACCCATAGCAAAAAGTAACGGCCCAGTGCAGAGTGCACAGGCTGACCTGGGTCGATACTTTTTTGCAGATGCATTAAGCCCCCTTTTCACAGAGTATGGCTTAATTATTTTCTTTCTTACTTTATTTTCTTTTATCAATGGTTTCCAAATGATTGCCTCACTTAATTCAGTGATAAAACATGGTTGTTAGTATGATTATGAAAATTTTTAAAGCCCCCTTTAAGATACAAAAGCACCTAACATAATGATAATGAATTGGTAGGGCATTCCTTCAGTGGTCAGTTTTCACCGTTTTTTTTTTGTTCCGAATTCCTTCACACATTTAACACATCTTTTGCTAAAATTTTTCAAACTTTTGATTCAACACCTAGATAATATTCAGCCTTTTTGTAGATATGAGTTAGCTCCCCTTTAATATGTATAAATGGCATTTGTTTGATAAATATGAGCTGTGTGAGCTGTGCTCTGGCAAAATGGGGTTTAACCCTTTACCACACAACAAAATTTTACACTTCTCCAAATTGAAAGCATTTGCAGATGGCATTAGATATGGCTCATATGGTAAGATTTGTCTGTAAAAGGACAGAAAACATAGTGGGAAAAGGAAAAAATGCTGGTTATCAGCATTTTCTCTTATATCGACAACGTTTTCAAAAGGCGTCATTCCCAGGGTCGTTAAAGCTTATAATTATTTGGTAAATTTTTAATGTACCCCCATCAGTTTGTATAAGTGGCATTTGTCCAATGCATATAATATTTGTATGTTTTGCAGTTTTATCAATGGACAAAAACAGATATTATAGATATTTATGTATAGATACATACCAGTATTGTGACAAAAAAAGACAGGGATTGAACCTACAATCTCAAGGTCTGTTGCAAACATTGTTGCAAAAGCCAACTCTACAGCCCAGCCCCAACTTAATTCATTACCAAACGAATAAATTTTTGAATGGACCAAATTGAAAGCATTTGCAGACAACAAATTAAATGTTGCTAAAATGACCATTTCTGTCTATGATAAGCTGGAAAACATTGTTGGAAAAGGAGAAATTACCCAAAATATTTTGCATTTTCCAATGACATATACCATCATTTGTGACATACTAAAATTTACGGTCTGCAAATGCTTTCAGATTTAACCCTTTACCACACAATGCTGACTTTCAACAAAGCTGAGAAAAAAGGCCTTTGAAACATTGTGGGAAAAGAAGAAAATGTTGGTAACCAGCATTTTCTTCTTTTCCCATAATGTTTTCTATCCTTCCCAAAACAAATTTCAGTTCATGAGCAACAATTTATTTGTCGTCTGCAAATGCTTCCGGTTTGGACAAGACGAAAATATTGTCATTTGGTAAAGGGTTTAATTAGACTAACATTTTGAAGTATGGGAAAAAATTTAAAAATGCTTACAGTTCTGTGGAATACATTTTGCAGCAGTAGAGTAAATCTATCATTTTTAAGGCAATTATCAGAACACCAATCACTGTTACAAGTAAAAAAAAAAAAGAAACATTTGAAAAGAAGAAAATCAGTTTTCAATAGTATGGAAAACATTGTTGGAAAGGGAACAGTGGCTTTCTACATGTAATTGCTCCTTTTCCACATTGTTTTCAGAAGCTAGATGTCATACTGCAGGGACATAAGAAGGCATACCTGTGCTTTTATCTCTTTACCAAAAGACAAACTTTTAGACTAGTCCAGATTGAAAGCATTTGCAGACGACAAAATAAATGTGATTTAAAAATTGCAATAGGCTTTTGGAAGGGTAGAAATCATTGTGGGAAAAGGAGAAAATTCTGGTTACCAGCATTGTCTCCTTTTCCTACAATGTTTTCAACAGGCTTCTTTTTCGGGGTTGTTAAAAGTTTGGACTGTGTGGTAAAGGGTTAATCAGTTACAGTAAATCTTATGAAATTTTACATTCATCCAAATTAAAAGTATTTGCTCATGACAAATTAAATGTTGCTTCAATTATGTTATTCACCTTTGAAAGGGTAGAAAATATTGTAGGAAAAGAAGAAAATGCCGGTAACAGAAATTTCCTTTTTTTCCAAACAAGTTTTCAAAATCTTAATAATCTTCCCAAGGGTTGCCAAAACATAGGATTGTCTGGTTAAAGGTTAACCCTTTAACACACAATCCAGACTTTTAATGAACTTGAGAAAGAAAGCTTTTGAAAACATTATGGGAAAGGTAATGTAACTCAAAAATTGAAATTCATTTTGGAAAGGCTAGAAAACTTTGTGGGAAAAGGAGAAAATGCTGGTTACCAGCATTTTCTCCTTTTCTCACAATGTTTTCAAAAGGCTCCTTTCTCATGGTCGTTAAAAGTCGAGATTGTGTGGTAAAGAGTTAAAGGAAGATGTCATGAAGTAGAGAGTTTAC
Organism: Tridacna gigas; assembly: GCA_945859785.2. Classification (NCBI taxonomy): domain Eukaryota; kingdom Metazoa; phylum Mollusca; class Bivalvia; order Cardiida; family Cardiidae; genus Tridacna; species Tridacna gigas. The sequence continues at coordinate 57,628,738 of OX244038.2, forward strand.
ATAAACTACTTTGTACTAAACTATACCATGAAATATCCTCTATATCTCAATTTAGGGAGACCAAACTTTATTAGAATGGACAGCAGAAATGGCAGAATCCCCAACTGGAGAGATGAGGAAAAAAATGGCAGTGGCAAAGAACTCCCTGAGAATTTTATCAGAGTATAAACCCACTAGTGTAAGTTAATATTATTTAGTAGTCAAATCTCTGTACAGCAGCCACTGAAGGGAAGTTCTGAAAGTGGCTGCTGTTCACAGATTGGCTGTTGTCCACAATGTGCACTTTTTGCACTATTTGGAGTTTAGAATATGATAGTTTGAATAGGTATAGGTTTGTTTGAAATGAACGTTCAATATATTTCTTTTTAACCCTTTACCAGACTACAAAATTTTATCCTTGTCCAAATTCAAAGCATTTGCAGACGTCAATTTCAGTGTGGTTCAAATGGTGCAACTTTCCTTTGATAGGGTATAAAACATTGTGGGAAAAGGAGAAAATGCTGGTTACCAGCATTTTCTCCTTTTCCCTCAATGTTTTCCAAAGGCTTCTTTCCCAGGGGTGTCAAAAGGCAGCATTGTGCGGTAAAGGGTTAAAACTCAAAAATAAAACACACAAATGAAACATGTATCTAAAACTTTTTTTGGTTGTTTTCATTTAGATCTAGATCTATTTCAAAATTTTGTGTGGCAAATAAAACATACTTTAACTTTGCACACAACAATCCCGGGTTTTCACGACCCTGAGAAAGAAGCCTTTTGAAAACCTTGTGGGAAAAGGAGAAAATGCTGGTAACCAGCATTTTCTCCTTTTCCCATAATGTTTTGTACCCTTCCCAAAACAAATTTCAATTTTTGAGTCACATTTGTATTGTCATCTGCAAATCCTTTCAATTTGGATGAGTCTAAAATTTTGTCATTTGGTAAAGAGTTAAACATTCTGAATTTGAGAGCATCCAAAACCAAACACAGCAGTGATAATACAAGAAGACCATATATAATGTATTTGAGACATGTTCTGACAAAAGCAAAAGGGCACTTAATGCATCTGCAAAAAGTATCGACCCATGTCACCCTGCGCTGTCCGCGCAGGCTGACATGGGTCGAAACTTCTTGATTTTTGTCAATTTTCTACATGTCAAAGGACCATTCTACATCCAATCTACATCCAAATCCAGTCAATTGTTAGACTGTATTGAATTTTATGGATCCATAATTCTGTGATCACCTGCTCGGTATCATGTATAACAGACATGGATTAAGGTCCCTTTTCACAGAGCATGGCTCAGTTATAAATTTTCAGTAACTTTTTGCTTATTCAGCTATTGAGTGAAGGTATACAAAAGGTATATTCCATAAATAACCAAAGAAAAAGAACCAATTCTGATTTACTTGTATTTACCTATATTGACAGATTGACTTGCTTCGTTGGTTTGTTTTCTTTACTACTGTTATTCAAAAACATAATAGCTCTTTTCTTGTTTACATTGCAAATTCAGTGGTGGTAGCTTAATCATAATCAAAGGGTTAAAATGCAGGTTTGTATGGTAAAGGATTAAAGGTTGATAAGTATAGAATTAACCCTTTCCCAAACCACAAATTTTGGACTGGTCCAAACTGAAAGAGTTTGCAGACGACAATTTTAAATTTGATGAAAATGACAGAATGTTCTCAAAAAGGGTAGAAAACACTGTGGGAAAAGGAGAAATTGCTCATTATGAGCAATTTCTCCTTTTCCCACAGTGTTTTCAAAAGACTTGTACTGCAGACACATGAAAACCAGGGCTTGTTTGGGAAAGGGTTAAGACAGTAATGATTTTATAACTACATGGATCATCCATATGGATTTTAGGACCTAATTCATGCTGTATTATGTGAAGATGTAGAATATGCCAAACAAGTTCTTGAAGCGAATCAGGATTTATCTGTCAACATCAGATTCAGGGTAAGCAATTTGTAAACTTCATCTCTGAATCCTTTTGTCAAAGTCTTTTCTACTTAATTCATTTTTCTCTTCTTGATATTGCCTGAGATTGATGACAGTAATAAAATGAATACTTTTCACTTCAACTGTACTGACCAATACTTTGGTTTCTGTGATGGAGGAGGTAGAATACTTCATTTAATGGGTTTAACTCTTTACCAAATGGCAAATTTAGACTGTTCCAAATTCAAAACATTTGCAGATTACAAATTAAATGTGACTCATATGATGGGATTTGTATTCGAAAGGGTAGAAAAGATTGTGGGAAAGGGAGAAAATGCTTGTTATCAGTTTGTTCTCCTTTTCCCACAATATTTTCAAAAGGCCTCTTTCTCAGGGTCGTTAAAACTCAGGATTATGTGGTAAAGTGTTAAACGCTGTTTACAACAATATTTCAGTTACATGTATATACCATGCTAGCCTTTTCATCTATCCATGACGTTCTTTACAAGGACTACACACAACAGTCTCCGTATTCCACAATATTACCAACCTCCCATTCTTCCTCAGGGTGATGAAAGAGCTAGATAATTTAGTAAAAGGTTAGAATGTTTGCATTTTCTATATTCTAGGATCGCAAAGGGAAAACTTTATTAAGCCATGCTATTGAGATGAACAACTTTGATTTAGTGAAGCTGTTGATACAAAAAGGTGCACATGTGGCCCAAATTAGGGTGAGAGAGAATGAGCAGGTAAATTGGTTTTTTCTCTTTTGGTGATTTTTCTTCCATTTAAAAAAAGAAAATGGGTTCTGAAACAAATTTACAATGTACATGTTTGTTTCATTTTTAGCTCGTCTATTTTTGAAGAAAACATTGAGTTATTGTCGTAGTGTTGGTATCATCTGTATCGCCATCTGTGTCATTGTCTGTATCGCCATCTGTGTCATCGTCATCGTCTGTATCGCCATCTGTGTCATCTACTGTATCGCCATCTGTGTCACCGTCTGTATCGCCATCTGTGTCATCGTCATCATCTGTATCGCCATCTGTGTCATTGTCGTCTTCTGTGTCGCCATCTGTGTCATCTTCTGTATCGCCATCTGTGTCATTGTCATCTTCTGTGTTGCCATCTGTGCCATCGTCTGTATCGCTATCTGTGTCATCTTCTGTATCGCCATCTTTGTCATTGTCATCTTCTGTGTCGCCATCTGTGTCATCGTCTGTATCGCCATCTGTGTCATCATCTGTATAGCCATCTGTGTCATCGTCTGTATCACCATCTGTGTCATTGTCTGTATCGCCATCTGTGTCATTGTCATCGTCTGTATCGCCATCTGTGTCATTGTCATCGTCTGCATCGCCATCTGTGTCACTGTCATCGTCTGTATCGCCATCTGTGTCATTGTCATCGTCTGTATCGCCATCTGTGTCATTGTCATCTGCGTTGCCATGCAAAAATTTTTTAAATTTTGTAATATCTCTCAGAGTTCCAGATAGTGGGAGTGATTTTGATTTCAAAATTAAAAATATTAGTTTTTCTCCTCTAAACCCTGTGTTATGAGTACCCACAACCAAGGGTTTGGAAGAGAAATAATGGATTTAGAACACCATCACTCCTTCTTATCTGGAGCTCTGATCTGTTTTTATTGAAGACAATTACTTCAAACCTGGACAAGTTCTTAACTATTAAACAAGGGAGGAACAAGGGCAGGTTACCATCAAAGTACTTTCTACCTATTCACAGACAAATACTATCACTTGAAAAATATTTGAATTGTAGTCTGTAAATTCCTTCAATATGGAGGAGTCTCAAAATTTGCCATGTGGTAAAGGGTAAAATAGTTAACTCTTTACCAAACAACAAAATTTTAGACTGGTCCTAATTGAAAGCATTTGCAGACAACAAAATAAATGGGACTGAAAAATTGAAAGTTGTCATGGGTAGGGTAGAAAACATTGTAGGAAAAGGAGAAAATGCTGGTTACCAGCATTTTCTCCTTTTCCCACAATGTTTTCAAAGGGCTTCTTTTACAGGGTCGTTAAAAGTCGGGATTGTGTGGTAAAGGGTTAAATGGTATACATGTATTACAGACAGACGTAACAGTCCCATTATACCAAAAGGCATTGAAGAAAGATTTAGACGTGAACATAGTTAAACTGTTGCAAACTGTTTTGCCTGATAGTAGGGAACACGAAGAAAAAGATGTGGTAAGATTAGAGTTTCTTCTTTGTTGAAACCTTTTTATTTCCCATTGATTGTGAAGTATGTTTCGCTACTAGTATCAATCACAAGTCATGATGTTTATCTTGATGATGAAATTCAAATACTACTTTTATTGTGTTGTGGGTAGTTCCAATTGTTGACCCTTGGATTTGATCCTTTAACACACAATTTACTCCATTTCCAACAATGTTTTCTACTTTATCAAAGACAGAAATCATCATTTGAGCTGAATTTATTTTGTCGTCTGCACATGCTTTTTATTTGTTTGAATCCAAAATTTTGAGTTTCTTTTTTTTTTTCTCGGTGTCATTAAAACCCTGGCTTTTGTTTTCAAGCATTAAAGAATTAATGCTGCCACTAAACTGTTTAATCAGTGTTAGGCTTTTCTCATGCAATATTTTAATAATGATTTTTTATTAACCCTTTCCCAAACGACATATATTGGACTGGTCCAAATTGAAAGAGTTTGCAGACAACAATTTTAAATTTGATGAAAATGGCAGGAAGTTCTCAAAAAGGGTAGAAAACACTGTGGGAAAAGGAGAAATTACTCATTACGAGCAATTTCTCCTTTTCCCACAATGCTTTCAAAAGACTTGTACTGCAGACACGTGAAAACCAGGGCTTGTTTGGGAAAGGGTTAATCAAATCAGTTTCCCTGACTGTTTTAGTTTCAAATGTTAGTGCTCATGCTCAGTCACTTATGATTCATTTTCAGAATGGAAACACTCCATTGTTAAGAGCTATAGAAGACGGTGTAGATTCCAGAACCATTCATTGGTTGATTAAAGATGTCAGGGGGGGCTACTCACTACTGGACAGAAATGCTGAAGGATTAACTGCCAGAGAGATAGCCAGTCAGAGAGGGAGAGACAATGTAGTCAAAATGATTGATAGAGTAAGTAATACGACAGTTCACTTGACTTTTCAAATCAGGCAGGTGACTTTTTGAGCTTTGTGGAAAACAACAGTCAAAAACAGGCAATTTCTCTGTTTGCCACAATGACTTAAATGTGTCCCTGATTCGAACTATTGTTCTTCTTGATAATCAGTAGTTTTTGCAAGAACGTTTTCCAGATTGTCTGTTGCAGATTGCATCCTTTACCAGATGAAAATTTTAGCCATGTCCAAATTGAAAGCATTTGCAGAATATAACCCCTTACCAAATAATCCCAAGTTTTAACAACCCTGAATGATGAGGCTGTTGAAAGCATTGTGGGAAAACAAGAAAATGCTGGTAACCAGCTTTTTTATCCTTTCCCCACAATATTGTTTATGCTTTCACAGACTAATCCAACAATTTGAACCACATTTAATATGTCGTCTGCAAAAGCTTCCAGTCCAAAATCTTGTTGTTTGGTAAAGAGTTAAAACATGAAATTTGTCTTTTAAAGGGTAGAAAACATTATGGGAAAATGCTGGAAACCAGCATTTTCTCCTTTGCCTACATAGTTTTCAAAAGGCTTTCCCCTCAGGGTCATTAAAACTCAGGATTGTGTGGTAAAGGGCTTGGGAAGTAATTAGTTCAGGCCTATGCTTTAACCCTTGGGCTGCTAAGTGCAACTCAAAGACCTTTCACAGACATAGTAGATCAAGATCAGACTGCACAGAACATGCAGCCTTATCTTGGATCTACAGTGTCTGAAAAGGTGAGCCTATACAACAAGGGCAGGTAACCATCAAAGTATTTTTTACACTGAAAGTCAAGCAACTGCCACGGAGAATTGGCACCAGCATGTGGTACTCTTGTTTTCTATGAAGTTTAGTATCATAACCAAGAAATTCCACAGACAGATTGTAATTGTTTTACTATATCAGTATTTAACTGAAGAAATATTGCTAAACATGTTTTATACTTCTCCACATTTCAGTATTTAACCATAGAAATATTGCTAAACATGTTACATACTTTCTCCACATTTCAGTATTTAACCAAAGAAATACCACCAATAGTATTGAGACAGTTTCCTGTCAGTTTTTACAGTGCTGATCTACTCACCATCGTTGATGAGGTAAATTTTCCTAGCTTTTATCGTCACATTGATAGAGAATGAGTAGAAATAACAATCCAAGTTCCTTCCATCTTTATTTTCCTTTTTTGAGATTTTATTTTTTTTCTCTTAACCCTTTCCCAAACAAGTCCTGGTTTTCACGTGTCTGCAGTACAAGTCTTTTGAAAACACTGTGGGAAAAGGAGAAATTGCTCGTAATGAGCAATTTCTCCTTTTCCCACAGTGTTTTCTACCCTTTTTGAGACCTTTCTGCCATTTTCATCAAATTTAAAATTGTCGTCTGCAAACTCTTTCAATATGGTCCAGTCGAAAATTTGTCGTTTGGGAAAGGGTTAACTCTTTACTAGACGAAAAGTTGCAGATTGTTCATTCTGAGAAAATCTGTGTAACAGTATTCCTTTCTTTTGAATGTTTACACTTGATGTAAATATAATTGATTACAGTATTTGCACATTTTTCATACGCAGGTCAGGTGACTGGAATGAACTTCAGTAATAGATGTACTATAAATATGAGCCATGCACTATGAAAAGGGGACTTAATACATCTGCAAAAAGTATTGACCCATGTTTGCCTGCACCGTGTACGCAGGCTGACCTATGTCGGAACTTCTTGTCGTCAGTCAATTTTGTGCATGTCCAAGGACCACTCCACCTGAAGATTCAGCCGGCTGTTAAACGAAAAAAATTTTATGGATCCCTAACCCTTTCCCAAACGACAAATTTTGGAATGGTCCAAATTGAAAGAGTTTGCAGACGACAATTTTAAATCTGATGAAAATGGCAGGAAGTTCTCAAAAAGGGTAGAAAACACTGTGGGAAAAGGAGAAATTGCTCGTTACGAGCAATTTCTCCTTTTCCCACAGTGTTTTCAAAAGACTTGTACTGCAGACACGTGAAAACCAGGACTTGTTTGGGAAAGGGTTAATTAAGTGATGACTGGCTTGGTATAATGCATCAAGGAGTTGTATTAAGCCCCCTTTTGCCGGAGCATGGCTCAATTACAGCAACTATATTACTGAAAGAGCTTTTTCTTCTGATGAACCCTGTACTACACGACAAATTTTACGCTTGTCCAAATTGAAAGCATTTGCAGACGACAAATTAGATATGGCTCATATGGTGAGATTTGTCTGTAAAAGGACAGAAAACATTGTGGGAAAAAGGAGAAAATGCTGGTTACCAGCATTTTCTCCTTTTCCCACAATGTTTTCAAAAGGTCTCCTCTTTAGGGTCGTTAAAAGTCGGGATTGTGTGGTAAAGGGTTAAAATGAAGACTTAATTTCAAACGTTCTTAGTATTCAAAGCATTAAACTTTTACCACACGACAAAATTTCAGCCTTGTCCAATTTGAAAGCATTTGCAGACAACAAAATAAATGTTACCCAAAAATTGAAATTTGTTGTAGGAAGGGTAGAAAACATTATAGGAAAAGGAGAAAATGCTGGTTACCAGCATTTTGTCCTTCTCCTTTCAGGGTCGTTAAAAGTAGGGATTGTGTGGTAAAGGGTTACTCAAACTCAATGTTTGAACACATAGTCAGTTGAGCTTAAGTTAAGTTTTGAAAGCAAGAAGTCATGCTTACTTTCATTTGTATGGAAACATTACAGAACAAGGAAGAAAGTGAGGTAAATCATTGGAAATTGTTCCAGTAGACTAGTTGTGTAACAAAACTTACGATGTCTTGCTGTTTGCTATCAGTTAACTTTTCTGTCCTGTTACTTTGCTTGATACTAAGCTATTAACCAGATAACTTATCCTAATTCCTTATCGCAAGGATAAAATTTGCAGCAACAACTTGATCCTTAATTCTTTACCAAAGGGCAAGATTTTAGACCAGTCAAAATTGAAAGCATTTGCAGACGACAAAATAAATGTGACCCAAATTTGTTTTGGATAGGGTAAAAAACATTTTTGGAAAAAAGAGAAAATGCTGGTTATCAGCATTTTCTCCTTTTCCCATAATTTTTTCAAAAGGTTTCTTTCTCAGGGTCGTTAAAACTCGGGGATTGTGTGATAAAGGGTTAAAGTGCCGAATAAACATTTTGTTTGGATTTTTGTTCTAGAATAAGACGTAGATAATTGTAATTTTTTGGCTGCCTTTTGTCTGTTTCAGCAAAGCAGACAGTGTAGATCAAAGATCAGACTACACATTTTGTGTAATCTGATCTTGATTTACACTGGCCGCAAAGGCAACTATACTTATGAAAGATGCTTTAAAGTTTGAACTCTTTACTACATAACAAAAACTTGAACTTGTCCACATTAAGTGCATTTGCAGACAACAAATTAAATGTTACCAAAAAGATTTCATATGCCTGTAAAGGGTTAGAAATCTTCATTGAAAAAGGAGAAAATGCTGTTCATCAGCATTTCCTTCTTCTTGTACAATGTTTGTTACAAACTTTTGTCACAGGGGGTTAAATATTGTGGGACATAACTAATTAACTTTTAACCCTTTCCTGATCAACATATTGTTGATGCATCCAAATTGAAAGTAGCTGCGGAGTAAAATTTTGAAACTGATACAAATGAGCTAGGGTAGAAAACATGGTGGGAAAAGGAGGAAATGTTGGTTACCAGAATTTTCTCCTTTTCCTACGATGTTTCCAAAGCCTTCTTTGTCAAGGTCATCAAAACTTTGGATTTTGTGGTGATGACTTAACTATGATCTTTACCAAACAACAAATTTTTAGACTGGTCCAAATTGAAAGCATTTGCAGACCACAATATAAATGTAATTGAAAAATTGAAATTTGTTTTGGGAAGGGTAGAAAACATTGTGGGAAAAGGAGAAAATGCTGGTTACAAGCATTTTCTCCTTTCCCACAATGTTTTCAAAAGGCTTCTTTCACCGGGTCGTTAAAACTCGGGATTGTGTGGTGATGAGTTAGTTAATAAGGTATAATGCATGAATGCTTTGTAAAACTTGATACTAACAGGAGAAATTGCTTGAAATGGAAAATTCTACTTTTGACACAATGTTTCCAAAAGTGGTCTTGAGCAAGATTAAAAAAAGTTCTCCTCTTGTTGTAATAATTTAGTAATGTCTCTGCTTCACAGTAACCTGGACCTTGCAGTAACTCTACAATTGTCTTTGCTTCTCACTTTTTTTTTTTGGCAAAATATAAAGGGCACTAATTAGATCTAACAGCTTTGATGCAAAGATTGTAAAATGTTTTTCAGACTGTAGCTATGGTAACATTTTTTTTTCTCATGATGTTCTCATAGATCTTCATCGCACAACTTTTCTTCTCAAGAATTATACAGTATCAAATACATGTAGAGGGATTTATTCTCAGGGTGCTAATTGAATTTGAATAGATATATAGAAAATTTCAAATGAGTTTTTATGCATAACCAGTTTTATTAAACAAGTTGACTGAAATTATATCATGATAGCCTTGGCGAACATGATATGTATTTTAGCCTTCAAGTTTAACTCTTTCCCAAACAACAAATTTTATAATCTTTCAAATTCAAAGCATCTGCAGATGACAAATTCAAAATTGGTATAAATGAGCTTAACCTGGCTGATAGGGTAGTAAACTTTCCCACAATGTTTTCTAAAGCCTTCTTTCCCAGGGCTGTGAAAACCTGGGATTGTTTGGTAAAGGGTTAATAAATTATCAAAAGATTGTGGACCACCGCATTATTTTGAAAACCATTTCTGATAAGTTAACAAAAAATTGTATAGATAAGCATTAATTACCTGGTAATTGACTAAAGCTGTCAAATGACATCATATTAACTCTTTACCAAACGACAAAATTTTAGACAGGTCCAAGTTGAAAGCATTTGCAGACGAAAAACTAAAGGTGACTTAAAACTTAGAATTTGTTTTGGGAAGGGTAGAAAACATTGTGGGAAAAGGAGAAAATGCTGGTTACCAGCATTTTCTCCTTTACCCACAATGTTATCAAAAGCTCTCTTTTTCAAGTCGTTAAAAGTCGGGATTGTGTGGTAATGGGTTAAGTAAATAAGCGTGGCATCATTTTAATGATGTCTAAAACTGCAAAATGGTACAGAATGTCAGATGACATTTTATTTGAGCAGAGAAAAATCATAAAGTTCTATGTTAAACTCCGTATTGGAATTTAAAACCAATTTAGAAAAAGTTTATGGGGACTTTGCACTCAAGAAATCATCTGGTTACCAGCATTCTCTTCTTTTCCATCTTTGCCTTCAAAAATTTTTCTTCCCCCAACGTGATTGTAAGGTAAAGTTTTTACACTAAACAACGAAAGTTTTTGATAATATTTCAGACAGGGGATTCTCTTGAACAACGAATGAGCAAAGCAGCAGAAGATCACAAAATGAAGACCTGGATTGACTTTAACCAAACTCAGAATCAAGCTATCGCACTGTTTACAGCCGCTGCCAAGGGAGATATTAAAAAGATAGACACATTAAATGATGCAGACTATCACGATGTAGTAGGTATCTTTCACAGATGACAAAATGCAAGGCTTGTCACGATTGAAAGCATTTGAAATCAAAATTAATGATACTTAACCCTATACCACACAATCCCGACTTTTAACGACCCTGAGAAAGAAGCCTTTTGAAAACATTGTGAGAAAAGGAGAAAATGCTGGTAACCAGCATTTTCTCCTTTTCCCACAATGTTTTCTACCCTTCCCAAAACCATTTTTTTTTTTTGTCACTTTTATTTTGTTGTCTGCAAATGCTTTCAGTTTGGACTAGTATAAAAATTTTTTGTTTGGTAAAGAGTTGATAAATGATAACCAGACTCAGAACCAAGCAATTCCACTGTTTACATGTTACATCAATAAAATGCATGTGAGCATGCTGTAGCAAAAGGGTGCTTAGTATAGCAAGCAAGTCATCACATAATTATGGATTAAAAAAAACAACATTTTGTCCAATAACCGACTGAATCATGAGGCACACTGGTTCTGTGACATGCAGAAAATTTACCAAAAGCAAAAAGTTTTGGAACTGCACAGGCTGACCTGGGTCGATACTTTTTGCAGATGCATTAAGCCCCCTCTTCACAGAGAATGGCTCATATGTTGAATGATGCAGATTATCAGGACGAAGTAGGTATTTATGGATACAACTGTAGACTTATCCTTATTGAAAACATTCGCAAGCAGCAAATTAAAATCCAATGCATTGTTTACAGCTGCTGCCAGAGTGATATCAATAAAATAGATACATGTATAGCGAATGATGTAGATCAACAAGATATAGTGAGTATTTTCAGGCCAAACTCTTCTGTTACCAAAGGACAAAAATTTTAGATTATTTCATATTGAAAGCAGATGCAGATAACATGAATTTTTCTTCTTTTCAGAATGGTTATACAGCATTAATCAGGGCTATTGCCTTTAACCAACTTAAGGCTGCGGAAGAGTTGTGTACAAAACGTCCATCACTGAAGCGTACCCCTGACAATGTAAGACTGTTTTTGTTGATGACAACTCAACAGTGATTGTTTCATCATTTTTTAAACATTTTTTCTGCTATTCATAACAATCTTGTCATTCTCTACTATTCCTCGAACAAAATGACACAAAATGAATGACTTCTATTACATATATTACACGCTTCAATTACCGTCCAAACCTAGCTTCAGCTATTGTTGTCTGAATGCGGAACTATGTGACTGATTTTCAACTCTTTCTGAGGCTGACAGATTTATCATGTCTTTGAAGAATACTAAAACTCTCTGAAATAAACATGATTTTGTTAGTTTAAATTGGTAATATGTGGTGGAAAATATTGATGTAAGATGCAATTTCTGTGCGGTCGGATCTCGATCCATGTCATCCGGAAAAACATCTTATTTTGACTATGACACTGAAAGGGTCAAACTTTACATTAGCCATTAACCCTTTCCCAAACAAGCCCAGGTTTTCACGTGTCTGCAGTACAAGCAATTTCTCCTTTTCCCACAGTGTTTTCTACCCGTTTTGAGACCTTTCTGCCATTTTCATCAAATTTAAAATTGTAGTCTGCAAACTCTTTCAATTTGGAATAGTCCAAAATTTGTCGTTTGGGAAAGGCTTAATAGTATTTCCGTACAGTCCAATTTTACGTGATGATATAAATATTCGTTTTCTAGTTATTCATTGCATAGAGGTTAATTTTAGGTAAATTTGTTCGAGTAATACATCATGTCTATATTATACATCAGTCAAGGGAAGTCACTCAAATTGAATAATTCTGTTTGTGATAATTGAATAATTATGCCCCCCTTCGAAGAAGCGGGGGTATATTGCTTTGCACTTGTCGGTCGGTCCGTTGGTCTGTCGGTCGGTCGGTCCGTCCGTCCGTCGGTCGGTCGGTTCGTAGTCCACATTTTTGTCCGGAGCATAACTCTAAAAGTATTTCAGGTATCATCTTGAAACTACATAGGTCGATAGATCTCATTAAGGAGAAGTGCAGTGCACAAGAATCATAACTCTGCCCATCATATTTATGGAGTTATTGCCCTTTGTTGATTTTCATACTTAATTTTTGTCCAGAGCATAACTCAAAAAGTATTTCAGATATCACCTTGAAACCTCATAGGTGGATTAATCTTATTAAGGAGAAGTGCAGTGCACAAGAACCATAACTCTGCCCATCATATTTTTGGAGTTATTGCCCTTTGTTGATTTTCATACTTAATTTTTGTCCGGAGCATAACTCAAAAGGTTTTTCAGTCATCATCTTGAAACTTTACATGTGGATAGATCTTATTCAGGAGAAGTGCATTGTACAAGAACCATAACTCTGCCCATTATATTTTTGCAGTTACTGCCCTTTGTTGATTTTCGTACTTAATTTTTGTCCGGAGCATAACTCAAAAAGTATGTGAGGTAAAATCATGAAACCTTATAAGTTGATAGTTCCCATAAATGGGAAGTGCAGTGCCCAAGAATTGTTAATTTATCATTAATAATTTTTGAGTAATTACCCTTTGTTCGTTTTTACACTTTGAACTTAACAGTTTATAATCACATGTTATATTTAGAATTGGATGCTATTAGGGGGGCATACATGTTTTACAAACATCTCTTTTTATGCCCCCCTTCGAAGAAGCAGGGGTATATTGCTTTGCACTTGTCGGTCGGTCGGTCAGTCTGTCGGTCGGTCGGTCCGTCTGTCGGTCCGTCGGTCGGTCCGTAGACCACATTTTTGTCCGGAGCATAACTCAAAAAGTATTTCAGGTATCATCTTGAAACTACATAGGTGGATAGATCTCATTAAGGAGAAGTGCAGTGCACAAGAATCATAACTCTGCCCATCATATTTATGGAGTTATTGCCCTTTGTTGATTTTCATACTTAATTTTTGTCCGGAGCATAACTCAAAAAGTATTTCAGATATCATCTTGAAACCTCATAGGTGGATTAATCTTATTAAGGAGAAGTGCAGTGCACAAGAACCATAACTCTGCCCATCATATTTTTGGAGTTATTGCCCTTTGTTGATTTTCATACTTAATTTTTGTCCGGAGCATAACTCAAAAGGTTTTTCAGATATCATCTTGAAACTTTACATGTGGATAGATCTTATTCAGGAGAAGTGCATTGCACAAGAACCATAACTCTGCCCATTATATTTTTGCAGTTATTGCCCTTTGTTGATTTTCGTACTTAATTTTTGTCCGGAGCATAACTCAAAAAGTATGTGAAGTAAAATCATGAAACCTTATAAGTTGATAGTTCCCATAAATGGGAAGTGCAGTGCCCAAGAATTGTTAATTTATCATTAATAATTTTTGAGTAATTACCCTTTGTTCGTTTTTACACTTTGAACTTAACAGTTTATAATCACATGTTATATTTAGAATTGGATGCCATTAGGGGGGGCATACATGTTTTACAAACATCTCTTGTTCTATTTGTGATACAAGGTTATCTTAACCCTTAGAGCGCCGAATAAACCTATCAGTCATTTTCATCCTTAAAATACGACCCAAATAATTGCAATTTCTTGGTTGCTTTTGTCTACAGTGATTCAGCAAAGCGGACACATTTTGTGCAGCCTGATCTTGATCTACACTGGCCGCAAACACAACTATAATCGTGAAAGGCGCTTTAAGGGTTAAAGCATATTCCCTTTCACTATCTGTGCTCATTTTTAGCTCAGCTATTTTTCAAAGACAACACCAAGGTGTTTGGATAGTCCTGTTAGGTTTTTCAGTAGAAAAGCAAGTTTAATATTGCACTTACTTCTTCTTTTATTCTAGACTTAAAATGCACCGGTATGTTGGATTTAACTGGTGCCTTATGGATTAACATTCTCTACTGGCTGCAATGATTTCCATTCTCTAGGCCATGTTTAACTCATTAACAGACGACAAAATTTGAGACCTGTCGGAATTGAAAGTATTTGCAGACAATAGATTGGATGTGGCTCAGAATCTGAGACTGGTTTTTGAAAGGGTAGAAAATTTCAGACTTGTCCAAATTGAAAGTATTCCCATACAGTGATTAAATAAATGTGACTCAAATGCTGAGGTTTGCCTTTGAAAGGCTAGAAAAGATTGTGAGAAATGGAAAAAATACTTGTTATCAGCATTTTCTCCTTTTTTAACTACCTTTTCTTTAACATTTTACTAAACCACAAAATATTAGACTAGTCCAAATTGAAAGCATCTGCAGATGAAAAATTAAATGTGACTTTAAAGAAACTGAAATTCTTCACTGGAAGGGTAGAAAACATTGTGGGAAAAGGCAAAAATGCTGGTTACCAGCATTTTCTCCTTTTCCCACAATGTTTTCAAAAGTCTTGTCCATCAGGGTCGTTAAAACTCAGGATTGAGTGATAAAGGGCCAAATTGCCCCTTTCATCAGGGTATTACAATCTCAAGGCCGTCTTGTAAAATTTCTTTCATCTTGTGACTGTTGTTTTCTTTTTGCAGTCAAACAGGTATCCTCTTCATTATGCCTATGCTTTGCCAGAAGATCAAGGAAAGGGTTTTATTCGACTTCTTCTGGGGAAGGATGCTCATGAAATAGAAAACAGGGTGGACAAAGTAAGTCTGAAATGTATTTTTTTTTTTTATTATATTATCTCTGCAGCAGCAATGTCTTCGAAAGAAGAACAATAGAAATATGCATGAATTAATGTTGAATACATTTACTACATGTAAAGATTTTATGGCAAAAAGGAGAAATTGATTGTCAGATTTACTTAACCCAAACTGTACAAATAAATTTATTACAAAGAACAAAGTGCAAAGTGCACAAAGGACAAATGTTATCTGGTAAAAGGGGGTTTAATGCATCTCTATGATGCATTATGAGAGCAAGTTGTCACATAAATTATGGATCCATCAAGTCCATTTTGTCTAACAACCGACTAAATCATGAGGTTGTATGGTCCTTGGACATGCATAAAATTTACAGATACCAAAAAGTTTAGACCCATGTCAGCCTGCATGGACTGGGCAGGCTGACATGGGTCAATACTTTTTGCAGATGCATTCAGGCCCCTTGTTACAGAGCATGGTCCATATAAAGGAAAGGAAAACACTATATCTTTTTATAAGAGCATTGAATTCATTGCAGAAATAGGAGCAATTGTTTGCTGCTTTTTCCCTGGTATTTTGCAAACTTGTCAGCAGAAGGGGCAACAAAAGTTTTCATGTATACTAGCGGTTCATTTACCACTTTTCCCACGATGCCTTCTCCCTCTAGGTATTAGAACATTGGATTAACTGGTAAAGAGTTAAATTGTTTTATTCACAGGATGATAGGGTTATTTGTTGTTAGCAAATCTTACAAAAATACATCCTTATGTATCTTATGAGGTTTGAAATACACATATTTGACAGAATAGTTGAGATTCGTCACAAAATTTTAGCCTTGTCCAAATTGAAAGCATTTGCAGACAACAATTTCAGCGTGGCTCAAACGGTGCAACTTTCTTTGATAGAGTAGAAAACATTGTGGGAAAAGGAGAAAATGGTGGTTACCAGCATTTTCTCCTTTTCCCACAATGTTTTCAAAAAGCTTCTTTCCCAGGGGCGTTTAAAGGTGGCATTGTGCGGTAAACGGTTCAATGTGGAACCCACACAACCAGGGCAGATAACTACCAGAGGACAAAAATTTAGCCTTGTCCAAATTGAAAGCATTTGCAGACAACAATTTCAGTGTGGCTCAAATGATGCAACTTTTCTTTGATAGGGTAGAAAACATTGTGGGAAAAGGAGAAAATGCTGGTTACCAGCATTTTCTCCTTTTCCCACAATGTTTTCAAAAGGCTTCTTTCCCAGGGGCGTTAAAAGGCGGCATTGTGCGGTAAAGGGTTAAATGTGGAACCCATACAACCAGGACAGATAACTATCAAAATATATTTGACACAGTAATTTTTTAACTTAAAATTTTCATTGAAAATCGAGCAACTGCAGGTGAGTGTTGGCACCCACATGCGGTGTTCTTGTTTGCTTAGAATTTTCACTAAAGCAGAAGTGATGATAATTTGAATGCCATGCTCTTGCTTTGTTTACAGGATGACAGAGTAGCTGCTGTCTATAAAGAACAAGAGAAGCCAGAAGTACGGGCAGAGATCTTACAAATGTTGTATGATGCCAGGACCTTGAGTGCTTTTGGCAAGGTATATGTATTTAATATTTCTTTCCTCTTTCTTTAACCCTTAACCATACAATCCTGACCTTTAACAACCTAGAGAAAGAGGGCTTTTGAAAACTGTGATTTTCTCCTTTTCCCACAATGTTTTCTACCTATACAAGAACAAATAATATCATTTGAAAAACATTTAAATTGTCATCTGTAAGTTCCTTCAGTATCGACGACTCTCAAATTTTGCCATTTGGTTACTCTAAAAGCATGGTCACATCTTATGCAGTTGACCGTGGTGGGGAATGACCATAGTTTGCTGTAGTTTAATGTATTAAACATAGGTGAATGTAGTTACACATAGATAACCGTAGTTCAACATAGTAATGAAGGTAGTTTGAATTTATGATTTGCCCATAGTAAGAACATAATTTTAAACATGTTGAAAACTGGTTATAGTTAACTTGGATGTTGTGACCCATACTGTGATTGTAGTTTGAACGTAGTTAACCTTAGTTAAGTGTAATTGACCCTACCTAACCATAGTATGTACTGTAGTTGACCATAGTGCCTGCCAAAACACATCAACAATACATTGTTTCATGGCACAAAAAGCGATCAGCAATGTTGCTTGGTCAACTTACAAAATCACAGTGACTAGCTCTCCTGTACTGAGCAAGTGCAGTAACAATGTTTTACTGTAGCTAAATGCAGTTAACACTAATCTACCGTAGTTGCGGGTACTTTAGACACATTTAATACATAGTGCAACATAGTTACTCGTAGTTTGAACTAGTGATACCCTAGTTAAGCCTGGTCACTTTGCTCGCAGTTGAATGTTGTTGACCATACTTATATGTAGTTCAAACTACTTTGACTTTCAATATTTCCTCTTTTTGCCAATTTTGAACCTATTTCGAAAGTCCTTCAACCTAGTTGACCTCAGTAACACTATGGCAGACTATGTTTGAAATGAACTACGGTCAACTACATGCATGACCTTAAATGTGACCATGCCATAAGAGTGCCTTATACCTAAATAAAATGGATAATTCCAGTTGGTTTACTCTTCACTAGATGATAATGAGAATGAAAGTATTTGCAGACTACAAATGATTTTCAAATGATATGCCTGTTGAGGGATCGAAAACATTGTGGCAAAGGGAGAAAATGCTGGTTACCAGCATTGTCTTCTTTTGCCTCAGTATTTTCAAAAGCTGTCTTTCTCAGACCGGTAAGAAAACACATGGATGTTTGTCAAATTATTAGAAAGATTCTCGAACATTGTAGTTTTGAGACTTTTTTTACCAGAATATCTCAATAAAACATAGGACAGCTAGTGTAGATCTAAGATCAGACTGCACAAATGTTACAGTTCCAAGGCTTTTTAATCAGAATATCTAGAAGTAATATAGGACATTGTAGATTGAACCCTTTTCCAGACAACTTTTAACAACTCTGATGAAAAGGGCTTTTGAAAGGAGATAATGCTGGTAACCATTTCTTTCTGTCTTGTATAATTTTTTGTCCGCGTGTGAGGCACGTATCTAAGCCGGAAAATTTACCTGTACATTATGTACATGTATGTATGAGCCATGCTCTGTGAAAATGGGGCTTAATTCATCTGCAGGAAGTATTGACCCAGGTCAGCCTGCGCAGGCTGACCTGGACTGAAACTTTACTATTGGTCAATTTTATGCATGTCAAAGGACCATACTTCCTCATGATCCAGTCGGTTGTTAGACAAATGGATTTTATGGATCCATAATTATGTAATGCCTTGCTTGGTGTTATGCATCACAGAGATACATGTATATTAACCCTTTACCATGCAATACTGCATTATAATGACCCTGGGAAAGATGACTTTCGAAAACATTGTGGGAAAGATGACTTTCAAAAACATTGTGGGAAAAGGAGAAAATGCTGGTAACCAGCATTTTCTCCTTTTCCCATAATGTTTTCTACTCTATCAAGGGAAAATTGCACCATTTGAGCCTCATTGAAATTGTAGTCTGCAAATGCTTTCAATTTGGACAAGGCTAAAATTTTGTCATCTGGTAAAGGGTTAAGCCCCTTGGGTATGGTTTATACAGTAAATGTGAATAATTTTTTTTAACTCTTTACCAAACGACAAAAATTTAGACTTGTCAAATTGAAAGCATTTGCAGACGACAAAAAAAATGTGATCCAAAAATTGAAATTTGTTTTTGGAAGGACTGAAAACATTGTGGGAAAAGGAGAAAATGCTGGACACCAGCATTTTCTCCTTTTCCCACAATGTTTTCAAAAGGTCACTTTCTCAGGGTCGTTAAAACTCAGGATTGAGTGGTAAAGGGTTAATAAACAATGGACTTATCCTTCTGTTATAATCTTTATTGTAGAGAGGTGCCCCTTTGGCTCCATGGCCTGATAAAGCAGAAACTAAACCACCGAACATGCAGGATGGGGCAGTGTTT
The DNA here is from genome assembly GCA_945859785.2 of Tridacna gigas. Lineage (NCBI taxonomy): Eukaryota > Metazoa > Mollusca > Bivalvia > Cardiida > Cardiidae > Tridacna > Tridacna gigas. Next base: position 57,647,896 of record OX244038.2, read on the forward strand.
GACCAACATGCTTTACAACAGAGCAAAACATTCTAGATTAGTGATAATATAGTGAACTTGTTGCGAGAAAGCGTGATTAGGGATTGTAGTGCGTTTTCATTTTCCAATTAGACCTGCCCCACCATGTTTAAAGAGGGGATGAACATGTATACCAGAATCAGACTGTTTTGGCAGTCTATCCATTCATACGCCCAGAGACACAAATTTTGGGTCCTCTTGTACTCCTAGTTTTCAAACACTTTAGCTGAAATTGTAACAGAAGCCTTCCTCCCATGAGAACTTCTGCATCTGCTTCTGTATCGTTATGATTGGTCCAATATCATAAAGAGTTATGTCCCAGGTTCAATATTACAAGAGTTATGTCCCTTTGTAGCTGAATTGTTCAAAGAAAACACAAAGCTATTGTCATAGCCCTGTTGTCATCTTTGTTGTCATGCAAAAATTCTGACATTTTATGATATCTTTGTCATTATTGAAGATATTTGCTTCAAACTTGTCAAGTTGTCAACTATCAAAAGTGGAAGCCTAACCAGTATGTTTTGCAACTTAAAATTTTCAATGAAAATCAACCTTCTAATATCTCTATCATTGCTGAAGATATTTACTTCAAACTTGCCCTATCTTTTCCAACAAACAACTGCAGCAGAATGTTGGCATCAGCATGCTGTGCTCAAGTTTTACCTGATTTTATGACAACCGATGGGGTAGGGATTTCGACCTGAGATATTTCAAGTTTCTAGTATGGGGAAGTGCACCACTGCCACCAAACCTGTTCAAGCAGAAACCGAACGACTAAACATGTAGGATAGGGAAATTTAATGCTTGATCAATAGAGCTGTACAACTGAGTGAATTGTTGAAATTGTATGACAGTGAGTTTTGATTTTACTATAGTGTAAGGGTATTAAATCTTGAGAATGTTTATTTGTGATATGACCATAGCAGTAATGACCATAAAACTTCAAACAAATTACTGACGAGGAAATAACAAGATAACCAAGTATATAATTCATACATTCAGTTGCCAACCCGCGGTAGCTCAATCAGTAGTGCACAGTACTTGAGAACAGGAGGTCACTGGTTCTATCCCCGGCTCATCCAATTTCTTTCTGAGGATTGATGATAGTCATTGCGACAGGATTCATTCCTCTTGCACGGCTGACCATTGTTTCAATGATGGTTATGTGGGAAAGCATATTGTGCGGAGTACTGGCAGAAGAAACTCCTGGAAAGCATGGATAGGTGCACTAGCTTCCACAGTATAACTGAAATAATGTTGAAAAGGGTGTTAAACACCATACAGTCCATCAATCAAGCATACGGTCAGTTTAATAATGTTGCCTATCTCTTATGTAAAATTATGATGATAGTATTAATATTTTGTAAATGTTTTACATGTAATTCTGTATGGTTTGATATTAACTTTCTTTACCTGACCACACAATTTAAGACTTGTCAATATTGAAAGTATTTGTATACAACAAGTTGAATATGGCTTGAATGAAGGAATTTGTCTTTGAAAATATTGTGGGAAAAGGAGAAAATGCTGGTTACCAGCATTTTCTCCTTTTCCCACAATGTTTTCAAAAGCCTTCCTCCTCAAGGTTGTGTTAAGACACAAGATTGTTTGGCTCAGATTAAGGAAAGAATCCTTTACCTCCTGTGGCAAAAGGGAGAATATTTGTGCAAAGAATTAATCTGCCTTTTGCCACAATGTTTTCAAATGTACATTGCACAGGCAGACAAAGATGCAGATAATTAGCATTTTCTTCTTTTTCCTCAAGTTTCTCTATCCTTTTCAAGGTTTGAATCATCCTAATGCCATCTGCAAATGCTTCCAATTCGGAAAAGTCTAAAATCTGTTGTCTGATAAAGAGATAAAGCAGATTACAACATTTATCATATTTATGTGAAGGAATTATGATATGTTCTAGGGTAAAATAATGCTTGTGATATAGATTTTTCATTTGTGATAAGACTTTAATTGTGATAAACTTGTAAATTGTGATAGGCTTTTCACTCATTTTTATTATTTATTACTCTATGTACTGAAGTTTTGTATGGATTTATTTTTTTATAAAGGAAGAGATGCATAGAAATTACAAGTATTAAATGATCTTTGTCAGTTTTTCTCTTGACATACCTCAAGATTATTTGTGTATCAGACTTCTAAATTTGAGACTTGTCCAAACTGAAAGCATTTGCAAGCGAGAAATTAAATGTGGTCCAAATGATGAGTTTAGCCTTTGAAATGGTGTAAACATAGTGGGAAAAGGAGAAAATACAGGTTACTGGCTAAATTTCCCCTTTTTCCATAGCATTTTCAAAGGTCTTTTTTGCCAGTTTTTTTTAACTCTTTACCACACAGAAAAATTTTAGACTGGTCCAAATTGAAAGCATTTGCAGACAACAAAATAAATGTGATTGAAAATTTGAAATTTGTTTTGAGAAAGGTAGAAAACATTGTGGGAAACGGAGAAAATGCTGGTTACCAGCATTTTCTCCTTTTCCCACAATGTTTTCAAAAAGCTTCTTTCTCAGGGTCGTTAAAAGTCGGGATTGTGTGGTAAAGAGTTAAAAATGTTTTGTGAAGGGATAAACGTGTCGAGTTATCATTGACTTGTTAGACTTGTGTAACAGAAAACCAGTAGAGCCCAGTAGCTTATCTAGTAAACCACAGGGCTTATCATCCAGGGTTCGCAAGTTTGACTTCCCACTCAGCCATGTTCTTTTAACTCTCTTCCACATAATGGAAATGTGGATTTATCCAAATTGAAAACATTAACAGACAACAATATCAGTTTTGCTCAAATGATGCATTTTTTTTTTTTTTATAGGGTAGAAAACTGTGTGCGGAAAGGAGACAGTGCTGCTTACCAGCATTTTCTCCTTTCCCACAATGTTTTCTGGAGGCTTCTTTCCCAAGGGAAAAGTCAACATTGTGTGATAAAGGGTTAAAGGATAGATGATGGTTGTTGCAATAGGTTCCATTTCTCTCACAGCTTAATATTTGTATGAGAGAGCAGCCAGTTGCTACAAAAGAGAGTTATTAGAAGTACTGGTGAAAGGAAGTCTAGGAAAGGTGCTTTAGCCACGCTGATATGACGGAAGGAATTATTCAAAACAGTGCTGATAAAGTTTTAGTCTTTTCCAAAGCATTATTTTGCAGATAATTAAACAAGAGGGCCATTGGCCCTAAAGTGCTCACCTGAGTAAGGTCATCTAGAATTGATAAGGCTGTAAAAGATCCTGGTCGTGATGATGTAAAACACATGAGTGTAAGTGATCTACCTTTTGACTGGTTGAGCCTATTTTTGAATTCTAAACTGACTAAAATGTTGCCTCTAGAGTCACACAAGGTTTTTCTAACATTTGGCCAAGTGACCTACTTTCTGACTCGATGTGACCCAATTTCAAACTTGTCCATGATTTTATCCAAAAAAAAAATTCTGACCAAGTTTCATGAGTATAAAGTTTCAAATGTGGCCCTAAAAGTGCACACAAGCTTTTTCTAAGATATGGCCCTGTGACTTACTTTTTGACCTGATGTGACCCAATTTCAAACTAGTGCAAGATTTTAACCAGACAAACATTCTGACCAAGTTTCATGAATATCAAGCTGAAAATATGGCCTCTAGAGTACACACAAGGTTATTCTATGATTTGGTCCAGTGACCTACATTTTGACTCGACATGACCAAATTTTCTGTGTGTCCAAAATTTAACAAATCGAACATTTAAACCAAGTTTCATGAGTATCAGGCTGAAAATGTGACCTCTAGCGTGTACACAAGGTTTTTCTAAGATTTGACCAAGTGATCTACTTTTTGACCCGATGTCACCCAATTCCAACTTCGTCCAAGATTTCATCAAGACAATCATTTTGACCAAGTTTCATGAGTATCAGGCTGAAAATGTGGCCTCTAGAGTGCACACAAGGTTTTTCTAAAATTTGACCCAGTGACCTACTTTTTGACCCGACATGACCAACTTTCAAACTAGTCCAAGATTTTATCCGGACAAACATTATGACCAAGCTTCATGAGTATCGAGCTGAAAGTGTGGCCTCTAGAGTGCACACAAGGTTTTTCTAAAATTTGACCCAGTGACCTACTTTTTGACCCGACATGACCAACTTTCAAACTAGTCCAAGATTTTATCCGGACAAACATTATGACCAAGCTTCATGAGTATCGAGCTGAAAGTGTGGCCTCTAGAGTGCACACAAGGTTTTTCTAAGATTTTGCCCTGCGACCTACTTTTTGACCCCACATAAATTGATTACAAACCTGCCCAAGATTTTATCCAGACAAACATTATGACCAAGTTTTACGAGTATCAGGCTGAAAATGAGGCCTCTAGAGTGCACACAAGTTTTTTCAAAGATTTGGCACTGTGACTTACTTTTTGACCCCATGTGACCCAATTTCGAATTTGTTCAAGATTTTATTAAGACCAACTTTCATGAGTACCAGGCTGAAAATGTGGCTTCTAGTGTGCACACAAGCTTTTTCTAAGATTTGGCCCTGTGACCTACTTTTTGACCCCCCCATATATTGATTTCAAACCTGCCCAAGATTTTATCATGACAAACATTATGACCAAGTTTTATGAGTATCAGGCTGAAAATGAGGCCTCTAGAGTGCACACAAGCTTTTTCTAAGATTTGGCACCGTGACTTACTTTTTGACCCCATGTGACCCAATTTCTAAATTGTCCGAGATTTTATCCAGACAAACATTCTACCCAAATTTCATGAGTATTAGGCTGAAAATGTGGCCTCTAGTGTGCACGCATGCCTTTTCTAAGATTTGGCCCCATGACCTACTTTTTGACTCCACATGACCCAATTTTGAACTTGTCTGAGATATTATAAAGACAAACATTCTGACCAAGTTTCATGCGTATTAGGCTGAAAATGTGGCCTCTAGAGTGCACACAAGTTTTTTCTAAGATTTGGTCCCGTGACCTCCTTTTTGACCCCATGTGACCCAATTACAAACTTGTCTGAGATATTATAAGGAAAACATTCTGACCAAGTTTCATGCACATTAGGCTGAAAATGTGGCCTCTAGAGTGGACACAAACTTTTTTTAAGATTTTTGCCCCATGACCTCCTTTTTGACTCCACATGACCCAATTTTGAATTTGTCCGAGATATTATAAAGACAAACATTCTGACCAAGTTTCGTGCATATTAGGCGGAAAAGGTGGCCTCTAGAGTGCACACATGCTTTTTCTAGGATTTGGCCCCATGACCTACCTTTTGACTTCACATGACCCAATTTTGAACTTGTCCGAGATACTATAAAGACAATTATTCTGACCAAGTTTCATGCGTATTAAGCAGTAAATGTGGCCTCTAGAGTGCACACAAGCTTTTTCTAAGATTTGACCCAGTGACCTTTTTGACCCAATTTCGAACTTGTTCGAGATTTTATCCAAACAAACATTCTGACCAAGCTCCACAAGGATCTGGCTGAAAATGTGGCCTCTAGAGTGCATACAAGGTAAATGTTGACGACCGCATGATGGACGACACACGACAGACAACAGATGCAGGACACAGCACTATCACAAAAGCTCACCTTGAGCACTTTGTGCTTTGTGCTCAGTTGAGCTAAAAATGTGGGTTTGCAAATTGCAAAAATTGAAATTAGTTTTTGGGAGGGTAGAAAATTTTTTGAAAAGGGACAAAATGCTGCTTATTAACATTTTCTCCTTTTTCTGCAATGTTTTCAGAAGCCTTCTTTCTCAGGCTGCTAAAACTCGGGATTGTCTGGTCAGGTGTCATACATCCATGAGAAAAGCAGTTTATTCAAGTCAAGTATTTATTCCTGAAACTTGAGACAGATCTAATTAACAGCAGATCAAATATCACAGACAGAAGAATCAATAATTCAAACATGCATCATAATATAATTTCCTTTCAATACACCTCCCACATGTAAACATAACTCTTATCATTCCAAACAAATAAATCAAACAATATCCGTAAGATATGTCTGTATCAGAAAACAAAGTTTTGGACTTGTTAATATTGAAAGCAATTAAAGAGAACAATTGTGCAATAATATTGTTAAAATGTACATGAAAAGATAGATAGCTGTGAAAGGAGAAGATGCTGGATAGCATTATTTTAAACCTTCCTCAGGGTTGCAAAAACATTGCATGTTCCCTTTACCAAACAGGCTATTTTAGACCTACTTTAAAATTTAAAAAATTACAGAATAACCAAAAATTTGCATGATGGAAAAACATTATTTTACCACACCATTAAAAGCACAGCAGGAAAGTAAGCAATCATTGCTTGCTGCAAGCACTAAGTCTTCAATTTTATCAATGTTTAACAAGTCTAACGTGCAACGACCTGGTCACCCATCCAGGCACTAACTTTAACCATGTTGCTTAACTTTCACGGAAAGAACTGCACCAAATCACATCCCTGTAAAAGCTAGCTCAACAGCAAGGCAGGTTTAAAGTGCTTATATATCTAACCTCTCTACGTGACATTACACTCCCCTACGAGAAGTCTCAACCCTGAGACCTACATACAAAGAATCCAGGGGAATATACAAGGGTAAGGCAACTCCGGTCCGGCAGTTGTCTTCATCCCACCTCTGCCACCAAATGTGTAACATGCAATGACCTAGTCACCCATCCAGGCACTAACTACAACCACGTTGCTTAACTTGCACGGAGAGAACTGCACCAAATCACATCGCTGTAAAAGCTAGCTCAACAGCAAGGCAGGTTTGAAGTGCTTATATATCTTACCTCTCTCCATGACACTAGGTAACTTCTAACCAAACAATAAAATTCAAGACACATCCCTATAGAAAACATTAAATTTTGCAGACAACAAATTAAATGTGGCTCAAACAATAGGTTTTGTCTTTGATCATACAAAAAACTTTGTGGGAAAAGGAGAAAAGGCTGGTCACCAGCTTTTCCTTCCTTTCATGATGTGTTCAAGTCTTCTTTCCAAGACTTGTGAAAACACAGGATTGTTTGGCAAACAGTAAAAAAAAAAACATCAGCGCTGTACTAGCTCAGTTATGTCACAAAGTATTAGGCAGAATAGATCCAAGATCAGTAATCACAAAATATGCAGTGTCACATGGACCAATACCAGATGTCTAAATGCTGGTAACCAGCATTTTCTCCCTTTTCCACAATGTTTTTTACCCTTGACGAGACAATTTTGATCATAAGGGGCACCTTCGTCTGAAATTGCTTTCAATTTGGACCATTTCTGCCATAATGCTGACTTTTAACGACTCTGAGAAAGAAGACTTTCCAAAACATTGTGGGAAAAGGAGAAAATGCTGGTAACCAGCATTTTCTCCTTTTCCCCCAATGTTTTCTACCCAATTCAAGGCAGATTTTATGTTTTGACTAACATCAAATCTGTCATCTGCAAATGCTTTCAGTTTGGACAAGGCTAAAAATTTTGCTTTCTGGTAGAGAGTTAACTCTTTACCACACAACAAAATTTTGGACTGGACCAAATTGAAAGAATTTGCAGACAACAAATTAAATATAACTTAAATGGTGATTTATATATTGGATGGGGTAGAAATCATTGTGGGAAAAGGAGAAAATGCTGGTTACCAGCATTTTCTCCTTTTCTCACAATGTTTTCAAAAGCCTTCTCTTTCAGGGTTGTTAAAACCTGGGATTGTGTGGTAGAGAGTTAAAAGCGTGATCAGTCAGCAACTTTCAGTACAAGTACCAATCTATTTATCAATGCTATCAACTTTTTTATTTCTAGGGGAGAGAATCTGCAAACAGCCTCTGAAATGTGGGTCTTGACCCTTTACCACACAATCCCGACTTTTAATGACCCTGAGAAAGAAGGTTTTTGAAAACATTGTGGGAAAAAGAGAAAATGCTGGTAACCAGCATTTTCTCCTTTTCCCACAATGTTTTCTACCTTATGAAAGACAAATTTTATGCTTTGAGTAACTTTATTCATGTATTTGTCTTCTGCAAAGCCTACAATTTGTTTAACCCTTTACCGCACAATGCCGCCTTTTGATGCCCCTGGGAAAGAAGCCTTTTGAAAACACTGTGGGAAAAGGAGAAAATGTTGATGACCAGCATTTTCTCCTTTTCCCACAATGTTTTCTACCCTATCAAAGAAATATTGCACTACTTGAGCCACACTGAAATTGTCGCCTGCAAATGCTTTCAATTTGGACAAGGCTAAAATTTGGTCGTCTGGTAAAGAGTTAACATTACAGTTCATCTCTTAGTATGGAAGATAAAGTAAAAGAATGATGGTTTACATCTACTTTACCCTTTACTAAACAATCCCCTGTTTTAATGACCTGGGATCAGAAGACTTTTGAATTATTGAATGGTGTTTTACGCCGCTTTCAACATTATTTCAGTCATATAGCAACAGCTCACGTATTCATGTATTTCCTGGGCTTCGCCAGTACTAGGCTAGCACTCTGAGGTGTCTTGCCCAAGGAGTCCCATGAAAAAACCCAGCGGATCAGGTGGGGCTCAATCAAACCTGGGACCTCCAGGTTATGAGTCCCACACTTTACGACTGAGCCACACAGGACCCCAGAAGACTTTTGAAAACATTGTATGAAAAGTAGGAAATTGTGGTAACCAGCATTTTCCCTTTTTGAACACTGTTATCAACCTTTTGGAAATTAAACCCCTCCAACTGGGCCATCTTTAATTTGTCACCTGCTAATGCTTTAAATGTTAACCAGTCTAAAATTTTGTCATCTGATTTAGGTTGGATTTCTGTAGCTTGTACAGGGTGTCCCAAAGTATCTGTCACTGTTTCAAATGCTTTTTACTCTTACAACTCTTTACTGGACTGAACACACTATATTTAACCCTTTCCCAAACAAGCCCTGGTTTTCACGTGTCTGCAGTACAAGTCTTTTGAAAACACTGTGGGAAAAGGTGAAATTGCTCGTAACGAGCAATTTCTCCTTTTCCCACAGTGTTTTCTACCCTTTTTGAGAACTTTCTCCCATTTTCATCAAATTTAAAATTGTCGTCTGCTAACTCTTTCAATTTGGACCAGTCCAAAATTTGTCGTTTGGGAAAGGGTTAAGTCTGACTCCAACACTGCATATATAATAAAGTTTTCCTAGATCTTCTTATCACCACAAAGTAAATGTGTTGTAGAGATTTTGAAAAGAATAATGTTAATTTATTACATATAGTCATATTCTACATAGTATCCTTTTTGTCTGATTACAAGGTCACAGCCTGTTCTAATTTCTTGACCAGAGCATACAATATTGCAATATTTATACATGAGTACTGTATTCATAATTGTACTCAATTTCCATTCTTTTGTCAAAAATTTGTTTAACCCTTAGGTTGCTAGGCATGAATCACTGACCTTTAGGGAACAGTGTAGATCAAGATCAGACTGCACAGAATGTGCAGTCTGATCTTCAATCTACACTGTCCGATATGGTATTTCCTTTCTGGTGAAATCAGCTTTGAAACCGCAATATTTTGGTTTTACTATTGAGTGGAAATTTTTGTTTCATTTATTTAGCCTAAGGGTTAACTTGCTTCGTAGATACGCATTTTCTCCTGTAGCATTGCTTTACTGTCTCTTGGTACACTGTGATTGGAGAAGTTGGAAAACAGAATTTGAAAACTTTACAGTCAAAACTATGCCATTAATAAACCCATGTTCAATAATGAGTTGAAGTGACACAAAATAGCCAATAAAAATTTAAAATTTGCCAACAAATGATAAAATTACATCTTTTTGAAATGGTAACAGATATCATTGGGATACCCAGTATCTCTCATTGCATTCCACAAATTCTCTAAAAAAAATGTAAATCCCAACACCTAATGTTCTGGTGAAATGAAACAACAAACCAAGTTTGTAATAAACCAATTACTGCACAAAAATGATTATTTTTTATGCCCATGCAGAAGCCATCATTAGCAAACATTGTTTCATAATGAGCAAAAGCTTCTAACAAACTTCAAACAAGCAACTGTCCCTTTTCCCACAGTGTTTCCGATCCATTGCAAAACAACATTTTTCAGTCATTCAAAATACTTTTTCTTTGTGGAAGTTAAAATAATATCAAAAATTAATTTACAGTTAGAGTAACAGGTTGACCCTTTATCAAACCATCCTAAATTTCTACAACCGTCACAAAGATGGCTTCCAGAACAGTGGAGAGAAATGCTAATAACCAGCATTTCTTTCTTTTTCTACAATGTTTTCTCCCTTTCCTAAGTTAATTCCTATCGCTGGGCCATTTTTACTTTGTCTTCTGCAAAAGAGACTAATTTAGATTTTATTGTGGATATAAAAAGGAACTGCAATTAACCCTTAGGCTGCTAAGTGCGACTCAAGGACCTTATGCAGACAGTGTAGATCAAGATCAGACTGCACCGAACGTGCATTCTGATCTTGGATCTACACTGTGCAATAAGGAGATATTTTTTCTCCAAAAATAAATTTCATATAACAACATTTGGGTTTTTGCTATCGGCTTGAAAGTTTCTATTAATTTATTTAGCAGGTTAAGGGTTAACAATATGATAATTTATCCCTTTCCCAAACAAGCCCTGGTTTTCACGTGTCTGCAGTACAAGTCTTTTGAAAACACTGTGGGAAAAGGAGAAATTGCTCGTAACGAGCAATTTCTCCTTTTCTCACAGTGTTTTCTACCCTTTTTGAGAACTTTCTGCCATATTCATCAAATTTAAAATTGTCGTCTGCAAACTCTTTCAATTTGGACCAGTCCAGAATTTGTCGTTTGGGAAAGGGTAATGCTATGTACACCGGGATTGAGTACATACAATTATTGCACCACTTTAACACAGCACTTGCTTACTGAGCTCAACTAGGATAAGCACATTATGTTGCCTTAACTCTTTACAAAACAATCTTGTGTGTATAGAACCTCAGGTATAAAGCTTATAATTGTAAACAATGAAGGTAAAGGAGAAAACGATGGTCACCAGCCTTTTCTCCTTTTCCCACAGTCTATTCTTTCTTTTCAGATACTATCATTTCAGTCACATTAATTTTAACATCTGCAAATTAATTCTGTATTGATGAGTCCAAATTGTTGTCTGGTAAAGAGTTAAATCTCATTGCACAGTACAGAAGTAAGAACTGGGATATATCATGGTTCCACTGATATAATTCTTTGTGCCTCTGTCTTGTTTTTACGGAAATTATTTGATATATGAGGTAAAATGGCTTTGGCATTCTCTAAAGTTGCTAACAGGAATTCATCTAGCGTTCTTTCTGCACATTCTGCAATAAACCGAATGAAAGACCTTAAGTCACCATTATTTCCATCATCTAAAGTTTCATAATATCTTGCTCTGTCTTCCACTTTAATAGTGACAGGAGGAAACCCTGCCTGCATTAAAATCAGGTTCATTAATAACCGTGAAGTTCTTCCATTGCCATCATAAAAAGGATGAATAACAACAAGTTTATAATGTGCGATAGCAGCGTATTCAATTGGATGTAAACCTATTGCTTCTTCTGAGTTTAACCATTCTATAAAGCTGTTCATAAGCTCTGGAACTTCATCTGGAGGTGGAGGAACGAAGTCTGACACATACACTTGAGTTAATCTTAACCTCCCACCTTCAATCGGATCTACAAATCCAAGCACTCTTTTATGTATATCCAACAAGTCTTGTAATGTAATGGACCCAATACGACCAAGAAGAGTGTTGTTCACAAAACTCAGTGCTGCATCCATACCTAGCACCTCCTGTTGTTCTATGATTGACTTGCCACCAATTGCTATCCCTGTCTCAACAATTGATCTCGTCTGTGCAAGTGTGAGGGTATTTCCTTCAATAGCATTAGTATGATATATGTGTTTAAAATAGGCCTCTTTTTTCTGCCTCCTTAAGCCTGGATGTGAGTTTGGAATCTTATACAGCATGTCTAACTTCTGATCAATTGCATTGTACATTCTTTGGTCTATTTCTTCGACCAAGGGCAACACTCGCTTTTTGTTTACCAATGCTTTTGAATGTTCCGGACATAACAATAAAGCTCTGCTGTACATCTGTTCTGCTTTAAGAAGATCTTTTTCGTGATGTTCTAGGAATTCTCCGTATGCTGTTAAGATGTCTGCATGTGACGGGTCTAACCGTATAGCATGCTGGAACAACTTGATGGCTTTATCGTGTTTCCCTTGAGCCTCCATGTCTAAAGCTAGGTTCATTGCTGCGGTAGCTTCCTTCTTTATATCTGTGATATTAATAAAGAAAATGAGCCATGCTCTGTGAAAAGGGGGCTTAATGCATCTGCGAAAAGTATCGAACCAGGTCAGCCTGCACAGTCTGTGCAGGCTGACCTGGACCGAAACTTTTCAATAGTGGTCAATTTTCTGTATGTTTAAGGACCGTTCTACTTCATGATTCAGTCGGTTGTTGGACAAAATAGACTTTATGGATCCATGATTATGTGATGTTTTGCTTGGTACATGCATCACAGAGATGCATTAAGACCCTTTTTGCCAGAACATGGCCCAAATACATGTAGTTAACTTTCATAGAAATACAAACTTTCCAAAGGTAAGGTTACAGAAAGTAGTTTCATATACCTTCACCAAACAATCCTGCATTTTATCAACCCTGAGGAATATGGCTTCTGAAAAAATTGTTTGAAAAGGAGACAATGCTGGTAACCAGCGTTTACTCTTTTTTCCAAGTTACAAATCTCATCATTTTAGCCACAGTTCATTTCTTGCCTGCAAATGCTTTATATTTGCACATTTCTAAAATTTTGTAGTTTGACAAGGATTTACAAGATTTCTTCACTGAAGCCAATGTTGCAAGTTCTCATTGGTATTGTGTCATCAAAATAAAATTTTAGTACAGAAATAATGTATTTTTTATTTTTACCAACAAATGGTTTCCCTTTATGGGGCCTTAACCCTTTACCACACAATCCCGACTTTTAACGACCCTGAGGAAGAAGCCTTTGGAAAACATTATGGGAAAAGGAGAAAATGCTGGTAACCATCATTTTCTCCTTTTCCTACAATGTTTTCTAACCTATCCAATACATAAATCACTATTTAAGCTACACTAAATTTGTAGTCTGCAAATGCTTTCAATTTGGTCAAGTCTAAAATTTTGTCGTTTGGTAAAGGGTTAATCATACCATTGTGATAGTATGCCATGGCAAAGCGTACCACAGAATAACATACCACAAAACAATTTTTGAAACAGTAATAAAAATGTGCCTTTTTTATCCTCAGAAAACAGAACATTAGCACATCTGACCCCTACATTTTTACCATATATGTAGCACACTAAGGCCAAAACTGGTATGTTTTGGCAGTGATACTTGTCGGCAGTTGCACTGTTTGTCTGTCACCTATTCAGATATGTCACTGGCAAGTACTACTGCGAAGGAGAACACTTCAAGTAATAGAATTGTCCGTTTTAAAGATACATCCTTACAACCAGAGAGAAAAAAAACACTGTTAAATTTGATAGACTGTAGAATGGTTAAGAATTTAGTCAGCCATGTGAACATACATTAATTACTGATACATGTGATGCAAGTGACAAATACATATATCAGAAATCTTCTATATAGAACCAGAAATGTCACAACAGTGATTTTTTTGATGGCCTCCAGAAAATGAAATGAAATTTTTTTCTGTCTTAATCTATGCAACCTTGCAACTGTCAGGGGCAACATTTGGCACGAAGCTACATGAATGATTATAGTTTGATAAAGTAAGACGAAATGGATTAAAAACTGGCTGAAAACTAGTATAGATGTATCTTTAATGCTTTACAGTAGTTCCAGTGACTGACAAGTTCAGTAAAATTAGACTTAATAGTTATATGGTATATCAATGGGGGTTTCAGTTACAAGGTACTTATATTGTGTTACTTGCACAGTGATCTTTCTTCACATACATACCAGGCCTCAATTTATTCATCATCTACCTCTTGAATTTTCAGAGCATTACAACAGTATTGGTAAAGATAGTTTCTACCTTTTAGGACTTGGTTTTATTTAACTCTTTACCAAACAACAGAATTTTGCACCTAACCAAATTGAAAGCATGTGCAGACGACAAATGAAAGGTAGTTCAAATGATGATGTCTGTTTTTGATAGGATAGAAAACATAGTGGGAAAAGGAGAAAATGTTGTTTATTAACATTTTCTTCTTTTCCCTAAATGTTTTCAAAAGCCTTCTTCTCCTGGGTCGTTAAAACCCAGGATTGTGTGGTACAGGGTTAACAGAAACAAATCAAAAACATAAAATTATCTTCACTGTGACAATCATCTGGCAAACCATGGTACATTAACATTACCTTTTTCCCTAAACATCAAAGGCATGACTATAATTTAAGTCTGATTTATAGAACATGTCCATTACCAATGTGAACAAAACATGTCATCTGTTTTCATCATAATGGAAAATATTGCTGAAAAATGACAGATCACCTGTAACAAGCAAGCATTAATTCTCTAACTCCAACCTTAATTCTTTACAATACCATCCTGTGTTTCAAAAATCCTGTATAACGTGGCTCTATAAAACACTGTCCTTGTGTGAAAAGGAGAAAAATGCTGATTACCAGCATGCATTTCCATTTCAAACAATGTTTCTGATTGTCTCACAGATAAATTCCTTTATCTGATACATCATTCCTTTTTCCTCTGCAAATGCTCAGTTTCAGTTTGGACATGTCTAAAATTTTGTCTTCTTTTGAATATGTCAAAATATGTTTTCCACCTTGCGGGAAATAAAAAAACCAAAAATATTCTTAATGACATTATCCTATATATGGAATAGATTTGGTTAAATATAAACTAATTAAAGTCCGATATATTAGTCCAATATCAATCCAATATATCAAAATAAGAAAATCTACCTGGGTTAACAGGGATAGTTTTCTGTCTAGTCCGTTTCATTATTGATGTTCCGTGCTGAGTATTCATCGCTTCAGAAAGTGTAAGTTGACGTTTTCCAACTGAAACCAAAATTACATTGAAATACAACATGATATAGGCCATAGAGAAGCCTGTAACAATCAAAATTAATAAAAGAGCAAGGGTTGACATCTTGTTATCTCGATAGTTCCATAGATAAGCCTCAAGTCGGTCAAACACTGGAATGACAGCCGTATCATCTTCCTTTACGCACGACATGTTTGCGTAATGAATGAAATAGTAACCGGAAATTGATTAGTCAAAATTTGATTGGTTAAATATGTTCGACTGCATTCGGCTGTTATCGTCAATGCTGTGAACACATCAAACTGGTAGCCTGCCATCGGTCTTCTTATGGTGTTAGGGCAGATAAAACGGGAACCAGTCAACCAAGAAATATGTCTGCGCCCTTGATCACGTTATTTGAAAACTAAATGACCAGATTGTGAAGTGAAATGGCGTTGTTTACAGTAACAAGGTACTTATTCAGCTTAAATTATAATTCAGCCAGAATTTCACAAAGCTATCCAGATGACATCCTAAAGAATATGACATATTCAATTTTAATTATTTAGTCTAGTTTTCGCGCGTCTGCATGGTTACATTCAATTCAAAGCATCCCCTAGTTAAAACGACCCAAGCTTGAACCGTTGAGTCAATCATTCCCTGTCTTTCAAATCATTTAGTATCTTTGGCATTTATGAGCTTTCTTGTTCCATGTCAATATGATTGATATCTTGAATTCATACCAATACATATGGAATGTTACAACAGTGCATTTCTGCGTGGTCTGATCATGTCGAGTTGTGTGTGTCAAGACGGAAGGTCGAATCAGTGCGCTTCTCTTTACACATGCAAAGAGACATGATCAGACCACGCATAAATGCAGGCTGTTGTAATATTCCTTTTATTATATACCTCATCACTATAACTGTTAAGAAACATCACAAAAACAATACATATAACCAAAAAATCAGAGAACTGCATTTTATTGTACATATGTACAAACCACAGGTGAACAGTGAGTGACAGTATAAACCATATATTACACTAATATACTGATAGGTAAACAACTCGTAAAGTATTTTCAATACACTAGTCAGGGATTTCATGCCGTTTACAAGTCATATTACTACCAATATTAACATCCATAGTACCAAATGATAGGGGAAACATTATTCTACAAGAAAATCATATCACAAGTTAGGACATTTGAGACATTGAGACATAGACAGAGGTAAGTCTGCATAGATCATTATGCATTTAAAAATGGCGGCTGCTGTCCTCAAGCCACTTCAAGAGAAAAAACAACTGTGGCTTAATATAGCAAAGGTTGTCAGTGGTTGTTATTCACTGTCACTGTCAAGGTAATTTTTTTTTTGTTTTAATGCAGGAAGCAAGTCAAGCTTGTGATTATTAATCATGATGCTGAAGTTCACAAGTGTATTGTACAGTAGCACAGAGTTCTCGGAAACGCCAATACTGTCATCTGAGATGACAACTTTTTCCGGCGGACGACAAAAAATCCTAACAAAGGATTCCACCGGACGACAACTTTTTCAGGGCACGCGTCCCTAATCAGCCCCTAATCAGCTGCTCAGCTTGATTTGTTCATCAAGTGATTGTTTACGATATGTTTAACGAGGCGAAATATGCGATACATAGGTAATCTCTTAAGTCGGGTAGTCGAAGGGGTAGGCGTGGCCTTCTGCGAGACTAACAACCAATCGGAATGCATTATTCTCTATCACTCACCCAGTACCCGTTAAACTGTGGATGAGAAATAGCTAATACCCTAACTGCCCGGCATGTTGTTTGACATATTTGCAAATTATGCATCGATCAATGGATTGCATAACAGGATCTTTCTTTTTAAAGCTGAATGATTGAAATTTATTACATCGAGTGCACATTATCGGTAATATATTTACGGGTGGCCCCGCTATCATATTGCCGTATGATGTTCACGAGATTACCGGTAACTCTTTACCACACACACTATCCCGACATTTAAGGACCCTGAGAACGAAACCTTTTGAAAACATTGTGGGAAAACGCTGGTAAACAGAATTTTCTCCTTTTCCCACAATGCTTTCTATCCTTCCTAAAACAATTTTCGCTTTTTAAATGGCATTCATTTTGTCGTCTGCAAGTGCTTTCAATTTAGATCAGTCTAAAAACTTGTCGTCTGGTAAACGGTTAAAGAAATTTCGATCTTTTACCGAAAAAAAAAAATTAATGCTTCTTAATATTCCCTTTTTTGTTGGAGTTTGCGAATTACTGGGGAGTTCTCAGTGTTTATCAATCGGTAAATACACTGGTCCAAACGGTGAAATTATCCAACCATAATCCACCATTATATCCTGATAAACTACCGAAAAGCATGAATTAAAGATTAATTTACATGGATAATGGATCAATGCCCGATTAAAGAAAACACCTAATTAAGAAAAATGTTCCATGAAAATTCAGCCTCCATATTGATCATAAAAGGAAAGAATGAAAAGAGATAAAATTTATCATTTGATTTGTATTCAGTAGACTCTAGTTAATTATAAGTAGAAAACATTATGACAAGAGAAAATTTCTATTACTTTGTTTTTACTACAAGTCTAACTTAATGCAACTGGTTCCTCCATCATTGTCAATAGCTGCTCTCTACTAATTAGCCCTTTACCAAACAATCCATTATACAGAATTCAACAACCTTAAGAAGGAAAGCTTGATACAACATTGTGGGTAAAGAAGCATTTTTTTTTCTTTTCCCACAAAGTTTTCCACCACTGAAAAGATTTAATTGACATCATGGTCTATATGGACAAACAATTTTAAATTCAGTTCCAGTTACCAATTAAAATGGAATTAGAAATGAATTTAAAAAAAATTATGTTTGTGAAGATGGGTCCATAAATGTTGCCATTATTATTATGAATATATAAGGTATGCATTATCATGTTGAATTACTTACAGCTCTAGTCTACATAAAATATATTTAGTGAAGAATTATTAAACTTGCGCAATTACAAAGAAAGTCCTAGCTACTAATTTCTAATGTAAACATAGACTTGTCCATTACATTGTCTCCATAATGCACCAATCTAAAGTTTACAGTTTTTCAATGTTTATTGCTTGCATCATGGAAATTCATCCTGACTGTACAGGAATCCAACTTCTTCAGACTGGAATCCAACTTTTCAGTTTGGAATCCAACTCTTTCCTGAGTTGGATTCCTGGAATCCAACTTTCAAAATCCTAGTGAGAACACTGGTAGCATTTGGAAATACCCTTTCGAAACAACACATATTTATGTAATGGGCATTGATATTGGACAAAATCAAGTTCTGCATAGAAACAATTTTTGAAAAAGTAGATGACAATTAACAGTCGAAGTATCTATAAATACACTTAAATAGGGTTTTCGTGCTTTGTCATGCTAGCGGAACATAAATAAGAATGTGGTTGAAAGTGCCAAATGTTATTACACAGAGGTAGTCTGTATGCTGTACACAGGGTAGTAGGATGATACAGAAAAATTGTCCGTCCAGTTGTATTGTGAAGTTAGATAATGCCCGTATTTAACTCAGATTTTTATGTAGATATTTAATAAATGCTTATATCGTATGTACCCCGCCCCCATTTGGAGGGTAGCTCTGATGTTATTTTTAGCTATTGTGATCGTGCTGTGTCCGTCGTGCGACGTGCTTCGTCCGTCGTCAACTTTTTACCTTGTGTACACTCTAGAGGCCACATTTTCAGTCCAATTCTCATGAAACTTGGTCAGAATGTTTTTCTTGATAAAATCTTGGACGAGTTCGAAATTGGGTCATGTGGGGTCAAAAACTAGGTCACTAGGTCAAATCTTAGAAAAACCTTGTGTACACTCTAGAGGCCACATTTTCAGTCGGATACTTGTGAAATTTGGTCAGAAAATTTGTCTTGATAAAATCTTGGATGATTTCGAAATTGGGTCATGTGGGGTCAAAAACTAGGTCACTAGGTCAAATCTTTGAAAAACCTTGTGTACGCTCTAGAAGCCACATTCTCAGTCCAATCCTCATGAAACTTGGTCAGAATGTTTGTCTTGATAAAATCTTGGACGAGTTCGAAATTGGGTCATGTGGGGTCAAAAACTAGGTCACTAGGTCAAATCTTCGAAAAACCTTGTGTACACTCTAGAGGCCACATTTTCAGTCAGATACTTGTGAAATTTGGTCAGAATGTTTGTCTTGATAAAATCTGGGACGAGTTCAAAATTGGGTCATGTGGGGTCAAAAACTAGGTCACTAGGTCAAATCTCCGAAAAACCTTGTGTACGCTCTAGAGGCCACATTTTCAGTCAGATACTTGTGAAATTTGGTCAGAGTGTGAGTCTTCATAAAATCTGGGACGAGTTCAAAATTGGGTCTTGTGGGGTCAAAAACTAGGTCACTAGGTCAAATCTAAGAAAAACCTTGTGTGCGCTCTAGAGGCCACATTTTGAGTCAGATACTTGTGAAATTTGGTCAGAGTGTTTGTCTTGATAAAATCTGGGACGAGTCCAAAATTGGGTCTTGTGGGGTCAAAAACTAGGTCACTAGGTCAAATCTTAGAAAAACCTTGTATGCGCTCTAGAGGCCACATTTTCAGTCAGATACTTGTGAAATTTGGTCAGAATGTTTGTTTTGATAAAATCTGGGACAAGTTTGAAATTGGGTTATGTGGGGTCAAAAACTAGGTCACTAGGTCAAATCTCCGAAAAACCTTGTGTACGCTCTAGAGGCCACATTTTCAGTCAGATACTTGTGAAATTTGGTCAAAATGTTTTTCTTGATAAAATCTGAGGCAAGTTCGAAATTGGGTCATGTGGGGTCAAAAAATAGGTCACTATGTCAAATCTTAGAAAAACCTTGTGTATGCTCTAGAGGCCACATTTTTAGTCAGATACTTGTGAAATTTGGTCAGAATGTCAGATATCTTGGATGAGTTCAAAATTGGGTCACATAGTGTCATAAACAATGTCATTGGGTCATATTGAAGAAATACCTTTTGGGCACTCTAGAGGCCACAATTCTAGCTAGATTGACCTGAAAATTGGTCTACGTATTTGACTTGATGATATCTCAGATCAGTTAGAAATTGGATCTCATGGGGTCATAAACTAGGTCACTGCGTCAAATTCAAGAAATGTATTGTGGGCACTGTAGAGGCCACAGTTTGTGCTCAACTGACCTGAAAATTTGTGAAACATGTTTGACTTGATGATATCTTGAATGGATTTGAAATTGGACCACATAGGGTCATAATCTAGGTCACTAGGTCAAATTACAGAAACCCCTTGTGCGCACTCTAGAGGCGGCAATTCTTACCCAATTCACCTGAACCTTGGTCAACAAGTTTGTTTTGATGTTTCGGATGAGTTTGAAATATGGTCACATAGGGTCATATACTAGGTCACTAGGTCAAATTGAAGAAAGACATTTTGGACACTCCGGAGGCCACATTTTCAGCTCAATGGACCTGACAATTGGTCAGAATGTTTGTCTTAATAATATCTCAAATGAGTTTTAAATTGGGTCATTATGACCCTGGAGTGAAATTTGACCTATTGACTCAGGTGAGCGATCCAGGGCCATCATGGCCCTCTTGTTGTAATTGTGTCTCCGGTTCGACCCCAAAGCAGCCCGTCTTTACATGCTCTAGGAAGGAATCTGATCATGCTAGCATCTCTTCAAACAAACCTTTCCTGAAGCATGTAAAGAAGGGCTACTTAGGGGTCGAACTGGAGACACCGTTACAAAAATAACATCAGAACTACTGTGCAAGCCAGGGATTACATATGATATATGAATTCAACATCTCAATCATGCTTTCTTTTATATCAAGTTGTGCATAGAGAAAGATACTGAGTAAGAAAATATTGGGTAAGAACTGTATTTTAAAAGGAAAGTAAGAAGCGCCAGTTATACTGCCCTATTTTTTTTGTTCTCACATTTACCAGACATGTTTATGTCAGACAGAGATAAATTGTAACAAGACTGACGAAAACTTTGTATGAAAATGGACGTCAGTGTGAAGTAAAATAATTTACCTATGAATCAATGTCTTTGTTCATAGCTGAAAAGCAGATGAGAGATATTTTACCTGCTGAAAGATGACCGGTATGATCATTTTTTATTCCATGTCACAAAGGGCTGCATCAGAGTATAGCAGAGAAACAATCACAAAAATAACATTGGAGCTACCTTTCAAATCTTGTAGGGAAATCACTCTAGTATGAAAACTGATCCATTCTTGCCAGACACTATATACTTATGTCTTGGATTTGGTACAGCCAGGATTTTATCTCCACATTAAGACTACAGTTCATAGTGAGCTCACATTGAAATTTTTATGGCGTTTTCTGAAATGGGAATCTCAATCACACATCTAGGAATGGATATTCACCTGTGCTTTGGGAGGACAAGCTTCCAGCAGTTGTTTTTTTTTACAGTTATTGACCTCATTTCAGAAGATTTTTTTGTAAGGAGCAATAGTCTTTGTAGAGGTCTCTCAGAGTGTTGTATAAAGGAATGTAGAGAAATTGAGATGACTGAATACTGCCCGAGATTTGCCCCATTTACAAAAGTATCTCATCTTTACCACGTTTTCTTAACCCTTACCAAATAATCCCAACTTTCAGCAACCCTGAGAGAGAAGACTTTTGAAAACATTGAGGAAAAAGGAGAAAATGCTGGTAACCAGCATTTTCTCATCTTCCCACAATGTTTTCTATCTCAACAAAGACGGGTTTCATCATGTAAACAACATTTGTCATCTGCAAATGCTTTGAACTTGGTCCAGTCAAGAAATTTGTCGCTTGGTGAACAGTTAATAAAGGGTGATAAAGGGTTATTCTGTTGAATAGTGGTCCAGATGTTTGATTCTTAAGCAGGAAGTCCTGCTTTGATCCCTACTGGTGACTCTGGTCATGTTGGACTTTCCTTACACAACATACTGTGAAGCCTGAGCCTAAGACTGGTAAAGCCCAGGATCCACATGAATAAGTGAGCTGCTGCAGTGACATCACTGAGATACTGCTGAAAGCAGTATAAATCTACCTTTAATCCTTTCCAAAACAGTGAAGACTGTAGACTCTTGTAAATTCATACAGATAATGCAGGTTATCCACATTTTGCCCTTTTCCCACAATTTTTTCATAAGCCTTCTTCTGGGTCGTTAGAATATGGAATTGTTTAGTAAAGGGTTAACCCTTTCCCAAACGACAAATTTTAGACTCTTTCAAATTCAAAACATCTGCCGACTACAAATTCTGCATTGGTAAAAATGAGCTTAAGGTCTCTGATAGGGCAGAAAACATTGTGGGAAAAGGGAAAAATGCTGGTTTCCAGCATTTTCTCCTTTTCCCACAATGTTTTCAAAAGCCTTCTTTCCCAGGGACGTAAAAACCCGGGACAGTTTGTTAAAGGGTGAAACAATCTTCAACTCAAAGATTTTCTACAAAGTTATTCCCTATTAGAATATTGCCATTGGTCATAAGGGTTTACTCGTATATTCAATTTTAGATACCTAGGTGAAGATGAACAAAATACTGCTGGGAAGGATATAAGTGCTGGTGATATCCTGAAAAAGATCAAATCTGATGCAAAGGCAAGGAAAAAAAGTCGTGAAAAGTACTACAATGATTTACCAGAGACTAAAGATAAAAGTGAAACAGACGGACATACGACAATAGACAAGCTCGGTAAAAACAAGGTAGAAATACAGCCAGACAAACCAGAGTCAAAAGAAAAGAGAGAGAAGAAAAAGAGACGTATTGATTTAGATGCGATAGAGGATCATGATGAACCTGACAAAACTGAAGATAAAGACAGAGACAGTTTCACAAAAGTGAAAGAGAAGAAGAAAAAAAGGAAAGCTGAGGAGCAAATAAGTGATAAAGGAGATGATGAAGTCAGGTCAAAGAAGAAAAAGAGAAAGGGAGAAAAGATACATAATGAAACTGTTAACATGGAAGAGAGTGAACCTGTAGCAACTAGTGAAATTTCTCAAGTGGAAGCAGTTGAAGGACAAGAGAAAAGTGAACCACAAAAGGTTAAAAAGAAAAGAAAAAAGGTCCATGTTGATGGTCCAACAGATCTTGGAGGATTCACAGTTCTTGGAAGTCATAAACCAGTACAACTACCTAAAGTAAGTCAACAAGTGACACATCTCTCACAGTATTACCTCCTACAGATGACTTGCATCAAATTACGTATAAAAATATGGTGGCAAAAGGAGAAATTGCTTGTTACCAGCATGGTCATTTACCCTGGGTATAAGCAAATTATGATCAGGGAGACTGTTCTGCCCTTTTAACCCTTTACCACACAATTCCAAATTTAAATGACCCCCAAAGAAGGTAACCAGCATTTTCTCCTTTTTTCTCCTTTTATCTCTCACAATGTTTTCTACCCTATCATAAACAGGTATCAAATTTTGAGTGAAATCTATTATGTTGTCTTCAAATGCTTTTCATTAGGACAAGTCTAACATTTTGTCGTTTGATAAAGAGTTTAAGACAAATCTTTTCAGTTTAGTCATATTCAAATTGTCTGCTACCGTTGCTTTTAATTTGCTTATCCCTTTACTACACAATGCCAACTTTTAATGACCCTGAGGAAGAAGTCTTTTGAAAACATTGTAGGAAAAGGAGAAAATGCTGGTCACCAGCATTTTCTCCTTTTCCCACAATGTTTTCTACCCTATCAAAGAAAAATCACATTATTTGAGACACACTGAAATTGTCGTCTGCAAGTGCTTTCAATTTGTATGGGTCGAAAATTTTGTTGTTTGGTAAAGGGTTAAGTCCAATTCTTGGTGATGTGGTGAAGTCTTAAGTATTACATGGCTTAATCTTTACGTTGACACAGGTAACCAGGGTTCTACCAGACTGGTTATCCTATCCTACAGAGATTTCTAGAGATTTGACAGAGAAACAACTACCAGTCAGTGATATGCCTGGACTGTGTGAAGATTTGGTGAACAAGCTGCAAAAAAATGGGATCACACATTTTTTTCCGGGTAATAACTCCATATAGACCATATATTGATACATATTGAACACAGTATTTCCATAATCAAATTTGAGCTCATGGTTTTAAAAAAATGATTAACTCTTTACCAAATGACAAAGTTTTTAGACCAGTACAAATTTGAAGCAGTTGCAGAGGACAAAATAAATGTGACTCAGTAACTGAATTTTGTTTTGAGAAGGAAAGAAAACATTTTCTCCTTTTCCCACAATGTTTTCAAAAGCTCTCTCTTTCAGGGTCATTAAAACTCGGTATTATGTGGTAAAGGGTTAATAAACTTTTTCCATCAGAAGGAAAAGTAATGAGAAAAAAAAAAAAACCTATAGTAGATTTGTAATAAATTAGAGTTAATTCTAGCAAGTGAATGAAGCTTTTTTTTTTTTTTTTTTCAAAATTTTAATGCGTTAAGTTTGCATGATTTTCAGGAGAGAAGATAAAATTTTTGCTGTTTGAACCCTTTACCAAACAATCCTGTGTCTTTACAAGCTTAACACTTTCCCAAACGACAAATTTTGGACTGGTCCAAATTGAAAGAGTTTACAGACGACAATTTTAAATTTGATGAAAATGGCAGAAGTTATCAAAAAGGGTTGAAAACACTATGGGAAAAGGAGAAATCGCTCGTTACTTTCCCACAGTGTTTTCAGAAGACTTGTACTGCAGACACGTGAAAACCAGGGCTTGTTTGGGAAAGGGTTTACAGAGAATATTTTTGAAAAAGTGCAAACAGGAGAAGATGCTGGGAACCAGCATTTGCTCCTTAACCTACAATGTTTTCTTCCAGATCAGATGTCATTGGCTAATTTGCACCAATTTTGAATTTTTAGCCTGCAGATGCTATCAAAATGGAAGAGTACAAAAAATGGTGTTTTGTAAGGGGTTAACCCTTTCCCAGACAAGCCCTGGTTTTCACGTGTCTGCAGTACAAGTCTTTTGAAAGCACTGTGGGAAAAGGAGAAATTGCTTGTAACGAGCAATTTCTCCTTTTCCCACAGTGTTTTCTACCCTTTTTGAGACCTTTCTGCCATTTTCATCAAATTTAAAATTGTTGTCTGCAAACTCTTTCAATTTTTACCAGTCCAAAATTTCGTTTGGTAAAGGGTTAAGATTGCTTTTGGCCATAATATCTCAAGATAATGAACAATGTAGAACAAAGATCAGACTGCAAGTTGTGGGTAGAGTTTTGCTGCACTCTTAGGCTTCATTCTTTACCAGATGATAAAATTTTAGTCTCCTGCATTTTGAAAGTACATGTACATGAATTTTAGAAAATCCTTTTCCCATTATAGTTTCAAAAGCCATCTTTTTCCAGGTCATAAAAACATGTGATTGTTCGGTATAGGGTTAACTCTCTACGACATGCCAAAGTTTAGGCTGTTCCAAGTTGAAAGCACTTGCAGGTGACATATTAAATCTCTAATGATTTGTTTCTTTACAAAAAGAGTAGAAAACATAGTGGGGAAAAGGAGTTACTAGCATTTTCTCCTTTTTCCACAATGTTTTCAAAGGCTTTCTTTTTCAGGGTTGTAAAAACATGAGGTTGTTTGATACAGGATTAACCCTTTCCCAAACGACAAATTTTTGACTGGTCCAAATTGAAAGAGTTTGCAGACGACAATTTTAAATTTGATGAAAATGGCAGAAAGTTATCAAAAAGGGTAGAAAACACTGTGGGAAAAGGAGAAATTGCTCTTTACGAGCAATTTCTCCTTTTCCCACAGTGTTTTCAAAAGACTTGTACTGCAAACACGTGAAAACCAGGGCTTGTTTGGGAAAGGGTTGAAGTATCATTTTCTGTTTTTCTTATACAGTTCAACAGCAAGTTATACCAGCACTACTGTCTTCAAGCCGATGTGGATTTTACATTGGACCTGCTGGTTACAGGCCAAGTGATATTTGTGTGTCTGCCCCGACTGGAAGTGGTAAAACGCTGGCATTTGTTCTACCAATAGTTCAGGTAAAACTTGTCTTTGTTGGCTGTTTAACCTTTTGCCACACAATCCCTATGTTTAACGACCCTCAGGAAGGAGGCTTTTGAAAACATTTAGGGAAAAGGAGAAAATGCTGGTAACCAGCATTTTCTCCTTTTCCTGAAATGTTTTCTACTCTTTCAGAGAACAAATATCATCATTTGAACCATGGTTAGTTTTTGTGCTAAAAATACTTTTGTATGAATGAATGAATTTATTGTGTGTGTGGTTAAGGGTTAATGCTGAATGAACAGTATTTTAGTCATTGCATTCAGTGTAACAGCATTTATCTATGTATTCTTGGAGGTTCTTCACTGGTGCTATGTATAAAATTGTTTTCAAGTCACTGACTGCTTTTCTACATACTGTAAACAAAGTTGAAATATTGTTCGGGGGGAAAGAACTTTGTTGCTTGGAACTTCATTAAGTCTCAGGAAAGGACTTTCACCAAGCCAGGATCTTAACTCTTGACCAAATGACAAAATTTTAGGTTTGTCCAAATCCAAAGCATTTGCAGATGACAAATTAAACATGGCTCATAAGTTGAAATTGTCTTTGAAAGGGTAGAAAACATGGTGGTAAAAGGAGAAAATGCTGGCTACCAGCATTTTCTCCTTTTCCCACAATGTTTTCAAAAGCCTTCTTCCTCGTGGTCATTAAAACTCGGGACTGAGTGGTAAAAAGGTTAATTCGAAACCCCTATATTAGTATACCTGCAAGCTTCTATTGAGCAAATGGATCTGAGAGCATAGCTGTTCAATTTCTACATGAACAGAAAACATGTAAATTCTTTGTATTAAATATTATGCTGCTAGGAGCAACTCAAAGCATTTTGTGTGGACAGTGTAGATCAAAAATAGGCTGCACAAAATGTGCAGCCTGATTTTGGATCTACACTTTCCCATACGATGAAAGACCTCCAGATAAGAGGGAGTGATAGTATTCTAAATCCATTATTTCTCTTCCAAAACCTATGTTGTGGATACTCATTAGAATCGTCTCGATGAGACGATTCTAATGAGTACCCATCTCGATGAGACGATTCTAATGAGTACCCATAACATAGGGTTTAGTGGAGATTGATTGATATTTTCAATTTTGAAATCAAAATCACTCCCTCAGTCTGGAGCTCTGGGATGAGATTTACTGGGTGAGATGAACTTTGAAATTGCAATATTTGTGTTTTTAGTATTGTTTGGAATTATTCATTTTATCTATTTAGCAGTTTGCGAGTTAATCAAGTTGCATTTTGAACAATCATGTAACTTGTTACCTCTTGAAACAATTTTATAGCAGACAACTTTGAAAAATCCTTGTAAAATAGGAAAAACAATTGAAATTGGAAAAAAAAATGGTTACATGTGAAACACTGTGGGCAAAGGTGAAATTCCTGTTTCCAAGCAATTTCTTTGTCAAACTGTTTTCAAAAGTTGCTCACTTCAAGACAGTTCATATGTAGGAGGTAATTTCATGAAGTTTTGCTAAGAATGATGTTGCAAAATATATAAACTAAAGCTCTTGTGATAGCTCAAAATACAATCCACTGAAAAGTCAGAAAGCGGTATATAGGCTTGATGAAAGAAGGGGATGATAAAGATCCAAGATCAGACTGCATGTCTGATCTTGATCTGTGCCATTTACAAAAGCACCATTTTTCTCCTTTGGCACTGAACGGGTCAAGGAATAATTAATTGTATCTTCTGCAAACTTCGCATTGCCAAATATTTTTCTGCAAAGTGTGAAATACTGTTGAATACTGTGTAAATCAACATTCAATCAAACAACTGTTCATTTAACCGCTGTAGATTCTTTGTCTAATTACCATAAAGTTTGCTTTCATTTATATGTTCTACACAGGCTCTTAGGAGTAGAGTTACCTGTGAGATTCGAGCACTGGCAGTTTTACCAGTGCAAGATCTAGCCAAGCAAGTGTACCAGGTGTTTCAGACCTATTGTCAAGATACATGTCTCAAGGTATGAAAAACTAGATTTGTGTTTTTCACCCTGTGATAAATTAATTTTCTATACTTGTTCCACATTTTACAGTGTACTTTTACCTGACAACACATTTCAGACTTGTCTACATTAACCCTATACTGGACAACAAAATTTTAGCCTTGTCCAAATTGAAAGCATTTGCAGACGACAGTTTCAATGTGGCTCAAATGGTGCAATTTTTCTTTGGGAGGGCAGAAAACATTGTGGAAAAAGGAGAAAATGCTGGTTACCAGCACTTTCTCCTTTTCCCACAAGGTTTCCAAAAGGCTTCTTTCCAAGGGTCGTTAAAAGGCAGCATTGTATAGTAAAGGGTTAAAGGTGTGGCTTGAGTGATTGGATCTGTTGTTGAAAACATAGAAAAGCCTTCTTTATCGGGGTTGTTAGAACTTGGGATTTTGTGGGAAAAGGTTAAAGGCAGGAAGTTTTGTACTGAAAAAAATTGATTTTCGAACTTAATAAAGGTACTTCACCCTTTTACCGAACAATTCAGTGTATTTATGACCCAGAGGAAAAGAGGTATTGAAAACATTGTGGGAAAAGGAGAAAATGCTGGGAACCAGCATTTTTCTCGTTTTTTCATCATGTGTTCTACCCTTTCAAGTATAAAAATTATCATTTTGGATACATTTAATTAGTTGTCTGCAAATACATGTTCTTTCAATTTGGACAAGGCTAGAATTTTTTTGGTTGGTAGGGAATTAGACATGTAGATGCAGAAGGTGATGTCTAATGACAAGTTGTACTCTATTGTTGTTCTTGTAGGTTGGTCTCCTAACTGGACAGAAACCATTTGCGGATGAACAGAGTTTACTAGTCAAGAGAAGGTAAAACATTTGAGCAATGCTCTGTGAAAAGGGGGCTAAATGTACATGCAAAAAGTATCGACCCAGGTCAGCCTGCGCAGGCTGACCTGGGCTGAAACATTTCACTATTGGTCAAATTTCTGTGTGTCAAAGGACCAGCCTACCTCACGATTACGTTGGTTGCCAAAAAAAGTGGATGTTTTGGATCCATAACTATGTGATGACTTGCACGGTATCATGCATCACAGAGGAGCAGTAAGCCCCCTTTTGCCAGAGCATGGCTCATTTGTGTTTCTAAATTTGAAACAATTTTTGTTGACACTGTAACTTAACTCTATACCAAACTATAAAATTTTCAACCTGTCCAGATTGAAAGCATTTGCAGACGACAAATCAAATGTGACTTAGATGGCAGGATATGTCTTTGATAGGTTAGAAAGCATTGTGGGAAAAGGAGAAAATGCTGATCATCAGCATTTTCTCCTTTTCCCACAATGTTTTCAAAAGGCTTCTTACCCAGGGTCGTTAAAAGTCAGGACTGTGTGGTAATGGGTTAAGTGATAACATACGTATTAAATTCAGGCTTGTAGACTTTGACAATTTTTTCTGCCCAAATAGTTGAATAATAACATGCAAAGCTATTTATGAAAGGGTTGAGAGTTTGAATCTTAACTACCGAACTACAAATTTTAGACTTACCTATATCTAGGGCATTTTCAGACATCAAATTAAATGTAGTTCATTGCTCAAATGGTTGAATTTGTGAATAAAAAGATAGAAAACAGCATTTTTTCCATTCCTCACAACATTCTTAAAACCTTTCTTCATCCGGGTCATTAATCATAAAATCCTTTGGTCAGGCCAAAACCCTGTCAGATGACTGATAAACTGGAAATGTTGCATGTAAATAAACTGGCAATTAAGGATTTCTCCATATACTCTGATGTTTTTGTGTCTGATAGATTTTGTTTTAATAAAAATCAGGACTGTTGGTATTGAAGATGGCATAAAACAAAACTCAAAGAGTTCAATATTTGATTAGAAATCAATCTTTGTTTTAACTCTTTACCACACAACAAAAATATGTACTTGCCCAAATTGAAAGCATTTGCAGACAGCAAATTAAACTTGACTTAAAAATGGAAATTTGTTATGGAAAAAGTAGAAAACATTGTGGGAAAAGGAGAAAATGCTGGTTACCAGCATTTTCTCCTTTTCCCACAATGTTTTCAAAAGGCTTCCTTTTCAGGG
Organism: Tridacna gigas; assembly: GCA_945859785.2. NCBI lineage: Eukaryota > Metazoa > Mollusca > Bivalvia > Cardiida > Cardiidae > Tridacna > Tridacna gigas. The sequence continues at coordinate 57,677,918 of OX244038.2, forward strand.
TCATTAAAAGTCAGGATTGTGTGGTAAAGGGTTAAAGTTATTGTTTCAAATTTTGAAAAAAGTAAAGAAACTATTGCAAAATACAGACAAGAGTAGATTGATTGTCTTGTTATTTCAGACTTCATGTGTATGTTAGCCAGTATGATATAATAACAGAAAGGAGTAGATTGATTGTCTTGTTATTTCAGACTCCGTGGGTATGTTAGCCAGTATGATATAATAGTTGCCACCCCTGGACGACTGGTAGATCATATCAACCAGACAGAGGGATTTGATATGAATCACCTCAGATATCTGGTAAAGTATTTCTCTGTAGTAATACTGTTACTACCTACAGGAAGTGCTTTTTGTGTGACAACAGACCCAGTTTTGAAAACATTTTAGCAATAGCACAAAGAGATCTTAAATCCTTACCAAACAAAATAAGACACCGGCAAACTGAAATCATTTTTACAGCCAACCATGGGCAGCTCAAATAATAGATTTTGTCTTTGAAGGGGCATAAAATGTTGAGGGTAAGGGAGAAAATGGTAGTCACTTTTCCCACTATGTTTCGGAAATTCTTAGTCCTTGGTGTCATTGAGATACTGATTGGTAAAGGCTTGACAAGATTGGCCAACAGGCTTCTACAAAGGCCTATAGCTTTAATCTTTAGAGTGCCAAAAAAAACAAGTCTGTCTGGGTTGCACAGTGGTTAGAGTATCTGACCCATGACCTGGTGGTTGTGGGTTCGATACCCGCTCGGGGCAAACTTTCTTTAAGGCGATTTTTCACCTCTCACCTCTCATGCATGTGAGAAAAGTAGTCAGTGGCTTGGAAAGAAAATTGAGCAAGTACTGGTCTGAAAGCCAGGAAACACATGTAGGTACACTGACTGCCCTGATATGACTTAAGCTGTTAAAACAGCATTAAACTCTAATACAAGGGAAAAGACAAACTTTAAACTCTTTTATAATGAAAACCAAACACGAAAATTTCTGCCATTGGTATAATACATTAGGGAGATGCATTAAACCCCCTTTTTCCAGAGCATGGGTCATGTAATGTTGCTTGTTTTCACAGGTGATAGACGAGGCTGACAGGATGATGGAGGAGATAAAACAAGATTGGTTAGTGCAGGTAGAAACAGCGGCTCATAAATCTAGACCTCACACTGGGCCTGTAACAGCCAGTGGTTGTAGGAATATGTGTTTACCTGTAAGTTGTTATCTTTGAGACTTAAAAAACAAAATCTTTTCATTTTAGTGAGGGGAATATGGAAATACACTATCTCAGTGAATTATAGACAGATAATTTTATCATTATACCTGTAAATTCAATGTACATAGGGTTATGCATCAGAGTTCAATGTATAGTGTCATGCTGGTTTAGATTTACTTCTTGAAAATTTGCTTGGACAAACTCTAAAGATGGTAATTAACTTTTTTTACAAATTACAATTTCTAGACTCTTCCAAATTGAAATCAGCTGCAGACGAAAAATTCAAAACTAATTCAGGTGAATTCAAGTTCTTTGGCAGGGTAGTAAACAATGTGGGAAAAGGAGAACATGTTGATTACCAGTATTTTCTCCTTTTCCTAAAATTTTTTCCAAAGCTTTCTTCAGGGTCATTAAAACCCTGGATTGTGTCGTAATGGGTTAACTCTTTACCACACAATCCCGACTTTTAATGACCCTGACAGAGCAGCCTTCTGAAAACATTGTGGGAAAAGGAGAAAATGCTGGTAACCAGCATTTTCTCCTTTTCCCACAATGTTTTCTACCCTATCAATGACAGATACCATCATTTTAGCAACATGTAATTTGTCGTCTGCAAATGCTTTCAATTTGGTTCAGTCCAAAATTTTGTTGTTTGGTAAATGGCTAAAGCTGTCTTTGTTAACTCAACTTACATGATGAATTCCTTTCAAATTACAGTTGCAGAAATTACTTTATTCAGCTACCCTCTCCCAAAATCCAGAAAAGTTGCAGCAACTCAACCTCTTTCAACCAAAACTGTTTACATCTGTGATAAAGTCATCATTTAAAGCTGATATCAGTCACATAGAGAAAGAAAACTTAAACTTGAACCAGAAGAAAACTAAAGATAAAACAGAAGCCACAATGGAGGTAGACACATTTGAACAGAAGGATGGTATGTTTGTCGAGTGAGAAAGTCATCGGGGATTTTTTCATTTTTTTTCTATGCACCAACTTTATTTTATCTCTTTACCAAACATCAAAATTTTAGACTAGTCCAAATTGAAAACATTTCCAGACAACAAAATAAATGTGACTGAAAATGTTAAATTTGTTTTTGGAAGGTTAGAAAACTTAGTGGGAAAAGGAGTAAATACTGGTTACCAGCATTTCTCCATTTCCCACAATGTTTTCAAAAGGCTTCTTTCTGTCTAAAGTCATTAAAAGTCAGGATTGTGTGGTCAAAGTTTAGGTATAAGTCCATCGTTCCATAGCCCTGTTTTAACGACATCGAGGAAAGAAGGGACTTTGGTAAACATTTGTGGGAAAAGGAGAAAGTGCTGGTAACCAGAAATAAAAAAATACAGTAAAACCTGCAGTAGGCAAGCACCTGAGGAACACTCGAAATTTGCTTGATTCTAACAGGTGCTTATTTTAACTCTACTAAACGGGCAATAATTTAGACTGGTCCAAATTGAAAATATTTGCAGACAACATATTAAAGGTGGCTCAAATGACGAAATATGTCCTTGATAGAGTAGAAAACATTGTGGGAAAAGGAGAAAATGCTGGTTACCAGCATTTTCTCCTTTTCCCACAATGTTTTCAAAAGGCTTCTTCCTCAGGGTAGTTAAAAGTCGGGATTGTGTGGTAAAGGGTTAATGCATGTACATTTCAACATGATTGTCTCTTCTAGGAAAGGGAAACATGCTTGCTCAAGACAAATTGTTTGCTTAGTTCTATACCACATGACAAAAACTTAGATTTATCCAGATTGAAAGCATTTGCAGGCAACAATTTAAATATGGCTCAAATGATGGAATTTGTCTATGATGGGGTTGAAAACATTGTGGGAAAAGGAGAAAATACTGGTTTTCTCCTTTTCCTATGTTTTAAAAATGCTTCTATCTCAGGGTTGTTAAAACTCAGGATTGCATGGTAAAGGATTAATAAAGATGGCTGCTATGACATCTTTTACTGTATCCTGCAATTTCAAGGTTCTTTTTGCAAGAATATTCCAAGAAATCTTGGATACTTTCGATCAAAGATAAGTGTATCATTGCTATAGAAAAATCCACTTTTTTTAACTTTAGTGATTTAGTGTTTTTTGTTTGTATTGGAATTTAATGCCATTTTAACAGCTCAGGTCATATCATGGCAGTCAGTGATGCACTCGTATGTTTCCTGGCTTTCTCACACAAGTACTGACACAACTTTCTTTCCAAAGCCACAGACTACTTTTCTGACATGCATCAGAGGCGAGCGTCGAAAAATCACCTGAAAGAAAGTTTGCCTCAACCGGGTATCAAACTCTCAACCACTGAGCTACCCGTGCCTCACATGACCTTGAAGCAGACAGAGTGATCCATATTGGTTTCAGTAACAGTTTTATTTTACAATGACTGTAAATTCCTCAGGGAATTAATAAAACACTATGAATTAATTAACTCTTGTTACGGGAGATCCTTCCTTACAGCATAGCTTTCCCATATAAAATCAATACCTGACAACTGCATTAGAGAGAATTCTCTTTAGCTCAGGGGTTAGTATATTGGTCTTTTATACCTCAATAAACAAGGATTTTTGCCTGCTTGGGTTCAAAGCCCAGTCAGCGTAGTTTGTATTTGAGCTATGCATTTGTTGCGGACTTTCATGTTCGTAAGACTCTTATAACTCTTTACCAGATGGTCAGCTTTTGCATATGACAAGTCAAATTGGGCTCAAATTTTGAAACTTGTCTATAAAAGGCTAAAAATATTGCGGGAAAAGGAGAAAATGCTGTTTACCAGCATTTTCTCCTTTTCCCACAATGTTTTCAAAACCTTTGTTTGGGTCATTAAAACTCTTGATTGTGTGGTAAAGAGTTGCAGAGTGTTGAAATTTGTTAAAAAGATCTTTAAAAACACAGATTTTATTCATAGAATTTTATTTTAGATAATGATGGAGTTGAAGACTATGTGGGGAAATACACCACGCCAGATACACTGTCAGTAAGTGATGTTTACTCTGGAAACAACTTTTTGAGATCTTGTTGCAAACCAGTTTTGAATACCTTGTTGAGGCGATTCTTGTTTGATCAATCTTTTACAAAGCAAGCCTATGTTTTAAAAACTTTGTGGACAAAGCCTTTTGAAAACATTCTGAAAAAGGAGAAACACCACGCCAGATACACTATCAGTGATGTTTACTCCGAAAACACCTTTTATAAATCTTGTAGCAAACCAATTTTGAATACCTTGTTGAGGTGGTTCTTGTTTGATCAATCTTTTACAAAGCAAGCCCATATTTTAACAACTTTGTGGACAAAGCTTTTGAAAACATTGTGAAAAAGGAGAATCACCACGCCATATACACTATCAGTAAGTGATGTTTACTCTGGAAACAACTTTTCAAGATCTTGTAGCAAACCAGTTTTGAATACCTTGTTGAGGTGGTTCTTGTTTTATCAATCTTTTACTAGGCAAACCCATGTTTAAACGACTTTGTGGACAAAGGCTTTTGAAAACATTTTGAAAAAGGAGAAAATCCTGACAACCAGCATTTTCTCCTCTTCTCTCAATGTTTGCTATCCAATACAGTAACTTGATTGAGATGAAATGTGTTGTCTGTTAATGCTTTCAATTCGGATGAGAATAAAATTTTGTTTTCTGATAAAGAGTTAAAATCTAGGTCTGGAATTACTTGTACCGTATTTTGGGGATTTACAGATCTATTTTCTTTTGGTCCATACTTTACTTCTATTTTTAAAACCAGCTTTCAGTTGACCTGAAGCACAACTTTACTAGCTCTTTAGCAGGCAGTAAAGATGAAGATCAGGCTGGACAAAATGTGCTGTTTGATCTTGAATCTACACTGCATACAGTGAAGTTAGATATTCTGTTGAGTATAGCTGTGTTACCACATGACCCAGAGTTTTAACAACCTTAAAGAAGAGGCTATTTGAAAACATCGTGGGTAAATGAGAAAATGCTGATGACCTCCATTTTCCCCCTTTCCTGTAATGTTTTTTTTTTCCCTTTCAAAGACAAATTTCAAAATTTGAACAACATTTTATATCATCTGTAAATGCTTTGGATTTGACCGCTCTTAAATCTTGTTCTGTGGTAAAGAGTTCAAAATGGTGGAATTGTTGTTCCACTCAATGCACTGTAAGACTGATGATATTTATATTATTGACCTAGTGCTCTGTTATCTCTTTATCAAATGACAAAATTTTAGACTAGTTCAAATTGAAAGCATTTGAAGACGACAAATGTGACTCAAAAATTGGAATTTATTCTGGGACTGGTAGAAAACATTGTGGGAAAAGGAGAAAATGCTGGTTACCAGCATTTTCTCCTTTTCCCACAAAGTTTTCAAAAGGCTTCCTTTTTAAGAGTCGTTAAAAGTCAGTATTGTGTGGTAAAGAGTTATCAGTCTGGTGCTGTATTGGTTAATTGTATGTACTGTTAGTATTAGAAATTTCATTATGCTGGAAGAGCTGAAAAAATCTTCTGTACTAAGTCTGTACCAGATAACAAACTTTTAGACTTGTCCAAATTTAAAGTTGATTGATTGACTGCACGATGTTTAACACCATTTTCAAAATTAATTCAGTTATATCGCAGTGGCCATTGTCCCTATCCATGCTCTCCTGGCATTTAGTTACCAGAACTTTGCACAATATTTTTCTCTAGCCACTGGCTGCTTTCTAACATAACCATCTCCCAAACAATGATCAGCAATGAGATAGGAATGGATACTGTAGCGATGACTATCATCAATCCTCAGAAAGGCATTATAGTCAAACTATGGATTTAAACCTCAGGGAATTAATAAAACCCTAGGAACTAATTCACATTTATAACTCTTTACCAGATGATCAGCTTTTGCACATGACAAATCAAATCGGGCTCAAATATTGAAACTTGTCTAGAAAAGGCTAAAAAACATTGCAGGAAAAGGAGAAAATGCTGGTTACCAGCATTTTCTCCTTTTCCCACTATGTTTTCAAAACCTTCTTTGCTATGGTCATCAAGCACCATCCACCTGTTTTCAAGTCCTGTACACCAAATTTAAAGCATTTGCGGACGACAAAATAAGTGTGTAAGTAAAGAAGTGAAATTTGTCTTTTGGATTGTAGAAAATACACTGAGAAAAGGAGAAAATGCTTGTTACTAGCATTTTCTCCTTTTCTCACAATATTTTCAAAAGCCTTCTTTGGTAAGGTCATTCAAATTGGGGATTGTGTGGTGAAAGGTTAGCGTAATGCCTCAAAGTTCTAAGTACTTGTCATTTTTATTCCTTAGAGTGCCTTACACATTTCAAGTGACTTTTGCAGTGTTGGTCAGGTTCAGACTACACAAAACATACAGTCTTACCTTTATTTACACTGTTTTGCATCTTCAGACATTCTGGCCAAAAACAGGCTTGAGATTTGGGTATGTTTTTTTTTTTTTACAAAATGTGCCAAGGTTTATATTGTAACACTTTTAATATAGACATAACTGTATTGAAGATTATAGTATCTTTCCATTTTTCTAGGAGTTTACTGTCAAAACTACATCAGCAGAGAAACCATTAATGATTTTACACATGTTACATCACTTGAACTACAAAAACATACTTTGTTTTACCAACTCTGTTGAATCAACACACAGGTAAGAATAAGTGGTTTTGTTTTATAAAATTAACTCTTTACCAAACAATCCCGGGTTTTCACGACCCTAGGAAAGACGGCTTTTGAAAACATTGTGGGAAAAGGAGAAAATGCTGGTAACCAGCATTTTCTTCTTTTCCCACAATGTTTTCTGCTCTATCAGATAGCTTAAGCCCATTTGTTCCAAAGCTGAATTTGGCCTCTGCAAATGCTTTGAAATTGGACTAGTCTAAAATGGTGTCATGTGGAAAAGAGTTAAACAGAGTCATTTGCATGCATAATTAACTTGCTTTGGTAAAATGATTACAACCCCGTACATTGTACAAGAACTTACGAAGAAGGTAATAGGCAAACTAATTTGAGGTTATTATTGCCACACAATAATAGCACTTAACTCTTTACCACACGACCAGAATTTAGACTTGTCCAAATCCAAAGCATTTGCAGGGAACATGTCATATGTGGCTCAACCCTTTACCAAACGACAAAATTTTAGACTGGTCGAAATTGAAAGCATTTGCAGACAACAAATAAAAAGTGGCCCAAATGGCAAAATTTGTCCATGATAGGTTAGAAAACATTGTGGGAAAAGGAGAAAATGCTGGTTACCAGCATTTTCTCCTTTTCCCACAATGTTTTCAAAAGGCATTTTGTTCAGGGTCGTTAAAACCTGTGATTGTGTGGTAAAGAGTTAACTCTTTACCACACAATCTTAACTGTTAACGATCCTCAGAAAGAAGCCTTTTGAAAACATTGTGGGGAAAGGAAAAAATGCTGGTTAGCAGCATTTTCTCCTTTTCCCACAATGTTTTCTACCCTTCCCAAACAAATTTCAGTGTTTCAGTTACATTTGTTTTGTCGTCTGCAAATGCTTTCAATTTGGTCAAGTACAAAATTTTGTTGTTTGGTAAAGAGTTAAATTGTGGAAGTTGTCTATAAGAGGATAGGAAACATTGTGGGGGAAAAGGAGAAAATGCTGGTGACAAGCATTTTCTCCTTTTCCCACAATGTTTTCAAACACCTATTATTTTAGGGTCGTTGAAACTCGTGATTGTGTGATGCAGGATTAAACTACAAAAATATGAGCCAAGCTCTGTGAAAAGGGGGCTTAATGCATAATGTGTTGATCCAGGTCAGCCTGCAGTCCGCGTAGGCTGACCTGGACTGAAACTTTTTGCTATTGGTCCATTTTCTGTATTTCAAGGATCAGTTTACATCATGATTCACTGGGTTGTTAGACAAAGTGAACTTTATGGATTCATGATCATGTGATGACTTGCTTGGTATGTTTATGTATTAAGCCCCCTTTTGCTAGAGTATGGCTCATGCACTTGGTCCAACTTCGCAGAATCAACATACATGTAATGGTAAGAAGAGTTATACATCACTCTCTGTTGCCAACTAAGGTAATAATATACTGGCAGATTGTGTAAATTAAGATAGAACTGCATAGAATGTTTTATCTGTTCTATATCTATGTTGTCCTATCTGGTAGGATTTTCATGGCAGAGAGAGCTTTAAAATATTCATGTTTAAGTTTTACCTTTCACTTGAAATGTTCATTTGATTTATGAGTACTTCAAGCACACTCTTTTTCAAAGATGCACCATTTTCAGCCATTTATTTCCCATCAGATCGGTATATACTGAAAGAAATTTTCAGGAGGGAGTTATGGAAAGATCCTTTAAAAATAAAGGTAATGCATGTGAATTTAAGTTTGTAAATGTATATGTAAGAACATCATGGCAAAAGGAGAAATTGCTTATCATTTGCAAATCTAGTACTACTCATCATGCTCCTGTGGTTGGCACCTTTGTCCCAAGATTTGTTATTTAACATATTGACTTCACTTTGCTTTTGTTTGTTTTATATCTGCTCTGCCCTATAGGTTATATTTACTCCTGAAGGCCTATGGAGGTGTGGAAGTGAGAGAATTTTCATCTGGATTGAAAGTTGCCAGACGCAATGAAATTATACAACAATTTATGTCAGGAAAAATAGATATGTAAGTTCGCTTTATATCTGAGTCAAATTCACAATCCATTTTGGTTAATTTTACCAAGCAATCCTGTAGAAGGAGGTTTTGAAAACATTGTCAAAACTGGAGAAATTGCTGGTAACCAATATTTTCTACACTTTCAAAGACAAATCCAGTTACTTAACTCTTTACCAAGCAGCAAAATTTAAGTATTGTCCAAATTGGAAGAATTTGCTAATGTGACTGAAAAATTAAAATTTCCTTTGGACAAGGTAGAAAACACTGTTGGAAAAGGAGAAAATGCTGGTTACCAGCATTTTCTCCTTTTCCTACAATGTTTTCAAAAGGCTTCATTCTCAGGGTCATTAAAAGTCAGGATTGTGTGGTAAAGAGGTAAGCCACGTTGTCATCTTCAAGTGCTTTCAATTTGGACAAGTCTAAAATTATTTTGTTAGGTGTATAGGTAAGCCACCATAGTTAACTGGAAACATGCAGTGCTAGTAATCTACCAGGGTAAATTCTTCTACAGGAGTGACCAAGTTGATCTACTACTAATTAGACAGGTTTTCAGACATATTCTTGAAACTAATTATGACTCTTAGAAACATAAATCATTTTGACAATTACCCCCTTTCCCCCCCCCCCCCCCCCCCCCTTTTTTTTTTTTTTTTTTTTTTTTTTTTTTTTTTTTTTTTTAAAGGGGGAGGGATTTTGGTAAAAAATGCAAATTGCAAAATGTGATATATTATGGCCAAATCCTATTTAATTCATCAGCATTATTTGTTCTTATGGATGGAAGTTATGTGGACTTTGTAATGCTGTATGATGCCATGTCCTTAATAAAATTACATAGGATTGGAAGGTCTGCTAAAGTTGGGAAACAGATATATTATATTACAGCAGTAAACTGTCTTTGTTTTCATGTTTTATTGTAGCCATATTCTGTCTTCGTTTTAATGTGAAATTGTAGCAATATTCTGTCTTTGTTTTCATGTTATGTTGAAGTAAAAGTCTGTCTTTGTTTTCATATTATATATAGGCTACATTCTGTCTTTATTTTCATGTTATATAGAGGCCAGATTCGGTCTTTGTATTTCATGTTATTATTAAGCCATATTCTGTCCTTGTTTTAATGTGAAATTGAAGCCATATTCTGTCTTTGTTTTCATGTTATGTTGAAGTAAAAGTCTGTCTTTGTTTTCATATTATATAGAGGCCACATTCTGTCTTTATTTTCATGTTATATAGAGGCCAGATTCGGTCTTTGTATTTCATGTTATTATTAAGCCATATTCTGTCCTTGTTTTAATGTGAAATTGAAGCCATATTCTGTCTTTGTTTTCATGTTATGTTGAAGTAAAAGTCTGTCTTTGTTTTCATATTATATAGAGGCCACATTCTGTCTTTATTTTCATGTTATATAGAGGCCAGATTCGGTCTTTGTATTTCATGTTATTATTAAGCCATATTCTGTCCTTGTTTTAATGTGAAATTGAAGCCGTATTTTTGTGCTGTCTGTGTTTCCAAGTTATATAGCCATATTGTCTTCGTTTTCAGTATTATTTGTTCTGATGCCATGGCACGAGGTATGGACATTAGTAATGTGAACTATGTGTTACTGTATGATCCTCCGTCCTTCATACAGAATTATATACATAGGATTGGTAGGACAGCCAGAGCAGGGAAACAGGGGTCAGCTATCACTTTGCTGCAGGAAAAAGAGGTTGGTTTAACATCTCACATTTGCTTCCGTCATATTTATGTTGCTTTTTGCATGTTTCAGAAATCAGGGTCTGTGGTTCACCAACCATCATACGTTGCATTCTTAGTTTCAAATTCTGAAAGTAACACTTTTTTGATCGACTAAACAGCATGGTTTATCCAGCCAGTGGCTAAACCAAATGAACCATGCTCTGTAAAAAGGGGGTTTTATGTATTTACAAACACAATTGACTCAGATCATCCTGCGCAGTAAGCACAGGATGACCTTAGTCAAAACTTTTTACTATTTGTCTATTTCCTACAGTTCAAAGGACTATTCTACCTTATACTTCAGTTGGTTGTTAGACAAACTTTATTTTAAGCATCCATAATTATGTGATGACTTGCTTTGATATAATGCATCATGGAGCTGCATTAAATCCCTTTTTACCAGAGCATGGCTCAGATGATTTAACCAACTAGCAATAGTATTTCTCTGAATTTAGAAAATTCTTGAGGATGTTAATTGAAGTGTAGTTTTGAATGGTTAATGAAGTAGACTCTAGTATTTTCGATTTCGTTAGTCACAGTTGTGCAGGTGAAGAGTGTTATTCCCCTGTACTGGATTTCCTGGATTGAAAAAAAATGTATATATTACAATTTCAATGTTATTTTGGCCAGAATATGCAAGAAAGTGCAGTGTATATCCAAGGTCAGAGTGCATGTTCTGTGCAGTCTGATCTTGATCTGAACTGTCTGTATATAATGTCTAAAATCTTGGTTAAGCGCTTAAAAGGTTAAAGAACAGAATGCATGTACTGTGTGGTCTGATCTATATCTACGGTCTACATTACTACCTAAACATATCCACATCATTCAAAAGTTTAACATGGGTCCTTTGTGGCTGGGGCGATAAGTGGATTTGTTATTTAGAGGTTTAGAGTTTAAATCCTGCTGATGATGATGTCTTTGACAAAAGCACTGCAAGGACCAGCCTAGTGCAGGTGAAACCCAGGAAATACAAGCTTTTGCGAGAGATGACTATATATAGCTCAAGGGATGTAAAACAACTCCAACCATTAACCCTATACCACACCATCCGGGGTTTTAATGACCCTGAGGAAGAAGCCTTTTGAAAACATTGTTGGATAAGGAGAATATGCTGGTAGCCAGCATTTTCTCCTTTTCCTACAATGTTTCCTACCCTATCAAAGACAAGTTGCACCATTTGAGTCACACTTGTCATCTGCAAATGCTTCCAGTTTGGACAAGTCTACATTTTTGTTGTTTGGTAGAGCGGTAAATCACAGGGTTAACAAAATTTTATGATTTTTATTTATACAGAAGATTTTTTTTTTTCTTTCAAGTTTTTTCACTTCAAGAAGATGATAAGAGAGGCTGGGAAGAAAACTATCAAGGAGATGAAAATTACCAAACCAGAGTTAAAACCACTGATACCAAAGTTTGAAAGAGCTCTGAAAGAAATTTCCACAACACTAGAGGTAAAGTTTATTATAGAATCCCAGGTGTTAACAACCCAGAGAAAAAAAGCTTTTCAAAACATTTACAAATGAAGAAAATGCTAGTAAGCAGCATTTTCTTTGTTTCCCAAAATGTTTTCTACCCTTTCAAAAATAAATCTGTATTTCAAGTAATATTTTATTTGTTGTCCATACAAGCTTTCAGTGTAAGACAAGTGAGAAAATTTGTCATTTGGTGAATTTACAAATCTGTGTGCACTATTTTATTGTCCATATAACTTGCTGTTGCCCTTTCTTATGATTTCACCATGGATTGCATGAGGGAGAACAAGATCTGAGAGAGAAATACAAGTCTTGATAAACAGAAATTTGATGTTCAGACATCTTTGAAAAATCTGACAAATGATTTTTAGCTCCACTGGCCAAAGGCCAGCGAGCTATTGTCATGGTGTTGTGTCCGTCGTGCGTGTGTGCGTCCGTCCGTCCGTGCGTCCATTCGTCCGTGCGTGCATGCATCCGTAAACTTTTTCTTTAAAAAACTTCTCCTCAGAAACTATTGACTGGATTTTTACCAAATTTCACAGGAATGTTCCTTTGGTGGTCCTCTTTCAAATTCCTTCAAATAATTGTGTTCCATGAAGAATTCTGGTTGCCATGGCAACCAAAGTAAAAAACCTTTAAAAATCTTCTCCTCCCAAACCGCTATTTGGATAGCATTATTATTTTGCAGGAATGTTCCTTAGATACAGGTTTACAGAATTCCTTTAAAAAAAAATGATCTGTCAGAAAACATGGCTTTTATGGGAGACTCATTTTCCTTTTATGGTATAAAGTAAAATCTTTGAAAAATTTCTTCTCTAAAACTATTCATTGGATTTCATTGTTGTTTTGCAGGTAAGTTCCTATGGTGGTTGTCTGCCAAATTGTTTCTATGGTGGTTGTATACCAAATTCCTTTTAAAAAAATGATACACCTAAAAACACATTTTTTTATAGACAAAGCTTATATTTCAAAAAAATGTTCTTCTCCAAAACTATTTATTGTTAGTTTTATCGACTAACAAAGAAAAAGGAAGAAAATTGGATTGACTTGACCTAGTCAGGGCTGTCCTATTTAAGCCCACACATTTTCCTTGGTATTAAGATCACAATTTACTCCAATGATATGCTATTAGTTAGTACTAGTAATAAAATATCACTGGCCATAAATAAGATAAAAGCTTGAGCACCTTTCACAACTTGAGCTTTTCAATTTTGCCTTATTACTAAGCCTGAGTAACCATGCCAAGATAAAAAAGAAAAAGTATTTTAATAACAAAACCCCCATGTTGTAGGTACTTTATAGTCCTTTTGATATAGAACAAGAGAACCTCTGCACTTTTATTAGTTCTGGTAAAGGTTTGTTGACCTACTAATGAGTAAATGCAGAGTGGACAGAAGGGGTGTAAATCCTGGTGACCTGGTACAAAGTGGGACAGGGCTTTACATTTGTGATAAGGCATTAATGTTATCCAGTCAAACTGATCCCGCAACTTCAGTACACCAGAATTAATCTGTGCCCTGGAGCAGGATATTTGATTTATGTAAATGCATTTGTAGACCATTTTGTGTTGTTTGCCACAGAAGACATTCTAGCTGTGACTGTGAAAAGTTGATTATTAGGGATTAGGTTTTCATTGTATGCCAGCATATTTCATTCTATCTGGTGTATTGATGTAAGTTGATCTATATTGCTATAACATTCATTCATTTGCCCTCCTAGCTGTTCTTTTAGATTACCCCTTTACCACACAATCACAACTTTTAACGACCCTGAGAAAGACATATTTTCTATATTTTGATGTTTCCCCACCCAAAATGGTTTGTGAAAGGACCTGTTGCAGACAACATATCTTCAAATTAGTAAGACATATATAAAAAAGGATAGAAATTATTGTGGGAAACTAAGAAAATGCTGGTTACCATTTTTTTCTTCTTTTCTCACAAGTTTTTTCCATACCTTTTTTCTTCAGTGAGCTAAAATGCAGGATTGAATGGTAATTGTTAAAAACTTCTTTTCGCCATTATAGAAATATCAGGCCTGTGGAGCGATACAGGCGCTCAAGCGCCTCTAGTTATTTAAACTCTTTACCAAACGACAAATTTTTAGACTTGTCCAATTTGAAAGCATTTACAGACTCCAAAACAAATGCTACTTAAAAATTGAAAGTTGTTTTTGGAAGGGTAGAAAACATTGTGGAAAAAGAAAAAAAATGCTGATTTTTAGCATTTTTTCCTTTTCCCCACAATGTTTTCTATTTGTTTACAAATTTTAAGTTACCAGTGAGATTTAATTTTTTTCTGCAAATGCTGTCAATTTTGACAAGGCTTAAAAGTTGTCATTTGGTAAAGAGTTAACTGTTTCGCTTAAAAGTTGTCATTTGGTAAAGAGTTAACTGTATATACAGATGATGATGTTGTTAATTGTCACTGTGATTCATGTAATATTAAACATTTTATTCTTCCAGGAAGAAAAGAAGAGGAAGAGCTTATCTAGACTCAGTAAATCCCAACTTCAAAGAAATCAGAAAGAACAAGAAGCAACATAGATGCTTGTTGCATTTTAGGTTTTGTGAATAAATGTTTAAAAGGTATATTAAAAAATACAAGAGAGTATATTTTTAACTTCTTATATATTTCTTCCATAATATTTCCTTCTCATCACTCAAGGGTTCTTTTTGGTGCAGTAGTGAATGTGTAGCATTTGTATTCTGTTGTTTCTGTCTTCATCATGTAATCAATGCATTAGTTGGGTGTTTCATAGGAGTGTCCTTGAGCAAGGCACCTCAGAACCCACAACATACAGGCAATAACCAAACAAGAGCAGCCAAGAGGGTTGTGAGAATTGACTGTATAATGTTTTATACCTCTTTCAGCATTATTTAGTCATATCAGAGCAAACGTTTACTGATTCTGTATAAATTGTTAAGGATGTTTACACATATCATGCAGCAAGAAAACCATGATGGAAACTACAACTGTGACAAAGCAGACAAAAGTAAACCCCACACACACACACACACACACACACACACACCAGCACCTTGTCACAGAAGCAGTGAAATCAGAGAAAAGAAAGTTCACCTTTGACCTTGACCTTTGACCCATGTGACCCCGAAACAATAGGACACCTTGGGTCATGAGGAACACTTGTATAACGTTTCAGGGTCCTAGGTCAAACAACCTTTGCATTAGAGCAGGGACAGAACCAAGATGGATGGATGGACAGACAGACATAGTGAAACCACTGTACCCTCTTCTACTTTGTAGGTGGGGGGGGGGGGGGGGGTATAGTAAGTGATCTACTGTATCTAGGAGGGCAATATGAGAATTGCTGGTCTTTCCAATAGCTTTGAACATTACATACCACCAAGTCATACTGGACCTCTAACAACCTTAACTCTATCCTTACTGTAGATGACACAAGAAGCTTTTGTGGACAGTGTAGGTCAAGATCAGACTGCACAGAATGTTACCCATAACATAAAAATTATCTTTCATAGGGTAGAAAACATTGTGGGAAAAGGAGAAAATGCTGGTTACCAGCATTTTCTCCTTTTCCCCACAATGTTTTCAAAAACCTTTTTTATCTCAGTCGATATTGTACAGTAAAGGGTTAACATCACTTTCATTATCATTTTTGTCCTAATGCAGCAGCCAGTGCACCTATGCAAATTGCACTGCATTTCTCTTATCAGCACTAAGAACAGCTTTTTTTTTCCCAAGTCAGCAGCTGCTTTCCCTCATTAACATTGCCAAAGCAGTTTTCCACTGTATGGGTAGAATGAATCCCTTTGCAATGACTATCAATCCTCAAAAGTACATGTAGTTGTGCAGAGTTGTGAATTGAATTTGTGACTCCTGGATGACAAGCCCTGTCTGTCGCTATTTGAGCAACTGAGCTGTTTTGAATGAAAAGTTTTACAATATGAATTCGTTCCACTGTGGAAACCTCGAAATCAGACAGTTGCAGTAAAGTTTCAGCATCAGAGGGAGATAAATGGTTACAAAATGGTGTCAAGCAAACCATGAGTTATTTCCCTTTGATAACTACAAAGACGACACTACTGACTATAATATAAGTGTGCTTGCGTTTGACAAGTGAAGCTAATAACAAGATGGCAAAAAAAAAAATAACCATACACAGTAACATAGCCATTTTTTAGTTTATTAACAATCCATATATAGCAATGGAGAATTGAATATTTCAACCCCTAGGATGCTGATAACAAGTACAGGTGCTATGGTAGACAGTGTAGAATATGATCAGACTACAAAGACCATGTAGTCTAATCTAGAATCTGCACTGTCTGATATTTTGTTGACAGCATAAAATAGGTAAAAGCAGCAATAAAATTGCAACTTCAAGGATTTTTGTACTGGCTGATATTTTTTTTTCATTTATCCAATCAGCCTAAGGGTTGAAGGGAAATTGCTATTCTGAAACACTGATTTGAGAAAATCTCAATAAATGCATACAAAAGTCAAACCAATGAAAAAACATACATGTGAGCCATGCTCTGGCAAAATGAGGCTTAATGCATCTGCCTGATGCAGGATACTATGCACACCATCACCATATCATGGATCCGTAAAATCCATTTTTTCTAACAATTGACTCGATCTGGGGGTAGAATGGTCCTTTGACATGCATAAAATTGACAAAAAGTTTTGGCCCAGGTTGGCCTGCGCTGACTGCACAGGCTGACCTGGGTTGATACTTTCTGCAGATGCATTAAGCCCCTTTTTCACAAAGCATGGCTCGTGTTCATAGAAACCATACAAAACATATAAATGTGTATTGCACTGAAATATATAAACTGTTGTATCAAAAGAAAAGTCTTTCTCTGTAACTCTCTCTCATGTTGGTAGGATTCAAAACCTAGAGGTGCTGGGTTTGATGCTCACTTGAAGCATCTGAGCTTTTCTGGACGTGTCTTTGGGCAAGACATTTGAGAGTCCTAACCTAGTACACGCGAAACCAACGACATGCACGAGTGAGCTGTCACTGTGATATGACAGAAATAATGTTGAAAGCAGCATAAAACACCATTCAATCAATCAGGTCTCTCTCATGTGGCAGTAAATCTAATGCCATAATGATTTTTTGTACCAAATTTGAACGATGATAATATAAAACAATAAGTAATGAAATTTTGATTACAAAGAAAGATCAATAGATTTCTATCCCTTTACCAAACAAACCATTTCCTATTGACCCTGGAGGGAAAGGCACTTTTGAAAACATTGTGGGATAAAGAGAAAATGCTAGCAACCATCATTCTATCCTTTTCACACAATGTTTTCTACCATATCAAAAGACAAATACCATCATTTGAGCCACATTAAGTTTTTGTTGCCTGTTAATGGATTCATTATAAATGAGTAGAAAATATTGGTGTTTGGTACAGAGGTAATTAACATTTTGTTACTGATTTCACAAGCATAGCAGAACTTCTAAATAGTGACTCTTAGAGCAATGAATAAATGACATTCTAAAACATAAATATTAGAACAAAAGAATCGCTAAATATAGCATTTCAATCATTTGTGTTTATAGTATCTAACAAAGTTTGGGTTCAGCTCCAAGATCAGACTGCATGCTCTGTGCAGACTGATTTTGACCCATACTTTCAAGAAAAGCCATTGACGTTAGGCTCAGTGCTTTATGGGTAAACTTTTGCTATATAAAAGCATACATAAATATACAGTAATTACAGTGGTTGTCACAGTCAGGAAGAAATACAAACACTGCACACTACCAACACAAGCATGGTTCTGGATGGTATGATAGTTTAAATGCACAACACACATCAAATTAAACAACAAACAGACCTGAAATAAATAAATACAAAAAAAAAAATAATGTTCAGCTCATTTGCCTCTGCAAAAACAGATCATCTATCACAATGAGCAACTTGTTCAGAGAACTAAATACTAGTAGATGTATCCAATCCAAGGCAAAACAACCCCCCCCCCCCCCAAAAAAAAAAAATTCCATGGACTAAATTATCGGTGGTGCTATGGTTTAAGCTTAAAATCTACCAAAAACTATTTACACAGTGGGTAGTCGGTAAATAAAGAAGTTAGTGTATTTCAACAGCAAGTGAAACAATGTGGGAACTGCAGCAACTGCCAGCTTCAAGTAATTGCTCCTTTGCCAACAATTTTCTCCAAAGCTTCCAGGTTTATGGGTGAAAAATACTAGTATGGTATTTGAACAGTACTAGTTTAGGTACGAATCAATTACAAAGATGGACAAAAGCAAAATGAACACATGGGAACAAAACTTCTTTAAAATATTGCACCATTTCAAGGACCATCCAGATCTCACCAGTTCAAAGAACATGCATATTGCACAAGGCTATCTGGTAAACTACTTTTGGAAAATAATGTAATCAATTTGAGCACCCCATACTGTATTAATTTTAAACCCAACTGAATTAATTTTATATTTGTTGTCTGCAGTACCCAGCACTTCACCTTTTCCTACAATGTTTTTGTCTCTGAAAGTATAGAAAACATACTGAGAAAAGGGTCATTAAAGCTCATGATTTTTTCACATGATGTGATTTATCTCTGAAAGCAAAGAAAACATTGTGGAGAAATAAAATACTGGTTACCAGTATTTTCTCCTTTTTCCATAATGCTTTCAATTTCCTTATTTCTCAGGGTTATAAAACTCAGGTTTGTTTGGTGAAGGGTTAACAGGAGAATTTAGACAAAGTAATGACTATATTAACAGCATACATGTAGCATGGCTATAGAGCCTGCTAACAAGAAGCACAGTGGAGACCAAGTAAGGACCTCCATGCAAAGCATAAATTAAGAACAACGTCATGACCTTCATTAACAGTGTACATCAAATTAACCCTTTACCACACAATCCTGACTTTTAACAACCTTAACTCCTTACCAGACAACAAAAATGTAGACTTGTCCAAATTGAAGGCATTTGCAGACCAACAGTTTAAGTGTGGCTCTAGTGGTGGAATTTGCTTTTGATAGGTTAGAAAACATTGTGGGAAAAGGAGAAAATGCTGGTTACCAGCATTTTCTCCTTTTCCCACAATATTTTCAAAAGGCTTCATTCCCAGGGTCATTAGGTCATTATTGTGTGGTAACGAGTTAAAGAGGATGGATTTTGAAAAAACAGTGGGAAAAGGAGAAAATGCTAGTTACTACCATTTTCTTATTTTCCCACAATTTTTTCTGCTCCATCAAAAACACCAGTCAGCTTTTGAGCTACAGTTATTTGGTCATCTGTAAATGCTTTCAATTTGGACAAGTCCAAAATTTTGTTGTCTGGTAAACAGTTATCACACAATCCTGACTTTTAACAACCCTAAAGAAGAAGGATTTTGAAAAAATAGTTGGAAAACAGGAAAATGCTGGTAATGAGCATTTTCTCATTTTCCCACAATTTTTTCTAGCCTATCAAAGACAGCTGTCACCTTTCCAGCTACAGTTATTTTGTCATCTGCAAATTTTTTAATTTGGGTGGGTCAAAAATTTTGTCATTCAGTAAAGAAATAATGGCTACTATTAACTCTTCACCACACAATCCTAACTTTTAAAGACCCTGAGAAAGAGGCCTTTTGAAAAAATTGTGGGAAAAGGAGAAAATGCTGGATACCAGCATTTTCTCCTTTTCCCACAATGTTTTTTACCCTTCCCAAAACTAAGTCCAGTTTTTCAGTCACATCTGTTTTAGCATCTGCAAATGCTTTCAATCTGGACAAGTCTAAAACTTTGATGTTTGGTATGAAGTTAATGTCGTAAATCATACAAAGTGATCAATTCCATTAACAACATAAATTAGACAAAGTAATGGCTCCCATTAACAGCATAACATTGCTTCAGCACCTCCTGACAGTCGTTGAAGTCCCTCCAAGGTCTACATAACAAACCATCCATCAACTGCAGGTAATTCTCTAATATAGGTATATGCTTGTTCAAATTTCCACTTGTGTCCTCTAAAACATCTCGCACTGCGAGTCTGTAAGTTTCATCAGCTTGGGACAGAGCAGAGACTCGAACATTTAGATTATGAGGTTCTTTACAAAAGGAGCATGGCACATGGGCGTACCTTTGATCCAGTGGTAGAAATATGGGACCTCCGCATTTGTCACATTTAAACACTGGGACATCGGTAGGTAGCTCTAGATAGAGAGGATAGTCATCTACACAGGCAAGACAATTACACATGAAAAAGTACTGCTTTTCCAGCTTTTCTCTTCTTTCTTTGCACTCGGTCAAAGCACACAATGCCCCATAATTGTCAAGCAATTCACCACCCTTAGGGATGTTACGAATTGCCCGAACAACAATAGTATCACCATAGCTGTGGCGCACCACATTGGGATCACAGGAGTGGTTGATAAGACTCAGCACTGGATATATGGCTGCACCTATTTCCATTGTAACAGAATCAGAGATATTGTTACGCTTTACAGCAAGTTCTGAACATTCATGGGCATTGCAGGGAAGCATCTGTAACTGTCGCAGAATGTGGCCTCCAATAACGCATCTTTTGCATGCACTGGCTGCTCTCTCTTCAATAGAACTTCCAAAGAAATCCGTCATCTCAAGGCATTTTAACAGATAAACAGCCTCAAGAGACTTCGTAATAATATCTTTCAAGGATCTAGATTCAGTATGACCAACAAGGTGATAAACAGCTGGGTAACCTTGTTCTTTGTAAAACCCTTCTTTATCAACTTCAACATTTTTAACAGCATTTCTATCATCCAGTTCACTTAAATACTTGAAGCCAGCTTTCAGCACCATTTTAACAGCAAGGTGGCCCAAGCCTATATTGGCATTTTGGATTGGCTCCAGCACATCACATTCATACTTGTGATGATTATTCCAGCTGATTTCCCTGCAAGTTTCACTACAATACACAACACATCTACAGTTGTGACAGGGTATACTTGACACAACCCTCCTGCAACATTCATGACAATGACTTTTGGCAAAAGATTTCAAAACATTAGATGAGAAAGGTTTCTCTACGATGAGAACATCACCAGCGCTGATGTCTTTGGATGCTACTAAACCTCTGCCTTCACAAACATCAGTTGAAACTTTGATGCCATCACACCTTGACAAAGTTCCATCAGTACCGCTTAAACCTAATTTGGGGATGGGCCCATGAAAGGATATGTTACTCTTTACCTGAACATTTACAGGTGAGTTTACAGGTGAGTCTAACTTTTCACATTTCCAATTTTGTTTGTCAAACTCATTATACAAGTTGTTCTTCTTCTCCTGATTAAGGGCACATAATTTTAAGTCCGCTTTAGCGTCTTCGAATGCTTGAATGGCATCTTCCCTTTGGTTCAGACTGTAGAGACATTTTCCTCTTCTTTCCAATAACTTGTATCTGAAAATATGATGTAACTTCAATATAGTTTAACCCTTTACCACATAACAAAATTTTAGACCAGTCCAAATTCAAAGCATTTGCAGACGACAACTCCAAAGTGGCTCAAATAATGTTTTTTCTTTGACAGGGTAGAAAACATTGTGGGAAAAGAAGAAAATGCTGGTTACCAGCATTTTCTCCTTTTCCCACAATGTTTTCAAAAGGCCTCTTCCTCAGCGTCATTAAAAGTCGGCATTGTGAGGTAAAGGGTTAACAATTAATTTATCTTAACCCTTTACAAATGAATCCTGTGTTCTTACAACCCTGAAGAAGAAAGCTTTAGAAAAGATTGTGGGAATAAGAGGAAATACTGGTAACAAGCATTTTCTCTTTTTCCAAAGAACTTTTCTACCCTATCAGAGAACTTAAGCTCAAGCAAGAACTTAAGCAATTTAAAATTTGTTGTCTGCAGATGTTTTTAACTTGGTAGCATCTATTGATCTAATATTTTGTCATTTGGGAAGTGCTTAATTTTGTTCAGGCACATGTCACTATCCCATGTCAGTTCTTGAAATCAGTATTAACCCTTATCCTGCTAAATAAATGAAATGAAATTTTCAGACCAAATACGGCTATTTCAAACTTATTTTAGGGAAAAAATTTCTCCTTATCGGACAGGGTAGATCCAAGATCAGACTGCATTTTCCGTGCAGTATGATGTTGATCTACACTGTCTGCAAAAGGTCAGTCAGTTGCACTTAGCATAAGTGTTAAATAATTCAATGATACAACAGATAATTTGATCTCACTTCTCAGTTTCTCTCAAATTTACATTCCCAATATATCATTGTACATTGACTTCTGTTTACCCTATACCACACAACAAAATTTTAGACTTGTCCAAACTGAAAGCATTTGCCGACACCAAATCAAATGTACCTACAGAGACAGGATTTACTTGTAATAGGGTAGATAAGATTGTGGAAAAAGGAATATATGCCAATTACCAGCAATTTCCACTTTTCCCACAATGTTTTCAAAATGCTCCTTTCTCTGTGATGCTAAAACACGGGATTGTCCAACGACCCTGAGGTAGAAGACTCTAGAAAACATCACTGGAAAAAGAAGAAAATGCTGGTAACCAGCATTTTCTACTTTTCCCTGTTGTGTTTTCTACCTATTTAAAGACAAATTTCATCATTTCCGCCACAATTAATTTGTCGTCTGCAAATGCTTTCAAATTGGACCAGTCTTAAAGTTTTTCATTTGTTCAAGAGTTAAAACATTTCAATGACACCATTGTACCTCCCAAATTTATAGTACATTATACTCAGATTATATCCTACATCTTGCATTTCAACATTTTACTTAAACAATCTGAGATTTACCGACCCTGAAGAGAACTCTCTTGAAAACATTGTGGGAAAAGGAGAAAATGCTCCCTTTTCCCAGAATGTTTTCTACCCTATCAAAGACAGAAATCATAATTTCAGTATTTGTCATCTGCATAAGCTTTCAAGTTGGTACAGACCAAAATTTTTGTAAAGACTTAACACAGAAATGTTCATCCAGCCAATAACAATTACCTCAGATTTTCCGGATAATCATTCTTCAATGCTTTGTCAATGTCCGCTAGACACAGATCATATTTCTTCAAGTGCAACAATACAGCTGATCTATTAGCAAGGGCAAGAGCAAGAGCTGAAGTGTCTCCTGTGGATGGAGCCGCTATGACTGATTCATTATACAAATCTAATGCTTTCTGATTGCGTTTATCTTGAAAATGTTTGTTGCCTTGGTTACGTAACTTTATTGATTCTTCCGCATCTTTCAGTTTCTTTGATGACTGCACTTTCATGAATCTGTGTATAAATGGCAGATCATACAATTTCTTTACTCTCTCCTCATTTGATTTACAACTTGAAAATTCTTCTGTGAATCTTTGGAACCCTTCATCCTTCTGACTGTTCAAGTTTTTTCTAAGTTCATCATACCAATCTGGGATAAAGAAAATAAGATACATGTATATAAGTAATCAAAAGCTATTTAATTCTTTATTGTTATGGAAACTCCCTTGAGATGTGTCGTATTTTTTTCAAGTATCCATACATCAACAGAAATTTGAAGAACACTTTCATTTGAGCAATGCTCTGGCAAAAGGGGCTTAATGCATCTCCGTGATGCATGATACTAAGCAAGTCATCACATAATTGTGGATCCCTAAAAACCATTTTGTCTGTCATCCGACTGTATCATGTGGTAGACTGGTCCTGACATACAGAAAATTGACCAACAGCGAAATGTTACGGCGTAGGTCAGCCTGCACGGACTGTGCAGGCTGACCTGGGTCGATACTTTTCACAAGTATTATGCCCCCTTTTCACAGAGCATGACTCATTTTTTTGTTTTTGTTTTTCATAAACTGTTCCCGATTACATGTATACACAATTAAGCCCAGGTAATACCAAGAGACACATATAAAAAGTATTGCCTGGTGTAATAATTCTGGAGCATGACATATTGTTTTTACCTGCAATATATTGTGTACTAAATTCCATGGGAAAGAAAATGATGTTCCTATATGCTCATGCTTTCAGACAAAGACCGTATCACTCAACTGTCTAAACTGCTTTATATTTTTCAAAGGTGCCTTACTCTCAAACATGATTGATGGTATGTGCTGGGGGGGAGAATGCCCTGACCTCCCTACATACTTAGTAAATACATTATTTCTGGGAAGATCCTTATATGAGCTGGGACAGTTCTGAATTTTCACTTTTAGCTTCAAAAGGGGGAAATCAAATAAAAACAAAAAGGAAAAATCACACGAGTGCAAATGATTTAAAGACCAGCCTAATCTTTTGTCTTTGGTAAAGAGCTTAATATTCAGTATTATAGGAAGAATTGTTTACATACCTTGAGATGGACATTTTTCTTCCATTTTGTATATCGTTCTTCACCTGCAATAAAAAACATGAACCATGCTCTGTGAAAAGGGGGCTTAATGCATACACGAAAAGTATCGGCCCAGATCAGCCTGTGCACTCAGCACAGGCTGACCTAGACCAAAACCTTTCGCTACTGGCCAATTTTCCGTATGTCAAAGGACCATTCTACCTCATGATTAAGTCAGCTGTTAAAAAAAGTGGTTATTGTGGATCCATAATTATGTGATGGCTTGATAGGTATCATACATTATGGAAATGCATAAAGCCCCCTTTTGCCAGGGCATGGCTCATACAAAATTTGAAAGATAATGTTCAGTATATCAACTTATTACCCATATCTCTTCAAACATGATGAATATTGCTGAAGTGATGCTGTGAATTTTGTGGCCTCTAATTTCCGGAAAACAGGAGTTGTCAAAATTGGCTCTTTTTATTGATGGTGTCTGTACTTTTCCACCTCTAACAATGTTCTAGCAGATAAATTTACAGTCACTTTCTGGAAGTTTGCATTACTATTCGCAGTAATCTACTTTTCCATTGTAGCAAACACTGGCGCGTCTAGCTGCTTGTCCAGCCTCTCTTTTCAGTGTAGAACCTTTACTCAGACACCACTCTTCCTAGGCCAACAAGAATTTCCAAAATGGAAGTTTTGAATGGAAAGAAATATTCCGGAAGTGAAAACAATGTAATCAGCACCTACTTGCTTAACACCATGTACCCCACCCTCTGAAATCCTTGATTACACACAGTTTTACTGACAAACAGACATGATGACCTACTGAGATCATCTGCTAGATCATGTGGCAATATTTTCAAATCATGTGACTGCAAATAAGTGCCACCAGTATCAAGTAATGATTATTTTTTGACAAGTTTTGAAAGTCTCATGATTCAATTTCAAATTAGCTGCAAGATGGTGATGTAGAACAAGGTTGGCTTTTTTTCTAATACTTGGACGAAACTGAATGATATATCCTATGACACTAACTAAAAGACAAAATTAACAAGAGCATGAAATCATGTAGGATAATTGCAGATTCACAGAGAAATAAGTCTGGAATTCGCTTCTCAGCAGAACTGTCATGTTTTTATGTCATTGTTGATAATTGCATTATTACAGGACAGAACATGTATAAGGAACCCTATTCATACAACACACGATACAGTAATCACTTTGGCCTTACTGTCGAATAAAGTGGGTAGGATTACCTTACAAAAAGAACCATCAATAAATGCCATGTGGAAATACTGGTATGTTGGAAAAATATTTCAGTTGTTTTATGAAAGTAAAATCTATTTGAAAAAAATGGAATATGTCAATTGTGTTATTTCTGGGACATGTCTCGAATTAAGCCTATATTTGGGATCCATCAAATTTTTGGTAATATAGCTTTTGGATGGAAGTCGAAAGCCTGCAACCCACTTAATGATGACATTTTCTCACCTGATTCATAGCCTAGGTATCCCTGAAATGAAATGTGGGCATGATCCAAGGACGTGCACAATCGAAGGACGGTCGACGATACAAGTGTATTGTAGTGGATCCAGATATTTAGTTGTTAAAATCATCTTTACAAAAGTACTTGAATACAAGTACAAAGTTACTCAACCAGAAAGGAAATTGCTATCGTTTAGTGCAATCCACAAATGCGGTTTTGCTTGTGTTGGCGAAATGCAATTAACCAGCATCCCGGGATACTGATTCATTTTTTTCTTTTTTTTTTTCATGGTGCCAAGAAGTTCAAAATACATAGCTCTTCAAAATACAGAGATGGAAAAGGACATAACACCTTGGGACAAATAAAAATAGCACAATACAGACAGAAAAACAATAAAAATACATACCAGTACTATACTTTCCTATTCCAAATATGTACGAAAATCAGGAACATCTGGCAAGAAGGTTTCAGATTTCACCGGAAGCGCTTGGCGAATGTTGTTGTTGTTTGTTGTTGTTGTTGTAGAGATGAGGAAATGGTCTAATCAACGCGGCCCTAATATACGTTCACAAGACTGAAAGGTCGCTCTTCGGTATCCCCCGAAACAAATTTGCAGATACTAGTGAGGACTAAAGATACCCAATTTTCTTCTTTAACTATTAAGGCGCTAGATGTATAAGGTACCCTCAGTCAAGGCGCTAATTTAATCTCTCAGTCTTATCTCTCAATCTTATTTCCTTATCGCGATCTCCTTATACATGTCCGTCTTAGAGATAGGTGTGGTAATAAATAAACTGGTACCCGTTGTATCTCCCGTAGTCGTCCGATAACAGGCTGCCAGTTTAGGTAATAAATTGTTAATCTGTTCCGGAATTATTACCCGTTTGACAAGGTAACGTCTCAAAATGTAAAGGTAAAAAACTGAGCAGAAGCCAGGCTCGTATAAAGCAACATGTATTCAATCCCCATCAGGGAAGAAAGGCCCCATAATTGCGAATTAACGCAGTCCGCAAAGGCAACTCAAGTCGTGAGTGATCTTTATTCATTTATTTAATGATGATGATGATCATCATCATCATCATTATCATCATCATTGCTGTCTTCATAGTATGAAGTCAGCTTTGTTTTCATCTACAACTCTAGACCGTATTCTTGCTCTAGATCTATTTCTAAAATCTAAATTCTAAGACAAGTCACTGGTTGGCTCTCAAGTTTATATTTGGACCTCATCATTATCGTTGATCTTGTTTACCCTCGCCATGCGGCATAAAGCCATGTGGCGAGCAGAATATATTTGGACCTGTCAAATGTCGTCTCTTTTATTGATAAAGACCTTGGACGCCGTGGTTTAACCCTTTACCGCACAATATAGTTTTAACGACCCGGAAATAGAAGACTTTAGAAAACACTGTGGGAAAAGGAGAAAATGCTGGTAACCAGCATTTCCTACTTTTCCTACAATGTTTTCTCCCTAATCAGGGACAGAAATCATCATCTGAACAACACTTATTTTTGTCGTCTGCAAATGCTTTCAATTTGGTTGAGTTCAAAATTTTATCGTTTGGTTAAGAGTTAAGACACCAGCAAAATATTAATAAGTCTGCCGGTAATAGAAAATGTGTATATTTTGTCTCCATGTTGTTCATTATTTTACTTATGAAACATCTGTTTATGAACCGCGTGGTAAAGATAAAGCTTATTACACAAGAATGTAGATAATTAAAGATCGCTATATCACCATGTTGAAGATTAGATGGAAAAATCTGGCCTGATTGACCCCTACCTGCTGTCATTAAGTTATTTAACTCTTTACCGGTCCGCAAATTGTCATACCTGTCCAAATTGAAAGCATTTGCAGACGACAAATGACCCATTACTTAATTCTTTACCAAACAAGAAATTTTTGAACTGGGCCAAATTCAAAGCATTTGCAGACGACAAATTAGGTGTTGCCAAAATGATGATTTCTGTCTTTGATAGGGCAGAAAACATTGTGGAAAAACGAGAAAATGCTGGTTACCAGCATTTTCTCCTTTTCCCACAATGTTTTTAAAAAAAAGCCTCATCTTTCAGGGTCAGTAAAGGTCGGGATTGTGGGGTTAAACGTAAAATGATGAGCAGTCTTTGAAAGCTTAGAAAAAACTGAGGGGCCTGAAAGGAGAAAATACGTGTACTATTACCTTTTTTTCTATGATGGCGTTTAAAAGCTCATGACTCGAGTTTATGGCGGAAATTCTAGGGTGAAAATTGACACAAGGCCTTTACGCGGGAGGGGGGGGGGGAAACGAAACCCGGGGCTACGAGTAACAGTCGTGTCCCAGCGATAAAAAGTAAAAGGGTGGAGGTGGGGGAAAAGCTACTTATGGAATCCATTTCTCTTTGCCAACCGCAACTAAACGATTTTTTGCAGACAATTTTTATTTCTTTTGCAAAGCTCTACTAAAGCACTTTTGCTGACAGAGAAGTTCAAGATCAGTCAACACATGGATGCAGTCTGATCTCGGATCTGTTCTGTCTGATATTGTGAAATGTTTGCCTGCGAATATAAATTTAAAGGAGCAATACCGGGTATCTGGGTCTTTACTACTGGCTGGACAACTTTCTTTAGTTCTTGTTGGTTGGTTGGTTGTATTGGGGTTTAACGCCACTTCAACAGCTAAGGTCATATCATGGCGGTCGGTGACGCACATGTGTTTCCTGGCTTTCTCACACCAGTACTAACACAACTTTCTTTCCAAAGCCACCGACTACTTTTCTCACATGCTTCAGCAGAGGTGAGAGGCAAAAATACGCCGGAAAGAAAGTTCGCCTCAACCGGGTATCGAACTCACAACCACCAGGTCATGAGTCCGACACGCTCACCACTGAACTACCCGGGCGGGCTCTTTAGTTCTTGTATTAAAGTTTCTGTAGTAAGCACGTTTCAGTTATCCTCAATAGATAACCTTTGCAGATACATAACAAGACACAACCATAACAATTTTCACTTCATTTATAAATTTACCAGAATGGCAGTGAAGCGGGCAGTCTTGATCTAATATTGGGCTTCATATTCTGAATATGAATCTGCAAAAGTACTCTATCACGTGCAAAACAGTTAACCCTTAGAGCGCCGATTAACCCTTTACCACACGACGAAATTTTACACTAGTCCAAATTGAAAGCATTTGCAGACGACAAACTAGATATGGCTCATATGGTGAGATTTGTCTGTAAAAGGACGGAAGACATTCTGGTAACCAGCATTTTCTCCTTTTCCCACAATGATTTCAAAAGGCCTCTATCTAAGGGTAGTTAAAACTCGGGATTGTGAGATAAAGAGTTAAAACCTGCTGACATTTTCAATCTAAAAATAAGACCCATATTAAATCAATTTTAGGTAGCTCTTTACCAGAATGTCTCTGCCAAGTGGACAGTGTAGATCAAAGATTTTCAAACGTGATCTATTTTCAAACTCACTGACACTATGAATTCCTCAGGGAATTGATCTACAGGTACCAATATTCTTGGTGACCTAGCTTCGAACTCTTGAAAAAGGCAATAGCCGAAATATCGAACGATAAAGTGTTGTTTTCCATTTTATTTTCAAACTCATCTGAGATATCATAAGGATGAACATTATGATTGATTAATTACTTGGAGTTTAACGCCGTTTTCAACATTATTTCAGTTATATCGCAGCGGTCAGTGGACCTATCCATGCTTTCCTGGAGTTTCTGTTACCAGTACTCCGCACAATTTTTTTCCACGCCACTGGCTGCTTTCCCACATAACCAATGTCGAAACAATGGTCAGCGGTGAGAGAGGAATGAATCCTGTCGCAATGACTATCATCAGTCCTCGGAAAGAAATTGGCTGAGCCGGGGATCGAACCAGCGACCTCCTGTTCTCAAGTCCTGCACGCTACTGACTGAGCTACCGGGGCTTGGCGACGACCATTATGATCAACTTTCATAAGTGTTGAACTGAAAAGGTGGCCGCCAGAGGGTACACAAGATTTTCCTACGATTTGACCTGGTGACCCAGTTTTCGACCCGATGTGATTCATTTTCGAACTTGACTGAGATATTATCAAACCGTCATTCTGACCAACCTCCATGAGAAATGGACAGAATTTGGCCTCTTGGGTGTACACACGCTTTTTCTAAGATTTTACCTGGTGAACTAGTTCTCGGTCCGACGTAATCTATTCTAAAACATGTCTGAGATATTTCCAAGTTACATGAGTAATGGACTGAAAAAGTGGCCTCTGAAGTGTATACAGGATTTTTCTAAGATTTGACCTTATGACCCAATTTTTGACCCGAAATTACCCATTTTCAGAGTCGTGTGAGATATTATCAAGACAAACACATTCTGACCAACTTTCATTAGTAATGGACCGAAAATATAGCATTTATAGTGTACGCAAGATTCTTCTAAGATTTGACACAGTGACCTACTTTTGACCCTACGTAATCCAATTCATAAATCGTCCGAGATATAATCAAGACATACGTTCTAACCAAGTTTCATGAGTATCGGACAGAAAATGCGCCCGGTAGAGTGTACAGTTTTATTTTCCACTAAAACTTGACCTTTTGACCTTATTTTTTATCCGACATGATCTCAATTTTCAACTAGTACGAGATATCATTTAGGCTTTGTTTCTAAGATTTGACCTGGTGACCTAGTTTTTAGCTAGGGGACGTGATCTATTTTCAAACTCGTCTGAAATATCCTAATGACAAACATTCTGACCAACATTTATGAGCATCGGACTGAAACTATGGCCTTTAGAGTGTAGATTTTCAGGTTTGTCTAAGATTTGACCTGGTGACCTATTATTTTACCCCATGTGATCCATTTTCGAAGTTGACTGGGATATTACCAAAATCTACGTTCTGACCAACCCCCATGAATATTGGACAAAAATGTATCCTCTAAGATTTTACATTGTGACCCAGTTTTTTACTCGACATAACCCATTTTCCAACTCGTTTGAGTTATCACCAAGACAAACATTTTGACCAAGTTTCATGAGTAATAGACTGAAAATGTGGGTTCTAGAGTATTTTTTAAGGTTTGAAGATTTGACATGGTGACCAAGTTTTCGAACCAACATAATCTATTATCAAACTCGCCTGAGATATCATCAAGACAAATATTCTGACCAAGTTTCGTGAGTATTGGACTACAATGTAGCCTTTAGCGCGTACACAGATTTAGTTGACGACGCACGACTGACGACGGACGTCGCACGACGGACACAGCATGATCACAAAAGCTCTAAAGATCACCTTGACCACTTCGTGCTCAAGTAGTCGTATAGTAATATCGATCCAGGTCAACCTGCACAATCCGCGCAGGCTAACCTGGGTCGAACGTTTTTGCTAATGGTAAATTTTTTCTACATGTCGAAAAACTAGTCTACCTAGTGATTCAGTCGGTTTTTAGACAAAATGGATTTTATGGATTCATGATAATGTGACAACTTCCTTGCTATAATGCATCACGGAACGCTTAAATAGTTCGGCCTTTTTCGACGACCAAACTTACAAGAACCGAAAATTAGAATGTTTCTTTTAACTTTAAGGCTTTACTATAGAAGTGATCGATGTAGATCCATGACCGAACTGTACGTTACTGTCTGCAAGACACTCTGGCTTTGTCTATGGCGCCGAAAAGGGTTAACCGTGTCTTTTAGCATTTACTGTGAATACTGATAGCAAAGAGAAAGATAATTATACGCCGTCCTGCCCATAGATTGGTTACCTCCCCTCATACAGCTGATCGCTTATCGTAAGCATATAGAACGGGGTTCATTACATATCATCTAGCATTTCCTCCTGTCTCCACAATATTTGAAAAAGCCTTCTCCTCACGGTCGTTAAAACACGGCATTGTTTGGTGCAGAGTTAATCATAAATGTTAATTTAGGAAACGCCAAGCTGGAAGATGTGGCTCGGTTACTTTTTATGCGAATGTTTCAAATTTTAGTAATATCACATTCTTGGGGATGCTGTATAACACGGGAGACATAATTATAGTATGTGACATAAGCTGGCATTTGAGGAATATTTTTTTTAACCCTTTACCAGACGACAAAAATTTTAGCCTTGTCCAAATTGAAAGCATTTGCAGACGACAATTTCTATGTGGCTCAAATGGTGCAATTTTTCTTTTGATAGGGCAGAAAACATTGTGGGAAAAGGAGAAAATGCTGGTTACCAGCATTTTCTCCTTTTCTCACAATGTTTTCAAAAAGCATCTTTCCCAGGGGCGTCAAAAGGCGGCATTGTGCGGTAAAGGGTTTTAAGCGAGTCGAGAAAAGTGCTATTATATACGAACTTTTGGCGAGCTTAATAACATTTGTCGAGAAGTGTAAAGAAATAATCTCAAAAGTCAACGAATGGTAGATTCTTTTTATCACATAGCGATATCTCACAAATTTAATGTCAGAATATGCAAAACCGTAAAAGATTAAACATGTCATGAAATAGCGTCTTATTCAAACGAGCCATGCTCTGGCAAAAGGCGGCTTAATGCATCTCCGTGGTGCATGATACCAAGCAAGTCAGCATATAATCGTAGATTCATAGAATCCACTTTGTTCAACAACTGACTTAATCTGGAGATATAATGTTCCTTAACCATGGACAAAATTTAAAGATAGCAAAAAATTTCGGTCCATGTCAGCCTGCACGGACTGCGCAGGCTGACATGGGTCGATACTTTTAGCAGATGCATTAAGCCCCCTTTTCACAGAGCAGGGCTCAAATGTATAATGTCACATAATGTATATTTCAAATGTGTGTAAGATAAAAAAACAATGGCTATATTATATTTGAAAACAAGGAAAATTATGTGATGACTAAGTGCTTCGGATATCATCCATGCCTTACCTTAATTCAATGCTGGAATTAGGCGGGCGGCAACTTTAACAAAAATTTAAATCATTTCTTTTTCCATCATAACATGTACTTATAATTTTGAACTGTCATTGTTTTACCAAAGACATAACATATGTGTCCTCTCTCTCAGAGTATGATGGATGTAAGACATTAGTTTTAAGGGATTAGCCAATCAAAAATCGTGTTACTTTAAATTAGACGAGCTTTTAGAAAGGAACAGGAAAAACTGTCCGTGTGAGATTTAGTATACAATATAGATAAAATTTTTGTAGGTATGGCTGGTATATCGTAGCAACCAAGACGATGGAAAAGTTAGGTTATTTTTTAGGGCAGGATGAATCGATGTTTCTTGTTCTTGCACAGCAATTAAATTTTGTTTTGTTCTTACGAAATGTTTTCCATCCCCCTGTTATCCTTTTCATTGGCATTGATTAAAAACAAGAAAAATATTTTCAAATAAGACAGACGGCGTAAGAGGTACTGTATGTGAATGTTGAAACTTGTGGATCAGTATAAAAAAAATCAAGTAAAAGTAACAAATTTCCTCTTTTTCCACATTGTTTTGCATGTTGCTGAAAAGTCAAATTTTCAGTTATATATGAGCCACGCTCTAGCAAAAGGGGGCTTAATGCATCTGCGAAAATTATCGACCCAGGTCAGCCTGCGCAGTCCGCGCAGGCTGACCTGGGCCGATACTTTTCGCTACTGGCCAATTTTCTGTATGTCAAAGGACTAGTCTACCTAATGATACAGTCGATTGTTGAAAAGAATAGCTATTTTGCATTCATAATTATATGATGGCATGATTGCTATCATGCATCACGGAGATGCGTTAAGCATTCTCTTGTCACAGCATGGCCCATATATTTTTCCAAACTGCATGTAAATCCAACTCATCGTTGGAAAAGGAGCTGTTGCTCCTAGGAATGATATGATAAAACACACCACATACATGTAGACTGTACAGTAATGAAATATCCGGTAAGGCATAAAAACTACTGAATTACCAATTACTTTGGAAAAACCAACAAAAAACACAAACATACACACAACATTTATATCGTTTCTATCGGCCGGAAAGGACGGTCCAAGGCTACTCATTTTTCTAAACATATAGCATGGAAGAAACGACAGCTGCATCTTATATATAATACTTCACAAAATGACAACCAATACATAGTAGTATTAATCAACAAATTTTGGCAAAAATCTATCGTAGCCCAAGAAAGACTCTTATGGACACGCCAAGCCCCCGTAGCTCAGTCGGTAGCGCACAGGACTTGAGAGCAGGAGGTCGCTGGTTCGATCCCCGGCTTGGCCAATTTCTTTCCGAAGATTGATTATAGTCATTGCGACAGGATTCATTCCTCTCTCACCGCTGACCATTGTTTCAACGATGGTTATGTGGGAAAGCAGCCAGTGGCTTGGAAAAAATATTGTGCGGAGTACTGGTAAAAGAACTCCAGGAAAGCATGCGTAGGTGCACTGGCCGCCGCGATATAACTGAAATAATGTTGAAAACGGCGTTAAACACCATACAGTCAATCAATCAATCAACTTATGGACACCTGTCCTATTCACTGTGTTTATTTAGGAACTTGTTGAAAGGACCTCTTTAAATTTCTTTCCTGTAAATCACTTTTTCTCTTTTTCTTGAATATTGATAAACATGAAAAATATATACTTCCCTGTCGGCGAGTGCTATTGACCACGTTGCATTCTCAAAAGCCTTTGCTTGTGAAATATTTGCGCATAATCTTAAAGAGGGCTATTCATTTTTTATGATCTCATCATACTTCAAGAATGATTTATTACTGAATAAAGTAAGCCGATAGCTGGAAAACCATAAGTTAACAAGACAGACAAAGGTAAGCAAAATATTTTTCAGTGTTATTTCCTTAATAGGTTACGTAGCCCCTATAGATCTAGGTATTTTCAGATTTCTCGCCAGGGTTTCGTGAAGACGCGCGTCGTTTACGAGGATTCGCATTATCCTCTGCTAGATAGCATTTTTCAGATACCGACCTATCTGATTTGAGCACCCTTGGTGCAGAACCGGACTACTTTTCAAGATACCGTGAATTTCAAAATTAAACTATAAGTTTATTCAGAACAACACTAGCTGCACGATTCATTAATCTTTTGTTTCGGTAGTTTTTAAGGAACTTTTTGAAAAGTCTCATCTGAACAAGATTTTTCAATATGTTTGAAATATGTTATAAAATTACTCGCGTTCCACTTTATGTATCTATTTGGTTATACATGCGCAAGATATTTTTTTAACGGTTTTCCCTAAATCTATATTTAGAAGCTGTATGCAAAGATTTGCAGTAAACAATGTTTTTTTTTTTTTATCAGTTTTTCTCGTGTGAAATTATTACATTTTTGATACACATGAAGCGAAAAGCAGGCTTGATTTCCCCACAGACGTATTATCTATAGCCATTTTCGCTTGCTTTTTTTAGCGACAGAGTTTTGAGTTATGCACACCCCGTCCTAATATAATATTTATCCTGTACATGAAGATAGTGATGTGTTACAGCAGACAGGTTAATCTTCGAAAAATATGAAAAGCGCTGACAGCGCAAGGATTCATATTTAGTAACCTATTGCAAAACGACTATGTAGCATTATTTAAAAGCCCCAAATTGCACTTTTTTATTGAATGTAACCGTGTAGTTTATTCGATTACAAAGAAAAATACACCCAGTTGTATTAAAAACTATTTTACAATAAATTTAGCTTTAGGAAATAAAAACTAAATAGCGCCCTTTAAATTATCGTAAGAGGCTACGTAGCCCATTAATGAAATGTCAATGACTTTTTTCCTCTTAATACATGTACTTTTCATTCTTATTCATTGAGGCTTCGCTAGCTATTGCCGTCTAAATTCAGCTTTAAACAATATTTAAATGATATTAGAAGTTTTATTTCATTTAAACGTTTACCACACAATCACGACTTTTAACGACCCTAAAGAAGAAGGCCTTTGAAAACATTCTGGGGAAAGAAGAAACTGCTGGTAACCAGCATTTTCTTCTTTTCTCACAATGTTTTATACCCTTGAAAGACGAATTTCATGTTTTGAGTAATATTTAATTTGTCGTCTGCATATGATTTCGGTTTGGACAAGGCTAAAACTTGGTCGTGTGGTAAAAAGTTAAAAAGACCTGAATAGCTCCCCTTTAATAAAATCTAAACCAAAGCGGGTCGGGGAAAAAACGCTACTCTTCGTTCCCAAGAACCCTTTATATGTATACGCTGTCATTTTATCTCTTTCTTTGTGTAAACTAATTAGGTCTTACATGTATACGTCTCTTTTCCACTCTCAGAATCTCCTAAATTATGGCAAAAAAGAGAAATTGGCCGTAACGCGTAACTTGCAACTTTCTTTCCCACAGTGATGTATTCATACTTGTTGATTAAATAAGCCTACATCAAGTTGAATATCCATATTTTACTAGTTTATGTTCAATGTCGTCTGTTTCAGGATGTAATTATGCAGAACTACTTTTATACTGTCAAGGTCACTTGTGCATTAACATGGCAATTCTTTCAAGCGTTCGGTGTTTCACACGTTTTTTCTCCCCAGTACTGTTTTGATTGCAATTTATTCGCTTTTTCCGTCCCACCTTTAACCGTTATCCTGCTAAATAAATTAAAACAAACTTTCAAGCCGATGGGTAAAAACCCGAATGTTGTTATTTCAAACTTAATTTTTGGAGGAAAATATCTTCTGAACGTACAGTGTAGATCAAAGATAAGGCTGCACGTTCTGTGCAGTCTGATTTTGATCTACAGTGTCCGTAAAAGGTCAGTGAGTCGTGCATAACAGCCTAAGGGTTAAACATTCATCATTATGATATTGTATAAACATAATAAATTTTAAGAGATTAAGGTAAAATTTTTAAAGAGTTAGACCCAGACCGTCAAGATTAAAATATCTCAAATCTCGTGCTCTGCCACATGAGCTAATCGGGCTGACTTTACTTGTCGAAATTGTGATCGATTTTCGTTATATTTATCGTTGCTACCCCTTTCCCATGATGGGGGATGCCCCAAGAAGGCTGCCATTTACGGGCATAATACTGGCAAACCCCCAACACTATATGCAGTTCTATGTATAGTTATGGCATTGTTTTATTAGTGAAAAAGTCAGAAGAAATTAATGAAATTTTCACCTTCGTTCCGCTGACCAATAGTTTATTTGATGTATACGGAATGAATGCGTAAAAAGATTGCATTTTTTAAATGCTGAATTTTGATTTTCATGGGTTTTCGTGTTATAGTGGTGCGGCGTTGCCGGTGTTATGCCGCGAGACCTGGCTTTAACATCTCAGCCGAAAGACTATTGGTAATTCTATTATGTCAGGTATTGGGATCGAAACCACAACATCGAGTGTGTCGATATTTGTCGCTTGCAAGTCTCACGCCCTAGCACGCCCTACCACCTGAACTATTCCGGCTGGCGTGTGTTGTCCGGCAAACACATGCTCAGGGAAGTAGTGTCTAGGGGTCAGTTTCTGTTATCTGTATTCGTCTGTGTCAAAATATCACGCAAGAATGAATGAAGAGTTGACAAAAGTTAAACACAATCGATAAAATGTTGTAAAAGGAGACGGTGAATCCTGTCGGAAAAGGGATAAATAGGAGGGGGAGGGGCTAAAAACGTTTCTTTTTTTTTTTTAGATAGATATTATTAAAACGGCAATGGTGAAATAGCTGTTTTAAAAATGTTGTTAAAACGACAGTTACTTGCAACGAACGGTTTACCAAATCGGTTTGCGTTTTTTTCAAAGTCGACGAAAGAAATAAGCTATGCTCTGTGAAAGGGGGGCGTCAATTGCATCTACGAAAAGTATCGACCCACGCCAGCCTGCGCATTCCACGCAGGCTGACATAGGCCGAAACTTTTTGCTATTGGCCAATTCTCTTTATGTCCAAGGACTAGTCTATCTCATGATTAAGTCAGTCGTTAAAAAAGTGGCTGATTATGGATCCATAATTATATTATGACTTTACTGGTATCACCAGGGATCGCATGTTACAATACAATCCCTGGTATCATACATCACGGAGATGCATCAAGCTCCATATTGCCAGAGCATGGCTCAAATGTTTTGAAATCTACGCCGAGTATTTTGAAATTAATTGAACAGTTTACATCTATGAACAAAATCACAAACGTTTTTTTTTTTTTTTCTGAACCCTTAACGGACGATCCCGTGTTTGAACGATCCTGTCGAAAATACGTTTTTTGAAACATCGTTGAAAGAGGAGAAAATGTTAGTAACCAGCATTTTTCTTTTTCCCCCGCAATGTTTTCAATTAATTCAAATACAACTGCTATTAATCGAGATACCATTAATTTGTTGTCTGCAAAAGCTTTCAGTTTGGACAAGTTGAACAAAAAATTGTCACTGGGTAAAGGGTTTAAATTAACTGTCACAGCACGTGCTTTTAAAAAAGTGGAAAGCGTAGATCAAACGATCAGACTGAACGATTTCTGTAGCCTAATCAATAGTGTCCGCAGAGTAGAAACGTTTTGTTTAATGACAACCTTGAAATAACATGTCGCATTCGAGTCTTTTTCCTAACTTGAAGATATCCATCGATTGTAAATCAAAGCGCTGAAGGCCTGGTCATCAGAACGGGCGAAGAGGTAGGAAGATGAGGTCCAGAAGCTTAAAGTTGCTATCACATTTGTACAGGTTTAAAAACTGCTATCACATTTGTGCAGACTAATAAAAATGTCTCACATGTCTGACACTGACAGTCTGTGGAGTTGACACCAGAATGGAAAAACATAAATTTGTAAAGGCCAATATAATGAGTATTTTTGTATAGCCTTGGCCTCGTGTTCTTTATGGATTGAAAGGAGATAATTATCAAATATGTTCTGTTTCCTATTTTCTTCCTTTACGTTGCTTTGACAACAAATCAAAATAGTAACAAACCAAGATGAGCAGCATGCAAAACATTGCTGATGGAGGACAAATCCAGGGAACATTTCTGGAAAATGCAAAAAATCCACAATGGCCAAACAATGAATCATATTTTTCTTTCATTTTACCATACTCAGTCTATAAGTTGAAACAGTAATCACGTCCTTTGATCAATGACAAGGAAAAACACAAAGTCTTTAAAGGCTAATATCAAAGAGTATACGGTGTCTGGGAAGATATTTTTTTTAGATATTTCTTTTTATTTTTGCATTTTGGTGTCTATGGCAACAAATGAAAAAGACGTCCGCATTCGGCTGCACTTGCTTGATTTTCAGTGAAAACACAAAGTTTAAAAAGGAGCATAATTTGATAGTTATTTACCCTTATTGTTTATGTTTCCCTTTGATAGTTAAGAACTTCTCCAAGTCTGAAGTAAACATCTTCAGTAATAACAAGGATATTGTAAAATGTCAAATATTTTGCATGACGACGACACAAACGACAAAGATGACGACACTAGGGCTATGAAAATACCATGTCTCTAAAAACAGCTGAGCTAAAAGTTCTCAGTCGAAAAAGAGGCATAACTAATAACTTTGCCAAAAATACTTTGGTGGTTACCTGCCTCTGTTGTACTGATATAAATTCCCCTTTTTAATAGTTAACAAAAAATCCAAGTAAGACAGATTTGATAAAATGTCAAAGGTTCCGAAAATTCAAAGTAATAAAAAAGGACGTAACTGTGTCAAAAATATATTGATGGTTACCTGCTCCTGTTTTATGGGTACCCCTTTTAAAAGTAAATAACTTATCCCACTTTGAAGTAAATATCTTCTGGAAGAGCAGAGATATTATAAAGTGTCAAAGTTTTTGCACGACGACAAAGACGCATAGGCTTTCACAATATCTTGGCGTTTTCTTCGTAAACAGATGAGCTAAAGACTACCAGTTGAATAAAATCATATGGATGACACAAGACTGCTCAAGGAATAAAAGTTTTGTCAAAATATCTGCCGTAAATGTCACTTTTCAGTTTTCCCCCCATTGAAAGTCTGGAATCTCTTAGTTGCCATGATCAACTAAGTTGGAATGCCGATTGTCATAAAAAAAGAGGGCTGTTGGACCTAAAGCCCTCATCTGAGTAAAGTCATCTAGGATTGATAAATTTGAAGAGCTCCTTGTTGTGATTATGGAAAACACAAATGAGCCATGCTCTGGCAAAAGAGGGTTTAACGCATCTCCGTGATCCATCATTCCACGAGCCGAGCAGAAAATTTGCCAAAAGCAAAAAGTTGCGACCCAGATCGGCCTAAATACCTATGGAGACCAAGATCAGATTGCATTGAATGTCAAGTCTGATCTTCGATATAAAACGCCCACCAGTTACTTAACTCTTAATCACACAATCCCGAGTTTTAAGGACTCTAAGGATATAGCCTCATGGAAACTTTTTGGAAAAAGATGTAAATGCTCTCTTTTTCACAGCCAATAACCAACATTTCAGCTAAATCTAACTTGCCGTCCGTAAATGTTTTCAATTTAGAAAAGTCTAAATTTTCATCGTTTTATAAAAATTAACTGGTCTTCAATGGCTCATGTTGCAAACTTTTATACATATTTGATATTGTATGCGCCGACTTTGCTATGGGTCGAAATGGTTATGGGCCGAGATGTCATATCCGGACAACTCTGACTGGAAGAAATAAGGCATACATACCAATAAAAAACATACATGTACATATAGTTATAACTTCAGACACGAGGTGCACAGTAATTTTAAGAAAATTAAAATCTGACTGAGGTTTTGAGACACCTTTTTTCAGAGAAAGAGCACGCCGTCCGTGTAAAATACGCTATCATTATTTGTCATTCACTTGGTGTCTAGAAAAAGGACAAACGAACGATCCCGATTAGTGCTCGGCAACAGCACTCGTCACAACTCGGTCGATTGCGTACCTACATCTAAGCATTTTATCAACGATCACCCGAGGTTTGCCAATTGTTTCCTTCACTGTTAAGCGCACGAATTTGCATATTTGAATAACCTCACCAGGGCCCAAAATTCTCAGTCAACACTTTCGAACGATTAGCATCGCACACCTATCAAAGTTTGTTGTGAAA
Organism: Tridacna gigas; assembly: GCA_945859785.2. Taxonomy (NCBI): domain Eukaryota; kingdom Metazoa; phylum Mollusca; class Bivalvia; order Cardiida; family Cardiidae; genus Tridacna; species Tridacna gigas. The sequence goes on from OX244038.2 coordinate 57,718,649, forward strand.
TCAAACCTTACTATGATCTTCAAATCGAAATATTTTTATCATCTTAAGGGGTCGTTTCTTTCAGCGTAGTGAGATGGATTGCAGGCGGTACTTTTTACTTTTACTCGGGTTTTTCCGTAAATGCTTGGATGGGGTTGAAATTTTGGTATACGATTCCTATGGCCTTAGCCAGGCCAAAAATGATAAAACTATATGAGCAATGCCCTGCAAAAAGAGGGCTTAATGTATCTGAAAAAAGTATCGACCAAGGTCAGCCTGCGCAGTCCAAGCAGGCTGATATTGGTCGGAACTTTTTGCTACTGGTCAATTTTCTGCATGTCAAAGGACCATTGTACCCCAGGATTCAGTCATTTGTTATACAAAATGGTTTTTATGGATCCATTATCATGTGATGACTGGCTTTGTACTATGCATCACGGAGATGCACTAATGCATCTTTTGCCAGAGCATGGGTCATATATATGAATTACAAGTTATGTTTCTCTTGTTGAAACCAAATGCTGCGACAACTTTTCAACTGTTTCAAAGCCGGATTACCTCAAGTGGTAGAGAACGATATCTGTAATGGGCAGCTGTTCAGGAAGGCAAGGGTTCAGATGAAACGTTAATCCTTTCCCAAACGACAAATTTTGGACTGGTCCAAATTGAAAGAGCTTGCAGACGACAATTTTAAATTTGATGAAAATGGCAGAAGGGGCTCAAAAAGGGTAGAAAACACTGTGGTAAAAGGAGAAATTGCTCGTTACGAGCAATTTCTTCTTTCCCCACAGTGTTTTCAAAAGACTTGTACTGCAGACACGTGAAAACCAGGGCTTGTTTGGGAAAGGGTTAAACCCATATTACTTGTAATGATGCCATGCACCGGGCACCTTAACCCCTAGACTACTAAGCACGACTCATGTACCTTTTGCGGACAACGTAGATTCAAGATCAGACTGCACAGAATGTGCAGTCTGATCTTGAATCTACACTGTCCGATAAGGAGATAGCTTTCCTCAAAAAAATACTTTTGAAATAGGAAAATTTTCGGACGGTTTTTACTATCGGCTTCAAAGTCGCATTCCTTTTATTCAGCAGGATAAGGGTTAAAGAACTAGATGCAGCTTAGGATGAGTTTCGTCCTGTACCTTACATCCCCCATATGGGTAACCAGTGGCGACGATGGATAAACGCGAAATCAAATGAGATCTCTCATATCAGATCTAGACCTCAGTGTCACAGACACTTATTTTGACAAACTGCGCCTGTTGTCTGCGCATGTCATATTCTTCGAAGATTCGACCTGTCTGCTATAACGCATCACCCATCCCCCGTATACCTGGGAAAAGTAGGGCTTATATTGAAGCTATTAGCCTATTACCAAAGCATGTAATGGCTGTTTTAATAAATGGTCGGTGCATAGGTTACATGTTAGCCGATCATAGCTGAATGAATGGCACCAGGTAGCGTTTTATTGAGTAAACGTTTATTTTATTTGAAATTCAAAGTCACGGTTGTTGTTCTGAGAAATTACTCCGCTTCTGTACCCAGGATGCCCAAATTAGATAGATGTGTGTTTGTAGAATGCCATCTAGCGGGAGATAGTGAAACTGCGCCCTCTGCAACCAAATACATGAGCCATGCTCTGTGAAAAGGGAGCCTAGTGCATCTCCGTGATGCATGATACCAAGCAAGTCGTCACAGTATTATACTTCCCTAAAATCCGATTTGTATAACAACCTACTGAATCATGAGGTACACTGGTCCTCTGACATGCAGAAAGTTCCCCAGTACCAAAAAGTTTCGACTCATGTCAGCCTGCGAGGACTGTGGAGGCTGACATAAGTCGATACTTGCTGAAGATGCATTAAGCCCTCATTTCAGAGAGCACGAATCACGTTTATTAGACTAAAGAGGGTGAAGTTTGTCAAATACAGATGCCTTAGTATCAACGACGAGATGCTCCTTTACGATGCTTCTTTTCATATTTGGACTGTTATTGTGCACTGTGCCGTCTCAAGTCCATCGTGAATTTCCCGGTCTTCCGTCGGTTAAATCTGTATTACAGCGAAATGCAATTAATTTCTGGCGACACACATGTGACCAAGGACAAATTATTAAACGTTTCATTACCTATTTTAACGCTGTTATAGGTCGTTTATAATGTACACGTCTAAAAAAATGATTTTTGTGTGTGTGTTTGGCAGCCATTTTGAGTCTAGTTCGGGGAACGTAAACATCACGAGCAAAAGGTGAATTGAACTAGTTTTTTCTAATGTTTAGCATTTAAATTGAAAATATTTGTATCTGAAACGAATGATTATTAAATTTTACGCAACCAACAGGTATGTTCTTTTTCTATATCTGTCGTCAAATTGTGAAAATATGAGAGTTTAAACATTTTTTTTGCGATCGTCTGAGTAACCGGATGCGATCCATCAAAAACTAAACACGCATTCGTGGGGAAGTTATCTGTACCCAAAAGTGCCGGTACTTAATGCAGTAAGACACGGAAATATGATTTCAAAAACAGAAAGTCTTGTAATCCTAGAGCAGATACTGTACAAACAAGTTGGCTTCTTTAAAAAAGAAGCCAGGAGAGGTCGGCATCAATGTTTTCAAATAGTTTATTGGCATTTGATTTCAATATATTTTGATAGATGTAAACAAACAAGTTAGACATTAAATGAATTTCTTTTTCAATTTTCCTGGTGTAAAGGCACAAAACAGTACATATTCCACATTGTTATAACATTCTAGGAACAAGAGGCCTATAAGGGCTAAAAACAGCTCTACTGGCATTTAAATACAGGCTTGTTTTTAATTCAAGAGCATGTAATTTGTTAATTCCACTGAATAGGCAAGAATCTAACCTGATGACATAAAATAAAGGTGGCCTATACATAATACTAGTACCAGGCAAGTTAAAACTGAATGTACTATTTTTCAGTCTTTTAACAAACAGCAATTTTTGGACTGTCCCAAACAGAAAAAGCATGCAGACGACGATTCAAACTTTGATAATTGATGTGGAAGATGGTGCTTTGATGTGATGGAAACGATTGTGACAAAAGAAGAAAATGCAGTAACTAGCAGCTTCTCCTCTTCCCACAATATTTTGAAAAGTTGTCTGCAGCAGACATGTAAAATGAAGAGGTTGTTTGTCTAAATGTTAAAAATTGGAGAAAGCAGATAAATGAGCCATGCTCTGAGAAAAGGGCGCCTAACGCATCTGCAAAAAGTATCGACCTATGTCAGCCTGCGCAATCCACCCAAAACCAGAGGACCACGGACTCTTTTGAGGTTTACGGTACTTAGGGCGAAGAGGCACGACTATTTTGGGCTCATAAGTTAATTTTCGCAGGATTATCTCTATCCCGCGTCCTAGAAGCAACTCTGTGTGTTATTTCATCAAATCTTTATCATTATAAATCCATAGAATTTTTTGTATAAAACTGAGAAAAATGCTAGAGTCTAGTCAATTTTGAAAAATAAAACTTGAAAACATACTGATAAACCTATTTATATCTATTTGTGGGGTACGAGTTCTCCAGAGACCTCGTGCTCTCGAGATTAGGGTACGAGTTCTCCAGGGTACGAGTTCTCCAGATAGTATCAAGTCACGTGATCTTTTCCCGCGGTCTTCTTTCTCTTTTTTTAACGAATTTTTTCTTTTTGATTAGATTTATTTGTTTAATGAAAAATTACAATTATTGGAGAGGTCATTTAAAATCAATATAGAATAATAAATCTTTTTGGAAATCAGTCATATAAAAAAGCACGTTTATTTCCTATTTCAGTTTTTTGATTTCGGTTTATTTATAAAACCATGGCGAAATAGACTGTGTATCAGAACAATTTCGCAAAAACAAATGGATTTAGACAGCGATTTCTGTGGCAGTCTGCCTTTTAAACTCACCACTGTTGGAGAGGTCTGATGATCCATTACGGGGAGTTTAGTGCGTCTGCAAAAAGGTATCTTACGATTACCTAAGAAATATCATCATGCGGGCTGCGCAGGCCGATCTGAATCCATAGATTTTTTGCAGATGTATTAAGCTCCCTTTTCACAGAACATGACTCGACTGTAGTCTACCCGTTTTCGTACGACGGTGTTACTTGTATCAGGCGGTGACTTCCTCAACGTTGTTATCTCTCTCGTACAGACGGACAAACGGTACAGTTTATCTCCTTCATTAAGGTCAAGATATAATTACGGGCGAATTTCGCGTACACTCCAACATACGATATCTTTATGTACATGTACTGTATAGAATATCAAATTGCAATCATATATATATCATGTAAATCGTCATAAATATCAAAACACTGAAAGTACTGTGAACTGCCCACTAAAACCCTCAACCCTTTACCAAGCAATATCGTGTTTTAAGACTTGGACCAAGAACGCTTTTGTAAACATTGTGGAGAAAGAGAGAAAACGCCGCCAAACGGTATAATTGATCACCTTAATTTAAGTCGAGATTTTATACGGGCGAATATACCGTTCACCTCCAACATACGATGATGTACATAAATAATATTGAAATTTCATTGCGATCATAAACATCTAAGTACTAAAAGTACTGAGCATTGTGCGATGAGACAATAAATTCATAGCCAAACAATCCCTTATGCTAGCCACTTCGACGAAGAAAGGCTTTTGAAAGCATCGTTGAAAAGGGAGAAAACGCTTGTAACCAGCATTTGAGTCATATTGAATTTGTCATTTGCCACTGCATTCTATTTGGACGAGTCTAAAATGTTATCGTCTATTAATAATCCAAATTTTGAGATTTCCAAAATCCTTTCGAAAAAAAAAAAAAAAAAACTTAGCTATTGGGACAGTGCATATCATGATTCAGAATTCACGTTCTGTGAAGTTTAAATCTTTACCTTCCGAAACGGGTGGGATCGCGCTTAATTAAAGCACAATCAACCGCAAGTATATGTTGGTTTGCGACTATTTTTGTTTTGTATGGAACTCGTACAATCTTTTATCAAACTCGGGGCTGATGATATTTTTTTCCTTTGTGATCGAACATGGTCAAATAGGATATTGTTAGTAAAATAGAAGCGTAGCCAGGCATACGCACGTACGCAAATGCATAACATCGAAATTCTCGTTCATGCTTTTTGTTGAAAAAAATAAAAAATAAAAAAAAAAATGATAATGATAATGAAAAATAATAAAGAAATATAATTATGTCAATAACTTGAATCGTGGAAATATTTGCACAGGTCAAAACTGCATGATTTATATCCAGCAGTACTTAATCTGGTATCAAGACTGTTTTCACCAGTAGCCTACAAAACACCCCCTTCCACTTTTGCGTAATTTCAAATAATACCCAGCTATGCCCCTGATAGTTACTGTAAACTAGTCATTTCGTAACACGTGCCATACCAAAATAGTGTGATCCGAATATGCATATGTGCCAGATAGATCTGGACAACCAATGGTATATCATATCTGATAGCGTAAAGCTTTGATAGGATAAGTGTTGTCATTGAACCCCAGATGTCCTGATCCAGTACTCACTATCACATTGATTACAAGAAATCTTGTCGAAATTTTTATCTAATCAAACTCTTTACATCGTGTTGACACATTCGTATACTGGAGGGTGCACGAGTCATTTTGTCAATGGACGAGTTTGCCTAGGCACATATTGCACATTTTTGCCATTTAAAAACTTTAAAAGCAATTAAGTGTACGCAAAAAAGTTGTCAGGACGTCTCATTAAAAGGGATATTAGGTAATCAAGGAATTCACTCGTCACAACTAGGGCGATTCCGTAACCACATCTAACCTCGTCCATATCAACAGTGTTTCCTTTTAGAACACATGTCACGTAAACACGACAGCGCCCTTGGAAATCGATTAACAATGACATCAACAGTAATTGTGAAGCTATTCATGTTCATCAATCTGTAGGTGAAAACTGCCAACGAAATTGATTAACCGCGTTAAAAATGACTTTAGAAACTGTTTGTCAACGGAAATGTCAACAAACCCGTTAGCCATTATGTTGTTCATTCATTCAAGCAATATCATCACTTGCTGTCGTTTCTAAATTCTACCGCAGAGTTTTTACCTGCCAGGATATATTTGGCTTTAGCTATTTAACATTTTGCTAAACAATCCCAAGGTTTATCAATCCTAAAAGGAAGGCATTTGAAAACTTTGTGGAAAAAGAAGAAAGTACTGATACCCATCATTTTCTCCTTTTCCGACAATGTTTTCTACCCTTTAAATACTAAATTTTAATGTTCTAGTTAAATTAATTTTGTCTTCTGCAAATGCTTTCAAGTTTGACAAGTCTGAAATTTTGTCGTTTGGTGAAGAGTTAAAAAATCTAAATACTTAAACTTTTACCAAAGAATACTAGAGATCAAACTGAACGATAAACCTGAAAAATGTTCAACTTTCCCTTCTAATGGCTAGCCACATTTTCACCTGGCCGGACTGATCTACCAAAAATTAAAGTAAAAATCATAGTCTGTGGAAAAGGGCGTTGGTAAATCTGCAGTTCGCGCAGGCTGATCTGGATCAAAACTTTTGCTTTTGGTCAATTTTCTGCATGCCTACACCTCATGATTTAGCCGGATGTTAGACAAAATGGACCTAGTATAATGCATCACGGAGACTGATTAACTCTTTACCAAACGACAAAATTTGGGCTTGACCAAATTGAAAGCATTTGCAGACAACATCATAAATGTAGCTCAAAAGATGATTTCTGTCTTTGATGGAGAAGAAAACATTGTGGGAAAAGGAGAAAATGCTGGTTACCAGCATTTTCTCCTTTTCCCACAATGTTTTCAAAAGGCCTCTTCCTCAGGATCGTGAAAAGTCGGGATTGTGTGGTAAAGGGTTAAACCCCCTTTTGGCAGAGCATGGGTCATTTTGTTGGGCATATCGTCCTAAATCGAATTGTCCTCGTCAAAATCGTCCGGGCCAAATATTCCGCTGCCAAATTTTCCTACAATTCTGCAGAAGACATCCCTATCGTACCAAATTGAGAAGTGGCTCAGAATGAACGAGACCTCTTTTTTAAAATCTGTTACGTCAAGTCGATAAATTTGGTAAGATAAGCTGAAAATCGCAGCTACGCGGATTGATCACAATCTCCATTTTTTTTGGTAATATATTTCATCATTTCGATAAATTTGGTCAGATTAGCAACTAAAAATCGCTTCAACGGACAAAATTACTCTTCATGTAACTTGAATTTATTTTTTATTTTTTGCAGCTCACAACAACAACAACAACACAAAAAACCCAGGAACCGTTCACGTTCACGCACTACTCAGTTTTACTTTCATCCTTCTCGTCACGGTAGGCTACTGTAGGTCTACATAATGAGCCATACTCTATGAAAAGGAGGCTAACTGCATTTGCATATCGATCCTGCGCAGTCCCACACAGGCCAACCTCTGCCGAAACTTTTCGGTATTGGTCAATTCTCTGTATGTCTAAGGTCCAGTCTACCTTATGCTGGAGTCGGTTGTTAGACAAAATGGATTTAATGAATCCCTGACTATGTAATGTCTTGCTTGGCATGATGCATTACGGAGATGCATTAAGCCCCCTTTTACCAGAGAATGGCTCATATGTAGATATTGAAAAGTTATGAATATGAATCATATTAAACATGGAATATCATTTTATGAACAGAAAGTATGAATGAAGAAGGAATGTTAAGAAAATAAATACGCGTGTGTAACAAATACAATTACCGAAAATCCCAGAACAAAAGAGGTATCGGTATTTTTTTCATTTAGCTCGCAACTTATCCTGTTAAAACCAGAAGTATACAAGTTAACTCTTTACCAAACGGCAAATCTTAGCCCCTCCCAAATTGAAAGTATCTGCAGACGACAAATTTGAAAGTGGTACAAATGAATCTAAGGTTTTTTGACATGGTAGAAAACATTGTGGGAAAAGGAGAAAATGCTGGTTACCAGCATTTTCTCCTTTTCCCGCAATGTTTTCAAAAGGCCTCTTCCTCAGGGACGTGAAAACACAGGATTTTGTGGTAAAGGGTTAACAGTACGAGCCATGCTGTGAAAAGGGGATTTAATGCATCTGCAAAATTATCAACTCATATCAGCCTGTGTGGACTACGCAGGCTGATATGGGTGGAAACCTTCTCGTAATTTGCAAATTTTCAGTGTCTACAAGGACCAATGGACGACACAGTCAGTTGCTTGACTAAATGGACCTTGCGGATCCATTATTTTGTGATGACTTGCTTGGTACTTCAGTGCACCACGGTGATGCATTTAACCCGTTACCATACGACAAAATTCTAGACTGATCCAATTTGAAAGCATTTGCAGACGACAAAATAAATGTTACTAAAATGATGATTTCTGCCTTTGATAGGGTAGAAAACATTGTGGAAAATGGAGAAAATGCTGGTTACCAGCATTTTCTCCTTTTCCCACAATGTTTTCAAAAAGCTTCTTTCTCAGGGGCGTCAAAAGGCGGCATTGTGTGGTAAAGGGTTAACCCCCTTTTCCCCGGAGCGCCGCTCATTTGTATACGATTTATTTCGAAAGTCACCCATGACTTTACATCATGAAAGAATTTTTCGACAGACGGCTTTATGGAGATTTTTTTTTTTTTGTGCAATTGCAAAAACCAACATGACTTAACCCTCTAGCACACAGTCTCGAACAACGACCCTTCGCGGAGAAGCCTTTTGAGGACATATTGGGAAAAGAAGGAGATGCTGGTAACCAACATTTTCTTTTGAAAGAGGAAATATCACAATATGAGATTTCTAGCAAAACAAGAAAGTACCATCCAGTAGTTGTGCGGAGTACTGGTAAAAGAAACTCCAGGAAAGCATGGATAGGTACACTGGCCGCCGTGATATAACTAAAATAATGTTGGAAACAGCGTTGAACACTATTCAATCAATCAATCAATCAATCAACCATCCAGTAGATCTAGGCCTATTTAAAAAAAAAAGGTAAACTTTGTCAATTCATGTGTTTTATTCTCTTTTTTTTTTTCCTCACAATGTTTTCCATCCTTACAAACTAAGAACTCTTCATTGAAGGCACAATTAATTTGTCGTCTATACACTGCTTTTGATGTGGATGACTTCGAGAATTTATTGTCTTGGAAGAGTTAACTCTTTACCACACAACCCAGAGTTTAAACTACACTGAAGAAGAAGGGTTTTGAAAACATTATGGAAAAAGGAGAAAATGCTGGTAACCAGCATTTTCTCCTTTTCCCACAACGTTTTCTATCTTATCAATGACAGAAATGATCAATTTAGCAACATGAAATTTGTCGTCTGCAAATGCTTTAAAAATGTTTGAGTTTAAAAGTGAAATACATGCGCACATGCGAAATGATATAGTGAAAATAATGACAATTACGACAAATTTCTCCTTCTGACACTCTGTTTTCAAAAGCAGCCTGCTGCAGGAGACAAAACTTTCATCCATAGGAGGGTATAAGTTGCAAACTTTATGATAAAGAATTCGATTGATAAGCGATAAGCGGATGTACAGTTTAAAGGACACTTAAGAAGAAGGGTTTTGAAAACATTGTCGGAAAAGGAGAAAATGCTGTTCTAAAATTTTCTCTTTTTCGCACAATGTTTTCTACCTATTAATGACAGAAACGATCAATTTAGCACCATTTACCCTTTCCCAAACAAGCCCTGGTTTTCACGTGTCTGCAGTATAAGTCTTTTGAAAACACTGTGGGAAAAGGAGAAATTGCTCGTAACGAGCAATGTCTCCTTTTCCCACAGCGTTTTCTTCCCTTTTTGAGACCTTTCTGCCATTTTCATCGAATTTAAAATTGTCGTCTGCAAACTCTTTCAATTTGGACCAACCCAAAATTTGTCGTTTGGGAAAGGGTTAAATTTGTCATCTGCAAATGCTTTCTAGTTGTTCAGTCCAAATTTTGTTTGTTTGGTAAAGAGTTAAGTGAAACGTATGCGCACATGTAAAAGATACCGTGAAAAATTTTGATTCATAGGAGGGTATAAGTTGCAAACTTTATGATAAAGAAGTCGATTGATAAGCGATAAGCGGATGTAGAGTTTAAAGGACACTGAAGAAGAAGGGTTTTGAAAACATTGTCGGAAAAGGAAAAAATGCTGGTTACCAGCATTTTCTCCTTTTCACACAATGTTGTCTACCTTATCAATGACAGAAATGATCAATTAAGCACCATCAAATTTGTCGTCTGTAAATGCTTTCAACTTGTTTCAGTCCAAAATTTTGTTGTTTGGTGATCAGTTAAGTGAAATACACATTTAAAATATATCGTGAAAAAAATGACAAATACTGTAATTTTCTCCTTCTGACACTCTGTTTTCAAAAGTGCCCTGTTCCAAGACACAAAAATTTTATCTACAGCAGTGTATAAGTTGCAAGCCTTACGATAAAGAAGTCGATTGATAAGCGGATGTAGATAGCGCACTAAAAAGGGGGAGTATTCACGGCTCGAAGATCATTTCTACCCCGAAAGTCCGGGACATGAACACGATTCAGACATACGGACGAACGGGACTGATATAAATTAATGATAGATTTTTACAAAAGTTTGGCCTTGGCGCTGTGTCTCTCAGGTAAAAAATTATCATATATATTCATTTAACAGGTTAAAAAGCATAAAAAGGGTTGCAGAAAAAAGACGATTTTGAAAGAATTTTTGTAAAAGAGAAGCATGAAAATGAGTGGGCGCTTTCAGTGCCGCAGGCAAAAATGTGGGCTTTTAGAGAATGGCATAAATCAAGATCAGACTGCACAGAACGTGCATTCTAATCTTAGATGTATAGCCTATCGTGCGCTTGTTAAGTCAAGCCTTCTAAAGGAAAAAAAAAAATCTGATTTTCAGTGTCTGTGGTTTCAGCTATTGTAATCTTGAGGTCGAGTCTCAACTTTTTTACCCTAAAAAATGTTGATCTAAGTTTTGATGAATAATTTCCTACATGTGGCAATATTTCGACAAAAGAAGCAGCTGCTGATTACGTGCAGTTTTCCCTGTAACACCGGAGTAGAAGCAAAGGAATGGACCTAACACAGTCCAAGTACTTCACTCTTTTTTTGTAGGGGAGAGTCTATTATAGATTTACTTGACATTTTTTTTTTGGGGGGGGGGGGGGCGCGGGGGCGGGGGCGCTATTATATGTCAGTATATTTTCAACTCTTTACCAAACGACAAAAATTTAGCCTGGTCCAAATTCAAAGCATTTGCAGACGACAAATTCAAGGTGGCTGAAATGACGAAATTTGTTCTTGATAGAATTGAGAGTAGAAAACATTGTGGGAAAAGGAGAAAATGCTGGTTACCAGCATTTTCTCCTTTTCCCACAATGTTTTCAAAAGGCTTCTTTCTTAGGGGTCGTTAAAAGTCTGGATAGTGTGGTAAAGAGTTAAAATGCATGGCCACATCTTTTTAGATCGATCGCCCACCCCGTTTTTCCTCAACGTACATTAATTCATGAGCTGGCCCGCTGCTTAGAGCAACCGAATGAGAAATTGCAAGAAAGGAGTAGATCTAGATCAAAATTTAATTCTTTCGTGTGCAACAAAGTTTTCCGAAATCATATTCTGTCAAAAAACTCGCCTGCTTTTGAACGTTATTCTTTTCACGATATGAGATTTCTAGCAAAACAAGAAAGGTCCATCCAGTAGGCCTAGATCTAGGCCTAATTTAAGAAATCAGTGTAGGGAAAGTTTTTCAATTCTTATGTTTTGTTCCCTAAATATCCGGTTATTCATACTGACAGGAAATCTTGGTGCCTGTCAAACAGATAAAGTAAACTTTAAGAGGAAAAAAAAAGTTGGATTAAGACGACTTTATCTGTTGTGCTAACTGTTTGACGAGTAAACTGCACAGTTAAAAAAAAGTTACCTCCCTTATTGATTTGAGGTCGAATGTTCCAAGCGGCGCAATTTCATGAGCAAACATATTTTGCAGAGCTCATTTGGTTAATTCGCTACTTCCTGTTTACCTTTGTTATCAAGGTTGAAAAAACAGGGCTACTAGGTCTATTTTTTCTTTTTTAATTATGAGTGAGATTAAATTTTAAGCTTTAATTTCTGCGTTGCGACCCATTTGGAATTTTGCCGGAAACCAGCCATCTTTGCAGACGACAGCAGCGACATTTTTGCTGTATAGACTAAGAAGTGAACGTTGTGGGAATACAGATGATCGTGAGTTCTAATACTAATGCCAGAAATCGTATAAATCTAGATATTTATCGGCATTAGATAAGCGTAATAAAAAAGAAACCAGAAATGACATGGAAACTATGAAAAGTTCGACATAACGACTGCGCATGTATGCATCAGAAACTGACTTGCCTGGCGACATAAATAAATACACTACTATTCGAGCTACTTTCACTCACTTCAAGAAGATGTTTTCTTTTTAGGACGACAGTTCTTGTGCATACCTGTAGAACTAGTTTTAAATAGCAATATTGTACCTTCTGTAGATCTCAACCTGTTAGGGGCGTAACCCGGGTTTCAAAATCATTAGGCCTACGCAGTCGGATTTGAGACTGCTATTTAATGATGAGAATGACACTCCCGTAACCCTTCAGCAAACACTTCCTGAGGAACAAGACTTCTGAAATAATTGTGGGAAATACAAAATGCTGGTAACCATCATTTTCTCCTATTCCCACAAAGTTTTCTACCCTTTGAAAAAGAAAAGACATGTTTTGAATAGTTCTAACACTAGTTAATTTTGTCATCTGTAGATGCTTAGAATTTCGTCATGGTCTAAGTTTCATTGATTGGAAAAGAATCAAATGGCCATCTAGCATTTGCCAGTTTGGCTGTTTTTGGAGAAAACGTCTGGATAAATAAATTGTCTGTCCAGCCTGTGTCTGCACCATTGTTACATGGTGCACAAACTGTGACAGTTTATGAAATCCCTGTCTCTCGCTAGTTGAAAACTATGAGAAAGGGAAGCTATTCCAGTAGGACCACTAACCCACAAAAATTTTTTGACCAAGCTGGATTTAGATCTATAGATCTACACCTTTTATGATTACAACTGCAGCTGCAGGATGGTGCCAGCATGTGGTGAACTGCTCTTGTCGCATTACGCACTTGTTCTCTTTGTACTTATGGATGTCATGCCTTGTTTACTGTGTATCATGGATGTTATGCCTTTGATAAACTCTATTTGGATTTAACCCTTTATAACACAATCCCACTTTTCAAGGCAAGCCCTGTTGCTCAGTCGGTAGCGCACAGGACTTGAGAACAGGAGGCCGCTGGTTCGATCCCCGGCTTGGCCAATTTCTTTTCGAGGATTGATGATAGTCATTGCGACAGGATTCATTCCTCTCTCACCACTGACCATTGTTCCGACGATGGTTATGTGGGAAAGCAGCCAGTGGCTTGGAAAGAATAGTGTGTGGAGTACTGGTAAAAGAAACTCCAGGACAGCATGGATAGGTGCACTGGCTGCCGCGATGTAAAACTGAAATAATGTTGAAAACTACGTTAAACACCATACAATCAATCAACCACTTTTCAAAGACCCCGGGGAAAAAGCCTTTTGAAACCTTATTGGGAAAAGGGTATCCAGCATTTTCTGTCATTCCCACCTTGTTTTTACCCTTTCAAAGATAAATACTATCGTTTAAGCTGAATTTGATTTGTCCTCTCCAAATGTTTTCAATATGGACAAGTTTATGATGTAGTAATTTGGTAAAGAGTTTGCTATCAATCTGATTGGGAGAGACATGATGTATATAACTAAACAGGGTCTTGAAGTTTCTAATTGAAACAAACTTTTAAGTTGTTGGTGAATATGACAGTAGATAGTAATATTTGAGCCATGGTCTGGCAAAAGGTGGCTTAATGCATATTCACCATGCATGATACCAAGCAAGTTTTCACTGTATTATGGATCCATGAATTCCATCTTGTATAACAACTGACTGAATTAATATGAGATACACTTGTCCCTTGAGCTGCAGATAATTGACCTGTAGTGAAATTTCTGGCCCAGGTCGCCCTGCTTGGATTAGTCTGCGCAGGCTGACCTTGGCCAATACCTTTTGCAGATGCATCCAGCCCCCTTTTTACAGAGCATGGCTTTTTTGTAGATATAGGACAAGATACAATATGTAGAGCCAAATCAAAATACGAACATTTTTTTTTTTCGTTTTTAGCTGCCCTTGGTCAAAATCTGAATTGCAACTTTGATGCTGGATCACTCTGTGTTTGGACAAATGTTCAACAGCCTGATGATGCTGACTGGAAACTGATACAAGGGCCCACACCATCCCAGTATACAGGGCCTACTAGCGATCATACCACAAATACAACCGGTATGGCCATTTTTAAGTTTATAGTTGTTTGAATAGTTTACTCTGAGACTAGACAAAAATTGATCGATTGTTTTGTCGATACTTTCAACAGATGCATTAACCCTTTACCACACAATTTGGACTTTTAACAACCCTGATCAAGTAGGCCTTTGAAAACATTGTGGGAAAAGGAGAAAATGCTGGTAACCAGCATTTTCTCCTTTTCCCACAATGTTTTCTACTCTTCCTAAAACAAATTTTAATTTCTGATTCACATTAATTTTATCATCTGCTTTCGATTCTGATGAGTCTAAAACTTTGCCATTTGGTAAAGAGTTAACCTCCCTCTCCAAAGAGAATGACTAAAATTTTTTCTCATCAAATATTTCAGCTGGCTACTACATCTATTATGAAGCTACAAACGGACAGGCAGGAAATAAAGCCCAACTTCAAAGCCCTAGAATTTCTACTGGGAATGGGGCCAAATGTCTCTCTTTCTGGTACTTCATGTATGGGGCTAGCGTGGGTTCCCTAAATGTCTATCTAAAATCAGGCAATAGACTTGGCTCTGCTGTCTTCACAAAACAGAGGACCCAGGGAAATCAATGGAGGCAAGCGACTATCACTCTACAGAACAAAAACAACATCCAGGTAAATTTATAGTGACAGTTCTTACGAACATGAAAGTTTGTAACAAATGCATAGCTCAAATACAAACCGCCTCGGCTGGGATTTGAACCTGTGCGGCAAATATCCTCGTTTATCGAAGTTTGAAAGACCAGTACACTAACCTCTTAGCTAAAGAAAATTCACCCTAATGCAGTTGTCAGGTATTGATTTTAAATGGGAAGAAGCTATGTTGTAAGGAGGAGTGATCTCCCGTAACACACCCCCTCTTAAGAGAAGTCATCATATTGATGACGGAAAGCCCTATTAGGCAGTAAGTCTGTTATTTAGACAACAAATGGCTCAATGGCCATAAAGGGGCAATTTTATAGACAACAAATAGCTCAAAGACCAATCCCGGATAAGCCCCATCTTACGAACACGAAAGTTCATAACAAATGCATAGCTTAAATACAAACCGTCCTAGCTGGGATTCGAACCCGTGTGGCAAATATTCTGGTTTATCAAGGTTTGAAAGACAAATACACTATCCCTTGAGCTAAAGAGAATACTCCCTAATGCAGTTGTCAGGTATTGATTTTATACCGGAAGAAGCTATGCTGTAAGGAGGAGTGATCTCCTGTAACACAGAAAGATCTTCCTTATTCATAATTATACAGGTAGTACTCTTCAGTTCTCCGTGTACATGTAACAGTAAAGTATGATTTGAGCTGCACTCTGTGAAAAGGGGGCTTAATGCATCCGCGAAAAGTATCAACCCAGGTCAGCCTGTGCAGGCTGACCTGTGCAGAAACTTTTCGCTACTGGCCAATTTTCTGCATGTCAAAGGACCAGCGTACCTGATGAATCAGTCGATTGTTATACAAAACGGATTTTATTGATCCATAAATATGTGATGACTTGCTTGTTATTGTGAATCACGGAGATGCATTAAGCCCTGTTTTGCCAAAGCATGGCTTGTTTATCTTATTCACGTATTTTGTCACTGTTGATGTATGTTTTACTATGTGTTGAGCTTTGGAAGTCAATGCTAGATATTGACAAATGCTTATTGACTGATGAAATGATGAATGAACATAGTCTTGGGTTGTATCCTGGTTAATCCTTTGTCTTTTTTATTAACTCTTTACCACACAATCCCGAGTTTTAATGACCCTGAGAAAGAAGCCTTCTGAAAACATAGTGGAAAAACAACAACAACAACAAAAAAAAAGAATAAAAGTGCTTTTCTTTTGTGTATACTTAACAACAGAATTTCAAGGCTCGACCAAATTTAAAGCGTTTACAGATGATAAATGTGGCTTATATGCTGAATTATTTCTTTGAAAGGGTTCCCACAATGTATACTACATTTCTACACTTTCAGACAGAAATCCCATCACTTAAGGCACATTTCAAATGTCATCTGCAAATTCAAGCCTAGGTTTTGTTATCTGGCAAAAAATATTCATAATTTCAAACTGAGTATTGAGTATTATCATGTCATGTTTTTATATTAAATTTGCATAACAATATATTAGCCATGCTCTGTGAAAAGGGGGCTTAGTGCATCTGCAAGAAGTATTGACCCTGGTCAGCCTGCGCAGTTTGCACAGGGTAACCTGGGCTGAAACTTTTTGATTCTGTTCAATTTTCTGTCTGTCTAAGGACCATCATACCTCAGGATTCAGTCATTTGTTAGAAAAATTGGATATAATGGATCCAAAATCATGTGATGACTCGCTTGGTACTGTACATCACGGAGATGCATTAAGCCCCCTTTTGCCAAAGCATGGCTTATACCTTTTCCTTTTCTCTTCATTTAGATTGTAATAG
Source organism: Tridacna gigas (assembly GCA_945859785.2). Lineage (NCBI taxonomy): Eukaryota > Metazoa > Mollusca > Bivalvia > Cardiida > Cardiidae > Tridacna > Tridacna gigas. The sequence continues at coordinate 57,735,385 of OX244038.2, forward strand.
AAGCTGTACATCACGGAGATGCATTAAGCCCCCTTTTGCCAAAGCATGGCTCATACCTTTTCCTTTTCTCTTCATTTAGATTGTAATAGAAGCTGTACGTCACGGAGATGCATTAAGCCCCCTTTTGCCAAAGCATGGCTTATACCTTTTCCTTTTCTCTTCATTTAGATTGTAATAGAAGCTGTACGTCATGGAGATGCATTAAGCCCCCTTTTGCCAAAGCATGGCTTATACCTTTTCCTTTTCTCTTCATTTAGATTGTAATAGAAGCTGTACGTCACGGAGATGCATTAAGCCCCCTTTTGCCAAAGCATGGCTTATACCTTTTCCTTTTCTCTTCATTTAGATTGTAATAGAAGCTGTACGTCACGGAGATGCATTAAGCCCCCTTTTGCCAAAGCATGGCTTATACCTTTTCCTTTTCTCTTCATTTAGATTGTAATAGAAGCTGTACGTCACGGAGATGCATTAAGCCCCCTTTTGCCAAAGCATGGCTCATACCTTTTCCTTTTCTCTTCATTTAGATTGTAATAGAAGCTGTACGTCACGGAGATGCATTAAGCCCCCTTTTGCCAAAGCATGGCTCATACCTTTTCCTTTTCTCTTCATTTAGATTGTAATAGAAGCTGTACGTCACGGAGATGCATTAAGCCCCCTTTTGCCAAAGCATGGCTCATACCTTTTCCTTTTCTCTTCATTTAGATTGTAATAGAAGCTGTACGTCACGGAGATGCATTAAGCCCCCTTTTGCCAAAGCATGGCTTATACCTTTTCCTTTTCTCTTCATTTAGATTGTAATAGAAGCTGTACGTCACGGAGATGCATTAAGCCCCCTTTTGCCAAAGCATGGCTCATACTTTTTCCTTTTCTCTTCATTTAGATTGTAATAGAAGCTGTACGTCACGGAGATGCATTAAGCCCCCTTTTGCCAAAGCATGGCTTATACCTTTTCCTTTTCTCTTCATTTAGATTGTAATAGAAGCTGTACGTCACGGAGATGCATTAAGCCCCCTTTTGCCAAAGCATGGCTCATATCTTTTCCTTTTCTCTTCATTTAGATTGTAATAGAAGCTGTACGTCACGGAGATGCATTAAGCCCCCTTTTGCCAAAGCATGGCTTATACCTTTTCCTTTTCTCTTCATTTAGATTGTAATAGAAGCTGTACGTCACGGAGATGCATTAAGCCCCCTTTTGCCAAAGCATGGCTTATACCTTTTCCTTTTCTCTTCATTTAGATTGTAATAGAAGCTGTACGTCACGGAGATGCATTAAGCCCCCTTTTGCCAAAGCATGGCTCATATCTTTTCCTTTTCTCTTCATTTAGATTGTAATAGAAGCTGTACGTCACGGAGATGCATTAAGCCCCCTTTTGCCAAAGCATGGCTTATACCTTTTCCTTTTCTCTTCATTTAGATTGTAATAGAAGCTATACGTCACGGAGATGCATTAAGCCCCCTTTTGCCAAAGCATGGCTTATACCTTTTCCTTTTCTCTTCATTTAGATTGTAATAGAAGCTGTACGTCATGGAGATGCATTAAGCCCCCTTTTGCCAAAGCATGGCTTATACCTTTTCCTTTTCTCTTCATTTAGATTGTAATAGAAGCTGTACGTCACGGAGATGCATTAAGCCCCCTTTTGCCAAAGCATGGCTTATACCTTTTCCTTTTCTCTTCATTTAGATTGTAATAGAAGCTGTACGTCACGGAGATGCATTAAGCCCCCTTTTGCCAAAGCATGGCTTATACCTTTTCCTTTTCTCTTCATTTAGATTGTAATAGAAGCTGTACGTCACGGAGATGCATTAAGCCCCCTTTTGCCAAAGCATGGCTCATATCTTTTCCTTTTCTCTTCATTTAGATTGTAATAGAAGCTGTACGTCACGGAGATGCATTAAGCCCCCTTTTGCCAAAGCATGGCTCATACCTTTTCCTTTTCTCTTCATTTAGATTGTAATAGAAGCTGTACGTCACGGAGATGCATTAAGCCCCCTTTTGCCAGAGCATGGCTCATACCTTTTCCTTTTCTCTTCATTTAGATTGTAATAGAAGCTGTACGTCACGGAGATGCATTAAGCCCCCTTTTGCCAAAGCATGGCTCATATCTTTTCCTTTTCTCTTCATTTAGATTGTAATAGAAGCTGTACGTCACGGAGATGCATTAAGCCCCCTTTTGCCAAAGCATGGCTCATATCTTTTCCTTTTCTCTTCATTTAGATTGTAATAGAAGCTGTACGTGGCAGAAATTATTTGTCTGATATAGCTGTGGATGATATACTGTACAGTAATGGTACTTGTGGACAGGCAGGTATGTGGGCATTAAGTCTTTATAAAACAACAAAATTTTAGATATGTCCAAACTGAAAGCATTTGCCAACGACAACATGAGTGTGACTCAAAAATTCAAGTCTGCTTTTGGTAGGATAGAAAACATTGTGGGAAAAGGAGAAAATGCTGGTTACCAGCATTTTCTTCTTTTCCCACATTTTTTTCGAAAGTCTTCTTCCTCAGCATCCTTAAAACTCAGGATTGTGTGGTAAAGGGTTAATATAGTTAAACCTTGTCAAACTCTGATGCTTTAATCTCAGTTTCAGTTGCTTTTCTAACTCTGTATGGCACCCTGTACAAAGTACATTTAATATCACTTGATAGATCATAACAGTTTCATGTATTTTGAATATTTATTTCTTCACAACAAGGGTCTGTAACAGCCAGCCCAGGGGTCTCTGGAACAGTACAGTGTAACTTTGAGACAAAGGATCTTTGTGGATACACACAAGCAAGAAGTACAGATAATTTTGATTGGACATGGAAAACTGGAAACTCTCCAACTAGAAATACAGGTCCGACGGCAGATCATACCACTGGAACTAATGCTGGTAAGAGAGAAATAGAAATAGACAAGCCTGTACATGAAAGGTGGTCACTTATAGCAGGTGTCCTTTTCATGCCAGTTCAATTAACTTAATATAAGAATGCATGTAGAATCTAAACTGGTCTTTTAACTGTTTTATTTATGAAACGACAAACTTTGAGTCTTGTCCAAATTGAAAGCATGTAATGGTGACAATATGAATGTCACTCAAGCCATGATACCTGTCTTTCAAAGAGAAGAACACATTGTGGGAAAAGGAGAAAATGCTGGTAACCACTATTTTCTCCTTTTTCCACAACATTTTTACAAGCCTTCTCACTCATGGTTGTTAAAAGTCAGGATTGTTTGGTATGGGTTATGGCAGTGTGTTGCTTAATAAGAATGGTCTAAAGGATTAGTTTGACTGTATTTGTCAATTTCATGTTATAATACAGGCTTTACTTACTGAGAGTATATCAAATACATCTTGGAGTAAACCCTTTTTCCTAACAACAGCCTGTAGACTACCTCATATTCAAAGTATTGGCAGAAAACACATTGAAAATTGGTACAAGTAGGCTGAAGTGTATAGTACTGATAGGGAAGAATATGTTGTGGTAACAAGCATTTTCTCCCTTTCCAACAATGTTTTCAATTTTGAGCCTTGTAGTTTGAGAGAATCATGTGGGAGAATCATGTGATTTTTCACTTGATGAAAACATGGTCCAAAAGTGGAAATTTGACAAAATGCAAGTGTAAATTGCTTTTTCTGTCTTATATGCTTAATTTCATCAATCCACCTATGCATCACATTCTAGTGAACTTCAAAGTACAGATTTAATGATACCATATTGGTTTCATAAAAATTTATTCTCTTTGCAAAGACATTATTAGGAAATTTTCAGCAATTAGTATCAAAATTTGTAGTTTTGATACTTATGACTGGTAATTGAATGATGTTTCAGACCTGTGATACTAAATTAAAGCTAAAGGTTAGAAAAAGTTTTGTTTACATTCATTGTCAATACTTTGCTGTTTTACCTTCAGTCCTTCAGATCATCAGCACTGGGAATATTCATGCCATCATCCTAGATTGAAATAAATGGGGCTTTTCCATTGTTTGTTTGGAATATTCTTTTTCTATTTAGCCCTTTACCACACAATCCCGAGTTTTAACAGCTCTTAGCAAGGAGCCTTTTGAAAACATTGCTGGAAAAGGAGAAAATGCTGGTAACTAGCATTTTCTCCTTTTCCCACAATATTTTCTTCTCTTTCAGACATAAATACCCTCAATTGGGCTACATTTAATTTGTCACCTGTAAGTGCTTGTGATTTGGACCAGGCTAAAATTTTGTCATTTGGTAAACAGTTTACACTTTTAACTTCCAAACAGGACACTACATGCTTATGGAGGCCAATGGAAGAAGGAACAATCAGAAATGCCAGCTTGTCTCCCCACAGATCATCTCTAAAACCTCCACCTGCCTGCAGTTTTATTACCATATGTATGGTACCCAGGTTAATGCGCTATATGTGTATGCAAAGAGGGGAAACAATCTTGGGGCAGCAATTTGGTCCATGAGGGGTAACCAGGACTCTCAGTGGCAAGTTGGACAAGTGACGCTTAGGGGCAGAGGAACAAATGCCTTCAATGTATGTATTGTGTAAAACTCTTTACCAAACGACAAAATTTTAGATTAGTTGAAATTGAAAGCAGTTGCAGATGACAAAATATATGTGACTGAAAAAAGGAAATTTGTTTTGGGAAGGGTAGAATACCTTGTGGGAAAAGGAGAAAATGCTGGTTACCAGCATTTTCTCCTTTTTCCACAAGGTTTTCAAAAGCCTTCTTTCCATGGGTCCTGAAAACCTGTGATTGTATGGTAAAGGCTTAACTGATTACAACAGAGTAAAATTTTAGACCTGTCCAAATTATTAGCAATTGTAGTTGACAGATCAGCTGTAGCTAAAGTGATGGTATTTGTATGGGGTACAAAACATTGTGGAAAAAGACAAAAATGCTGTTACCAGCAGTTTCTCTGTTTCCTTTAATGTTTTCAAAAATCTTCTTCCATAGATTTATTAAAACTCAAGATTGTTTAGTCAAGGGTTAAGGAAGGATTTTTGTATGTTTAGGTTGTGTTTGAAGCAAGACGAGGTAGTGGTAACCTTGGTGACATTGCCATAGATGACATCACCGTTAAAGCAGGGGCCTGCAAGCCTGCAGGTAAAAAGTTCTTCTTTGATAAATGATGATTTTATTTCATGTAGCAGAACTAATCATGTGTTTTTACAACCCTAATGGTGTCGGTTTTGTCAAAATATTGTGGGGAAAGGAGAAAATGCTTGCATTTTTTGGGGGGGCATTTTCTCTTTTTTCCACAATATTTTGTGCCATTTCAAAGAAGAATCCAATCATCTGAATTCATATTTGTGTTACAATCTGCAAATGCTTGTAATGCCGTATGCACAAATTTCAGTTTTTATCCAGCCAAGAGTCAAAAGTACTTTTTTAAGAATTGTTTGTACAGATTAATTGGGTTTAGAATACATCATCTGAGCAGTCTGATTTTTGATAGACTCTGTCCTATAATAGTTGAGATACTCTTTCTACAATTAACAGTTTCAAAATTGCAATATTTTCTCTCTTTTAAGGACACAGTGTCTTTTGAATTGTTGTATATAATACTGATCAATGTGTCAGTTGTTTCCCTTACATCAATCTTTCTTTGCCTTCATTTCAGGATCTTGTGATTTTGAGTCTGGTTTCTGCACATGGTCCAACTCTTTGTCAGATGACTTTGATTGGATCCAGAAGTCTGGTTCCACAGCCTCACAGGGCACAGGGCCAACTGCTGATCATACACTGCGAAATTCTAATGGTATTGTCTTTATGTAACCCTTTTAACCAAACAATCCTGTGCTTTAATGACCTTGAAGAAAGAAGCTTTTGAAAACATTGTGGGAAAAGGAGAAAATGCTGGTAACCAGCATTTTCTCCTTTTCCCACAATGTTTTCTATCTTTTCTAGTCCAAATTTCATCATTTGTGCCACATTCAATTTGCAGTCTGCAAAAGCTTTCTATTTTGACCTGTCAAGAATATTGTCGTTAGGTGAATAGTTAACTTTTTACCAGATACCAAAGTTTTGGAAGCATCCATGGTGAATTGAGATTTGGTACCCTTAGAGCACTGAATAAAACTCAACAGACATTTCCAGTCTCAAAATTGAACCCAAATAAATGTAATTTCATGGTTGCTTTTTTCTTTTGTTTCAACAAAGCAGACAGTTTAAAATAAAGATCAGGCTGCTTTTTTTGTCCAGTGTGATCTTGATTTACCTTTAACTTAAAGTCAAGTATGGTTGTGAAACACACTTTAACCCTTTACCAGATGACAAAATTTTAGCCTTGTCCAAATTGAAAGCATTTGCAGGTGACAATTTCAGTGTGGCTCAAATGGTGCAATTTTTCTTTGATAGGGTAGAAAACATTGTTTTCAAAAGGCTTCTTTCCCAGGGGCGTAAAAAGGCAGCATTGTGCGGGAAAGGGTTAATGGTTAAAACTTTTGGTGAGTTTGGTAATGGATAATTGCTATAGAAAATATCGACCCTTTACATCTATGGTTATTTTTGTGAACACTGTAGATCAAGAATATTTAGCCTGATCATGAATCTGCACTGTCAACTACTTGCCAAAATATTTGGGTATTGTTTTCTTGACTGAATATATCCATGTTGTTCATCTTTCTCTCAAAAAGTAAAAAAACTTGTATACATAAGAAAAGGCTATTACACCCATACAAAATTAACTTTTGAAAAAATGTGAAACTGTAATATACTATCATTTGGATTGTAGTAAACTTTGCTGATAAATAACTTTATAATTTCTTTGCAAAACTTATTATTTTACATGAGGAAGTATCACCAAACAAAAACCTTTTTGTCAATATGAATATGACAGCTTCTAACATGCCAAGTGGCAAATTATAGAAATTTCCATATAATTTCCTTGTAAGTTTTTGATTTCACAGTAAAAGATATCATTTTAACTCTTCACTCTAAATACCAATCTTTTTACATTTTTTTACTGATGTGAACATTTTGTATTGGACATGATTTAAGTCTTTACCAAACTACTAAATTTTAGACCAATCCAAATTGAAAGCTTTTGCAGACGACAAAATAAATGTGACTCAACAATTGACATTTGTTTTAGGAGGAGTAGAAAACATTGTGGGAAAAGGAGAAAATGCTGGTTACCAGCATTTTCTCCTTTTCCTACAATGTTTTCGAAAGACTTCTTCTGTGGTAAAGGGTTAATCCTGACTTTTAACGACCCTGAGGAAGAAGCCTTTTGAAAACATTGTGGAAAAAGGAGAAAATACTGGTAACCAGCATTTTCTCCTTTTCTCACGTTTTCTACCCTATCGAGGACAAATCGCATCATTGGAGTCACGTTGAATTTGTCGTCTGCAAATGCTTTCAATTTGGACGGGTCTAAAATTTTTTCGTGTGGTAAAGAGTTAAAGCTGAGTTAAACAAAATACCTAGCTCTACACAAACCAAATTCTTCTGTTTGACAGGTCATTACATCTATATAGAAGCTAGCTCACCTCGTCGTCCTAATGACAAAGCCCAACTAGTAAGTCAGACTCTAAGAGGAAGTACAAGGCCAAGATGCTTTGCATTCTGGTATAGCATGGTTGGTCAAGGCATTGGTTCATTGAACATATACACAAAGATCGGAAATACCCAAAAACTGGTCTGGTCTCTATCCGGCCAACAAAACAACCAGTGGAATCAAGGGCGTGTAGCATTCAATTCAAGGTCAAATCTGAAGGTTTGTATTTAGATTTCGACAGTCTTTACCTCTGTAAACCTGTTCGCAGTAGATGAAAAAAAGCTGGTGGAAGGGTAAAATGATATTAGATTGAATAATATAACTCATCCCTTTACAAAACTACAAAATTTTAGACTCATCGAAATTAACAGGTTTTGCAGACCACCAACTGTATGTGGGTGGCTCAAATTGTAGAATTTGTCTCTGAAATATGTGAAAACATTGTGGGAAAAGGAGAAAAAGCTGATAACCAGCATTTTTTCCATCTCCCACATTTTCAAAAGGCTCCTGCCGCAAGGTCGTTAAAACTCGGCATTGTGTGGTAAAGAGTTAACCCTTAAAGCGCCTTTCACTAATATAGTTGCCTTGGCGGCCAGTGTAGATCGAGATCAGGCTGCACAAAACGTGCAGCCTGATCTTTGATCTACACTGTCCACAATGTTAAAACACTACAGGCAAAAGGTAGCCATGAATTTGCAATTGTATTGGTTTTATTCTAGAATGAGAATGACCACTGGGTTTATTCGGCGCTTTAAGGGTTAAGATGTTCAAACAAATGATTCTCAAATAAAGTAAAACTACACATTGGTACATGTATATAGCAAATGGAGATAATCATTGATTTTTTTTAATTTTTGAAGTTAAGTTCTTTCAACCAGTTTTGATGAAGGCCTTTTGAATATCAGTGCAACTATATTTAAAGCTACCACTGATATGTTTTTCACTTAGTGCTTTACCACACAATCCTAGGTTTTAAAGACCTTTAGGAAGAAAGCTTTATAAAACAATTTGAGAAAAGTAGAAAGTGCTGGTAACGAGCTTTTTCTTTGTTCACTGCAATTTTCTCTACTCTCCCCTTCAAATTTCACTTTATAAGTCAATCAGGTTGAATTTGTCATCTGTAAATGCTGTCAATTAGGACCTGTCTAAAATATTGTTGTCTAGCATAAGGTTAACCCTGTATAACACAGTTTGACGTCTGCATGTGCCTTAACTCTTTACCAAACGACACATTTATTCACTGGTCCAAATTGAAAGCATTTGCAGACAACATAGTAAAAGTAGCTGAAATGATGGTATTTGTCTGTGAAAGTGTAGAAAACCTTGTGGTTAAAGGACAAAATCTGGTAACCAATATTTTCTCCTTTTCTCAAAAAGTTTTCATAGGGCTATTTCCTCAGGGTCGTTAAAACTCTGGATTGTGTGATAATGGGTTATACATGGTTGAGTCTAAAATTTTGTCCTGTGGGAAAGAGTTAAGTTAACAGTAAATTTTTGTTTCCGTACAGATAATTGTTGAAGGAGTAAGAGGCAGCGGTTTACAAGGAGATATTGCTATTGACGACATTGCAATCACTACAAGTAACTGTGGATGTAAGTTAGCTACCATTACTCTAATCTCGTTACAAAATGGCAAAAGTTTTCCGCTTTTCCAAATTCAAAGCATTTGCAGACAACAAATTGAATGTGGCTGAAGTAGTGGGATTTTTCTTTGACAGGATAGAAAACATTGTGGAAAAAGAAGGAAATGCTGATACTTATACATGGCCATGCAGAACTTTGATCTAGCTCATTGAAGAATTTTGAATCCTAGTTTGCAAAAAGTATTACAAAAGATGGTTTTATGTTTATTACAAGCATTTAACTCCATGGATTATCTAAAGTTACTTTAGGAAAATTCTGACTTTACCAGATAACAAAACTTTAGACTGGTTCAAATTGAAACTTACTTAATTTGTATGCAACAAATTAAATGTGGCTCAGCTCATGAGATTTGTCTTTAACTCTTTACCCAATGACAATATTTTAGACTGGCCCAAATTGAAAGCATTTGCAGACGACAAAATAAGTGTGGCTAAAAGAAGGAAATTTGTTTTGGAAAGGGTAGAAAACATTGCGCTTCTTTCTCAGGGTCGTTAAAGACGGGATTGTGTGGTAAAGGGTTAAAAGAGTTGGACACATTGTGGGAAAAGTAGAAAATGCTGGCAACCAGCATTTGCAGAAGTTTTCAAGCTGTTTTCAAAAGCTTTTTCCTTCAGGGTCATTAAAACATTGTTGTTTTGTAAAGGATAAAGTGTTCAAATATATTGCATAATTGTTGTTTTGTAAAGGATAAAGTGTTCAAATATATTGCATAATTATGATTTTGCTTCCAGTAACTCCCAAAACTGCCAAACCCTCTGGGGTCACAACAACAACACCAGCCCCAACAACTAGTACCACTGTTAAAACTACCCAACATGTCCATGTGAACTCTGTTACATGTCAGTTTGAGTATGACCTCTGTGGCTGGACCCAGCTAAAGAACGATCAATATGACTGGCAGAGAATCAACACAAGTACCATCTTGCCAGGCACTGGACCAACTGGGGACCATGGCACAGGAAGTAAGTTTCTTTCCCATTTACTAAATGATGTGTAATTTTCTTAGTTAAGATACTCTTTGTTCTTTCATCAGCCTACTTTTAAAATAATAGGGGAAATGGAGAAATTACTTGTAAGTAGTAATTGCTGCTTTTGCCATGGTATAGCCACTTGCATTCCTGTTATAAACCAGAATTATGTTGGTATTCCCTGATTTACTTGCATGATATCAAATATATCTTGAGCATTATTGTTTCAGCGTGTAGTAAGATTTGGAAACTTAACATGTTTGACAAAATAGATAGAAAAATATTTGACAAACTAATATGAGTTTTTATCAGGTACAGAAGTATAAGAAGGTTTACAACTTAAGTTTCCAGCTTATGATTTTTACCCTTTACCACATAATTCTGAGTTTTAATGACCCTGATTTAGAAGCCTCTTGAAAACCTTGTGAGAAAAGGAGAAAATGCTGGTAACCAGCATTTTCTCCTTTTCTCACAACGTTTTTTTCCCTTCCAAAGACAATTTCTTCTCCACATCTAATTTGTCCTCTGCAAATGTGTTGGATTTGGACAAGCCCACAATTTTGTTGTGTGGTAAAAGATTAAAGAGCATTTGTGATATATGTCGCTGAAATAATACTGATTTTCTGTTTCCAGATTTGAAAATTAATATTTAACCCTTTACGACAAAATTTTAGACTAGTCCAAATTGAAAGCATTTGCAGAGGACAAAATAAATTTGACTCAGAAATTGAAATTTGGTTTGGGAAGGTTAGAAAACATTGTGGGAAAAGGAGAAAATGCTGGTTACCAGCATTTTCTCCTTTTCCCACAATATTTTCAAAAGGCTTTTTCTTCAGGGTCGTTTAAACCCGTGATTGTGTGGTAAAGAGTTAACTAAAAATTAATTCCATTTCAGAGGGCTTTTACATCTACTCCCCTGCATCAGTTAGAACTGTAAACCAGACAGCCAGAATTCAGAGCCAGACCATTCGAATCCGACAAGGACAGGCTGCCCAGTGTTTCACTTTTTGGTATCACATGTTTGGTCCAAACATTGGTGTCCTAAATTTGTATGTTAAAAACAGACAGACTCTTGGTTCCCCAACTTGGACAAGATCAGGCTCTAAAGGGAACCAGTGGAATCAGGGATCTATTTCTCTACCAACCAAATCTGGGCAGTATAATGTATGTTGATAATTAACTTTGTCAATATGTATTCATGTATCTAATTAGTTTGTTAGTTCTTATGAAACAGTTTTGTTGCAGAAGAGTTTTATTTCCTTGTGAAATTTGTAAAATTAACATAGATTGAGATTTTGTATATGAACATAAGAGAAAAACATAATAGCAAAGGAGAAATTGAAAGTTACAGGCAATCACTCATTTGCGACCATATTTTCAAAAGTGGTCTGCTGTCATACCAAAGAAGTTGTATGCAGATGCTTATGAGTTTATTGCCAGTTAACTCTACCAAACGACAAAATTTTAGACTCATCCAAATTGAAAGCTTTTCCAAACGACAAATTAAATGTTATTCAAAAATTGAAATTTCTTCTAGGCAGGGTATAAAACATTGTGGGAAAAGGAGAAAATGCTGGTTACCAGCATTTTCTCCTTTTCCCACAATATTTTCAAAAGGCTTCTTTCTCAGGGTCGTTAAAAGTCAGGATTGTGTGGTAAAGAGTTAAGAGAAATATAAGTTTATTGCAAATTTACAGACACATGAGTATATTGAAATTTTGCAGAAGTTTGCTCTAATGGGTTTATTACAAGTTTACAAAAACATTGCTCTAATGACTTTAGTGCAAGTTTACAGAAACATTGCTCTAGTGACTTTATTGTAAGTTTACAGAAACTTTCCTCTGATGAGGCTCTCCTTAACGGGAGGATTAGCTCTCTTGGGGGCATCTTATCTCATTGGAGACGGGACCTCTTTAATGGGAGTTTTTTGATCCCATTGGAGGCTCCACCCTTTCTCAATTTTAAGCTCTCATTTCCTTTAAACTACTATTCACATTCTTAACATTTTCATCTAAAACTTTGAGTAGGCAGGGATTGCCCAGCCACTCAATATTATATTTTATGCACATTATCAGTTACACATAACCTTTCTTCATTTAAAGACTCCTTTATTATCAATCTAAGACTGTTCAAATCTTTTTATCGAAATCGTAACATCATTATTCAAAACTTTTTTGAGTTGATAGGGATTGCCCTGTCGCTCAGTTATATCTTTTATGCATTCTAAGATCACACATAATCCTTCTTAATTCAACTCTTTTTACTGTCAGCATGTCTCAAATCTTTTTAGCTAAAAAATCCGCCTTAATCGTTCCTTCAACACAGATATGCGCGCTAAATGACCAAAGCTGTCGATGCGCCATAAAACAACATTCATTTATTCATTCTGATGAGGTTATTAGGTTATTGTAAGTTTACAGAAACTTTGCTCTGATGAGGTTATTGTAAGTTTACAAAAACATGGCCTTATAGCAAGTTCGCAAAAACTTTGCTCTAATGAGTTTACTGCAAGTTTACAGAAACATGAGTTCATGGCAAGTTTACAGAAACATGAGTTTATTGCAAGTTCACAGAAACATGAGCTTTGTACAAGTTTACAGATATGTGAGCTTTATTATAAGTTCACAGAAACAAGTGTTTATTACAAGTTTACAGAAACATTGCTCTCATGAATTTATTACAAGTTTACAGTAACTTTGCTTTAACTCTTTACCACACAATCCCGACTTTCAACGACCCTGAGAAAGAAGCATTTGGTAACCAGCATTTTCTCCTTTACCCACAATGTTTTCTGCCCTTCCCAAAACAAATTTCATTTTTTCAGTCACATTTATTTTGTCGTCTGCAAATGCTTTCAATTTGGACCAGTCTGAAATTTTGTCTTTTGGTAAAGGGTTAAAGAGATTATTGCAAGTTTACAGAAACTTTGTTCTGTTGTATTAAAACGGGTTATTACAAGTTTACAGAATTTACCGCAAGTTTTCATCAACTTTACTCTAAAGAGTTTATTGCTAGTTTATAGAGACTTTGGTCTGATGAGTTTATTGCAAGTTTACAGAAACTTTGCTCTAACCAAAAAAAACAAAGCTTTGCTTCCTTGTTTTGTTTGAAGTATTTGTGTTTGGCTAGAATGAGTGCATTTATAGTTGTCCCAGGAAAACAGCGACGGTAGGATACCATGGTATGATCTGCAATAAGGAAGTCGGTACAATTTTCTTGGCAGAAATTATCAATTAACTTTTTACCAGATGGCAAAATTTTAGACTTGTTTAAATTGAGACCATTTACGGACAATGAATTAAATTTGCCTGAGATGATAGAATTTGTCTTTGAAAGGACAGAAAACATTGTGGGATATGGAGAATATGGTGGTACCAGTACTTTTTTCTTATTCCGCAGTGTTTTCAAAAGATTTACCTTGGGGTTGCTTAAACTGGGGATTAAGTGTTTAACTCTTTACCACACAAGAAAATGTAGACTTTTCCAAACTGAAAGCATTTGCAGACAACTATTTAAATGTGAGTCAAATGTGGAAATGTGTCTTTGATATGATTGAAAACATCATCAGAAAAGGAGAAAATGCTAGTTACCATCATTTTCGCCTTTTGCCACAGTGTTTGCATTTTTCTTAGGGTTGTTTAAAGTTGGGATTGTGTGGTCAAGTGTTAAAGGTTAATGACTAGGTTGCCGTCTGTAGATGACTGCATGCATTTTTGTTGCAGACCATGTATGAAAGCCTGTAACAAAAAGAAAATGGCTTGTGACAAGCAGTTCCCCATTTTTTGTCACATGTGTTCACATGCTTTGATTTTATTTTACTACCTAGTGCATGTTTTCACAAATTGTTTGATTGTATATTTCAGCTTGTATTTGAGACTATTGCTGGGTATGGATTTAGAGGGGATATTGCACTTGATGATTTCAACTTACAGTCTTGTGCAGGTATCAAAGTTTTGTTTCATGTTTCCAAAATACTCCAGTTTTATTTTTTCAAATTCAAACCATCCAAAGTAGAACTATTTGAGGGTTGTCTTTGTAAATTATAGACTTGGCTTACTGTAGAGAAAGTTACCTCTGTACAAGCTTTCAGTTTTCACACGTCATATACATGTATTCTGAGTGTAAACACAAAATTACACCAAAATGTTTGAGCCATGCTCTGTGAAAAGGGGGCTTAATGCATCTGCAAAAAGTATCGATCCAGGTCAGCCTATGAGATGACTTGCATGGTATAAATCAGTTGTTATATATTTTATTCAATTATTCATGCAACCATTTTACTGAAAGTGAATGGCTGAAGTAATTTGAAGAATATTATGATTGAAAGTCGGATAAAAAAATTATATGCAAAGTCCACGATTTATTGGGACAGCTCTCATTTTTTAATATGTTCTGTGTAAAAGAATGAACATTATCCAAAGAATTATTTGTGATTCAATATTAACTAAAAAGTAGCACATTTGTACTTTGGTTCAGTTGTGATAAAGCCTTTAAATTGGGATTAGAATGTTACTGCATTCTGTGGTAGCATGTGTTTAACTTGATGCCAGATGAAAAAATTTTAGACTATGAAAGAAGTGAAAGCTTCTACAAAAAACAAATTAGATGTGAATTAGATAATGAAATTTGTCTGCGCAAAGCCAGAAAACATTGTGGGAGAAGCAGAAAATGCTGGTTACCAGCACTCTTCAGGTTTTTTAAAACATGGGATTTGGTAAAGGGTTAATAGATTACATCCTTTGCCTCAAAAAGTGATTGTCTCCTTTGTAATAAGATATGTAAGATTTTATTCATAGTTTGTGGCCCACAAAGCGTGGTCATTGGAATTCTTGGCTGATATAGATGTGCAAGACAGCTCTTTTGGCTTAACTCTTTACCAAACGACAAAATTTTAAACTGGTCTGAATTGAAAGCATTTGCAGACAACAAAATAAACGTGACTCAAAAATTGAACTTTGTGTTGGGAAGGGTAGAAAACGTGGTGGGAAAAGGAGAAAATGCTGGTTACCAGCATTTTCTCCTTTTTCCACAATGTTTTCAAAAGCTGTTTTTCTCAGGGTCGTTAAAAGTCGGGATTGTGTGGTAAAGAGTTAAATGATATTGGATGTATCACTTTTTTTAGCTCACCTGAGCACAATGTGCTCAAGGGGAGCTTTTAGGGTCACCCAGTGTCCGTCGTCCGTCGTGCATCGTGCGTCGTCAACAATTCTTTAAACATCAACTCCTCCTAAACCGCTGGGCCAATTTGGACCAAACTTGGTTGGAATGTTCCTTGGGAGGTCCTCTTTAAAAATTGTTCGCAGAATTTGATTCCGTCAAAAACTCTGGTTGCCATGGCAACAAAATGGAATTTTTTAGAAAATTCTTTAAAAATCTTCTTCTCTGAAACCGCTGGCCAGATTTTAAAATAATTTCACAGAGATGTTCCTTGGGTGACCCTTTTCAAAAATTGTTCGCGAAATTTTGATCCGTCAAGAAACATGGCTCTGGTGAATGGGGGCTTCTTGCACTTTACAGAAATGAAGGAATTCTTAAAAATTCTTCTTCTCTGAAACCGCTGGCCAGATTTTAAAATAATTTCACAGAGATGTTCCTTGGGTGACCCTTTTTAAAAATTGTTCGCGAAATTTTGATCCATCAAGAAACATGGCTCTGGTGAATGGGGGCTTCTTGCACTATACAGAAATGAAGAAATTCTTAAGAATTCTTCTTCTCTGAAACCGCTGGCCAGATTTTAGAATAATTTCACAGAGATGTTCCTTGGGTGACCCTTTTCAAAAATTTTTCGCGAAATTTTGATCCATCAAGAAACATGGCTCTGGTGAATGGGGGCTACTTGCACTATACAGAAATGAAGAAATTCTTAAAAATTCTTCTTCTCTGAAACCGCTGGTCAGATTTTGAAATAATTTCACAGGGATGTTCTTTGGTTGACCCTTTTCAAAAATTGTTCGTGATATTTTGATCCATCAAGAAACATGGCTCTGGTGAATGGGGGCTACTTGCGCTATAGGGAAATGAAGAAATTCTTAAAAATTCTTCTTCTCTGAAACCGCTGGCCAGATTTTGCACCATTTGAGCCACACTGAAATTGTAGTCTGCAAATGCTTTCAATTTGGACAGGGTTGAAATTCTGTTGTCTGGTAAGGGGTTAAGGAAAATATGTAAAACGGGTTGTGATAAGCAGCCAAACCTTTTGCTTGTGAATAGGAGAGAATCTTTATTGTAAATGCAAAGGTCATTGGATTAAAAAAAAAAGGCCTACAGGAAAAGTTGAATTGCACATTACATAAATCTGTGATTACTTCAACTAAACAATTTTAAACTATCACAGAGCTGATAAATATCGCACTAGCATTAACCTTTTACAACACGACAAGAATTTAGACCTGTTCGAATCGAAAGCATTTGCTGATGACAGTTTCAATGACAGGCTCATAAGAAACTTCATCTTTATATTGTTTATTACAAGCCACAGACAATAGTTATTTGTTTTTATTTCATGAAATGCCATGTCATGAAAAAAGGGGGCTAAATGTTTAATTTCATCATGGACCAATGACCATCTGTTTGTCCGTCTTTCCGTCTTTTAGGCCTATTTGTTAGTTCAGCTGAGCACGAAGAGCTGGGTGAGGTATTGTGATTTGTCGATTGATCTGAAAATTGGTCAGAATGTTTGTCTTGATCGAATCTCGGATTAGTTTGAATTTGGGTCACCTGGGGTCATAAACTAGGTCACTTGGTCAAATTAAAGAAATATGTTGAGGGCAATCTAGAGGCCACATTTCTTACTCAATTGACCTGAAAATTGGTCAGAATGTTTGTCTTGATCAAATCTTGGATGAATTTGAAATTGGGTTGCCTGGGGTTATAAACTAGGTCACTAGGTCAAATCAAAGAAATACATTGTGGACACTCTAGAGGCCACATTTCTTAACTCAATTGACCTGAAAATTGGTCAGAATGTTTGTCTTGATGAAATCTCAGATAAATTTGAATTTGGGTCACCTAGGTAATAAAATAGGTCACTAGGTCAAATTAAAGAAATACCTAGAGGCCACATTCTGTGCTCAATTGACTTGAAAATTGGTCAGAATCTTTGTCTTAATAAAATCTCAGATGAGTTCAAATTTGGGATACCTTGGGTCATAAACTAGGTCACTAGGTCAAATTCAAGAAATACCTTGTGGAAACTCTAGAGGCTACATTTCTGACTCAGTTGACCTGAAAATTGGTCAGAATGTTTGTCTTGATGAAATTTCGGATGAGTTTGAATTTGGGTTACCTAGGGTCATAAACTAGGTCTCACTAGATCAACTGACAAAAATTCCTTGTGGGTGCTCTAGAGGCTACAATTATTACTCGATTGACTTTGAAATTGATCAGTATATTTGTCATGATAAAATCTTGGATGATTTCAAAATTGAGTCACATAGGGTCATTAACTAGGTTACTAGGTCAAATTTAAAGAAATATCTTGTGGGCGCTCTAGTGGCCACAATTCTTGCTCAAATGACCTGAAAATTGGTCAGCGTGTTTGTCTGTGATATCTCGGATGAATTCAAAATTGGGTAAAATAGGGTCAAAAACAAGGTCACTGGGTCACATTGAAGAAATACCTTGTGGGCACTCTAGAGGCCACAATTCTAGCTAAACTGACCTGAAAATTGGTCTACATGTTTTACTTGATGATATCTCTGATGAATCAGAAATTGGGTCTCATAGGGTCCTAAACTAGGTCACTAGGTCAAATTCAAGAAATGTATTGTGGGCGTTCTAGAGGCCACAATTTTTGCTCAACTGACCTGAAAATTTGTCGGCATGTTTGACTTGATAATATCTTGAATGGGTTTTAAATTGGGTCACATAGGGTCATAATCTAGGTTACTAAGTCAGATTACAGAAATACCTTGTGGGCATTCTAGAGGCGGCAATACTTGCCCAATTCACCTGAACCTTTGTAAACAAGTTTGTCTTGATATTTTGGATGAGTTTGAAATATGGTCACATAGGGTCATAAACTAGGTCACTTGGTCAAATTGAAAAAAATACATTTTGGACACTCCAGAGGCCACATTTTCAGCTCAATTGATCTGACCATTGGTCAGAACGTTTGTCTTAATAATATCTCAGATGAGTTTTAAAATGGGTCATTATGACCCATGGATTAAATTTCGTCTATTGACTCAGGTGAGCGATCCAGGGCCATCATGGCCCTCTTGTTTTATGTTTGCTTCTTGGTCATTTATTTGTTTGTGAATTTTTCAAAGTTTCATATGCATTATTGGTCTCAAAATGAATAAGATTTGCCCATACATCAACAAGATCTTGTGCCTTATGTATTTGACAGGTATTACAACCCAGAAACCTGGAGTTACTGGAGTCACAGGCTCCCCTCTGGGACAAAATGTGAGAAAATGTACATTTGAAAGATCAACAATCTGCGGTTACACCCAGTTACGAGGTACTGATGATTTCAACTGGACAAGGGATAGAGGAGGGACCGCTACAGCAAACACAGGACCTACCAGGGATCACACCTACAATACACCCCAAGGTAAAAGTCAGTCTTATGAAGAATTCACACATTACTTCCTGCCGACAGCTCTTACAGCAGACAGACTTTTGGAGCACCATGGCAAAAGGAGAGATTGCTTGTAGCATAGTAGTGTCTCTTTTTGCAACAATTTTTGTGTTATGCATTCATGGTTTTACTTAACCCTTTCCCAAACAAGTCCTGGTTTTCATGTGTCTGCAGTACAAGTCTTTTGAAAACACTGTGGGAAAAGGAGAAATTGCTCGTAATGAACAATTTCTCCTTTTCCCAGTGTTTTCTACCCTTTTTGAGACCTTTCTGCCATTTTCATCAAATTTAAAATTGTCGTCTGCAAACTCTTTCAATTTGGACCTGTCCAAAATTTATCGTTTGGGAAAGGGTTAAACTTTGTAATGTAAGTGAACATATGTTTCAATTGGTCCCTCTGTTCCCTTTACCAAAAGGCAAAATTTTGGACAGGACCAAATGGAAAGTATTTGCAGACGACAAGTTAAATGTTGCAAAAATGATGATTTGTGTTTTTGATAGGGTGTAAAACATGGTGGGAAAAGGAGAAAATGCTGGTAACCAGCATTTTTTCCGTTTTCCACAACATTTTCGAAAAGCTTCTTTCAGGGGTTCGTTAAAAGCCGGAATTGTGTAGTCGAGGTTTAATTGAAACTTCAACTCCCAGAAAAGAGTGGTGTGTTCTGTTCCTTTTCTTGCTTTGTTTTCTAACATAACTCTAAGTGAATTTTGATAGAGATACAAAACTTAAGGAAATAAAATGGATTGACATTTATAAAAAGATAAGAAAAAAGAAATGAAGTTTATTAGTGTTTTATTTTTTTTTGTTTATACAAAATTTATTATGCAAATCTACTAGTATGTGTATTTCCATGGAATGTACTACAAACATGTTGAAGAAAACAGATTTATCCAAATCTCTGCATATTTCAGTAGATTACTACATAATTATTGAAACCTAAATAGAATGATCAGAATCTAGTTATTGCTCATCTGTATGTTTTCCAACAGGATACTACATGTTTATTGAGACCTCAAGCCCAAGGAAACAAGGCCAGAAGGCCCAGTTAGCTACTCCAAGTTACAGAGATACCAGCGATGTTTGTGTCACCTTTTGGTACCATATGTACGGAAACGGTATCGGAACTCTGAATGTCTATGCCATGGTTAGTCAGTTTATTGGGATTGTGAATTTTGTGTTGCTTTCCTTGGCCTTTGGGGAAGAGTTGACCCTATACAAGATGATAAAATTTTAGTCCATTCCAAATTGAAAGCATTTGCAGATAACAAATTAAGTTTTGCTCAAATAATGGGATCTGTCCTTGAAAGGGTAGAAAATATTGTGGGAAATAGAGAAAATACTGGTTACCAGCATTTTCTCTTTTCCCCACAATGTTTTCAAAAGGTTTCTTTTTCAAAGTTGTAAAAACTGAGATTATGCGTTAAAGGGTTAATGAGCCCCTTTTGCTGTTACTATAGTTTCTGCCCACTTTGTGATGTGTGCAACCAGTAATATACTTTGAGGAGAGGGTAGACCAAGATCATTTTGCACATTGTATGCAGCTTGATCTCATCTACACTCTCCACTTCTTAATCCACTGTCTCAGTCATATAATCTCGATTAATCCTTACCAAACAATCCCATGTTTAATGAGTCTCAGGAAAAAGGCTTTTGAAAGCATTGGGAGGAAAAAGCAGACAATGCTGGTAACTGGGGGAGGGGGAAAGCAGAAAATGCTGGTAAGGAGCATTTTCTCCTTTTCCCACAACATTTCTACTCTCTCATAGAGAAATACCATTACTAAAGCCACAATTTAATTTGTCGTCTGAAAATACCTTCAATTTGAAGAATACTCAAATGTTGTCTTTTTCTGATTTAACCCTTTCCCACACAATCCCGGGTTTTAACGACCCTGAGAAAGAAGCCTTTTGAAAACATTGTGGGAAAAGGAGAAAATGCTGGTAACCAGCATTTTCTCCTTTTCCCACAATGTTTCCTACTCTATGAAAGACAGAAATCATCATTTCAGCTACATATCAATTGTCATCTGCAATTGCTTTCAATTTGAGCCAGTCTGAAATTCTGTCGTTCGGTAAAGAGTTAAAAGCCAAGAAACAAAAATTTTACTTTTGTAATTAGTTTTGGCAATGGTAATCAACTATAGAAACTTGATGGAATATAAATGTGATATTCTTTTATTGGTATAAGACCTACCATTAATATATAGGTAAACTATGCCATTGATATCTTACGAGGGACACTTTTTAAGTTCGTAGAGTAGGGCGGTCTTTTTAAAACCGCTTGAAATATCAAAATATTATTTATCTAAGACCTTCGAAATATGCCCCGTCTGCCTCCACACACATTTTACACCGATCTACCCATTTCCGGAACGCCGCCCGGTAGTCCTCTTTAGGTATATGTTGCAGACACTGGTAGACCGCACGGCCTATACCACAACGGGATTCAAAACGGTGCCCTGCCAGCATTTCCTTTAGTCTTGGGAACAACCAAAAGTCACAGGGGGACAGGTCAGGGCTGTATGGGGGATGATCTAAGACATCGAGCCCAGATTCTTTCAGATATTCCTGTACCGTAGCGGATTTATGGGCCGGTGCGTTATCATGGAGTAATTTGATGCCGTGGACACCGGTGCGCGGTCTGCGTTTCTGATAGAAATAAACAAGTTGAGTAAGAACACTTTCTCTGTAAAACTTTCCAGTGACAGAACTACCTTTCGGGACTGGAATTTGAAGGACTGGACCTTTCGAATCAAAGAATATCGCATACAACATGCGATTTGATGTTTTGCAACGGCGCGCAATGACAGGTCTGTCGCCCTCAGATGAAACCCAAACCTTATTTTTAGCCTTTGAATCGGGTTGAAAATGATAGATCCAGGTTTCATCACCTGTAACTATCTCTTCCAAACGACGTGGGTCACATTTATCATATTTTTCTATAACTTGCGATGCAAGTCTAACCCGACTTTGTTTCTGCTCGTCAGTGAGCAAATGGGGCACCCAGCGCGCGCAGATCTTACGTAGCCCAAGTCGTTCACGTAAGATCTTCAAAACACTTGACGAATGAATGCCACTTAATTCTTCTATCTCTTGCACGGTATAACGTGCGTCTTCCTCAATTAACGTTTTCACAGTAGCAACGTTCTTTTCCGTCAAAACGGAAACCGGCCTACCCACCCGAGGGTCATTTTCAATTGACTCCCGACCATCATTAAAACGACGTACCCACTTGCAAACTGTAGCATATTTTAAAGCACCATTCCCATAAACTTTTTGCAAATCAGCATGAATTTCTGTTGGCGGAAACCCGAGCTGTGCTCGAATCTTACAATATACCCTCTGTTCAGAGATTTTTCCATCCATATTGAACGCTATATTTTACTATAGTGTATAAAACCACGTGTTGAAAATACCCAGCGCAGCGCGCACGTGGACCTCGTGCGCCGCATACCGTGACACCGTTTGAGAGAGGAATGATTGCGCAAGTTCTGTGTAAAAAATCGTGCAACTTCATAATCGCGTTAAAAAGTTATAGGCTTACTCTACGAACTTAAAAAGTGTCCCTCGTAATTAATTCTGTTTCCAGTTCTAAGCTACAATATTAAACAGTTAATTCTGCCACTGAGTCATCTCATTTAAATTCCAGAATACTACCATCGGGTTATAACTGCTGGTGTTGGGGATGAGATTTTAGCCCATATGGACAATAGATAATAATTAACCCTTTACCACTCAATCCCGACTTTTAACGACCCTGAGTAGGAAGCCTTTTGAAAACATTGTGGGAAAGGGAGAACCAGCATTTTCTCCTTTTGCCACAATGTTTTCTACCCTGCCCAGAACAAATTTCAATTTTTCAATCACATTTATATTGTTGTCTGCAAATGCTTTCAATTTGGACCAGTCTAAAATTTTTTTGCTTGGTATAGAGATAAGTCCTGTAACATTATAATATGACGGAGTTCTCTTTGCAATTGTGTTTTCATGCAGAGTCAAAACAGTTTTGGACTTCCAGTTTTTACCATGTCTGGTAACCAGGGCAACAAATGGATTGTTGGAAAAGCCACAGTTCCACAAGCAACGGCTTCACAGGGATACAAGGTAAAACTAGTGTTTGGCATTGACAATCACTCTTTCCTAAATGACGCGATTTTAGTTCATTCCAAATTTAAAGCACAAGTAAACAAAAAATTATTTGTACTTAGCTCACATGACGGGATTTGTCTTTGAAAGGGTGGAAAATCATTTTATGGAAAGGAGAACATGTCTGTTACCAGTATTTTCTGTTTTTCTCACAATGTTTACAAAGGATTTTCTTCTCAGGGTTGTTTAACCCTTTACCATACAGTCCCGAGTTTTAACATCCCTGACAAAGAAGCCTTTTGAAAACATTGAAAGAAAAGGGAAAAATGCTGGTAACCAGCATTTTGTACTTTTCTCACAATCTTTTCTACCCTATCACAGACAGAAATGGTCATTTTAGTAACATTTATTTTGTCGTCTGCACATGCCTTGAATTTGGTCAGTTCCAAAATTTTGTTGTTTGGTAAAGATTTAAACACAGGATTGGTAAAGGTTTAATACCTAATCTGCTTGGCTCATTACTTCCTGCAGACATGTTTTTTGTCCTACAGCAGTTCATTTGTTAGAATATTTTTGCCAAAATGAGAACATGCCAAATCTTCCTTTGACAAACGGTTTTCTGTTGTGCTTATGTTTGTAAGCCCACATTTTCCAAGGATGTTTTCAGTCCCCTGTGCCAATTTGTCTCTGGACATATATATTATGTAAACTTTTTAACTGGTGACAAATATTTTGACTTGTCCATGTTCAAAGTACATGTACTCGTGGATAACAAATGTGGCTCAAATCATGAGATCTGTCTTTGCAAGAGCAGGAAACATTGTGGGAAAATGTTATTACTGTCATTTTTGATCTCCAGCAATGTGTACAAAAGCTTTCTTCCTGGAGACTGTCTATAAAGGTTATAAATTAATTCTGACAAACAGGAAGAAAGACCCAATTAGTACTAAAATGCAGCTTTTTTTGTACACAGATTGTGTTTGAAGGAATAGTGGGTACTAACTATCGTAGTGACATTGCTATAGATGATGTTTCATTTAGCGGGGGAGTTTGTGGAAATCCAGGTAGGATTGTATTTCCAATCTCATGGAGCTTTAACCCTTTCCCAAACAAGCCCTGGTTTTCACATGTCTGCAGTACAAGTCTTTTGATAACACTGTGGGAAAAGGAGAAATTGCTCTTAATGAGCAATTTCCTTTTCCCACAGTGTTTTCTACCCGTTTTGAGAACTTTCTGCCATTTTCATCAAATTTAAAATTGTCATCTGCAAACTCTTTCAGTTTAAAATTTGTTGTTTGGGAAAGGGTTAAGTAAATGAGCCTTGCTCTGGTAAAAAGAGGGCTTAATCCTTAGGCTACTTAGTGTGACTCAAGGACCTGTTGCAGACAGTGTAGATCAAGATCAGACTACACGGAACAGTGCAGTCTGATCTTGGATCTAAACTGTCCGGTAGATATTTTTCCCCAAAAAATACCCTGGAAATAGCAAAATTTGGGTTTCTTCTATAGGCTTGAAAATTTCATTTCACTTGTTTAGCAGGTTAAGGGTTAATGCATCTCCATAATGCATTGTTCCAAGCAAGACATCACATAAGTATAAATACATAAAATCCATTGTGTCTAACAAATGACTGAATCCTGAGGTAAAATGGTCCTTGGATATGCAGAAAATTGTCTAAAAGCAGAAAGATATGGCCCTGATTAGCCTGTGCAGTCCATGCAGGCAGACCTGAGTTGATTCTGTTTGCAGATCCATTAAGCCCCCCTTTTCTCAGAGCATGGCTCAAATAAAATGGATATATTTTTTTAGTATAATTTGTTGGTGCAAGATCAGACTGCTCCTTCCTTGTGGTCTATTCTTAATGGAGAAAAGCAACTTAATTTTCTTTTTAGAGGTTAAACATTTCTATAGAATGCTAAAAAAATGAGATGGATATATCCTGTAAGTAGTCAGTAATCAGAGATCAGACTACAACACCTTTTGTGGTCTAATCTTGATCCACACTGGGTTTTTTGTGTGTCACAGAAGCACAAAACTACGTTGAAACTGAACACTTTACAAAACAATCCTGTATTTTACTAATCGACAAAATTTTGTACTTGTCCAAATCTGAAGTATCAAAGCACAATAAATTAAATGTGGCTCAAATAGTGGAAATGGTCTCTGAAAGGGCAGATAACATTGTAGAGAAGAGGAGAAAATGCTGATAACCAGGATTTTCCCCTTTTCCTGCAATGTTTTCAACCCAAAGCATCAGCAGACAGCCTATTAAATAATGGATATTGTTTCTGAAAGGGTTAGGCAATGTTTTTTAAAAGCCTTTTTCATTCTGGTTGTAAAATATGGGATTGTGTGGAACAGGGTTGATAAACAGCCAAGCCCAGTAGCACAGTTGATAGCACACAGGACAGGAAACCCAGGGGTGCTGGTTCAGTTCCCCTGCTCGGCCTAAGTCTTTCAGAGGATTGATGATAAACATTGCTGCAGGATTCATTTTTCTCTCACAATTTTTTTGATGATTGTAATTTGGAAAAGAAGCCAGTGGCTTGGAAAAAATGTTGTGCCTTATACTGGTAAACCAAATTCCAGGGATGTATGGATAGGTGCACTGGATGCCACAGTTTAAGTGAAATGATGTTGCAAAGGACATTAAACACCAAAGAAACAAACTTAATAAAAAAGTTTTGTATTTGTTGTTGTCAATACTAGGTGACTGCGACTTTGAGTCAGGTTTGTGTACATGGCACAACACTCAGACTGGAGATGACTTTGATTGGACACAGGGCTCATCAGGCACAGCCACAACTGGAACTGGGCCAACAAATGATCACACACTAGGAACATCTGCTGGTAGGTGATTTTTCTTCTCATATTATCTTAACTCTTTACCACACAACAAAATTTCAGACTTGCCCAATTTGAAAGCATTTGCAGATGACAAATAAAATGTGACATAAATGATGGAATTTGTCTCTGAAAGGGTAGAAGATATTCTGGGAAAAGGAGAAAATCCTGGTTACCAGCATTTTCTCCTTTTCTCACAATGTTTTCAAATGTTCTCTATCTCAGGGTCTCTGGGATTGTATGGTAAAGAGTTAATTAGACGGCTGTGACTTCCAGTCAGGTTTGTTCACATGTGGCACAGAATGAGGACTGGCGCTGACTTTGACTGGATACAGGGTTCATTTAGCATATCTTTTTGAACCCCTACAAGAAAGTTGAAGGGGCGGTGGCTAAACTGGAATTGGATTGTGAGTCTGTTTTATTGTTTGTCCATTTATCTGTCCATCCAAAGAGAAAATCTTGTTTCCTCTTCTTCTCCTGCAGTTTTTCACTAATTGAGTTAAAATTCTAATGGAAGTATTCTCTCCTGGTAGCTTGTATATCTGCTTTTTTCATTATGCCTTGTAGACTATTACAGAAGATAATGTCCTTTTAATTTTTTGTCCTAACCAGTGACAGGGCAATGGGTGGGGGTTGAACAGGCTTTTGTAGTTGTTTATTGATCAGACTGCAACTGTTTTAGTTGTATCATATTCTGTTGTAAGTCCTTTGTCTGTTGCCTTTGCCCTTGATATCTCATTTTACTTTTCCATAAAACTACATGTATGCCATCATTTTTTCAGGAAAATATATGTTTATTGAGACCTCATCACCAAGACAGCTGGGAGATGTTGCCTATCTAGTCAGTCAGGTGTTCACGGCATTCAATACCGGCGGACGGTGTATGCGATTTTGGTACAACATGTATGGAAATACAGTGGACTCACTTAAGATTATTGTTGTCTACCAGAGTATGTATAGTTTGTGTGCTACATCTGTACTTTTTATCTACGCATTACATGGAGTATTCGATTGATTTTGAAGTATTTCCTATTTATTGTTGGATGCCTTAACCCTTTACCGTACAATGCCGCCTTTTGACGCCCCTGGGAAAGAAGAATTTTGAAAACATTGTGGGAAAAGGAGAAATGCTGGTAACCAGCATTTTCTCCTTTTTCCCACAATGTTTTCTACCCTATCTAAGAAAAGTTGCACCATTTGAGCCACATCGAAATTGTCATCTGCAAATGGTTTCAGTTTGGACAAGGCTAAAATTTGTCGTCTGGTAAAGGGTTAATATGTTTAACCAGTCTTTCTGAAAGTTGCCCACTTCTTACTTGACATTAAGTCTGGTAAAAAAAATGATAAAATCTTTACCAGACAGATTGTTGTTTTTTTACTAGACCAAAAATACAAAAATATCAACAGATTGAAATTATTACATGAAACATTTATAGATTTATTAAATCTTTACCACACAATCCCAACTTTTAACGACCCCGAGGAAGATGGCTTTCAAAAACATTGTGGGAAAAGGAGAAAATGCTGGTAACCAGCATTTTCTCCTTTTCCAACAATGTTTTGTACCCTTCCTAAAACAAATTTAAATTTTTCAGTCACATTTATTTTGTCATCTGCAAATGCTTTCAGTTTGGACTAGTCTAAAATTTTGTCGTTTGGAAACGAGTTAAAGAATTTCAATCAGAGCTACAGCTGTCATTTTCAGTCTTACGTTTGAGACCCAGCCTTGCACCTGCAAAGTATTGCAAATTGAATATACCAGGTATTATAAAGATACAGATGAGACAATCAGTATGTGAAACTTTAATAGATTGATACTGAAATCACCTTTTAATGATACAGACCCTTATAATACAATCCTCAGGTTTCTTTCATGCAGCTGATCTTACATGTAGAGAAAGAAAAGTTCTAGAAATCATCGAAATAGATGTCCAGATATTTCATTGGATGCCATATTTTCAGTAGATCTATGAAAATCATCGTACAAATATATGCCATTAGAGTAATTTGTACGACAATTTTCCTTGGTTAACCCTTTCCCAAATGACAAATTTTGGACTGGTCCATATTGAAAGAGTTTGCAGACGACAATTTTAGATGTGATGAAAATGGCAGAAAGGTCTCAAAAAGGGTAGAAAACACTGTGGGAAAAGGAGAAATTGCTCGTTACGAGCAATTTCTCCTTTTCCCACAGTGTTTTCAAAAGACTTGTACTGCAAACATGTGAAAACCAGGGCTTGTTTAGGAAAGGATTAACTAAAGCTGAGCAGAGTATGGGAAAGCGCCAGTGTCGTTCTGAAATTAGTATTTGACCTTTCGATCTTATTTTTTCTTTAAATAACACTTTTAAGGAAATAATGTAAATTCCATCACTGTGTATTATAAAGGAATAATTATTCAATTGTGATGTTGGATTCTTACTGGACAATCGACGTTGTGAACTGAAGATTTTGACGGACCAATTTGACTTTTATAAGACATGTCGCTCGTACTGACAGTGTTTCGGAAAGACTGTTTATGTCTATAAAAGCTTCCAATTCAGACAAGTCTGAAATTTTGTTGTTTGGTCAAGAGTTATTACAAGTACATTTCAACATGTTTGCCTTCACTGGAATCTCAAAAGGCACTTGCAAAATACAGGTTGCTAGCTTCACTCTTTACCAAACGACAATGTTTTAGACTGGTCCAAATTGAAAGCATTTGCAGAGGACCAAATAAGTGTGACTGAAAAACTGAACTTTGTTTTGGGAAGGGTGGAAAACATTGTGGGAAAAGGAGAAAATGCTGGTTACCAGCATTTTCTCCTTTTCCCACAATGTTTTCAAAAGGCTTCTTTTACAGGGTCGTTAAAAGTCTGGATTGTGTGGTAAAGGGTTAATAGAGGTTGCATCAGATACAGGTTTTATCATATATATGTGTGTCTACTTTTTACTAGGTTCGAACCAGACATTGTGGCAGCTGACTGGCAACCAAGGTTCACAGTGGTCACAAGCACAACTGCCAATTCCAAAATCTTCGTCATCGTACAAAATCATTATTCAAGGCACACGAGGAAAGAATTACCAAGGAGATATTGCCATTGATGACATCAGTTTCCAGGCAACAAACTGTGGATGTATGTAAACTTTTTAACTCTTTACCACACAATCTCGACTTTTAATGACCCTTAACCCTTTCCCAAACAAGCCCTGGTTTTCACGTGTCTGCTGTACAAGTCTTTTGAAAACACTGTGGGAAAAGGAGAAATTGCTCATAACGAGCAATTTCTCCTTTTCCCACAGTAATTTCTCTCCTTTTTGATAACTTTCTGCCATTTTCATCAAATTTAAAATTGTCGTCTGCAAACTCTTTCCATTTGGACCAGTCCAAAATTTGTCGTTTGGGAAAGGGTTAAATGGAAGCCTTTTGAAAACATTGTGGGAAAAGGAGAGAATGCTGGTAACCAGCATTTTCTCCTTTTCCCACAATGTTAAGTTTTTCAGTCACACTTATTTGGTCGTCTGCAAATGCTTTCAATTTGGACCAGTCTAAAATAGTGTCTTCTAACCATGCCATAACAAATTTCAATTTTTAAGTCACATTTCATTTGCCTTCTGCAAAGGCTTTCAGTTTGGACTGGTCTAAAAATTTTTTGTGTGGTAAAGAGTTAACCTTTAACTCTTTACCAAATGACAAAATTTTGGACTGGACCAACCATGGAAGCATTTGCAGATGATAATGTAGATGTAGCTCAAATGGTGATTTCAGTCTTTGATAGGGCAGCAAACATTTTGTGAAAAAGAGAAAATGCTGGTTACCGGCGTTTTCTCTTTTTCACACAATGTTTTCAAAATACTACCCCTTCAGGGTAGTTAAAAGTTGGGATTATATGTTAAAGAGTTAAAGACAATTCCCTGCTTGATAAAACTTGGGAAGAAGACTTTTAAAATGAAACATTTGAGAAGGAAAGAATGCTGACTGCCAGCTTTTATTTCCTTTTCTCATAAATATACTTAACCCATTCACAAAGATAGGTATTTTCTTTGTCAGTTCAAAGTTTCTATTTCTTAACCCTTTACTACATTTTCCCAAGTTTTTACAACCCTGAGATGAAAAGCTCCTGAAAACAATGATGGAAAAAGAGGAAATGCTGGAGGAAATGCTGATAACCAGTCTTTTCTCCTTTCTCCGCAATGTTTTCTACTCGGTAAAGACAAACCCTACTATTTTTTCCACATCTGAGTTGTCATCTGCAAATGCTTTGGATTTGTACAGATCTTAAACATAGCTGTATTGTAATGAGTGAATCAATGTCCTGTTAAAGATAAGACTGTTTTAAAATTTAAAATGTGCATTCCAATATAAGGTCTACACTTTCCACTTCTGTGCAACATATTTTTTTAACTGGAACAGCCTTGAATAACTTGTTTGTTTGTGTGGTGTTTAATGTCATTTAACATTACTTCAGTTATATCATGGTTGCCAGCAATCCTGTCTATACTGTCCGGGAGTTTCTTTAACTCTATATCACATCAAAATTTTAGGCTTTTCCAAATTGAAAGCATTTGCAGACAACAAAGTAAATGATACTGAAAAATTGAAATTTGTTATGAGAAGGGCAGGAAACAGTGTGGGAAAAGGAGAAAATGCTGGTTACCAGCATTTTCTTCTTTTTCCACAATGTTTTCAAATGGCCTCTTTCTTAGGGTCGTTAAAAGTCGGGATTGTGTGGTAAAGGGTTAACCAATTCTTTGCTCAGTATGATCAGCAGGAGAGAGGAATGAATCCTGCTGAAATAAATATCATCAATCCTTGGAAATAATTTGGCAGAGCTGGGAGTTTTAGCCATCAACACCTGGGTTCCATGCCCTGTTTGTTACCAACTTCTTGGTTTGGCTTTGACACAGCAATAACTGAGCTGTTTTTTCCTAATTGAAAGGGCCCGATTCATTTGTTCAGCACTTTAACTCCTCACCACACAACAGTATTTTGATCTTGACCAAATTGACAGCATGTAAACACAACAAAATAAATGAATTTCAAAAGGTGATTGTTGTCTTTGATAGGGTAGAAAACATTGTGGAAAAAGAGAAAATGCTGGTTACCAGCATTTTCTCCGTTTCTCACAATGTTTTCAAAAGCCTTCTTTCTTCAGGGTTGTTAAAACTCGTGATTGTGTGAGTTAAGGGTTAAAATAGAATTTTGTAAGTCTTTGTTTTCTTGGTTGTATTAAAATCACAAAGTGCTCTACATAAATTTTGTGTTGCTGTTTGTCTATTGTATAGGTATGGGTAATCGTACAGGTACATTTATGATATAAGCTGCTTCTGCAGACAGTGTGGACCAAGATCAGACTGCACAGAATGTGCTGCATGCTTATTGTCCAATAGTTGAGAAGATATTCTATTCCAGAAGATCTTCAAAATACACTATTTGGGTCTCCTCTTCTGAGAAGAATCAATTCATTGGCTTTTCATCTATAGAGAAAGGTGTAATCATACAGTATTTTATATGGATTATTTGTTTTGATAGTGATACCAACAAAAGCAATGCCTCCAGCACAAACCACATCAGCTGGTTCCACCATGATGTCTACTTTGGTTCCTGGTGTTTTCAACTGTAACTTTGACAGAGATCTTTGTGGCTGGGTACAAGATAAAACTGACAATTTTGATTGGACGAGAAAAACAGGCAGAACTACTTCCTCTGGCACTGGCCCTTCATCAGACCATACTGGAGGTTGGTAGTTTCCCAGCCACTAACTCTTTACAAAGTTTAAGACTCAACAAAATTAAAATGGACTTGAAGACAACAAACTGAATATGTTTCAAAAGATGAGATTTGCCTCTTAAGGCTTTAAAAAAACATTGTGGGGGGGGGAGAAAAATGCAAGATTTTTCTCCTTTCCCAACAATTTTTTTAAGGCCTCCTGTCTCAAGAGTCCTGAAATCATTGGATCTTTTGATAAACTGTTTCTGTGCCTCTTCTTTGAAGTCCAAGGTAAAATTTTGTTATATACCGACCAGTTTTCTGGCACAAATGCATGCATAATGCCCTGATAAAGTCAGACATGAAGGAAAAAAATATCTGTATCAGTCTTTGTCAAATATGGTCCAAACTATGGTATGATGATAACCTTTGTGTGGACTACTTTCAGCTTGGTTACTGATTTGATTGGTCACAATGTTGTGTCATAACATTAATTCATCCACCATTCATAAATGGTTAGCATTTTCTTCTTTTAAAGAATTTCTTCCAAAGGTATTTTTCCTTTGGCTAAACTTTTTACCAAACGACAAAATATTACACTTGTCCAAATTGAAAGCATTTGCAGACGACAAATTCAGTGTTACTCAAAACATGAAACTTGTCTTTCAGGGTAAAAAACATTGTCGGAAAAGAAGAAAATGCTGGTTACCAGCATTTTCTTCTTTTCCCACAATGTTTTTAAAAGCCCTTTTTTCATATGGTAATTTAAACTCATGGTTGTGTGGTAGAGGGTTGAAGCCAACAGAAAGACATTGTAGATTTGAACATTTCTGCTACTGGTAATTTTAGATATTTATTGTAAGTAGCTAAACATTACAAATTTATGTGGTGATCATATGTATTTAATTTCTTTTTTTTTTTTTCTAAACTTAGGTGGTTATTATATGTATATTGAGACTTCCGGACAGACTCGAGGAGATAAAGCAAGACTTATCAGTCCATCAGTAACCCCAAACCAACAGGGTCAGAAATGTTTGAAGTTTTGGTACCACATGTATGGACAAAATGTGGATAGTTTGAACATTTACGTCCAGTTTGGCCTCTCCCTTCCGGCCAGTCCGTATTGGAACAAAAAAGGTACCCAAGGTAACAGGTGGAAACAACAGTCACTGACCATCACTGCTTCGAAGATATTTAATGTAGGTTATCTTTTATTTATGGGTGTTTGCCTTGTTCAATTAACTCTCTACCAGACGACAAGATTTTACACTTGTTCATTTTGGAAGCATTTGCAGATTTTAAATGAGGCTCAAATGATGGGGTTTGTCAATAGAATGGTAGAAAACATTGTGAGAAAAGGACAAAGTAATGGTAACCCTTATTTTCTCCTTTTCCTACAATGATTTCAGAATGATTTCAATGATTTTAAACAGTGTAAACAGCTTCCTCCCCAGGGTCGTTGAAACAGGGTATGTTTTGGTAAGTGTTAATCCTCTACCACACAATCCCAAGTTTTATTGACCCTTAGGAAGAGGGCTTTTGAAAACATGGCTGAAAAAGGAGAAAATGTTTCTTTTCCACGTTGTTTTCTAATTTTCAAAAGTACGCCCCATCATTTTAGCTGCAATAATTTTGTCATCTGCAGATGATGCCAATTTGCATCAGGCTAAACGTACATTGTCTAGCAAAAACATTTCTTGCAACTGAAATTTTGTCTTGCAGCTGACCTTTTTTTGAAAACAATGTGGCTAAACTTAAAAATATGTTCAATATGATTAATTTTTTCTAGAAATGCTGGTAACCAGTATTTATTTCATTCCAAAAGTGTTTTTAAAAACATTCTTCCACAATGTCATAAAAAATTTAGTTTGTTTGGTGAAAGGTTAAAGATGAACAGACAGATTTACCCTCAGAGCACTATTTTAGTTGTTTTTGTACGCATTGTAGATCAAGATTAGACTGACTTTTGTGGATGGTGTGGATTAAGATCAGGCTGCAAAGCACTTGCAGTTTCATCTTCGATCTGTGCAGTTCACTATTATGAATAGACATGTTCCGGCATTACACCCTTGAAATTACAATGCTGTGGGTATGTTTTCTTGATAGAAAAAGTCTGTTACATTTGAGCCACACATTGGCACAAGGGGGTTTAACCCTTTCCCAAATGACAAATTTTGGACTGGTCCAAATTGAAAGAGTTTGCAGACGACAATTTTAAATTTGATGAAAATGGCAGAAAGGTCTCAAAAAGGGTAGAAAACACTGTGGGAAAAGGAGAAATTGCTCATTACGAGCAATTTCTCCTTTTCCCACAGTGTTTTCAAATGACTTGTACTGCAGACCCATGAAAACCAGGGCTTGTTTGGGAAAGGGTTAATGCATCTCTGTGATGCTTTATGCCAAACAGGTCATCACACAATTATGGATCCATAAAAATCCATTTTGTCAAATAATCGACTAACTCATGAGGTGGAATGGTCTCTTGACATGCAGAAAATACACAAACAGCAAAAAAGTTTGACCTGTGTCGGCCTGCACTGATTGCGCAGGCTGACATGGGTAGATCCTTTTTTCACAGAGCATGGCTTGTTTGTTTAGCTCTTTAACCCTTTTACCACACAATCCTGAGTTTTAATGACCCTGAGAAAGAAAGCTTTTGAAAACATTGTGGGAAAAGGAGAAAATGCTGGTAACCAGCATTTTCTCCTTTTCCCACAATGTTTTCTACTCAATTGAAGGCATCTTTTATCTTTTGAGCCACCTTTGGTTTGTCATCTGCAATCGCTTTGAATTGGACAAGTCTAATATTTTGTCATGTGGTAAAGAAGTAAGGGTTCAGAATTGTCCCTTAACTCTATGACTTTCCTCCAATCATTTTTGCATCAGGTTGTGTTTGAAGGTGTACGTGGAAATGGTTTTCAAGGTGACGTTGCTATTGATGATATATCCATCACTGATGGGTCCTGCTCAGGTAAGAATTTGAAAGTAACAAGACTTCTGATTGGCTGAACCATTTCATTTAGCCAATCAGAAGGTGTGTTTCTTTCAAATGTAGAAAATCTTGGAGAACAAGACTAAGAACGTTCTTAAGAATGGTTGGTGAATACCAACCCAGACTTCACATTTTGAGCGCTCTCATCTTAATCTACGCAGTTGATGTTGTACAATTTTTTTCATTAAAGATTCAGAAGTCAGATGGCAGGCACATTTACTCTATTCTGATAATATTGATATGAACTGCCACACCCGCAACCAAGGAGTTTTTCACAATACTCTATAAAGTGACAGGTTAAGTCTTTACTAGATGATATATCTGAATTAAAAGCAGTTGCAGACAACAAATAAACTGTTCCTCAAATGATGGCATCTGTCTATGAATTGGTATACCACCATTTTTCTTCTTATTCTTATGTTTTCATAAACATTCTTCAGCATTGTAAACATTTGATTATTTTGATAAGTGTTAACTCTTTACCACAAAGTCCCGGGTTTTAACGATCTTGAGGAAGAAGCCTTTTGAAAACATTGTCGGAAAAGGAGAAAATGCTGAGCTGATAACAAGCATTTTCTCCTTTTCCCACAATTTTTTTTTATCCTAGCAAAGACAAATAAAAATCACTAGGGGTACATTTATTTTGTCGTCTGCAAATGCTTTCAACTTGGTCAGGTACAAAAATTGTCGTTTGGTGAAACGTTAAGAAACAGGCCTAGGTGAAACTCATTTCCTGTAGAGTTTTTAGTACAAATTAGGGTTTATATTTTTGGTATACTCCATAATTCTTACTCCATACTTCTAAATGTTTTAGTGGGCACCACACCGAGTCCGCTTGGTAACAACGCCCAGTGTGATTTTGAGTCTCCTTCCATCTGTGGATTTACCCAAGATAAAAATGGGGATCAGTTTGATTGGACAAGAGATAACCAAGGAACAAGCAGTGCAGGAACAGGACCTAGGACTGACCACACTCTTGGAACTGCTGCAGGTATGTTTTCTGTAAATGAGCCATGCTCTATGAAAAGGGGGCTTAATGCATCTGCAAAAAGTATAGACCCAGTATAGCCCGTGTCCACGCACAGGCTGACCTGGGCTGAAACTTGGTCAATTTTCTGTATATCCAAGGACCAGTCTACCTCGTGATTAAGTCGATTATAAAAAAAAAGTGGCTTTTATGGATCCATAATTATGTGATGGCTTGATCTGTATAATGCATCAGGGATATGCATTGGGCCCCCTTTTACCAGAGCATAGCACAAATGTTTCATTATGGCTAGCATAATTACCTCCCTTGATACCTTATCCTGCAAAATAAATAAAATGAAACTGCTCAAGGCAACAGTAAAAACACGCATAGTTTTATTTTAAACTTATATTTTGGGCAAAAATATCTCCTTATCGGACAGTGTAGATCCAAGATAGGACTGCACATTCTGTGCAGCTTGATCTCGATCTATACTGTCCACAAAAGGTCAGTGAGTCGCGCTAAGCAGCTTAAGGGTTAATGTATGCAAATGAGATAGGCTAGGCAAAGTGATGAAGTGATTGTGTAGATATATCCTGCTGAGGCTGGTATTGTGATATCTTGACCCTGAAGAAGGCTTTTTAACTCTTTACCAAATGACAAAAATGTGGACTTTCCAAAATTGAAAGTATTTGCAGACAACAATTTCATTGTGGCTCAAATGACATGATTTTCATAGAAAACATGTTTTCAAAAGGCTTCTTCCTCTGGGTCATTAAAAGTCGAGATTGTGTGATGAGGGGTTAAAACAATATGGGAGAAAAAGAAAATGCTGTTTACCAACATTTTCTCCTTTTCCAAGTTTTTCAACTATATCACAAATTCCATCCGTTCAGCCACATTTACTTGGCCATCTGTCTTTTTATGGATGAGTCCCATTTCTTTCTCTTGAAAACAGTTCATGTTTCCTTTGCTATCTTTGATGTTGTTAAAGATTTTTTAGGAAATTTCTGTTGTAGACAATATATACATGAACCTCACATATTTTAGTGCAAATAATTCCCTGTTGAAAGACAGACTTCATTTTATTCTTGGTTAGATTGAGTACACTTAACTCTTTACCAAACGACAAAATTTTAGACCAGTCCAAATTGAAACCTTTTGCAGACATCATAATAATTGTGAATCAGAAGTTGAAACTTGTTTTTGGAAGAGTAGTGGTTACCAGCATTTTCTCCTTTTCTCACAATGTTTTCTAAAGGCTTCTTCCTCAGGGTCGTTAAAAGTCGGGATTGTATGATAAAGGTTTAACTCTTCGCCAAACGACAAATTTTAGATTTATCCAAATTGAAAGCATTTTCAGACATTAAATTTAATGTGGCTCAAAT
Organism: Tridacna gigas; assembly: GCA_945859785.2. Classification (NCBI taxonomy): domain Eukaryota; kingdom Metazoa; phylum Mollusca; class Bivalvia; order Cardiida; family Cardiidae; genus Tridacna; species Tridacna gigas. Next base: position 57,772,020 of record OX244038.2, read on the forward strand.
GGACAAAGTTGTGTTTGTAGGGAAACATTGTGGGAAAAGGAAAAAATGCTGGTTACCAGCAAGGATTTAGTGTATCTTCAACCTCTGGCTAATTTTTTTTTTTTTTAAAATGAAGATGAAAGATTAACTCTACCAAAGGGCAAAATTTCAAACTTGTCCAATTTTGAAAGCATTTGCAGACGGCAAAATTAATGTGACTCAAAAATTGAAATTTGTATTGGGAATGGTAGAAAACATTGTGGGAAAAGGAGAAAATGCTGGTTACCAGCATTTTCTCCTTTTCCCACAATGTTTTCAGAAGCCTTCTTTACCAGGGTCGTGAAAACCCGGGATTGTTTGGTAAAGGGTTAAAGAGTAATATCTCGTATTAATTTTCAGGTCATTACATGTATATTGAGGCTTCGTCACCCAGAAGACGTGGTGACAAGGCAAGATTGCGCAGCTCTGTTTTTAACCGAACGAGTCAGCCGACCTGTCTAAAGTTCTGGTATAACATGTATGGCAGTCAAATGGGAACATTAAATGTTTATTTGATCACATCTGGCAGGACAATAAAGAAGTGGTCTAGATCAGGTTGACTTATTTTTATATTTTTTATCTAATTTCTTTTATTAGCATTTTTAGCTTGATTGTTTTTGAAGAAAATTGCAACAATATTATTGTAGCCCTGTTGTCTTCTGTGTCGGGGTCATCATGAGAAAACTTTGAGCTTTTATTCATATCGTTTACACTAATGGAGAGGATTACTTCAAACTTGAGCTATTTGTTAACTATCGAAAGAAAAACTTGTTGATGCAAGTAACCCTGATATGAGTTATGCTCTGGCAAAATTGGGCTAAGTACATCTCCGTGATGCATTGTACCAAGCAAGACATCACATAATTATGGATCCATAAAATCCATTTTGTTCATAACAACAGACTGAACCATGAGGTAGACTGGTCCTTGGACATGCAAAGTAATTAACCCTTTACCGCACAATGCCGCCATTTGATGCCCCTGGGAAAGAAGCCTTTTGAAAACATTTTGGAAAAAGGAGAAAATGCTGGTAACCAGCATTTTCTCCTTTTCCCACAATGTTTTCTACCTTATCAAAGAAAAGTTGCACCACTTGAGCCACATTGAAATTGTCGTCTACAAATGCTTTCAATTTGGACAAGGCTAAAATTTGGTCGTCTGGTAAAGGGTTAACAACCGGCTGAATCGTGAGGTAGACTGGTCCTTGGACATGCAAAGTAATTAAAGGTAGCAAAAAGTTTCAGTCCATGTCAGCCTGCGCGGACTGCGCAGGCTGACATGGGTCGAAACTTTTTGCAAATGCAATAAACCCCCTTTTCACAGAGCATGGGTCATATTTTTCAAACACTTATGCACCTTGTTTGGTTTGGAATTTTTGCAGGAAAAGGCAATCACAGCTGAGCATTGGCATCAGCATGTTGTGCTGTTGTCTTGTTCTTTTTTTTTTCTTATTTCTTTTAACATGTTATTGTCTGAAGATGGCTTTTTCTTAAAACATTGTTGCACATGGAGAAATGGCTCACAAGCAGTTTCTCCTTTTACCGAAATGTTTCGATTTGTATTAACCCTTTACCACAAAATCCTAAGTTTAAATGATCTTCAGGAAGAAGGCCTTTTAACTCTTTACCAAATGACAAAATTTTACACTAGTCTAAATTGAAGGCATTTGCAGATGACAAAATAAATGTAACTGAAAAGTTAAAATTTGTTTCAGGAAGGGTAGAAAACATTGTGGGAAAAGCAGAAAATGCTGCTTACCAGCATTTTCTCCTTTTCCCACAGTGATTTCAAAAGGCTTCTTTCACAGGGTAGTTAAAACTCGGGATTGTGTGGTAAAGGGTTAAACATTGTCATGAAAGGAGAAAATTCTGGTAACCAGCATTTTCTCCTTTTTTCCACAACATTTCCTACTCTTTCTTAGACAGATTTCACCATTTGAACCACATTTTATTGGTTCTCTGCAAATGTTATGGACTTGGATTGGTCCAAAATTCTGTCATTTGGTGAAGAATTGAAGTATTCAATTGTTATCCAAGTTTACGACCCTTAACCCTTTACCGCACAATGCCACCTTTTGACGCCCCTGGGAAAGAAGCCTTTTGAAAACATTGTGGGAAAAGGAGAAAATGCTAGTAACCAGCATTTTCTCCTTTTCCCACAATGTTTTCTACCCTATCAAAGAAAAATTGCACCATTTGAGCCATATTGAAATTATCAGCTGCAAATGCTTTCAGTTTAGACAAGGCTAAAATTTTGTCATCTGGTAAAGGGTTAAGGGATGTTTAGAAAATTGTCTGCTTCAAGTTTTTTTCATTTCTATAACAAACAATCCAGGGTTTTGATGACTGCGTGATTGATAGATAGAAGGAAAAAGAGGAAATTCTGGACTCTTTTTCTCACTTTATTTTCTACCTGTTCAAATACAAATCCTATCATTTAGACTACAACGAATTTGTTGACTGGAATTGCTTTCAGTTTTTACAAGTCTGAAGTTTGGCCACTCTTTGTTGCCTATGATGTAGAGATGGCAACCAAGACAGGTTTGACATGTTTAGACTGGCTTCTACCTTTTTTTAACTTAAAACAGGGAACCAAGGCACATCCTGGAATGTAGCCTCGATCAATATACCTGCCAACAAAGCCAATTTCCAAATGATGTTTGAAGGAATTGTGGGTAGTGGTATCAGAGGTGATATAGCTATAGATGACTTCAGTCTCACTCCAGGGAATTGTGTTGGTGGAGGTAAAAAATATAGTTCTTTACAGAGATAAACACTTCATGTGGCAAGTACTGCTGCCATATGTTTTAGATGATGATGATTAGGTCAGCCTGCATTTTCTGCACAGTGTCAATAGTGATCAGACTGTATAGAATGTGCAGTCTGATCTTTGATTAACACTGTGAAATATTCTTGCAAAATCAGTGAAATTGCATGATCAAATGACAAAAAATGAACATTTTACCATTTTACTTAATGTCTTTCCATACAATAGAATAGTCCATATCCAACTAGATTGAATAGATCTATTTCACTTGAAAAAACACACATATTTTTCATAAAGAGCAAAAATTAGATGTGAAAAGAATGGTTAAAATGAAGAACATAAAAGGAATAGGATAACTGTTTGTTTTAGTGTATGATCGAAACTTCTTTCATCTCATGAAAAGCAAAGCTCATATTTTCACTGGTGGCTTCGCCACTCATGAAAATATAGCCTTTGTTTTTCACTTGATGAAAGAAATTTCAATGATACACCGAAATAGACAATTATCCTCTATGTAATCCAGAATCTAGAATAACATGTAAGAATCAGATTTCTTTTATATTTTGCCAATATTTGCTCCAGTTTATTTGTTTCAGGAGGTATTATGTTAACCCATAAAGTAATGAATTAACCCTTTACCACACAACCCCAAGTTTTAACGACCCTGAACAAGAAGCCTTTTGAAAACACTGTGGGAAAAGGAGAAAATGCTGGTAACCAGCATTTTCTCCTTTTACCACAATGTTTTCTACCCTTCCTAAAACAAATTTCAATTTTTCAATCACATTTATTTTGTCGTCTGCAAATGCTTTCCATTTGGACCAGTCTAAAATTTTGTCGTTTGGTTTATGATAAAGGCCTTTTTAATTAAGAAAAACAGCTCAGTTGCTATTTCTATTTTGTTTTCTTAGAATATGTAACCTAGTAGTTGACAGTGTAGATCAAGATCAGATTTCATGTTCTATGCAGTCTAATTTTGGTCTACATTGTCTGCAAACACATCATAAGTCGGTTCCAGGTCTGTAAGGTTTAATACATGTGTATATCTTACATTGTAGGAGCCAATGCAAGTACATGTAACTTTGATGCCAGAAACCTATGTTCCTGGACCAATGACAAATCCAACGATGTGTTCGACTGGCAGCTACGACAGGGCAGTACACCTTCAGGCCAAACTGGACCACCAAATGACCACACCAAGGGCAATTCACAAGGTACACATACAAAAACCTTTATAAAACACCGACCAAACAGTCCTGTGTTTCAAAATCCCTTTTATACACAGGTCCCATCATTTGGGCTTTCAAAAATGCTGTCTAAAATTTTGTTGTCTGTTATTGAGTTAACTCTTTACCAAACAGTCCCAGTTTTTAATGACCCTGAAAAAGAAAGCTTTTAAAAACACTGTGGGAAAAGGAGAAAATGCTGGTGAACAGCATTTTCTCCATTTCCCACAATGTTTTCTACCCAACCCAAAACAAATTTTCCATATTTGAATGACACTTATTTTGTCGTCTGCAAATTTATATTTGGACAACTCAAAAATTTTGTTGTTTGGTAAAGAGTTAAATAAAAAGTATCTGTAGATGACAAAATAACTGTCAATCAAAAATGGAAATTTGTTTTGGGTAGGGTAGAAAACATTGTGGGAAATGGAGAAAATGATGTTTTCAAAAGCTTTCTTTTTCAGGGTCATTAAAAATTCAGGATTGTTTGGTAAAGGGTTTTTTAAACTGCTAAATCTTTTGAGCTCTATGCAATTTTTCATTATACCCCCGCAAACAAAGTTTGTGGGGGGTATACTGGAATCAGCCTGTCGGTCGGTCGGTCGGGCGGTCGGTCTGTCCGCTAAATCTTGTCCGGACAACTCCTCCTACAGTTTCAATCCAATTCCCTTGCTACTTGGCAGAAGTGTTCATTAGGAGCTGTAGATGTGCAAGACACACATTTTGTAAAAATTCCATCAAGAATTACTGAGTTATTGCCCCTGATTTGACTTAAAAATGCTTGTCCGGACAACTCCTCCTACAGTTTCTGTCTGATTCACTTTAAACTTGGCAGAAGTGTTCATTAGGAGCTGTAGATGTGCAAGACACACATTTTGTAAAAATTCCATCAAGAATTACTGAGTTATTGCCCCTGATTTGACTTAAAAATGCTTGTGCGGACAACTCCTCCTACAGTTTCTGTCTGATTCACTTTAAACTTGGCATAAGTGTTCATTAGGAGTTGCAGATGTGCAAGACACACATTTTGTAAAAATTCCATCAAGAATTACTGAGTTATTGGCCCTGATTTGACTTAAAAATGCTTGTCCGGACAACTCCTCCTACAGTTTCTGTCTGATTCACTTTAAACTTGGCAGAAGTGTTCATTAGGAGCTGTAGATGTGCAAGACACACATTTTGTAAAAATTCCATCAAGAATTACTGAGTTATTGCCCCTGATTTGACTTAAAAATGCTTGTGCGGACAACTCCTCCTACAGTTTCACTTTAAACTTGGCATAAGTGTTCATTAGGAGTTGTAGATGTGCAAGACGCAACTTTCGTGAAAATTCTATGAAGAATGAATGAGTTATTGCCCCTGATTCACATTTAAAATGCTTGTCAGGACAACTCCTCCTACAATTTCAGTCTGATTCGCTTTATACTTGGCAGAAGTGTCCATTTGGAGTTGTAGATGTGCAAGACACACATTTTGTAAAAATTCCATCAAGAATTACTGAGTTATTGCCCCTGATTTGACTTAAAAATGCTTGTCCGGACAACTCCTCCTACAGTTTCTGTCTGATTCACTTTAAGGAGGTCTTTTCTGTCATATGTATAGTTGGCCAACATTATGCGAAAAGGCACCTTTGGACATTTGCAACAAGCGTGGATCCAGACCAGCCGCTGTGTCTCAGACATATTGTCAGATCATGGTCTACACTTTTTTACACTCATTTAGTTTTGTGTCCAATTAAATTGATACTTTGCATAAATATTCACCAGGAGCAGTAGAGGTTCAAGATGCATTTTTCTCAAATGTTTGCCAAATTAATTACCCCTGAATTTACTCAAAACTTCTTGTCCAGAGAACTATTCCTTCAGTTTAAGTCTTATTCACTTGATATTTGTCATGATATTCACCAGGAGCAGTAGATGTGCAAAGCACAAATTTCATGAGTGTTGGCCTAATGATTACGGAGTTACTGCCCCTAAATTGACATTGCAGAGTTATTGCCCCTGTGACATGAAATATAGGGGCGGGGGTATTTATCACCTTTAGTGATAGTTATTCTAGTTTTTACATGCTATCAATTTGGGTAAGTCCAAAATTTTATCATGTGCTGAAGAGTTAATTCTACCAATTGACAAAATTTGAAACTGATCTTTTTGCAGAAGACAAATATGTTTAAAATTGTGGGAGTTGTTTTTGAAATGGTAGAAAACGTTGTGGAAAAAAGAGAAAATGCTGGTTACCAGCATTTTCTCATTTTCTCACATTGTTTTCAAAAGCTTTCAACATCAAGCTCTTTTAAACTGTGGATTGTTTGGTGAAGGTTAAAATAAGTGGGCTCAGAATTTAGAATAAAAATGTTGCTGAACACATACCTTGACTATTTAATTCAATTTTTCACTTAGGATCCTATGTGTTCATCGAGGCATCAAACCCAAGAATCACCGGAGATAATGCCTGGCTTGTTAGTCAGAGTTTTGATATAAATGGACCAAACTGCTTCAACTTTTGGTACAGTATGGTAGGGAATGCTGTTGGTACCCTGCGTGCTTGGGTTTGGAACCCAAGCACTGGTGTTCGGACCCCTCTCTGGGAACTTAAAGGATCACAAGGGAGCACACCATGGCTTAACGGACAAGTCAGTATACCACCTCAGAAAAACTCTTACAAGGTGAGTTGAACTGTAATTTGGAATTTTGGGAAGTTTTTCCAATACATATTTTATGTTTCTTCCTTTTCCAATTTTTAGCTGCTAATACTCTTAACCCTTTACCAGACGACAAAATTTCAGCCTTGTCCAAATTGAAAGCATTTGCAGAAAACAATTTCAGTGTGGCTGAAATGGTGCAATTTTTCTTTGATAGGGTAGAAAACTTTGTGGGAAAAGGAGAAAATGCTGGTTACCAGCATTTTCTCCTTTTCCCACGATGTTTTCAAAAGGCTCCTTTACCAGGGGCATCAAAAGGCGGCATTGTGCGGTAAAGGGTTAATCCTTATACAGCAAAATAAACGAAGTTGCGTTTTAACCCTTTTAAAAAGTCCTCTTTTTTAACAACCATAAGGAAGAAGGTATTTTGAGAACATAGTGGAAAACAGTGAAAATTCTAATAGCCATCATTTTCTCCTTTTTCCACAATGATCTGTACCCATTTAAAGATAGATTCAGCCATTTCGTGAATATTTAATTTTTTGTTAACAAATGGCGGCATCTGAAATTTTAGAGTCTAGTGAAGAGTTTACCCTTTACCACACAATCTGATGTTTTAATGACCCTGAAGAAGGAGGCTTTCGAAATCATTGTGGGAAGAGGAGAAAATCCTGGTAACCAGCATTTTTTCCTTTTCCCACCATGTTTTCTGCTCTGTCATAGGCAGAAACCATTATTTGATAAATATTTCATTTGTCATCTGCAAATGCGTTCAATTTGGAAGAGCCTAAAATTTTGTCGTGTGGTAGAGAGTTAAGCAAATACATGATTGGTTCTACCATCTCTTTTCAGCAAGGATCCCGCTAAATTCTTTTACCCCGGATCTCTTTCGATGGCTGAAAAATTCAATCAGCTGAAAATCAGAAAGAATTGAGTCAGGCTGTGACGGAAGAGGGGGGGGTTAATATATGCTCTGTGAAAAGGGGGCTTAATGCATCTGCGAAAAGTATTGATCCAGGTCAGCCTGCGTAGTCTGCGCAGGCTGACCTGGGCAGAAACTTTATGCTATTGGTCAGTTTCTACATGCCAAAGGACCATTCTACCTCCTAATTCAGTAACTGTTGTTTGTTTAACCCATTCCCAAACAAGCCCTGGTTTTCACATGTCTGCAGTACAAGTCTTTTGAAAACACTGTGGGAAAAGGAGAAACTACTCATAACGAGCAATTTCTCCTTTTCCCACAGTGTTTTCTACCCTTTTTGAGACCTTTCTGCCATTTTCATCAAATTTAAAATTGTCGTCTGCAAACTCTTTGAATTTGGACCCGTCTAAAATTTGTCGTTTGGGAAAGGGTTAAAAAAGCGGATATTAACGATCCATGATCATGTGATTGCTTGGTATCATGTATTACGGAGATACATTAAGCCCCTTTTTTTCATACATAGAGCATGGCGTATTTGTATCGCTGTGAGGCACCGCACCAAGGAAGTCATCATGTAAATATCGATCCATACAGTCTATTTTGTTTAACCTTTTACTGCACAATGATGCCTTTTGACACCCCTGGAAAAGGAGCCTTTTGAAAACATTGTGGGAAAAGGAGAAAATGCTGGTAACCAGCATTTTCTCCTTTTCCCACAATGTTTTCTACCCTATGAAAGAAAAGTTGTACCATTTGAGCCACATTGAAATTGTCGTCTGCAGATGCTTTCAATTTGGACAAGGCTATAATTTTGTCGTGTGGTAAAGGGTTAACAACAGACTGAATCTTGAGCTTAACTTGTCCTTTTACATGCAGAAAATCGACCAGAAGCAAAAATTTTTGACTCAGGTCAGCTTGCGTGAACTGTGTAGGCTGACCTTGGTCTATACCTTTCGCAAATAAGCTATGCTACCTTTCCACAGGGCAAGGCTCAATTTTATTTCATAGGCTTGACTAAACAAGCGAATGGTGTAGGTCCAGGATCTGTACCTTGATCTTTGCTTTCTGTCTAGGGTGCTGAAATTAATATCAATTTGAAATTGTTGAACAGCATTTATTTCTTGTACAGATTATCATAGAGGGAATACGTGGAACAGATTATGCTGGGGACATAGCTGTTGATGACCTGTTACTAAACAGTGTGGCAGCAGCAAGATGTACAAGTATGTATTACTGATGTAAAGTTCCCCCACATCCATGAATATTTAAATCTTTACGAAAAAATCCAGTCTTTTTACAGTTCTGAAAGTAAAGATGCTTGAAAATTTGGAAAGCAGACAGACTGCATGTAACTGACATTTTTCCTTTTTTGCTACTATGTTTTCTTCTCTTTTAAAAACCAATTCCGCCATTTGATCGGCTCTTTTCTGTGTTTTGTCTTCAAATGCTTCATTTCTTTTGTATAGTGAAATGTAAACTAAGTTATATTATCAACGTTTAAACCCTAACATTAACCCCATCCCAAACGATGAATTTTAGACTGGTCCAAATTGAAAGAGTTTGCAGACGACAATTTTAAATTTGATGAAAATGACAGAAAGTTCTCCAAAAGGGTAGAAGGCACTGTGGGAAAAGGAGAAATTGCTCGTTACGAGCAATTTCTCCCTTCCCACAGTGTTTTCAAAAGACTTGTACTGCAGACATGTGAATACCAGGACTTGTTTGGGAAAGGGTTAAACAAACAACAGTTACTGAATTATGAGGTAGAATGGTCCTTTGGCATGTAGAAACCTTTTCCAACAGTATTTTCAAAAGACTTGTACTGCAGACACGTGAAAACCAGAGCTTGTTTGGGAAAGGGTTAAACCCTAGCATTAACCCTATCCCAAACGATGAATTTTAGACTGGTCCAAATCGAAAGAGTTTGCAGACGACAATTTTAAATTTGATGAAAATGACAGAAAGTTCTCCAAAAGGGTAGAAAACACTGTGGGAAAAGGAGAAATTGCTCGTTACGAGCAATTTCTCCTTTTCCCACAGTGTTTTCAAAAGACTTGTACTGCAGACACGAGAAAACCAGGGCTTGTTTGGGAAAGGGTTAAAAAAGGAATCCAGATTAAGGAAGAGAAGCGATGTGAAAACACTCTGGCAGTGCATTTAATCTTATAATTTCAAATGTGAATAAAAACTTTAAGCAGTGCAGTTGTCCGATTGTAATTCATTGACTAATTTTTAGCGCAGCAGTTTTCAAAAACAAATGCCGAGGTATTGTCATAGCCTTGCAAGGGTTGGTGTTTTCATTGTCTGCATTGTGCAGAACTTTTGACGCTTTATGATATCTCTGTCATTACTAAAGATATTGTGGTTATAATTCATTGATAAGAACTTTTTTCCTGCTGATAGGGAAGCCGACCAATGCTCGTCCGTCAGTTGCTGCAGTAACCCAGCCCCCAACAGGAATACCAACCACGCCCACCATCGCTGCTCCAAAAACTACAGCTACGACTCAAAGAACTACAGCAAAACCTACAGGTACATATAGTTATAGGTACTGTTTAACCCTTTACCACACGACAGAATTTTAGACTGGTCAAAATTTAAAGCACTTGCAGATGACATAATAAATGTGTCCGTGAAAAGGTAAAAAACATTGTGGGAAAAGGAGAAAAGGTTACCAGCATTTTCTCCTTTTCCCACAACGTTTTCAAATGCTCGCTTTCTCAGGGTATTTAAAACTCAGGATTGTGTGGTAAAGGGTTAAGTATAACCTTTTAATTAACCTCACTATCCTGAGTTTTGACGACCCCTAGGAAGAAGGCTTTTGAAAACAGCAGCATTTTCTGCTTTTCCAAAAAAGTTTCATTTTCTCCTTTTCATAAAAATGTTTTGTACCCTTCTGAAGAAAGATAGAATTACTTTACCCACATTCAAATTGTTGTCTGCAAATACCTATAATTTTGACAAGTCTAAAGAAATTTTGTGTGGTAAAGAGTTCACCGTAATTTTACAAAGCAACAAAATTTCAGACTCATCCAACTTGAAGGCATTTAGGTAAGGCAAAATAAGATGTGACATAAGTGTTGAGATTAGGCATTTCTCTTTGTTTGCATGGTGTTTAACCCTTTACCGCACAATGCCGCCTTTTGACGCCTCTGGGAAAGAAGCCTTTTGAAAACATTGTGAGAAAAGGAGAAAATGCTGGTAACCAGCATTTTCTCTTTTTCCCACAATGTTTTCTACCCTATCAAAGAAAAATTGCACCATTTAAGCCACATTGAAATTGTCGTCTGCAAATGCTTTCAATTTGGACAAGGCTAAAATTTTGTCGTCTGGTAAAGGGTTAATGCTTTTTTCAACATTAATCAATTATATTGAGGTGGCTAGGGCACCTATCCAGTGCTTTTATAGAGATTCTTTACCAGTATTTTGCACAATACACGTATACTTCCCAAGCAAGTGACTGCTGTCCCACATAACCATAGTAGATTAGGCTTTTAAAAAGTTTGAGAGTAGGTTTTCTAACATGTCATTGCTTATTTTTCAGCAAAGCTTTCCAAACTTGTGGAAGAAAATTTTTTTTTTTGGTCATTTTTGCTATTTGTTTATATATACTCACAGGTGGAAATGGTGTTATTTGTGACTTCCAATACAATACTTGTGGCTGGACCCAGGACAGAACAGACAACTTTGATTGGACAAGGAGAAAGGGCCCAACCTCATCTACAAATACAGGACCCAGTGGAGATCATACAACTCAGTCACGAAGTAGGAATGAAGCTAATTTGTATAATTTTTTTCCATACTGTTTCAAATGTTTCTGAACAATGTTGCAATAGACATTTTTTTGTTGGTGAAAAAATGACAAAGGTGTGGTAAGACTGTTTTCATAAGATTGCCACACCAAATATCAAATAGTGTAGATCATAGGTTAGATAAGTCTTTAACTGTGAGTTACATCGTCTTTGAATTCGGTCATTACCTCCTGAAACAAGTTTGCTGCTGACGGCTTTGAAAACAGTCTTGTAAATTAGGAATATTCAATATGCTTTAACTCTGTACCACAGAATCCCAAGTTTTAACGACCCTGAAGAAGCAGGCTTTTGAAGACATTGTGGGAAAAGAAGAAAATGCTTGTAACCAGCATTTTCTTCTTTTCCCACAATGTTTTCTACCCTTCGAAAGATAAATTTTATGTTTTGGGTAAGATTAAAGATGTTGTCTGCAAATGCTTTCAATTTGAACCAGTCTAAAATTTTGTTGTGTTCAAGAGATAACCAGTTACCACACAATCCCAACTTTTAATGACCCTGAGGAAGAACCCTTTCGAAAACATGGAAACCAGCATTTTCTCCTTTTCCCATAATGTTTTTTACCCTACCAAAGACAAATCAGATCATTTGAGTCACACTGAGTCTGAAATTGTCGTCTGCAAATGCTTTCAATTTAAAAGGGTCTAAAATTTTGTCATGTTGTAAAGAGTTAAGCAGACAACAAACTTTTAGATCCGTTCAAACTTCAAAGCTAACAGGTTTGCAGATGATAGATCAAATTTCATTCATATGATGTGACTTGTCTTTTGAAGGATATAAACGTTTTGGAAAAAGGAGAAGGTTTTTGAAAGTTTTCTTTCTCAGGGTGGTTAAAACTTGGAATTGTGTGTTAAAGGGTTAATAGATCACTACATGTAAAGACATTGTGGGAAAAGAAGAAAAAGCTGGTGAAAATTTGCCCAATGCCACAATTTTTTCATTAGAGATCTACTGCAAAATGCAAAATGTTGCCTGGTGGAGGTTATGAGACAAGTAGTTTTGATTGGTCAGCAGTCTGCCACATTCAGAACTATGTATACATCACACATTTAGATACCTTAACCCGTATTGTGCTAAATAAAAGAAATGAAACTTTCAAGCTGATAGTAAAAACCAAAAATTTTTCAATTTCAAAGATATTTTTGGAGGAAAGATATCTTCTTATCAGACAGTGTAGATCCAAGATCAGACTGCACAGAATGTGCAGTCTGATCTTGATCTACGCTGTCTGCAAAAGGTCAGTGAGTCATGCTGAGCGGCCTAAGGATTAAGGTCATTCAATTCTTTTCTCTTTACAAGTGTTTTGATAGTAAAATATCACTGGGAAAAAATGAGTTAATGAAATGTTAATATCATAATGTCAGATTCACTTGATTTTCAGCTCTGCTATTTTTGAAGAAAGAGTCCAGGTATTGTCATAGATCTGTCATGCAAAAACTTTGACATTTTCTCATATCTGTGTTAAAAAATATTTACTTCGAACTTGGGTTAGTTGTTTAGTTTCAATCCCATAGCATAAGGGCAGGTAACACATGACACATTTTTGGTGCAGTTATGCCCCTTTTTTTGACTTTAAATTTTCACTGAAAAGCACCTGTAGCTTAGTATTGGTGCCCTGGTTTCCACAGTTCTATGATTACTAGTTATCACATAACCTCTCTTGTTCTCAGTGTAATGTACTCATTACAAATTTTTGTATCTTACACATGTTTGATGTCGGCATCGTGTGACATCATTAGTGATGTCATTTTGAAGGTTTTTCAGAGAAGCGAATGGGTTTGTTTCACAGAAATTACTTGTGTGCTTAGATGGTTTTGCAATTTTTGACCTATAATTTATGAATTGTCATTATGTGATAAAAAGAATGTGACATTGGTTAATTTTGAGATAAAATGTTATCAAACAAGTGTAGAAAAAATTTTATAAAGCATACCAAAGGCTCATAAATAAAATTTAAATGTAATTACCACACAGTCCCATCTTTTAATGACCCTGAGAAAGAGGCCTTTTGAAAACATTGTGGGAAAATGTAACCAGCATTTTCTCCTTTTCCCACAATGTTATCTACACTTTCCAAAAAAAGAAAATTGATTTTTCAGTCAGATTTATTTTGTTGTCTGAAAATGCTTTCAATTTGGACTAGTGTAAAATTTTGTGGCTTGGTAAGGATTTAATAACATTTTTCTAGACTTGTTTAGTAAAATTTTTGCCTCAAATGCCAACTTTTGTCAGATTCTATATATCTGTTTTTTTTTCCAGATGGGTATTACATTTACATTGAAACCTCATCACCAAGAAAACCAAATGACAAAGCCCGCTTGCTTGGACCTAAGATGCAGTTTAATCAAGCACAGCCCAAATGTTTTACATTCTGGTATAACATGGTTGGAGATCATATAAAAGATCTAAATGTTTACTTAAAGCAAGGAAACACACTGGGAACTCCTGTTTGGAAACGGTCTGGTTCCCAAGGATCAGTTTGGAAGAAGGGATCTGTCACAATAACTAAACAAGGAACGTACCAGGTATCATTGCTTTTGTTGTTTAACTCAGTACCTAGGCATGTGCAAAGTTTGTCTTTAATTGGACAGAAAATGTTGTGAGAAAAGGATGAAATGCTAGTAAACAGCATTTTCTCCTTTTCCTACAATGTTTTCTACTCTTTCAGACACAAATTCCATCATTTGAGCCACATTTAATTTGTTGTATGCAATTTTTCTTTTCAGTTTGGACTAGCCTAAGATTTTGTTGTTTGGCAAAATGTGGGGAGGGGTGAGGGCATATATTATCACCTTTGTCTGTACTATACAATGTCTTTGACTTTGCATGATGTCTTGTACTTAGAAATCTTTGCAATACCTTTTGAATACATTAGTGTATTGGATTCAAATTATATAGCCAGATATATAGCCATAAACTAAAGGTAAAATTGGATTTTGGACAAAATCCTCATATTTTTATTGGAGTTATGGTCCCTTTTTTTAGCTTTCTTTTTTACGAAATTCTTGTTCCACCTAGTTAACTAAAAGATAGTTGCACTGGATTTATATTTCAAAGTTATATAATTATCAAAGGGCTACTTCATTTTAGGGGATAATCCACCTATTGTTACGTGATTTATGGCCCTTTTCAAACTTCATTTTTGCTGGTGCAGGGGACATGTGTATCCTATATACACATTTCTTGTTTATTTGAATTTAAAAATTGTATTGGTTGTTTGAATTGAATATACACTCAGTTTTTGAAAAGTATGGAGTATATATGACATAACAGCTGGATTTGAGATATGAATATATACTAGTCAAGATAGATTTTATTAACCCGTTACCAAACAATCCCAGATTTTCACGACCCTGAGAAAGAAGGCTTTTGAAAACATTGTGGGAAAAGGAGAAAATGCTGGTAACCAGCATTTTCTCCTTTTCCCACAACGTTTTCTGCTCTATCAGAGAGCTTAAGCTCATTTGTACCAAAGTTGAATTTGTTGTCTGCAAATGCTTTGAAATTTAAAATTTAGTCCTGTGATAAAGGGTTAAGGGAGCCTTTGGTGAGTTGATAGTATTTTTCTTTTTCATGTTTGATGTAATTTCATCTCATAGGCCAACAGATATCAGATTCTTTTTATCACATACTTATAATACTTATTAATCAAGAATAACACATGTTATGCTTAGATCTGTATGGGAAGCCTACATGTTAACCCTTAGGCTGCTAACTTTGACTCAGTGACCTTTTGCGGACAGTGTAGATCAAGGTCATACTGCACAGAACGTGGAGTCTGATCTTGCATCTACGCTGTCCAATAAGGAGATGTTTTTCTCCAGAATATACCGGTATCTTTGAAATAGCACTATTTGGGTTTTTACTATCGCTTGAAAAGTTCCATTTCATTTATTTAGCTTGTTAACCCTTTCCCAAACAAGCCCTGGTTTTCACGTGTCTGCAGTACAAGTCTTTTGAAAACACTGTGGGAAAAGGAGAAATTGCTCGTAACGAGCAATTTCTCCTTTTCCCACAGTGTTTTCTACCCTTTTTGAGAACTTTCTGCCATTTTTATCAAATCTAAAATTGTTGTCTGCAAACTCTTTGAATTTGGACCAGTCCAAAATTGGTCGTTTGGGAAAGGGTTAAAGGTTAGTAAATGAGACAGAACCACTTCTTCGGCCTTAGTGTACATTTTAGGATCAAAATGGTTCCCAAAAAGCTAACATAACACTACTTTATTTCAAATCTAGAAATAAAACAAACCCTAGTAATAGGGAAGATATTGTTTATAAAGTTTGTTAAAGTCTTCTTAACCCTTAAGCTGCTAAGCACAACTCTAAAATCACCAATTTTGACAAATTAATTTGCCATAAAAATTTTTGGTTGACATTGTTTGAAATGAAGGCAAGGAATGCATGGCTGTAAAGGTGGTTTATCCAGTGTTTATAATCTCACCAAACTTAACCCTTTACCACACAATCCCGACTTTAAATGACCCTGAAAAAGAATCCTTTTGAAAACATTGTGGGAAAAGGAGAAAATGCCGGTAACCAGCATTTTCTCCTTTTCCCACAATGTTTTCTACCCTTCCCAAAACAAATTTCAATTTTTCAATCATGGTTATTTTGTCATCTGCAAATGCTTTCAATTTGGAACAGTCTAAAATTTTGTCGTTTGGTAAAGAGTTAAAGAAGATTGCAAAGCGACCAACCCGTCATATGAATGCCAAATTTGCACCTTTTTACCTGCCTATAACTCTTCATTTTCTTTATGTTTGCATAGAAAAGAGTATTTTGTAGTATTTATCTGGGGTAAACAAAAAATTTGAATTCAAAGCAAAAAATCATTAAAAATGCATTTGACAAAATTAATGATATCATATGATTTTCTCCCTTGGTGTCATGAAATCTTCTCTCAAACTTGTGTAAGATAATTAAGACATATGTAATACACCACAACACACTAAAGACAATGGAACCTTTTGTAATAGAATCTATTCTGTAATAGAATCTGTTCTGTAATAGAATCTGTTCTGTAATAGAATCTATTCTGTAATAGAATCTATTCTGTAATAGAATCTGTTCTGTAATAGAATCTATTCTGTAATAGAATCTATTCTGAGATATTAGATTTATGGTGTAAAGTATAAGTATATTCATCAATATATATAACTGTTTTTTCTTGGTATTTCAGATTGTTATAGAGGGTGTAAGAGGTTCGAGTATCCGAGGAGACATTGCCATCGATGATACAAATATTACTGCCGGAACATGCCCAGGTAATGCTCGTGGAAATAATGCTTAGGCTGCTAAGTGTGACTCGCAGACCTTTTGCGGACAGTGTAGATCAACATCAGACTGCACAGAAGGTTCAGTCTCATCTTTGATTTACACTGTCCGTTAAGGAATATTTTTCTCCAAAAAATTTATTTGAAAGAGCATTATTCTGGTTTTTACTATCAGCTTGAGAGCTTTATTTAACTTATTTAAGGGTTAAGCCTTTACCAAACAATCTCATGTTTTATAGACCCAGAAACTTAAAAACATTGTGGAAAAAAGAGAAAATGGTGGTATTGGTATTGGTATTTGTCACCCGCTGCAGGTTGAACAATTTGTTGTCTCATATAACATATTGCTAAATTAACCCTTTACCACACAATGCCGCCTTTTGACCCCCCTGAGAAAGAAACCTTTTGAAAACCTTGTGGGAAAAGGAGAAAATGCTGGTAACCAGCATTTTCTCCTTTTGCCACAATGTTTTCTACCCTTCCCAAAACAAATTTCAATTTTTCAATCATATTTGTTGTCTGCAAATGCTTTCAATCTGGACCAGTCTAAAATTTTGTCATTTGGTAAAAAGTATTTGGAACACAAGTCTATTGCTTAGGCTAGTACGGTCAATTAGCCAGAATCACTGGCTTAAACATATAATGTTATAGAGTTTTGTTTGATTCCTGCATACTGTAGGTAATTGAACAAATATATATATATGTGATATTATTGCGGGTCTTAAATTTCACGAATTACCAAATACTGACCTTACGCTTGTTTTATTCTCCGCGAAAACTGTAACAGACAATCTTGCATGTGAAATACACATGGTAAGAATCACTCAGCTCCCGATATTAAATGCCACTAGGCCGGTGTTCTGGTTGCCTTTGATGAAAAAAGGCACTCATTGTCGAGAGGAGTTCCAGTCAATCGTTCCCACATGACCCGATGTCTAGGTAAAATATACCTTAATGTAGCTTAAATTTACGCTGGCGGATATATTTGTGGTTTTTATCAATACACGAAAATCGTGAAGATTTCCACGACGCGAACATTTCCAGTTTTACAGTACCTGTCCTAATGTTGTTTGTACTTGTGCCTAACGTCTAAAGATAGCAATAGCTTCACGTTATTGCTAGCCTTACATAAGGTTTTGCGTGAACCTAGCTGTTGATGTGTACTAATTTGCCAGCTGTAGATTGACATTTAGCCTTCGATGTTTTATGGAATCTATACACTTGTGCACCAAGTCTGACCAAGAGTAACATGATTTTGTCTTTAAGCAGCATTTCTGCTCTATCTGATTTCTTCTGTAGAATCTGTGTAGTATTTGTTTGATTTTTTCTATGCATGCATGAAAAATCACTTGAGTATTCTTGATATAGACTTAAACTGTTACTAACGGGATAGAAAAAGTGAAAGAAATTTTTGTAAAAATTACAAATTCTGCTTGTTTCAGGGTCTAATTATTTCACAGACGTGTCTTATGATACCCTTCATCAAAATGAAATAAAATATTTTGTTGATTTTGATAATTCACATTCATATTGCATTTTGCAATGTGGTTGACAGGACTCTTTGAGGTGGAAAAGATGCTAATTACTGAAAAGTTGTGAGATGAGGAGCATAGATTTCCAAAACATATACCATATAAATAAAGAAACATTTTATTCATTCTTTTGTTTTTCATAGCAGGACAGACAATCAGTCCCATTCCTCAGATAGTCTGTAGTTTTGAAAACAGCAATTTGTGTGCTTATGTCAATGATAAAACAGACAATTTTGATTGGACAAGAAAAGCTGGTTCCACAAGCTCTACTGGGACAGGACCTCCAAGTGATCATACTCTGGGAACAAGTGCAGGTAGATTATAGCAGTAGTTCCTCTTTTATTAAGATATATTCTATTATTTATGAATTTTCTCTAACCCTTTACCAAACTATCAAAATATACTGTAAAATGCTTGGTAAAAAATAAAAATTCTTGTATATTTAGGAATTATCATCGAACTTCATTACATGAAAACACTAGCAAATTTCATTTACAGGATATCCTCGAGAAATTGCGTATCAGTAATTACTAAAAAAGTCATTTGCTTAAGCCTTTATCGCACAATGCTGCCTTTTAATGACCCTGGGAAAGAAGCCTTTTGAAAAAAATGTGGGAAAAGGAGAAAATGCTGGTAAACAGCATTTTCTTCTTAACCATATAAAAGAAAAAAATGCACCATTTGAGCCTCATTGAAATTGTTGTCTGCAACTGCTTTTAATTTGGACAATGCTAAAATTTTGCTGTCTGGTAAAGGGTTAGTAAAAAAATTGTTTAACCCATTCCCAAACAACAAAATTTGGACTGGTCCAAACTGAAAGAGTTTGCAGACAACAATTTTAAATTTTATAAAAATGGCAGAAAGGTCTCAAAAAGGATAGAAAACACTGTGGGAAAAGGAGAAATTGCTCGTTACGAGCAATTTCTCCTTTTCCCACAGTGTTTTCAAAAGACTTGTACTGCAGACACGTGAAAACCAGGACTTGTTTGGGAAAGGGTTAAGGTAATAAGTTATAGCAGCAATGGGTTTTCTAGCTTGGCTGTTTTTAAAGAAAACATCGCGGTATTGTTATAGCCCTGTCATTGTTAGTATATACCTCATTGTTGTCATGCAAAAACTTTGATGGTGCATATGGCATCTCTGTTATCACCGAAGACATTAAGTTCAAACATGAGCTATTTGTAAACTACCTGTCACCAGTGGGGAACCCATACCAGGTGGGCTACAAATTCACGAAATATTTTTTTTGTTCGATGTAATTTTTTTTTACAGAAAAAGCAGTTGTAGCTACATCTGCATGCAGTGTTCTTGTTTTTCTTACTCCACAGGTCATTACATGTACATTGAAACCTCCTCTCCTAGAACCAGGGGACAAAAAGCTCGACTTATTTCTCAGCCTTTCTCTTCTACCACATCCAACTGTGTGTCATTCTACTATCACATGTATGGGAGAAATATTGGTTCCCTAAACCTGTATCTACAATCTACCACTTCAAGTCAGCTTGGTCAGCCCATCTGGAAGAGAGCTGGGAATCAGCAAAACAAATGGATTATGGGAAAATTTACAATTCCTGCATCTCAACAACAGTACAAGGTTTGATTTTCTTTGTGAACATATTTGACCTGAGACAAAGTTACACCAAATTAATTCAAAAACATCCATTTAAATTACAGTCCACACTTTATTAAATCTTTACCAAATGACAAAATTTTAGACTGGTCCAAATTGAAAGAATTAGCAGAAGGCAAAATAAATGTGACTCAAAAACTGAAATTTGTCTTGGGAGGGGTAGAAAACATTGTGGGAAAAGGAGAAAATGCTGGTTACCAGCATTTTCTCCTTTTTCCACAATGTTTTCAAAAGGCTTCTTTTTCAGGGTTGTTAAAAGTTGGGATTATGTTGTAAAGGGCTAAGCAAGTAACTCGGGGGTGTTGAAAATGTGTTTTCTTAACCCTCTACCAAACAGTCCTGACTTTTAACAACCTGTTGAAGAAGACTTTTGAAAATATGGTGGAAAATGGAGAAAGTACTTTTCCGTATTACTAAAATTTTCGTAGCTAAGTATGGACATAACTTTTTGCGTAACTTAACGTACAAAAAAATCGATTGTAAGTAAGAACATTGGCCAAGTCTGGAGGCATTTTTTGTATTGTGTCATCATATAGAGGGAGGAATTTGAGTCAAATTCATTTTGTTGTCTGCAGATGCTTTCAATTTGGACAAGTCTAAAATTTTGTCGTTTTAGTCAAGAGTTGAACATTTTTTTCCAGTATTTTGTAAGTAGGCTTTTGACATGTTGAAAAAGGAGAAAATGCTGGTAACCAGCATTTTCTGCTTTTCCCACAAAGTTTTCTACCCTGTTAAAGACAAAGAAAATGCACCAACAGTTTGAGCCAGATTTTGCTTTTGTCTGCGAATGTTATTAATTTGGATAACTCTGAAATTGTGTTATTTGCTAAAGCATGAAATTGTGTATTTTTCCTTTGAATTCTACCAGTCTATTGATTTTTCTTTACTTTTCAGCTTGTTTTTGAAGGAGTTGTTGGAAATGGTTACCAAGGTGACATTGCTATAGATGATGTGACTGTCAAAGCAGGATCGTGTGGTGGACAAGGTCAGTTAACTCTGTAACAAACAAATATTTGTGTTCTTCCAAACAGAGAGCATTTGCAGATGACAAATCAAATATGACTTGAAATTTATCATCAAATATGCTGTTAAAAAGTTTCAAAAAACATGGTAGGAAAAGGAGAAAATGCTGGGTTACAGCATTTTTCTTCTTTTCCTACAATGTCTTCTAAAGCCTTCTTAAATAGTATCATTTAAAACATGGGATTGTCTGGTAAAAGATTAAACAATAATATGTTATTGTTTTGTGGAACACAGGTAGAAACAAAATAACATTTAACTTTTTCACTACAGAACAAATAAATAACATTTTTTTCAACAGGTACAAAAACAGTTCTACTACAGGATAGAGAGAAGTTTGGTCATAATCTGCAGAAATTGTAGATCAGAGATCAAACTGCATGTTCTGTAGTGTGTGATCTTGATCTACATTGTCCACAAAAGTTTTTTGTGTTATTTATTCTATTGAAAGATAAGTGATTGAGCTAAAATTGTCATAAAAAGTGAGTGCTTGATTAAGATGTTCAATTTTTCCTTTTGTTGCAATGTTAATATTTCTTTTATCTCTTTATCAAACGACAAAATTTTATACTGGTCCAAATTGAAAGCATTTGCAGACGACAAAATAAATGTTACCAAAAAAATGAAATTTGTTTTGGGAAGGGTAGAAAACATTGTGGGAAAAGGAGAAAATGCTGGTTACCAGCATTTTCTCCTTTTCCCACAATGTTTTCAAAAGGCTTCTTTCTCAGGGTCATTAAAAGTCGGGATTGTGTGGTAAAGGGTTAAAAGACTTCTTCTCACATTTTTTTTCTCCTTGATCTTAGACAGATTTTTGTATATCTGAAAAGTTTTCTAGGAAAGCACTAAACAAGGTAATAGGTCATGTTTAGTTATGCTTGTAACCATTTTTTTTTGAGGTGTTGTCAAATTGATATTTTGAAGATTACTTTTTGTTAATGTTTCAGGAGAATGTAATTTTGATGCTGGAAATACGTGTTCTTGGTCTAATGATCGCACAAATGATGATTTTGATTGGACATTGAAAAAAGGACGCACACAGTCAGGCAACACTGGCCCAAGTAATGATCATACCCAAGGAAACAGTAAAGGTATGCACAGCTATTAATTTTTATCGTAGCCTTTCTAACCTGTCCCTTTTATCCATCCTGCAATGAAATAGCAATTTATAACTAAGTTAGAACGGTAACTAATGAAATGAATGAATAAAGAAAGCTAGTTGTTGCAATCATACAGCATTTTATCCTTTTCCCACAATTTTTTTTTTAAGATATATTTTATCATTTTAGCAACATTAAATTCATGGTCTGTAACTGCTTTCAATTTAGACAATAGTAAAATTTTGTTGCAGACATTTTAACCCTTTGCCGCACAATGCTGCCTTTTAACGACCCTGGGAAAGAGGCCTTTTGAAAACATAGTGGGAAAAGGAGAAAATGCTGGTGACCAGCATTTTCTTCTTTGGCCAGAATGTTTTCTACCCTATCAAAGAAATATTCGACCATTTGAGCCGCATTGAAATTGTCGTCTGCAAATGCTTTCAGTTTGGACATGGCTAAAATTTTGTCGTCTGGTAAAGGGTTAAAAAATGTTGTCTCAATGTCATGAGCCATGCTCTGTGAAAAGGGGGCTTAATACATATACACAGGCTGACATGGTCAAAGCTTTGCTGTTGGTCAGTTTTATGTATGTCAGAGGACCATTCTATCTCCAGGTTTAGTTGGTGGTTAACTCTTTACCAAACGACAAATTTTTAGACTAGTCCAAATTGAAGGCATTTGCAGACAACAAAATAAATCTGACTCAAAAACTGAAATTATTTTGGGAAGGATAGAAAACATTGTTGGAAAAGGAGAAAATGCTGGGTACCAGCATTTTCTCCTTTTCCCACAATGTTTTCAAAAGGCCTCTTTCTCAGGGTCGTTAAAACTCAGGATTGTGTGGTAAAGGGTTAAACAAAATGGATTGTATGAAATCTCAATAGTATGATGAGTTACTTCCAGAGTATAGGCTCATATGTTTTGCACTAGGGTATTTTGCCACCTCTGTATGAATTTGCAATAAGTTGCCTACTTATTCTTTCAGGAACGTACATATATATAGAAACGAGCAGTCCAAGAAAAAGAGGCCAAAAAGCTTGGTTACGTAGTACCATTTTTCCAGCTACTGGTTCTTCTTTTCTGTGTCTTCGATTCTGGTATAACATGTATGGGGCAACAGTTGGTGCTCTAAATGTTTATCTGTCACAAAATGGCAGTCTTCCAGGTAACAGCCTGTGGACATTGAATGGGAATCAAGGAAACAGATGGTTGTCAGCTCAAGTCTCAGTGCAGAGTTCACAACAATACTCAGTAAGTTGTTTAATAGTTCATGGCATTGACATGAGATAGAGATATTTATTTGAGTGACCTCCAAACATTATACTGAGTTGCATGACATAACTGCATGTTGGTAGTCAATAATGAAAAATATGTGGATCTGACATACCCTTACTTTATCTTATATGTGTCAAACAGCAGAAGTGTTGCCCTTCTTTTGGTCTGTAGATTTTTACTGTTTACAGCCACATGTGTGGTTGCAATGGTGTGACACCTTCAATATTTAACCCTTTACCACATGACAAATCTTTAGACTTGTCCAAGTTGAAAGCATTTGCAGATGATATATGCTTCTGAAAATAGAGTAAAAATTGTGGGAAAAGGAGAAAATGCTGGTTATCATGATTTTCTCCTTTTTTTCTCAATGTTTTCAAAGGCTTCTTTCTTAGGGTCGTTAAAACTCAGGATTGTGTGGTAAAAAGTTAAAACTAGAATTAAAAATGCCAGAAGGTATTGAAACAGATGACAGAATTTTAGGACTATTCATTTTGAAAGCATTTGCAAACAAGGAATTAAATGTGGCTCAAATATTTTTGGAAGAGTAGAAAACTTTGTTGAACTTCAGACAGGCACAATGTATTATGTATGAGTAGATAAAGATCTAACTGTGATGCCCTCAGATTTCAATCTCCAGCAGTTGCAAACAAAGTCCCCTTGGCATCCTCTTGGTTGACCGTCTCTGATCATAATGTCTTGTAGATAATCTTTGAGGCCATAGTTGGCACAAGTTACTCCGGAGACATTGCCCTCGATGACATCTCATTTACGTCTCAAAGTTGTGCCCTCAGTCCAAGTAAAGCTCTGCCAAAAGGTGCCACAACCACTCCACCACCAACCACTGCAGCCACAAGTCCTGTAACAGCGACATCTAGTGAGTATTCATCACCTGACATTTTATCACCCAGCTTTTACTCATGTCAAACACAGTTAACTCTGAACCACACAGCAAAATTGTAGACTTGTCCATATTGAAGGGATTCACAGACAACAATTAAAATGTGGGAAATGGAGATGATGCTTGTTACTAGCATTTTCTCCTTTTCCAACAATATTTTCAAAGGGCTTCTTTCTCGCGGTCGTTCAAATGCAGGATTGTGTGGTTAACGCTTTACCAAATGACAAAATTTTAGATTGGTCCAAATTGAAAGCATTTGTGGATGACATTCAGTGAGGCTCAGATGATGACACTAATCTCTGACAGAGTAGAAAACATTATGGGAAAAGGAAAAAAATGCTGGTTACCATCATTTTCTCCTTTTCCCAAAATGTTTTTAAAAGACTTCCCCCTAAGGTTCATTAAACTTGGAATTGTTTGTTAATGGGTTAAAATACATCTCTCTGAGCAAAGCTCTGCCAGAGGGTGCCACAACCACCTCTCCACCAGCTCTTTCATTGGTAGTTTATGGGGTTAAAATACTTTTGTATTTTATACATTTTCACCTCTCAAAAAGGATGTAAGTATATTCTCCTTTTATAGTGACAAATCACAAACCTTTCATTTTTTTAACCCTTATCCTGCTAAATAAATGAAATGAAACATTCAAACTGGCAGTAAAAATCCAAATTTTGCTACTTCAAAGGTAATTTTTGGGGAAATGGTATCTCTTTATCGGACGGTGTAGATCAAAGATCAGACTGCACATTGTGTGCAGTCTGATCTTGATCTACGCTGTCTGCAAAAGGTCATCGAGTGATGCTTAGCAGCCTAAGGGGTAAGGGACAGTCTCAATGATAAATCCTAAAATGATTTTGTATTTACATGTAATGCACTAAGAGTAAATTCAATAGCCAGTGGAGTTGTATGGTAGAGCATTTGTATGTACATACACAATGAATGTTCATTTTTGTGATATTTTTACAAGGTTTCCATGTCTAAAAACAATTTTTTTCAGCTGTTGAAACATTCAACTAAAACTTTGAAATGTATTTACATGTAATGCACTAAGAGTAAATTCAATAGCCAGCGGAGTTGTATGGTAGAGCATTTGTATGTACATACACAATGAATGTTCATTTTTGTGATATTTTCACAAGGTTTTCATGTCTAAAAACAATTTTTTTCAGCTGTTGGAACATTCAACTGTAACTTTGAAAGTAATACCTGTGGTTGGACTCAAGCCAGAGATGATCAATTTGATTGGACAAGACATTCTGGCAAGACAAACTCAGTCAATACAGGACCTAATGGTGATCACACTACTGGACGTAAGTTATTTACTTACACCACTTCAGGAAATGATCCACTGTTTTTACAGCCCTGATCAAGAAGGCTTTTGAAAATATTGTGGAACAAGGAGAAATTGCTGGTAACCAGCATTTTCTCCATTTTCCACATTGTTTTCTACTATGAGAAAAATCTCATCATTTCATCAAAAGATTCCCTGCGCATATGACCCTAAGAAAACATTACTTCTTTGTCTACAATGCTTTCACTTTCACAATGACAAGTTCCATCAATAGATCCACTTTTATATATTCATCCGCAAAATGCTTGCAATTTGAATGAGTCAAAAGTCTTGTCATCTAGTAAAGAAATATCAAGGGTATGAAGAAAGCATTAATAATTGGAGTCATGCTCTGGCAAAAGAAGGTTTAACCCATTGCCAAACGACAACATTTTAGACTTGTCCAAACTGAAAGCATTCGCAGATGACAAAATTATTGCCACTCAAAAATTGAATTTTGTTTTGGGATGGGTAGAAAACATTGTGGCAAAAGGAGAAAATGCTGGTTACCAGCATTTTCTCTTTTTCCCACAATGTTTTCAAAAGGCTTCTGTCTCAGGGTCGTGAAAAGCCAGGATTGTTTGGTAAAGGGTTAATGCATCTCTGTAATGGATGATATTAAGGAAGTCATAATGTTATTTGGAATTCATAAATTCCATTATGTCTAACAACCAACTGTATCACAGGGTAGACTTGTTCTTTGACGTACAGAAAGTTGACCAATAGTAAAAAGTTTCAGCCCAGGTCAGCTTGCCCTGACTGCACAGGCTGACCTGGGTTGATACTTTTTACAGATGCATTAAGCCTCGTTTTCACAGAGCATGGTTCATTTCATCTTTCAACAAATTAAAGGCAGCAAACTTGGAAATTAACCCTTTAAAAAACAAAAAAAACTTTCGACTTGTCCAAAGTGAAAATATTTGCAGACAAGAAAGTCAGTGTGACTCAAAAAGTAAAATTTGAGTTTATAAGTTTAGAAAACATTTGGGGAAAGGAGAAAAATGGTAATTTCCTCCCATTCTCGCAATGTTTTAAAAAGCCTGCCTTTTTGGGTATCTTTAAAAGAAGTGTTTGTGTGATAAAGGGTTAATAAACTTAGGTAACAAGTGTTAGCTTGCTCATCTGCTTTTGTTCTTTCCAGGGGGATATTACATGTATATTGAAGCTTCTAATGTAAGAGCCAATGCAAAGGCCCGACTTGTAAGCCCTCGAGTGTCCCCAGGCCTACAGTGTCTGAAATTCTGGTACAACATGTATGGTGCCCATGTCAACCAACTTAATGTATACATACAATCAGGGGCCAACCTTGGGCCACCTGTATGGACCCAAAAAGGAACACAAGGGCCCAGATGGCTCCAGGGATCATTTGTAATGAACTACACTTCAGATTACAATGTAAGTGTAATTACATGTGGAACTAGATTCTTTTTTCGTTTTTTTTTGTTTTTTGTTTTCTAGTTCTGTTTTATATGCTATTACTAAAAAAAATGTGACTTTGCTCTCTTTGAGTTGAAAACTCTGGAAAACATTATGGAAAAAGTGCTTGTAACAATCAGTTGCACCTTTTCTCACATTTGTTTTAAAACTGTTGAAAAATGATGCAATGTTATGTAGATTATAGTTCTTTTAATTAACCCTTTACCATACAATCCTGAGTTTTAACGACCCAAAGAAAGAAGCCTTTTGAAAACATTGTGAGAAAAGGAGAAAATGCTGGTAACCAGCATTTTCTCCTTTTCCCTCAATGTTTTCTATCCAGTCAAAGACAAATTCTGTCATTTGAACCACATTTAAATTGTTGTCTGCAAATGCTCTGAGTTTGGACAAGTCTACATTTTTGTCATGTGGTAAAGAGTTAAATAATTGTCTTTGTGTAATTTGTAATTGATTATTTTTAGGTCTAAAAATAGCATGTTCATTAATGAGTTGTTGCAGTTGCATTATTCAAGGAGAGATATTTTACTTAGAAGTAAAGTTTAATTGATGTTTTTACTACCAATAGGTTATATTTGAAGGGGTCAGAGGGGTCAGTTACTATGGTGACATAGCTATAGATGACATCTCCTCAGCACCAGGATCATGTGCTTGTGAGTAAAATTTTTTGAAGTATTATTTGATACAGATGCTATATACAGTAAGGAATGTCAGAGGTATTTAATTTTTTGTCAACAATCATAATTCTCGTTTCTTACATTAGTTATGTAAGTTAAAGATCCAAATTCCAAAAAAATATTACAGGTACATAAATATTCTTATAGGAAAAGCTTAACCCTTTACCGTACAATACCACCTTTTGACGCCCCTGGGAAAGAAGCCTTTTGAAAACATTGTGGGAAAGAAGCCTTTTGAAAACATTGTGGGGAAAGGAAATTGTCGTCTGCAAATGCTTTCAATTTGGAGAGGGCTAAAATTTTGTCATCAGGTAAAGGGTTAATATAACAAGCACCTTTTGGATACTTTTTTACATTTATGTCAAAGTTAAAAAATGCCAATTCTAACTATATCCAGTTTTTGTCTGTGTAGGTTCTCCTTTCTGAATATGATATTGGGGACTCTTGGAAAATTGTGTATACTCTTTACCACACAACAAAATTTTAGACTAGTCCAATTTCAAAAAATTGCAGATGCCAAATTCAACTTTGGAACAAACGGGCTTAAGCTCTCTGATAGAGCAGAAAACATTGTGGGAAAAGGAGAAAATGCTGGTTACCAGCATTTTCTCCTTTTCCCACAATGTTTTCAAAAGCCTTCTTTCCTAGGTTGTGAAAACCCAGGATTGTTTGGTAAAGGGTTAACTCTTTACCACACAACAAAATTTCAGACAAGTCCAAATTGAAAGCATTTGCAGACGACAAATAAAATTGGGCATAAAAGACAGTACAGTATTTGTCTTTGAGATTGTTAAAAACATTGTGGGAAAAGGAGAAAATGTTGGCAACCAGCATTTTCTCTTTTTCCCCACAGTATTTCTTACCCTTGCAAAAACAGATTTCATAATTGTGCAACATTTAATTTGTCGTTTGCAGTTGCTTTCAATTTGTACCTGTCTAAAATTTTTTCGTTTGGTAAAGAGTGAACATCTAAAATGGTTGGTGAATCTGGCTCAACCAAATTCTGATACTGTGTAAAAATTAAAGTGTAAGAAATCATCAAATGCAAAACGCATTCCTTTTGACATCTTTCAGCTCCAAATCCAACACCGGGAACCAACACTATAACTCAGTGTAACTTTGACAGTAACTTGTGTTCATTCACCAACGATAAAACCGGGGACCAGTTTGATTGGACAAGACAGAGGGGAAGGACATCTAGCTCAAACACAGGACCTAGTAGTGATCACACAAAGGGCACTGCAGCAGGTAATATAATTAAGAAATAATCTTCTTTCTATCATGGTGTATTGTTCAATAAACCATGGTTTTGAATTATAAGGCACAATGAATAGTCCACAAGGGTGATAGCCCCAGTGGCCTCATAACTCACTACTGTGGTGTATTGAATGATAAACTACGATAGAAATAAGGTTATTATGATTCTAACATGACCAACTCTTGATAAAAGGAAAACAAGTTCATACTTAGTATACAAAAGCAGATGCGGATTAATTTTTACTTTGCATAGAATATAGAATGACGTCAATTTTACCATGCTTTCATTGCACTGTGTTCAGAGAGCCAAATTCGAGTGTCATGTAAGAATGTTCTATAACACATTTTTTCTTGTGCTAACTTTTCACCAAACAACAGGACTTGTCAAAACTCAAAGCTTTTTGTAGATGACAAAATAAATTTGACTCAAAAATTGAAACTTATATTTGAAAGGTTAGAAAACATTGTGGGAAAAGGAGAAAATGCTGGTTACCAGCTCCTTTTCCCACAATGTTTTCAAAAGTCTTCTTTCTCAGGTTCGTTAAACATCCAGATTGTGTGGTAAAGGGTTTACCACCATTTTCTCCTGATCCAGCAGTGTTTTCAAAGTCATTTTTCCTCATGGTCATTAATCATAAAACACAGGATTGTTTGGTAAGGGGTTGCTGACTTGAATGCATGAGAGATTTCAAAAGTACAAGTATTTTGAAATTAATATTTAAAATGTTATGATTTTTGTATGAAAATTCTTCTTTGTTCTTATACAGGAACATTTTGTTGTAGGTCATAAACTTGAAAATGCATATGAACACCTGAGTTAATTTTAACTCTTTACCACACAATCTCTGCTTTTAACGACCCTGTGGAAGAAGCCTTTTGAAAACCAGGGTTTTCCTTGATGCACGATTTTGTGCGTTTTGACGCATTTTTAAGGAAAATGACCCATATTTTTTTCAATAGTGCATCACTGTGGACGCACAAAAACTATAAAGGTTACTTACGATCGTCTTTATTACCGACAATGTTACATCGCAAGTACATAAGAAAGCTTAAGTACGAGAAGAAAATGGGACGAAACACTAGACTGTGTATCGATTTTATGAGAATACTGTCAGTCTTTTACGAGAATACTGTCAGTCTTTAAATTTGTCTAAACTAAACCAGTCGATCTCTAATGAAAACAATATGGCTCAGTCAAAATTGGCGTCATTCTTGCCGTCTGCAAGGAAAAGAGACCTTGAACAACGATCGGATGATGATCGCCTGGTTCGAGTAAGGAGAAAAACATTACAAGGCCCTGAGGGTTTACTGAAAATTGGCTAAAGACAAATGCTTAATTATTTGTCAAAACAGGAATCGGACGTTTGATTGGTGAAAATAGTTTGTTGTCGGATGGATACTCTCTATTTAAAAAACACGCACACACACACACACACACACATACACACAAAATAGAGGTTATCAAATCCGCCCGACAACAAGCTACTTGTATCAAGTAAACGGTTGATTCCTGTGACAAAAACAAAACACAATAACCAGTTTACCACAGAGAGTGGCTGCACAAGTGTGCGTCACCAAAACACTGTGGTCACATTGATGCCATTGAAAGATTGAAATTATGTAAATAAATGACAGCTTGTCTGCAGCTAGAGCATTTTTGCCTTCAAAGACCAGGCTTTTAATAAAGCATACTCAAGATACTCTATGAAAAAGACGTCATCTAGACTGAAAGCCCCTCTATACAGAGAATCCCTTACATCTTACATCATTTAATGATTCATAAATAAGTATAAATTTAAAGCTTCGGGATGAATAAGAAACACAAAAACACTCATTCTTTCATACATAGTAGTCTTTAATGTTTAACCTAATTACATTTTTTGTGACCCCCTCAAAGTCCAGAATGACCCCCATTATTTATGACTATTAGGTCACAATGACCCCCTATTTTTGTTGCTAAGGGAAAACCCTGGAAGACATTGTGGGAAAAGGAGAAAATGCTGGTAACCAGCATTTTCTCCTTTTCCCACAATGTTTTCTACCTTTCCCTAAACAAGTTTCAATTTTTCAATTACATTTATATTGTCATCAGCAAATGCTTTGAATTTGGACCAGTCTGAAATTTTGTTGTTTGGTTAAGAGTTAACTCCATATCAAATGACAAAATCTGAAATTCGTCCAAAGTGTAAGAGGTTCCAGATGACAAATGTAGGCCAAATGATGGAATCCGTTGTTGAAGTTTACATTTTTCAAGCATTTTTCTCCTTTTCCCTTAATGTTTTCAGAAGTTTGATCAAGAATTAATTTGCCATACCTAGAAATGCCTTACCATAGGTAACCATTCAAACTTCTTGCTTGGTATCCACCTGCCATTCTGAAGTTGCAGTGTAAAGTATCCATTTACTATAAATTTCAAGGGTTTTCATTTGACTGGCTGAGACTTACTGGAATTTAGAATCAGAATGCAATTAACTCTATGCAACACAACAAAATTATAGATTGATCCAAATTTGAAAGCTTTTGCAGACTTCAATCAAGCTATAGCTCAAATGGTTAGATTTGTCTTCTAAATTACGAAAAAAAAAAACCATTGTAGGCAAAGAAGGAAATGCTAGTTACCAGCATTTTCTCCTTTTCCGACAATGTTTTCAAAATCATTCTTCCTCAAGATTGTGAAAACTTGGAATTGTGTGATAAAGAGTAAAGAATGCTTGGTGCATATGGTTCCTGGTTTTCCCCTTTCTGTTGGAGTAAATGTCATGACTGTGGGAGACAGGGGTAGAGGTAGAGCATAGGCCTCTAATACCAGAGGTTCTGTGTTTAAATCTTGTGATCAAAGGGGTCAACCTTTAGAACTTCCTGTATGGCAGCATGAGCACTGGTTGCAGTTTCCAGGAAGGAATCATTAGGACTGATTAACTCTTTACCAAACGACCAAATCTTAGACTGGGCCAAATTGAAAGCATTTGCAGATGCCAAAATAAATGTTACCGAAAAATGGAAGTTTGTTTTGGGAAGGGCAGAAAACATTGTAGGAAAAGGAGAAAATGCTGGTTACCAGCATTTTCTCCTTTTCCCACAATGTTTTTAAAAGGCCTCTTTCTCAGAGTTGTTCAAAGTCGGCATTGTTCGGTAAAGAGTTAATACTACTTATAAGACCTTGTTTCACAATTGCTGTGGAATAAACAAGTTTAAATGTTACGGCTCTGAATCTGTCTTTTTTTTTTTCAGGTTATTATGTCTACATTGAAACATCTGCACCACGAAGGACCAATGATAGAGCTAGACTTTCAAGCCCACAATTCCCCAAATCTACATCTGATGAATGCTTGCAGTTTTATTATCACATGTATGGAAACAACATAGGAACCCTCAGTGTTAGGGTATGTGTCTCAACTCTTTAACTCTTTAACAAACAATCCTGACTTTTAATGACCCTGAAAGAGAAGGCTTTTGAAAACACTGTTGAAAAAGGAGAAAATGCTGGTATTCGGCATTTTCTCCTTTTCCCACAATGTTATCCTCCCTATCATGGACAACTTTTTGTTATTTTAGTCAACTTTGATTTGTGGCCTGCAAAATTAATGCATTCAGTTTGGACAAGTCTCAAATTTCTTTGTGTTGTAAAGAGTTAACTGTGTGGTAAAGAGTTAACTGTGTGGTAAAGAGTTAACTCTTTACCAAACGACAAAATTTTAGACTATTTCAAATTGAAAGCAGTTACAGACAACAAAATAAATGTGACTGAAAATTTGAAATTTGTTATGGGAAGGGTAGAAAACATTGTGGGAAAAGGAGAAAATGCTGGTTACCAGCATTTTCTCCTTTTCCAACATTGTTTTCAAAAGGCATTTCATTTAGGGTTGTTAAAAGTCGGGATTGTGTGGTAAAGAGTTAACAGATGACGCATTCTTAGGCTAGTTGGAATAGAAAGTACATTGTATATGCAGACAACAAATTGAGTGTGACTCAAATGATGAGATTCATCTTTGAAAGGGTAGAGGACATTGTTTTCATTTTTTGTTTCCCCACAGCTTATTAGAACACTGAATTTTTCTTTTGGTAATGGGTGAACTCTTTACTACATAGAACAGTTTTAGACTTCTCAGAGTTCAGAACATCTGCAGACAAAGCAAATATGGCTACAACAACAGAAATTGTTCTCTAAAAGTGTAGGAAACTTTGTGGGTAATGGAGACATTACTGGTTACAAGCATTTTCTCCTTTTATTGCAAGATTTTCAAAAGCCTTTTTCTCAGGGTGGTTAAAACTGGAGATTGTTTGGTAACTGGTTAACTCATTAGTTTTAGATTTTTTGATTATTTTTAGACCTACAAAAATAATACATGTACAAATTACAAAAAGAAAAGAAAATATTTTCAGTGATATAGAGGATATTTGAAGAATTTGTTTATTGAGGTGCACTTTGGCATAAGGTGGATGAATATCAGACAATTCTGCTATGTATGATATTCTGGCAAAAAATGACCTTGATGTGCTATACTTGGACTTTTACTCTGGTAAAATGTCCATTTGAGCCATGCTCTGGCAAAAGGGGGCTTAACTCTTTACCAAACAACAAAATTTTAGACTGCTCACAATTGAAAGTATTTGCAGACGACAAAATAAACGTAACCCAAAAATTGAAATTTGTCGTGGGAAGGGAAGAAAACATTGTGGGAAAAGGAGAAAATGCTGGGTACCAGCATTTTCTCCTTTTCCCACAATGTTTTCAAAAGCTTTCTTTTTCAGGGTTGTTAAAAGTCGGGATTAAGAGGTAAAGGGTTAATGCATCTCCATTATGCATGATACCAGGCAAGTCATCGCATGATCATGGATTAGTCCATTTTGTCTAACAACCAACTGGATCATGAGGTAAACTGGTCCTTGGGCATGCACAAAATTGATCAATACCAGGCAAGTCATCACATGATCATGGACTAGTCCATTTTGTCTAACAACCAACTAGATCATGAGGTAAACTTGTCCTTTGGGCATGCACAAAATTGATCAATACCAGGCAAGTCATCACATGATCATGGACTAGTCCATTTTGTCTAACAACCAACTGGATCATGAGGTAAACTTGTCCTTTGGGCATGCAGAAAATTGATCAATACCAGGCAAGTCATCGCATGATCATGGATTAGTCCATTTTGTCTAACAACTGACTGGATCATGAGGTAAACTTGTCCTTGGGCATGCACAAAATTGATCAATACCAGGCAAGTCATCGCATGATTATGGCCTAGTCCATTTTGTCTAACAACCAACTGGATCATGAGGTAAACTGGTCCTTGGGCATGCAGAAAATTGACCAGTATCAGGCAAGTCATAGCATGATCATGGCCTAGTCCATTTTTTCTAACAACCAACTAGATCATGAGGTAAACTGGTCCTTGGGCATGCAGAAAATTGACCAGTATCAGGCAAGTCATAGCATGATCATGGCCTAGTCCATTTTTTCTAACAACCAACTAGATCATGAGGTAAACTGGTCCTTGGGCATGCAGAAAATTGACCAGTATCAGGCAAGTCATAGCATGATCATGGCCTAGTCCATTTTTTCTAACAACCAACTAGATCATGAGGTAAACTTGTCCTTGGGCATGCAGAAAATTGACCAGTATCAGGCAAGTCATCGCATGATCATGGACTAGTCCATTTTGTCTAACAACCAACTGGATCATGAGGTAAACTGGTCCTTGGGCATGCACAAAATTGATCAATACCAGGCAAGTCATGACATGATCATGGCCTAGTCCATTTTTTCTAACAACCAACTAGATCATGAGGTAAACTTGTCCTTGGGCATGCAGAAAATTGACCAGTATCAGGCAAGTCATCGCTTGATCAAGGACTAGTCCATTTTGTCTAACAACCAACTGGATCATGAGGTAAACTGGTCCTTGGGCATGCACAAAATTGATCAATACCAGGCAAGTCATCACATGATCATGGATCCATAAAGTCCATTTTGTCTAACAACCAACTGGATCATGAGGTAAACTGGTTCTTGGGCATGCAGAAAAATTGACCAATAGCAAAAAGTTTCGGCCCAGGTCAGCCTGTGCAGGCTGACCTGGGTCGATACTTTTTGCAGATGCATTAAACTCCCTTTTGCCAGAGCCCAACCCATTTATGTTGACTGTGACACAGTTACATTCCTTTAGAATTTTGATTGAAAAAGCAACTGCAGCTGAGCATTGGCAATAACATCAGTATGTTTGTTTTATGTTGCAGCTGAAGGTGAACAATGTATTGGGTCGTGCTATATGGTCAAGGTCACGTAACCAGGGTAACAAGTGGAATGTTGCTCAAGTGAATATACCTGCCAGGAGTCTGAACAACAACTATCAGGTAAATTTTGTCTCACACCATTTTACTCTGTACCAGTCGTCAAAATTTCAGACATGTCCAAATTGAAAACATTTGCTCTTGACAAAGTTCATTTGGCTCAAATGGTAGCATAAATTATCTTTGGAAGGTTGGAAAATATTGTTGGAAAGGAGAAAATTCCGAGGTCCAGCATTTTCTCATTTTCAAACAATTTTTTCAACAGCTTAACTCTTTACCAAACGACAAAATTTTAGAATAGTCCAAATTGAAAGCAGTTGCAGACGACAAAATAAATGTGACTGAAAAATTGAAATTTGTTTTTGCAAGGGTAGAAAACATTATGGGAAAAGGAGAAAATGCTGGTTCCCAGCATTTTATCCTTTTTCTGTGATGTTTTCAAAAGTCTTCTTCTTTAGGGTCATCAAAACTAAGGATTGTTTGCTAAAGTGTGAAGGCAAACTCTGATGATTGATTTAACTCGTTACCACACAGTCCCGACTTTTAACGACCTTAAGAAAGAAGCCTTTTGAAAACATTGTAACCAGCATTTTCTCCTTTTCTCACAATGTTTTCTACCCTTCCTAAAACAAATTTCAATATTTCAGCCACATTTATGTTGTCATCTGCAAATGCTTTCAATTTGGACCAGTCTAAAATTTTTGTCGTTTGTTAAAGAGTTAAGGGCACATAACTGTGTAGTCTGATTAACCCATTTCTGTACAAACCATCTAAAACATCATATATTACCAAATGAAAAATTATCTTGGAAGGTTCGAAAATATTATGTAAAAAGGAGCCATTACATGTTGTAAATAATTGTTTCTTTTTCTACAACTCTTTTTCCAAACTGTCGAACATTTGGATGTAAAATGCCAAGCCCCCGTAGCTCAGTCGGTAGTGTACAGGACTTGAGAACAGGAGGTCGCTGGTTCAATCTCCTGCATGGCCAATTTCTTTCCGAGGATTGATGATAGTCATTGCGACAGGATTCATTCCTCTCTCACCGCTGACCATTGTTTCGACGATGGTTATGTGGGAAAGCAGCCAGTGGCTTGGAAAGAATATTGTGCATAGTACTGGTAAAAGAAACTCCAGGAAAGCATGGATAGGTGCACTGGCCGCCGTGATATAACTGAAATAATGTTGAAAACGGCGTTAAACACCATACAATCAATCAACCATTGGATGTAAAAAATTGTATTCATACAGTACTGGAATGCTTGGGCAAAATTTTATGAAAGGAACGTCTTCATCTCCTTGTACATGTTGATAAAATAGCTTTAGCATTTTACCGTTAACTCCAGTTTGCCCTTGGAGGAATTCAGGGTTTTTGTTTTATCTTTTTACTTCAAGGGAATTATAATAATGTTTACACATTTTACCTTTAATTTCAGGTTGTTTTTGAAGGAATTCGAGGATCAGGTATCTATGGAGATATTGCTGTAGATGATGTTAAATTGACAACTGGATCTTGTTCCTCCCCAGGTAATGAAATGTTCATTTCTTTGAATCTATTTGTCCTATGATTCTGTATTTTACTACGTTTTAGAGAAAGGCTTTTGAAAATGTCATGGGAAATGGAGAATATGCTGGTAGTCAGCATTTTCTCCTTTTACCACAATGTTTCCAACCGTTTGAAAGATAAATACCTTTTTTTGAGCCACACTTAATTAGTAGTCTGCCATGTGGAAATGTTTGTAACCCTTATCCTGCTAAACAGGTAAAATAAAATTTCCAAGCTGATAGTAAACACCCAAACTTTTGCTATTTCAAAGCTATTTTGGAGGGAGAGGTATCTCCTTATCGGACAGTGTAGATCCAAGGTCAGACTGCACATTTTGTGCAGTGTGATCTTGATCTACAATGTCTGCAAAAGGTCCTTGAATCGTGCTTAGAAGCCTAAGGGTTAAAATTTCGTTGTCGGGAAAAGATTTTCTCTCCTTTTATAAATCAATCTAATGTTGTGTAGGTGTTACGGATCTATAATTACAAAGATGATGTGATGGAGAAGAGTTCCATGGAAAGGAAATTACCTTAGCCCTTTTCCAAAGGACTGACTAATTTACACTTTCAGATTGAAAGCATTTGCAGATGACAAATTGAATATGTCTCAAATGATAAATTTTGTCGTTGAAAATGTAGAAATCTGTGGGAAAAGATGAAAATAATACCGTATTTTGCTTAAATTTTGGGACACCCAAAAAATTGGGACACCATCAAAAACCGTGAAAATAATTATTTTTCATAACCCAAAGATTTGGGCCATACCAAAAATTGCAAAATAAGACAGTATTTTTTTGTTCCAAAGAAATGGGACAGTGAATATCTACTCTGGAAAAAAATCTTTTAATCCGCTTGATACCCTTTGTTTATCTGCTTCGCGTAGTTTCATTTCTGTACGTAAGCATTGCTTCCAAACCATCTCAATATCATCGGGAATCTCCTGTTTCAAGACAAATAAATCACCCCGACAGACAATTAAAGAATCCGTTTGTATAAAAAGAACAGAAATAAGGGTAAAAAGTGTGTCATAAACTTGTACCAAAGGGCAAAGGTACATGTCACTTATACACGTACATCCGAAGTCGAAAAGTAGTTGACACGTGTGTGTTTCACGGTCAGTCGGGTTTGTTGTTTAAAAATAGAAATCACGATATCCTATATTCTAACTGGGGTTTATCGATCGAAGATTGTGAACCAATAAAATTTTAGAATGGGCCGAGCAGGTACTTTTCAGAGCAGGAAATCAAATCGTCGTTCACCTCACGTTAACAGGTAAAATACGTTGTAAAAGTATTTATATAAGCGCAAAATACCAATGCTGATTGCTTTCCCGGGACACATGAAAAAAGACATTTAGTTTATCAGTAACGAAAACAATGAAAAAATACGAAGTTTTAAATTCCTACTGCACAAATTGACTACAGGAATTCCAATTTGTCTAAAAATAGACAGACCAGCATGTGATTGTAGTTTTATTGAAATCACAGCACAAATATTCGACTGGTAAGTGGTCAGTGACAAACAATTTGATAGTTTGTCTTGTTTGACCCAGGGATCGTATAATACGTGTTTGATCCCTGTTTGACCATAAGTTTTGGGACACCTAGGAAGATAATTATTTTTCGTCGACCTAAATATTGGGACATCTAAAAAATTAATTATTTTTTACTGTCCCAAAATTTAAGCAAAATACGGTAGTTACCAGCATTTCCCCTTTTCCCACAGTGTTTTCAAAAGTCTTTTTTCTTAGGGTTGTGAAAACAGAGCGTTGTTTGGTAAACTGATAATTGGTTGAAAGCTCTGTAGGAACTAAAAAAAACAAGCATTTTCTTGTTTTAGCTCACCTGAGCACAACATGCTCAAGCTGAGCTTTTGTGGTTGTCCGATGTCCGGCGTCTGTCTTCCGTCGTGCTTCATCCTTCGTTCGTCGTCAACATTTACCTTGTGGACACTCTAGAGGCCACATTT
Organism: Tridacna gigas; assembly: GCA_945859785.2. Classification (NCBI taxonomy): domain Eukaryota; kingdom Metazoa; phylum Mollusca; class Bivalvia; order Cardiida; family Cardiidae; genus Tridacna; species Tridacna gigas. Next base: position 57,810,637 of record OX244038.2, read on the forward strand.
CTTGCTCTATCGACCTAAAAATTGGCCAGAATGTTTGTCTTGAAATCTCAGATGAGTATGAATTTGGGTCACCTGGGGTCATAAACTAGGTCACTAGGTTAAATTAGAGAAATATCTTGTGAGCACTCTAGCAGCCACATTTCTTACTCAATTGACCTGAAAATTGGTCAGAATGTTTGTCTTAATAAAATCTCGGATGAGTTTGAATTTGGGTCACCTGGGGCCATAATTAGGTCACTAGGTCAAATTAAAGAAATACCTTATGGACACTCTAGAGGCCTTGTGGGTGCTCTAGAGGCTACTATTATTACTCAATTGACCTGAAAATTGATCAGCATGTTTGTCTCGATAAAATCTTGGATGAGTTTAAAATTGGGTCACTAGGGTCCTGAACTAAGTCACTAGGTCAAATTTAGAGAAATATCTTGTGGGCGCTCTAGCGGCCACAATTCTTGCTCAATTGACCTGAAAATTGGTCAACATGTTTGTCTTTGTGATATCTCAGATGAGTCCAAAATTGGATAACACCGGGTCACAAACAAGGTCACTGGGTCACACTGAAGAAATACCTTGTGGGCACTTTAGAGGCCACAATTCTAGCTAAATTGACCTGAAAATTGCTTTACATGTTTTACTTGATGATATCTCGGATCAATCAGAAATTGGGTCTCATAGGGTCATAAACTAAGTCACCAGGTCAAATTCAAGAAATGTATTGTGGGCGTTCTAGAGGCCACAATTTTTGCTCAACTGACCTGAAAATTTGTCAGCATGTTCAACTTGATGATATCTTGAATGGGTTTGAAATTGGGTCACATAGGATCATAATCTAGGTCACTAAGTCAAATTACAGAAATACGTTGTGGGCACTCTAGAGGCGGCAATTCTTGCCCAATTTACCTGAACCTTGGTTAACAAGTTTGTCATGATATCTTGGATAAGTTTGAAATATGGTCACATAGGGTCATAAACTAGGTCACTGGGTCAAATTGAAGAAATACACTTTGGACACTCCAGAGGCCACATTTTCAGCTCAACTGACCTGACCATTGGTCAGAATGTTTGTCTTATTAATATCTCAGATGAGTTTTAAATTGGGTCATTATGAACCTGGGGTGAAATTTCTCCTATTGACTCAGGTGAGCGATCCAGGGCCATCATGGCCCTCTTGTTTCCAGAATACTTTCCATTCTTTTAGAAAATAAAATTTGTCCTATGTACAATTTGGCGTGTACTTTGTAGGTTTATAATTAGATAATTAGTTCATTTGTTTATAAGTGTAAAAACAATCAGTCAAATATTGTGACATTTTTTTTGTTGAGTCTTTGAGCACATGCACCCTAGGTTCCAACATTTTTTCTGTACTTTATAGGTGGATGTACCTTTGAGAATGGCCGCTGTACATGGACAAATACCCAGACAGGAGATGATTTTGATTGGATCAGTGGAAGTGGGGGTACAACCTCTGCTGGAACGGGACCCTCTGTCGATCACACTCTCAGAACTTCTCGAGGTCTGTATGATAGAATTTGACTTTTTTCATAGTATACAGCTGATAACCAGCATTTCTCGTTTTGCCACAATGTTTTCTGCTCCTTCAAAGGCAAATCCCATCATTTGAGCTACATTTGATTGGTTGGCTGCCTGCAAATGATTTGAATTTCTATTTTACAAAGATGTCAACTCTTTCGCTGAATTTTTTTGTGGCATTTGTCGAAGACAGTGCCACTATGAGGTCAACACGGCATTTTGAAAATCATGTATTGTAAAACCAAAGGAAGTTAACCCAATTAAAATCACCCAATTAAAATCAATTTTTCTGAAACAAATAAGTGTTTTGATTGCTCTCAGATATGAAATTGAAAATGGCGTATTACAATGAATTGGATTAGGCCATCGAAAGTGGAAAAACTTCCTTTTTATCAAAAATAGCTTGATCCCCTATGGCATTCTATAGTGCCGTAATGATACACGCATACCATGCTTGTTTGTCCCAAAACCAGTTTGTTCCTGGGCTTATTTGTCCCAGGACTTGTTTGTCCCACAAGATTGGACCCTTCTCTATCAGATTTTGCATGACAATATAGTAGGCCGACTTTCAAGCCAATATTTTGAAACTATTCTGTTGTTTATTTTTCAAATTATAAATTCCACATTATGGCTCCCTTGACAAATGCCATACCAGTGTTTTCAATGCTTTGACTTTTTTCAGGAGGCAATGTACCTGATGAGAATGAGCTTGTTATAACTTAACCTTTTACCACATAATGCTGGGTTTGAACAACGCAAAAGAGAAAGGCTTTTGAAAACCTTCTGGGAAAAGGGGAATATGGTGGTAGCCATCATTTTTTCCTTTTCCCACAGCGTTTTCTACCATATCAAAGATAAAAACCCTCAGTTTGAGCCATATTTGATATATCGTCTGCATATCCTTTCAATTTGGACAAGTTTTAGTTTTGTCGAGTGGTAGAGAATTAATTAACCCTTTACCGAAGTTTTTAGGCCTTGTCCAAATTGAAAGGACTTGCAGACGACAAATTAAATGTGACTCAAATTATGAACTTTGTCTTACATAGAGTAGAAAACATTGTGAGAAAAGGAGAAAATGCTGGTTACCAGCATTTTCTCCTTTTCCCACAATGTTTTCAAAAGCCCTCTTCCACAGAGTCGTTAAAAGTCTGGATTGTGTGGTAAAAGGTTTACATAGTTCCCGACTTTTTTTTCTTGGGTTCTCAAATGGAAGTGGCACTATACATGATAGAGGGTACCTAGACAAGTAAAATGTAGATTTTACATGTTTAACCCTTTGCCACGCAATCCTGGGTTTTAACGACCCTGGGAAAACAAGCCTTTTGAAAACATTGTGGGAAAAGAAGAAAATGCTGGTAACCAGCATTTTCTCCTTTTCCCACAATGTTTTCTACTCTATCAAGGACAAATCCCACATTACTACTCACATTTAATTTGTCGTCTGCATGTGCTTTCAATTTGGACCACCCTAAAATTTTGTCGTTTGGTAAAGAGTTAATATTATGCCAGAAGACATAACTAAATCGATAGACATTGACTGAAAATTTGTGTACCCGTTATAACACAAGCTCTTCTTTTTTTAGCTATCAGAAGCCAGTTCAGTTGAAAAAGAAACAAACTGATATTTTTTTTTTGTATTTCAGGTCATTACCAGTATCTAGAATCTTCCACGCCTAGAAAACCCAATGATAGATGCTGGTTGGTCAGCCAACAGTTCCCACCAACATCAGGGCAGTGCTTTCAATTCTGGTACAACATGAATGGGAACAGTATTGGAACTCTGAATGTTATTGTACAGGTAATGAAATATTTTACCTGGGTTTACTGGAATAGTTATACCAATTTATTACACAAAGAATTAATTTTTTGTATTATAGTTTCAGTACTCCCATTGGAGTCAATCAGTAACTGAATTGTAATGAGATAATACCATTAACCTTTTACCACACAATCCTGACTTTTAATGACCCTGAGAAGGACGCCTTTTTAAATATATTGGGAAAAGGAGAAAATGCAGCTGGTAACCAGCATTTTCTCCTCTTCCCACAATGTTTTCTACCCTTTCCAAAATGAATTTCAAGTTTTCAGTCACATTTATTTTGTCATCTGCAACTATTTTCAATTTGGACAATTCTAAAATTTTGTACTTTGGTAGAGGGTTAAACTCTTAGCCACACATGGAAGGATAAAAAAATTGTGAGAAAAGTGTGAACATCAATGTCTCTTTTTCCCCAAGATGCTTTTAAAAGCCTTCTTCCCCTGGGTTGTTAAAAATGGGATTGTTTGGTAAAGGGGTATAACATGTTGAGACAAGCTGTTCTACTTTCATAATTATGATGTCTGGAGAAGTTTTTGTAGATCTATGAATTCTGCACTCTTTCATTGTTTCTAATTCATTTTAAGATGGTTGATCTAGGTAAATTTGGTAACCAGCATTTTCTCTGTGTCCCTCAATGTTTTCTACACTTTGAGACAAAAATGCCATCATTTGAGCCTGATATACTTTGTTGAGTACAAATACTCAGGATATGGTTAACTTTTTACCAAAGGCCAAAAATTTAAGAGTCTTTGGAGTTGTCCAAATGGAAAGCAGTGCAGATGACAACTTAGATGTGGTTAGAATTATGCTTTTTGGCTGTGAAAGGGTAGAAAACATTGTTGAAAAAGGAGAAAATGCTGGTTACCACAATGTTTTCGAATTCTTTCTTTATCAGTGTTGTTAAAACTGGATCATGTTGGAAAGAGTTAAGTTAGTATTTTTTTCATCTGGTACAGGGTTAAAAACCTTACACATTCATATACAAATTTTTACTGTGATTGCAGTATGCAGGGGGCATCAACCAAACTATATGGTCTGTTTCTGGTGACCACGGTGACAAATGGCTAAGTGGACAATCACCTGTGAAATCTACATCCACTTACAACATCATAGTAGAAGGAGTCAGGGGTAGTGGCTATCAAGGAGATATCGCTATTGATGATCTGTCATTTACAAGCTCACTCTGTGGAGGTAAAGGGATTAACCCTTTCCCAAACGATAAATTTTAGACTGGTCCAAATTGAAAGAGTTTGCAGACGACAATTTTAAGTTTGATGAAAATGGCAGAAAATTCTCAAAAAGGGTAGAAAACACTGTGGGAAAAGGAGAATTTCTCCTTTTCCCACAGTGTTTTCAAAAGACTTGTACTGCAGACACATGAAAACCAGGGCTTGTTTGGGAAAGGGATTAAATTAGTATTTTAACCCATAAGCTGCTAAGCGCGACTCAGGGCACATTTGCTGACAGTTTAGATCAAGATCAGATTGCACAAAATGTGCAGTCTGATCTTTGATATACACTGTTTGATAAGGTTTTAATTTCCAGTGAGATCAACTTTGAAAGCACAATAGTTGTTTTTTTTTACTATTGAGTCGAAATTTCATTTATTTATTTTTTTTTTCAGCAGTTTAACGATTAATTTTTTCATTAACAGAACAGAACAGAACAGAATTTTATTTTGACTTGTACAAAGTACATCGTCAGTTGCACTACAATATACAAAAACAACGTGGTACATGGAGATACTATCAAGATGTTACAAAAAGACATATAAGAAAGAAATAAGTTGAAAAGTATTATGATTAGAAATAAAAAATAAACAAGCAGTAGAGAGTGAACATTTAAGATCAGTTAATTACAATATTTCCAGTCGTTTTGCGATCGCAAGTTTGATGTAGACTGCAGTTTTTTTAATGATGTTTTTGTCTTGGGATTTTAACAGTTCAATACATTTATACATAGATGGGCGATTTCGAAAATATACAGGCAAAAAGGAAAAAAATCTCTGTCTAAGTTCGTTATAACATGAGCATTAACAAGTGATAAAAAAATATTTCTAAAATTAAGGCCTACCCCTGTTAAGTACATGTATTTTTTGCAGATAGAAGCATTTTATTTTATTTTAATTCTTCAGCACATTAATTATTAACTCTTGCCCAGCTTACAAAATTTTAGACTTACCCTGACTTACCTGTTGTGAAAATATTGGCAAACAACAATTTATATGGCTGAAATGAATGAATTTCTCTTTGGAAGGGTGAAAACATATAGGGAAAGGAGAAAATGCCAGTAAGTACCATTTCTCCTTTTTCCCATAATCCTCAGGGTAATTAAAACATGGACTGCGTAGTAAAGGATTAACCCTTTCCCAAACAAGCCCTGGTTTTCACGTGCCTGCAGTACAAGTCTTTTGAAAACACTGTGGGAAAAGGAGAAATTGCAGACAACAAAATAAATGTGACTCCTAATATAAAATTTGTTTTGGGAAGGGAAGAAAACATTGTGGGAAAAGGAGAAAATGCTGGTTACCAGCATTGTCTTGTTTTCCCACAATGTTTTCAAAAGCTTTCTTTCCCAGGGTCATTCTTTTCGCACAATGTTTTCAAAAGCTTTCTCTCCCAGGGTCATTAAAAGTCGGGATTGTGTGGTAAAAGGTTGATAGTTATGTCAGGAAGATTGACTGACTGATGTCTGTAAACTCTTATTTTAGTGCAACCATGTCTATAAACTTTATTTCAGTGCAACCAGCTGAAGCCCAAGTCAACGCCACAAGCCCACCTTCAGCCATCACTACTCCAGCTACAACACCCTGTAAGATTATTGATATGATAATGCTTAATGACGTCTTTTGTTTTAATTTTCTGATATCTCATTACTAAAGATATTTACTTCAGACTCTGGCTAGTCAGTACTCATAACTATCAACCCTTTCCCAAACGACAAGTTTTGGACTGGTCCAAATTGAGTGAGTTTGCAGACGACAATTTTAAATTTGATGAAAATGGCAGAAAGTTCTCAAAAAGGGTAGAAAACACTGTGGGAAAAGGAGAAATTGCTCGTTACGAGCAATTTCTCCTTTTCCCACAGTGTTTTCAAAAGACTTGTACTGCAGACACGTGAAAACCAGGGCTTGTTTGGGAAAGGGTTAAAAGGGGGAACCCTCAGTACTTTTTTTAATTAACTCTTTACCAAACGACAAAATTCTAGACTGGTCCAAATTGAAAGCAGTTGCAGACAACAAAATAAATGTGACTGAAAATTTGAAATTTGTTCTGGAAAGGGTAGAAAACATTGTGGGAAAAGGAGAAAATGCTGGTTACCAGCATTTTCTCCTTTTCCTACAATGTTTTCAAAAGGCATTTCCTTTCAGGGTTGTTAAAAATCAGGATTGTTTGGTAAAGGGTTGATATTGTTGCCTGCAATCAAACATCCCCTGTATACTTGTGCCACAGTCTGTGAAAAGTGGTGATAATGCGTCAGGTAACCCTCTACCGCACAAACCCGACTTTTTAACGACCCTGAAAAGAAAGACTTTTGAAAACATTGTGGGAAAAGGAGAAAATGCTGGTAACCAGCATTTTCTCCTTTTCCCACAATGTTTTCTGCCCTATTAAGGTCAAATTTTGCCATTTGAGCCACCTTTAATTTGTCGTCTACAAATGCTTTCAATTTGGACAAGTCTAAAATGTCATCATTTGGTAAAGAGTTAAAAAGTATCTTCCGAGTTCAGCCTGTGCAGTGACCTAAACTGAAAAAGCACCCACAGCCAAGAGTTTGTATCTGCCTGTGTTGCTCTTGTTTATGTATTAGTTTCGATTTATTAATTCTAACCTACAAACTGTGGTTTTTCCAATTTCTTCGTTATTTATATTCCAGCGACAGGAAATATCCAGTGTACATTTGACACTGGTCTTTGCTCATGGATTCAAGATAAGACAGACAATTTTGATTGGACAAGACAGAAAGGGGCAACATCAAGTGGTGCTACAGGGCCCAGTTCAGATCATACTTCTGGAAGTAAGTTAGATAAGTCCTTTAACCCTTTACCACACGACAAAATTTTAGACCAGTCCAAATTAAAAGCCTTTGCAGATGACAATTACAGTGTGGTTCAAATGATGCGATCTTTCTCTTATCAGGTAGAAAACACTGTTGGAAAAGGAGAAAATGCTGGTTACCAGCATTTTCTCCTTTTCCCACAATGTTTCAGAAAGGCTTCTTCCTCTGTGTGGTTAAAAGTTGGCATTGTGTGATAAAGGGTTAAAACTTCACCAAAAACAGGGAAAAAGAACAATTCTTTGAGAAAGCAACAGTGGTTGTTTTTTTTTTACCACCATTCCTTTGCCTATAATTACCATACATACATACCCGACAGATTCATGTTTTAATGACTTCGAGAAAGAGGTGTTTTGAAAGCATTGTTGGAAAAAGAGAAAATGCTTGTCACCATTATTATATGGCCCTCAATGCGCGAAATGAGACCTTCAGACATTTGCGTAAAGTGTTGTCCTTTATTGGCCTGCGCGGTCTGCTCAGGCTAATCCGAGATGGCACTTTACAACTACATAAGATTTTTTCATACACTAGACTTTCGTGAAACAGAAAATCGCACAAAAACGGGAAGTGTCATCTCAGATTAGTCACAGACTGCACAGGCTGATCTGGGATGACACACTTTTATGCATATGTCCAAAGGCCCCTTTTCGTGTGTTGCACGCCATATGGAGCCTTAGTTAAATGGTGATCTGCAAAATGCTCCATTATGGACTAGTAAAAACTTTCTTGGTAGAGTAAATTAATTCATATCCACTTGCAGACGACACTTTTGTTTGCAACCAACTGTCTTTGAAAAAAATGTTGCTATGGAGCAATTGTGTACTTCTCCCCTTGCCAAAGTATGCTACATGAATTTAACCCTTTACCACACAATCCTGACTTTTAACAACCTTGGGGAAAAAGCCTTTTGAAAACATTATGGGAAAAGGAGAAAATTCTGGTAACCAGCATTTTCTCTTTTTCCCACAATGTTTTCTTCTCTTCCCAGAACAAATTTCAATTTTTGAGTAACATTTATTTTGTTGTCTGCTACAGTTTTCAATTTGGACTGGTCTAAAACTTTGTCGTTTGGTAAAGAATTAACCTTACTTCAAAATTATTTGCCTTATTCACCAAAGGAGGTTTCAAGCTCGTCTGTTGCAGGTTTGTTCCTATTTTGTGCTAATCAGTCCCTGCACCAGACAACTTCTTGTTTTTTAATGACCCAAAGAAAGAAGGATTCAAAACATTGTGGAAAAAGGTGAAAATGATCTTAACCAGCATTTTCTCCTTTTCACACATTGTTTTGTAATCTTTCAAAGACAGATCCTGTCATTTGAGCCACATTTGTCATCTTCAGTTGATTTCTGTTAAGACAAGGATATTGACATCTGATGAAGATTTAATTCTTTACCAACACTCCCAGAAAAATGCACGTAACCAGCATGTTTTTCCTTTTCCCTCAATGTTTTCTAGCCTTTTAAAGACGAATACCATCCATTGAGCTTTATTCAATCTATCATCTGAAAATGTTTTCAAATTTGACAAGTCTGAAGTTCTGTCCTTTGCTAAGGGTGTAAGACTGAATTAACGCTTTCCCACACAATCCCGACTTTTAACGACCCTGTAAAAGAAGCCTTTTGAAAACATTGTGGGAAAAGAAGAAAATGCTGGTAACCAGCATTTTCTCCTTTTCCCACAATGTTTTCTACCCTTCCCAAAAACAAAATTCAATTTTTCAGTCACACTTATTTTGTCATCTGCAAATGCTTCCAATTTGGACCAGTCTAAAATTTTGCCATGTGGTAAAGAGTTAATACCTGAACTTTTCCTTTCAGATGGATACTACATATACATTGAAACTTCTGCACCCCGTACTCGAAACCAAAAGGCAAGACTGATAAGCCCTCTCCAGCCGGCAGGGACTTCTTGTTTGACATTCTACTATCACATGTATGGGGCAAACATAAATAGACTAAATGTCTATGTGAAAACAAAACCACAGTTGTCCCGTCCAATTTTCACAAAGAGTGGGACCCAAGGCAATCAATGGAAACAGGCCTTGATTGATGTGAATCCAGCCATCAACTATCAGGTATATATTATCTGTCATACTGTCTCTATCACATCACCTCCTAAACTCGTTACCAAATAATGAAATTTTAGAGTAGTCAAACTTTAAAGCATTTGCAGATGACAAATCAGATGTGGCTCAAAGAAGAATCATCTTTGAAAGGGTATAAAATGTTGTATGAAGAGGAGAAATGCTGATTAACTGCATTTTCTCTTTATTCACAATAGTGTAAGAAGCCTTCTTCCCCAAGGGTTGAGGAAACCACAGGCCTTTGAAGCTCCATTGGTTTGTTTCCGAAAACCTGAAATTTTCAGTGGTCGGTCATCAAACACTGTTACCGAAAATAGCACATAGTCGCATTGCCTCTATATCGATATAATTTGTTTGTTTTGCTGTTTAATGCCATTTCAACAGCTCAGGTCATATTATGGCGGTCAGTGATGCACCCTGGTGTTTCCTGGCTTTGACACAACTTTTTTTCCAAAAGCCACTGACAACTTTTCTCACATGCATCAGAGGTGAGAGACGAAAAATCGCCGGAAAAAAAGTTTGCCTTAAGCAGGTATCAAACTTGCAACCATCAGGTCACGAGTTAGATATGCTAACCACTTAGCTATCTGGGCGGGCTGTCGATAAGTGTTATTATATACAGGTATGATACAGAGGCATGAGCCTATGTGCTTTTTTCAGTAACAGTGTTGAATAATCAACAAATGAAAATTTAGGTGTTCCGTGATAGACCAATGGAGTGTCAAAGGCCAGTGACAAAACACAAGTGTTTGGTAAAGGATTCAACAAATTTGCTGCAGACATCTTTTAACCCTTTACCAACAATCCAAGATTTTCATGACCCTGAGTAAGAAGCCTATTGAAAAAATTGTGGAACAAGGAGAAAATGCTGGTAAACAGCATTTTCTCCTTTTCCAACAATGTTTGCTACCCCTCCCAAAGCAAATTTCAAAATTTGAGTCACGTTTATTTTGTTGTGTGCATATGCTTTCAATTTGGACGAGTCTAAAATTTTGTTGTTTGGTAAAGAGTTAAAATATCCCCATAAAAAGATGAATTACCTTTACAATTTAGGTCCAGTACATAAAGATCTTTAAAACTATTGTGACAGACATAGAAATTACTGACTACAAGCAGTGTTTCCTTTTTTCCACAGTGTTTACATAATATACTTCTACATTTATGTAATAAACACCAATTTGTGTGGAAGATTCATATTTGTTACTCATCCAAAAACTAAACATACAGTATGTCACTTAACCCTTCATCATGCCATCCTGAGTTTCAACGACCCTGGCAGATAGCTTTTGAAATAGGATAGGTCTTTTTCAGGGTTGTTAAAAACTGGATTGTTTTGTAAAGGGTAAATAAAGTTTTTATCTATTTTACAGATTGTGATAGAAGCACTTGTTGGAAATGGTTACAGAGGTGATATAGCTATAGATGATATCAATATGACTCCAGGGACATGTTCACAAGGTCAGTGTTATAGCCAGTAATTTTTTCACTGTTTCATTGGCTGTTTTAGATGACCATTTCATTACCTTGCCTGTTTTTAGAGAAAAAGTTGAGGCATAGTCATAGCCATGTTGTTGTCAGCAACTTCATAGTGCAAAAACTTTGATATTTTCTGATATCTCTGTTATTACTGAGGATATTGACTTCATACTCAGGTTTGGTAACTCTTTCCAAAATGACAAACTTTTATACTGGGTCCAATGTGAAAGATTTTGCAGACAACAAATAAAAGGTGATTCAGATAACAAAATTTGTCCTTGATAGGGTAGAAAACATTGTGGGAAAAAGGAATTTCAATTTCATTTATTCAGCACTACTCATGTGCAAATACCTACACAAACACATGCACATTGAACCAGTACAGAGAAATTTCAAAGTTGGAAAAATACTTCAATTTTCAAATTGGCAAGAATACTGCGATTAGAATACCAAGTTCTTAAAACTATATAGTTAGCTGTTATGATAAATTTTAGGATTGAAATAAACAACAAAGATCTTAACCGTTAGACCGCCGAATAAACCTATCAGATTGTTTCAAACTAGAAATACAACCCAAATAATTACAATTTCACGGTTGCTTTTTTCTACATTGTTTCAACAAAGTGGATAGTGTAGATCAAAGATCAGGCTGCACGTTTTATGCAGCCTGATCTTGATCTACACTGGCCGCAAAGGCAACTATAGTCGTGAAAGGTGCTTTAAGGGTTAACATATTTTATATATATTTTTACTTGTTTTAGGTACCAACAATCCACTTACATGTGACTTTGAGAATGTTAACATCTGTTCATATGTACAACTGAAAACTGACACTTTTGATTGGCTTAGAGGCACAGGAAGTACATCCTCCACTGGAACTGGGCCAACCAATGACCATACATACGGCACTTCAAGAGGTAGGTGTCATGGTTACTTGTGAAATTTAACTTGTTGCCTTGTGATACAATTTTGCATAAGAAAACTTAAAAAAAAAACTGTAAAAGAGAGGAGAGATTGTAATCGTGGGTTTAGGTTTTATACATGAAAAAATTGTGAAAATATTGTGACAAAAGGAGAAACTCCTTGTTATTTATCCTTTTTTCAAAGACACAGAAAGTCATCTACAATAGGTAATGTGTTTTCTCCTTTCATTTGTAAGACTGGACAACTCATAAGATCAGAAATCAAGATAGTATTTCAAGTTTGAGATTCCAAGTATGCATGTACTCCTATTAGAACTTCTGTGGACTTGACACAGTCTACCAAATAATCTCATGTTTTAACGACCTTGAGGAAAACAGGCTTTTGAAAACATTGTTAGGAAAGGAGAAAATGCTGGTAACCAGCATTTTCTCCTTTTCCCACAATGTTTTCTACATTTTCAAAGAAAAGTCCCATCATATGAGACATATTTGACTTGTCATCTGGAAATACATCCAAAGTAGACAAGTCTTAATATTTTGTTTTCTGGTAAAGAGTAAAACTCTTGTGTTACATATAGCAACTAAGCTTGTATTTTGGGCTGCCAGGAATCCAGATAAGACTGGACATAACATACAGACTGATCTCTATCTACATTGTCTGCTACCTGATGCTTAACCCTTTACCACATGACAAACTTTTACACTTGTCCAAATTGAAAGCAGACAAAAAAGATATGGCTCATATGGTGAGATTGGTCTGTAAAAGGACAGAAAACATTGTTGGAAAAGGAGGAAATGCTGATAACCAGCATTTTCTCCTGTTGCAACAATGTTTTCAAAAGGCCTAGGTCTCTTTCTTAGGGTTGTTTAAACTCGGAATTGTGTGGTATTGGGTTAACTATTACCAAATGTTATATTGCAGTGGAACTGTTCTTTTAGAGCTTGAAAAAGTTGAAAATATTTACTTGGGGACAAAAGAGTCAATTTTTTTTTTTGCTTCATCACATTTCTTCAGGTCATTACATGTACATTGAATCATCTTCTCCAAGAGTAAACGGCGATAAAGCTTTGTTACAATCACCTACATACGCTAATGTAAACTCCAATCAGTGTCTGGAATTCTGGTATAACATGTTCGGCCCAGATACAGGAACTCTCAATGTCTACTTTGCCCAGTTTGGACAACAGCTTGGCTCACCACAGTTTACCAAACAAGGTTAGTAATTAGATCCTTTGCTTAATGATACCTTGTCACGACCCTGAGGAAAAAGGCTTTTGAAAACATTGTGAGAAAAGGAGAAAGTGCTGGTTACCAGTATTAAATTTTCTCTGTTTCCAACAATGTTTTCTACTCTTTAAGAGACATGTCTTATCATTTTAACCTTATTAAATTTGTAATCTGTAAATGTTTTTAAAATGAATGGGTTGGAAATTTTTTCATCTTGTAAAACCTTAGCAATAGAGGTTCTAGACCTACCAAAAATTACTACAAGTTACACAATAGATACACATTTGAAGAAAGAAGAAAATATCATTTTAATTAGTGTGGAAAACATTTTGGGAACAGAAGCAATTGCTTGTGTACAATTTAATAAGTCTTTTTTTCTATCTTTATTTTTCCAAACTTTTGACTGCATGGATTTTCGCTGTTGCATTTGTGCAGTATAGATAATCTACATATACTGACACATTTTGACATCCAATCTTATTTTGATTGAAAGTACATTAACCCTTTCCCAAACGACAAAATTTGGACTGGTCCAAGTTGAAAGAGTTTGCAGACGACAATTTTAAATTTGATGAAAATGGCAGAAAGGTCTCGAAACGGATAGAAAACACTGTGGGAAAAGGAGAAATTGCTCGTTATGAGCAATTTCTCCTTTTCCCACAGTGTTTTCAAAAGACTTGTACTGAAGACACGTGAAAACCAGGGCTTGTTTGGGAAAGGGTTAAAAGTGATGATAAAGGATAAAACTTTGAGAAACTGCTCATAATGAGCTATTAGTCACTTCAATCTAAAATGATGTTAAGAGATTTATTTTTTTTATGAGACAAATGAAATGTGCATGCTCTTTCCCTTGTTCAAAAAAAAAAAACATAAATTTAGAACTTGTAACACAATTGATTACACATATATCATAGTTTCCAATTAGACAGTAAGAAAAAAAAAAAACATAAATTTAGAATTTGTTACACAATTGATTACACATATATCATAGTTTCCAATTAGACAGTAAGAAAAAAAAAAAACATAAATTTAGAACTTGTTACACAATTGATTACACATATATCATAGTTTCCAATTAGACAGTAAGAAAAAAAAAACATAAATTTAGAACTTGTTACACAATTGATTACACATATGTAGTAGTTTCCAATTAGACAGTAAGAAAAAAAAAAACATAAATTTAGAACTTGTTACACAATTGATTACACATATATCATAGTTTCCAATTAGACAGTAAGAAAAAAAAAAGAACTTTGACTTGGAAGAAGTTTTAAAAATAAGAAACTCTATAATCCCCCCAAAATTGATTTTTCCTTCAGGTAACCAAGGTAACAGGTGGATACGAGGTCAAATTGATATCACTCCTGGTACATCCATGAATGTAGTGTTTGAAGCCATAAGAGGCAGGTCTTACAAAGGAGACATAGCCATTGATGATGTCAGAGTGAAACCTGGAGCCTGTTCCAGTGCATCTGGAGGTATGCAATCTTGCATTTTGGTCTTTGACACTTTTTTAACCCTTTAACTGCTAAGCACAACCCACTGACCTTTTGCGGACAATGAAGAACAAGATCAGACTGCACAGAATGTGCAGTCTGATATTGTATCTACACTGTCCGATAACGAGATATTTTTCTCCAAAAAATAAGTTTGAAATAACATTATTCGGCTTTTTACTATCAGCTTTAAAGTTTTATTTAATTTATTTAGCAGGATTCTCATCTTGATTGGTAGAAAAATTCCATCCTTCATTCAGTCATATGGCTAGCCTTTGAATTCTGAATAGGAAATAACCAAAAAATGTCATGAGCAACACAAAGGAGAAATATGTCTAGAAAAATTTCTCGTTTGTATGATATGGCATTATAATGTCATGCGGAAGGGAGCTATCGCTTTTCACAAACTATTGTTCCTTGTCCAACTCTGTTTTAAAGTTTAACTCTTTACCAAATGACAAAAATTAAGACTGGCCTAAATCAAAAGCACTTGTAGACAGCAAAGTAAATGTTGCAAAACTTAGAGATTTTTCTTTGAAAGCGTAGAAAACATTGTGGGAAAAGGAGAAAATGCTGGTTGTGCTTTTCACAACCATAGTTTCCATTTTTGCCAATGTAGATCAAGATCAGAATGCACAAAACATGTCGTCTGATTTTTTATCTACACTGTCCTCTTTACCGAAACTTTGTACAAAAGCAACCATAAAATGTAATTACAGTATTTCTGTATTATTTCTAGAGTGAAATTTTCTGTTGGATCTATTTGACAGCGTTAAGGTCTTGCAATTGGAAGGTGCTTAGTTATACTTTACATTATACAATATCAAACCTTACATCAATTGTTCAGAGAACTCTTATTTGAATGACAGGTTGTGATTTTGAGGTTGATACTTGTGCCTGGAGTAACTCTAGAAATGATTCCTTCGACTGGCAGAGGACAAGTGGTTCAACAGCTACTACAAGCACGGGCCCGTCAGCAGATCACACCTTTGGCAATGCAACAGGTGGGGCTTGTACCTGTTTCTAAACGGTTGATTCTATAGACCTTGAAAATAATGACTCTATACAGGACTGTCACATTTGAGACATCCATTTTGAAAGGATTTGCAGATGACAAATGCAATGTTTCTTGATTAACCCTTTCCCAAACGACAAATTTTGGACTGGTCCAAATTGAAAGGGTTGGCAGACGATAATTATAGATTTGATGAAAGTTCTCAAAAAGGGTAGAAAACACTGTGGGAAAAGGAGAAATTGCTCGTTACGAGCAATTTCTCCTTTTCACACAGTGTTTTCAAAAGACTTGTACTGCAGACACGTGAAAACCAGGGCTTGTTTGGGAAAGGGTTAACTCTTTACCAAACAATCCCGACTTTTAACGACCATGAGGAAGAAGGCTTTTGAAAACACTATGGGAAAAGGAGAAAATGCTGGTAATCAACATTTTCTCCTCTTCCCATAATGTTTTCTATTCTTTCAGAGCAAAGCCCATCATTTAAGCAACATATGATTTGTCATATGCAAATTCTTTCAATTTTGACAAGTCTTCAGTTTTGTAGTGTGGTAAAGGTTTCTGGCAAAGAACAAAGAAGGCTTATGGAAATATAGTGGGAAAAGGAGAAAATGCTGGTAACCAGCATTTTCTCCTTTTCCCACTATGTTTTCTACCCCATCAAAAACAAGTTCCATCATATAAGCCACATCTAAATTGTTGTTTGCAAATGCTATAAATTTTGGACCACTCTGAAATTTTATCGCTTGGTAAAGGGTTAAGATGTGAAAAACCTTGTAGGAAAAGAAGAAAATGATGGCAACGAGCATTCTGTCTTTTTTTTGTCATACTGTTTCCAACATTGTTATTCCCTAACTCTTTACCAAACAACAAAATTTTGGACTTGTCCAAATTAAAAGCCAACATAAATGTGGCTAAAAATTTGAAATTTGTCTGTGGAGGGGTAGAAAACATTGTGGGAAAAGGAGAAAATGTTGGTAACCAGCATTTTCTCCTTTTTTCCCACAATGTTTTCAAAAGGCATCTTTCTCAAGGTCATAAAGACTTGGAATTGTGTGGTAAAGGTTTACAGGCCCAGTACTTTTTGCTGCTGCTGGGCCTTTAAGGTTGTAAAATCCTGGGAATGATTAGTAAAAGGTAACATTTTTTTTAGGACGTTACATATTCATTGAGGCTTTATCTCCAAGAAGACCAGGTGATAATGTGTTGGAATACAGCATTTTCCTCTTTTTTCCCACAATGTTTTCAAAAGGCGTCTTTCTCAAGGTCATTAAAACTCGGAATTGTGGGGTAAATGGAGGCTCCGTACTTTTTGCCACTGCTGGGCCTTTAACCCTTTCCCAAACGACAAATCTTGGACTGGTCCAAATTGAAAGAGTTTGCAGACGACAATTTTAAATTTGATGAAAATGGCAGAAAGGTCTCAAAAAGGGTAGAAAACACTGTGGGAAAAGTAGAGATTGCTCGTTACGAGCAATTTCTCCTTTTCCCACAGTGTTTTCAAAAGACTTGTACTGCAGACACGTGAAAACCAGGGCTTGTTTGGGAAAGGGTTAAGGTTGTAAAATCCTGGGAATGATTAGTAAAAGGCTATACTTTTTTTAAGGACATTACATATTCATTGAGGCTTCATCTCCAAGAAGGCCGGGTGACAATGCCATCTTACAAAGTGCAGCCCTCTCCCCACAACCATCAACCTGTCTCACTTTTTACTATAATATGTACGGAAGTGACATCGGAGCATTAAGAATTTGGACCCAGCTTACTGGGGCCAGTCCTGTCAAAGTATGGGAGCTGGCTGGAGACCAGAACATTGGTTGGAATAAAGCCACTGTCAGTGTGGGACAGAATTCTCAGTATCAGGTATTTTTTTCATGATCTGGATTTTTTTTCTGGTGAATGATTATTTTGATTTTTATCTGTTTTACCTTCCTTTGACTGTGTGATAGCCTCATCTTAGATTCAGCCTTATCTGTTTCAACTCTGCCACTAAATATTAGATTTATCTAATGACAAACTGAATATCACTTAGAATATGGGACCCGTCTTTGAAAAGGAAATAAAAAATTAAAAGCCCTCTTCCCCTGGGTAAAATAGACAGAGGATCTATTAGTAGATGGTACAATAATTGTTTGTAATCTCACATGTGATTCCTTGAAAGAACTTACCTTCCATATGACACAGTTTGCTTTAACTCTTTACCAAACCACAAAATCTTAGACTCATCCAAACTCAAAGCATTTGCAGATGGCAAATCAAATGTGGCTCAAATGATGGTATTTGTCTTTAACCCTTTACCAGACGACAAAATTCTAGCCTCGTCCAAATTGAAAGCATTTGCAGACGTCAATTTCAATGTGGCTCAAATGGTGCAACTTTTCTTTGATAGAGTAGAAAACATTGTGGGAAAAGGAGGAAATGCTGGTTACCAGCATTTGCTCCTTTTCCCACAATGTTTTCAAAAGTCTTCTTTCCCAGGGGCATCAAAACGCGGCATTGTGCAGTAAAGGGTTAATAGGGCATAAAACATTGTGGGAAATGGAGAAATGCTGCTAACCAGTATTTTTTCTTTTCCCAGAATGTTTTCAAAAGCTTTCTGCCCGAGGTTGGTTAAAACTTAGGATTGTTTGGTAAACGGTTAAGATATTCTAATCTTTTACAGTTTACTAAACAACCCAATGTTTTCATTTGTGATAGATTAGTAAAGCTTTTGAAAACATTGTTGGAAACTTAGACATTGCTTGAAACTAGCATAGACAATCCAAATTTTTAAAAATGTTAGAGTTTAGAATTATATTCCAGTGGATGCCACTAACTTCCGTCATGCTATACACATTTGAGTCATGTTCTGTGAAAAGCCTGCTTAATGCATCTGCGAAAAGTATCGACCCAGGCCAGCCTGCGCAATCCGCGCAGGCTGACCTAGGCCGAAACTTTTCACTATTGGTCAATTTTCCGAATATCACAGGGTCAGTCTACCTCATGATTCAGTTAGTTTTTAGACAAAATGGGCTTTATGCCTTTGTGATCATGTGATGACTTGCTTGGTGACATGCATCACGGAGATGCATAGAGCCCCCTTTTGCCAGAGCATGGCTCATTTGTATTTCCAGGTCAAAAAGCTGTTAGTGTAATTTACTATATAGCATACAACAGAAGTTTAGCCTTTTCCAAAGCGTTCACAAACAACAAATTGAATTTTACTCAAAACATGAAATTTGTCTATGTTAGCATAAAAAACGTTGTGAAAAAAGAAGTAAACCCTGTTGCCAGAATTTTCTTCTTTTCACGAAATGTTTTTTTTTTTTCAAGTTGTCTTCCTCAAGGTCGGGAAAAGTGGGGATTGTGTGGTAAAGGGTTAAAGCTGATCAATAAGCTTGTATTTTCATACATAACTACAACATTGAAATTATTTCACTGCTTTAACCCAGGTACTATTTGAAGCTGTCAGAGGAAATGGTTACCGTGGTGATATATCTGTTGATGATATCAAGTTTTCCACTCAGTCTTGTACTTTGACCCCATCAAGTGCAGATCCATCTTTATCTATAACCCCAGCCCCTGGGTCAACAGCAACGCCCTTGGGAACTATTCCCAACGGCTTTACATGCCAATTCGATAGTGATACTTGTAACTGGAGACAAGACAGAACAGATGATTTTGATTGGACAAGACATAGGCTGGACACAGGATCACGTGGCACTGGACCGTCGGGAGATCACAGTCCCAGTACACGTATGACCTTTCATGTTTTTATATAATTTTAACCCTTTACCACACAATTCAAAGTTTTAATGATCCGTAGAAAAGGGGCCTTTTGGAAACATTGTGGGAAAATGAGAAAATACTGGTAGCCAGCATTTTCTCCTTTTCCCACAGTGTTGTTTTACCTTTTAGAAACAAATTTCATCAAATGAGCCATATTAAATTTTTCATCTGCAAAATGCTTTCAGTTTGGAAAAATTTAATATTTTGTCGTGTGGTAAAGGATTATCTCCTAAACCATCCTGATTTTACAACCCTTGGGTAAAAGTCTTGTGAAAATTTTTTGGGAAAAAGAGAAAATACTGTCACATTTTTTTCCTTTCCCACAATGTTTTCTACCCTCTCATGAACGAATTCCAGCACTAAGTTTTGAGCAAAGATCAGTGCTCTGCAAATAATTTCAATTGGGACAAGTCTAAAATTTTTTCATCTGGTAATGACACAATTATTATGATTTCAATGATGGGTTTACAGTTCAGTTCTCTTGGGTGTATTGGTTATTAAATTTTCTTATATGAGCTGTGCTCTATCAAAGGGGGCTTAATGCATCTCCGTGATGGATTATACTAAGCAAGACATCACATAATTTTGGATCCATTAAATCCATTTTGTCAAACAACCGACTAATGCATGAGTTAGAATTATTCTTTGACATGCAAAAAATTTAAAGATAGCGAAAAGCTTTGGCCCATGTCAGCCTGCGCGGACTGCACAGGCTGACATTGGTTGATATGTTTCACAAATGCATAAAGCCCCTTTTTCACAGAGCTTGGCTCATATGCATTTTTTATTTTTTTTTGTGATGTTACCATTTAGATTAATATTACCTTTGGTAAGAGATTTAACATATAGCATTTGGTTTTATGCTAATTCTCGTACCATATTTATTTCTTTACCAAACAACAAAATTTCAGACTAGTACTCATTAAACACATCTGCAGATGATATATAAAAAAGTATGAGAGATAGCAGTGTAGGGGTAGATCATGACCTCTCACATGGAAGGTTCTGGGTTTGAATCCCATGATGTGCCCGGGCTACCTTTGGAACTACAAATGGCACAGAGGGAGTACTGGTTAAGGTTCCAGGAAGCAACTAGCAAGAGTGACTGATATAAGTTGGAAGAACTTGTTTCAAAATGTATATGAAATAAATATGTTTAAACTAAAACATGACTCAAATGATGGAATTTGTCTGTGGACAAGTTAAAAATTATTTTTGAAATGCTGGTTGTCAGCATTTTCTTCTTTTCCCAGAATGTTTTCCCAAGGCTTTTTATTCTGGGTCATCAAAAGATGGGATTGTTTGGAAAAGGGTTGAATAAAATCTATGGCATCTTAACTCTTTACCACACTTATCCTGACTTTTAACAACCCTATGAAAGAAGCCTTTTGAAAAATTACGGGAAAAGGAGAAAATGCTGGTAACGAGCATTTTCTCCTTTTCCCATAATGTTTTCTACCCTTCCCAAAACAAATTTCAATTTTTCAATTACATTTATGTTGTCGTCTGCAAATGCTTTCAATTTGGACCAGTCTAAAATTTTGTCATTTGGTAAAGAGTTAACAATATCTCTTATCTTGGTCTGAAAATGTTTCCTTGTGCTCAGCCAAGTTTCTTCACTAATCATGTCTAAAAAGTGATGATTTGAAAAAAAAAAACGAAAATAAAAAAAAGGCAGACAGAAGACATGGGATGGATAAGAAATTTATATTTTAACCCTAATAGTGCCTTTCACGACTGTAGTTTCCGTTGTGACCAATTTAGATCAAGATCAGACTGCACCAGATGTGCAGTCTGATGTTTGATCTACACTGTCTGCATAGCTGAAACACTAGTGGCAAAAGGAACCATGATACCACAGTTATTAGACCTTATTCCTAGATTGAAAATCACTGCAGTTTATTAGGCACTGTCAGGGTTAATAGTTAACCCTTTAGCAGACTACAAAAGTTTAGCCTTGTCCAAATTAAAAGCATTTGCAGAGGACAATTTCAATGTGGCTAAAATGGTGCAAGTTTTCTTTGATAGGGTAGAAAACATTGTGGGAAAAGGAGAAAATGCTAGTTACCAGCATTTTCTCCTTTTCCCACAGTGTTTTCAAAAGGCCTCTTTCCAAGGGGCGTTAATAGGCGTCATTGTACAGGAAAGGGTTAAAACATGTTGATAGTTCAGCCAGAGTGTTGAGATGTCATTGTGTTGGAAAATTCAAGCAATACATTCCTAATATTAGCTTTTTTTATTTTGAGATTTTGCATTATGTTGATTATATTTTGGTTTTCAGGCGGATATTACATGTATATTGAAACTTCATCTCCAAGAAAACCAGGGGACAAAGCCAGGCTTATCAGCCCAGCTTTCAGTGCAACCACACAGATGTGTGTCACATTCTGGTACCATATGTATGGACCCCACATTAAAACTCTAAATGTATACTTGGCACAAAACACAGCACTGGGAACAGCTGTTTGGACTAGGAATGGTGACCAAGGCAACAAGTGGATAAAAGGGACTGTCCAAGTACCTGGGGGATCCAGTTCAACAGTCACAAATGTAAGTTGGCAGATTAACTCTTTCCCAAACAAGCCCTGGTTTTCACGTGTCTACAGTACAAGTCTTTTGAAAACACTGTGGGAAAAGGAGAAATTGCTCGTAACGAGCAATTTCTCCTTTTCCCACAGTGTTTTCTACCCTTTTTGAGAACTTTCTGCCATTTTCATCAAATTTAAAATTGTCGTCTGCAAACTCTTTCAATTTGGACCAGTCCAAAATTTGTCGTTTGGGAAAGGGTTAAGTCACACTTCCGTATGCCAGACTGTTTTCAGATGTTGTCCAGTGTCCTAGAACCTGTGTTTTTATTAGCTCGGCTGATTTGGAAGAAAATATTGAGGTATTCTTATAGCCCTGGTATCGTCTGCATCCTCATGCAAAACTTTTACGTTTTACATTATCTCTGTCAGTACTGAAGATATTTACTTCAAACTCAGATGAGTGGTTTACAGTCAAAAACGGGAACCGATACTACAGTGGCAGGTAACCATCAAAACATTTTTGACACAGTTATTCCCATTTTTTGACAGAATTTTCAAAAATTTTGACATGTTATGATATCTCTGGCTCTGTATCATGGAATTGGAAAACAATATACATGTGGTAATTCTTACCCCTTTACTACACAATCAGGACTTTTAATGACCCCCCAAGAAATAGGCCTTTTGAAAACATTGTGGGAAAAGGAGAAAATGCTGGTAACCAGCATTTTCTCCTTTCCCCAAAAGGTTTTCTGACCTTACAGAGACAAATTCCATCATTTAAGCCACATTTAATTTGTCCTCTGCAAATGCTTTCAATCTGGATCATTCTAAATTTTTGTTTGTGTGGTGAAGGGTTAAACAGATGACAAAATTTTAGTCTTGTCCATTTTGAAATATTTGCAATTAAAATTTCAAATGTGGTTCAAAATTTGGAAATATCTGAATTTTTTTTCTTATCTTGGTAAATATTTTTTTCTGTCTACATCAGGTTGTATTTGAGGGTGTAAGAGGCACTAGTTACCTTGGTGACATATCCATTGATGATGTCACTGCGACCCTCGGTCAGTGTAGTGGGGGTCAGTCTGCGGCATCACCAGCAGACTGCAATTTTGAATCATCGAATATCTGTAATTATATCCAAGATAAAAGAGACAACTTTGATTGGACAAGAAAAACTCAGACAACATCATCAGCTAATACTGGACCCAGAAGCGACCACACTTACGGAACTTCCAGTGGTAGGTTCAAAATTCGATAATCAAATAATGCCATGTTTTTATGACACTGAGGACGAAGGATTTTGGTTCATTGCGGGAAAAGGAAATGCATTATCTGGTTACCTGACTATACTGGGAATTCATTTTCTGTCAACTCTATTTCAGCAGGTGTAAACCATCAGGTTCAGTCATTGTCTTTTGTGCAAGGTTCAGGACTTTCTGAAGCAGGAAAAAGTCGTTGTGCTTCCCGCCCTCCATATTCACCTGACCTTGTCCCTTGTGACTTCTTTTTGTCTCTAAAGCTAAAAGAATACCTTATAGGTTGAAAATTTGTTAAGAGCAAAAACCTTGGTTCTTCAATATTCCAGTGTCTTCATAGTAAACCCAAAAAAGACTATGAAAATACCTTCAAAGATTGGATCCAGAGACTGAAACTTAGTATATCTGTTGGAGGTGAATACTTTGAGGAAACAAAATAAAAGTTTCAGTGAAACCTATGAAGAATCAAATTTTAGGTGCTTAGTTACATTCCTGTTTGAATACTTGTTGTAGAAACTATGAATGTAAGTAACTGTTTAAACCTGAAAGCCTTGGAACTGACCTAAGTTGTTTTTGTGGACAGTGTAGATAAAGATCAGAGTGCAAAGAAAGTGCAGTCTGATCTTACATCTACATTGTCTGCTACTGTTTACTCTAATTGTGCTTTGTCCCTTTTCATTTCTGTAGAAATACAAGAACAAACAAATATGCAAAAATACCCCTCTATTTTCAGGCCACTACATGTACATTGAAGCCTCAGCACCAAGAAGGACTGGAGATACGGCTCGTCTGTGGACACCACCCTTAAACAGTAACAATGGACGCTGCATTTCCTTCTGGTATCACATGTACGGCATTACCATGGGTACGCTAAATGTCTACGCTGTGAAAAACACGGCAAATCCAAGTCTTGGAAACCCACTTTGGTATGCAAAGGGCAACATTGGTAACTACTGGGCACAACAGTTTGTCAGCTTGCCGGCATTGTCCAATTTTAGCGTAAGTTTTGAAAGAAATAGTTCATTTCTTCTTGTTATTCACTTTTCTATTCTTGCCATATTACAAAACTGTGTATCTTTTAACTTGATGTTGAGCAGGAGTTACTAATTACGTGTTTTATCTCTGCACAAAATTTTCTATTCCCTAAAAAGCATTTAAATGCAAAATTTGTAAACTTGAAATACAAAGCTGTCACAGTAGGATTATCAACAGAAATAAAATAGGAATAAATCACATGAATTGAGGTTAACACTTTACCAAACAACAAAAATTTAGATTGCTCCAAATTGAAAGTAACTGAAGACAACAAATTAAATGTGGCTCAGACAATTGGACTTGTTTCTTAAAGGTTAGAAAACATTGTGGGAAAAAGAGAAAATGCTGGTTACCATCTTTTTCTCCCTTTGCTATAATGTTTTCTTCCCTTTCAAAGACAAATCCTGTCATTTGAGCCACATTTAATTTGCCATCTGTAAATGGTGTCATTAGGGACGAGTCTAAATTTTGTCATTTTGTAAAGGGTTAAATATGTTCAAATTGAAAGCATTTATTGGACAACAAAAATTAAAAGCAGCTCAAACAAAGGTATTTGTTTTTGAAACAGTAAAAACATTGAGTAAAGGCGAAAATACTGGTTACAAGAATTTTCTCATCTTCCCACAAAGTTTTCGAAAGCCCCTTTTCTCAGGGTTGTTAAAGCTACAGATTGTATGATAAAGGGTTAAAGTGTCAACTATGTACGTTTAGCCCTTTACCACAAATTCCAGACTTTTAAATGACCCTGTGAAAGAAGCCTCTTGCAAGCATTATGGAAAAAGGAGAAAATGCTAGTAATCAGCATTTTCTCCTTTTCCCACAATGTTTTCTACCCTTTCCAAAACATAGTTAAATTTTTCAGTCACATTTATTTGGTCGTCTGCAAATGCTTTCAATCTGGATGAGTCTAAAATTTTGTTGAATGGTAAAAGAGTTAAAGCAATCATTGTGTTTGCCACATTACAGGTTGTGTTTGAAGGTGTTCGAGGAAATGGCGTATACTCAGATATAGCTATTGATGATGTCAAGATGTTACAATCATGCCCGCCTCCAGGTAGATTATGAATTTTTCATTTTAGAAATCCTACAGAAAGTCTAAAATTTTGTTTTGTGGTTAAGGCTTAACTCTTTACCAAACGACAAAATTTTAGACTGGTCCAAATTGAAAGCATTTGCAGACGACAAATTAAAGGTGGCCCAAATGATGAAATTTGTCATTGATAGGTTAGAAAACATTGTGGGAAAAGGAGAAAATGCTGGTTACCAGCATTTTCTCCTTTTCCCACAATGTTTTCAAAAGGCCTCTTTCTCTGGGTCGTTAAAAGTCGGGATTGTGTGGTAAAGGGTTAAGCACTAAGCACACAGAGGAAAAGGGATGGACCAGAGAGGTGTTTAGTATTGTGTCAGCTGTCATGATGCTTTCTTGTAAATGATTCAAGGAAAGTGTTGTGACTGCAAGCATGATGTTAAACCTGAGCAGTAGACAAGGAAACACTCGGAAAGTGGTGTGGTTGCAAGCATAAACCTGGGCAATTGACAAAGAAACACTGGGAAATTATGGTTGCAAGCATGATGTTAAACCTAGGCAGTTGACAAGGAAACACAGGGAAAGTGTGATGGTTGCAAACATAAACCTAGGCAGTAGACAAGGAAACACAGGGAAAGTGTGATGGTTGCAAACATAAACCTAGGCAGTAGACATGGAGACACTGGGAAATTGTTATGGTTGCAAGCATGATGTTAAACCTAAGCAGTTGACAAGGAAAGTGTGATGGTTGCAAGCATAAACCTAGGCAGTTGACAAGGAAACACTGGGCAAGTGTTAGGGTTGCAAGCATGATCTTAAATTTGGAAAGCAGACTGATTAACACAAAGAGAGTGTTGTAACTGCACACAAGGTCTTAAATCTGAGCAGCTGTCTTGTAACTCTGTCTACAAAAGGATTTTTGAATGCAAGAATGGTTTTAAAGCTGGGCATCAGACAATTTCAGGAAAGTGTTGTTACTGCAAACATGATGTTAAATCATGGAAACAGACCAGGAAAAACTAGAATAGTGTTTTGACTGCTAACATGATGTTAAATCTTGGCAACAGACAAGAAAAACACTTAAAAAGTATTCAGATTGAAAGCATGATGTTAAATCTTTCAAGTAAATGTATCTAGGAAAGAGGTGTGAATGCAAGCATAGAGCTATATCTGGGAAACAGACTGGAAATACTAGGGAAGTGCTGTGACTACTAATATAGAATTGAATCTGTACTGCAGACTGGATAAAACATGCAAAGTGTTGTGATTGCAAGCATTACTGGTATGTTAAATCTGGGTACTAGACAAGGTAACATTAGGAAAGTGTTGTGACTGCAAGCATTACTAATATGTTAAATCTGGGTACTAGACAAGGTAACATTAGGAAAGTGTTGTGACTGCAAGCATTACTAATATGTTAAATCTGGGTACTAGACAAGGTAACATTAGGAAAGTGTTGTGACTGCAAGCATTACTAATATGTTAAATCTGGGTACTAGACAAGGTAACATTAGGAAAGTGTTGTGATTGCAAGCATTACTAATATGTTAAATCTGGGTACTAGACAAGGTAACATTAGGAAAGTGTTGTGACTGCAAGCATTATGTTAAACCAGACTGGGCAGCAGACTGGGTAACACTAGGAAACTATTATGACTGAAGTCATGGTGTTGAATTATACAAAAAAATAAGCAAATAAAAGAATTAAATCACCAGGCAATTCTAGTTTTTTATGACCCTGAATTCTCAAACCAGTGATTTTTTTTTTTCCATTAATAAGTCCTAGCATGTGGTATATGAATACTTCCAGTTTGGACAAGTCTGAAATTTTGCTGTCTGTTAAATTGTTGAAAAAAGAGGTTTATCTGTCCAGAGTTTCATATTTCTGTTTTGGTAAAATAAGCTATCAATAGTCTATTATATACTGAAAGATGAGTATTAACCTGTGAAGTATTAACCTGCAAAATAACTTAAATGAAACTTTCAAGCCAAAGGAAAGAACCCAACTGTTGCAAAGTTACGGGGGGTGGAAATATTTCCTTATTGGACAGTGTAGATCCAAGATCAGACTGCAAGATCTGATGGACACTGTAAAAGGTCAGTGAGTTGCACTTAGCAGCCCAAGGGTTATATGATTGACTGTTTTATAATTGTTCTTACAGGTAACTGTAACTTTGAGACTGGATTATGTGGGTGGGTCAATATGAAAACAGACAACTTTGATTGGATAATCCTGAATGGAAACTATACTGGAAGCAAAACTCATCCTACCGGAGACCATACATTTGGAACCAGAAAAGGTTTGAAGTTTAACAAATATTTGAGCCATGCTCTTTGAAAAGGGGTCTCAATGTACTTTTCAAAAACCCAGATCAGCCTATGCAGTCTGCGCAGGCTGATCTGGGCCGAAACCTTTTGCTTTTGGTCAGTTTTCTACATGTCAAAGGACCATTGTGCATGTACCTCAGGATTCAGGCTGTTTTTATACAGAATGGATTTTGTGGAACTACAATATTGGGACAACTTGCATGGTACACAGAGATGCATTAGGCCCCCTTTTGCCACAGCATGGCTCATTTATTTTTGTATGTTGCATCTTGTACTAGTGATACTTGTAGGTCTTACTCAAACATATGAGCCATGCTGTGTGAAAAGTGGGCTTAACTCTTTACCAAACGACAAAATTTTAGACTGGTCCAAATTGAAAGCATTTGCAGACGACAAAATGAATGTGACCCAAAAATTGAAATTTGTGTTGGGAAGGGTAGAAAACATTGTGGGAAAAGGAGAAAATGCTGGTTACCAGCATTTTCTCTTTTTCCCACAATGTTTTCAAAAGAGTTCTTTCTCAGGGTCGTTAAAAGTCGAGATTGTGTGGTAAGGACTCAAAGCATCTGGGAAAACTATCGACTCAGGTCAGCCTGCGCAGGCTGACCTGGGCAGAAACTTTTCACTATCGGGCAGTTTTCTGTATGTTCAAGAACCAGTGCATCTCATGATTGAGTCACTTGTTAAAAAAAAGTGGCTATTATGGTTCCATAATTATGAGATCACGTGCTTGGTACAATGCATCACGAAGATACATTAAGCCCCCTTTTGCCAGAGCATGGCTCATATTCAAGTATGTCCTTAAGGTCTTGGTTGGCCTGATCCTAGGGACCAAATTTATTACAACAAAGAGTTCATTCTGGAAGCTTTTACTGGAAGAATTTCACATATCACATCAGGGTTTGTATTCACCAACCATTCTTGAGGACATTTGTAGTCTTATGCTCCAAAATTTTCAATATTTCAAAGTAACATAACTTCTGATTGGCTAAACCGAATGGTTCAGCCAATCAGAATTTGTGTTACTTTGAACTTTAGAAAATCTTGGAGAATAAGAGTAAGAATGTCCTCAAGAATATTTGGTGAACACGGACCCAGATCTGGATCCTTAACTGCTTATCACACAATCCTGAATTATTACGATCCTAAAGAAGATGACCTCTGAAAACATTTTGGAAAAAGGAGAAAATGCTGGTTATCAGCATTGTCTCCAATTCCCCCAATGTTTTCTGTCCCTTCAAAGAAAATCCCCAGTATTTGGGTCACATTGAATTTGTAGTCTGCAGATGCTTTTAAGTTGGACAATTTTGTCATGTGGGAAAGAGTTAACCCTATACCACACAATCCTGAGCTTTAACGACCCTGTGAAAGAGGCCTTTTGAAAACATTGTGGAAAAAGGAGAAAATGCTGGAAACCAGCATTTTCTCCTTTTCCCACAATGTTTTCTGTCCTGTCACAGATACATCTCACCATATGAGCCATACCTAATTTGTCGTCTGCAAATGCTTTCAATTTGGAAAAGAATACAATTTTGTCATGTGGTATAGATTTAAACAAAGTTCTTCAAAATTGTCTCTAGGATTCAAGATAATCAGTAATTTCATAATCATTTTTCGTTTTTACTAATTCACTCAAGTCAGTGATACAGGACCAGCAAAGTCGGATATCATCATTTTAGCTACATTTAATTCTACCACACAATGACGAGTTTTAACGTCTCTGGAAAATTTGACTTCTGAAAACATCTTCGGAAAAGGAGAAAATGGTGGTTACCAGCATATTTTCTTTTTCCAATGATGTTTTCTAACCTTTCAGAAACAAATCCAATCATTTAAGCCACATTTAATATGTTGTCTGCAAATGCTTTTAATTCAGGCCAGTGTAAAACTTTGTCATCTGGTAAAGAGTTAATTTATTGTTTACAATTTTTTAATGCTTTCAATCTGGTTTAGTCCAACATTTTGTTGAGTGATAAAGACTTACGGCCTTCGTGTAGAATGGAAACTTTTGTTGTGCCTTTATGTATTTTAAGACTAAATTTTTACCTAGGTAAATACTTATATGCTGGAGACGGAAGTCCAACCAATGTGGGCTATAAAGCAGACATCTTGTCGCCCGTCCTGCCACCCACAAGTTCTACAGGAAAATGTGTGACATTCTGGTATACTTTCTCCAGCAAAACAACCATTGGAGCAATCAACATCTATGTTAAAATGGTAGGTAAAAAATTAAAAAAAAACATTTAATCCTTTTCCAAACAATGTTTTGTTATCGTGACAAACCGGAAGCTGTTTAAAGATTTATTTTAACTTGAGAAAACAGTTGTAACTGCTATTTTTTTGTTTTGTCAAAATAGTTTCTATCCCATGAAAATCAAATTGGTCAAATAAGCCACATTTAATCTGTGGTCTGCAAATGGTCTGCAAATGAGGAAGTTTAAAATGTTTCAAATATGTCTAGACATTTTGAACATGAGAAAATGCTTGTAACCAGTGTTTTTTTTTTCTTTTTCTTTTCAAAATGTTTTCTGTCTTGTTAAATATAATTACAAGTTTTAATGACCCTGAGAGAGATGAGTTTTGAAAACATTTTGGGAAAAGGAGAAAGTGCTGGTCTCTCCTTTTTCCACAATATTTTTTTACAGGCAAAATGCAGTTTCACTTCTTATTTATTGTTTGCAAAGGAACTCAACTGAATTAACATTTCATCGTCTGGTAGAGATTGAAAAGGCCTACAGTTTGAGTTACATGCTAATACAGGTTTGACTGTATTTGTAACTAATGGACATGGTGTCTTTTTACAGGGTAATTCCTCAGTTAAAGCTTGGTCCCTCTCCTACCCAGCCAATAATCAGCCAGGACGATGGGGTCAAGGCCAATTCCCAGTCATAAATACCAACACCTATCAGCTGATGCTGGAATTCCAGAGGTCTACTAGTGGGCGTGGTTATGTTGGAATAGACGATATTGTTATCAAACCTGGAAAATGTCAGAGTAAGTTTTGTAGACTTTTTTGGGCTGTCATCCACTTTTGAAGAGTGGTATAGACATGGAAGACCAAAAAGCTTTTCCTTTAACTCTCTACCATGCAATCCTGTATTTTAAAGAAACGGGGAAAGAAAGCTTTCAAAGACATTGTGGGTAAAGAAGAAAATGCTGGTAACCAGCATTTTCTGCTTTTCCCAAAACATTTTCTACCCTTTCAAAGGCAGAGATCGTCACTTGAACTGTATCAAATTTGTCGTCTGCAAAAGCTGTCAAGTTATTTGAGTCCAAAACTTTGTTATTTGGTAAAGATTTAACCCTTTACCACATAATCCCGACTTTTAACGACCCTGTAAGAGAGGACTTTGTGGGAAAAAAACATTGTGGGAAAAGGAGAAAATGCTGGTAACCAGCATTTTCTCCTTTTTCCACAATGTTTTCTAACTGATCAAAGACAGAAATCATCATTTTAGCATCATTTAACCTTTTACCAAACAATCCCTGGTTTTTACGACCCTTAGATAGAAGCCTTTTGAAAACACTGTGGGAAAAGGAGAAAATGATGGTTACCAGCATTTTCCTGTTTTACCATAATGTTTTCTACCCTGCTGGAAACAAATTTCAGTTTTTGAGTTGCATTTATTTTGTTGTCTGCGAGTGCTTTCAATTTGGAACAGTCTAAAATTTTGTCGTTTGGGAAAGGGTTAATTTGTGTCTGTAAATGCTTTTTAAATCGGACCAGTCTAAGATTTTGTCATTTGGTAAAGGTTTTGTTGTTGA
Source organism: Tridacna gigas (assembly GCA_945859785.2). NCBI lineage: Eukaryota > Metazoa > Mollusca > Bivalvia > Cardiida > Cardiidae > Tridacna > Tridacna gigas. Next base: position 57,841,969 of record OX244038.2, read on the forward strand.
TCTGAGTTTTTACTACAACAAAGGTTTTCATTTAGTGGCAGGATCTTTCATATTGCAGTGTGTGTCATACTCACAAAGTTTGAATAATCTTTTTGCCCATTACCAGATAGTCCTATTTTTTTATCCTGAGGAGAGATGCCTTTGAAAAACATTGTGGGAAAAGGAGAAAATGGTGGTAACCAGCAACCATTTAAACCTTTACCATACAATACCGGGTTTTCACAACCCTGGGAAAGAAGGCTTTTGAAAACATTGCGGGAAAAGGAAAAAATGCTGGTAAACGGCATTTTCTCCTTTTCCCACAATGTTTTCTGCTCTATCAGAGAGCTTAAGCTCATTTGTACCAAAGTTGAATTTGGCATCTGCAAATGCTTTGAAATTGGTCTAGTCTAAAATTTTGTCCAGTGATAAAGGGTTAAAGGACAGATTTCATCATTTCAGCGACATTCAATTTTTCATCTGCGCACCATTCTGATTTTCTTTCCAGCTACACCTGTTGAAGCCATGACTGGTGTAACATCAACGCCAGTACCTACATCATCTACTGTTGCCTCGGCAACCTCAGGTAAGGATCACTGTTAAATTTTTTCCTGGTTCAGTCCTCTTACATCTCTTTGTGAATAGCTTATCGTGAGATTGACTAATTGACTAGCTGGTAGGCTGACTGACCAACTGATCAACCTACCAACCAATCTACCGGCTGACTGATGGACAGTCGAGTGGACCAAGTGGCAGACTGACTGACAGGCCAGTTGGTTGGTTGACTGATTGAAAGAACAAACAAAAAACAAAATGGTTGGTTGGCTTACTTGGTTGGATTGGTATTTGTGGTTTAGAGCTGTTTTGGGGTGTATGATTAAAGGTCAGTGAAATTTATTGTCTTAAACTTGACTTTACTGTAAAAAACATTAAAATCACCCTAACTGTACTGCTAGAGTTTTCAAGTTCATCCTTTTGTTTTTGTAATTTTTAGCACCATCATTATATGACTGTACTTTTGAAAGTGGACTGTGTGGATGGACACAGGCTCGAGATGACCAGTTTGACTGGACAAGAACTAAAGGATCAACTGGCTCAGCCGGAACTGGACCCTCCAATGATCACACCTATGGAAATAGTGAGTTGTCTTATTTTACTCAATAAAGTTAACCCTCATCACATAATCCTGACATTGAACTACCCTGACAAAAAAGCCTTTGAAAACATTGTGGGTGAAGGCGAAAATGCTGGAAACCAGCATTTTCTCCATTTCCCACAATGTTTTCTAGGCTTTCATGGACAACTTACTTTAGTTGTGCTACATTTGATTTTGAATGTTTTGAAATGCAAATGTTTTGAATTGGTCAAGTCTAAAATTTTTTCAAAAAGAGTTAACTCTTAGAGTGTTTAATAAACCAGATGGATACTTTCAGTCTCAAACTAACACCTAAAACATGTTAAATTCCATGGTTACTCTTGTCTATATCATCAGCGAAGCTGACTCGATGGATCAAAGACACTTGCGCAGTCTGATCTTGATCTTCACTGGTTGCAGAAACTATGGTTTTGAAGGGTTCCTTAACTATCTACCACACAATGACTTTTAACAACCCTGAGAAGATGCCATTTGGAAATGTTATAGGTAAAGGAGAAAATGCTGGTAGCCAGCATTTTCTTCTATTCCCACAGCTTCATCATCAGATATTTTTATCAAGTTTGAACAATCAACATCATGACAGAATAATTTCGCATTTCATATATCAGGCTTTAATTTGCTCTACCTTCTAAAAAAATTTGTAGAGGACAAGTTTGAAAACATCATGTAAGATATAAATTATCAGCAAGAATTAACTCTTTGCTAGACAACAATACTACAGAGTTATCCATTTCGAAATCATTTGCAGACCATGGAGCAAGTGAAATGTAGCATAAATGATGATACTTATCTTTGAAAGGGTGAAATATTGTGAAATAAAGAGATAACATGAGTTACCTGTCTTCAAAAGCCTTCTCAAAAAGGGTTGTTTACCCTTAGCCTTCTAAATATGTTAAATACAACTTTCAAGCCAATAATAAAAATCCGAACTTTAACTCTTTACCAAATGACAAAATTTTAGACTTGTTCAGGTCGAAAGGTAATGCAGACAGCATACTGTATGCAGCTCAAATTGTAGAACTTGTCTCTGAAAGGGGAGAAAACATTGTGGGAAAAGGAGAAAATGATGCTTTCAAAAGGCATTTTCCTCAGGGTTGTTAAAACTCGGTATTGTGTGGTAAAGAGCCAAAGGTTTTTTTTGGGAACCCTGTGAAGTCTGATCTTAATTTACACTGTCTGCATAGGGTCCTTGAGTCACGTTTAGCAATTTAACTCTTTACCAAACGACACAATTTAGACTTGTCCATATTGAAAGCATTTTCAGATGACAATTCAAATGTGCCTCAAATGATAGAATTTCTCTTTGATAAGGTAGAAAACAATGTGGGGAAAGGAGAAAATGCTGGTTGCCACCATTTTCTCCTTTCCCCACATTGCTTTTAAAAGGTTTCATCCTCAGGGTCGTTAAAACTTGGGATGTGTAGTAAAGGGTTAAGGGTTAAATCACAGGATAGTTTGGTAAAGGGTGTAGGAAAGAAGCTGACCTAAGATGATATTGTTTTAACCCTTTACCACACAGTCCTGAGTTTCAATGACTCTGTCAAATAAGGCATGTGAAACATTACGGGAAAAGGAGAATATGCTGATAACCAGCATTTTGTTCTTCTCTCACTGTTTTCTACTTTTTCCCAGAAAAATCCCATACTTTGAGCTATACATAATTTGTTGTCAGCAAATGCTTTCAATTTGTACAGATCTGAAATATGTGATAAAGAGTATGATATAGAGACTGAGCTGAATTTGTGTCTCACTTTCCCTTTCAGGCAATGGTTACTATGTATATATTGAAGCGTCTAGCCCAAGACGAGTCAATGACACTGCGAGACTTGTTAGTGCTAGTATCACGGTAACTACAACAAAATGTCTGAATTTCTGGTATCATATGTACGGACCTGATGTCAACACTCTGAATGTATATCTGAAGTCAGGAACCAGGCTTGGATCACCTGTCTGGACTCATACTGGTACCCTGTCCAACAAGTGGTACAGTGCTAAAGTGGATATATCTGTGAGTTAAAATTGTGACTCAAAATCATTTTTGTGCAAGATAGTGATATTTCTGTTAGTATAGTGGGCATAATTTTTATCTGTAAGTTGTGATTGTGACTCAACAGTTCGTGTCTCAGTTCATGCAACATACATGTATAAGAATCTTACACGAATTGGTGGTAGAGATAATTTAATTTCAAACAAGTCTTGAAAAAATGTTAACCCTTTACCACACAATCGCGAGTTTTAACGACATTAAGAAAGAAGCCTTTTGAAAACATTGTAGGGAAAGGAGAAAATGCTAGTAACCAGCATTTTCTCCTTTTCCCACAGTATTTCCCTGCCTTTCAAAGACAATTTCTTCAATTCAGTCCCCATCTAATTTGTCAGCAAAGGCTTTGGATTTGGACAGGTCTACATCTTTGTCGTGTGGGAGAGTTAAAGCTTGCCAAAGTCTTAATGGGTAGCTTTTTTTTCTAGATAAAATTCTATCTCAAAAGCCAATAAATCTCATATTTTGTACATCACATTATGTTATTTTTATGAAGTATAGGGTAGAATTGTGCAAAGACAGGCATGTGCAAGTGGGAATTTCCATTGTTGCAGGGAACAAACTTAAACATTGTATTTTACGATGCAAGAGATAATGACATCAGTCTGGATGATATTAACCCTTTACCACTCATTCATGAGATTTAACAACCTTAGGAAGATTGACTTTTGAAAACATTGTTGGAAAAGGAGAAAATGCTGCCAAGCAGATGTGTCAGATGATCTTTTTTTTGCCACAATATTTTTCTGTTTAAATCTTTACCAGACCACAAGATGATGGACTTGTGCAAATTTAAAGATGACAATTTAAATGTGGCTGGAGTTATGAGATTTAGCTGTGAAAGAGTAGAATGCATTGTGGGAAAAGAAGAAATTTCTGGTTACCAGCATTTTCTCCTTTCCCCACAATGTGTTTTAAAGATTTATTTCTGAGGGTCGTTAAAACATGCTGTTGTGTGATAAAGGGTAAGAATTTATCACTTAATCCTTTACCACACAATTCCGAGTTTTAACGACCCTGTGGAAGAGGGATTTTGAAAACATTGTGGGAAAAGGAGAAAATACTGGTTACCAGCATTTTCTCCTTTTCCTCCAATGTTTTCTACCCTATCAAAGACAGAAATCATCATTTGAACTACAGTTATTTTGTTGTCTGCAAATGCTTTGAATTTGGTAGAATCCAAAATTTTGTCATTCTATAAAGAGTTAATACGCTGATTTTGTTTACAGGGAAGCAACTACAACATTGTTTTTGAGGGTGTAAGAGGTACTAACTACAAAGGTGACATTGGTCTTGATGATATTAAGGTGTCTGATGGTTCATGCACAGGTAGGCTAATTGTCAATTCCTTTGACCATACACAACTGCAATTTTGCATCTTAACTCTTTACCACACGACAAAAAATGTAAACTTGTCCAAATTGAAAGCATTTGCAGACAACAGTTTACATGTAGCTCAAATGATGAAATTTGTCACTGATAGAGTAGAAAACATTGTGGGAGAAGGAGAAAATGCTGGTTACCAGCTTTTTCTCCTTTTCCCACAATGTTTTCAAAAGGCTTCTTCCTCATGGTCGTTAAAGCTCGGGATTGTATGGTAAAGAGTTAATCTTTTACCAAACTACTACTAAAGGAAGAGCTTTTGAAAACATTGTGAGAAAAGTAAAAAGTAATGGTAATTAGGTTTGTAAAAGTGTGGAGTCATTTGGTGAAGAGTCACATAGCAAATTTTATATTATAGTTATTCTTTTACAGGTGGAGCTGTGTGCACTTTTGAAGACAGATCCATTTGTGGGTATGTACAAGATAGAACAGATGATTTTGATTGGACAAGAAAGTCTGGCTCCACCTCTTCTGCCTATACAGGACCACCCACTGATCACACCTATGGCACTAGAGCCGGTAAGATACAAAGTTAATCCTAAGAGTACGGAATGAACCTATCAGACATTTTCATCCTTGAAATATGACCCAAGTTATTGCAATTTCATGGTTGCTTTTGTCTACAGTGTTTCAGTAAAGTGGACATTGTAGATCAAAGATCAGACTGCATTAAGGGTTAACCCTTTCCCAAACGACAAATTTTGGACTGGTCCAAATTGAAAGAGTTTGCAGATGACAATTTTAAATGTGATGAAAATGGCAGAAAGTTCTCAAATAGGGTAGAAAACACTGTGGGAAAAGGAGAAATTGCTCGTTACGAGCAATTTCTCCTTTTCCCACAGTGTTTTCAAAAGGCTTGTACTGCAGACACGTGAAAACCAGGGCTTGTTTGGGAAAGAGTTAACTCTTCTCACACAGTTAAGTTTAGATTCTTGCAACTTCAAAACATTTGCAGACAACAAACTGGAAAATGGTTGAAATTGATAGGGTTGAAAATAATGTGGGAAAAGGAGAAAATTTAAGTTACCAGCATTTTCTCCTTTTCCTATAATATTTTCAAAGGTATGATGATTTTTTTCCCATATTACACAGTGTTTTTGTTTCCCTCTCAAAATTTCTTTTGTTTGAAAGATCTTTGTTTTAAATTTATACCAGACAGCAAACTGTTGTCTGCATTAAAAGTTAACCCTTTACCACACAGAAAAATTTTAGACACACAGTTTTCAAGCATTTGTAGATGACAAATTATATGTGGATCAAATGATTAGATTTTTCTCTGAAAGGTTGGAAACATTTAGGGAAAAGGAGAACATGCTGGTAACCAGATTTTCTTCTTTTCCCTCAATGTTATCAAAAGGGCTATTAAAAGTCTGGATAGTGTGGTAAAGGGTGAATACACCCATTTATGGCACTATGAGTGTATTTTGTTAAAATAATGCCTCTTTATCCCTCATAGCTTATATATATTTTCCTCTATTTTGTAAAGGTTCCTATATGTATACAGAGGCTTCATCTCCTCGACAAACTGGTGACATAACTAGACTGATTAGTACATCGAACAGTCCAACCACAGGTTCTTGTGTTCAGTTTTACTATCACATGTATGGAACTAATATGGGCACACTCAACATTTACGCCCAGACTGGAAATGCGCGTGGAAGTCCTTTATGGACTAAAACTGGGAACCAGGGAAACAAATGGATCCAGGCATTAGTGACAGTCATTTCTCAGTCTTCATGGAAGGTTTGTTTGTTTAGACAAATGTTTTTGTTAGCAATTGTTAGATACTGGTGTTTCTCTTTGCCTTCACAAGATGTTGAAAGGGTTACACATATTTCCATTCATTCATCAATAACTTTTATCCATTGGTATGCATGCCTTGAAACAACTTTGCAGCGTACAACTTCAACCATGTACAACAAAGTCCCAAATTTCAACAGCCCTGCTGGAGAAAACTTTTGAAAACATAGAGGAAAAAGGAGAAAATGCTGGTGACCAGCATTTTCTCCTTTTCACACAATGTTTTCTACCTTATTACAGACCATCGTTTGAGCCAAATTTATTTTGTCATCTAGAAATGCTTTCAATTTAAACTAGTCTAAAATTTTGTCCATTGGTAAAGCATTAAAGAACATCCTTGTACTATGGATAATTTACATAGATGAAGATTACAACATAATTATTGGTGAAAATATTATTGAAAAGGAAGAATTTCTGGTTATGTACAAATTCCTCTATTGCCAAAGTGTGGGCAAAAGTTTTCAAATTTCAGAGGAAGTTACAAAGTACTCATAAGAGTAACTACAAAGGTGTGCAAATGTAATTTTTTTTTTGACATTGTGGGAATACACTGTATCAAAAAGAGGAATTGCTTGAAACATGCAATTGTTGTAGCAATGTTTTCCTTACTATTTAAAAAGGATATTTTCCTTTCCTTCCTTTCCTTTGAGTCACTTGATAACCTGTGAAAAAGTCTAGTAAAAGCCCCATATTAACACTTTACCAAATGACAAAAGTTTGGACCAGACCAAACTGAAAGCATTTACAGACGACAAAACAAATTTAACCCTTTACTGCACAATGACGCCTTTTGACCCCCTGGAAAAGAAGCCTTTTGAAAACATTGTGGGAAAAGGAGAAAATGCTGGTAACCAGCATTTTCTCCTTTTCCCTCAATGTTTTCTACCCTATCAAAGAAAAGTTGCACCATTTGAGCCACATTGAAATTGTCGTCTGCGAATGCTTTCAATTTGGACAAGGCTGAAGTTTTGTCGTCTGGTAAAGGGTTAACTCAAATTATCATTTCTGTGTTTCATAGGGTAGAAAACATTGTTGGAAAAGGAGAAAATGCTGGAAACCAGCATTTCTCCTTTTCCCGCATTGTTTTCAAAAGCCTTCTTCTTTGGGGTCATTAAAACTTGGGGGTATGTGGTAATGGATTAGCTCTTTATCATACAGATTAGAGTTCTAAGGACCCTGAGAAAGAAGGCTTTTGATGACAATATTTTTTACCTTTTCAGATATAAATCTCATCATTTGAACCACTGTTACTATGTTGTCTGCCAATGCTTTCAATATGGATATGTCTTAAATTTTGTCATTTGGTAAAAGTGCTTTCATTATTTTTATAGCTTGTCTTTGAGGGTATACGTGGGAATGGGATAAGAAGTGACATTGCAATTGATGATGTGAAAATTACAAGTGGTGCTTGCGCTGGCTCTCAAGGATCATGTGACTTTGAGAAGGATACTTGCTTGTGGACCAATACACGATATGGTGATGACTTTGACTGGCTTCGTAAATCTGGCACTACGTCCTCAACCTCCACCGGTCCAAATATTGACCACACGATTGGGACATTCTTAGGTAAATAGAACAATTTCTTTCTTGACAGTTTCATAACCCTTTATTGGCCGACAAAATTTTTAGTCCCGTCCACTAGACATTAGAAGACAGTAAATGTAGCTCAAATGATGAAAGTTGTTTAGTAGAAAATATTTTGAAAAAGGGAGAAAATGCAGGTTACTAACTGGTTAGTTGTCTGCATAAACAACTTTAATTGTACAAAGCACTCCAAGGGTGTACTGTTGGAAAAACACTTACACTTTAATACTACTCACTTCAGTTTATTACAAAGTGAGTTGCAAAGACAAGATATGAAACAAAATTTTCAGCTCTACCCATTTTGTATCAAAGCTGCAAAACGTAATTAACTTGCTGATAATTGTTTACCTCTGTTTATTCTGATATTGCAGGGCATTACATATATATTGAAGCATCGTCCCCTCGCAAGCTTGGAGACAAAGCCTGGCTTTTGAGTCAGAGGTTCAATCCTTCGAAAACAACCAGCTGTATGTCCTTTTGGTACCATATGTACGGATCTGGTATTGGTAAGTGATTATCATCACCAGTCCATGTTTCATGTTACTCGTGTCATTTACTTGACCTGAGCATACCGTCATACCCTTTCTTAAGACCACGTTTCATGTTACTAGTATCATTTACTTGATTGAACATACGGTCACATCCTTCCTTGAGACCATGTTTCATGTTACTGGTATCATTTACTTGATTGAGCATACCGTCTCACCCTTCCTTGAGACTATCTGTATTTAACCCTTTACCAGATGACAAAATTTTAGACTGGTCCAAATTGAAAACATTTGCAGACGACAATTTCAATGTGGCTCAAATGGTGTAATTTTTCTTTGATAGGGTAGAAAACATTGTGGGAAAAGGAGAAAATGCTGGTTACCAGCATTTTCTTCTTTTCCCACAATGTTTTCAAAAGGCTTCTTTCTCAGCATCGTTAAAAAGTCGGGATTGTGTGGTAAAGAATTAATCTAATGAACAAAATTTCAACTCATCCAGATTGAAAACATTTGGGCCATGCTCTGAGAAAAGGGGACTTGATGCATCTGCAAAAAGTAATGACCCAGATCAGCATGTGCAGTCCTCACAGGCTGACCTGGGCCAAAACTTTTTTGCTGTTGGTCAATTTTCTGCATGTCAAAGGACCATTTTTACCTCATGATTCAGTTGGTTGTTTGATATAATGGATTTTATGGAACCATAATTATGTGATGACTTGCTTGGTATTATGCATCACAGAAATTCATTAGACCTCCTTTTACCAGAGCATGGCTCATTTGTAGACAAAAGGTTAGAGGCATCATCATCATTAGTGGCCTGGTTTATCCAGCGACAGCAAGACCACTTTTTGGCTAGATATTTTATGGGCTGTACCACCTTTCTAAATATAATAACATTTTCTCAAAAAACTGACCGAGTTTCACATGCAAAAACTGGTCTCGGAATGCAGCTCAGGATCATCTTCTAGAGACATCATGAATTAACTCTTTACCAAACGACAAAATCTTAGACTTGTCCAAATAGAAAGCATTTGCAGACAACAAATTTTTAAATGCTGATCAAACATTGGGAAAACGTTGTCTTTGAAAAGGTAGAAAACATTCTGGGAAAAGGAGAAATGCTTGTTGCAGCATGTTCTCCTTTTACCTTTCTCCTTTTACTACTATGTTTTAAAGGCCTTCTTCAGGGTTGTTAAAACACGTGATTGTATGGTAAAGGATTTTTAAATTTCTAGAAGGAAGTGGCCTTACACAATGTGGAAGATTTCTCGGTTATGCTCTGACACTCTGTTATTCCATGGCCATGCCACTTTCCAAAAGCCAGTAATAACCCTGCGATAAAACTGATTAAGAAGACATCATTTATTTGTAATTTCATTGCAGGTTCCTTGAACTTTTACCAAAATGCAACTGGAAGCTCTGGTCTTACAATGATGTGGACATTGTCCGGAAATAAAGGTAACCAGTGGATACAGGGCCAGTTCCCGATCCCTCCAGTCCAGTCCTCGTACATGTTATACATGGAAGGTGTGAGGGGTACCACCTATGCTGGTGACATAGCAGTAGATGATATTGTTTTCTCTCAGTCTTCATGTGGATGTATGTAAAATATTTCATCTCACTCTTTACAGGACGTTAACCCTTTACCACACAATCCCAACTTTTAACGACCCTGAGAGAAAGGCCTTTTGAAAACATTATGGGAAAAGGAGAAAATGCTGGTAACCAGCATTTTCTCCTTTTGCCACAAGTTTTTCTAGCCTTTCCAACACAAATTTCAATTTTTCAGTCACATTAATTTTGTCGTCTGCAAATGCTTTCGATTTGGACCGGTCTAAAATTTTGTCGGTTGGTAAAGGGTTAAAAATATAGACTTGTCCATATTGAAAGCATTTGTAGACATCACATGAAATGTGGCACAGATAATGAATTTGCCGACAAAAGGGAAGAAAACATTATTGAAAAAGGAAAAAAATGCTGGTTGCCAGCATTTTCGTCCTTTTTCGGACAATGTTTTCAAAAGCCTTTTTTTCTTAACTTCATCAAAGCAGGATTTTTGTAGGAGGGTAAACACTTTACCAGACATTAAAATTTTAGACTTGTGTACATTGAACACATTTGAAGACATCAGTTGAAATGTGGCACAAGGAATGAAATTTTGTTTTTGAAAGGGTGTTCTTTAGAGGGTGGAAACATTTTGGGAAAGCATTTTTGTTACTGCTATTTTCTCCATTTGCACAATGGTTTGTGCAAGCCTCCTTCCTCAGCCTTAAAAAACCTCAGGATTGTTTGGTAAAAAATTAAGGGTAGAAATGTAGAGTAGAAATTTTAGAGGAGGTCAAAGCTACCTTTGGTCATAAATGGTTACACCCAGAATTAGCTTATGACACAAATGTGAAACAGATACAACAGCTGACTTTGGACGCATCGTAGTAAAATAAGGATAATCATTAGGAATCATGGCTCAATACAGGACCTTAACCCTGTACCAAACAACAAAATTTAGGACTTGTCCAAATTGAAAGCATATGCAGACGACAAAATAAATGTTACTAAATCATTGAAATTTAAGTTTGAAAGGTTAGAAAACATTGTGGGAAAAGGAGAAAATGCTGGTTACCAGCATTTTCTCCTTTTCCCACAAAGTTTTCAAAAGGCTTCTTTATCTGGGTCGTTAAAAGTTGGGATTGTGTGGTAAAGAGTTAAGTACTGCTTTGTACGAAATGTACAAAACTCTTCTAGAACCAACGGATGCTTTCTCAGATAAAGATAGAACCATGTTCATTAGTAAACCAGGATTGGAACCGACAACCCGTTGATAGTTTACGTTTTACATATAAACAGGGCCAATGTGCTTGGGTATGCCATTTGCACATACATCTGCCAAGAGTGATATTTTTTGTTGAAAAAGCTGTTAGATCTATGAGCTTTTTGCATAGTACAGGATTAATGGGAGTGATTTAACCCTTTCCCAAACAAGCCCTGTTTTTCACGTGTCTGCAGTACAAGTCTTTTGAAAACACAGTGGGAAAAGGAGAAATTGCTTGTAACGAGCAATTTCTCCTTTTCCCACAGTATTTTCTGCCCTTTTTGAGACCTTTCTGCCATTTTCATCAAATTTAAAATTGTCGTCTGCAAACTCTTTCAGTTTGGACCAGTCCAAAATTTGTCGTTTGGGAAAGGGTTAAGCGCTCAGTATTGAATGGTGTTTTTGTTCATAACAGACAAACCGACAACCGCCAATCCATCTGTGGCACCCACACAGTCCACTGTAGCAGTTACTCAAGCTCCAACCCCAACTTTCAGTAAGTACTTCAACAATTTTATATTAGTAATACAATATCTAAAAGCATATTTGTTTCTCATTCATCGACTTTCTTTACATTAACCCTTTACCTTACAATCCAGTATTTAACCCTTTCCCAAACGACATATTTTGGACTAGTCCAAATTGAAAGAGTTTGCAGACGACAATTTTAAATTTGATGAAAATGGCAGAAAGGTCTCCTAACAGGTAGGAAACACTGTGGGAAAAGGAGAAATTGCTCATTACGAGCAATTTCTCCTTTTCCCACAGTGTTTTCGAAAGACTTGTACTGCAGACACGTGAAAACCAGGGCTTGTTTGGGAAAGGGTTGAACAACCCTGATAAAGAAGGCTTCTGAAAACATTGTGGATGCTGGCACCCAGCATTTTCTCCTCCTCCCACAATATTTTCTCCTCCTCCCACATTTTTAAATCTTTTGAATCAAATGAGGTATATGATACAGAATTGACTCTTTACCAAACAACAAAAATATCCAAATCCAAAGTATTTGTATTTGCAGAGGACAATTTAGATGTGACTTTATGGTGAAAATTGTCATTGAAAGGGAAGAAAACATGGTGGGAAAAGGAGAAAATGCTGGTTACAAGCATTTTCTCCTTTTCCTATTTTGTTTTCAAAAACCTTCCTGATCAGGGTTGTTAACATCTGTGGCTGTTTGGTGAAGGGTTAAGGAAACTACATTGTATTTAACCCTTTCCCTAATGACAAATTTTGGACTAGTCCAAATTGAAAGAGTTTGCAGATGACAATTTTAAATTTGATGAAAATGGCAGAAAGGTCTCAAAACAGGTAGAAAACACTGTGGGAAAAGGAGAAATTGCTCGTTACGAGCAATTTCTCCTTTTCCCACAGTGTTTTTGAAAGACTTGTACTGCAGACACGTGAAAACCAGGGCTTGTTTGGGAAAGGGTTAAACAACCCTGATAAAGAAGGCTTCTGAAAACATTGTGGATGCTGGCACCCAGCATTTTCTCCTCCTCCCACAATATTTTCTCCTCCTCCCACAATATTTTTTAATCCTTTGAATGAAATGAGATATATGATACAGAATTGACTCTTTACCAAACAACAAAAATATCCAAATCCAAAGTATTTGCAGAGGACAATTAAGATGTGACTTCGTGGTGAAAATTGTCATTGAAAGGGAAGAAAACATAGTGGGAAAAGGAGAAAATGCTGGTTACGAGCATTTTCTCCTTTTCCTACTTTGTTTTCAAAAACCTTCCTGATCAGGGTTGTTAACACCTGTGGCTGTTTGGTGAAGGGTTAAGGAAACTACATTGTACTTAACCCTTTACCAAACAACAAAATTTTGGACCTGACCAAATTGAAAGCATTTGCAGATGACAAATTAAATGTTGTTAAAATGAGGATTTCTCACTTTGATAGGGTAGAAGACATTGTGGGAAAAGGAGAAAATGCTGGTTACCAGCATTTTTTCCTTTTCACAATGTTTTCAAAAGGCTGCTTTTTTCGGGTCATTAAAACTTGGGATTGTGTGCTAAAGGATTAAGTCTTTGCCAGATGATGAAATTTTAGACTGGTCCACTTAAATGCATTTGCAGACAACAAATTCTGGCCCAACTGATGGGATTTGTCTGTAAAAAACATTGTGGAAAAAGAAGAAAATGCTGGTCACCAGCATTTTCTCCTTTTCCCACAATGTTTTCATAAGCCTTCTTTTGTAGGGCCATTAAAAGTCGGGATTGTGTGGTAAAGAGTTAAGTAAATTTCTTTCTTGCAGATTCTCAATCACAATGGGACTGTAGTTTTGAGGGAAACACTCTCTGCTCATGGAAACAGGATCTGACTGACAACTTTAACTGGACATTGGCTCAAGGGCCTACTGGTACATTGCTAACTGGACCTATAGCTGATCACACCACTGGAGGAGGTAGGTTTTTAGATATGACAGACATTTGAATTTCTAACAAAAGTCACTTACTCTGCAATCTTACTATTGTTTACTCATAGATAACGTTAATCTCATTCCGGCCATGCAAGTTAATCTCTTATTAAAAAAAAAAGACCTTTTTTTTGTGATTCAGAGGGAGAGAGGAAAAGAAAATAATGCTGGTAATCTTTTTAAAAAATATTTTGTACCCATTCAAAGACAAATCCATGCTTGCATTGTTGTCTACAAATGCTTGCAATATGGACTAACAATTTCTATGTCTGCTAAAGAAATTAAAAGCTTCCTACATTACAAACATACGGCTGTTTTGGACTGGATATCTAAGAAAACTGAAAAGTGTAGAACTAAGATCAGCTGCAGTCCGATCCTCGACTGAACCCTTAACCAAACAATTCCAAGTTAAAATGACCTGGATGATGATGTCATGAAAATGAAAACATTGTCAGAAAAGGAGCAAATACTGATAACCTGCATTTTCTCCTTTTTCCACGATGTTTTCCACCCTGCAGACACAACTCTCATCATTTGTGCCACCATTATTTTGTTGCCTGTAACAGCTTTAACTCTTTACCAAACGACAAAATTTTAGACCAGTTCAAATTGAGAGCTTTTGCAGACGACAAAATAAAATGTGACTCAAAAATTGAAATTTGTTTTAGGAAGAGTAGAAAACATTGTGGGAAAAGGAGAAAATGCTGGTTACCAGCATTTTCTCCTTTTCTCAAAATGTTTTAAAAGCCCTTCTTCCTCAAGATTTCCAAAAACTCAGGGTTGTGTGGTTAAGAGGTAAAATTTGTTCTCTGTTAAAAGACTTAATTGTCCATAAATGTTTGTTTTGTTGCTCTATGCAAAACTTTTTATATTATGTTTCCTTTATTTTAAAGCAAATGGATGGTATGTGTACATTGAAACTTCATCACCAAGGAAACCCAATGACAAAGCAAGATTAATCTCTGCCACTGTTCCAACACAACAACAGTATTGCTTTAAATTCTGGTACCATATGTATGGACCGCATGTGAATGCACTGAATGTTTATAAAAAGGTATTTCTTTCATTTGGGCTTCTCTCATTAACCCTTTCCCAAATTTTAGACTGGTACAAATTGAAAGAGTTTGCAGACAACAATTTTAATTTTTTTTGAAAATGACAGAAAGTTCTTAAAACGGGTAGAAAACACTGTGGGAAAAGGAGAAATTGCTTGTTACGAGCAATTTCTCCTTTTCTCACAGTGTTTTCAAAAGACTTGTACTGCAGACACGTGAAAACCAGGGCTTGTTTGGGAAAGGGTTAAAAGGGGAACCTATGCAGAGTCATTATTGAAGATAGTTACTGTAAACTTGGACTAGTTGTAAGCTGTTAAAAGGGGAATCTATGCAGAAAGGCAGGTAACCATAAAATATTTTCACCCAGTTATTCCCCCTTTTTTTAACCTCAGAATTTGTCTTGCAATTACTTTGACATTTTATCATATCTGTGTCATTTACTTCAAACCACCATTTACTTCAAACCACGACTACTTCTTAACTATCAAAAGGGAAAGCCCATAGAACATAGGTAGGTAACTGTCAAAATATTTTTGACACAGTTATGCCCCTCTTTCAACTCAGAATTTTCACAGAAAATCAGTCTATTTCTAAAAGCAACTGCAATGTGGCATTGGCATCTGTAATACCTCTCCTCTAAAAGAACAATGGGGTTGGAGATTTATGCTCAAATGAGGTTGTTCATCTGTCTGGCCATATAAAGACAGATGAACAATCTCATTTGAGCATAAATCTGTCCAAATTCAAGGCACCTACAGAAATATGTGACACACACATTGAAAATTGTTTTTGAAAGGGCAGAAAACAGTGTGGAAAAAGATGAAGTACTGGTTTGCAGACAGCAAATAAAAAGTAGCTCAAAATTTTATTTTTTGACTTTCATAGGGAAGAAACATTGTTGGAAAAGGAGCAGATGCTGGTAACCAGCATTATCTCCTTTGCACTTTCTTTTCCACTGTTTCAGAGTACTTTAGTTCAATTTTACCAAATTTGAACTTGTTGTTTGCAGTTGCTTTCAGTTCTGATGAGTCTGAAATTTGTTTGGTAAG
Organism: Tridacna gigas; assembly: GCA_945859785.2. Lineage (NCBI taxonomy): Eukaryota > Metazoa > Mollusca > Bivalvia > Cardiida > Cardiidae > Tridacna > Tridacna gigas. The sequence goes on from OX244038.2 coordinate 57,857,738, forward strand.
GGGTTAATCCATTAATAACAGACCATAAAGACGTCTTAAGACGTAAAATGAATAAATTTTTAAATTTTGAAACTTTTACAGACTGGATCCTCCCTCGGAAGGCCTATTTGGACAAAAAGTGGCACACAGGGTAACAAATGGAACCCCGGTGAAACCAACATCCCTGCCTCTACCACCTCATTCAATATTGTAGTGGAAGGCATTGTGGGACCAGGTTACCGTGGTGATATTGGACTGGATGACATTCAGATGGTTCAAGGACCATGTCCAAATCAAGGTTGGATTTCTTTTTATTTTACAATAACCCTTTAACACATGATAAAATTTTACACCTGTCCAAATTGAAAGCATTGGCAGATGACAAATGTGATTCAAATTGTCGCAGTTGTGTCATTTTGTTATAGAGTGAAACATATCATCTCTTTAACCCTTTACCAGATGACAAAATTTTATCTTTGTCCAAATTGAAAGCATTTGCAGACGTCAATTTCAATGTGGTTCAAATGGTGCAACTTTTCTTTGATAGGGTAGAAAACATTGTATGAAAAGGAGAAAATGCTGGTTACCAGCATTTTCTCCTTTTCCCACAATGTTTTCAAAAGGCTTCTTTCCCAGGGGCGTCAAAAGGCATCATTGTGCGGTAAAGGATTAAGGTTGTTAAAACTTGGGATGGTAAATAAACTCTTGTCTGACGTTCTGCAGGTGGGCTAGACTGTACCTTTGATGTAGATTTATGTGGATGGCAACAGAGTAGAGATGACAATTTTGATTGGACAAAGAAGACAGGGGCCACAGGGTCTACAGGGACTGGACCTACAAATGATCACACAACTGGCACCAAATCAGGTTGGTTTCACTCTTTACCAAACTACAAATTTTTAGGCCTGTCCAAATTTAAAGCATTTGCAAACATCGAATATGCCTGAATTGGTGGAATTTGGCTTAGAAAGTATAGAAAACATTGTGGGAAAAGGAGAAAATGCTGTTTACCAGCATTTTCTTCTTTTCTCACATTGTTTTCAAACACATTCTTGATCAGGGTTGTTCAAACATGGGCATGATTGTTTGATAAAGGGTTACTGGATTCCCGTTTCTGTTTTGGCATTTATTCATTTCCAAACAGTGAAATATTCTGATACCTACTGATATGGTCATTTTGACTGAACAGGGAAAGCAGGGGCAACAGGCACCACAGGACTGGGCTCATAAATGATCCAACAACAGGCACTAAATCAGATTAGGTTGATGTATGCCTGTCTTGTGTTTTTGCTTTTATTTGTTTTCTATCCGTAAAATTGTCTTACATCTTCAAGTCACATGATCTAGATTAGACAAGGAAAGCAGGCTTTACAGGTACCTGGCCTTCTAATGATCAAACATAGGCACTGAATCAGTTTTTAGCTTGGCTCTTTTTGAAGAAAACATCGAGATATTGTCCTAGCCCTGGTGACATCTGCATCATTGTCTGTATTGCTGTGCAAAAACTTTGACATTTGATTATATCTCTGTTATTACTGAAAATATTGGCTTCAAACTTGGACAAGTTGTTAATTATCAAAAGGAAAACCTATATAACAAGGGCAGGTAACCACCGAATTATTTTTGGAAGAGTTATGCCCCTTTTTTGACTTAAGATTTCCACTGAAAATCAAGCATCCACAGCCAAGTGTTGTGCCTGCATGCAGCACTCTTGTTTTGATACAAGATACAAGATAATTGGCAACTGGATTGTTTGGTGTAGAGTTAAGACACCTATATTGATGATTGCCCAATGCAGGTTCCTACATGTACATTGAGTCAAGCAGTCCGAGACGTCCAGGTCAAAAAGCGTGGTTAGTGAGCAGACAGGTAGGGGTGTCCACTGTACCCAGGTGTCTCAACTTTTATTACCACATGTATGGAAAGCATATTGGTTCCCTGAATGTGTATGTGAAAACGGGCACTGCATTACCCACAACTCCAGTTTTCTCAAAATCAGCCAATCAGATGAATCAGTGGGTTTTGGGACAAGCCACTATACAGGCCTCAACACCATTCAGGGTAAGCTATGGCAGTTTTTTTACAGGCAATTTTCATTTTTTTTCTTTTGTTAACTCTTTACCAAACGACAAAATTTTAGACTGGTCGAAATTCAAAGCATTTGCAGACGACATATAAAATATTAATCGGATGGCAAGATTTGTCTGTGATAGGATAGAAAACATCATGGGAAAAGGAGAAAATGCTGGTTACCGGTTTCAAAAGGCTTCTTCCTTGGAGTCATTAAAACTTGGGATTGTGTGGTAAAGGGATAACGTAAGGAGAGTATAATTCAGCAGCATTTAGCTCTTAACCACACAATTACCCAGAGAAATTAAGTTTTTGAAAGCACTGTTTTCTACTTTTTCAAGGACAAATTGAATGTATGGTTTCCAAATGTTTTCAATATGTAAGGTTTGCAAATGGTTAGAGTGTTTCTCAAACAACTAACTTTAGATACTTCCAAATTGAAAACATCTGCAATGTCTGAAATTCTGAATTAGTACAAATGAACTGATCGAAGTTCCCTGATAGAGTCGAAAACATCGTGGAAAAAGGAGAAAATGCTGGTAACCAGCATTTTCTCCTTTTTCCACAATGTTTTCAAAAGGCGTCTTTCTAAAGGTCTTTCTAACATGGAACTGTTTTGTAAATTCAATGTTTGATAAAGAGCCAACTGTTTCCTGCTTAACTTTTTACCACACAATCCCGACTTTTAACGACCCTGAGAAAGAAAGCTTTTGAAAACATTGTGGGAAAAGGAGAAAATGCTGGTAACCATCATTTTCTCCCTTTTCCCACAATGTTTTCTACCCTATCTAAGACGAATTCCATTATTTGAGTCACATTTGAATTGTCGTCTGCAAATGCTTTCAATTTGGAGCAGTCTAAAATTTTGTCATTTGGAAAAGAGTTAGTCAAAGTAATGAGGAAAGCTATTGCTATTTTTGATACAGTTGCTCAAATAGATCTGTTGTACTTTCAGGTTGTTTTTGAAGGTATCATTGGAAATGGCTACCAAGGTGACATAGCAATTGATGATATCAAAATGACAGATGATGGACCATGTCAATTGCCAGGTAAAATAAATTGCCTCTTATTTTTTTCCTTTATTCAATTTTAGATGGAGTGAGTTCCCCTTTTAATTTTGCCTAATGTAGTCAGTCAAAAGAACAAATATAAGAGCAGTGCTCTGGTAAAAGGGGGCTTAATGGATTTTCCTGACCCATGATACCAAGCCAGTCATTCCATAATTGTGGATCCATAAAATCCATTTTGGATAACAACCGACTGTTTCAAGTGGTACACTGGTCCTTTGACATGCAGAAAATTGACCGAGAGCAAAAAGTTTCGGCCCAGGTCAGTCTGCGTAGGCTGACCTGGGTCAGTACTTTTTGCAGATGCAGTAAGCCCCCTTTTCACAGAGCCTGGCTCATAATTATTTTAACCCTCTCCCAAACAAGCCCTGGTTTTCATGTGTCTGCAGTACAAGTCTTTTGAAAACACTGTTGGAAAAGGAGAAATTGCTCGTGATGAGCAATTTCTCCTTTTCCCACAGTGTTTTCTACCCTTTTTGAGACCTTTCTGCCATTTTCATCATATTTAAAATAGTCGTCTGCAAACTCTTTCAATTTGGACTAGTCCAAAATTTGTCGTTTGGGAAAGGGTTAAATAAGAAAAATGGTTGTTGAGCACACTTTATATCGAAAATATGAAGAGGAAATTAAGATGGGGTTGTTCACAGACCTCATCGGACGGCAAACACAAATTCAGTTGTCTGTATCTCTTTACCAGACAACTTGATTTTAGACTTATCCGAATTAAAATCATTCAAAGACAACCTTTATGTGAATAAAATGGGAAAAAGTTGTTTTAGGGTAGAAAACATTGTATGAAAAGGAGAAAATGTTGGTAACCAGCAGGCCTCTTTCTCAGGGTCTGTAAATTTTGGGGTTGTGTGGTGAAGGGTCAAAGTCAAATTTTGATGATTGTTTTAACTCTTTACCACATTTTGGACCTGACCAAATCGAAAACATTTGCAGACAACACATTAAATATAGCTCAAATGATGATATTTGTCTGTGATGGGGTATAAAACATTGTGGGGAAAGGAAAAATGCTGGCTACCAGCATTTTCTCCTTTTCCCACAATGTTTTCAAAAGGCTTCTTTCTAGGCGTCATTAAAACTCAGGATTTTGTGGGTTTTTTTGGTGAATGATCTTGTAGAGAATTTTTTTCTTCTTTTTAAATAAAGTAGTGGTAAAAAAAAAAATGCCTGTTTAGGAAATATTTTCTTTTTATTTACACTCATTTTAAGTGTAAGTGTCAACAAATTATCATTCAAATAGAGACATATTGAAATGGTTCTCACATTTGCTGTTTGTCTTTTGAACAGGAAACTGTGATTTTGAACATGGACTATGTACTTGGAGTAACCCAGGTGGTGTGGATGATTTTGATTGGATAATGGGATCAGGAAATACTGGTTCCAGCTACACTGGTCCCACAAATGATCATACAATAGGGAATCAAACAGGTGAGACCACTGTACTATACAGACTTTTTCAGAACTGCCAAAACTTTAATGTTACAAAAGATGAAAATGTGGATGAATTGAAAGTATAAATTCTGAAAAGCAGGGACAAAATTGTTGGAAAAGAAGCCATTGGTTGTAATAAAATTGCTCTTTTTGTCAGTCTGTTGTATGTAGCTGCCCTCTGCAGGGAAGTTATTAGACATGTTTGTACCAGAATAGATAAACCATTTACCAAACATCCAAATATTTTATCAGCCTGGGACATTGTAGGAAAAGGAATAATGCTGATTGAATTTTTTTCCTTTTCCAACCTTTTAACCCTTAACCACACAATCCTTGGTTGACAATAACCCTAAGTGAGTAGGCTTTGAAAAAAATTGTGGGAAAAGTAGTAAATGCTTTTTAACCAGCATTTTCTCCTTTTTGCCCAATGTTTATGACCTTTCAATCACAAATTCCATCATTTTAGCCATATATAATTTATTGCTTGTATATGCTTCAGAATTGGACAAGTTCCAAAGTTGGGGTTTGGTAAAGGGTTCAGACAACCCCATCATTTTGAAAACATTGTGGGAAAAGGAGAAAATGCTGGTAACCAGCATTTTCTCCTTTTCCCACAATGTTTTCTACCCTTTCAAAGAAAAATTACACCATTTGAGCCACACTGAAATTGTCGTCTGCAAATGCTTTCAATTTGGACTAGGGTAAAGTTTTGTCGTCTGGTGAAGGGTTCAGACAACCCCATCATTTATATCACATAGAATTTTTTATCAGTATATTTTTGGTATTGACCATTCTAAACTTTTATTGTCTGGTAAAGATTTTTTAGGATGAATGTAGATCAAAATCAGCCAGAGCAGAAGAAACCACCGTTTTTGGTTAGAATTCTTTAATTGCCTGGGTATTTTGTTTTCTGAACAAAGCAGACTTGTTACTGTAATATTAATATTAAATGACTGGACAAGGGACAGTCGCTTCCAATCTCAATGATGAGTTACTCAGTTCATTTATTTTACAATGTCCTAAATCAGTAAGTTGTATTTTAATTTGTGTTTTTATGCCACTGAGGAAATCGTTTATGCTAACGGGCAAATCATTTATGCCAAAGAGGAAATCATTTATGCCACTGATGAAATCATTTTACCATTCCACAGGTCATTACATATTCATAGAGGCATCATCTCCAAGGAAACCTGGTGATAGAGCAGATCTTAGAAGTTTGAGATTTGGCCCAACTAGCCCAAGATGTCTCAATTTCTGGTTTAACATGCATGGACAAGATACAGGGGCCCTAAGAGTGTTGATTGCACCAGCTAACAACACAAACCAAACAACCAGACTTTGGGAAATCTCCCAGTATGACTATGGTACTGCGTGGAAAAAAGGACAAGTCATGTTCTCCAGTAAAGTGAACTTTTTGGTAAGTTTACGCCACTGTGATTATAGTTATGCCTTTTTATGCTCGTGCAGTTAGCAGCTGTTGATAAGGTCAGAGACAAAAATTGCTTGCAGGCATGTTAACCCTTTACTGCACAATGCTGCCTTTTGACGACCCATGGAAAGAAGCCTTTTGAAAACATTTTGGGTAAAGGAGAAAATGCTGGTAACCAGCATTTTCTCCTTTTCCCACATTGTTTTCTACCCTAATGAAGGCAGAAATAATCATTTAAGTTACATTTAATTCGTCACCTGCAAATGCTTTCAATTTGGTCTGGTCCAAAATTTTGCCGTATGGTAAAGGGTTAAGAGTGTTTTTTTGAAAGGGCTTGAGTTTGGTAAAAACTCTGGATGCCATGGCAACAAAACTCCAAAATATCAAAATCTTTAAAAATGTTGTGCCTTTTTGTTCAGGGCTACCAAATTTAGCAATTACCTAAGCTACATCTAGTGGATTATTACCAAGTTTGTTCAAGATTTAGCCTTGGGTCAAAATCGGCCCTGCACTAGGGTCACACCTTTTACTGGGGCTTAATATTATGGAAACTTTAAATATCTTCTAGTTTATAACCTGTATTATTTGTAGTTTCATTAGGCCTTTACTAGGATTTGACAAATAGCAGGTAAAAATTAGTATATTAGAACTTTATCGAGGTTACTGATAAAGCATAGTTCACATTTATTATTCCTATTTTACAAAGATTGAACTTTCCTTTCACATTTTCAGTTGATCTTTGAAGGTGTCCGTGGTAATGGCTACAGGGGGGATATAGCCCTTGATGACATCTCCTTTACAAATGCCAGATGTCCAAGTAAGACTAATCAACTCCTTACCAAACAATCACAAGTTTTTACCCCCTGAAAGAAGCAGCTGTTTGAAAACTTTTTGGGAAAAGGAGAATATGCTGATATCCAGCATTTTCTTCCTTTTCCCAAAAAGTTTTCTACCCTTTCAAAGGCCAATCCATCATTGGAGCTACATTCCATTTGCCAATTTCAAATGCTTTCAGTTTGGACAAGTCTGAAATTTTGTGACCAGTTCAGAGAATGTTTTTTTTTCAACAGCTGTCATTTTGTTGTCAAAAAGAAAAAACTTAAACCCCCCCCCCCCCACACACACACACATAAATGTTGGCAGTGGATTTTTTAATTATCAATTATCTTTATTACTGTGTGAGTGTGTTATTTTTTAAAGTTCCAGGCATAACTTGAAAGTACTCAGTGGTATAGCTAGGTGGAAGCCTTGAAGCCCTAACTACAGTAACCAATTTAGTGTAGAGCAAAGATCAAACTACATGTTTTGTTAAGCCTAATCTTGATCCACACTGTTCATAAAAACAACTAAAGTTGTGACAGGTGCTCTAAGGGTTAAAGGCCCACTAGTGCCAAGAATAAACAATGTTAGTGTTAAAATGTCTTTGAATTTAACCCTTTCCCAACGATAAATTTTTGACAGGTCCAGATTGAAAGAGTTTGCAGACGACAATTTTAAATTTGATGAAAATGACAGAACGTTCTCCAAAAGGGTAGAAAACACTGTGGGAAAAGGAGAAATTGCTCATTACGAGCAATTTCTCCTTTTCCCACAGTGTTTTCAAAAGACTTGCACTGCAGACACCTGAAAACCAGGGCTTGTTTGGGAAAGGGTTAAATCATACCATTTAAATGTATTGAATTACTGTGAGGATGACAATTTGTTATTCCTTTACCACACAATCTGGACTTTTAACGACACTGAGCAAAAAGCCTTTGGAAAACATTGTGGGAAAAGGAGAAAATGCCGGTAACCAGCATTTTCTCCTTTTCCCACTCTGTTTTCTACCCTATCAAAGACAAATTTCATCATTTTAGCCATATTCAATTTTTTGTCTGCAAATGCTTTCAATTTGGACAAGTCTAAAATTTTGTCGTTTGGTAAAAGGTTATTTACAGTTGGCACGAGTGTGAGTCGCTAGCAGATAAACTAATTTTAAAACCAGGTAAAAAGTAAACAAAAGATAGAACAACTTGGCAACTTTTTACCTAGTTTTAAGATTCATTTTTTGGCCATCAAGTAACACTTGGACAGACCATGCAATAACAGATTGTGATCTTCACACTAATTATCAGATTTTTGAATGGTATAATTTAAATTTAGATGCATTTTAACACCCAAATTGGTTACTTTTGTTTGTCATTGGGCCTTTAAATTTTGTTTCTAAATTGATAATTTTCTTTCCAAGCTCATCCATTCAGAGATAGTTCAATATTGTTAACTCTTTAAGGTGCTGGAACCAGCTTAAGTTGCTTTTGTGGACAGTTCAGCTCAAGATCTGAGTGCACAGAACATGAAGTCCGATCTTTGATCTACAGTGCACTCTACCCAAAACACCCTTTAAATAGCAATCATTAAATTTGGCTGATTTTCATAACTCAAAAGGACCATTTCATTACTAACTCTTTACCAAACGGAAAAATTTTGGACTTGACTAAATTGAAAGCATTTGCAGACAACATAATAAATGTGACTGAAAAATTAAAATTTGTTTAGGGAAGGGTAGAAAACATTGTGGGAAAAGGAGAAAATGCTGGTTACCAGCATTTTCTCCTTTTCCCACAATGTTTTCAAAAGCCTTCTTCCTCAGGGTTGTTAAAAGTCAGGATTGTGTGGTAAAGAGTTAATTGCTTACAGGGTTAATAACTCTTATAAATTTCCCTTTCAAGCTCTCCCAACCTCAGCTGCTGTTCCAGTAGCAGTCACAACTAGCGCACCTCATACGACGACAGGTGTCACAGCAACATGTAAGTGAGAACTTAGTCTTTATCATGCCAATTGTATGTTGTCAAAAATCATAAAAATACTTGACACCGTGTAGTTCTCTTATCAACTTGTTGTCAAACGATTAAATTTTAGACTTGTCCAAATTGAGAGCATTTGCAGACGATAAAGTAAATGTGACTCAAAAACTGAAATTCGATTTTGGTTGAGTAAAAAACGTTTTGGGAAAAAGAGAAAATGCTGATTTCCAGCATTTTCTTCTTTTCCTACAGGGTTTTCAAAAGGCCTCTTCCTTGGGGACCATTAAAACTGAGGATTGTTTTGAAACAATTTAACCTGGTTGTGTTACGAAAATGAATTAGGATGAAAAATGATTTGTCAAGCACTGGTGAGTTTGTCCTTGTCATTGTAATAGTTCATATGGTTGGTTCATCTCTGCTAAATGATGTGGCTTATTGCAGTCCAAAACTTTCTTTCATCTTGTTGTAGACATCTGTTCTGACATCGCGGCAAGAGTAGAAATGGCTCACAATCAGACGCTTCTCTTGTTTCTGTAATCTTTCCACATTTATTATGTATAACAAAGTAACTCATATAAATTACCCCTGTTCAACATAGACAGTTTGAAAAGTCATCGTTTGCGATTCTTTTTTTTAGGAGAAAATGTGTAAATAAATCTTCTTCCATTTTCAGTGCCCCCATCGCCCTTAGACTGTAATTTTGAACAGAATCTGTGTACCTGGACCCAGTCTAAAGATGATGTATTTGATTGGACAAGAGCCAGTGGCCCTACTTCAAGTGGTCAGACTGGTCCTTCTGTTGATCATACTTTAGGAACAAGTAAGCTTTACTGTAACTTGTGGTCATGTTTGACCCTTTTACCCTTTACTACACAATCTGGAGCTATAATGACCCTGCGGAAAAAGCCTTTTGAAAACATTGTGGGAAAAGGAGAAAATGCTGATTACCAGCATTTTCTCCTTTTCCCACAATGTTTTCTGTCCTTTTACAGACAAATCTCACCATATGAGGCATATCTAATTCGTCTTTTGCAAATGCCCTCAATTTGGACAAGTGTAAAATTTTGTTGTGTGGTAATGGGTTAAGCAAATAATCATTTGGTTTTTTTTCATTACGCTGTGTAGGTAACTATTTACTAAACAACAAAATTTTAGACTTGTCCAAATTGAAAGCATTTGCAGACTACAGATTATGAAATTTGTCTTTGAAAGGGCGGAAAACAATGTTGGAATAGGAGAAAATACTGGTTACCAGTATTTTCTCCTTTTCCCACAATGTTTTCAAGTTTTTTTTCTTTGGGGTTGTTAAATCTTGGAATTGTGTGGTAAAAGGTTAAACAAATTTGAACTGCAAATTTATGTGCAAATTGTGTCAATATTGAAGATTCAAATTTTTTTTTTTTAAGTATTATTTGCCATGTCAACTGACATGTGGGAGTCTTTGCCAAATGTTTGTGTTCTGAGAAAGAGTTATTTAACTTTTTGCGACAGTTCAAGATGTTTATATACTTGTTGATTTACAGGGACTGGTCACTATGTGTTTATCGAAACTTCATCTCCAAGACGTCCCAATGACACTGCACGATTGCAGAGTCAGACAGTGTCACCAAAATTCAACGCGCAGTGCCTCACCTTCTGGTATCATATGTATGGACCAGATGTCAACACACTGAATGTTTACACACACTATGGTAGAACATACAGCAAACCAATCTGGACCCACACGGGCACTATCAACAATCAGTGGCATTATCAGGCAGTTGATGTACCTTCTCCAGGCGGTGTAGCTTTCTCGGTAAATCATCATACGTTTTTTTTTATGAGAGATTCATAACTCTTTACTGTAACCAGCATTTTGTCCATTTCCCACAATCCTTTTAACTCCTTGAAAGATAAATTTCATGTCATGAGTAATATGTAATTCTTTGTAAGCAAATGATTTCAGTTTAGACTAGTCTCTTATTTTATTGTTTGGTAAAGAGCTACAGATAATTACAAAGAATTTTCGTGTTTCGAATTTCGTCATATTTCTATCTTTTTCACACTTACGGTTGTGCATGAAAGAGTTGTGAAGTTAATTACAGAGAAGCCTCAGGTAATATCAATTGTTCTTTTACAGAAAATTTGCAAATTTCAAATCCCAACCAAGTTCTTTTATTATCTTTTTTCACATTTAGATCGTGTTTGAAGGAGTTCGTGGTGTGAATTACCGAGGAGATATAGCCCTGGATGATATTAAGTTTTCTACACAGCCTTGTAAATCACCATGTAAGTATGTTGCCTGTTTACATCACGGAACTAGAACTGAATGCAGATAATTACTCAGTCTAAACTACAACAGTATCATAATTGGCTATTTACATTGGGTTCCAAATGTACCCAGAAAAGTTGATGGCTAACCAAGACTCAAACCATGGACTCTTCTGTGACTGAGTGAGTGCTATACTGATTGAGCTTTGAGGACTTGTCCAACCACATTACCAAGTTAAATCTATTTGAAGAATTGATAACCCCTAAAACAAACTGTATTAACTCTTTACCGAACGACAAAATCTTAGACTTGTCCAAATTGAAAGCATTTGTAGCCGATAATATAAATGTGACTCAAAAATTGAAACAAGTTTTTGGAAGGGTAGAAAACATTGTGGGAAAAGGAGAAAATGCTGGTTACCAGCATTTTCTCCTTTTCCCACAGTGTTTTCAAAAGGCTGCTTTTTTCGGGTCATTAAAACTTGGGATTTTGTGGTAAAGGGTTAAGTCTTTGCCAGATGATGAAATTTTAGACTGGTCCACTTAAATGCATTTGCAGACAACAAATTCTGGCCCAACTGATGGGCTTTGTCTGTAAAAAGCAGTGTGGAAAAAGAAGAAAATGCTGGTCACCAGCATTTTCTTCTTTTCCCACAATGTTTTCGGAAGAATATTGTCTGAGGGTTGGGAAAACCCGAGACTGTGCGTGAAAGATTGAAAAATGTTAACCCTTTACCCCACAATCCTGAGTTTTAACAACCTTGTGGTAGAAGGCTTTTGAAAACATTGTGGGAAAAGGAGAAAATGCTGGTTACCAGCATTTTCTCCTTTTCCAAAAAATGTTTTATGTCCTATCGGAGACAAATCCCCTCATTTGAATCACATTTGTTGTCTTTAAATGCCTTCAATGTGGACAGGTAAAAAACTCTGTTTTGTAGTAAAGGGATAAGAGTGTGTGCATCCCAACATTATATGAGCCATGTTCTGGCACAAAGGGACTTAATGCATCTCCGTGATCCATAAAACCAAGCAACTCATCACATAATTATGGATCCATAAAATCCATTTTGTATAACAACCGACTGATTCATGAGGTACACTGGTCCTTTGACATGCAGAAAATTGACCTGTAGCGAAAAGTTTCAGTCCAGGTCAGCTTGCGCGGACTGCAGGCTGACCTGGATTGATACTTTTTGCATATGCATTAAGCCCCCTTTTCACAGAGCATGCCTCATATTTTTTAGTACGAAAATTCCAAGTATGATATTTTTATTTTTCCAGCCTCAGCCTCATCCTGTGATTTTGAAGCAGGCCTATGTGGGTACACAAATGTAAAAACTGATGTTTTTGATTGGCAAAAATCTATTGGATTGACCGCATCTTCTGGCACAGGACCACAAAATGATCACACATACGGAACTAATGCAGGTAAATTATCCACTTTGCAGACCATTGTATTTATTCACCTAACAATCCTGCATATTAACAGCCCTTATGAAGGCAGTTTTAGAAAACATTGTAGCAAAAGGAGACAGTGCTAGCAACCAGCCTGTCAGTGATAAATAAAAAATGCCATCATTTTATTTGTTGCCTGTAAAGTGTTTACAGTTTTGACAAATCTGAAATATTGGCTTACGGTACAAAGTTACCTCTTAAAGGGTCTTTTAACACTACAGTTGCCTTTGTGGACAGTGTAGATCAAGACCAGACAGCACAAAATGTGCAGTAGGATCTTTTATCTACACTGTTGGCTTTGCTGAGGCACCGTAAACATAAGCAAGCATGAAATCTCAGTTATCTGGGGTCTTATTCTTGTCTGAAAATGTCTGCTTGCTTCTGTGCTTTAAGGGTTAAGAAGCATTTCATACTAATGTCTCTTCATGATAGGAGCTGACATTAATTTTACTGTCTTTGAAAAAGACGTGCAGTCTGATCTTTGATCCTCACTGTCTGATGTCAGAGATTTGTTTAACTCTTTACCAAACATCCTTTTTAAGACTTGACCAAATTGAAAGCATTTGCAGAAGATAAAATAATTGTCTCAAAAATTAAAATTTGTTTTTGGAAGGATAGAAAACAGTGTTGGAAAAGGAGAAAATGCTGGTTACCACAATTTTCTCTTTTTCCTACAATGATTCCAAAAGTCTCTTTCCTCATGGTCATTGAAACTTCTTGGTAAAGAGTTAACCCTTTACTGTAAAGTCCAAATTTTAACAACCCTAAAAAAGCTGGCTTTTGAAAACGTTGTTGGAAAAGGAAAAAATGCTGGTAACTGTCAAGGAAAAATTTCATCATGTGAGCCACATTTAAGTTGTCTTCTGCAAGTGATTTCAATTTTAAGAAGTGTACTTTGTACTTTTTTGTCGTGTGGTAAAGAGTTACGAAAAAAATGACATTATTTTGCTTACTTATTAAAGGTAAGATACCTTTTTTTCAGGCCATTACATGTACATTGAAGCCAGCTCTCCTAGACGCCGTGGTGACAATGCCCAGCTACTTTCACCAAGTTTCTCCTCCCCACAAGGAGCATGTCTCAATTTCTACTATAACATGTTTGGAGCCGACATGGGAACACTTAATGTTATAATGAAAGATGGCGTCAGTTCTATCAGATTATGGACCAGGTCAGGAAACCAGGGCAACAAATGGCAACTGGCTCAAACAACCGTTACACCTAGCTCCAATTATACGATCATGTTTGAGGCTATTGTGGGCACTGGGTATCGTAGTGATGTGGCTATTGATGACATTTCAATCAAAACTGGGAATTGTCCATTACCAGGTATGATATATATGTTTTAAGTCTTTACCAAAGGACAAAATTTAGACTGGTCCGAATTGAAGTCATTTGCAGACGTCAAATCAACTGTGGCTCAAAAATTGAAATTTGATTTGGGAAAGGTAGAAAACATTGTGGGAAAAGGAGAAAATGCTGGTTACCAGCATTTTCTCCTTTTCCCACAATGTTTTCAAAAGGCTTTTTCTTCAGGGTCATTAAAAGTTGGGATTGTGGGGTAAAGGGTTAATGCTACATTGTACGGTCACTTGTGGAAAAGAACCTGAGATGTGAGCTTATTAGAAGCATCCCGTGGAAAAGAAAAAAAGGGTGGTGACCAGAATTATCTCCATTTTTCATAATATTTTCAAACTTTTCAAGGACAAATTCTGAGCAGCAACAGATAGTAATTGTGTCATCTACAAATACTTTTATGACAGATGTGTTAAAATATGTCTTGTAAAAAAAAAAAAAAATTGTGTTTAACTCTTGAGGAGACAACAAACTGTTATACTTGTCCACATTGAAAGCATTTTTAGATGACAATTCGAATGTCACTCAAATTATTGGATTTGTCTTTGAAATGTTGAAAAATATCTATTGGTAACAAGCATTTTCTCCTTTTCCCACAATGTTTTCAAAAGCCTTCTTCCTAAGGGTTATTAAAATTTGGGATTTTGTGGTAAAAGGTAAATAAGGAGAAAGGAAAATTCTGCAAGGTGCATTGAAATACATACTAGTATAAGTAACATTTAAGTCTTTACTGCACAGTGACAACTTTCTGCGGTCCTGAAAGAGAAGTCTTGTGAAAACATCGTGGGAACCTGATAACCAGCATTTTCTTCTTTCCAATGATGTTTTCCAAGCAATTAAAGACTGAAATCATCATTTTAGCATCAATTAAATTGTTATCTGCAATTCTTTCAATTTTTGGTCCAGTCCAAAATTTTGTTGTTTGATAAAGAGTTCAAAGCATTTGCAGTGTACAAATACAATTTGGCCCAAATGATTGGATATGCCAATGATAGAGTAGATATTGTCGTCCCAGCATTTTCTCCTTTTCTCACAATGATGCCAAAAAGTTTATCCCTTGTTTTCTCCCTCAGTAACAAAATTATTGACAAAATTGTATATTTGTCCGAATTGAAAGCATTAATTTTGTAGACAACAAATGGAATGTAGCTGACATAATAAGGTTTTTCTTTAACCCTTTCCCAAACAACAAATTTTGGACTGGTCCAAATTGAAAGAGTTTGCAGACGACAATTTTAAATTTGATGAAAATGGCAGAAAGTTATCAAAAAGGGTAGAAAACAC
This sequence comes from Tridacna gigas, assembly GCA_945859785.2. NCBI lineage: Eukaryota > Metazoa > Mollusca > Bivalvia > Cardiida > Cardiidae > Tridacna > Tridacna gigas. The sequence continues at coordinate 57,872,852 of OX244038.2, forward strand.
TGTGGGAAAAGGAGAAATTGCTTGTTACGAGCAATTTCTCCTTTTCCCACAGTGTTTTCAAAAGACTTGTACTGCAGACACGTGAAAACCAGGGCTTGTTTGGGAAAGGGTTAAAGGGTAGAAAATAATGTGGAAAAAAAAGACTTCAAAAGGCTTTCCCTTGTTGCTGCAAAAAAGTTCAGATTTTTGGCTCAGCTGTTTTCGAAGAAAATGTCGAGGTATTGTTGTAGCCTTGACGTCATTGTCGTTAGCGGCATCTGCAGCATCGTTGTCCGCATCATTGTGCGAAAACTTCGATATTTTGTAATATCTTTGTTGTTACTGAAGATATTTGCTTCAAACTTGGACAAGTTGTTAACTATCAAAATGGGATCCTATACAGCAAGGGCAGGTAACCATCAAAGTATTTTTGTCTTAGAATTTTCACTGAAAGTCAAGCACCTTCAGCCAAGCCTTAGCACCTGCATCTGGTTCTTTTGTTTGGTAAAAGTGCTAACTTTGACTAATATTCTGATATGATAACTGTTTCAGGAAATTGTAATTTTGAAGATGGAACAACATGCACATGGTCTAACCTAAGGAATGATGATTTTGACTGGCTGATTGGTTCAGGTGCAACATCTAGTAGGTACACAGGACCACAGATTGATCATACTGTTGGGGACAGCTCAGGTAGGCTTATACACTTAGTCTTTGGTTTGTCTCTCTCTGACATCTAAACCCTTAAGTTGCTAAGTGCAACTCACAGAACCTGCAGTCTGATCTTTGATCTGCACTGTCCAATAACGAGATATTTTCTAAAAAAAAAATAAGTTTGAAATACCATGATTTGGGTTTTTACTATCAGTTTTATTTAACCTATTTAGCAGGATAAGGGTTAACTTTCAATCTCACACCACTCTTGGTAATAAGGACAAAAAGGAAAAAACACTAGTAACCAGAATGTTCTCCTTTCCCCACAATATTTTCTACTACTCTTAAAGACAAATTCCATCATTTGAGCAGACTTTGATTTGTAGTCTGCAAATGCTTTCAGTTTGGACGCGCCTTAAGTTTTGTTGTTTGGTAAAAAGTTAACCCTTTCCCAAACAAGCCCTGGTTTTCACGTGTATGCAGTACAAGTCTTTTGAAAACACTGTGGGAAAAGGAGAAATTGCTCGTAACGAGCAATTTCTCCTTTTCCCACAGTGTTTTCTACCCTTTTAGAGAACTTTCTGCCATTTTCATCAAATTTAAAATTGTCGTCTGCAAAGTCTTTCAATTTGGATCAGTCCAAAATTTGTCATTTGGTAAAGAGTTAAACAAAATTGAGAGCTTTATAAAGGGCACATATAAAATTCAATTTGAATCTTTACCAATTAACAAAATTTTAGACTTGTCCAAATCGAAAGTATTTGCAGACGAAAAATTGGATTTTCTTCAAAGGATGTGATTTGCCTTTGGAAGGGTAGAAAACATTGAGGGAAAAAGGAGAAAATGCTGGTTAAATTTTGTTGTTTGGTAAAAAATGCTGGTTAAATTTTGTTGTTTGGTAAAAACATAATTGAGGGCTTTATAAAGGACACATTATAAAATTCAATTTAACTCTTTACCAAATAACAAAATTTTAGACTTGTCCAAACGAAATGTATTTGTAGATGACAAATTTGATTTAATTCAAAAGGATGTGACTTGCCTTTGGAAGGGTAGAAAACATTGAGAAAAAAAGGAGAAAATGCTAGTTTCCTTTTCCACAATGTTCTCAAAAGCTTTCTTTCTATGGGTTATTAAAACTCGGGATTGTGCACTCAAGGGTTAATTGACAATTAAATTCCAGGAAAATATCTCTTCATTGAGTCCAGTGCTCCAAGAAAGCCGGGCGATAAAGCAAGACTCTCCAGCCAGCTGATTAATCCAACCGTTGCAAAATGTGTAAACTTCTGGTATCATATGTATGGAAGAACAGTGGGAAGCTTGAATGTATATATGGTGACTGATTCCACATACAGGATTGTCTGGAGTCTTAATGGGAACCAGCAAGATACATGGTATAATGGACAAGTTGGGATTTTGAGTGCAATACCTTTCTCTGTGAGTTACTTTGGAATTAGAAACTTAGAAAAATGTAATACTGTTAACTCTTTTCCAAACGACAAAATTTAGGACTACTCCAAATTGAAAGCGTTTGCAGACGACAAATTAAATGTTGCTAAAATGACGATTTCTCTCTTTGATAGTGTAGAAAACATTATGGGAAAAGGAGAAAATGCTGGTTACCAGCATTTTCTCCTTTTCCCACAATGTTTTCAAAAGCCTTCCTCCTTGGGGTCGTTAAAAGTCGGGATTGTGTGGTAAACGGTTAAATGGAAAATTAGACAAATGTCATACTGATAAATGGAAAAAGCCCTGTAATGACCATGTCACACTATGACAATATTTGTATTGATTTTTTGCTTGGGTTATTTTCTTTCATATAAATGTTCTTTCATAAAAAACTATGTTTCCATCCGTATAGTGTGAAACAGTAAACTGGTTACCCTCTTTAAAGAGTGCCGAGTTGATGAAAGGGATCTTTCCATTTAGCATAAGCAGCTGAAATAATGCCTTTTCAAAGTTGTTTTGGCAAAAATATGTAACAAAAAAGTTGACAGTGTAAGTCCAAGATGGAACTGCATATTCTGTGCAGTTTGATCTCGGTCTACATGGTCTACAAAAGCAATTTATAGCAGTAGGTTCCAGTCTGTAAATGGTAAAAAAGAAAAAAAGAATTGCAGAAAATGACTTTAAAACATGCTTGTAAAACAGGGATTGTTTCACACTGCTTTCAGAAAAGCTCTTAAGTCCTGAAGTTTCTCCGTAAGGTTTATTAAATTGCATTTATACAACTTCGAAATTTCATGCTTAGCTGAGTTGAGCACAAAAATAAGTTTTATAAGCACTGGCCCTGACCATGACAACAGCTCATTTCTGGACTTGGGCCCTGGACTACTTTGCACATGGACAGTTTCATGTGAATTGTGAGACCAGCACAGATCAAACCAGGATTTCTTGGTTGGAAATCATGCACCAAAACACTTACTAATTGAGACACAGATAAAATTGCATTTGATTTGTTGCTTTAGTTTAAACATATTTTTTTTACATCGATTGAGAAACAAATTCTTACAACTTATACTGATCTCTCTTGATTCTTGATCCTGGGAAACTACACCAGTACTCGCGCAGAATGTGTGGGTCAATGAACAATCTATTGTTTACACCTGCTCCTGGTTATCAGACTTGGGACCTTATGGTTCTACCTCACAACCGCAGACACCACTAATATTGTTTTCGTTCGTTACCAAACAACAAAACTCTGGACACTACCAAATTGAAAGCATCTGCAGATGACAAATTAAGTTTAGTTCAAATAGTGATTCCTGTCTCTGAAAAGAAAGACCAGCATTTTCTCCTTTTCCCATAATGTTTTCTACCTGTCCCATACCAAATTTCAAGTTTTAAGTCACATTTAATTTGTCATCTGCAAATGCTTTCAATTTGGACTAGTCAAAAATTTTGTCGTATGGTAAAGAGTTAACTCTTTCCCACATGACAAAATTTTGGACTCATCCAAATTGAGAGCATTTGTGGACAGCAAATTCAGTGTAGTTCAAAAGAAAATTTCTGCCTTTGAAATTGTAGAAAACATGGCCAAGGGAGAAAATGCTGGTTACCAGCATTTTCTCCTTTTTTCACAATGTTTTCAAAAAAGGCTTCCTTTTCAGGGTCATTAAAATTCGAGATTGTGTGGTAATGGGTCAAGGATTAATCCCAATCATTAAGCTATATGTATGTATTCTCTTAGACATTGTTATTTTATAAATGTTTTAGATTGTGATAGAAGCAGTAAGGGGCACCAGCTATCTGAGTGACATTGCTATAGATGACATTACCTTTACTAGTTCCTATTGTGGAGGTAGGTATCTCTCCCTTTACCTAGCAACCCATTGTTTTAACCCTTTACCAGATGACAAAATTTTAGCCTCGTCCAAATTGAAAGCATTTGCAGACAGCAATTTCTGTGGGGCTCAAATGGTGCAATTTTTCTTTGATAGGGTAGAAAATATTGTGGGAAAAGGAAAAAATGCTGGTTACCAGCATTTTCTCCTTTTCCCACAGTGTTTTCAAAAATCTTCTTTCCCAGGGTCGTTAAAAGGCGTCATTGCATGGTAAGGGGTTAATGGCCATGGGCGAAAGGCTGTTGGTGACATTGATGAAAAAAGAAGAAAACGCATGCTACTTTATGTCCAAAACAATCACAGAGATGAAATTGATAGTATGCACTAACTCTTTACCACACAATCCCAAGTTTTAACGACTCTGAGGAAGAGGTAATTTGAAAACACTGTGAGAAAAGGAGAAAATGCAGGTAACCAGCATTTTCTCTTTTTCCCACTACGTTTCTTACCCTATTAAAAACAAAATTCCATCATTTGAGCCACACTTAAATTTTTGGGTGCAAATGCTTTGAATTTGGACTAGTGCCAAATTTTGTTGTTTGGTAAAGAGCTGTATACACTAGGTTTCTCACAAGGCCATCGGCTCTAACTACAACTCTGACAACAGTGTTATCATTGTCCTTGGAAAATTCTATTTCTTTTAACTTCCTTTTGTCACCCTCCTTTCTGGAAATGTTAACCCCCGCCCCCACCCACCCTACGGTCATCAACTCTTAGAGTGCCAAATGAACTCAACCAAAATTTTCAGTCTTGAAATAAGACCCTAGACCTGGTAAAGGGTTTATGTAGAATGGTTATACTCTTTACCAAATGACAAAATGTTAGACTGGTCCCAATTAAAAGCTTTTGCAGATGACACATTCAATTCAGCTGAAATTATCATAATTATCTGTGAAAATGTAGAAAACTGTGTGGAAAAAGAAGAAAATGCTCGTTACCAGCATTTTCTCCTTTTTCTCATAAGGTTTTCAAAAGGTTTTTTACTCAGGGTCAATCCTGTGGTAAAGAGTTGAATCACTTTATATATAACTAGACTGGGTTATTTTAGTTTACATTTTCTTACATTTCTTTCTCAAGCCATAATCATGGAAGAGATTAACAAGTTATCACCAAAAATCTTTGCAGAAAGTATTGGTTCTTGAACCCATGCTAATTACTGTATTTAACTCAGTCAATGCTTTTTTTTCCCAGATCAACCAGCTGCAGCTAACCCTGGTTCACAGACTACTGTGTCACCAACACCAACTGTAACCACGGTCAGGAACCCAGGCTCTACTCCATGTAAGTTGACATCAGTACACTATTCTAGTCAAAACAGTATTATCAGCCCTTTGATTCTCAATTTAACATCAGTTAACTCGTTACCACAGGACAAAAATGTAGACTTGCTCAAATTGAAAGCAATTGCAGACAACAATATAAATGTTGTTCAAATGATGGAATGTGTCTTTGATATGGCAGAAAACATTGAGGGAAAAAGGTTACCAGCATTTTCTCCTTTTTCCCTCAAAGTTTTCAAAATCCATCTTTCTCAGGGTTGTTAAAACTCGGGATTGTGTGGTAAAGTCTTAACCCTTTTACCAATCAAAACCATGTTTTAACAACCCTGAGAAAGAATTTCTTCATTGTGTCACTTAATTCTCTCACAAACAGCAAAGTTTTTAGACTTCCAAAGTTACGGATCCTGCGTGGCTCAGTGGTAAAGTATGGGATGCGTAAGCTGGAGGCCACGGGTTGAAGCAATACTTGACACACTGGGATTTTTCATGGGAGTGTCTTTGGGTAAGACACTTCAGAGCCCTAGTCTAGTACTGGTTAAACCAAGGACATATGGCGTGCAACACACGAAAAGAGACCTTCGGACATATGCGTAAAAGTGTGTCGTCCCATATCAGCCTGTGCAGTCTGTGCAGTCTGTGACTAATCCAAGACTACACTTCCCGTTTTTGTGCTATTTTCTGTTTCACGAAAGTCTGCTGTATGAAAAAATCTAAGCAGTCATAAAGTGCTGTCTCGGATTAGCCTGCGTGGACTGCGCAGGCTAATCCGAGACAACACTTTACGCAAATGTCCGAAGGCCCCTTTTCGTGTGTTTCACGCCATATATGAATATAAGAGCTGTTGCAATGATATGACTGAAATAGTGTTGAAAGAGGTATTAAGTACCATTCAGTCAATCAATCAGTTGTAAACTAATTGCAGACGACAAATTTGAAATTGATGCAAATGAGCGTAATTCTCTGGTAGGGTAGCAAACATTATGGGAAAAGGAGAAAATGCTGGTTACCAGCATTTTCTCCTTTTCACGTGAAGTTTTAAAAAGCCTTATTCCTAAGGATCGGGATTGGTTGGCAAAGGGTTTATTTTTTATTCATTCTTAATCGATCTAAAAATATCTTGTGAAGTATTTGGTTGATGATTTGCCAGGGGCTTTATTCAAGAACCATGCTCAGTTCTCTATAAACCCTAAATTCAAAAGACTAGCCATCTGGTTGGCTTAGCCAGAATGTCATAGCCAGTCAGGAGGATGTTCTTAGAATTTATCACTTGAATAATATTTTGAATAGTTGGTGGAAAAGGCTCTAGAAAAAATTTTATATCACAATAAAATTTCATGGAATCATTCCCATTTTCAGCTCCTTCCCAGTATGACTGCAACTTTGAGCAAGGATTCTGCCAGTGGGGTCAGTCTCCAGACGACAATTTTGATTGGACGAGAGCTCAAGGACCCACTGGTTCCTCTGCTACTGGTCCCACTGCAGATCATACCACAGGAACTAGTAAGTTGTCATTTGATTTATTCTTGCCAGATGTACATTTTCAGTCTGTCTGAATTACTTTAGCACAATATCTGACTCTTCTTTAAATTTCTGTTCTTTGATTTAAGATGTTTTTTTAATTTAAACTTATTCATTTTACATTGATGGTGAAATATGTTCTAAATTCTATATTAATTAATTTGATGACTGCTTCCCAGATACCTTAACTCTTTACCAAACAACAAAATTTTAGACCAGTCCAAATTGAAAGCTTTTGCAGAAAACAAAATAAATGTGACTCATAAATTGAAATTTGTTTTAGGAAGAGTAGAAAACATTGTGGGAAAATGAGAAAATGCTGGTTACCAGCATTTTCTCCTATAATTCCCACAATGTTTTCAAAAGGCTTCTTCCTCAGGGTCGTTAAAAGTCAGGATTGTGTGGTAAAAGGTTGAGCAGTACTTACCCTTTGATGTGGGTAGTTCCAAAGGTTGACCCCACTCATCATGGGAATCAAATCAGGAATCTCCAATATGAGAGGGTGATGCATGCTCAACAGTTAAAATATGGGTCAAGTGATGCCTTAACCCTGCACCAAACGACAAAAATGTAGACTTGTCCAAATTGAAAGCATTTGCAGACGACAATTCAAATGTGGCTCAACTGATGGAATTTCTCTTTGATAGGGTAGAAAATTTTGTGGGAAAAGGAGAAAATGCTGGTTACCAGCATTTTCTCCTTTTCCCACAATATTTCCAAAAGACTTCTTCTCTCAGGGTCGTTAAATGTCAGGATTGTGTGGTAAAGAGTTAAAAGAGGTATGTTTTCAAAAGCCTTCTGCCTTAGAGTCTTAACCCTTTACCACACAATCCTGACTTTTAATGATCCTGTGAAAGAAGCCTTTGGAAACATTATGGGAAAAGGAGAAAATTCTGGTACCCAGCATTTTCTCCTTGTCCCACAATGTTTCTACCCTTCCCAAAACAAATTTCAATTTTTCAATCACATTTATTGTCGTCTGCAAATGCTTTCAGTTTGGACCAGTCGAAAATTTTGTCGTTTGGTAAAGAGTTAACTCTTTACCAAATCACAGTTTTTAGTTTTGTCTGAATTGAGAACATTTGCAGACAATAACATAAATATGACTCAAAAATTGAAATTTGTGAAAGGGTAGAAGATGTTGGGGGAATGAGAAAATGCCAGTGTTTTCTCATTTTCCGAAGGGTTAAAACACAGAATGTTTGGTAAAGGATTAATAATTCTACGTATATTATTTTAATTGCTTATTTAGACTGGAATAATTATAAATCTGAAAGTTTCTAATTAATCTTACAGACCAAGGCTGGTACATTTACATAGAAGCGTCATCACCAAGGAGACCTAATGACACAGCCATTATATTAACACCAATCATAAATGATACCCAGACAAGATGTCTGAGTTTCTGGTATCACATGTATGGAACTCATATAAACACTCTGCTAGTGTATCTAAAAACAACGGAAGTGACTGGTCTTGGTACAGTTTTATGGAAAAAATCTGGTGATCAAGGAAACAAGTGGATCCAGGCAACTGTTACTATAAACCCTGGCAAGTTTTATCAGGTACGTGATCCTATATATTGAGCTATGCTTTGTGAAAAGGAGGATCAACCCAGGTCAGCCTGCGCAGTCCACATAGGCTGACCCTGGCCGAAACTCTTTGCTGTTGGTCAATTATCTGCAAGTCGAAGGACTATTTTACCTCATGATTAGATTGATTGTTAGATAAAATGGGCTTTATGGTACCTTGATCATGTGATGACTTGCTTGGTATCATGTAGCACCGCGATGCATTAAGCCCCCTTTTGCAAGAGCATTCCTCAACTGTATGAGGGATACAAACTCAAGACCCTTAAAACTTAAAATTGGTCCCTTTATCCACTGAGCCAAGAGTACTACATTGCTATTGACTGTGTTTGGTATATATTCATGCCTTGTCAGGCAAAAGTCAGCTCTACAGCTTGACTTGTCGGGTAAAGAACTTCAGTAAAAAGTAACTTTATAAAGAAATGGTAGTGTTTGTCTTTTTTCTCAAACATGAATGTTCTATTAATCTCTGCACTCTATACCATACAATGAGATTTGAGACTTGTCCAAGCTGAAAGCATTTGAGGAAGAAAAAATTGAATGTATCTCAAATGATGGGATTTGTCTTTGAAAGGATAGAAAAACTTAAAGGAAAAGGAGAAAATGCTGGTAAGCAGCATTTACTCCTTTTCCCATAGTGTTTTTAAAAGCCTTTCTTCATAAGGGTCTTTAAAACGAAGGATACTTTGGGAAGGGTTAACTCTTTACCACATGACAAAATTTAACACTTGTCCAAATTGAAAGCATTTGCAGACGACAATTTCACTGTGGCTCAAATGGCGCAATTTTTCTTTGATAGGGTAGAAGCATTTTCTCCTTTTCCCACAACGTTTTCAAAAGCTCTCTTTCTTGGGGGTTGTTAAAACTCGGGATAGTGTGGGAAAAGGTTAACTCTTTACCAAACAACAATAATTTAGACTGGTCCAAATTGAAAGTAGTTGCAGACGACAAAGGTGGCTCAAATGACAAAATTTGTCTTTGATAGAGTGGAAAACATTGTGGAAAAAGGAGAAAATGCTGGTTACCAGCATTTTCTCCTTTTCCCACAATGTTTTCAAAAGGCTTCTTCCTCAGGGTTGTTAAAAGTTGGGATTGTGTGGTAAAAGGTTAAAGGCCATATTTGCAGGGAAATGTAGGTTGTTTAAGATGTTTATGGATATGTTGAGAGAAATCTGGAATAAAGCGATAATTACTGTGATTGTTATTTCAGGTACTTTTCCAAGCTCTGAGGGGTGTAAATTACCGTGGTGATATAGCCTTAGATGATATCCGACTTGCAGCAGGCGCATGTACACAGACCAGTAAGTTACATGTGTTTGGTCTATTTCTGTATTTTGTATAAATTAACTCTCTACCAGATGACAGAAGTTTAGACTTGTCTTTATTGAAAGCACAGGCAGACAGGAAATTGAGCATGGCTTCACACTTTCACTAAACAACAAAATTTTAGACTGGAAAAAATCCAAAGCACTTGCAGATGACTAACATAACTCAAAAACTGAAATTTGCCTGTAGAGGGGTAAAAAACATTTGTAAGGAAAGGAGAAAATATCTATACAGTTAATACTGGTTACCAGCATTTCTCCTTTTCCCAAAATGTTTTCAAAGGCCATTTTCCTCAAGGTCTTTAAAACTTGGGATTTTGTGGTTAAATGAATTGAATGATGAAATTAGTTTTGAAATAAAAGAAAACATTGTGAGAAAAAGAGGAAATGCTTGTGACCAGTATTTTGTCCATTTCCTACATTGTTTTCAAGATCTATCCTCCTCAGGCGGTTAAAACATGAGATTGTTTGGCAAGGCTTAGCTGCCTCAAGTCATACAATGTACATTATATAAATTTGAGCCATGCTGTGGCAAAAGGGGGTTTAACCCTTTACCAGACGACAAAATTTTAGCCTTGTCCAAATTGAAAGCATTTGCAGACGATATTTTCATTGCGGCTCAAATAGTGCAATTTTCCTTTGATAGGACAGAAAACATTGTGGGGAAAGGAGAAAATGCTGGTTATCAGCATTTTCTCCTTTCCTACAATGTTTTCAAAAGGCTTCTTTCTCAGGGTCATTAAAAGTCGGGATTGTGTGGTAAAGAGTGAATGCATCTCTGTGATGCAGTATACCAAGCAAGTCATCACATAGTTAACACTTTACCAAATGACAAAATTTTAGACTAGACCAAATTGAAAGCAGTTGCAGACGACAAAATAAATGTGACTAAAAAAATGAAATTTGTCTTGGGAAGGGTAGAAAACATTGTGGGAAAAGGAGAAAATGCTGGTTAGCAGCATTTTCTCCTTTTCCCGGAATGTTTTCAAAAGACTGAATTCTCAGAGTCGTTAAAAGTCGGGATTGTGTGGTAAAGAGTTAAAGGATCCATGAAATCTATTTCGTCTGAATCAGGAAGTAGAATGGTCTTTTGACATGCGGATAATTTACCAAAAGCCAAAAGTTTTGACTCGGGTCAGTCTGCAAGAGTCCGCACAGGCTGACCTGGGTTGATACTTTTTGCAGATGCATTAAACTTGCTTTTCACAGAGCATGTCTCATGTCTTTAACCCTTTACCGTACAATGCCGCCTTTTGACGCCCCTGGGAAAGAAGCATTTTCTCCTTTTCCCACAATGTTTTTTTCTCTATCTAAGAAAAGTTGCACCATTTGAACCACATCGAAATTGTCGTCTGCAAATGCTTTCAATTTGGACAAGGCTAAAATTTTGTCGTCTGGTAAAGGGTTAATGCTGAAAAGAATATTTTCTTTTCCTGTCAAATTTGATATTTGTTCTTTTTGTAATTTGAACAAGGTTTTGTTTGCCCAAAATTAGCCTCTACAGTTATTGGTTTTCATGTATAAAGTTATCTTCTGATCCCAGATTTCAATTCAAATTTCATTTTATACATGTGCTTTTATTGGCATACAAGATACTGAAAAAAATGCAACATTATTTTAGGAGTGATATGTTTTTCACACTGTAATAAGAATGATTTCTACTGAAAATTGCTTCCATGTTGTCTAGGTTTTGTGTGAGTGTCCTTTGGCAAGGCACTGCAGAGCCTCAGCTTAGTACTAGTAAAATCAGGGAAAGACACTTTCAAAATACATATCAAATCAATGTGAAATGCCATTCAAGCAAGAAAATTTATTTTTCAGACAATCCAACAATTTGCACATTTGAACAGTCCTCTATCTGTGGCTATAGTCAAGATAATACTGACACTCCAAGCTTTGACTGGATCAGGCAGAAAGGTCCTACAGGGTCCACAGGCACTGGCCCCAACACTGACCATACAACCTTGACCAGAAATGGACATTACATGTATATAGAGACCTCTTCACCTAGGGTGCCTAATGATACAGCCAGACTGATTAGTCCTCAGTACTCTTTGCAGGTTGGCTTTATTTTTTATCTATTTACCAAACAACAGAATTATAGACTAGTCCAAATTGAAAGCATAAATAGACAAAAAAACAAATTTTGCTCAAATGATTGGAGTAGTCTTTAAAAGGTAGAAAACATTGTAAGAAAAAGAGAAAATGCTATCATAATTTTCTCCTTTTCTCACATTGTTTTCTAAAGCCTTCTTTCCTGGGTGTTTGAAATAAGGGATTGTTTGCTTAACTCTTTACCACACAATCCTGACTTGGAATGACCCTGAGGAAGAAGGCTTTTGAAAACCTTGTGGGAAAAGCAGAAGATGCTGGCAACCAGCATTTTCTCCTTTTCCCACAATGTTTTCTACCCTATTAAAGACAGAAATCATCATTTTAGATACAATTAATTTGTCGTCTACAAATGCTTTCAATTTGGACCAGTCTAAAATTTTGTCATTTGGTAAAGAGTTAAAGGTTATACCTTCTTTGGATTTTTTACTATTTCTTGTATGTACCGAAAGATGCCCATTGGAGTACTGAATAACTTGAAAATGGACATTTTCAGTCAAGAAAAAGACGGCAGTTACCATGATATCAAGGCTGCTCTTGACCAGAATATCTCTGCAAAATGGACAGTGTAGATCCAAGATCTGACTTCATATTTTGTGCAGTCTGACATTAATTTACCCTTTACCATTCAATGCTGCCTTTTAATGGCCCTGGAAAAGAAGCCTTTTGAAAACATTGTAGGAAAAGGAGAAAATGCTGGTAACTAGCATTTTCTCCTTTTCCTACAATTTTTTCTACCCTATCAAAGAAAAATTGCGCCAATTGAGCCACACTGAAATTGTCATCTGCAAATGCTTTCAATTTAGACAGATCTAAAATTTTGTCATCTGGTAAAGGGTTAAAGTCTTCTTCTCATTATTATCAAGGAAATACCAACCAGCAATGTTTAACATTTCAGATTAATTTTATTATTAAAATCAACATTCCCATTTTTCTTACTGTCATCATCATTATCATCATCATTATTATTATCATTTTTCTTATTGTCATCATCATCATTATTATTATTTCATTATCATCAGGGAAACATGAACCAGCAATGTTTAACATTTTGGATCAACATGTACGGAGTGGACACTAATACCCTCAATGTGTACATTACACCTGGTGGTCAGCCATATAGCCGAGGTCCAGCAGTGTGGACAAGGTCATTTAACCAAGGTAACACATGGAGACAATCCCAGGTTACCATCGCACCCAGTGGAAATTATCAGGTGAGACTACATGTCATTTTTGTGTTTTATAGAAATTTAATTTCAAATTTACAGAGAAGTTCTAACGTTGTAGAATTTAGTGCTTGTGTAGTTTTGACCAGCTATTTTTTGAAAAACTCTGTATCAGAATCTATGAAGAAGAGTTCTTACTGTAAAATTATACAAGCCATGTCCTGTGAAAAGGGGCTTTAATTCATCTGCAAAAAGTATTAACCCATGTCAGACTGGGCACTGGGCGTAGACTGACAAAGGTCAAAGCCTTTTGCTATGGGCACATTTTCTGCATGCCCAAGGATGATACTACCTTATGAGTCAGAGAGTTGAAAGACAAAATGGAATTTATGGATCTATGATTATGCGATGGCTTTCATGTTCTAATGCATTACGGGGATGCATTAAACCCCCTTTTGCCAGAGCACTGCTCACATCTTTGTTAAACCCTTTCCCAAACAAGCCCTGGTTTTCATGTGTCTGCAGTACAAGTCTTATGAAAACACTGGGAAAAGGAGGAATTGCTCGTAACGAGCAATTTCTTCTTTTCCCACAGTGTTTTCTACCCTTTTTGAGACCTTTCTGCCATCTTCATCAAATTTAAAATTGTCGTCTGCAAACTCTTATAATTTGGACCAGTCCAAAATTTGTCGTTTGGGAAAGGGTTAAACCCTTGACAAATGACCTGGAGTTTTAATGAACCTGAGGAAGGAGATTGTGTGGTAAAGGTCTTATTTAGAATAGCCCATTGTTGCATACATTGTAACTACTAAAAATCTCATTTTATTTTGCCAGATGATTAGATTATAATTATGTCTGTATCAAAGTAACAGAAACATTTCATTTCTTGTGTTAAACATTACAGATTGTGTTCGAAGGAATCAGAGGAAAGAGTTACCATGGTGACATAGCTATTGATGATGTATCTGTCGCAGCAGGAGCATGCTCTGGACAAGGTTGGAAATATTTATTTGAAAGATGTTTTATGAAAAAAGCTTTATTTGAAAAGTTACAAGTGTAATTATTATGCCCCCCTTCGAAGAAGCGGGGGTACATTGCTTTGCACTTGTCGGTCGGTCCGTCCGTCGGTCCGTCCGTCGGTCGGTCCGTAGACCACATTTTTGTCCGGAGCATAACTCAAAAAGTATTTCAGATATCATCTTGAAACCTCATAGGTGGATAGATCTCATTAAGGAGAAGTGCAGTGCACAAGAACCATAACTCTGCCCATCATATTTTTGGAGTTATTGCCCTTTGTTGATTTTCATACTTAATTTTTGTCCGGAGCATAACTCAAAAAGTATTTCAGATATCACCTTGAAACCTCATAGGTGGATTAATCTTATTAAGAAGTGCAGTGCACAAGAACCATAACTCTGCCCATCATATTTTTGGAGTTATTGCCCTTTGTTGATTTTCATACTTAATTTTTGTCCAGAGCATAACTCAAAAGGTTTTTCAGATATCATCTTGAAACTTTACATGTGGATAGATCTTATTCAGGAGAAGTGCATTGCACAAGAACCATAACTCTGCCCATTATTTTTTTGCAGTTATTGCCCTTTGTTGATTTTCGTACTTAATTTTTTTCCGGAGCATAACTCAAAAAGTATGTGAGGTAAAATCATGAAACTTTAAAAGTTGATAGTTCACATAAATGGGAAGTGCAGTGCCCAAGAATTGTTAATTTATCATTAATAATTTTTGAGTAATTACCCTTTGTTCGTTTTTACACTTTGAACTTAACAGTTTATAATCACATGTTATATTTAGAATTGGATGCCATTAGGGGGGCATACATGTTTTACAAACATCTCTTGTTTATCTATGGGTTACTTTTTAACACTGATAATGATCATGCAACAATATTGTTACCAAACTTCTGTCTGTTTTGCAGGTTACATGTGTGACTTTGAAAAAGATCTTTGCTTGTGGACAAATGTTCAGACAGGGGATGACTTTGATTGGTTGCGATCAAAAGGAAGCACTGGCAGTCGGTTCACAGGGCCAAGTATTGACCACACAACTTCTACAACCTCTGGCTACTACATGTTCATTGAAACAAGCTCTCCAAGGGTCAAAGGGGATAAAGCTCGACTTGCAAGTCAAGTATATCCTCCGTCCAACTCAGTAAAGTGTTTCAACTTTTACTACCACATGAATGGTGTGGATATTGGTTTTCTAAATGCATATGTGTTGCTGAACCAAAGTGCATCGTCCTTCTCCTCTGAAGCTTTAGTATGGACACTGTTTGGCAATCAGGGTGACCAGTGGTTCCTTGGACAATTCAACATCTCGACTCAGTACACCTCACAGCCATATCAGGTAAATCGGTCCTTTTGTTTTGTTTGAAAAGGAGAAAGTGCTAGTTACCAGTATTTTCTCTTTTTTTCACAATGTTTTCTATTCCTTTTACGGACAAATCCCATATTTTGAACCATTATTTTATTTGTTGTTTGCAGCTGCTTTCATTTTGGGGCAAGTCTATAGTTTTGCCATGTGGAAAAAAATTAATTTCTTTTTTAGGTGAAAATATTTTTAGATTTTTCTATTTTTAAAGTATTTTTAAAGTTTTTGCAGATGACAAAATAAAGTTATGTCAAATGATGAGGTTTGATGCTTCATTAGGTGTGAAAACAATGTGGCAAAATGAGAAATTGGGAAAATTTTCTCTCTATGCACAGTAATGTCAATAGGGGCTGCTTAACCCTTTACCGCACAGTGCCCCCTTTTGACGCCCCTGGGAAAGAAGCCGTTTGAAAACATTATGGGAAAAGGAGAAAATGCTGGTAACCAGCATTTTCTCCTTTTCCCACGATGTTTTCTACCCTATCAAAGAAAAGTTGCACCATTTGAGCCACATTGAAATTGTCGTCTGCAGATGCTTTCAATTTGGACAAGGCTAAAGTTTTGTCGTCTAGTAAAAGGTTAAAGACAAAAATACACTGTCTTCTCGAATGTTTATCATAAGACTACAGTAGACTGATTAGTCAGTTTAAGCCTATACGACACAATACAGAATTTTAACAACCCTCAAGAAGGCGGCTTTTGAAAACACTGTGGGAAACCAGCATTTTCTCCTTTTCCCACAATGTCTTCTACCCCATTAAAGACAGAAATCATCATTTGAACCAGTTTGAATTTGTCATCTGCCAATGCTTTCAGTTTGGTAAAGTACAAAATTTGTCTGCAAGTTCTATAACCCTTAGAGCGCTGAATTAATGAAAATGACCTTTTTAAACAGGAAGAACATCTGAAATATTGTCATTTCAAGGTTGTTTTGGCCAGAATATGTAACAAAGTAGCGGTCAGTGTAGATTCAAGATCAGACTGCATGTTCTGTGCAGTCTGATCTTGATGTACCCTGTGCGCAAGAACAACTTAATCCTGTACCAGATGACAAAATTTTAGACTGGTCCAAATTCAAAGCATTTGCAGACGAAAAATTAAATGTGACTCATATGATAGGATTGGTTTCTGAAAGGTTAGAAAACATTGTGGGAAAAGGAGAAAATGCTGGTTACTAGCATTTTCTCCTTTTCCCATGTTTTCAAAAGTCTAATTTCCAAGAGGCGTGAAAACTCATCATTGTGTGGTAAAGAGTTAAGTCGGTTCCCGAGCTTTATTTGTTAACAAGTTGAAAATGTTCTTGTCGAGTACAGGGTTTACTGTGCTTTCTGATCTGGAACCTACATGTTTAGCAAAGCACCATGTGTTACTGGAATCAAGATTAGATATTTGTTTACAGGTAATTTTGGAAGGAGTTCGAGACAAAGGCTACCGTGGGGACATCGCTATCGACGACACATCATTGATAGATGGTGGTTGTGCTACAAACCCAAGTTCTGCGGCACCTCAAACAAGTATGAATCAGTTTTTATTTTAGATTTAGAACACCAGGAATACATGATTAACCCTTTCCCAAATGACAAATTTTAGACTGGTCCAAATTCAGAGAGTTTGCAGACAACAATTTTAAATTTGATGAAAATGGCAGAAAGTTCTCAAAAAGGGTAGAAAACACTGTGAGAAAAGGAGAAATTGCTTGTTACGAGCAATTTCTCCTTTTCCCACAGTGTTTTCAAAAGACTTGTACTGCAGACACATGAAAACCAGGGCTTGTTTGGGAAAGGGTTAAGTGCACCTGGCCTCTGTCATGTAGCTGAAAAACTGTTGGAAAAAAGCTTTGATGGCCAGAGTTCTAAGTGAATAAAATGGGTCTTTTCAGGAAAAGAAGGTAAAATATTTCAAGTGTTTCAGCTTTACCGTGTCAAAAGTAGCAGACAGCGTAGGTCAAAGATCAAACTGCACATTCTGTGTAGTCTGACATTGATCTACATTGTATGCAAAAGTTTTGTAAGTTGTGCTAAGTAGTCTAAGATTTAACCCTTCACCAGACGACAAATTTTAGCCTTGTCCAAATTGAAAGCATCTGCAGACGATAATTTCAGCATGGCTCAATTGGTGCAATTTTTCTTTGATAAGGTAGAAAACATTGTGGGAAAAGGAGAAAATGCTGGTTACCAGCATTTTCTCCTTTTCCCACAATGTTTTCAAAAGGCTTCTTTCCCAGGGTTGTTAAAAGGTGGTATTGTGCGGTAAAGGGTTAAATCTTTGCCAAATGATAAAATTTTAAACGGGTCCAAATTGAGAGCATTTGCTGATGACATATAAAATTTTGCTGAAATTATTGTAATTGTCTGTCAAAGCATAGAAAACCTTGTGGGAAACGGAGAAAACGCTGGTCACCAGCATTTACTCCTTTTCCCAGCAAGGTATTCAAAAGGGTTTTTAAAACTTGGGATTGTCTGGTAAAGTGTTAAAAAAACCCAAACAATTAAACTTGCTCTATATTTTTTTTCTTCAACAGGTTCAGTCTCAGCAGACTGTGACTTTGATTCTGACTTCTGTAGCTGGGTGCAGAGTACCATGGACAATTTCAACTGGACCAGACAGACTGGTACCACACCTAGTTCAGGCACGGGACCACTTGGGGATCACACTTCTGGACAAGGGTCCTACATCTATATTGAAGCCTCCGGGTCCAAACCAGCAGGGTCGAAGGCTGATCTTGTCTCTCCAACAATACCTAGCACAAAGGTAAAAAGAGTAAAATGTAGAGGAATTTATTAGCTCTTGACACAGTGGCTGACAGCATCTTTGAAAATGTCATGTAATGTTGGGAGAATTGACATGAACTAAGGTTTAGCCTTTTACCAAACGACAAAATTTTAGACTTGTCCAAATTCAAAGTATTTTCAGATGACAAAATAAATGAGACTCAAAAATCAAAATTTGTTTTTGGAAGGTTAGAAAACATTGTGGGAAAAGGAGAAAATGCTGGTTACCAGCATTTTCTCCTTTTCCCACAATGTTTTCGAAAGGCTTTTTCTTCAGGGTCGTTAAAACCTGTGATTGTGTGGTAAAGAGTTAAACTTTAGCGCAGGAATGTTGGTTTTCAGTGACGGGATATACAAAGACTTCTGAAAATTTTGTGGGGAAGTGAAAAAATGATATTAACAAGCATTTTCTCCGTTTCTTAGAATGCTTTCGTACCCTTTTAGAGATAATTCTCATAAAATTTAGCCATATTTGTGGTCTACAAGTACTTTCAACATGGACAAGTTGTCTTGTAAATACATGCAGACAATTCATGAATATAAGCGGAAACTATATGAGCAAGTTCTGCTTCCTTCACTATGATTTCAAATGCTGAGTTGGAATGATGCTGAAGAAAAAAGTGTTTATCTCTTTACCAAACGACAAATTTTTAGACTAGTCCAAATTTAAAGCATTTGCAGACGACAAAATAAAAGTGACTCAAAAAAAGAAATTTGTTTGGGAAGGTTAGAAATCGTTATGCTGGTTACCAGCATTTTCTCCTTTTCCCACAATGTTTTCCAAAGCTTTCTTTCTCAGGGTTGTTAAAAGTCAGGATTGTGTGGTAAAGGGTTAGAAATATCATGGGAAGAGGAGAACATGATTGTTACCAGAGTTTTCTTTTCTAACAATGTTTTCTACCCTAATGAAGGAAAATTTTATACTCTTATTAGAGCTGTATGTGATCTGCAGATGTTTTCAGTGTAAATAAGTCTAAGTTTTCATCCTGTTTTAACCCTTTCCCAAACAAGCCCTTGTTTTTACGTGTTTGCAGTGCAAATCTTTTGAAAACATTGTAGGAAAAGGAGAAATTGCTCCTTTTCCTACAATGTTTTCTACCCTATTCGAGAACTCTCTGCCATTTTTATCAAATTTAAAATTGTCGTCTGCAAACTCTCTCAGTTTGGAAGGGTCTAAAGTTTGTTGTTTAGGAAAGGGTGAAAGAGTTAATTTAAGTTCAATTATGGTCAATTAAGAAGAGATGTAGAGTCAAAATAGGTATCTTAACCCTTTACCTTACAACCCCGGGTTTTAACAACCCCCAAAAAATTGGCTTTTGAAAACATTGTGGTAAAAGGAGAAAATGCTGATAACCAGCATTTTCTCCTTTTCCCACAATGTTTTCTGCTCTTTCTCAGATGTATTCCAACATTTGAGCCACATTTTATTTGTTGTCCGCAAATCTTGTCAATTTTTGGGGATTCTAAAATTTTGCCATGTGGTAAAGAGTTCAGAACAGATGTAGAATCAAACCAGGGTCGGTATTTACTAACCATTCTTATCCCTTTACCAGACGACAAAATTTTAGCCTTGTCTAAATTGAAAGCATTTGCAGACGACAATTTCAATGTGGCTCAAATGGTGCATTTTTCTTTGATAGGGTAGAAAACATGGGAAAAGGAGAAAATGCTGGTAACCAGCATTTTTTCCTTTTCCCACAATGTTTTCAAAAGGCTTCTTTCCCAGGGGCGTCAAAAGGCGGCATTGTGTGGTAACGGGTTAAGAACGTTTTTTGTCACATTCTCCAAAATTTTCTATATTTGAAAGTAACACAACTTCTGATTGGCTGAACCATTTGGTTTAGCCAATCAGAGCCTGTGTTACTTTCATGTTTAGAAAATCTATAGGAGTAAGTCTAAGAATATTCTAAAGAATGGTTGGTGAATACTGACCCGGGTCTCTTAACGCTTTCCCAAACAAGCCTGGTTTTCACGTGTTTGCAGTACAAGTCTTTTGAAAACACTGTGGGAAAAGGAGAAATTGCTCATAACGAGCAATTTCTCCTTTTCCCACAGTGTTTTCTACCCGTTTTTAGACCTTTCTGCCATTTTCATCAAATTTAAAATTGTCGTCTGCAAACTCTTTCAATTTGGACTAGTCCAAAATTTGTCGTTTAGGAAAGGGTTAAAGGAGGAGATTTCCTAATACAGGTGGTCTGTAACACAAGTTCAACTGTAATTTTGATTGTTGAAGAATCATTACCATGTGATAAATTTTTCTTTCTACAGGGAAGCTGTCTGACATTCTGGTATCATATGTATGGATCATCCATCGGGAGTTTAAACGTCATCCTTGCTTCAAATGGAGCTCAAATACCACAATGGACAAGAAAGGGCACCCAAGGCAACAAATGGCAGTCTGCATCCATCAACCTTATTAGCCGAACAGACTTCAAAATTATGATTGAGGGTACTACTACCGGTGGTTACCAGGGAGATATTGCCATTGATGATATACATCTACAGATAGGGTCCTGTCAAAACAGCTCATTTGTCACACCAAACAGTAAGATTGCCTGTTCATAGCTGTTTCTTTTTTTTTGTTTAACCCTTTACCACACAGTCCTGACTTTTAAGGACCCTGTGAAAGAATCCTTTTGAAAACATTGTGGAAAAAGGAGAAAATGCTGGTAACCAGCATTTTCTCCTTTTCCCAAAATGTTTTCTACCCATACCAAAACAATTTTTTTATTTTTCGTTAATGTTTATTTTGTTGCCTGCAAATGCTTTCAATTTGAACCAGTCTAAAATTATGTCATTTGGTAAAGAGTTAAATCTTTACCAGACAATCATGTATGTACAACCCTGAAGATGAAGGCTTTTGAAAAAATTATGGTAACAGGAGAAAATACAGGTAACCAGCATTTTCTCCTTTTCCCACCATGTTTTTTTTAACCCTTTTCAGAGGATAAATCTAAACGTGTTAGCATGTTTAGATTGGTTCTCTTCAAAATGTTATCCAAATGGACATGTGTAAGCTTTTTTAATCAGGCAATGAGTTGTTAACCCTTTCCCAAACGACAGATTTTGGACTGGTCCAAATTGAAAGAGTTTGCAGACGACAATTTTGAATTTGATGAAAATGGCAGAAAGTTATCAAAAAGGGTAAAAAACACTGTGGGAAAAGGAGAAATTGCTCGTTACGAGCAATTTCTCCTTTTCCCACAGTGTTTTCAAAAGACTTGTACTGCAGACACGTGAAAACCAGGGCTTGTTTGGGAAAGGGTTAACCTGGTTTTTTGATATGTTGTTTTACCTAGGTTTCAACAGTAATGTTGTACATCTTAATTTAACTCTTTACCAAACGACAAAGTTTTAGACTTGCCCAAATTGAAAGCATTTGCAGACGACAAAATAAATGTTGCTCAGAAATTAAAACTTGTTTTGGGTAGGGTAGAAAACATTGTGGAAAAAGGAGAAAATGCTGGTAACCAGCATTTTCTCCTTTTCTCGCAATGTTTTCAAAAAGATTCCTTTCTCAGGGTCGTTAAAATTCGGGATTGTGTGGTAAAGGGTTAATTAGGCTTTCTTTACTCTTTACCAAATGGAGAAAATACTGGTGACCTGCATTTTTTGCTTTTCCCAAAATGTTTTTAAAAGCCGTCTTCCTCAAATTTGTTAAAACTAGGAATTGTTTGGTAAAAGGTTAACCCGATACCAATCACCAAAGTTTTAACTCTGTACCACAAGACAAAAATTAAGACTTGTTTAACTCTTTACCAAATGACAAGATTTTAGACTTGCCCGAATTGAAAGCATTTGCAGACGCCTAAATAAATGTTTTTCAAAAATTGAAAATAGTTTTGGGAAGAGTAGAAAACATTGCGGGAAAAGGAGAAAATGCTTGTTACCAGCATTTTCTCCTTTTCCCACAGTGTCTTCAAAACGATTCCTTTCTCAGGGTTGTTAAACGTCGGGATTGCATGGTAAAGGGTTAATTAGGCTTTCTTTACTCTTTACCAAATGGAAAAAATACTGGTGACCTGCATTTTTTGCTTTTCCCAAAATATTTTTAAAAAACCGTCTTCCTCAAATTTGTTAAAACTAGGAATTGTTTGGTAAAAGGTTAACCCTATACTAATCACCAAAGTTTTAACTTTGTACCACAAGACAACAATTAAGACTTGCCTAACTCTTTACCAAATGACAAGATTTTAGACTACTCCAAATTGAAAGCATTTGCAGACGACAAAATAAATGTGATTGAAAAATTGAAATTTGTTTTGGGAAGGATAGAAAACATTGTGGAAAAAGGAGAAAATGCTTGTTACCAGCATTTTCTCCTTTTCCCACAAGGTTTTCAAAGGGCTTCTTTCACAAGGGTTAAATTGAAAGCATTTGCAGTTGACAATTAAAATATGGTTCAAATGATGGAAATTGTCTTTGATAGGATAGAAAACATGGGAAAAAGAGAAAATGCTGGTGACCAAAATGTTTTCAAAAGCCTTCTTCTTCAAGGTCGTCAAAACTCAGGATTGTTTGGTAAAGGGTTAACCCTTGATCAGTCTATCCCAACTTTTAACCACCCTTGAGGAAGAACCTTTTGACATTATATACTTAATTTAGACTTGTTTTATGGAATCAGAGACCTTAGTGCATATTCCACTCAAAGTTGAATTCAAATTCTGAAGAATTTTTTTTTAAGTTTTCGAATTACCACAATTTCTGATTGCATGGCTAAACCATTTGGCTATCCAATATAAAAAATTTTGTTACTTTTAAATTTAGAGTAAGAAAGCAACTCAGAGTGGTTGTTGAAAAGGCCCTTGTAGGTCACATACTAAGGTTACATTAATTTTGTATTATTTAAACAGAGATCTGTACATTTGAATCTGGCCTTTGTGGATGGACACAAGATCAAACTGATGTCTTTGACTGGACATTGAATGGCAACAAAACATCCAGTTCCTTCACAGGTCCTAATGCTGACCACACCTATGGTACTGGACAAGGTAAATGGCTACTTTCTAAATTTCCTGTAACATGTTTTCATTTTGAGCTCTTTACCAAACAATCATGGGCTTTAACAACCCTTGTGGGGTGGAGGCTTTTGAAAACAGTGTGAGAAAGGAGAATATGCTGGTAACCAACATTTGGTCTTTGTTACCACAAAGCTTTCTTCCCTTTCAAATGCCCGCCCGGGTAGCTCAGTGGTTAGTGTGTCTGACTCGTGACCTGGTCGTTGGGAGTTTGATACCCGATTGAAGCAAAACTTTCCTTCTGGTGATTTTTCACCTTTTACCTCTGATGCATGTGAGAAAAGTGGTCAGTGGCTTTGGAAAGAAAGTTGTGTCAGTACTGGTGTGAGAAAGCCAGGAAACACATGGGTGTGTCACTGACCGCCATGATATGAACTCAGCTGTTAAAATGGCATTAAACTCCGACACAAATACAAAAAAATCCCTTTCAAATACAAATTCCATCATTTGAGTCACATTTACCTCTCCCATATCAAATTTGCCATCCGCAGTTGCTTTCAATTGGGAAGGTCTAAATTACATTGTCTGGTAAAGGGTTAATAATTGATTTATCTCTGTGCTAGGTGAGAAAATTTCAAACAAGGTCAAACTTAAAGAATATAAGAAAGTTCTATAGCTTTTATGTTTTTGAGCTGATAGGTTGGTAACACTAAAAAATGTTAGCATTATGTATTGTCACAAAATGTTCCTTGTCCATGTCTCTGTATTTTTAAGTGTTCATGCTCTTAGTGGTAATGAAGTACTCAAAAAGATACTGCTTTCTTTGCATAGTCTTTAACCCTTTACCACACATTCCCGAGTTTTTAACTACCCTGAGGAAGAGAGCTATTGAAAACATTGTGGGAAAAGGAGAAAATGCTGGTAACCAGCATTTTCTCCTTTTCCCACAATGTTTTCTATCCTTTCGGAGACAATATTCATAATTTTGAGCCACATTTAACTTGTCTTCTGCAAATGCTTTCAATTTGGACATGTCCAACATTTTGTTGTTTGGTAAAGGTTTGAATGAAGTAAACCTGTTACCTAAGTAGCCAATGTTTTTTGCAAGGCTAATAAGGAAGACTTTTGTAAACAAAGTGGGAAAAGGAGGCAATGTTACATTTTCTTCTCTTCTTTCATATTCTGTAATTTATTTATATATTTTTTATTTTTTTCATGTTGATTGTCCTTACTTTACAAGGATATTTTCAAAGTTGTCTGCTACAAATTTTGTCTCAGGAAGGGGCTAGTGAGACCTTTACTAAACAATCCTGTGTTATAACAACCCTGCAAGAGGATCCTTTTGAAAACATTGTGGGAAAAGGATTAAGTGCTGGTAACCAGCATTTTCTTGTTTTTCTTTCCACAGCATTTCCTATAGTTTCAGAGCATTTTAATCCCCTTGTTTGAGCCATATTTGATATGTTGTTGGCAAATGCTCTCAAATGGACCAAGTCTAAAATCTTACGTTAACTCTTTACTGAGCGATAAAATTTTAGACTGGTCCAAATTGAAAGCATGTGCAGACAACAATTTAAATGCGGCTAAATTGATCATTTTTTTTTTTCTGTGAAAGAGTAGAAAACATAGGAAAAAAGGAGAAAATGCTGGTTACCAGCATTTTCTCCTTTTCCCACAATGTTTTCAAAAAGCCTCTTCCTCAGGGTCGTTAAAAGTCGGGATTGTATGGACAAGGGTCAAGACTGAAAAAGGCAAAAAACCTATCGCAATCAATCTTAAAAGTTTTTATCTTTTTTCTTCAGGACACTATCTTTACATTGAATCTTCTTCACCAAGAAGAACAGGAGACACAGCTAGAATTATGACCAAAACATACCCACCCACCTCTGGTGAGTGTGTCCAGTTTTATTACCATATGTATGGAACCGCCATGGGCACCCTCAAAGTACACCTAATGGTCAATGGTCAACTGCAGCCAGAATTATTCACCAAGTCTGGTAACCAAGGCAATAGATGGATATTGGGTCAAGTCAATGTGGTCAGTTCCACACCATTCCAGGTAAACCGTTTCCTCAATCTGAATTAACTCTTTACCATACAACAAAATTTTAGACTTGTCCGAATTGAAAGCATTTGCAGACAACATAATAATTGTGGCAGAAATAGAGGGATTTGTCTATGAAAGGTTAGAAAACATTGTAGGAAAAGGAGAAAATGCTGGTTACCAGCATTTTCTCCTTTGCCCACAATGTTTTCAAAAGCCTTCTTTTTCAGGGTCATTGAAAGTCTGGACTGTGTGGCAAAGGGTTAATATGTTCACAGTCAAATTGAAAGAATAGAGAATGAATTACTATAGTATATAACTGCTTAGCAGAAAGAGAATTTTGTATGCTTTGATTAGGTTGTTTAGATGAATCTTGGTTTTATCATTTATTGGTTTTTACAGGTATTCAATAATTTTACCACAAAATGGTGAGTTTCAATGACCCTGAGAATGAAGCCTGTTTTTTATCCTTCCCAAAGCAAATCTTAATTTTTAAATCACATTTATTTTTTTCATCTGCAAATCTTTTAATTTGGACTAGTCTCAAATTGAGTAGTATTTCTGATGATTACCATGTAAATCATCTGTATGATTAATCACATCATAATGGTAAAGCACTTTATTGACTCTTTACCAAACGACAAAATTTTAGACCTGTCCAAATTGAAAGCATTCGCAGACGACAAATTAAAGGTGGCCGAAATGATGAAAGCTGTCATTTATACGTTAGAAAACATTGTGGGAAAAGGAGAAAATGCTGGTTACCACAATGTTTTCAAAAGCCTTCGTTCTCAGGGTTGTTAAAAGTTCGGATTGTGTGGTAAAGGGTTAATTAGCAAAGAATTATGATTACAGTACATCATTAACTCTTTACCACACTACAAAATTTTGGACCCAATCAGATTGAAAACATTTGCAGACGACAAATTAGAAATAGCTCAAAAGATGATTTCTGTCTTCAATAGTGTAGAAAACATTGTGGGAAAAGGAGAAAATGCTGGTTACCAGCATTTTCTCCTTTTCCCATAATGTTTTCAAAAGCCCCCTTTTTCAGAGTCGTTATAACTTGGGATTGTGTGGTAAAGGGTTAATATAGTTAGGATTACAGTGCAAATTAGATCCATTAGATAGCAAAAGATTATTGTATACATTGAATCTATTTATAGCAAAAAATTATGGAAGACACTAGAAAAGACTTATGGTATAGAGCTCTTGTCCTTTTCAGATTGTGTTTGAGGGTATTCGGGGTAGTTCCTATACAAGTGACATTGCCATTGATGACTTCCAAATAGTTGCTGGGGCATGCCCTCTACCTGGATCGTGTAATTTTGAGAAGGGACTTTGTGGCTACACCAACCAGCAGGGAGATCAATTTGATTGGACAAGAGCTAAAGGTCAAACTCCCTCAACACGCACAGGACCTCATAATGATCATACAACCAACTCACCACAAGGTATGTTTTGTAATTTCAAGAACCCATCACTTGGGTCATTTTACCCCTACCACACAGTTTTTAACGACCCCGCGGAACAAGCCTTATGAAAGCATTATGGGAAAAGGAGAAAATGCTGGTAACGTACATTTTCTTCTTTTCCCACAATGTTTTCTAAACAATCAGAGACAAAATTTTGTTGTTTTGTAAAGATTTAAACCTCTAACAAGGACACTAGGGGTCGGGAGACATACTAGAATCAGGCTGTCTGTAGACTCAATTTTTTCCCTCCCTCTTCTAGCTCCTCCTTTAGTTATTCTACCAACTATGCTAATATTTTAATCCTTAAAGTGCCAAATAAACACATTCAGCAAATTTAAACCTAAAAGTAAGACCCAAATAGTTACAATTTCAAGGTTGCTTTTGTCCAAAGTGTTTCATCAAAGGGGACATTGTAGATCAAAGATCAGACTACATGCTATATTCAGTCTGACAGTCTGATCTTGATCTTCTCCAGCTGCAAAGTTCTGAAATGCATTTAGGGCTTATTGAAGCCATTGTATTCAAAAAACATGGGTGTGTGTAATTTTCATTATGATTGTTTGAATATTGCAGAAGTTATGGTCCTTTGAATTTTTCCTTCATCAACTGACAAGGCAACCAGTGGGGTATTTGTCAGCCTGCAACAGTTGTAGTTTTATTTGTGGTCATTTTAAATTAATTACAGCATTTAACTTACTATCTAACTAACTAACAAAAAATTCACTGGTCACTTTTGATAAAATAAACCATGGTAAATAGAGTTAAAATATAGTCAAAATGATGCTTGAAATAGTGGCTGTAGATTTTATCATTTATTATTTTTTTTATTATGTCAATTTCAGCTTTCCACATCATAGCTTTGAAATTATTTGTGCATTGCTTGATCTTTTACCAAATAATTCTGTTGTTTTACAGTCCTAAAGAAGGTTTTTGAAAACATTGTGAAAATTTGAAGAAAATCCTGGAAGCCAGCATTTTCTGCTTTTTCCAACAAGGTTTTTTTTTAACCTTATAAAGACAAATCCCATCATGTGACCAACATTCAGAACTTTGTCTGCAGATTCTTGCAATATGTGCAAGAATAATTCTTCCCGTGGAAAAGAGTTGATCCTTTACCATATGATACAATTTTTGACTGGTTCAAATTGAAAGCACCTGCAGCCAAAAGTTTAATATAGTTCAAATGAAGGTCCAGATTAAAAGCATTTGAAGACAGCAAAATTGAAATAACTCAAAAATTTAAATTTGTCGTGGGAAGGGTAGAAAACATTGTGGAGAAAAGGAGAAAATTCTAGTAATCGGCATTTTGTCCTTTTCCCACAATGTATTCAAAAAACTTCTTTCTAAAGGTCTTGAAAGTCTGAGATTGTTCAGTAAAGGGTTAAAGAAAGGAGAAAATGCTGGTTACCAGGATTTTTGCTTTTCCCACAATGTTTTAACCCTTTA
This sequence comes from Tridacna gigas, assembly GCA_945859785.2. Classification (NCBI taxonomy): domain Eukaryota; kingdom Metazoa; phylum Mollusca; class Bivalvia; order Cardiida; family Cardiidae; genus Tridacna; species Tridacna gigas. The sequence goes on from OX244038.2 coordinate 57,900,901, forward strand.
CCAGACGACAAAATCTTAGCCTTGTCCAAATTGAAAGCATTTGCAGACGACAATTTCTTTGTGGCTCAAATGGTGCAATTTTTCTTTGGTAGGGTAGAAAACATTGTTGGAAAAGGAGAAAATGCTGGTTACCAACATTTTCTCCTTTTCTGACAATGTTTTCAAAAGGTTTCTTTCCCAGGGGCGTCAAAAGGCGGCATTGTGCGGTAAAGGGTGAATGGCCTTTTATGTAAGGGTAATTATTATTTAGGATTGATTGGTAAATGGTTATCAAGATATGTTAGTGTCAATTTCTTTGACTTCATTGCCTTTTTGTGCATACATGTATAAGATAAATCTATGACCTCAACCCTTTCCCAAACGACACATTTTGGACTGGTCCAAATTGAAAGAGTTTGCAGACGACAATTTTAAATTTGATGAAAATGGCAGAAAGTTATCAAAAAGGGTAGAAAACACTGTGGGAAAAGGAGAAATTGCTCGTTATGAGCAATTTCTCCTTTTCCCACAGTGTTTTCAAAAGACTTGTACTGCAGACATGTGAAAACCAGAGCTTGTTTGGGAAAGGGTTAAATGAGAAGAAAATGGTGCATCAGATTCTTTCAGTGACATGTTTATTTCTTTGTTTTACCGAAACAGGATACTACGTATTCATTGAGACAAGTTCTCCAAGGAAAGTTGGTGATAAAGCTTGGTTGAAGAGCGGACAGATACCAGCTACCACAGGCTCTTGTTTAACATTCTGGTACAATATGTATGGAACAGGTAAGTTTAGTCATCCTCTACACTTAGGGCGACAAATAAACCAATAGATATATTTAGTCCAGAATTAGGGTCCATATAAATGCAATTCCATTTTCAATGTATTCTGTCCTAAAAGTCCAAGGGAACAGTGTAGATCAAAGATCAGACTTCACATTCTGTGCAGTCTGATTTTGATCTACACTGGCTGCCAAGGAAATGAAGCTGTTATGGTGATTTAACCCTTTACCAGACGACAAAATTTTAGACTGGTTGAAATTGAAAGCACTTGCAGACGACAAAATAAATGTGACATTAAAAGTGAAATTTGTTTTGGGAAGGATAGAAAACATTGAGGAAAAAAGAGAAAATGCTTGTAACCAACATTTTCTCCTTTTCCCACAATGTTTTCAAAGGCCCTGTCCTTCGGGGTTGTTAAAATTCGGGATTGTGTAGTAAAGAGTTAAATGGATATTTTCAGTCTAGAACAAGGATCCAGATAAGTGCAATTTGATAATGGATTCTGTTCTGAAAGTCCCAGGGAACAATGTAGATCAAAGATCAGACTTCACATTCTGTTCAGTCTGATTTTGATCTACACTGTCTTCCAAGGAATGTGAAATTGTCAGAGTTGCTTTAACCCTTTACCAAACAATCCCGTGTTTTCACATCCCTGAGGACGAGGCCTTTTGAAAACATTGTGGGAAAAGGAGAAAATGCTGGTAACCAGCATTTTCTCCTTTTCCCCACAATGTTTTCTACCCTGTCAAAAAACCTTAAGTTCATATGTACCACTTTCAAATTTGTCGTCTGCAGATGCTTTCAATTTGGGAAGGGTTAAAATTTGTCGTTTGGGAAAAGGTTGATGCTGTACAAAACATTTCAGAGTTTAACTCTTTACCACACGAGCAAAATGTAGACTTGCCCTAATCGAAAGCATTTGCAGCCAATAATTCAGATGACGTTCAAATGATGGAATTTGCATTTGGTAGGGGTAGAAAACATTGTGGGAAAAGGAAAAATGCTGGTTTCCAGCATTGTCACCTTTTCCCACAATGTTTTCAAAAGCTTTCTAACTCAGGGTCGTTAAAAGTTCGGACTGTGTGGTAAAGGGTTAAATGACCCTGAGGAAGAAAGCTATTGAAAACATTGTGGGAAAAGGAGAAAATGCTGCACTTTCAACATAAGCAAACACAAGTTGTTCATAGTGCTCTACCACACTATCCTAAGTTTTATTGATCTTCAGGAAAAAGACTTTCGAAAACATTGTAGGAAAAGGAAAAAATGCTGGTAACCAGCATTTTCTCCTTTTTGCACAATGTTTTCTACCTTGTAAGAGACAGTGGCAATGATTTTAGTCAAATTTGATTTGTTGTCTGTAAATGCTTTGGATTGGTCAAATCCCAAATTTTTTGTTTGTTAAAGATTTAACAATGTTGACCTTTTAACAGGTACAGGAGACTTGAATGTGTACCTGATTCCAGTCACAGGGGCAACTGTAACTGTATTTAACCAAACTGGTAACCAAGGCGACAAGTGGGTTATGGCCCAGAAGAACATACAGAGTTCTCAGCCTTTCTATATTGAGTTTGAAGGAGTGAGGGGCCCAAGCTTTTCCGGAGATATTGCCTTGGATGATATATTAGTGACCACTGGTATCTGTACTGGTTCCCAGACATCAATCTCCACCCCACAACCAGTCTACTCAACAGCCAGTGAGTAAAACTTCTGAGTGGGGTAGCCCATTTTCATCCTAGAAATACAGCCCAAATATTTGCAATTTCATGGTTGCTTTTGTCTACAGTGATTCAGCAAAGCAGACAGTGTAGATCAAAGATCAGGCTGCATGTTTTGTGCAGCCTGATCTTGATCTACACTGGCAACTATAGTCGTGAAAGGCGCTTTAAGGGTTAATAAAGACAAAATGACAAGTTTTGCTTATATGACGTCTACCTTTGTATTTCATCATCAGTATTTTTATGTGTATTAATTTTTCTACAACAGACATACTTGTATGTTATTTCAGTTGGTATTTTGTCAAAGATTTATTGCAAATTTGCTTATTCTAGTTTACATTGTACAGGGTCACATGTTTCATTTCCAACACATACTTTTTCTCTAAAAATAATAGTTGCATGAAATAGATAGCAACTGACAAGGAGATGGAGAACCGTTCAAGTAGGGGCTAATTTGTAAAATATTTGAGTGGCACTCTGGCAGAAGGGGTTAATATATCTGTGTGATGCATTATACCAATCAAGTCATGACATAATTATGGATAGATAAAATCCATTTTTGTTTAACGTTTAACAACTTAATGAATCCTGAGGTAGAATTGTCTTTGGGCATGCAGACAATGTAGTAAAAGCATAAAGTTTCGGCACATGTCAGCTTGTGCAGACTGACCCGAGTTTAAACTTTAAGCCGATGCATTAATCCCCTTTTCACGGAGCATGGCTCATTTAAAATTACTCATTGCATTTCAAGTTTCAATAACTAAAAGTTACTGACCAGTAGTTACTGTTAAACAGCTTTCAAAACATTTTGGAAAAAGTAGTAATTGTTTGTTAAAATTAACTTTACCTTTTTGCATTTTCAAGAAAAACTTTTCCATGAAAAAAAGAGCAATTGCAAAGTCCAAGTATATTTATCCCTTCTCGAGAAGAAAAAAATTTTAGCCTTGTCCAAATTGAAAGCATTTGCAGATGACAATTTCAATGTGGCTCCATTGATCAGTTTGTCTTTGATAGGGTAGAAAACATTGTGGGAAAAGGAGAAAATGCTGGTTACCAGCATTTTCTCCTTTTCCCACAATGTTTTCAAAGGGCTTCTTTCCCAGGGTTGTTAAAAGGTGGCATTGTGGGGTTAAAGGGTTATTCCAAGCCTATCTTTTTCAAACATTTTACTTTTGTAGTTTTTTGGAGGAATGAAATTTTTGTGGTAGTGGCATTGGATTGTGTAACTGAATTGCCGTTTTGCATTGCCAAAACAGTAAAACAGTATTCATATTTTATAGCACCAGTCACCAGCTGTACATTTGAGACTGGATTTTGTCAATGGAGTCAAGACAGAACGGATCAATTTGATTGGACAAGACAGAAAGGCCATACAGCTAGCACAGGAACAGGACCGTCTTTTGACCATACAACACAGAGTTCTCAAGGTTGGTTATCATACTTTCATTTTAAGGAAACTTAAACCCCTAACTCTTCACCAGAATTAAAAATTTTAGACTCATTCTTATTTAAAGCATTGGAGCTGGGCTCTGGTTGAGGGGGGGAAGAGGGTAAATGCATCTCTGTGATGCATTACACCAAGCAAGTCGTCATATAATCAATTTTGTCTACGACTGAATCATGAGGTAAATTGGTTCTTTGACATACAGAAAATTATTGATCAGTTGCAAAAAGTTTTGACCCAAGTCAGCCTGGATTGGGCAGGCTGACCTGGGTGGATATTTTTTGCAGATGCATTAACCCTTTACCACACAATCCTGACTTTTAACGACCCTGAGGAAGAAGCCTTTTGAAAACATTGTGGGAAAAGGAGAAAATGCTGGTAACCAGCATTTTCTCCTTTTCCCACAATGTTTTCTAACCTTTCAGAAACAAATGAAATCAGTTTAGCCACATTTATTTTGTCGTCTACAAATGCTTTCAATTTGGACAGTCCGAAATATTGTCGTTTGGTAAAGAGTTAAGCCCCCTTTTCATGGAGCATGACTCATTTACAGATGACATTAACTCTTTACCACACAATCCCGACTTTTAACAACCCTGAAAGAAAAGGATTTTGAAAACATTGTGGGAAAAGGAGAATATGCTGGTAACTAGCATTTTCTCCTTTCCCACAGTGTTTTCTACCCTATCAAAAAAAGAAATCATCAGTTTAGCCATACTTAATTTGTCGTCTGCAAATGCTTTTAACTTGGCTCAGTCTAAAATTTTGTCATTTGGTAAAGAGTTAAACAAGGCTCAAATGATGGAATCTGTCACTTATGGGACAGGAAACAGTGGATGAAGGAGAAAATGCTGGCTAGTAGCATTCTGTCCTTTTTCCACAGTGTTTTCTAAAGCTTTTTTGTCTGGGTCATGAAAAACTATATTTTTTGTTATAAGATTAATCCATTATTCATTGCAGATGGCTCTTTCTGTCTTGCTGCAGAGTACTTTAACCCTTTACCACACAATCCCGACTTTTAATGGCCCTGAGGAAGAAGCCTTTTGAAAACATTGTAGGAAAAGGAGAAAATGCTGGTAACCAGCATTTTCTCCTTTTCCTACAATGTTTTCTACCCTATCAAGAGAAAATTGCACCATTTGAGCCAAATTTAAATTGTCGTCTGCAAATGCTTTCAATTTGGACAAGGCTAATACTTTGTTGTCTGGTAAAGGGTTAACAAAATGTAATGGCAAAAGTGAGAAGTTAAAATGAAATTAAGGTTTATACCTGGATACCTCTAAAACAGTTTCTGAAAATGAAACGTCAAAACTTTTGATTGTTTCTTATTCTTTACAAAACAATCTTGATTGAGAAGCTTTTAAAAACATGGTGGGAAAAGGAGAAAATGCTGGTAACAAACTTTTTCTGCGATTCCCACAAAGTTTTCTATCCTTTTAACCCTTAACCACCCATAAATTTTCTTAGACTTGTCCAAAGTAAAAGCTTTTGTAGATAACATATTGAATGTGTCGCAAATGATGGGATATATATTTTTGAAATGATTGAAAACAGTATGGGAAAAGGAGAAAGTGCTTGTTACAAGCATTTTCCGCTTTTCCGATAATGCTTCAAAATCAGTCTTCCTCGGGGTTGTTAAAAATTGGATTTTGTTCATTGAATTTTTTGTCTGTAAATGCTTTTAATTTGGACAGGTTCATTTTTCAATTATTTGGTAAATATTTAACCCTTAAAGCACCTTTTCCGACTATACTTGCCTTTGCGGCCAATGTAAATCAAGATCAGGCTGCAAAAACCTGCAGCCTGATCAGTGATCTACACTGTCTGCTTTGCTGAAACACTGTAGACAAATGTAACCATGACATTGCAGTTACTTGGGTTGTATTTTTAGGATGAAAATGTCTGATAGGTTTATTTGGCGCTCTAGGGGTTAACACACTTTATTATACTTTGACAGGGTATTATATTTACATTGAGACCTCTCAGCACTCATCAAATGACTCGGCTCGAATCCTCAGTCCACTCATTAATACAAATGGACCAACCTGTGTCCTGTTCTGGTATCATATGTATGGATCTGATGTGAACACATTGTCTGTGTACCTGAAGTCGGGTTCAAGTCTTGGTAAAGCTTATTGGAAAAGGAGTGGAACCAGAGGAGACCGCTGGTTATCAGCTCAAGTAGAGCTCAACTCTCTGACAAATCAACAGGCAAGTGACTTAATAATTTATATTTCCTGGTATATAATTTTCATCATTTGATAAAAGTCTTGATTTGGGGTATGTTATAATTCTTAAATCCTGATTATGCCCATTTGTATGCCAGTTTCAAGTTTCAACAAATCAATAGGCAAGTAGTGTCAACTTAGTAAATTGCCTTTTTTTTATAATTCAGTATCAGTGTTGAATTGGGGTAATTATAAAAAATCCAGTTGATGCTCTTGAACATGTTTATGACTTCAGTAGATCTCATTTTTAGACAAATCAAGAGGACAGTTATGTTACCTTTGTGAACTTCTATTTTATGTAGTAGCTTTGATTCTGATTTTGGGTTTGTAATCATGTAAAAAATCTGGTCATGCCCCTTTGCATACCATTAGCCTAAGAAGATCTCAATTCTCAGACAGATTAAGAGTAATCCATTAATATCACATTATTGAATTATTATTTTCATCATTAAAGATTGGCTTTCATTGGATTTGCATTCTAACTGTAAAATACTGGTTGTGCGCCTGAGCATTTTCTGTAGTTGCTGTCACCATTGGCCATATTTATCAACCATTTTGAATAGCTTTTCAATCATTACAGATTGTCTTTGAAGCCCTGAAAGGCCGGGGATATAAAGGAGACATTGCCCTTGACGATATCACCATCACTAATAGAGCTTGTCCTCCACCAAGTATGACTTTTATCTTTCGAAATATTCACAAACCGTTTTAACTCTTTACCAAACGACAAAATTTTAGACCAGTCGAAATTGAAAGCATTTGCAGATGACAAAACAAATATTATTCAAATATTATTCAGCATTTCCTCCTTTTCCCACAATGTTTTCAAAAGCTTTCTTTCTCAGGGTCGTTAAAAGTCGGGATAGTGTGGTAAAGAGTTAAGTCTCTTTAACTCTTTACCAAAGGACAATATTTTTAGACTAGTCCAACTTGAAAGCATTTGCAGACAACAAATTACATGTGGCTAAAATTATTGCATTTGTTTCTGAAAGGTTAGAAAATATTGTGGGAAAAGGAGAAAATGCTGGTTACCAGCATTTTCTCCTTTTCCCACATTGTTTTCAAAAGGATTCTTTCTCAGGGTCGTTAAAAGTCGGGATTGTGTGGTAAAGGGTTAATGCAACCCTGATGTGTAACAACCTTGTTGGGAACACCCAGCATTTCCTCCTTTTCCATTGATGCTTTAACCCTTTACCACATAATTCTGACTTTGAACGACCCTAAAAAGGAAACCTTTTGAAAACATTGTGGGAAAATGAGAAAATGCTGGTAACCAGCATTTTCTCCTTTTCCCACAATGTTTTCTTCCCATAGCATAACAAATTTCAATTTTTAAGTCACATTGAAATTGTTGTCTGCAAATGCTTTCAATTTTTGGACAAGTCTAAAATATTGTCGTTTGGTAGAGAGTTAAATGTGGATGTGTCTGAAATTTTGTTGTTTGGTAAAGAGTTTGCAAGTTACCACGCAAGCTTTTACACTTTGCATGAAACAGAAAAATTAAACTATAGTTTTTGTAGATATAGTGGAAGACATAGTGGGAAAATTAGCAATTACGTGTTTCAAGCAATCAGTCCTTTGCCCACTTTGTTTTCAAACAGTAACCTTTGGTAGGGTGTAAAAAGTAATAAAGAATACTCTAAAAAAATCAAGAGTTTTTTTTTTTTGTTCAATAATTTCCTTCTGTTGCAAGTTTATTGTAGAGAAAGAAAAATGCCCATAAATGGAGGATTAGTATGAAATGTTCTGTGCAGTCGGATCTTAATCTAGGCTGTCCACAAAATCAACTTAATCCTTTACCAAACGATCTGATGTTTTTTGAAAACATAGGAAATGGCAAAAATGATGGTAACCAGCACTTTCTCCATTTCTCAAAGTGTTGTATATCCCTCTAAAGACAAATTCCATCGTTTAACTCTTTACCAAACAATCCCGGGTTTTAACGACCCTGGGAGAGAAGCCTTTTGAAAACATTGTGGGAAAAGGAGAAAATGCTGGTAAGCAGCATTTTCTCCTTTTCCCACAATGTTTTCTACCAATTTCATAACAAATTTTAATTTTTAAGTCACATTTAATTTGTCGTCTGCAAATGCTTTCAATTTGGATGAGTCTAAAAATTTGTCGTTTGGTAAAGAGTTAAGCCATCTATAGTCAGTCATCTATATTCAGTTTGGACAGATCTAATACACATAATTGTTTGTCATGTAAAGATTCTAGTTGTGATATGGTGGTCTTAACTTAGAAAAAAACTATATTTTTTCATTTCTTTCCAGGGGTTTGTGACTTTGAAGATCCAAATATTTGTGGGTACCAACAGGCTGTCAATGATGATTTTGATTGGACGAGAAAGAATGGGGCCACAGGAAGTTCGGGAACAGGCCCTTCAACAGACCATACTTATGGAACTTTAGATGGTGAGTAAGTTACTTGATAAAACTGGAAGGGGTTATCTCTTTACCAAACAAATGGCCCTGAATAAAAATCTTTTGAAAACAATCTTGGAAAAGAAGAAAACACATTTAACCCTATACCACTAAATGCCGCCTTTTGACGCCCCTGGGAAAGAAACCTTTTGAAAACATTGTTGGAAAAGGAGAAAATGGTGGTAACCAGCATTTTTTCCTTTTCCCACAATGTTTTCTACCCTGTCAAAGAAAAGTTGCACCATTTGAGCCACATTGAAATTGACGTCTGCAAATGCTTTCAATTCGGACAAGGCTAGAATTTTGTCATCAGGTAAAGCGTTAACCACCACACTTTCCTTTTCCAACAATGTTTTCTACCCTTTCAAATACAGATCTCACCATTTTATGACTCTGATAATGAGGTAACCCTTTACCACATGGCAATTGAATTTTTTGGACTTGTCCAAATTCAAAGCATTTGCAGACAAAATAAATGTGACCCAAAAACTGAATTTTGTGTTGGGGAGGGTAGAAAACATTGTGGGAAAAGTAGAAAATGCTGTATACCAGCAATTTCTCCTTTTCCCACAATGTTTTCAAAAGGCTTTTTGTTCAGGGTCATTAAAACCTGTGATTGTGTGGTAAAGAGTTAACTCTTGAAGAGGCAGCACAATTTTAGACTTGTTCACATTCAAAACATTTGCAGGAGACATGATACATGTGGCTTAACCCTTTACGGAACAATCCATACTTTTAACAACCATTGGAAAAAAGGCTTTTGAAAACATTGTGGGAAAAGGAGAAAATGCTGGTAACCAGCATTTTCTCATTTTCCCAAAATGGTTTATATCCTATAACAGACGAATTTGGCCATTTGAGCAATAGTTAATTTGTCACCTGCAAATGCTTTCAATTTGGACCGGTCTTAAATTTTGTTGTTTGGTAGAGTTAAATGGCAGGATTCTCCTTTGATAGGCAATAAATGATGTGAAATAAAAGAAGATGGATGCTTTTTACCAGTACATGTATTTTCTCTTTTTGTTGTAACATTTCAGTAGCCTTCACCCTCTAGATTCTAAAAATTTCAGGAAAGCATTGTTGAAAAAGGAACTATTGCTTATTATATTTGCCACAATGTTTCAAAAGCTGTAAATTGCAATGTAACTTTTGAAAAGTTGTATTTTTAAAGCAAGGGCCTAAAGCTGTTTTGAAACATTACATGTAACAAGTGAAAGGAATGCAAATGAAGAAAAAGAAAAGAAAATTTTAATTTGAATTAACTCATTACCACACAACGAAAATGTATACTAATCTAAATTGAAAGCATTTCCAGATGACAAATGTGAGTTAAAAATTGAAATTTGTCATGGGACAAGTAGAAAACATTGTGGGAAAAGGAGAAAATGCTGATTACCAGCATTTTCTCCTTTTCCCACAATGTTTTCAAAAGGCTTCCTTTTCAGGGTCGTTAAAAGTTGGGATTGTGTGGTAAAGGGAGTAATAGTGTGGAAAAAGGAGATGTTGTTTATACATCTCTATAAATTAATCATTTCAGTGTAACAGTGTAGAAAAAGGAGATATTGTTTATACATCTCTATAAATTAATCATTTCAGTGTAACAGTGTAGAAAAAGGAGATTTTGTTTATACAGCTCAATAATCTAATTATTTCAGGTCACTACATGTATACGGAAACTTCGTCTCCAAGAAAGAGTGGAGACAAAGCCAGACTGACAAGTAAACAGTATCCTGCATCAAACGGCCAATGTTTGACATTCTGGTTCCACATGTATGGCCCAAACATTGGCACTCTTAATGTCTATGCAAGTAGCTATAACAGACTTGGTCAAGCTGTCTGGACATTATATGGTAACCAAGGTAACATGTGGCAACAAGCACAGGTGACCATCCAAACAACAACTCCATTCCAGGTATTGGTTTCTTTCTGTCATTTCTTTTTAACTTATTGACCCCCTAAAGCAAATATTAAAATTCAGTATCGTTATTGTTTTATTAACCTTATACCAAATGACACAATTTTAGGACTTGGCCAAATTGATAGCTTTCACAGACAACAAAATTAATGTGGATGGAAGATAGAAAAGTTGCCTTCGGAAGAGAAGAAAACTGCTGGTTACCAGCATTTTCTCCTTTTCCCACAATCTTCTCATTAGGGTTTTGTCTCAGGGTTGTTAGAACTGGGGATTGGTTGGTAAAAGGTTAACCCTTTACCAGACGACAAAATTTTAGTCTTGAAAGCATTTGCAAATGACAATTTCAGTGTGCCTCAAATGGTGCAATTTTCGCTTGATAGAAAACATTGTGGGAAAAAGGAGAAAATGCTGGTTACCAGCATTTTCTCCTTTTCCCACGTCTTCAAAAGGTTTCTTTCCCAGGGGTATTAAAAGGCGGCATTGTGCACTAAAGGGTGTAAGATATTAGATTATGATAAATATGAAATCATTGTGAATAAGAGAGAAATTGCTCATGGTTAGCAGTTTATCCTTTGCCATGATGTTTTCAAAGTCACCTGCTTCAGGATGAAAGCAATAGGAAAAGGAGAAAGATGCTAGTTACTAATACTTTCTCCATTTCCCACAATGTTTTCAATGGCCTTCTTACTCAGGGTTGTGAAAACAGCAGATTATTTTGTAAAGGGTCAAGATTCATTGTCTGAAGGAGGTCTCTATACTTTAAATAAAACATTGTCAGTATTGTCATTGTAATTGCTATGTGAATGACAGGCAGAGGTACTCAGTACCAAAGGAGTAATATCAGCTGGTTCTTTACTATTTGATACTTGTTATGTTATCTCTTTGCCAAACGACAAATTTTTAGACTAATTCAAATTGGATGCATTTGCAGACAACAAAACAAATGTAACTTAAAATCTGAAATTTGGTTTGGGGAGGCTAGAAAACATTGTGGGAAAAGGAGAATATGCTGGTTACCAGCATTTTCTCCTTTTCCCACAATGTTTTCAAAAAGCTTCTTTCTCAGGGTTGTTAAAAGTCGGGATTGTGTGGTAAAGGGTTATATAAAACAAGAAGAATTCTTTGTTTTTCAGCTTGTGTTTGAAGGTGTGAGAGGCAGTGGCTACCAGGGAGATATTGCCATTGATGACATCAGAATGGATGTTGGGGCATGTCAAGGAGTGGCCACTTGTGACTTTGAAACTGACCTTTGTGGCTGGACAGAGAGAACGGATGATGTATTTGACTGGACATTGAATAAAGGAACCACGCCAAGCTTGAACACAGGACCTTCTGTGGACCACACTCTTGGCACTACTACAGGTTAGTTAGAAAGTGAAGATCTTAATTTACACTGGCTGCAAAGCCAGCTATGGTTGAAAAAGGTGCCTTAACCCTTTACCGCACAATGACGCCTTTAAACGCCCCTGGGAAAGAGGCCTTTTGAAAACATTGTGGGAAAAGGAAAAAATGCTGGTAACCAGCATTTTTTCCTTTTCCCACAATGTTTTCTTTCCTTCCCAAAACAAAATTCAATTTTCTAGTCACATTTACATTGTTGTCTGCAAATGCTTTCAATTTGGACTAGTCTAAAATTCTGTCGTGTGGTAAAGAGTTAAGGGCTATCAATTTACCAGGTGACAAAATTTTAGACTAGCCTGTATCAAGAGCTTTGCAGATTTTATTGTTTTCCTTGAGATGGTTTAAACATTTTTTCAAAAACCTGTGAAAATGGTATTAGACCACAAGTTCTTTGATTAACCCTTTCTCAAACAAGCCCTGGTTTTCACGTGTCTGCAGTACAAGTCTTTTGAAAACACTGTGGGAAAAGGAGAACCGCTCGTAACGAGCAATTTCTCCTTTTCCCACAGTGTTTTCTACCCTTTTTGAGACCTTTCTGCCATTTTCATCAAATTTGAAATTGTCGTCTGCAAACTCTTTCAATTTGGACCGGTCCAAAATTTGTCGTCTGGGAAAGGATTATAGAATCAGTCAACACCTTTTGTAATTGTAACAGTACATTATTTTACAATGGCAATGAAACTCCCTTTCTAGTGTTAGATTGCTCTCTACTTGAATTACAATTTTAGTTTGAATTTCTGTAACCAGCTTTGTACAAAAGTGAAAGTTTGTCTCTACGGTGGATGCTCAATGAAAAGGAGCCATTTCTTGTAAAGACTATTGCTCCTTTTTCAAACATATTTTTCAATTCTATTGAAAAGTGTGCTTTTCCTTTTTTTTTTTATTTTTGTAATGTTTGAAATATGTTATTCTTTTGAGTGTATCTAAAAATAGCCTGTTCAAGTTCCTTATCAGATGACAAAATGTTAGACTTGTCCAAATTGGAAGAACTTTACATAACAAATTAAATGTAACTCATATGTTAGAATAGAATTTATCTTTGAAATTGTAGGAAACATTGTGGAAAAGGGAGAAAATGCTGGTTACCAGCATTTTCTCCTTTTTCCACAGTATTTTCAAAAGCCATTTTCTCTTGGTTAATAAAACTTGTGATTTGGTGGTGAAGGGTTCACACAAGGAAATCATCCAGAGGAATTTAACCCTTTACCACACAATGTTGAATTTAAACAACCTTGAGAAAGAAGACTTTGGAAAACATTGAGGGAAAAGGACAAAATGCTGGTAAACATCATTTTCTCCTTTTCCCACAATCTTTTCTACCCTATCTTGGCCACATTTAATTTGGCATTTGCATATGCTTTGGGAAAGTTTGGTGAATGGTAAAGGGTTAAGGTAATGCAGTCAATGTTGTTAGTACTTTTACTAGATGTAAAGAGAAAGGGTTGAAACATGGTTATAAATCTTTTTGTTTATTTTATTTTATTTTTTTTAAATATTTTTCAGGACAATATATTTACATAGAGACAAGTCAACCCAGAAAACTAGGAGACTATGCAATATTGCAATCACAGCAAGTTTCCGCATCTGTAGGCCAATTCTGCTTTAGTTTCTGGTACTACATGCATGGTAAAAGTGTTGGTTCCCTGTCAGTAAGCTACCAACTACAGAATGTTCCTATTTCAAAACAAGTCTTTAGTCTAGCAGGGGACCAGGGAAGTGTGTGGAAGAAAAAAGCAGTGGATATAACAAATACAGGAGGAGCCTTTAAGATTCTGCTGAATGCTACAGTTGGCTCGAGCTATTCTGGAGACATTGCTGTAGATGATGTGAAACTCGATCAGAATTCATGCAGTATGATTCCTTCTAATGGCAATTCCACCTATGATTGTGGAGACAGCAACCATACAAAAGTTCCCATGTCCTATAGATGTAATTTCAAGTATGATTGTCCTAATGACTTGGATGAAGTTCAATGTGGTAACTGTGACTTTGAACAAAGCTTCTGCCGATGGGTTGATATCAGTGCTGGGAGCCAAAACTGGCAAAAAGGTAACAATGTGACCACAACTTCAACCATGGGCAGGGGACCAGCTTTTGACCATACATTGGGAAATAGCCAAGGTCATTACATCTACATTGATGGTGCATATGGGACATTTAGTACTTTGGCAGAAATTGTCAGTCCACCTCTTCAACCTAGCAGTTCCACATGTCAGATGCAATTTTACTATCACATGTTAGGATCTGGTATTGGCTACATACGTGTTGCTATCACAGTAAATAACATAGATACCATCATTTGGGAACAGAGAAAGGGTCAAACCAATAGATGGATTCAGGCAACAGCAGACATTGGAAGAATATCCAGGCCCTTTACAATCAAATTCCAAGGTCATAGGTCATTCAGTGTTCGTGGGGATATAGCTGTCGATGACGTTCAGTTGTTAAACTGTAATTTTCCACCTGTGCAGGCCTCTTGCTCAAGCACACAATTTCAGTGTGCCAGAAAGTCTTGTGTTAAAAATGTTAATCTGTGTGACTTTAATGATGATTGCGGAGACAACAGCGATGAATCATTGAGTTTATGCAGAACTTATCCTGTCAGATGTAACTTTGAGAGCAGCTTATGTGCCTGGATACAGGACAAGACAGACGACTTTGACTGGATCAGAGCAACAGACAAAACAGTTTCTGTTGGTACAGGCCCAACTAGGGATCATACAACAGGCACTGCTAGTGGTTACTATCTATACATTGAAGCTTCATCACCAAGAAGACCTGGTGATAAAGCAAGAATTATCAGTCCAACTTTTAAAGCTGTCACTTCCTCTCAATCTACATGCACATTAAGAATGTTCTACCACATGTTTGGTGCACAGATAGGCTCCCTAAATGTTTATACTAGAAGTTCTGTATTAGGGTCTCTTAAACCTATCTGGAAACGATCAGGAAATATTGGAGACCATTATGAGAGAGCTGACATACAAATATTTGAAAATCAGCCATTCCAAGTTGTCATTGAGGGTGTAGTTGGAAATGGGTACCTAGGAGATATTGCTGTAGATGACATATCATTCACCCCTGGCTGTGTTCTAGCCAATGCTCAGATACCAACTGGGTCACCTGGACCCCCAACCACACCTAACCCATGTGGAGCCAACTTTTTCAAATGTACAAATGGTGCTTGTATTCCTATATCGCAGGTGTGTGACTTCACACCCCAATGTACAGATTTCTCTGATGAACAGAACTGTGGCTCTTGTACTTTCGAGCAAGGTCAGTGTGGATGGACAGATGTTAGCAGTGGAAAGTACAACTTCCATTTGTTTAATGGCTCATCTCCTGGAACTGGTGGACCTAGGGTTGACCACACAACAAACACAGCTGCTGGCCACTACATGCTTGTGGAGGCTGCCAATGGTCAGTTCTTCTCTCGTGCCTTGCTTTCTACCCCAGTCTTGGCTTCTACTGGACCCAGTTGTCAGATCCAGTTTTACTATCATATGTTTGGTGTCAACAGTGGAAACATGAGAGTGCTGGTTCAGAACGCCAATAGAACAACAGATAAGACATATCTTTGGTCAAAAACTGGTAATCAAGGCAACAAGTGGAATATGGCAACAGTAGATATTGGTCAGCTGCCAGCAGGTTATAAAGTGCAGTTTGAAGCTTTCCCGAGTCGCGGATTTAGTGTTGGTGTGCCTCAATCAGATATGGCAATTGACGATGTAACATTCATTAATTGTGGAATCAACAATATTGACAGAAACACAACTGTTAATTGTACCTTTGAGACAGGGTTCTGCAATTTCCGCCAACTACGAACGGATGACTTTGATTGGACAAGAACAAACATTTCATCTCCAACATTTGGAACAGGCCCTGACAGGGATCATACAACAGGATCTGGTTACTATGTCTACATTGAAACATCATCACCGAGACATAAGGGAGAAAGAGCTGTGATCTCTTCAGGTATACAACAACCTTCTCCAACTGGTGGACAGTGTCTGTCATTCTGGTACCACATGTTTGGTGCTCACGTGAATACTCTGAATGTCTATGTAAGGACAGTTTCAGGCAACAAGACTTTGGTATGGACAAGATCAAACACTCAAGGAAATATATGGAGAAATGGTTTTCGCACAATTAAAAGCTCTACGCAATATGAACTACTGTTTGAGGGTGTGGTCGGTTACAGTTGGCAGGGTGACATTGCTCTTGATGATGTCACACTTGTTTCTGGTGCATGTCCTCCGCCTCGGTCATGTGACTTTGAGGCAGATCTCTGTGATTGGACACAAGCCACTAATGACCAATTTGATTGGCTGAGACACAGAAATGGAACAGCCTCAGCAGGAACTGGTCCCATGTTTGACCATACAACAAGAAGTTCAAAAGGTATCATAGTTTTTTACACATTTTTTATTACATTGCTCTGACTTCTAGGTTTTATGTAAAAGCACTAAAATAATCTCTCAGAGGCCATTCAGATTATGATCTCATACATGCTGATGAAAAATATTTAGCTGAAGATGACGTTTTTTATTTTTTTCACAGGTAGGAGCAAATGACAGTAATGATGGTGATATGAATTTAGTCTGATTTTATCCTTTACTTCTTGAGGAAAATATGCAGAGGACAATTATAAGTGAAAAATATGGACAATTAACTCTTTACCAAACAACAAATATGCAGACTTGTCCAACTGAAATAATTTGCACAAAAAATTAAAAGTAAATCAAAACATGAAATTTGTTAATTAGAAGGTAGAAAGCATTGTGGGAAAAGGAGAAAATGCTGGTTACCAGCATTTTCTCCTTTTCCCACTATTTTCAAAAGCCTTCATACTTCTAGTTGGGATTGTGTAGTAGAGGATTAACAAAGATTAAGGTTTGATAAATTAATTGGATACAAAAAATAATGTGCCAATAGGAGCAGTGTTCCATATTAGCAGATTCACAATAAGCGATTTTACCATTTGCCCCAATTTTTTTTTTCAAAACTAGTTGGTTGTTAGGCAAAGAAACTGATTATCCACAAGATTAATATGCTTAACTCTTTACCACACGACAAATTTTAGACCAGTCCAAATTGAAAGCTATTGCAGACGACAAAATAAATTTGAATCAAAAATTGAAATTTATTTTTGGAAGAGTAGAAAACATTGTGGGGAAAAAGGAGAAAGTGCTGCTTACCAGCATTTTCTCCTTTTCCCACAATGTTTTTAAAAGGCTTCTTCCTCACGGATGCTAAAAGTCAGGATTGTGTGGTAAAGGGTTAAGTGATGTTAAAAAAATATGAAAGTATCTCAGTGACTAACCCTTTGCCACACAATCCCGATTTTTAATGACCCTGATAGAGAAGGCTTTTGAAATTATTGTGGGAAAAGGAGAAAATGCTGGTGACCACCTTTGAACAGTCTCAATGAAAAAGGCTTTTGAAAACATTGTGGAAAAAGGGAGCAAATGATGGTTATTTTCCATGATATTTTCTACCCTTTCATTGACAAATTACATCATCTGAGTCATGTGTAATTTTTTTCTGCAAACACTTTGAATTCGGATGAGACTAAAATTTTGCCATCTGGTAAGAGATTCTTTCCTGGCGTATCTTACAAAATAGCAATCTAGATCCAGGACAGACTGAATATTATATGTGGTTAGATTTTGCAGAAGACTGACAAACTTAATTGCTGTAAGCTTGTTTTTTGATAAAAAGTTATTTTTCACTTGATGCTTTGCACTATTTATTTTCAGGTTACTACCTCTACATCGAATCATCTAGACCTCGTAATGCAGGGGATCTTGCAAGAATCACATCTCCAATGTACCCAAATAAGGGACCAGTGTGCCTATCCTTCTGGTATCACATGTACGGAAGTAATATCGGAAGACTAGGTGTCGTCTTGAATGATGGACCCAATAGTAAAACAGTGTTCTCACGCAGCGGAAATCAAGTCAACCTATGGCTCTACAAGTCAGTTACTCTGAGTCCACAGAATGCTCAGTACAGTGTAAGCTGGCTTAAACTGTTACAAAATAGTCCTAAGTTTTGATGACCTTGAGGAAGGAGACTTTCGAAAATATTTGAGCCACATTTACTCTGTCATTTGCAAATAGTTTCATTTTGGATAAGTCCCAAATTATATTGTCTAGTAAAGAGTAAGTGCAGGTTGCTTGGTTAACTGTTTACCACACAACAGAAATTTAGATCAGTTCAAATTGAAACAGTTTGCAGACGACAAATAAAATGGGGCACAAACAACTTTATCTGTCTGAGATCGTTGGGAGACATTGTGGAAAATGAAGAAAATGCTGGTTAAAAGCATTTTCTTCTTTTCCCTCAATGTTTTCATAAGCCTTCTTCATCAGGGTCATTAAAACTTGGGATTATGTGGTAAACAATTAACCCCTTCCCAAACGACAAATTTTGGACTGGTCCAAATTGAAAGAGTTTGCAGACGACAGTTTGATGAAAATGGGAGAAAGTGATCAAAAAGGGTAGAAAACACTGTGGGAAAAGGAGAAATTGCTTGTTACGAGCAATTTCTCCTTTTCCCACAGTGTTTTCAAAAGACTTGTTCTGCAGAGACGTGAAAACCAGGGCTTGTTTGGCAAAGGGTTAAATGAGTTGGTAATAAAGACAGGTTTTACTGTGTTATTTTTCACTAATTTATCACTTTCTTTTTTATATCGCCTTTCAGGTGTCCTTTGAAGGAACTGTGGGTAATGGGTACCAAGGGGATATTGCCATTGATGATGTCAAAATTATATCTGGTCAATGTCAAATTCCGGGTAATTGTGATTTTGAGATCGATACGTGTGGATGGACCAATACCAATGCGGACAGTTTTGATTGGCAGAGGAGCGCTGGATCTACACTTACCCGGGGAACAGGACCTTCTGTTGACCACACCACAAATTCTGATGCTGGTAAGTAAGCAGTTCTGACTATTTAACTCGTTATCAAACAACCCTGTGTTTGAAAGACCCTGAAGAAGTAGGCTTTTGAAACCATTGTGGGAAATGTAGAAAGTACTGGTAAACCAGCAATTTACATTTTTCTGACTATGATTTTTTTTTTCAGAGACAAAATTAATCTCGTCATTTGGGTTACGTTTGAAATGTCCTCTGCACCTTTTTTTTCAGTCTAGGCAAGTCCATAATTTAGTCCTCTGGTAAAGAGTTGAATGCCAGGAAATGTGTATTTTGCTATAGTATGTTATATATCTCTCTCTCTCTCTCCCTCTCTCTCTCACTCTCTCTCTTGCCCTCTCTCTCTCTCACTCCTCACTCTCTGCCTCTGTCTCTCCTCTGTCTGTCTGTCTATCTCTGTCTGTCTCTCTCTGTCTCTCAATGAGGACTCACTTATGCAGCTATCTCCTTCAACAGTTTTCATTGCAATTTTATCAAACTTGCCACAATGTACCCCAGTGACATATAGTTATGCACCCGACACCTTTATTCTTACTTTATGCTTATGTCTGCATAGCTCTTGGGTGACATGTCCAAGAGGTGAACTTATAGAGAATAGATGGTTGGTGTCTTGGATGGGTTAAGTTTATCGGACAAGGCGGAGGAATTTATCTGGTGAGCCGAAGGCGAACCGGATAAATTCCGGAGCCGAGCCCGATAAACTTAAACCATCCAAGACACCAACAATCTATTCTTTTTATCCTGTCACGCACTGTAAATGAAGAAAACAAAACAAAAAACAGACATGATACAAAGACTGTACCTTTTATTCAATATCTTATGGTACTGATACCATAAAATTCCCAAGCCGAGCCTGACAAAAGTTCCTGGAATCAAAGACACTACTGTATATTTTCCAAATTTTCCACGACACTATTCTGTTTATCCTGTTACACATTTACAAACATAAATCCGACTAGATAGAATATTTCGCTCGAAATTAAGGCACATATTGACATCTTTCGCACTATGAAAAAAACACACTTGTATGGTGAACTGAGCAAAGCACTTTTGGTATGCAGCTGTAATAATGACGTCATGAATGATATTGACTGCGTCATAAACGTGACGTAAACCCTTGGAAGAATGTTGTGGCGGAGAATTCTAATTTATTTTGAATAATAAGAAAAATCAACATGTGCATCGAATTTTAAGCGATAATTTTACTTTGAAATATTGATTTCATGTACCGGCACCTAAAAAAGGAGTTCCGGCTGGTCACATGACCAACTAGCCTAATAAACCTTGATCATGTGACCAACTGACATAATAAACCTAGTCACGTGGTCAAGTGACCGTATATCACCAAGTTTATATGACCCCCTGTCATACGACGGAATTTACAGGAGGTGATAGGATAAATACATTTTTAGTACTTTTTTATGGTCAATATTTCAGGATTTTACATGTTTGTGTCTGCTAGAGGAAGAAATGCTGGTCAAAGAGCCTGGTTTTACAGTCAGTATTTCCCACCCACCTCGAGCACATGTCTGTCTTTCTGGTACTTTATGTATGGAAGTAGTAAGTATACCAAAGTTTTTAGTTTCTTTAACCCTTTGCCACACAACCCTGTGTTGTAACGACCGTACAGAAGGCTTTCCTGGGCAGATTTTATCATTTAAGCTTTGGGCTGCTGAGCGTGACTCGCAGACCTTTAGGGGACAGTGTAGATTAAGATTAAGATCAGACTGCACAGAACGTGTCCGATATGAAGATATTTCACAAACCCTGATAACTTTGAAATATTAACATTTTGGTTTTTACCAACGGCTTGAAAGTTTAACCCTTTACCACACACTCCTGAGTTTTAACGACCCGGAATAAGAGGTATTTTGAAAACATTGTGGGAAAAGGAGAAAATGCTGGTAACCAGCATTTTCTCCTTTTCCCACAATGTTTCTACTCTTCCCAGAACAAATTTCAACTATTGAGTAACACTTATTTTTTCGTCTGCTGAAGCTTTCAATTTGGACTAGTCTTGAATTTTGTCGTTCAGTAAAGAGTTAACACCACCTGGAAATGTGATAGCTCACTTGAGTACATATATGTAGGAATGCTGACTAGAATAAAATCCAGCATTTTCTCCTTTTCTTACAATTTTTCCCCTTTCACAGACAAATCCAATCATTTGAGCTACATTCAATTTGTCATCTTTTTGACAGCTTCTAGCTACTGGTCAAGGAAAATATAAATTTTTTTTTTGAGACACTTTATAACAGTTTACACAAAGGATATACATGTTTTTATACTGATGTTGTATATTTTTGTATTATTTATGTTCTTTGCAATCCCACACAATTTTAGACTTGCCCGTTTTGAAATCATTTGCATTTAACAAATTAAATATGAAGCAAGTTAATGATATATTTGAAGGTATGGAAAATATGTAGCAAAGGGAGAAAGTGCTGGTACCAGCATTTTCTCCTTTTCCAGCAATGTTTCTTAACTCTTTACCAAACGACAAAATTTTAGACTTGTCCAAATTGGAAGGATTTGCAGACGACATAATAAATGCTACCAAATAATGGAAGTTTGTTTTGGGAAGGGCAGAAAACATTGTGGGAAAAGGAGAAAATGCTGGTTACCAGCATTTTCTTCTTTTCCCACAATGTTTTCAAAAGGCTTCTTTTTTTAGGGTTGTTAAAAGTCGGGATTGTGTGGTAAAGGGTTAAGCAGGCTGTCTTATAGTCTTTTAGACTTAGGATTGTGTGGTAAGTTGTTACATTATGTTGACGAAAAGGGTGCATTCATTGTCTATATTATACTTTGTTACTTTTGGAACAGATGTTGGAACTCTAAGAATTTACCAACCAACCCAGACAAACACATCTTTGCTATGGCAACTAAGTGGTAACCAAGGGAACATTTGGAAAAATCAACAAATTCATATAAACAGTTCTATAAGTTGGCAGGTAGGTGTATGTCATTTAGACATTATAATAAGAGTTGTCGTTGTCTTCAGTGGTGTTATCTGTACCTTTTTTTTTAGTTCTGCATTCAAGATCTGACTTAACGCTTTACTAGAAAACAAATTTTCTAACTTTTGTCAATACTTGCAGATGACAAATTAACTCTTTACCAAACGACAAATTTTTAGACCAGACCAAATTCAAAGCATTTGCAGACAACAACATAAATGTAACTCAAAAATTGAAAATTGTTTTGGAAAAGCTAGAAAGCATTGTGGGAAAAGGAGAAAATGATGGTTACCAGCATTTTCTCCTTTTCCCGCAATGTTTTCAAAATATTTCTTTCTCAGGGTCGTTAAAAGTCGGGATTGTGTGGTAAAGAGTTAAATGAGACTAAGATGGTGGGCTTTGTCTTCAACTTTTTTCTAAACAACAAAATTATAGTCTTCTCCAAATTGAAAGCATTTGCAAATGACAAATGTAGCTGAAATAAACATTCTTGGTCTTATCATAGATTTTGAGAGTAACACAACTTCTGATTAGCTAAACCATTTGGTTTAGCCAATCAGAAGTTGTGTTGCTTTCAGAATTTAGAAAATTCATGAGAAGAAGACTTTAAAAGTAACACAACTTCTAATTGGCTAAACCATTTGGTTTAGCCAATTAGAAGTTGTTTTGCTTTCAAATTTAGAAAATACATGCAAAGAAGACCAAGTATGTTCATAAGAATGGTTGATGACAGATTCCACAGAACTTGAAGCCTAAGTTCACAGTGGCAATATTTATTATTGGATATTTTTGAAAATCTCCTGAATCTTTTACCAGACTGTCTGTATTATTACGATGCTGAAGAAAAAGGTGTTGGGAAACATAAAGGACAAGCATTGTCAGCCTTCCCAAAATGTTTTCTGTCCTTTTCAAAGAAATACCCGTAGTGTCATTTGAAGCACATTGAATGTCATTCACAAATTCTTATACTGTAAAGTGTTTCCTTTGAATTACTCTTTACCAAACAATTAAATTTTAGACTTTCCCATATTTAAAGCATTTGCAGATGACAATTTAACCTTTGCTGAAACTATGAGATTTGGCTGTGAAAAAGTAGAAAACGTTGTGGGAAAAGGTAAAATGCTGGTTAGAACATGGGATTTTTGATAAACTGTTAATACTGTGACAAGTGGATCTTTTCTGCTGATTTATTTACATACATAACAATGTACAGGTACTTCGACTTGTTTTGTGTTTCAGCTTACATTTGATGCCCAGGTTGGCACGGGTATTCAAGGAGACATGGCTGTGGATGACATTATGTTCTATCCTGGTCAGTGTACGGGATTACCACCCACACAGTCATCATTTACTGTATCCACACAACTGACACCTACATATCGTAAGTGAAATATCTCTAGTTTTTTTACATTGTTTTCGATTAGTGATAGAAATTGAATTTCAGGGGCCTTGATTCTGATTTAATAAATATTAATGAGATCACATTGTTGATATCATAAATCACTTTGCCTCACAGAAAAATATTAAATAGAACTATAAATTTCAATTTTATCTTTCTAGCATGTAGAATTAACCCTTTACCACACAGTCCCGACTTTTAACGACCCTGAGCAAAAAGCCTTTTGAAAACATCGTGGGAAAAGGAGAAAATGCTGGTAACCAGCATTTTCTCCTTTTCCCACAATGTTTTCTACTCTATCAAAGACAAATTTCATCATTTGAGCCGCATTCAATTTTTCGTCTGCAAATGCTTTCAATTTCGACAAGTCTAAGATTTTGTCGTTTGGTAAAGGGTTAAGAGAGATGATTTGTTTGGATGTGATACCGAGACTAATTTGTATTCGTGAACACCAGAACTGAAGATTATATTGGTGTTCACTTTGAGAAATAATACATAAATTTAACACCAATACAGTTTTCTTCCATACCTTTTCAAAGTATTCTAAACTATAAAGTTCCCAGTAACTTATCCTTTGACGAATTGTCTCACATTTTTACAAACCTTAAAAAAGGGCTTTTGGGAAAAAAAAAAAAAAAATGCTTTTAGAAAAAAAAAAACTTTTGAAACATTGTCTTAAAAGGAGATATTTCTGACAGCCTTTTTGTTAACCCTTTACCACACAACCCCGAGTTATAACGACCCAAAAAGAAAGAAGCCTTTTGAACACATTGCGGGAAAAGGAGAAAATGCTGGTAACCAGCATTTTCTCCTTTTCCCACAATGTTTTCTGCCCTTCTCAAAACAAACTTCAATTTTTGAACTACAGTTATTTTATCGTCTTCGAATGCTTTGAATTTGGAATAGTCTGAATTTTTGTCGTTTGGTAAAGAGTTGAGGTAAGACTGCACAGAGTGTATAGTCTGATCTTAGATCTACACTGTTCTCCATTTGTCACATACTCTAGCCAAAACTACCTTGAAATTAAAATATTTTGGCTGTTTTCATAGTTAAAGAGGGCCACTTCATTAAATCTTTTCCAAACGATAAAATTTTAGTTTTGTCTAAATTGAAAGCGTTTGCAGACGACAAAATATATTTCACTAAAAAATTAAAATTTGTTTTCAAGAGGGTAGAAAACACTGTGGGAAAAGGAGAAAATGCTGGTTACCAGCATTTTCTCCTTTTCCCACAAAGTTTTCAAAAGTCTTCTTCCTTAGGGCCATTAAAAGTCGGGATTGTGTGGTAAAGGGATGTATCTTTACCAAACAACAAAATTTTGGACCAGTCATGCAGAGGACAAATTCAAGGTGGCTCAAAATGATGGAATTCATCTTTGATAGGATAGAAAATATTATGGAAAAAGGAGGAAATACTGGTTACCAGCCGTTTCTCATTTTCCTTTATTGTTTTCAAGCTTTATTCCCCAGGGTCATTAAAACTTGGGATTGTGTGGTAAAGAGTTATTTCAGGGCTCATTTATCCATTTATGGATCCCCATATGATTGAGTTTGTCATAGTGTCAGAGAAAGGGTAAAAACGATTGCTGGAATGGCAGAAGATACTGGAAGTCAGCATTTTCTCCTTTTCCAACAATGTTTTCAAAGGCCTTCTCCCTCCGTGTTAAGACACTCGATTGTTTTTAAAGGAATTTTTTTAAAAAAACTTTACAGCTCCTTCTCCATATGACTGCATGTTTGAAAATGATGCTATGCCACTGTGTACGTGGACACAAGATACAACAGATCAATTTGATTGGACCAGACAGTCGGGTACCACAGGGTCTGCAGGCACAGGTCCATTGTTTGATCACTCCCTGCAGAACACTAAAGGTAAGAAACAGTAAAACTTATCATAGTGGACACATCCATTAACTCTGTACCAAATGACAAAATTTTAGACTAGTCCAAATTGAAAGCTTTTGCAGATGACAAATAAAATAAAGCAAAAATGACATTTTTTGTATCAGAAAAGGTAGAAAACCTTTTGGGAAAAGGAGAAAATGCTGGTTACCAGCATTTTCTCCTTTTCTCTCAAGGTTTTCAAAAGCCTTTTCCCTCTGGGTCTTTAAAAATCTGGATTGTGTGGTAAAGCAAGCAAACTGTATTAAGTGAAGAATTTATCAGGTTCTTAGAAAAGGCACGTGTGTTGTAAACTACCTCCAACAAACAGGCGCCAGTCTTAACTCTTCACACTT
This sequence comes from Tridacna gigas, assembly GCA_945859785.2. Lineage (NCBI taxonomy): Eukaryota > Metazoa > Mollusca > Bivalvia > Cardiida > Cardiidae > Tridacna > Tridacna gigas. The sequence continues at coordinate 57,926,319 of OX244038.2, forward strand.
GCATAAACTGAGAGCATTTGCAGACTACAAATTAATTGTGTCTAAAATGGTTAGAAACATGGTGGGAAGAGAGGAAAATACTTTTGTTTGATATTACTTTTAAGATGAGATGCTATACATGAGATTTTGAATTATTTTGAAGCACTGTGAAATCTAGTGTTGATTTCCTATGAATGGCACTCTGGGAAAAGGTTTGATGCATTTTTGTAATGTACTACACTAAGTTGTTGCACAATACATTTGAGCCATGCTCTGGCAAAAGGGGACTTAATGCATCTCTGTGATGCATAATACCAAGCAAGTCATCACATGATTATGGGTCCATAAAGCCCATTATATCTAACAACGGACTGAATCATGAGGTAGACTGGTCCTTTGACATACAGAAAATTGACCAATAGCGAAAAGTCTCGGCCCAGGTCAGCCTGTGCAGACTGTGCAGCCTGGCCTGGGTTGATACTTTTCACAGATGCATTAAGCCCCCTTTTCACAGAGCATAGCTGATATCCATTTTGTCTGAAAACCAGCTTAACCCTTCACCACACAATCTCGGGTTTTCACGACCCTGAAGAATAAGCCTTTTGAAAACATTGTGGGAAAAAGAGAAAATGCTGGTAACCAGCATTTTCTCCTTTTCCAGCAATGTTTTCTAACCTTTCAGAAACAAATTCAATCATTTGAGGCATATCTAGTTTGTCGTCTGCAAATACTTTCAGTTAGAACCAGCCTTAAATCTTGTTGTGTGGTAAGAGATAAGCATAAGGTAAATTGGCCTTTGACTTGCAGCAAATCCACCAATAGCAAAAAGTTTCAATCCATGTCAGCCTGCACAAGCTGATATTAGTTGCTTTTATTTTGCAGTTGCATTAAGCCACTGTTTCACAGAGCATAACCCATAATGTGTATTGTTTTACCCATGGAGCACCAATTGCCCATCCTCATATATTTTGGGGGATAAACTGAATTGTTTGATAAAGGGTTAACTCTTTACCGGACAGCCAAATTTTAAATTTGTCCAGATTGAAAGTATTTGCAGATGGCAAATTAAGGCATGTTAAATGTTGAGATTAGGGTGAAAACATCATGGAAAAAGAAAATGCAGCATACTAGGATTTTCTTTTGTTCCAACAATATTTTCAAATTTCATCTTCATCTGGATTTTTTTACTTCTTGATTATTTGGTAAAAGTACAAGGAATATTATCTATTTTAGGTCATTACATCTACACTGAGGCTTCCAGTAAAGCTCCGAACTCTACTGCCCGTATAGTCAGCCCAACACTGACCTTGACCTCAGCAGGCAAATGTTTGAAATTCTGGTATCACATGTACGGGTCAGATGTATATAAACTCAATGTCTATGCACGACAAGGTAAGTTTGCACTGGATTGTGGAGTGTTATTGTCATGTCCTAAAATTGATTGAGATGTAACATCCGCAGTGACCTTCACTTCAGGTAAATATTTGAAAATCTGGTATCACATACATGTGTACAAGTAGATCTGATATACATGTACGTGCATCTAATGTTGAATGTCTCTGTACACCAAGATCAGTTCATAGAGCAGATTTGAATTACATTCCTTCTCCGAAATAATTGATATATAAACTCACAACAAAAGACATTTAAATTCTGGTATTACATACATGTATGTAACTGCCATGAAAAATGTGGGCTTACTTTGTTATTTCCCTTAAAATAATTGAAAAATAATTTTACAAGTGACCTTGACCTTGACAAACAGCTGTTAGAATTCTGGTATTACATATATAGATATGACATATTTATAAACTCAGTATGTGGTTTATATAGGATCTGACATGACTGTTAGCATTTGAGATAGAATTTCATTAAATGAGTCTAGAAAAATGTTATTAACCCTCTACCGTACAATCCCGATTCTTAATGACCCTGTGAAAGAAAGCTTTTGAAAACATTGTGGGAAAAGGAGAAATTGCTGGTAACCAGCATTTTCTCCTTTTCCCACAATGTTTTCTACCCTTCCTGCAACAAATTTCAATTTTTCAGTCACATTTATTTTGTTGTCTGCAAATGCTTTCAATTTGGACTAAGATGAGATTTATTGTTTGGTAGCCAGCCTCTGGTGAGCTCTATATTATTTTTGGACAAGTTTTATAAAAGTTTACCTCAAAAGCCAACAAATGTCATATTGGATGAGTTTTATAAAATTTTACCTCAAAAGCCAACAAATGTCAGATTGGATGAGTTTTATAAAATTTTACCTCAAAAGCCAACAAATGTCAGATTGGATGAGTTTTATAAAATTTTACCCCAAAAGCCAACAAATGTCAGATTGGATGAGTTTTATGAAATTTTACCCCAAAAGCCGACAAATGTCAGATTCTTTTGTTTTTTATCACATAATGATATTTCACAAATTATAGATTAGAAGATTAAAAAATATCTATGCACATGTGTAAAAAACCCATTCACTTTTCTGAAATATTCATAAAATGAGATTATATATGAGGTCACACAATTCTGATATGAAACGTGTATAAGACAAGAAAATAATGAGTATATTATACTGAAAAATTACCATACAATCCCCAGTAATAACAACCCTGAGATAGAGGGCTTTTGGAAACATTGTGGGAAAAAGAGATGTTGGTACCTATCATTTTCTTATTTTCTTACAGTGTTTTTCTACCATTCCAAATACAAATATCATTTTTTGAGAGTTATTTAATTTCTTGTCTGTAAATGCTTTGGCTTTTGCACATGTTTAAAAATGTGTTGTCTGATAAATGGTTAAGTTTTTTAAAAGTAAGAAAGCACCATGGAGAAAGGAGAAAATACAGGTTACCATTTCCTTTTACCGTAATGTTTTAAAAAGCTTTCCTTCTCAGGGTTGTAAAAAGAGGTGATGGGTTAAAGGATCCACCTTGATTTGCATAGCAATCATTGTAGTGCATAAATGAATAGCTGAGGGTGAAAATACTTCAGTTACTCTTTACAAAATGACAAAACATAAGAGTTGTCCTATTTTAAAGCTTTCAAGAGACAAATGGAACATGGTTTAATGGTGACTTTAAAAAGGTAGAAAATGTTGGAAAAAAGAGAGAATGCTGGTAATCAGCATTTTCTAGATTTCCCACAATGTTTCTATAAAGACATGCTATTGTTCGGTAATAGACTAAGGAGTCATTGCAACTTTCAGGTCCGAGTCTTGGAGCACCGTTATGGACAAAGACAGGAACACAAGGGAACATGTGGAAATTCTCTGATGTCTATTTAACCCCACAGACACTCTCTCCTCCGAAAACTTCAGCAGTGCCAGTCAGCGTAAGACCTTACAATTTACATGTATTCGCACAATACAGTCAGATTTTTTGTTAGCCATCTTTTGTGGTCTGTGGCCACTTGCATTAACCCTTTACCAAACGACAAAATTTTGGACTAGTCCAAATTCAAAGCATTTGAAGACGACAATTTAAGTGTGGCTCAAGTAATGGAATTTGTTTTTGATGGGGTAGCAAATATAGTGGGAAAAGGAGAAAATACTGATTACCAGCATTTTCTCCTTTTCCCACTTTGCCAGACAATCCCTAGTTACAATGATCCTATGAAAGAAACCATTGTGGGATAATGGGAAGTTGCTTTTTACCAGTATATCTCTTTTTTCCACAATGTTATCTACCCTTTCAGACACAAATCCCATTGTTTGAGTCATACTTAGTTTGTTGTCTACAATTCCTTTCAATATGGACAAGTCTAAAATTTTGTCTTCTGGTACAGAGTTAGAAGCTAGATATGTTGCCCAAGACTCATTGTTGGTGCAGAATATGTCACCTGCAAAATGCTTTCAATATGGATTGTTTTTGTGAAGGATTAACCCTTGGGCTACTAAGCGTGACTCTCTGACCTTTTGTGGACAGTGTAGATTAAGATCAGACTGCACAGAATGTGCAGTCTGATCTTGGATCTACGCTGTCTGATAAGGAGATATTATTTTTCTTGAAAGTAAGTTTGAAATAGCATTATTTGGGCTCCTACCACTGGTTTGAAAATTTTATTTCACTTATTTAGCAGGATAAGAATTTAACCCTTAACCACACAATGCTGCCTTTTAACACCTCTGGGAAAGAAGCCTTTTGAAACCATTGTGGGAAAACCATTTCCCACATTGTTTTCTACCCTATCAAAGAAAAATTGCACCATTTGAGCCACAATGAAATTGTCGTCTGCAAATGCTTTCAGTTCGGACAAGGCTAAAATTTTGTCGTCTGGTAAAGGGATAAAGTTAGCTTGCATTTTGTTTCTGACAGTTTGTGTTTGAAGGAGTACGAGGCAAGAGTTACCATGGAGATATAGCCTTAGATGACATATCAGTGAACGATGGACCATGTCCACCTACTGGTAAGTACAATGATTTCATCTTTAACTGTTTATCGTATGACAAAATTTTAGATCAGTCCAAATTCAAAGCATTTGCAGATGACTAAGTAAATGCGTCTCAAAAATGGAAATTCCTTTTGGGAAGGGTAGAAAAAATTGTGGGAAAGGAGAAAATGCTGGTTTCTCATGCTTTTTTTCAAAAGGCTGTTTTCTTCAGAGTCGTAAAAGTCGTGATTGTATGGTAATGGGTAAACTTTTTACCCGACCACAAAATTTTAGATTTTTCCAAATTTAGAGTATTTGTATGTGACAAATTAATAAGGATGGATTTAGACTTTGTAAGGGTAGGTAGCAATGTGGAAAAAAAGGAAAAGTGCTGGCTACCAACATTTCTCTTTTTCCTGCTATGTTTTCAAACATGTTTTTCTTTGGGTCATTACAACTATGGATTGTTTGGTTAAGGGTTAATTGAATGCCCCCTAATTTATGTGTATAACCCTTTCCCAAACGACAAATTTTGGACTGGTCCAAATTGAAAGAGTTTGCAGACCACAATTTTAAATTTGATGAAAATGGCAGAAAGGTCTCAAAAAGGGTAGAAAACACTGTGGGAAAAGGAGAAATTGCTCGTTACGAGCAATTTCTCCTTTTCCCACAGTGTTTTCAAAAGACTTGTACTGCAGACACGTGAAAACCAGGGCTTGTTTGGGAAAGGGATAATGTAGAGACATGTAAAACAGTTACTTCTCTATACTTTCAAGGTAGAGATTAACTATCAATAAGTAATAATATTATTATTTGTTACCTTTGAATATTAGATTTAAATTCGATACCAGAAACACAGACTTTAAATTCTAACCAAATGACAAATTTTTAGAATAGTTCAAATTCAAAGATTTTGTGGACGACTATTTAAATTTGGCTTTGATGATCAAATTCAACTGTGAAAGGGTAGAAAACTTTGTGAGAAAAGGAGAAAATGCCAGTTAGCAGCATTTTCTCCTTTTCAAACAATGTTTTCAAAAGACTTCTTCCTCAGGGTCGTTAAAACTGGCGATTGTTTGGTCGAGGATTAATCCCACAATAAGATAAATTCAGGAACCAAACTGGTTTTTTCTGTGAAATCAAGACAGACACTTGTGGCTTTGGATATTCCTGAACAGTCTCGAACCATTGCATTGCCTTAGGAGAAAAAATAGGGTCTTTTGCTGACAGCATAGATCAAGATCAGACTGCATAGAACTTGCAGTCTGATCTTTGATCCATATCTTCAGCTAGTTTTGTAAAGCTTAATCTTTTACCAAACAGAATTGAAAGATTTTGCAGGCAATAATTTGAATGCAGCATAGATGATGATTTCTGTTATTGATAGGAAAGAAAACATTGTGGGAAAAGGAGAAAATGCTGGTAACCAGCATTTTTACCTGTTTCCCACCATGTTTTCAAACGCCTTATTCTTTAGGGTCATTAAACTCAGGATTGTATGGCAGATGGTTAAAAGATTAAAAAATATTTCCAAGTTTCCAATGGATTGTATTTTCATTGGGCTAAAAGGTCAAGCCTGTATATTGAGTGCTGAAAAAGTTAACATACATTTGTACTTTACAGATGACTGTGATTTTGAGTTCCCAACCATCTGCGGATACACGCAGGATACAACCGATACATTTGACTGGACAAGAAGCTTTGGTTCAACCTCAAGTGCAAACACAGGTCCAGGGTTTGATCACACTTATGGAACAAGCAATGGTAATCTTACTTCAGTATCTATATATGTAGCCCCAAAAATGAGGGAACCCTGTTACTTGTTTCTTCTGACATGATATGAAGGGTGACTTTACCTCCAGTATCTCAGCAGATTCGAAGAGCAAGGATAAGCCGTATTATCTCCAGTAGGTTTCAAAATTGATTTCACCAGAAAGAACATACCATATAGGACAGTGTAGATCAAAGATCAGACTGCACGTTCTGTGCAGTCTGATCTTGATCTACACTGTCCACAAAAGGTCAGTTGGTCACGATTAGCAGCTTAACCCTTTCCCAAACAAGCCCTGGTTTTTACGTGTCTGCAGTACAAGTCTTTTGAAAACACTGTGGGAAAAGGAGAAATTGCTCGTAACGAGCAATTTCTCCTTTTCCCACAGTGTTTTCTACCCTTTTTGAGACCTTTCTGCCATTTTCATCAAATTCAAAATTGTCCTCTGCAAACTCTTTCAATTTAGACCAGTCCAAAATTTGTCGTTTGGGAAAGGGTTAAGGGATATTATATGTTTTAGGTAAAATAAAGATTTGACTTAAGATGAAATACTAGAGTTCCCTTATTTTTGATTCTCTGTATATCTTTATGATCAGAGTTTCGAATTCTTACTCAGATTTTTTTCTTAGAATTACAAAGCATAGTTAATTAGACCATAGTTGGACATTTTCAGTTGTGGAAATAAAAAAGAATCCCAAATTTTGTATTTTTAAGTCTGTTTTGTTCAGTATACCTCTCCAAATATGACACAGTTTAGATCAAAGATCATACTGTACTCTAACTGCTGTCTGATCTGTATCCATAATTTTTGCAAAAGTGACTGAATAAAAGACTTCCATTTGCAGCAAGCTGTACCTGATTATAACAATACAGTCTCAAACCCTTTGTAAGAGCAGTCTTTTCATGTTTCACAAATTTTGACTTTTACCAAACAGTGCCATGATTTAATGACCCTGAAAAAAAAATGTTAAAAATGTGTGGGAAAAGGAGAAATGCTAGTAAGCAGCATTGTCTCCTTTTCCTAAAAAATGTTTTCTGCCTCTTTTAAGAAAAGTCCTATCATTTTAGTGACATTTAATTTATCGTCTAGCAATGCTTTTAATTTGGACCAGTCTAAATTTTTGTTGTTTTATGAAAGTTAATTCTGGGAGCCCCGAATTAATGAAAGAGACCTGTCTTTATGGAGAATAGCTGAATTTTGCTATTTCAAGGTTGTTTTGACCAGAATAAAGTAGCAGACAGTGCAGATCATAGATCAGACTGCATATTCTCTGCAGTGGAAACTTTATCTGCACTGAAAGTAAAGGCAATTTAAGCCGGTTCCTTTCGTCTGTAGGTCTTAAATCTACTTAATACTAAAGTTTTACTTGGAAATTTTTTTTTTTAAGAAATTTCATAATTTAGCAAAGAAAATTCATTAGGACACAAGTAACTGTTTACTGTTGATTGTATCAGAAAAAAAACGAAAATCCGGGGAAAAGACACTTTTGCTTTTAGAGGAAACCTGAAGCCAAAAGATTATGATTTGACATCATCACTAAATGAGCTGATGTTGCCATGTATCTTACAAGCATGTATAATCATAACTTGTTATAGGAAAGCAGCTTTTTATCCCGTTTTAACAACCCTGAGAAAGAAGCCTTTTGAAAACACTGTGGGAAAAGGAGAAAATGCTGGTAACCAGCATTTTCTCCTTTTCCCACAATGTTTTCTACTCTATCAAAGAAAAATTGCACCATTTGAGCTACATTTAAAATGTCGTCTGCAAATGCTTTCAATTTGGACTGGTCTAAAATTTTGTCATTTGGCAAAGAGTTAAAGATTAGTAGGAAGGGACAGGATTTTACAGAATAAAATAATCATAAATTAGAGGCATCTTTCCTGTGATATGCATATATCTTTTTTTGCAACTTGATTATCTTAGTTAAACCAATTACCAAACAATTCCATGTTGAAGGATCCAGGGTAAGAAGGTTTATGTAAACATGTTGGGGGAAAGAGAGATAACACTGGTAGCCAGCATTTTCTGGTTTTCCCACAATGTTTCCTACATGTTTAACCTTTTCCCAAACAAGCCCTGGTTTTTATGTGTCTCCATTACAAGTCTTTTGAAAACACTGTGGGAAAAGGAGTAATTGCTCGTAATGAGCAATTTCTCCTTTTCCCACATTGTTTTCTACCCTTTTTGAGAACTTTCTGCCATTTTCATCAAACTTAAAATTGTCATCTGCAGACTCTTTCAATTTGGACCAGTCCAAAATTTGTCGTTTGGAAAAACTCCTTTTTATTTGATTCACATGCAGTTTGTTTTCTGCAGCTGTGTATATATTTTGGACTGGTTTAAAATTTTGTCGTCTGGTAAAGGTTTAAAGGTCACCTTCAAATGGAAATATAGATCATCATTTTTTGTTGAAAATTTTTTCAAAACCTACTGAAAGGTAACTTGGTTCTAAATCACTATCCCTTTACCACACAATCCCGAGTTTTAACGACCCTTAAAAAGAAGCCGTTTGAAAATATTGTGGGACAAGGAAAAAATGTTGGTAACCAGCATTTTCTCCTTTTCCCACAATGTTTTCTACTCAATTGAAGGCAATTTTCATTGTTTCAGCCATCTTTGATTTGTCGTCTGCAAATGCTTTGAATTTGGACATGTCTAAAATTTTGTCATGTGGTAGAGATAATCATGATTTTGGAAACTTTCAGGTTACTACATGTATATAGAAACCTCAGCACCTCGTAGGTCTGGTGACAAAGCTCGCCTGATAAGCCCTAAATACCCGGCAACCTCATGGCGGTGTATGACGTTCTTCTATCACATGTATGGCTCTGGTATTGGAAAACTTAACATCTACCTAAAGGCCCAAAACCGGCTTGGATCTCCAATCTGGACAGAATCTGGGGACCATGGTAACCAGTGGAACAAGGGGCAAGCTACTATAAATAGTAACAGTAATTTCCAGGTGAGTGCATAAATTGAATTTATTCAGCTTTACTTATGTAGGAAAGCAGCCAGTGACTTGGAACAATTTAACCCTTTACCACACAATCTTAAGTTTCAACGACCCTGAGATAGAGGTCTTGTGAAAACATTGCTGAAAAAGGAGAAATTGCTGGTAACCAGCATTTTCTTCTTTTCCCACAATGTTTTCTAGTATATCTGATACAAAACCAATAATTTGTACCAAACTTATTTTGTTGTCTGCAAGTGCTTTCAAATTGGTCCAGTCCAAAATTTTGTCGTTTGGTAAAGAGTTAAGTGTGTGGTATTGATTGAAAGAAAAAAGCAAGGAAAATGTGGATCCATAGGAGCATGTAACACCAATTTCCACAGTTAACCCTTTCCCAAACGATGAATTTTAGACTGGTCCAAATTGAAAGAGTTTGCAGACGACAATTTTAAATTTGATGAAAATGGCAGAAAGTTATCAAAAAGGGTAGAAAACACTGTGGGAAAAGGAGAAATTGCTCGTTATGAGCAATTTCTCCTTTTCCCCCAGTGTTTTCAAAAGACTTGTACTGCAGACACATGAAAACCAGGGCTTGTTTGGGAAAGGGTTAACTCTGTACCAAACGACAAAATTTCAGACTGACCCAAACTGAAAGCAATTGCAGACAACAATTTATATGTAGCTAAAATGATGAATTCTGTCTTTGATAGGATAGAAAACATTGTGGGAAAGGAGAAAATGCTTGTTACCAGCATTTTCTCCTTTTCCAACAATGTTTTTAGAAGGTTTCTTTCTCAGGGTCATTAAAACTCGGGATTGTGTGGGAAAGGGTAAACCTATCACTATAGAAATCGGACTTAAATGTCACATTGTGGACAGATTTTGAAATCATTTTGGCAAAAGGAGCACTTGTTACAAAAAGCAACAGCTTTTTTTCTCCACTATATATCCAGTTTTGCTTAATCCTTTAGTCTACAATCCCTACTTTTAACGACCATAAGGATGGAGGCATTTGAAAACTTTGTAGGAAAAGGAGAAAAATGCAGGTTGCCAGCATTTTCTCCTTTTCCCACAATGTTTTCTACCGTTTCAATGACAAGTCTTGTCACTGAATCAATTTGTTGTCTGTAAATGCTTTTACCTCTTATCCTGCCAAATAAATGAAGCTTTCAAGCCGATAGTAAAAACAAACTTTTGTCATTTCAAAAGTATATTTTGGAGAAAAATATCTCCATATTGGACAGTGAAGATCCAAGATCAGACTGCAGTCTGATCTTGATCTACACTGTCTGCAAAAGGTCAGTGAGTTGTGCTTAGCAGCTTTAGTCTTAAAAAGTGCAAGTCTAAAACTGTTATGTTGTAAAGAGTTAAGTAGACAAGAAGTTTCTGTGGTTTAAAAGACATTTGTTGGAAGCTTTTTCCTTGGTGCCATAAAAAACAGAAGATTTTTTTTCATCTGTAAAGGGTTAACATTGTCTTCTATTGTGCCCTGAGGTAGTTGGTTTCACCATTATAAAATATGATATTTTAACACTGTACAAAACAACAGAATTTTGGAATGGACCAAATTGAATGGATTTGCAGATGACAAATTAAATGTTGCTAGAATGATCATTTCTGCCTGTGATGGGGTGGAAAACATTGTGGACAAAGGAGAAAATACTAGTTACCAGTATTTTTTCCTTTACCCACAATGTTTTCAAAAGTCTTCTATTTCAGGGTTGTTACAAGTTGGGATTGTGTGGTAAAGAGTTAAGACGCATCAAGAATGAAATGGGATTAGAATAAATTCTCAACATGTGGAAACACACATTGTGGGCTAGTTACCAAACTATACATAGTAAAATTAGTGTTGCACCCCCTGTGTTTTTAACATGTTTAATTTTCTGGCATGAATAATATAAAATGGGTTGGAAATTAGAATCTGGCTGCTGTATACAAGAACAAACAAGTCTGTCGTCTTCTGAAATGGAATGAACTGAGGTATCCCTTAAGCTCATGGCAGCAGCTACTGATCAAGCTGTTTCAACCTCTTGTGAGAGGTTTGAGACAAAGACTGCAAGCTGTTTTGCATGCCCCGGGCGGAAGTACGCAATGTTGCCTGATTTTGTGTGTCCATTCTCTGTAGGTCACTTTCAGCCTGTCGTAAGTTTTGTTTCGACATTAAATTCCCTGTTTTAACCAAACTTAAACGCTTCTCGTTTTTCTTAAATTTGAAAGCAACATCTAGGCAAAAGATTCCCACTTACCATGAGGTCAAGGGATACCTCAGTTCAGTTCATTTTATGGGCAAAAGACGAGTCTGTTGGTGTATGCAGCAGCCAAATTCTAATTTCGACCCAATTTTTTCTCATTCACGTCAGAAAATCAAACCCAGTAAAAAACACAGGGGGTGCAACACTAATTTTACTATGTATCTTATTTACATTGTGTTAGAAAAGATACAATTATTTGGTTTTTCACTATGTGATCAAAAAGTCTGCTGTGAAAGAAAGAAGGTAAATACTAGTAGGTCTTACTGGTCATAGATTAACCCTTTCCCAAACAGCAGATTTTAGAATGGTCCAAATTGAAAGAGTTTGCAGACGACAATTTTAAATTTGATGAAAATTGCAGAAAGTTATCAAAAAGAGTAGAAAACAGTGTGGGAAAAGGAGAAATTGCTCGTTACGAGCAATTTCTCCTTTTCCCGCAGTGTTTTCAAAAGACTTGTACTGCAGACACGTGAAAACCAGGGCTTGTTTGGGAAAGGGTTAAATCTTTACCACACAATCCCCAGTTCTTACAACCTTGAGGGATACAGTCTCTGAACACAAAGTAGGAAAAGGAGAAAGTGCTGGTCACCAGCATTTTCACCTTCACTCATAATATTTTTTACCTTTTCCCACAATGTTTTCTACCCTATTAAGAGAAAATTGCATTATTTCAGCCACATTAAAATTGTCATCTGCAAATGCTTTCAATTTGGACAAGGCTAAAATTTTGTCATCTGGTAAAGGGTTAATACCATGGATATCTAGCTAGGTGATCACCTCTTAATCCCTTTACCAGACGACAAAAATTTAGCCTTGTCCAAATTGAAAGCGTTTGCAGACGACAATTTCAGTGTGGCTCATATGGTACAATTTTTCTTTGATAGGGTAGAAAACATTGTGGAAAAAGGAGAAAATGCTGGTTACCAGCATTTTCTCCTTTTCCCACAATGTTTTCAAAAGGCTTCTTTCCCAGGGGCGTTAAAAGGCGGCATTGTGCAGTAAAGGGTTAAATCATTTAGGCTTCAAGAATTTGCTAAAAAATACTATACAAGTCCAAAACTTTGCCACACAATCCCCAGTTTGGACAAACTTGAGGGAGATGGTCTCTGAATACAAAGTAGGAAAAGGAGAAAGTGCTGGTCACCAGCATTTTCTCCTTCTGTCATAAAATTTATACCCTTTCAGATACTATACAAATCCAAAACTTTGTCGTCTGGTAGAGAGTTAAATTCTCATATGCCCTCGGAAAAATTATATATGAGCCATGCGCTGTGAAAAAGGGGCTTAATGCATCTATGAAAAGTATCGACCCAGGTCAGCCTTTGCGGTCCTTGCAGGCTGACCTTGGCCAAACTTTTCGCTGTTGGTCAATTATCTGTATGCCAAAGGACCAGCCTACCTCATGATTCAGTCGGTTGTCGGACAAAATGGACATTGTGGATCCATGATCATGTGACGAGGCACCTGGTATCTTGTATCATGGAGAAGCATTAAGCCCCCTTTTGCCAGAGTATGGTTCATAAAAACTACAGTTTACTAATCAGTGAAATCTTTTTTTTGACAGATTGTCTTTGAGGGAATCAGAGGTTCTTCTATAGCAGGAGACATTGCTATTGATGATATCGTGATCAAAGATGGGCGCTGTCCACCTCCAGGATCATGTGACTTTGAAACCGACTTCTGTTCTTGGATGAATCCTACTGTTGGTGATGATTTTGACTTCCAGAGAGCAAAAGGAAAAACCACAAGTTCCAATACTGGACCCTCAACGGATCACACATTAGGAACTAATCAAGGTAAATAACTGCAATATCTATTTTAGCCCTTTACCAAACTATCTGGCCTTTTAATGACCCTGAGCAAAAAAGTATTAACACATTTTGGGAAAAGGAGAAAATATTGGTGATACCACCATTTTATTCGATTCCCAAAATGTTTTCTGCCCTTTGAAAGACAAAACCCATCATTTGGCCCCCATTTTGTTTTTGTACCCCCGCAAACGAAGTTTGTGGGGGGTATACTGGAATCAGCCTGTCGGTCGGTCGGTCGGTCGGTCGGTCTGTCTGCAAAATCTTGTCCGGACAACTCCTCCTACAGTTTCTGTCTGATTCACGTTAAACTTGGCAGAAGTGTTCATTAGGAGCTGTAGATGTGCAAGACACACATTTTGTAAAAATTCCATCAAGAATTACTGAGTTATTGCCCCTGATTTGACTTAAAAATGCTTGTCCGGACAACTCCTCCTACAGTTTCTGTCTGATTCACTTTAAACTTGGCAGAAGTGTTCATTAGGAGCTGTAGATGTGCAAGACACACATTTTGTAAAAATTCCATCAAGAATTACTGAGTTATTGCCCCTGATTTGACTTAAAAATGCTTGTCTGGACAACTCCTCCTACAGTTTCTGTCTGATTCACTTTAAACTTGGCATAAGTGTTCATTAGGAGCTGTAGATATGCAAGACACACATTTTGTAAAAATTCCATCAAGAATTACTGAGTTATTGCCCCTGATTTGACTTAAAAATGCTTGTCCGGACAACTTCTCCTACAGTTTCTGTCTGATTCACTTTAAACTTGGCAGAAGTGTTCATTAGGAGCTGTAGATGTGCAAGACACACATTTTGTAAAAATTCCATCAAGAATTACTGAGTTATTGCCCCTGATTTGACTTAAAAATGCTTGTCCGGACAACTCCTCCTACAGTTTCTGTCTGATTCACTTTAAACTTGGCAGAAGTGTTCATTAGGAGCTGTAGATGTGCAAGACACACATTTTGTAAAAATTCCATCAAGAATTACTGAGTTATTGCCCCTGATTTGACTTAAAAATGCTTATCCAGACAACTCCTCCTACAGTTTCTGTCTGATTTACTTTAAACTTGGCAGAAGTGTTCATTAGGAGCAGTAGATGTGCAAGACACACATTTTGTAAAAATTCCATCAAGAATTACTGAGTTATTGCCCCTGATTTGACTTAAAAATGCTTGTCCGGACAACTCCTACAGTTTCTGTCTGATTCACTTTAAACTTGGCAGAAGTGTTCATTAGGAGCTGTAGATGTGCAAGACACACATTTTGTAAAAATTCCATCAAGAATTACTGAGTTATTGCCCCTGATTTGACTTAAAAATGCTTGTCCGGACAACTTCTCCTACAGTTTCTGTCTGATTCACTTTAAACTTGGCAGAAGTGTTCATTAGGAGCTGTAGATGTGCAAGACACACATTTTGTAAAAATTCCATCAAGAATTACTGAGTTATTGCCCCTGATTTGACTTAAAAATGCTTATCCAGACAACTCCTCCTACAGTTTCTGTCTGATTTACTTTAAACTTGGCAGAAGTGTTCATTAGGAGCAGTAGATGTGCAAGACACACATTTTGTAAAAATTCCATCAAGAATTACTGAGTTATTGCCCCTGATTTGACTTAAAAATGCTTGTCCGGACAACTCCTACAGTTTCTGTCTGATTCACTTTAAACTTGGCAGAAGTGTTCATTAGGAGCTGTAGATGTGCAAGACACACATTTTGTAAAAATTCCATCAAGAATTACTGAGTTATTGCCCCTGATTTGACTTAAAAATGCTTGTCCGGACAACTCCTCCTACAGTTTCTGTCTGATTCACTTTAAACTTGGCATAAGTGTTCATTAGGAGCTGTAGATGTGCAAGACACACATTTTGTAAAAATTCCATCAAGAATTACTGAGTTATTGCCCCTGATTTGACTTAAAAATGCTTATCCGGACAACTCCTCCTACAGTTTCTGTCTGATTCACTTTAAATTTGGCAGAAGTGTTCATTAGGAGCTGTAGATGTGCAAGACACACATTTTGTAAAAATTCCATCAAGAATTACTGAGTTACTGCCCCTGATTTGACTTAAAAATGCTTGTCCGGACAACTCCTCCTACAGTTTCTGTCTGATTCACTTTAAACTTGGCATAAGTGTTCATTAGGAGTTGTAGATGTGCAAGACGCAACTTTCGTGAAAATTCTATGAAGAATTAATGAGTTATTGCCCCTGATTCACATTTAAAATGCTTGTCCGGACAACTCCTCCTAAAATTTCAGTCCGATTCGCTTTATATTTGGCAGAAGTGTCCATTTGGAGTTGTAGATGTGCAAGACACACATTTTGTAAAAATTCCATCAAGAATTACTGAGTTATTGCCCCTGATTTGACTTAAAAATGCTTGTCCGGACAACTCCTCCTACAGTTTCTGTCTGATTCACTTTAAGGAGGTCTTTTCTGTCATATGTATAGTTGGCCAACATTATGCGAAAACGCACCTTTGGACATTTGCAACAAGTTTGGATCCAGACCAGCCGCTGTGTCTCAGACATATTATCAGATCATGGTCTGCACTTTTTTACACTCATTTAGTTTTGTGTCCAATTAAATTGATACTTTGCATAAATATTCACCAGGAGCGGTAGAGGTTCAAGATGCATTTTTCTCAAATGTTTGCCAAATTAATTACCCCTGAATTTACTCAAAACTTCTTGTCCAGAGAACTATTCCTTCAGTTTAAGTCTTATTCACTTGATATTTGTCATGATATTCACCGGGAGCAGTAGATGTGCAAAGCACAAATTTCATGAGTGTTGGCCTAATGATTACAGAGTTATTGCCCCTAAATTGACATTGCAGAGTTATTGCCCCTGTGACATGAAATATAGGGGCGGGGGTATTTATCACCTTTAGTGATAGTTATTCTAGTTTCATCTGAAATGTTTTCTGTGCAAACAAGTTTCAACTGCTCACCACACAATCCCGTTTTTTAACAACCCTGAGATAGTGGTCTCTTGAAAATGTTGGAGAAAAAGGAGAAAATGCTGTTTTTCAGCATTTTCTTCTTTCCCATAATGTTTTTTACTCTTTCTGATGCAAATCCCATCATTTGTGCCGTAGATAATTTGTTGTCTGTAAGTGCGTTCAATTTGGACCAGGCTAAAATTTGTTGTCTGGTAAAGAGTTAAAGTTTATTGTCTGATAAAGACCTAGATAAAAACATATACCCCTCACAGAACAGTAATTGCACTTTTGAAATGGTTCATAAAAATAGAGTTGCTTGTTGTTATAAATTGTTTCCTTCCTCTTTCTGTGGATTTGCTTGTTGTCATGAATTGTTTCTTTCAATTTTTAAATAGGTCATTTCCAGAAATTTTAGAAAGTAGTTCAGTTTCAAAGTTGTGAAAAGTGAATTTTGGAAATGACCATATTTTGGTGATTGTTTAATTCCATGAAACTTTTCATTAATAGTGCACAGACTGTAACTTTGTACACAGAGTAAATCATAACCACTTTCTACAAAAAGTATCATTTTATTTTCAGGATATTACATTTACATCGAGTCATCTGCACCACGGAAACCAGGGGATAAAGCTCGTCTACAGTCACAAATCTTTGACAGAACTTCCTCCTCCTGCATATCATTCTGGTACAACATGTATGGCGCAGATATAGGAACCTTACAAATCTACCTGAAAACACTGGGAACCAATACCCAATTGACAACCATCTTCTCTTTATCTGGTGACCAAGGAAACAAATGGCTAAAAGGCAATGCACCGATTAGCACGGCATCTAAGTTCCAGATTATCTTTGAAGGATCAGTCGGTCAAAGTTACCATGGAGATTTAGCCCTGGATGATATCACCCTAATAGGTGGTCCTTGCCCAATCACAACTGCTACCCCTCCAATGTTTTCTTGTGGTATAATTGGATCTACTGCTATAAGTGGAGATAAAGTATGTGATTTCAACAAGAATTGTCCGAATGGTGCTGATGAGGCAAACTGTGGTGCATGCAACTTTGACAGTATTGATGGAACATTGTGTGGAAATACTGAGCTGAGTGTTGGTTCATTCAAGTGGGATAGAGATGATAATGGACCCCTAACCAACAACTCAGGACCAGCCTATGATCATACAACCGGTAAAGGTGGAAGTGGATTTTACCTCTATGTGGACCCAAGTAATGGACAGTACAATTCAGAAGCAGTTCTTCAAACACCAATCTTGCATCAAGCAGCTGCCTCATGTCAGTTTACCTTTTGGTATTATATGTACGGTCGATCAATTGGCCAGCTCTCTGTGTCCACTAAGATAAATAATAGAGTTTCTCAGTTATGGTCTCGTTCAGGAAACCAAGGAAATGTATGGAAACAGGCTGTTGTTGATATTGGAAGAATTCCGTCAAATTTTGCTGTTCAAGTTAAGGCAAAAAGAAGTTACTCTGTAGTTGGAAGTGTTGCCATTGATGATTTCAATTTCACAAATTGTGGTCTGCCGTTGACAGGTCAGACATGTACCTCTGATCAGCAACAATGTTCCAATGGTGCCTGTGTAGACAAAACCAAATTTTGTGATTTTACAGATGACTGTGGTGATAACAGTGATGAGACATCAATTGTATGCTCCAAGTACACTTCTTGCTCATTCGAAACCTCTCTCTGCTCCTGGACACAAGATCGTGGGGACCAGTTTGACTGGACAAGAAGGCGGGGTCCCACCCCTACAACTAGGACAGGCCCAACAAGAGACCACACTACTGGTACCAGCACAGGCTTTTATGTCTACATTGAAACATCATCTCCAAGACGAACTGGTGATGCAGCAAGACTCTTGAGTCCAGTATTTAATCCCACAACAACAGCAAATAGCTGTTTCTTTACATTCTATTACAATATGTATGGTAGTTCTATTGGAAGCCTGAACATCTATACCAGAATGCAGGACCAGTCTGTGACCAAAGTATGGAGCAAAACAAATACTAATAACCTCAATGATGTTTGGACCAGAGGCTCTATTCCTCTATCCTCATCTCAAACTTTTCAAGTAGTTATTGAAGGTGTTAGAGGAAATTCATTCTATGGGGATATTGGAATTGATGACACTGTGTTTTCATCTGGCTGTACAAGATCCACTGCCATTTTCCCTCCTCAGTTTACTATACCACCTACCAGTGCAACGACTATTTCACCATGTGGTATAGGACAGTTCCAGTGTGTTAAATCAAAAACATGCATATCAGCATCTAAAGTCTGCGATTTCAAAAGTGATTGTCCTGACAGATCAGATGAAATAAATTGTGGTCCTTGCACCTTTGAGGCCGACTCTTGTAAATGGACAGATTCAAGTAATGGAAAGATAATGTGGACTAGAGATGCTAGTAACAACAATATTGGGCCAGTGACAGATCACACATTTGGAAATATTAATGGTCACTATGAGCTTATCAAAAAAAGAAGTTCCTCATTTTCGAACTTAAATGCTATTCTTACAAGTCCTCCAATGCCGCAGTCCTCTGCTAACTGTGAAATGTACTTCTACTTTAATGTTATGACAACTATCAGAGTACTGTCAGTCAATGTTGTTCACAATAATACAAAGGACAATGTTTTGAAAATCAGGCTTCCCCAATCACAAGGCAACCAATGGACAAAGGCAGTTGCTTATATTGGGCAGAAATTAGGTCCTCTCACCAAAGGATACAGAATAACAATTGAAGTGACAGATTCATTCCAAAGAACTGCAGCAAATAATGCTGCCATCGATGACATATCTTTCATGAATTGTAATCCGCAGTCAAAGCTACCTGATGTAACATGTAACTTTGATAAAGATTTCTGCAGCTGGACAAATGATGTCAATGACCAATTTGATTGGACAAGAAAGAATGGGGCTACTTCCTCATCTGGAACAGGACCTTCAAAAGATCATACCAGTGGTACACTGTTTGGTAGTTATGTATATATAGAGACCTCATCTCCTCGCCAAAGAGGGGACCGAGCTAGACTGATCTCTCCAACTCTATCTCCAACACCAGTAAATGGAAACTGCCTCACTTTCTGGTATTACATGTTTGGCCCTACTATTGGACGATTAAACTTGTATTTGAAGACCAGTGTAAATTCCACTGTATTTTGGTCTGAAACAGGCCCTCAAGGTGACATGTGGAAAAAAGCCAGCCGAACTGTTAAGTCAAATATTGATTATATTCTCACATTTGAGGGCATTGTTGGAAATGGGTACCAAGGAGACATAGCAATTGATGACATTTCTATGGCAACAGGTCCTTGTCCTCCTGATCCAGCCTGTGACTTCCAGTCTGGATTCTGCAGCTGGACCCAGTCAACAACAGATAATTTTGATTGGACAAGGTCAAGGAATGGGACAGCCTCTAGCGGCACTGGACCGCCATTTGATCATACATTTGGCTCAGACTCGGGATACTTTGCCTACATTGAAACTTCATCACCAAGACAGCCAAAAGATCAGGCTGCATTGATAAGTCCTGTTTTTACAACGACTTCGCCTCAGTGCTTTAACTTCTGGTATCATATGTATGGAAATACTATTGGTAAACTACTGATTCATCAACGATTTAAAAACAGTGGAACTGTCAAAACAATTTGGCTTAAGTCTGGTGACCAAGGAAATCAGTGGCATCATGGGTTTGCCCCGGTCAGTGCAGCTTCAGAGCCATATACGATAGAGATAGTTGGAGTTAAAGGGGTTGGTTATACAGGTGATATTGCTATAGATGATCTACAAATGATATCAGGAAACTGTCCGTCTCAAGCCTTCTGTAATTTTGAGCAGGATACATGTTCATGGTCAAATGTGTTGACTGGAGATGAATTTGACTGGCAACGAGATAATGGCGGAACACCTAGCTCAACAACAGGCCCCAGTGTGGATCATACATTTGGAACTCAGGCTGGGTTTTATATATATATAGAGACATCTGGAGTAGGAAGAAAGCCTGGGGAAAGAGCTTGGTTAAGGAGTGAGTATCAAGATCCAGTACAAGTAGGATGCATCTCATTTTGGTATTTTATGTATGGAGCTGGAGTTGGGTCACTCAATGTGTATACCCAACTAGTTGGGTCAAGTGCTAAGGCACTGAAGTGGAATTTGCAAGGCAACCAAGGTCAACAATGGCAGTCAGCAAGCGTTGATATTACCAGTATTAACCAGAAGTTTACATATGTTTTTGAAGGTGTTCGAGGAGGAAACTACACTGGTGACATTGCTATTGATGATGTCCAGATTGCTAGAACAGCATGTTCTTCTGTAACTCAACCCACCATTGTATTACCCACCCTTGCTTCCACTAAAGCCTATCCTCCCTCTTCGCTTGACTGTGACTTTGAGAGCAACCTTTGTAAATGGCAACAAGACACAACAGATGACTTTGACTGGTCATCTCATACAGGTTCCACAGCGACACAAAAAACAGGACCAATTACAGACCATACTCTACAAAACAGTGCAGGTCATTACATGTACATTGAAGTCTCAGGCAAAGCCCCAAATAGCACAGCAAGACTGATTAGTATTCCACTGACAGTTTCTTCTACTGGGCTTTGTTTCAAATTCTGGTATAACATGTATGGTGCAAATGTCAATGCTCTGAATATCTACTATCAAAGTGGAAACAGCAGAACTTTATTGTGGACTAAATTGGGAAACCGGGGCCTTGGCTGGCACTATGCTAATATATACATATCAACTCCAGGTAATTTACAACTTGTGATAGAAGGTACGGCAGGCACAACATACGATGGAGATATAGCAATTGATGACTTGAGCTCCAATGTTGGACGTTGCCCATCATCAGCCACTTGTGACTTTGAGCAAGATATTTGTGGTTATACCCAGGACACAGGTGATCAGTTTAATTGGTCTAGGCACTCCGGAACAACAGGGACAACTGGTACAGGTCCTTCTGCAGATCATACTGAAGGTACAAATGTTGGACACTACATGTATATAGAATCATCTTCTCCACAACATCCAGGAGACAAAGCCAGATTGGACAGTCCAACATTTAATCCATCTGCAGGATCATGTGTCACCTTCTGGTACAGCATGAACGGTGCTCAAATCGGAACACTTAATGTTTATAAGAAAATAGGATCAAGGAGAGGTAGTCCAATATGGACACTATCTGGAAGTCAGGGCCTCAAGTGGTATAAAGCTCAATTCACTGTAAGAAGTGCTGTTGCATACCAGATTACTTTTGAAGGTGTAGTAGGACAAGGTTATAAAGGAGATATTGCAATTGATGATATAACTAATTCACAAGGGGCCTGTCCTTCTCCAGGATCTTGTAACTTTGAAAATGACTTATGTACATGGACAAATTCAAGAACTGGAGATGACTTTGACTGGGAAAGAGCTCAAGGTAGTACAGGAAGTCAAAACACAGGTCCTAAAACAGATCATACCCTTGGCACCCTGTATGGCACTTATCTTTTTATAGAGGCATCCACCCCTCGCAAACAGGGTGACAAGGCATGGTTGGTCTCAAACACCCTGAAAAACAACACAAACTATTGTCTTTCATTTTGGTATCATATGTATGGAGCAGGCATGGGAACTTTGAATGTTAATATATGGCCTTTCAACACAGGTCTTGCTCAATCCAACATATGGACAAAATCTGGTAACCAGGTGAATCAGTGGCTACAAGATCAAGCCCAAGTAAAAAGTCCAGGAGCAAATTACAGAATTGTATTTGAGGCCATTAGAGGTAGCTCTTATACATCAGATATTGCTATAGATGATATTGTTTTAACACCAGGAAGCTGCACAGGGGTTCCACTAACAACACCTTCTTCTTGTTTGTTGAAGTGTGTCAATACACAGGCATGTGTAGCAAACAATAAGGTCTGTGACTTTAACATGGACTGTACAGATAACAGTGATGAAACTCCTTGCGGCTATAATTGTAACTTTGAAAACTCCACCTGCAAGTGGATGAATAAACCTGGAACCTCATATGTTTGGCTTCAAGGTCAAGGTGCTACACCAACTGCAAACACTGGACCAACTACAGACCACACAACTCTTGGAACAGGTGGACATTACATGTATGTTAGTGCTGTAAAAGGTGTACCACTATCTGTTGCACAGTATGTAAGTCCTGTCTTACAACAGTCATACTCTAGATGTGTCATGATGTTTTATTACCATATGTATGGAAGAGGAGTTGGACAACTGACTGTCAATCTCGTCCAGAATGGTATTTCAACTAGACTGTTCTATCTCTCTGGAGATCAAGGAAATCAGTGGCAAAAAGGTATCGCTCACATTGGAAGTGTACACAATCCATTTACTATTGTTATTCAAGCAAAACGGCTGTATTCTTCTATTGGAGATATTGCTATTGATGACATTTCATTCCAAGGATGCAGTATTCCAGCAAAACAACAGTCATGTCGTTCTGACCAATCCAGGTGTTCCAATGGCGTTTGTATAGACAATTCTAGAGTCTGTGACTTCACAGATGATTGTGGTGATCAGAGTGATGAATTAAACTCTACGTGTACATCTCTAATAGGATGTACTTTTGAACAGGGCTTCTGTTTCTTCCAGCAAGACAAAGGAGATGACTTTGATTGGAGGAGAAATACAGGTAATACCGTGACTGCAGGGACTGGTCCTTCTCGTGACCATACATTGAATACTCCAACTGGAACATATGCATATATTGAGACATCTAGACCAAGAAGGCCCGGACAAGCAGCTAGATTAATTAGTCCTTTCCTAAATGCCAATACAAAGACGCCATACTGTCAAATGCGGTTCTACTATGAAATGTACGGAGCTGATGTAGCAACATTAATGATATATTATAGAACAGAGGTCAATGGTCAACTAACAAGATTGTGGGGACGTCGAGGACCTATTGGGGACTACTGGGAAAGAAACATTATCAACATTTACAATTCGAAACCTGTTCAAATTGTTATTGAAGCCACTGTTGGACAAAGTTACCATGGAGACATTGCTATTGATGATATAAGTTTCACTCAGGCATGTTCAATTTATCATGGCCAAATTTCTACAAATATAATTCCCCATCCAACACCACCAAACCCTTGTGGCCCAGGAGCACAACAGTGTGCCAACAAACAACAGTGTGTACCCACTAGTAAGGTGTGTGACTTCTTATTGTTCTGCTCTGATGGTTCAGATGAGATGAACTGTGGTAACTGTGATTTCGAACAAAGTTTATGTGGTTGGCAGGACATGAGTGCTGGCCAGTATGTTTGGGACCGCCATAATGGCTCAACCTCTTCAGGACCTAGCACTGACCATACCTATGGCAGTACAAAAGTTGGTAACTATGCATTTGTTGATGCTGGTACAGGCACTTTCTCTGGAAGAGCAGATTTAGTTTCTCCAGCATATGGAAATCTTGCATCAACCTGCGAAATGCATTTTGCATTCTTCAAGAAAGGAAATGGAAGAGGATTTCTGAGACTGTATCTCATACCTCCTAATATACAACCCACTTCTCAAATTGGCAGAATTCTTATATGGTCAGCTCTAAATCTGAGTGACAGCTGGCAATTAGCAAGTGTTGGCATAGGATCCAGAACTCCAGGTTATAGACTGGTGTTTGAAGCAATTAAGTATCAAACTGCAAGTAGTATGGCCATTGACGATGTCACATTTGCCAATTGTGCCCTCTCAGCCACATCAGTAACTTGTGCTCCTAATCAAATTAAATGTACTAGAGGATCTTGCATTGACAATAACCTAATCTGTGATTGGTCGAATGATTGCGGAGATGGTTCTGATGAAAGGTCATGTACTAACTATGTAGAACGATGTAATTTTGAGACAGATATTTGTAACTGGATACAGGATGACCAGGATGACTTTAACTGGTCTTGGCATACTGGGGGTACATCAACCGTGGGTACAGGTCCCAGGCTAGATCACACATTAGGCACACTTCAGGGACACTATATCTACATTGAGACTTCATCTCCTCAAAGATATGGTCAAGTAGCTCGAGTGAAAAGTCCTGTATTCCAAGCTTCTTCTACTGGAAGTTGCAGGATGAGATTCTTTTATTATATGTATGGAGTGAACATCAATGCTCTGAATGTTTATATTGAACAGTATGAGCTTGGTCCCATGGTATTAACCTGGAATTTGACAGGACAACAAGAAGATGCTTGGAAGAGAGCAGATGTTCCACTAGTCAGTAACAATCCGTTCAGAGTCATTGTTGAGGGTGTTGTTGGAAATGGAGTGAAAGGAGATATAGGTTTTGATGATGTATCGTTCACACCTGATTGCCAAGTATCCTTATCTGGAATATTGCCTCTTATTATGACGACTCCGTCATCATGTGGAGCAGGAAAGTTGCAGTGTAAAAGTTCAGGAAAATGTATCAATGCAAACTTATTCTGTAACTTCTATAATGATTGTGGTGATAATAGTGATGAAGCTCAGTGTCCACAGTTGATAAACTTTGCTGATGGAACTCTCCAATACTGGACGAATGACCCCAAGAACAATTTCAATTGGACAGTGGCATCAAATGGAAATCCAGGTTCAAACACTGGTCCAGCAATTGATCATACAGCAGGAACATCCACTGGAAAGTTTGCCTACACCACAGGGCAAGTTACAAGCCAACTTAAAATGGTATCTAGATTAGTAAGTCCATATTACAGTCAGGCTGGTAAAACTTGTAATTTTACTTTCTGGTATAATGTGCATGGAAAGGAATTTACAAACATCAATGTTTACTTGCGGAGAGGAAGTAGAGAGAGTAAAATTTGGACAATATCAGGAAATGATTTTTACTTAAACCTTGACACATGGAAATATGCACAGGTGTCACTTCCACTTTGTGCTTCGACATTCCAAGTAATTATTGAAACAACATCCTATGGTGCTTATAGTGTTCCTCAAGGCTTTGTTGCCATTGATGATCTACAGTTCATGAATTGTGAATATCCAGCTCCTAAGAGAACTTGCATGCAAGGAACTTTTACATGTAATAGTGGACACTGTGTTCAAGACACTCAAAAATGTGATTATCAGTCAGATTGCTGTGATGGTTCAGATGAGTCCCAAGTCACCTGTTCAGCTTACAGCATGTGTAACTTTGAGTTTGGACTTTGTGGTTGGAAACAGCGGACAGATGATCAGTTTGATTGGACAAGACATCGTGGCCCAACATCATCATATGGAACTGGGCCTACTGAGGACCACACTAGTGGAACAACATCAGGATTTTACCTGTTTATCGAGTCAAAGGCACCAAGGAAGCCTAATGATGCTGCTAGAATTGCCCTGAATCTACCAGCTCCTAGAGGTATGTGTGCAATGAGATTGTGGTATCACATGTATGGAACAGATATAGGTGCACTCAATGTATACATGAATTCATTAGATAATGGGACAAAACAGTTAGCTAACATTGTGGGAACACAAGGCAATATGTGGACAAAACTGACTGTGTCACTTCCAAGCACATCTCCTTTCCAAGTGGTCATTGAAGGCATCATTGGCACAGGATATCATGGTGACATTGCTATTGATGATGTAACTTTCACCCCAGGATGTAACATACCACAAGTTACAGGTCCACCAATTATATATACAACTCCAAATAGGCTTCCAAATTCTACTCCAAAGCCATGTCCTGTTGGACAATATACTTGTAACAGTGGTCAGTGTATAGGTCAAACTAAAGCCTGTAATGGAATCAATGATTGTAATGATGGCTCGGATGAATCGAGATGTCCAAAACCATGTAATTTTGAAAATGGAGAGTGTGGTTGGAGTGAAGTTTTACTTGATGGATTTGATTGGACAAGATCTAATGGTGCCCTAACAAACCCCTCAGTTGCACCAGTCAAAGATCATACAAGAGACACTCAGAATGGATACTTCGTTTATGTAAAAGACATAACAGATGGTCAGACACAGGGAAAGATTGCACGCTATTCAAGTCCTATTGTATTCTCAGCTAGCCAAGATTGTACCATTAGATTTGCCTATTACATGAATGGTAGAGATTCAGGCCAGTTGACCCTCACTGTTCAGGAAGCTGGCTCAGATGCTGTTGTGCTATGGAGAGAGCTGGGAGCTATTGGTGCAAGCTGGAAGTCCGTAAGTGTTGGACTAGGAAAACATGTTGGTTCATTTTATTTAAGTTTTGAGAAAATTGCTGGAAAATACAGTGGTCAAACAGCCATTGATGATATACAATATCTAGATTGCATTCCTCCTTCTCCACAACCTGCCTGTCCAACAAAATTCAAGTGTGAAACAGGAGCCTGTGTTGATACAAGAAGCGTGTGTGATTTAAGAAATGACTGTGGAGACAATTCAGATGAAAGCAACTGTGCAAAGTATCAAACTATCAACTTTGAGAATGGTCTGGGTATACTAAGACAGGGTATAAATGGTATGGAAGATGATTTTGATTGGACAACAGCTTCTGCCACTCGTAATGTTACTTTCTATGCTGGTCCACCATTCGACCACACCAAGGAAACGCCACAAGGTATTTACATGTATTTGGATGCAACAACACATCTCTTTAACAGTCGAGCTTGGCTTATAGCAGGAAACTTCAGAAGTACAAGTGGTTCCAACTGTGCCCTTCGTTTCTACCTGTACATGTACGGACAAAATGTGAACACATTCTCGGTATATTACAGAATCTACAATTCAGGACCACCAACAAAAACCTTGTTCACAGCCCAGGGTAAGCAAGGTCCCTACTGGCAAAGACAAGAAGTGAGGTTGAATGTTAGTCAGCCATTCCAGATTATTTTTGAAGCTCTTGCCGGCAATTCAGATAGAGGTGGAATAGCCATTGATGATGTTTCATTTACGCCATCTTGTGGAGTGCCATCAAATGGTCTTGCCCTTCCAACTCCACCCCCCACAACCATGGCTCCTTCAACAACAACCATCAGTGTCAGCAGTAATTGTACAATGGCACAGTTTACTTGCAGATCAGACTTGACTTGTGTCGATATTGCTAAAGTGTGTGACTTCAGATCAGACTGTACGGATGCCAGTGATGAGAAAGGCTGTGGTAAGTACTGGCTTTTTTTACTCTACCATTCTTTCTCAGAATTGTGTCACAAATAAGCTTAAGAATTAGTTACAAAATCAGAATAGAAAAAGTTATGAAATGAACATTGTATTTTTCCTATTACAAATGTTTTGCTTAACATTAGCTATAGTGGATGTTATGCTTGGCTCAGTGGTAAACATGTTTGACAGGTACTCAGTGGTCCTAGGTTCAATCTTCCCCTTGGACACAAGCTTCCTATCTGACTATTCTTAGGCAAGGCACGGCAGACTTCCAGGCAGATACATTGTACTGGTGAAATCAGGAAACATACATAAAAATGTGTGCTGTATATGATAGAAATAATATTGAAAGTGGCATAAGCACAATTCAGTAAATAAGCTGATTACTTTTTTATAGTAATGGGCGACATTGAAAGTATCTGTTTAAATTAAAGGTTATTAACATAAACAAGGGCTTATTTCGTGATAACACAAGAAGATATTTTGTCAAAGGGAGAAAAGCTATTTGTCCTTTTGCAACATTATTTTAAAAACTGGACCTCAGCAAGAGAAAACAAATACTAGCAAGAAGTCATGATATAACCCTTTACCACACAACAAAATTTAAGACCTGTCCAAATTGAAAGTATTTGCAGACAATATATGCAGTCTGATGTTGGTTCTACACTGTCAGATACAGAGAAATATCTCCAACAAGCAAAGTTTTTAAGTCATAAACTAATGGTTTTCGCTGTTAGCTGGAAATTTTTAGTTTAAGTTATGTAGCAGCTAAAGAGGTAATATACTCTTCTACACCCCTTGAAACAATTTTTCAACAGGTGACTTTGAAATCAGTAAATAAGATCAGAATTAATAGATCAGATCTGACCTCAAGATACGAGGGAGTGGTGGTATTTTAATTCCATTATTTCGCCTACAACCCCTATGTTGTGTTACTCATTAGAATCGTCTCGATGAGGTGATTCCAATGGGTATCCATAACATAGGGTTTAGGGAGGAGTGATTAATATTTTCAGTTATGAAATCAAAATCACTCCCTCTATCTGGAGCTCTGAGATCTTGAATAGATGTGAAAATAACATAAAATTCCACTGTTTCTTAGCTTAATTCTAACTTAAGACACTGGCATAATGGAGAGGTGTTTAACCCTGTACCACACAATGCCTTATTTTGATCGCCATGACGAATAAGGCTTTTGAAAACATTGTGGAAAAAGGAGAAAATGTTGGTAACCAGCATTTTCTACTTTTCCCAGATTGTTTTCTGTCCTATCAAAGACAGAAGTCATCTTTTGAACTACTTTACTGAAATGCTTTCAGTTTGGTCAAAATCCAAAATTTTGTTGTTTGGTAAAGAGTTAATGTTTGATAAAAAGTTAACTCTTTACCAAACGACAAAACATTAGACTGGTCCAAATTGAAAGCATTTGCAGACGACAAAATGAACGTGATTGAAAATCTGAAACTTGTTCTGGGAAGGGTAGAAAACATTGTGGGAAAAGGAGAAAATGCTGGTTACCAGCATTTTCTCCTTTTCCCACAATGTTTTCAAAAGGCTTCTTCCCCAGGGTCGTTAAAACTCGGGATTGTGCGGTAAAGAGTTAAGGTAAAGGAATGATTCCTCTTTGATGATGCTGAAAGCATTAATGAAAAATGAACTGTTATTCATAACAAGGAATTTTTCCAAGTCCCACAGTGCTACAGAAGCTGTTCACAGCAGGGGTTTTAACTTTGAAAGGTGGAAACCTCTCAGTTTGATTCACTGGTTCAGAATCATTATCATCATCATCATCATTTTAATTATTCGTATCATTATTTTTTTCTTTCATATTATAATAATTTGTAGTGAAAGCCATTTGTGGATTTGAAAATAACGACCTTTGTGGATGGGTGTCAAGTGCAGCGCCGGCCCCAAGGCCTGAAGAAGCTTTTAAATGGACAATAGGAAACAGTCAACTCTTCAGTCAGTACACATACACACCTACCACAGATGCCTCACAGGTATTTAACCTTGCAATTTACTGATTTTTTATTCCTCTCTCACCATAGAACTTTGCATTGATTATTCCAATTGGAAGGGAGCCAGTGGCTTGAAAAGAATGATGTGCAAAGATTAGGTGTTGGTATTGATTTAGATATGAATCATGCTCTGTGAAAAGGGGGCTTGATGCATCAGCAAAAAGTATTGATCCAGGTCAGCCTGCGCAGTCCGCGCAGGCTGACCTGGGCGGAAACTTTTCGCCATACTCAATTTTCTGAATGTCTTAGGACAAGTCTACCTCAAGCTTAAGTCAGTTGTTAAAAAAAAGTAGCTATTATGGATCAGTAATTATTTAATGGCTTGCCTAGTATCATGGATCACGGAGATGCATTAAGCCCCCTTTTGCCAGGGTATGGCTCATATTGTATTGAATAGCTCAAAGGAATGGGCATGAAACTTGTAATCAAGTCTGTGACATTTGAGGCAGTGGGTTTGATTCCCAATTAAACTTTGGTCCCTTGTGACAGTGCAATACACCAAGCATGGTTTAACTCTTTACCACACGATTCCGACTTTTAACGACCCTGAGAAAGAAGCCTTTTGAAAACATTGTAGGGAAAGGAGAAAATGCTGTTCTCCTTTTCCCACAATGTTTTCTACCCTTTCCAAAAAAAATGTCCATTTTTCAGTCACATTTATTTTGTCGTCTGCAAGTGCTTTCAGTTTGGACCAGTCTAAAATTCTGTTGTTTGGTAAAGAGTTAAGAATCAGGTGTGACTCGCAACAGGTTTCATATTGTATCTTGCACTGTCCCTCACAGCTAACAGCCTTCCTTGGGTATTACCCATATGGACAACCAGTTGTGATAATGAATGAATACAAAATCGATCAAGCAAGCAACATTGATGATTTTAAATGCATTAATACATATGAGAACATTATGACAACAGGATAAATTGCTGGTTAAAAGTAAACTCCTTTTGTCAAAATGTTTTCACTTAACCAGTTACCAAACAACAAAACTTTAGACCAAACCAAATTGAAAGCACTTGCAGATGACAAAATGAATGTGACTGAAAAATTGAAATTTGTTTCGAGTAGGGTAGAAAACATTGTGGGAAAAGGAGAAAATGCTGGTTACCAGCATTTTCTCCATTCCCCACAATGTTTTCAAAGGCTTCTTTCTCAGGGTCATTGAAAGTCAGGATTGTGTGGTAAAGGTTTAGAAGTGGTCTGCAGCAAGACCTTCAGGCCTTTACCAAACAGTCCCAAATTGTTACTGTCCTTGGAAAAATGGCTTTTTTAAAACATCTGGGAATAGGAGAAAATGCTGGTTTCCAGCATTTTCACCTTTTCTCACAATGCTTTGTATACTTTAAGCCTTTACCACAAATTTGAGCAACATTGTAGTTGTCTGCAAAGTGCTTTCAATATGGACAATGCAAAATTTTTATCATATTGTTAAGAGTTAACTCTTTACCACACAATAAAATGTTAGGATTTACCAAATTGAAAGCATTTACAGACAACAAAGTAAATGTGACTCAAAAATTGAAATTTGTTTCGGGAAGGGTGGAAATTTTGTGGGAAAAGGAGAAAATGCTGGTTACCAGCATTTACTCCTTTTCCCACAGTGTCTTCAAAGGCATTCTTTCTCAGGGTCATTAAAGGGTTAACCCATTACCACATAATCCTGACTTTTAATGACCCTGAAGAAAAAACCTATTGAAAACATTGTGGGAAAAGGAGAAAATGCAAGTAACCAGCATTTTCTCCTTTTCCCACAATGTTTTCTACCCTTCCCTATACAAATTTCAATTTTTGAGCCACATTTGATTTGTCATCTGCCAATCCTTTCAATTTGGACCAGCATGAAATTTTGATGTGTGGTAAAGAGTTAAAGATAAATCCAATCAGATGGGCCACATTTAATGGTTTGCAGATGCTTTCAAAATGGACAAGTCGAAACTTTGTCATTTTGTAAAGAGTGAAAGTTTCTGGCAGTCAGTAATGTGTCACACAAAATGCTTTCATTCATAGGGAACTACGAATGGTGGTTTCATGTACGCAGCCAGTAGTGCGGGGCAGTTTAAGGACACAGCAACACTCTCCACGCCGATGATCAGCCAGACTGGTCCCCAGTGTACGGTCTCCTTCAGCTATTTTATGGCAGGACCAGATGTAGATGGCTTGGTTGTCATGGTTACGAAAAATGGAATTAGCACTCCGCTATTTGAGGTCAGTGGTGCACGTGGATTCCTATGGAAACCAGCCCAAGTGTTCATTGGTGCAAGAACAAACTTCACAGTTGGCATTCAGGCAAGACGCGGTCAAAGCTTTAATGGAGGAATTGCAGTGGACAAGATTCAATTTATTGATTGTCAACCTCCTATTGTTCAACATAGCTGTAGTGCCAACCAGTTCACATGCAGGAATAAGTACTGTATTGATAACAGGTACCGCTGTGACTATGCAAACGACTGTGGGGACAATAGTGATGAGGATGTAAGTATCATTATACTGTCATATCAGTTTACTGCACAAAATTCTTTTTCCCAAGTTTCATGATATTATTGTTGGAAAATGGACAATTGCTTGTAAAAAAAAATTGATCTTTTTCACAGAATCTTTTTCCCAAGTAAAATTTTCATTTCTTTAAGATGTCGGTGCTCTGTGTACATGTACTTGTTATATATCTAGTAGGCTGGACTATCTGTGTAGTAAAGGATTTGTAAAGATGTAGAATAGAATGAATGGCCTTTGATGTGAAACTGTTACTGAATCATTATGTGATTGAATTATAGGTGTCAAGTAACAAACAAGCTATTTCAATGCTAAAAAGCATTTAAAACTGCTAAATTTCAGAAAACATTCTGTGACTCTACGTAC
Source organism: Tridacna gigas (assembly GCA_945859785.2). Classification (NCBI taxonomy): domain Eukaryota; kingdom Metazoa; phylum Mollusca; class Bivalvia; order Cardiida; family Cardiidae; genus Tridacna; species Tridacna gigas. The sequence continues at coordinate 57,958,384 of OX244038.2, forward strand.
AAAAGTAGGTGTGACTTCAGTGATGGTATCTGTAATACATGGAAGAATGATATTACCGATGATTTTGATTGGACATTGACTAAAGCAAACACTCCTACCCTAGGAACTGGACCCAGCGTGGACCACACCACTCACACACAGTCAGGTACAAAGCTATGTCTAGATCTTCTTGTGATACTAGGTTCAGTGGTCTAGAGTGCGAAATCTTGTAACACTGATCCTGTATATCTGTGACCCAAAAGCGAAAGGCTTACGAAAAAGCACTGTAGGAAAAGGAGAACTTCCTGATTAGCAGCATTTTCGCCTTTCCGTACTATGATTTCTACCTTTCAAAGACAAATCCTAGAATTTGAACCTTTTTACCTGTTTACTAAATGACAAAATTTTAGACTTGTCCAAATTAAAAGTTTTTGCAGCATACAAATGATGAGATTGGTCTTTTGATGGCCAGAAATCAATATGGGAAAAAGGAGAAAATGCTGCTAACCAGTATCTTCTCCTTTTTCCACCATGTTTTCAAAAGACTTATTTCTCAGGGTTATTCTCAAGTCCTGTCTGCTACTGACTGAGCTACCGGGACTCGGCAATTTTTCATACAATTTACCTGTTTTTACTGAATATTTCTTCAAATCTTGACTAGATGGGTATGACCCAAAGGGTATGTAACCCTCAAAATATTTTTGACACATTTATGCCCCTCCTTTTAATCCTTTACCACACAATCCTGACTTTTAACGACCCTGAGAAAGAATCCTTTTGAAAACATCATGGGAAAAGGAGAAAATGCTGGTAACCAGCATTTTCTCCTTTTCCCACAATGTTTTCTACCCTTCCCAAAACATGTTACAATTTTTCAGTCACACTTAATTTGTCATCTGCAAATGCTTTCAATTTGGACTGGTCTTAAATTTTATCGTTTGGTAAAGAGTTAATTACAATTTTCACTGAAAAGGAACTATATCCTAGCGATGGCACCTATATTCAGAGCCCATATTTTCTTTTATATTAGGCAATGAACTCATTATAAAGTAGACATTCAGAAGATATACTAGCTATCTTTCACTCAAGAACATTAACTTGAACCATGCTTTGTGAGAGGGGGTTTAATTTACACTTTACCAAACGAGAAAATTTTAGACTCGTCCAAATTGAAAGCATTTGCAGACGACAATATAAATGTGACTCAGAAATTGAAATTTGTTTTGGGAAGGGTAGAAAACATTGTGAGAAAAGGAGAAAATGCTGGTTACCAGCATTTTCTCTTTTTCCCACAATGTCTTTTTGATCAAAAGGCTTCTTTCTTGGGGCCGTGAAAACCTGGGATTGTTTGGTAAAGAGTTAATACATCTGCAAAAAAAGTATCAACCTAGGACAGCACAGACTGACCTATGTCAGGACTTTTTGCTTTAGGTAAATATTATGAATCTATGAATTTTGTGGATCCATAATTATGTGATGACTTTCTTGGTATAATGCATCACAGAGATGCATTAAAGCTCCTTTTGTAAGAGCATGGCTCAGCTGTCTTGTTTTTAAAACATTTATGATATACTGTTACGGACTATATTATTAAGATTATATTCTTCTTCTTTCTTTATTTTCATACAGGAGGTTACCTCTTCATCAACAGCGCTCCACCCCAGAAGAATGGAGACATTGCACAACTTTCCTCACAAATAATAAGCGGCAAGTCAACAGGTTGTAATGTAAGTATTGGCAGTTTTTGAAAAAATAACAACCGTTATGTTGGACTGTTTTACTGTCAGTGGCAGCTTAATTCTTTGCCAAACAATCCGGACTGTTAATGACCCTGAAAAAGAAGCCTTTTGAAAACATTGTGGGAAAAGGAGAAAATGCTGGTAACCAGCATTTTCTCCTTTTCTCACAATGTTTTCTACCCTACTCGAAACAAATTTCAATTTTTTCAGTCAAATTTATTTTGTCGTCTGCAAATGCTTTCAATCTGGACAAGTCTAAAATTTTGTTGTTTGGTAAAGTGTTAAATAACTTTTTCAAACAGCGTAGATCAAGATAAACTGAACAGAATTTGCAGTCTGATCTTGGAACTACACTGTCTACTACCTAACGCTTAACAGCGTTCAAAATTATGATGAAATTGCAGAGGTCATCTACTTTTACACCCTAAAACAAGTGGGAATAATTTAGTTTGGTAGTCAACAGTTAAATACATATCTTACCTTTCAGCTCACCAGACCCAAGTGAAATAACATTCAATGTATTCAATACTAAGCCCATTCAGCTTGTTGCCAAATGAGCCTGTATCATAACAATGGCTTTGGAAAACATTGTGTGAAAAGGAGAAAATGCCGGTACATGTATCAGGCAAATCCTCTTTTTTGTGCAATGTTATCACCAGTATTAATAAAGTCTACTATTTATGGTTATTATCATCCCCAGTGTATAAGATTGTTTTCAAAGTCTTTGGCTGTAAATTTGTCCAAACTCTTTACCACATGACAAAATTTTACACTGGTCCAAACTGAAAGCATTTGCAGATGACAAAATAAATGTGATTGAAAAATTGAAATTTGTTTTAGGATGAGTAGAAAACATTGTAGGAAAAGGAGAAAATGCTGTTTACCAGAATTTTCTCCTTTTCCCACAAGATTTTCAAAGGCTTCTTTTACAGGTTCGTTAAAAGTCAGGATTGTGTGGTAAGGAGTTAAGAAGTACAGTAAAACTTGTATATACCATCCAGAGTTTCCAAAGTTTTTGATTTAATGAGATGGGGGAATCATCTTTACAAGGTTAGAAAAGTAGTGCAGGAAAAGGAGAAAGCCTATTCATACACTATACCATGTCAATTTCAGTTACGTCTGTGGTATCACATGTGGGGAGCTGAAACTGGTTACCTTACCATATCCAAACGGTACAACTATAATGGAATCTCGGGTCTGGACCCTGTTGCATTGATGCAGGGAGACCATGGGGATATATGGAGAAGAGGTCTTTTTACCATGGATGTAGATGGTGACACTAGAGACTATCAGGTGAGGAGAGAGGTTGTTTCTTGTTTATACCCTTAACCCCTGTACCAAAAGACAAAATTTAAGACCTGTCCAAATTGAAAGCATTTGCAGATGACAATTCCCATGTGGCTCAGTGTGGTTTTTCTTTGATAGGATAGAAAACATTGTGGAAAAAGGAGAAAATGCTGGTTACCAGCATTTTTTCCTTTTCTCACAATGTTTTCAAAAAGCTTCTTTTTCAGGGTCGTTAAAAGTCAGTATTGTGTGATAAAGGGTTAACTGTTCGCCAGATGACAAAATATTAGCCTGGTCCAAATTGAAGGCTTTTGCAGAGGTCAGATTAAATGATGGGATGGTGTCAGAAAGGGCACAAAACATGTGGGAAAAGGAGGAAATGCTTGTTACCAGTTCTGTTAATGTTTTCAAAACTTCTTCAGGGTTGTTAAAAATGCAGAATTGTGTGGTAAAGGGTTAAGCAAAGGACATCTAAGAATTGTCAACATTGAAATAGGGGTAAGGGAAATAGAAGGAAAGCAATACAAAGAAAAATAATTAAGTGGCACTCTGGCAAAAGAGGGTTCAATGCAACTTTTTGGTGCATTATACCAAGTGACTTGTTACATAGTTACAGATCCATGAAATCCATTTTGACATGCAGAAAATGGGCTGTTGGCAAAATATTTCAACCCTGGTCAGCCTGTGGGAACTGCATAGACTGACCTGGGTTGATACTTTTGGCAATGCATTAAACACTCTTTTCACAGAGCATGGCTCGAATGTGTTACAACATTGTGGAAAACATTGTAGGAAAAATAAGTGTTTACTTTTTACATGTGTAACATGCAACGACCTGGTCACCCATCCAGGCACTAACCGAATGCACACTGCTTAACTTCCATGGAGAGAAATGCACCAAACCGCATCGCTGTAAAAGCTAGCTTAACAGCAAGGCAGGTTTGAAGTGCTTATATATCTAACCTCTCTCCGTGACATTACTCTCCCCTACGAGAAGTCTCGACCCCGAGACTTATATACAAGCATGTATATACAAATTAACCAGGGGAATACACATGGGTAAGGCAACTCCAGTCCGGCAGTTGTCATTATCCCACCTCTGCCACCAAATGTAATGTGCAACGACCTGGTCACCCATCCAGGCACTAACCTAATGCATGCTGCTTAACTTGCACGGAGAGAAATGCACCAAACAGCATCGCTGTAAAAGCTAGCTTAACAGCGAGGCAGGTTTAAAGTGCTTATATATCTTACCTCTCTCCGTGACACATGCATTTGCTCCTTTTTGTTTTCCAAAGCTCTGTTAATTGCAGGGGTATACCTTGTGGAGAGGAATGTTTACTATTGATGTGACATAAAAGATAACAAGGTTGTGGAGAGATGTTTTCTGTTATAAATAAGGTCCTTATTGACAAGCTATTCAGGTAGCCCTAATAGCTCAGGTGGTCGGGTGTGAGACTTGTAAGTGACAAATCTTGACACACCTGATGCTGTGGGTTCTGTGCTCATGGCTGCCCAGCTAGAATATAAACTACAAATAGTCTTTCAGATGTGATGTTAAACCTAGGTCCTGTGTGACAGTGCTGTTCAAAGATCATGTTGAAGAACCAGGCTTAATCCTCTACCAGACGACAAAATTTTAGCCTTGTCCAAATTGAAAGCATTTGCAGACGACAGTTTTATTGTGGCTTAAATGGTGCAATTTTTCTTTGATAGGGTAGAAAATATTGTGGGAAAAGGAGAAAATGCTGGTTACCAGCATTTTCTCCTTTTCCCACAATGTTTTCAAAAGGTTTCTTTCCCAGGGGTGTCAAAAAGCGGCATTGTGCGGTAAAGGGTTAACTTTGGATGGGTTTTGTCCTTTATCCTGCACTATCCCCCATCACATAACTTGTAGGTTTTCTGGGAGTTTGGCCACAGTCATGGGCAACGGGTGGTGATGATAAATAAACGAAAATCAATCAAAGCTGTTGCTTTCTATATGATGGGTAACGAAAACTTGTGCTATTTTATTTTTTTGACCCTTTATCCCAATTTTATGTAAAAAGTGACAAACATGTGTAAATTTTTTTCTATGACAGATTGTAATACAAGGTAGTGTTGGACCAGGTATCCATGGTAACATAGCTATCGATGACATTTCTCTTACCCCTGGATGTGAAATTGGAGGTAAGAATTTGTATTTGTAAGAATTTGTTTATTGCGTTTTTTTTCATGTTGGAAGCATTAGAAAAAACACATTAAACTTTTACCGAACAATTCTATTTTTAATGACCCTAAGGAAGAGGCCTTTTGAAAACAGTGTGAGGAAAGAAGAAAATGCTAGCAGCATTTTCTTCTTTTCCCCCCAATGTTTTCTACCCTTCCAAAAACAGCTTTCAATTTTTGAGTCACATTTATTTATCTCCAAATGCGTGCAGTTTGGACAAATCTAAAATTTTTGTTTCTTGGTGAAGAGTTAAACTGTTGGTGCAAAGCTGGGTATATCTTTGAAAGAGTAGAAAACATTGTTGGAAAAGGAAAAAATGTTGGCTTCCAGCAATTTTTCCTCTCCTCAGAATTTTTTCAAGTCTTCTCACTCAGGGTCATAAAACCTTGGCCTTGCATGAAAAGTACTTGGTTAAGTAAAGATGTGGTTATAAAAGCTATTACGGATTACTTTACAGTGAAAATGACCAAAAGCCGAAGCCTGGTTTGCTCAAAGTTGTGATACATTACCTTGAAAACATCCCTTAGGATATGAATCATTATCATGGTATAATTTTTGAGAATTAATCCTTTACCAAACAACAAAATTGTCAAAACTGAAAGCTTTCTCTGATGACAAAGTAAATGTATCTCAGGTACTGGAATTTGTCTTTAAAAGGGAGTATAAAAAATCGTGAGAAAAGGAGAAATTGCTCGTTACCAGCATTTTCTCCTTTTCCTATGATGTTTTCAAAAGTTTACTTTTTTAGGGTCATTAAAACTTGGGATTGTGTGGTAGAGATCTAAAACATAGGAACACATTGTGACAAAAGCAGAAACTGTGTGTTAGGAGCAGTTGTCTTCTTTTGCCATCAGGATCAAAAGTGATCTGCTTCAGCATGTTAACTCTTTACCAAACGACAAACTTTTAGACTGGTCCAAATTGAAAGCATTTGCAGAAGACAAAATAAATGGGACTGAAAATTTGAAATTTGTTATGGATAGGGAAGAAAACATGGTGGGAAAAGGAGAAAATGCTGGTTACCGGCATTTTCTTCTTTTCCCACAATGTTTTCAAAAGGCTTCTTCCTCAGGGTCATTAAAAGTCAGGATTGTGTGGTAAAGGGTTAAAAGCTGTCCACTGGAGGTCATATGTTTAGGGTGGTCTTGTTAGCTTGGCTGTTTTCAAAGAAAACATCGAGGTGTTGTCATAGCCTTGGTGATGTAATTGTTCTGCACCATTGTCTGTATCGTGGTCTGCATCGTCATGCAAAAACTTGGACATCTTATATCTCTGGCATTACTGAAGACATTTGCTTCAAACTGGGACAAGTAGTTAACTATCAAAAGGAGAACCAATACAACAAGGGCAGGTAATTATCGTATTTTGAACACCGTTATTCCCTTTTTTGAAAATTAGGCACCTGCAGTCGAGCGTTAGCACCCGCATGCAGTACTCATGTTGAATTTTGCAGGCACAATACCAGGTCTACCGACAGCTCCATCAACCACCGTAGGACAGTGTGGTCCTGGCAGAATGCTGTGTGCATTCACAAAGAAATGTTTTGGCCCACAACAGATGTGTGACTTTATTGACTCCTGTGGTGACGGCACAGATGAGGCTACTTGTGGTAAGTTTCATATTTATTGTTGTTGTTGTTAACTCTTTACCAAACGACAAAATTTTAGACTGGTCCAAATTGAAAGCTTTTGCAGACGACAAAATAAATGTGAATCAAAACTTGAAATTTGTTTTTGGAAGAGTAGAAAACATTGTGGGAAAAGGAGAAAATGATGGTTACCAGCATTTTCTCCTTTTCCCACAATGTTTTCAATAGGCTTCCTCCTCAGGGTTGTTAAAATTCGGGATTGTGTGGTAAAGGGTTAAGTGCCCATACAGCACATTACAATGTGCCACCATCTTAGAGGTAGAATGAATTCTCTATTGCAGCAACAACTATGAGATTCCATTGAGAGAAGTCTCATCAGTCTGTTACCTTTGTTAGTTCATGACATCTAGCACATGAATTTTTGTCTTGACACATGTCACTTCTTGAAAGAGCATGACAAAAGGAGAAACTGTAAGATGCCATAATAATGCGGGCTGTTTTCAGGTTGATTTCTGACTTGATTTTTTTAAAAATTCTTGGTTATGATATTCATTCACCATTCATAAAAACAGCTTTTTACCCTCTAAACTAGTATTTATTTTAATATTTAAAATTTTACCATATTCAATTAAAACTATCCATCATTGCAATATTTTGTTGTTAAAATTTGTATTTATGTACTAGAAGAAATGTTAAGTTATGGTAACTTTCCTTGGTTTTATTTTTGCTGCTCGCTGTGTAAGAAAATATTACATCTAGCTTTGATATAAAATTTTCCCAAGCAGGTCATAGCAAACACAAGCCTCGGGAGAGTTACTACAATGTAATATTCTGTACGTGTATATGTTTTCTAGTCTTTCTCTCTGAGAGTTACTCTCAAATGCTGGATTATGTCCTTGAAAAAAGTAGAAAACAAGGTGGGAAACATTTTCCACAATGTTTTCAAATGCCTTCTTATTCAGTGTCATTGACAGTAGGGATGATCTGGTAAAGGTATAAATGTCTCTGATCTTTGGGAGCTCTTGACTGATGACAAAACTTGCATTTATCAAAAATGAAAGCATTGCAAACAACCAACCAATTATGGCTCAAAGGAATTTGAAAAAGTAAAAATGCACAGTGGGACAGGGAGCAAATACTGGCTACTGGAATGTTTTGTTTATTTCACAATACTTTTTAAAGCTTTCTTCAGGGCTGAAAAAAACAAGAGCCTATCTTGTATAGAATCAAAAAGAACTTTCAGTTTCCCATGGCATTTAAGCCTGGAAACAATAGAAAAATGTAATTCTTATAAATTAATTTTGAAATATTTTATGTTACAGGAACAGCATGTGAGTTTGAAAAAGGATCAACATGTGGCTGGGAGAATACAGCAAGAGATAATACTGACTTCCAGTTGGTTACTGCAGCAGGATCAGCAGGGCCTCAGGTTGATCATACTCTAAATAATGGAAATGGTAAGTTAACAGTCCTGTATTTTTCTGACTGTAGGAGGAAGGTTTTAGAAAGCAGGGTAGTTAAAGGGGAAAATGCCAGTAACCAGCATTTTTCCCATTTTCAACAATGTGTTCAAAACATTCAAAGACAAATCTGTCATTTGAGCCACATTTAATTTGTTGCATGCAAAATGGGTGAGTATAAATTTTGTTCGAGAAAAAGGAAAAATGTTTATAAACATTGTATTGTTAAAATCTTGACACATGACAAAAGCTTGGGCTTGCCTAATTTTAAGTCTTTACCAAACGACATAATTTTGGACTCTACCAAATGGAAAGGATTTGTAGGCAACAAAAATGTTGTTCAAGTGATGATATTTGTGTCTGATGGGGTACAAAACATTGCGAGAAAAGGGGAATATGCTGTTGTCCTTTCCCCCACAATATTTTCAAAAGCCATTTCAGGGCCTTTAAGACTGGGGATTGTGTGGTAAAGGGTTAAAATATTTTCAGACAACAACCCAGAAGTTGCCTGAATAAATAGATTTTGTCTGTCAAAGGGTAGGCATTTTCTCCTTTTTCTACAATGTTTTCAAAAGCTCTCTTTCACAGGGTCATTGAAACTCAGGACTTTTGGAAAGGGGTTAAACATGACCATAAATTTACTATCAGATTGATATTTAACTCTTTACCACACAACAAAATTGTAGACTGGACCAAATTGAAAGCATTTGCAGACAACAAATTAAGTGTAGCTTAAATAGTGATTTAGGTATTGGATAGAGTAGAAAACATTGCGGGAAAAGGAGAAAATGCTGGTTACCAGCATTTTCTCCTTTTCCCACAATGTTTTCAAAAGACTTCTCTCTCAGGGTCATTAAAAGTCGGGATTGTTTGGTAAAGGGTTAAATGATGGACCCAATATGTATTTGTAGACAAATTTCAGATACTAGTACTTATATTAGACAATCAGTAGCTGCTGGTAAAACATTATGATGCTTTTCAGTTTCTGATTTATGTCTTTTCCTGTTCCTTTTATATGGGATACTAGCTAGTACATGTACATGTATTTTTTTTAACCCTTTTCCACACAAAGAAATGTAACTCTTGTCTCAATTTAAAGGTTTTGCAGATTCCAAATAGAAATATGGCTCAAATGATGAAATTTGTCTACCAGCATTTTCTCCTTTTTCAGATGATGTTTTCAAAAGCCTTTTTGTCAGGATGGCTAAAACATGGAATTGTTTGGTAAATGGTTAAGGAATAGGTTGAGAAGAAAGGCTAAAAATATTTCTCTGTAATTCATATTTCAGGTCACTATGTTCTTGTCCAGAACCAGAATCCAAACTCAGGGAGTTTGGCCATTTTACAGACTGATTTGTACTTCAAATCTGGTCCGGGTTGCACTGTCTACTTCTGGTATAACACTTTTGGTTCTGTGGGAACAAAGCTACGATTTACAATCCATCCATCCATCAGTCAACCTGTGATCCTGTTTGAAAAGATTGCTGATACAAACACTCAATGGCAGAGGGCTAACGTAACAATTGGTTCATTTAGTAACTTTAACATGGCTATAGAAGTTGTTTTCCCACCGCATACATCCGCAGGAACAGTTGGAATTGATGACATCACATTTAATAAATGTGCTCCAAGTATGTATTCATTGTTTTATAATTTAATATCAATTGTTTTCATGAATATTGGTGAGTTCTGATTGGCTGAAATTTTTTTTTCATAGCTCCATGAAAAAAAAATCACGTTGTGCTGGAACTACTTTAACTGTCAAACTAATGTAAACAAACATGTATACACATATGAGTGGAAGGGGCTTTAGAAACTCCAACGTTATATTTAAAAATAAAGAAAGTGAATGCAGTTTGAATTATTTCCGTGGGTGTATGTTGTCTGTAATATTAAATTATAAGGAATGAAGTGAATTTTTTTTCTTTTCATGGAGGTATGAAAAACAAAACCTAATCACACTTCCGTATGAAACCGCTTCGTGGTTTCATACAGTGTGATTAGGTGTTTTTTTTTCATACCTCCATGAAAAAAAAAAAATTCTCTTCATTCCTTAAATGACATCTTGTATTATATTGCAAACCTGTGTTAAGCAAGCATCTGAGGTACACTTAAATTGTGCTTGCTTATGACTGGTACTTGCTTAACCCTTTACCAAACATTCCCAGCTTTTAACGACCCTGAAGAAAGAGGCTTTTGAAAACATTGTGGGAAAAGGAGAAAATGCTGGTAACCAGCATTTTCTCCTTTTCCCGCAATATTTTCTACCCTTCAAGACACAATTTTTAATTTTTTAGTAACATTTATATTTTCATCTGCAAATTCCAATTTGGACATGTCTAAAAATCTTGTTGTTTGGTAAAGAGTTTACTCATTACCAGACGGCAAGATTTTAGACCAGTCCAATTTGAAAACATTTGTAGATGACAAATTAAATCTGGCTCAAGTGTTGAGTTTTGGCTTTGAGTGATAAGAAAACATTGTGGGAAAAGGAGAAAATGCTGGTCACCAGCATTTTCTCCTTTTCCCACAGTGCTTTCAAAAGGCTTTTTTCTCAGTGTCATTAAAACTTTGGATTGTGTGGTAAAGGGTTAACCAACTGTGGGAAATACTGTAGGAAAAAGAGTAAATGCTGATTACCCTCATTTTCTCCTTTTCCCATAATGATTTCAAAACCCATCTCCTTCAGGGTCATTAAACAGTGAAGGGTCAATATATTGCAAATATGTTTCTCCATATGTGATTAGAACTTGGCTTACAGGATTACAAACCTAGTTTTGATAAAGTTTTGCAGATCTGTGAAATTATTATTTTTTTGTTAGGTTTTAACCCTTTACCAGACGACAAAATTTTAGCCTTATCCAAATTGAAAGCATTTGCAGATGAAAATTTCAGTGTGGGTCAAATGGTGCAATTTTTCTCTGATAGATTAGAAAACATTGTGGGAAAAAGTAGAAAATGCTGGTTACCAGCATTTTCTCCTTTTCCCACAATGTTTTCAAAAGGCCTCTTTCTCAGGGTCATTAAAAGTTGGGATTGTGTGGTAAAGGGTTAACCCTTACCAAATGAAGGCTTCTGAAAACATTGTGGGAAAAGGAGATAATGCTAGTGACTAGCATTTTCTCCTTTTTCCATAATATTTTCTTACCTATTAAAGACAAATTTCATCATTTAAAAATTAACTTGATATGTTCCTTGCATATGCTTTCAATTTTGACAAGTCTAAAATTTTGTTGTATTGCAAACAGTTAGCCCTTTACCACACAATTCTGACTTTTAACGACCCTGAAAAAGACGCCTTTTGAAAACATTGTGGGTAAAGGAGAAAATGCTTGTAACCAGCATTTTCTCCTTTATTTTGTTGTCTGCAAATGCTTTCAATTTGGACTAGTCTAAAAATTTGTCATTTGGTAAAGAGTTAAACAGATGGTAATATTTTATCTTTTAGACATATAAAATTCTCTTGGTAGAAGTAACCTACAAATGAAAGTTAACTCATTACCAAACGACAGAATTCTAGGAGGGTCCAAATTGAAAGCATTTGCAGATGACAAAATAAATGTGACTCAAAAATCGAAATTTGTTTTGGGAAGGTTAGAAAACATTGTGGGAAAAGGAGAAAATGCTGGTTACCAGCATTTTCTCCTTTTCCCAGAATGTTTTCAAAAAGCTTTCTTTCTCAGAGTTGTTCAAAATCAGGATTGTGTGGTAAAGGGTTAATTACCAATAGATAATGTAAATCTGTTTTGTCTACAGCTAGTGAAGTTGCAACCTGTAGTGCTACACAGTTTTTGTGCTCTAATCACATGGAGTGTATTGACTTGAAGTACAGATGTGATAGGAACCCAGACTGTTCTGATAGCTCCGATGAAGATAATTGCAGTAAGTATATAAATCTAACATGGCATGCGAATTCGGTTCTATAAACTCAGTGCAATGGAAAAGTGGTAAAATTGACATCATTCTATATTCTATGCAAAGTAAGAATTAATCCAAATCCGGTTTTGTATACTAAGTATGAGCTTGTTTTCCTTTATCAAGGGTTGGTCATGTTAAAATTGAAATAATCTTCTTTCTTTGCTGGTTTATTGTTCATAAACCTTTTCCCAAACGACAAATTTTAGAGTCTTTCAAATTGAAAACATCTGCAGACGACAAATTCAAAGTTGGTACAAATAAGCTTAAGCTCTCTGATAGGGTAGAAAACATTGTGGGAAAAGGAGAAAATGTTGGTTACCAGCATTTTCTCCTTTTCCCACAATGTTTTCAAAAGGCTTCTTTCTAAGGGTCGTTAAAACTCGGGATTGTGTGGTAAAGGTTAACCCTTTACCACACGACAAAATTTTAGACCTGTCCAAATTGAAAGCATTTGCAGACGACAATTTCAGTGTGGCTGAAATGGTGCAATTTTTCTTTGATAGGGTAGAAAACATTGTGGGAAAAGGAGAAAATGCTGGTTACCAGCATTTTCTCCTTTTCCCACAATGTTTTCAAAAGGCTTCTTTCCCAGGGGCGTCAAAAGGCGTCATTGTGCGGTAAAGGGTTAAACTACGGTTGTGAGTTATGAGGCGCAACGAATAAACCACTTGGGCTGTATTTCAGTACCTCGTACTGGTGACTGTAATTTTGATCAAACAAACTGGGTGTCCTATTGTGGATGGGCTCAGCGGCCAGATGATGATGCTGATTGGACGCAGGCCTCATCCAGATTTAATCTAAATACTGGTGCTGACTTTGATCATGGAGGAACACGCAATGGTTTGTTAAACCTCTTTTATTTATTCTTGTTTTGGGAAAAGTAAAGGAATCAATAATAAGCTTGACTGCAACCGCATTATATAGCTGACATGTTTCTGTGCATGAAAGGATATCTAAGCCCCAGGTGCAGTTAAGCTCCTGTAGTCAAAAGGACAAAAACTGGCATACGATGCATGTCTTTGATTGACCAGATACTGAAGAATTCATGGCCCAATACCTTGAAATGTTTAGAAGATGAAAACAGTATTGAAAAGAACCTCAACATATCTGTTTGGAGAGTTTACAATGTATATCTTTTAAGACTTTTGACAGCAGAATGCATTATGGAATGTTGAATAGTGTGTGTGCAATTTAAGTGATGTTGTATTTGTTTACACTGTTTTCTGGTGTACATTTTAGGCCAGTTTTTGACAGTCGACACCGCCCAGCTGAAGCCAGGAGATGTTGCTGATGTACAGACCCCTGTATTCCCTGCCAGTCAGAGTGTCTGCTACGCCCGATTCTACTACTACATGTATGGATCTGCAAACATTGGACCTCTCAGAGTAAGGGTTACTTTAACTCTTTACCAAACAACAAAATTTTAGACTTATCCAAATTAGGAGCATTTCCAGACGACAAAATTAACGTGACTCAAAAATTGAAATTTGTTTTGGGAAGGGTAGAAAACATTGTGGGAAAAGGAGAAAATGCTGGTTACCAGCATTTTCTCCTTTTCCCACAATGTTTTCAAAAGGCTTCTTTCTCAGGGTCATGAAAACCCGGGATTGTTTGATAAAGGTTTAAATATTTTTACCCCTGTACCAAACAGTCCCAAGTTGCAACAACTCTAATAAAACACTGTGGAAAACAGAGAAAATGCTGGAAACCTGTATTTTCTCTTCCCACAATGTTTTCAACCCTTTCGAAAACAAATCTGATCATTCGAGCCATATTCAGTTTCTCATCAACAGATTCTTTCGATATAGATAATCCTAAAATTTTGTCATATGGTAAAGGGTTAAACTATTTAACTCTTTACCACACAAGAAAAATTTAGACTGGTCCAGATTGAAAGCATTTGCAGACGACAATTTGAACGTAACTAAAATAATGGAATTTTTCTTAGATAGGGTAGAAAACATTGTGGGAAAAGGAGAAAATGCTTGTTACCAGCATTTTCTTATTTTTCCACAATGTTTTCAAAAGGCTTCTTCCTCAGGGTCGTTAAAACTCTGGATTGTGTGGTAAAGAGTTAACCATTCACCAAACAATGCTGATTTTTAACAAATCTAAGAGAGAGAGAGCTTTTAAAAACATTGTGGGAAATTTACCATTCTAAAAACAGATACATTTGAGCTACTTTGAAATTATTGTCTGCAAATGCTTCCAATTTATACAAGGCTACGATTTTGTTGTCTGGTAAAGGGTTAAACACAAGCTAGGTAGTTGTAAATTGAAAATTAGAAAACTTTGAATTACCTAAATAAAAGGGTGCAAAAAAATAGATATATTCCTACTGGCAAAGTACAAAAGAAAAATGGTGGCAAAAAGTTCCTTATAACATTTCGAGAGCAATTCTGCATAACAAAGAAGAAATCTGTTAGATAACATTTTCCTCACATTGGAGTGTTTTCGTTTTCTGTTACAAAATTCCTCATGTTCCTTTCAAGGTTTACACTCTAAATGCAAACAGTGAGAAGAACTTGATGTGGTCAGCCACTGGCAATAAAGGACAGAAATGGAATTATGCCAACGTGCTGGTTGGTGACAGTCAGAACTTTTCAGTGGTGTTCGAGGCTCAAGCTGCTGACCAGGGCAGCTCGGACATAGCCATTGATGATGTGAGCTTCACCCGTGAATGTGCCACAGGATGTGAGTATAGAAGTTCTTTATGTATACCTTTACCAAACAATTCTGTGTTTTAAAGACACCAGAGAAGATAGCTTTTGAAAACTTAGTGGGAAAAGGAGAAAATGCTGGTAACCATCATTTCCTTCTTTTTACAACAATGTTTTCTAGTCTTCCAGGAAAAGCTTCAGTTTTTGATTCACTTGAATTTTTTCATCTGCAAAAGCTTTCAGGGTGTTCTAGTGGAAAACCTGTTAGGTATAGGGTAATACCTAAATGCTTTGGTGAGAGAAATGGTTATGTCTTATATTTTTACAAAGCCTATGCTGTAGCAATACCTTAGTATTTTTTTGTTCATTCTGCCATTTATAGAGGTTTTGAAAGAAATCAATTTCATGGGCAATGCACTGCAGATCCCATGCCTAGCATTCTGAAACCCTGTTGGGAGACAGTGATGTAGGGATAGAGCATTGACCTCTCACTTTAACCCTTTACCACACAATCCCAACTTTTAACGGCCCTGAATAAGAAGCCTTTTGAAAACATTGTGGGAAAAGGAGAAAATGCTGGTGACCAGCATTTTCTCCTTTTCCTACAATGTTTTTTACCCTTTCCAAAACAAATTTGAATGTTTGAGTCACATTAACTTTGTTGTCTGCAAATGCTTTCAATTTGGACAAGTCCAAAATTTTGTCATTTGGTTAAGGGTTAAAGGTGCCAGGTTTGAATCCTGTAATGAGAAGGATCAATCTTTGGACCTGCTCACTTCATGGTGCAAGTACTGGTTAAGGTTTCCAGGAAGCAGTTGTCGAGAGTGATTAATATAAGTTGTAAGAACTTGTTTCACAACTATGTAAAATAAATGTTGTCAGCCCTTTACCATACAATCCCGGCTTTTAATGACCCAGAGTAAGAAGCTTTTTGAAAGTATTGTTGGAAAAGGAGAAAATGCTGGTAACTAGCATTTTCTCCTTTTCCTGAAATGTTTTCTACCTTTTCTAAAACAAATTTCAATTTTTCATTCACATTTATATTGTCATCTGAAAATGCTTTCAATTTGGACTAGTCTAAAATATTGTCATTTGGTAAAGGGTTAAGCTTAATCCAGGAAAACACAAGAATAGGTGAGCTGTTACCAACTGATATCACATTGACTGCAGCGTAAAAAGCAATCAAGCTTTGGTTGCTAAGGAGCTATGTTAGGGGCTTAATGCATCTGTAGAAAGTATCAACTCATGTCAACCAGCGCAGTCCGTGCAGACTGACATGGGTGGAAACTTTTTGCTACTTGTACATGTGATGTATGTCTGAGGACCATTCTACCTCCATATCTAGTTAATTGTCAGGCTAATTTGATTTTATGGATCCCTAATTATGTGATGACTTGCTTAGTATAATACATGACAGAGATGCATTATACCCCCTTTTGCCAGAGCATGGTTCATGTTTTCCATGTATGTTTTTCAGTGCCCCCAGCAGCACCAACAGATGTGATATGTAATCCACAGACCACCTTCCTTTGTAAGCCCCATCATCAGTGTCTCCCCAAGAAATGGCTGTGTGATGGATTATGGGATTGTCCCGATGGTACTGACGAGACATGGCCAACGTGTCCAACCACCACACCTCCAAGTAAATATTTTGTGGACTTACGAATTTATTCTAGCTTACTATACCCTTACAAAAATTGCAGTGATAGACTTTTGAAACATTTTGGTAACACTATGTCTTCCTCAGGGACTGAATGAAACACTACATAAGATTGATTGATTGATTGTGTGGTGTTTAACGTCGTTTTCAACATTATTTCAGTTATATCACGGCAGCCAGTGCACCTATCCATGCTTTCCTGGAGTTTCTTTTTCCAGTACTCCACACAATATTCTTTCCAAGCCACTGGCTGCTTTCCCACATAACCATCGTCGAAACAATGGTCAGCGGTGAGAGAGGAATGAATCCTGTCGCAATGACTATCATCAATCCTCGGAAAGAAATTTGCCAAGCTGGGGATCAAACCAGCGACCTCCTGTTCTCAAGTCCTGTACGCTACCGACTGAGCTACGGGGCTTGGCACACTATATAAGAAGATCATGCTATTGTTCAGTATTACAATAGAGTGATTTTTTTTTTTTTTCATAGCATTGTGGTAACATATTGTTACGGGAGATCACTCCTTTCTTACAGCATAGCTTCTTCACGGCATAGCTTCTTCACGTGTAACAAATCAATAACTGACAACTGCGTTAGGGAGAATTCTCTTTAGCTCAGGGGTTAGTGTATTGGTCTTTTAAACCTCAATAAACAATGATATTTGCTGCACGGGTTTGAATCCCAGCCGGGGTGGTTTGTATTTGAGCTATGCATTTGTTACGAACTTTCATGTTCGTAAGAATATGAATAAATAATTTTATTCTGATTAATTTTAGTTAAGGTACTGATACTTATTAAGTCGTATCACAGAACAAAATCTTAGACTTGTTCAAATTGAAAGCTTTTGCAGACAAGAGTTTAAATGTGGCTCATTTTATGGAATTGGTCTTTAAATGGGTAGAAAACATTGTGGGAAAAGGATAAAATGCTGGTTACTAGCATTTTCTCCTTTTCCCACAAAGTTTTCAAAATGGCTTCTTCCTCAGGGTCGTTAAAACTTGGCATTGTTTGGTAAAGGGTTAACATAAATATTTAATGAAATGTTAAAGATATTTTGAGATTCTCTTACCTTGCATAGAATTTATTTGAGATACAAAATCTAATTCTTCCCCTATATCTGACCATAACTCGTTTTCAACTTTTAGCACGACCATCACTACCATTCGGTTCCACTTACCCTAGTACAGCAAGTACTCCAAGCACAGCCCATCCAACAAGACAACATTTCTCGAAATCTACTACAAGCCCAAAGGTGGTGACCCCAATAAAGCAGAACTGTCCCTCAGGCCAGTTTATGTGTAACAATCAACAGTGTATTGCTGGTGTCCTACAGTGTGACTCTGTTAATGATTGTCAAGATGGCTCAGATGAACAGAGATGTCGTAAGTCTTTATTGAGTTAACCTGTAGGTGTTTTTTTTGAGTCTTTTTTTCTGGTGTATGTAGTTTGTCAATTTACAAGTAAAATACAAGATTCCTTACCTTTTACCACACAATCTGGAGTTATAACAGCCCTGAAGAAGAAAGCTTTTGAAAACATTGTGGGAAAAGGAGAAAATGCTGGTATTTTCTCCTTTTCCCACAACGTTTTCAATCCTGTCAGAGACAAATGTCATCATTGAAAGACAATCAGTTTGTTGTCCAAATATACTTTCAATATGAAAAAGTGTGTAGTTTTGTTATTTGGCGTGCAACACTCGAAAAGAGGCCTTCGGACATTTGCTTAAAGCGTTGTCTCGGATTAGCCTGCACAGCCCGCGCAGGCTAATCCGAGACAACACCTTATGACTACATAAGATTTTTTCATACAGTACACTTTCGTGAAAAAGAAAATCACACAAAAACTGGAAGTGTTGTCTTGGATTAGTCACAGACTGCACAGGCTGATCTGGATGACAAACTTTTACGCATATGCACGAAGGCCCCTTTTCGTGTGTTGCACGCCATTTAGTAAAGCATTAAATAGCTTTTGCAACTCCTGGAATGCTCTTTAATTCTTTACCACACAATCACAGGTTTTAATGACCCTGAAGAAAAAGCCTTTTGAAAACATTGTTGGAAAAGGAGAAAATGCTGGTACCCAGCATTTTCTCCTATTCCCACAATTTTTTCTAACCTTTCCTAAACAAATTTCAATTTTTGAGTCAAACGTATTTTGTCATCTGCAAATGCTTTCAATTTGGACAGGTCAAAAATGTTATCGTTTGGTAAAGGCTTAAATCTTTACCAAACAAAGAAGTCTTAGACTTGATCTTACATAAAGGATTTGCCATCAATAAATTAAAAGATGGGTCATATCATTGGATTCATGTTTCAAAGGCCCACATATACCAGCATTATCCTCTTTTCCCACAATGTACTCCGGGTCATTGAATATAGTTTCAAATTAGTAAAAATGTACTTTTCCAGAACATGACTTGTGGTCTCAACCTGACAGTAGGTCTACAACTTTTAATAATTTGAGCCACACTCTGGCAAAAGGAGGCTTAATGCATATCCGTGATGCATTGTACCAATCAAGTTATCACATAATTATGGATCCATAACAGTTTCCTTTTTAACAAACCGACTTAATCTTAGGGTAGACTGGTTCTTGGACATGCAGAAAATTGACCAATAGCAAGAAGTTACGACCCAGATGAGCCTGTGCCGACTGCGCAGGCTGACCTGTGTCGATACTTTTTGCAGATGCATTAAGCCCCCTTTTGTTGGAGAATGGCTCATTTGTGTTACACTAGTAATGCATGTGATTTACTTGGGCAAATGAATCTTTGAATGATACTTTGTTGCCTTTTCAGCTGTATAAAAATAATTCTTTGTCATCTTTTATATATAGGTGTTTGTTGTTCTTATAGCTTAGAACTTATTTTTTCATCTTCACCAGCCACTTGTCGGTCCAATTTTGTGTATTGCCGTCGAAAGAGACTTTGTATCAACAACTCGACACGATGTGACAGTAATGACGATTGCGGTGATGGTTCTGATGAAAGTTTATGCACACCCGGATGTCCGCCAAACTTCTGTCAGAATGGCGGAACATGTGTCCCAGGCGTAAGTCCACCGTACTGTAACTGTCCTGCTGGCTATAGTGGTACCCGGTGCCAGCTTGCACTGCTAGGTGCGCCGCCACAGAAATCTACACAATCAAAGAGCGGTAGTAAGTATGGTACAATGTACTACTTCAATATGTTAACCCTTTACCAGACAACAAAATTTGAGACCTGTCCATAATGAATGTATTTTAAGACGGTAGGGTGAATGTGGCTCGTATGATTGGAATTTGTTTTTAAAAGGGTAGAGAACATTGTGGGAAAAGGAGAAAATGCTGGTTACCAGCATTTTCTCCTTTTCCCACAATGTTTTCAAAAGCTCTTACTTCAGGGTCATTAAAACTCAGAATTGTGTGGCAAAGGGTTAATCCTATTCTGAATAATAATACTATGTTTTTATAACTCAATTTTTCATTCTTAACAATGTTTTCAAAAAAGTCTGCTGTTAGATGCATAAAGGCATGTACAGGAGGTAGATTTAACAATTTTCATTTGATTCTATACCCTTGGAGCCCTGAATTAATAATTTAGACATTTGCAATTTAGGAAAAATAGCCCGAGTATGTTATTTCAAGATTGTTTCCACCAGAATGCATACAAAGTAGTGGACAGTAAAGATCACAGATCAGACTGCACGTTCTCTGCAGTCTAATCTTAGATCTACAAAAGGATAAATTTTTAGCTCCACTGGCCAAAGGCCAGTGGGCTTATGTCATGGCCCGGTGTCCGTCGTGCGTCTGTCCGTGCGTGCGTGCGTGTGTGCGTCCGTCCGTCCGTGTGTTAACTTTTATTTCAGACATCTTCTTCTCTGAAACTACCCATCCAATTTTCATGAAACTTCACAGAAATGATCCTGCCATGGTCTTCTTCAGAATTTCTTGAAAGAATTTGATTCCTTCAAAAACTCTGGTTGCCATGGCAACAAAACTGAAAAATATTGGAAATCTTTAAAAATCTTCTTGTCTGAAACCATAAAGCATAGGGCTACCAAATTAGGCATGTAGCTTTATGTAGTAGACCTCTATCATGTTTCTTGAAATTATAGCCCTGGGGTCAAAATTGGCTCTGCCCCAGGGGTCACAAGTTTTACATAGGCTTATATAGAGAAAACTTTAAAAATCTTCTTGTCTGAAACCATAAGGCATAGGGCTACCAAATTCGGCATGTAGCTTTATGTAGTAGACCTCTATCATGTTTCTTGAAATTATAGCCCTGGGGTCAAAATTGGCTCTGCCCCAGGGGTCACAAGTTTTACATAGGCTTATATAGAGAAAACTTTAAAAATCTTCTTGTCTGAAACCATAAGGCATAGGGCTACCAAATTCGGCATGTAGCTTTATGTAGTAGACCTCTATCATGTTTCTTGAAATTATAGCCCTGGGGTCAAAATTGGCTCTGCCCCAGGTGTCACAAGTTTTACATAGGCTTATATAGAGAAAACTTTAAAAATCTTCCTGTACCTAGCCATAAGGCCTAGAGCTACCAAATTTTGCATTTAGCTTGATCTAGTTGGGGTCTACCAAAAGTGCCCAAATTATAGTCCTGGGGTCAATTTGGCCTCATGCTGGGCTGGGGGGGGTTTCACAAGATTTACATAGGCTTACATAGGGAAAACTTTTAAATCTTCGTGTACATAGCCATAAGGCTTAGGCTACCAAATTTTGCATAATTATAGCATTATCTAGTGGACAACTACAAAGAGGGCCCAAGTTACAGCCCTAGGATCAAGTTTGGCCCTGCACCAGGGGTCACAAGTTTTACATGGGTTTATGGAGTGAAAACTTCAGAAACCGTCTTGTTACTAGCCATAAGGCCAAGAACTCCCAAATTTGGCATGTTATTCTTCTAATACACATATTCCCCATTTAGTCCGACTGTAGCCCTGGGGTCAAAGTTTTATAAGGGCTTATATAGTGAAGACTTCTCTTCATGGTTTATATTTATAAGCCAGTGGAGTGATACAGGGCCATCATGGCCCTCTTGTTATTGAGTTTATGAGCTGTAAGGGTTAAGAAAGACGTTTTGCTTTTATTTATTGTTAATGTCCCTTGCCTCTTTTTTAGCTGGCTGGAAGGTTGGTGTTGGAGTGACAATTCCTCTGGTTGTCATTGTTGTAGTGGTTTTGTTTGTGTTGTTCAAGGTCAAGGGCATGAGGTAGGTCAGAGGATTAATGATACATAGAATGTATTTTTTGTTGAACTCTTTACCAGATAACAAAATTTTAGACTGGTCCAAACTGAAAGCATTTGCAAACGACAAATTAAGTGTGGCTCAAATGATTAAATTTGTTTCTGAAAGGTTAGAGAACATCGTGGGAAAAGGAGAAAATGCCGGTTACCATCATTTTCTCCTTTTCCCACAATGTTTTCAAAAGTCCAAAATTCCCAGAAGCATTAAAAGTCATCATTGTGTGGTAAAGAGTTACTCCGTGGCTACTCCTTTATCCTTTAAGAGAGCCTAACCATCTCAAGTGAGAAGGCTTTAGAAAATTTCTTGATTTCTCAACCCTGCAGAAGGCTTTTGAAACATTGTTGGAAAAGAAGAAAATGGTAATATTTAGGGTCATATTATTTAATAGGCATTATGGCAAGCATAAATCAAATCTGTTAGGAAAATCTAGTAGAAAGAAGATGATGAAAGTATGATTTAAAAAAAAAAGAGAGAAATTACTTGTTTTGAGCAGTTTTGCTATATTGCTATTTGTCATAATGTTTTACTCTATTAAGCCGGTATCAAAATGATTCAAATTGGACAGAGTTAATAACATACTGTAAAAGTGGATATTGTCGTGGGTCTAAAATTATACCAAATATACTGACTTTACGTGCGTTTTAATTTCCGGGAAACCTGCAACAGACGATCATGCATGTGAAATACACACTGTTAGATTCACTTGGCTTCCGATCTTGTATGTGTAATACACACCGATTTTCACACAAATTAACAAACATTTTGATAATTATTGTATCAGGTATAAAAACATTCTTTTATTTACAGATACAGGTGTGATGATCTGTCTGTGAATTACCTCTTTTCCGTTACACGCTTTCAACAGCTTGTACATATAACAAGATTTTAAATCTCAAAACAGCATTACATCTGCAATGTTACAATCACGATTTTCACTCAAAATAACAAATAGTTTGATAATTACTGTATCAGGTATCTATGCATACAGGTGTTATGATCTGTCTTTTAGTCACCTCATTTCCATTACAAGTTTTCAGCAGATTTTATGTAAAACAAAAAAGGAGAAAGGTTGACAAAAAAATTTTCCAAATTACATTAATGTAGCTTAAATTTACGCCAGTGGTTACCTTCACAATTTTTATCAATACGCGTAAATAGCAGATTTCCATGATGCGAACATTTCCAGTTTTACAGTAAAATTGAAGTCTTAACCATACTCAAACACAGACAAACACCTCTTTGCAGGAGCAAGACCCTCTATTTAATTTGAGCCAGAAGAAACATTTACTACAGTTATGTAATTATTTGATACTCAATTTTAAGCAGTAATAAGACCCGATGCTGGACTGACTCTGGAAAACCTGTGCAGTCATCCTATCTGGTACATTAATTTTCACAGAAACATTGCTATGACATACTACTGTAATACAAATGAATCCTTTGATGCACATACATCGCTTTTCTGACTTGATACAATGTTTCCGCTAACAACAACACAAACTTATTTTCCTGATATGAAGTAATGGAAACTATAAATTACTGAATTCAGATAACATGTCTGAATTAAACGGTTTGACGTCCTGGCGTAGAACTGATTTTAAACTGCCAAAACATCCTATATATATCCACACACATCAGCTCAATAAACCCATGCACAAATCTACATTTGTGTTCCCGCATAATATTATGTTAAGACAATAGTTCTCCGCTTTCCTGCGTACCGCAGAGAACTTTCAATTCTGTCTACCCAGAGATATAAAAATGAAGAGATGATGATTGGTGGTTTTCTTTTTAGATTACCTCGCATACGCAAAGCCCGTGCACCTGAGGAAGGACTAAGCAATCCAGTCTACGACCAATTTGACAGTGAAAATACCACAGAGGTGTGTGTACATTTGTTTTCTTCACTGAAACTTTTACCCATTCTCAAACAGTTCTTATTTATATTTTAGACTTTTCCAATTTTAACTCTTTACCAAACGACAAAATTTTAGACTTGTCCAAATTGAAAGCATTTGCAGACGATAATTTTAAATTTGATGAAAATGGCAGAAAGGTCTCAAAAAGGGTAGAAAACACTGTGGGAAAAGGAGAAATTGCTCGTTATGAGCAATTTCTCCTTTTCCCACAGTGTTTTCAAAAGACTTGTACTGCAGACACGTGAAAACCAGGGCTTGTTTGTGAAAGGGTTAACTCTTTACCAAACGACAAAATTTTAGACTCATCCAAATTGAAAGCATTTGCAGACAACAAAATTAGTATGGCTAAAAAATGGAAATTTGTTTTGGGAAGGGTAGAAAACATTGTGGGAAATAGAGAAAATGCTGGTTACCAGCATTTTCTCCTTTTCCCACAATGTTTTCAAAAGAATTATTTCACAGGGTTGTTAAAAGTCAGAATTGTGCGGCAAAGGGTTAAATCATATCCTGTGCATCTTGACCTCTGGCATCCTGATCAATCCTTTAGACCTACCAAACATTTTTGAGTTTTGATTACCTTGGGAAAGACAGCTTTTGAAAACATTTTGGGAAAAGGCATTGGCAAGTCTAAATATTTGCTTTGGTAAAGATTATATGCTTTACCAAACTACAAAGTTCTATACCATTCCAAATTGAAAGCGTTTGCAGACAACAAAGGTAAGGGGGGGGTCTAAACTTGAAATTATTTTTGGAAGGATAGAAAACATTGTGGGGGAAAAAGGAGAAAATGCTGGTTACCAGCATTTTCTCCTTTTCTCACAATGTTTTCAAATATTCTTGACGTTGGGCGCCAAATGTAACGGGATTATGGCAATCCAGCATTGTTTAAAAACCTTTTTTCTTTGTGGTCATCAGAACAGGATTGTATGGTAAAGGGTTGATAAAAGAGTAATGGGTCCTTGTTTAGATGATGGCTTATACTGATGTCCAGCCTTTTCTTCTTTTTCCATGATGTTTTCAAAAGCCATCTCAAAACTTGGAATTGTTCGATAAAGAGTAAAAGAATTTTGAACTGTTACTTATTAGAGATTTCAACGACTTGTTCGTAGTTCAAAAAGTTGTGCCATTTTAATTTTTCTCAACACCTCTCATGTTATATGTGTTATTATTAGTGCTTATAAACTGCATGTCAGAACCTATACGATAACTGAACCATATTTATTTTACCTTAACCAAACAATCCAATGATTTTACAGACTTTGTGAAGATTCGAGATAGCTTTTGAAAACAATGAGTAGAAAATATTGTGATAAAATTCTGATAACCAACATTTTCTCCTTTTTCCACAATGTACCCTTTCAAAGAAGTCCCCATCATCAAAGACAAGTGAATTGTTGTCGGCAAATGCTGTCAGTATGGACCCGTCTGAAATGTTTTATTACAATATAGAGTTGGGCAGTGTTTGTTTTAAAAAAATCAAAACTGAATATCATAATATTAAACTGTTTATTTTTCTTTCTGCAGTTCCAAATGAGTGCTATGGAAGGTGGGGGATTTGGCATGGTGAGTGCTTGCTTTTTTGTCAACTCTTAACCCTTTCCCAAACGGCAAATTTTGGACTGGTCCAAATTAAAAGAGTTTGCAGATGACAATTTTAAATTTGATGAAAATGGCAGAAAGTTATCAAAAAGGGTAGAAAACACTGTCGGAAAAGGAGAAATTGCTCGTTACGAGCAATTTCTCCTTTTCCCACAGTGTTTTCAAAAGACTTGTACTGCAGACACGTGAAAACCAGGGCTTGTTTGGGAAAGGGTTAATTCTTATCCTGCTATATAAGTGAAATGAAACTATCAAGCTGATAATAAAAACCAAGATTTTGCTATTTCAAGGATATCTCCCTCTTGGACAGTGTAGAACCAAGATCAGACTGCACATTCTGTGCAGTCTGATCTTGATCTACACTGTCCGCATAAGGTCAATGAGTCACACTTCTCAGCCTAAGAGTTAATGAGGAATTTCTCATTTTGCCACAGTATCTTTTTGAATTTTTCTGTTTTAAACTTTAGGTCATGTGGAACATGCCTTTTTTACAAGGCTGTTTTTAAAGTTGTCTGTGGAAAATTTGTTTAAGGGGGTAATGATTAACTCTTTACAATACAACAATATTTTATACTGGTCAAATTAAATGCAGCTCAAGTATTGAATTAGTGAGTGAATAGTAAGAAAACATTGTGGGAAAATGAGAAAATGCTGATTACCAGCATTTTCTCCTTTTCCCTCAATGTTTTCAAAAGTCTGATTTCCCAGGGGCATTAAAACTTGTCATTGTGTGGTAATGGGTTAAAGGCCCAACAGCAGCCAAAAGTAAGCAATGCTTAAAATGTGTTTGAACTTGAGTCATACTGTTTAAAAACATGGAAACTTTTGTGAAGATGAAAATCTGTTTTCAGTGGTCAGTCCAAGTGTAAGTCACTGGCAGAAAATTGAATTTTAAAACTAGGTCAAAAGTTGCCAAGTCACTCTATCTTTTGTTTACTTTTTACCAAGTTTCAAAATTCATTGTTCTGCCAGCAACTAATGCTTGGACCAACCTTTGGTATGATTTGAATTTAAATGCATTGGAACACCTGCATTGTTCACTTTTGGCTGATAGTTGGCCTTTTAAGCCTTTACCACACAACAAAATTTTGGACTGGACCAAATTGAAAGCATTTGCAGACGACAATTTAAATGTTGCTAAATTGATGGTTTTTGTCTTTGATAGGATAGAAAACATTGTGGGAAAAGGAGAAAATGCTGGTTACCAGCATTTTCTCCTTTTCCCACGATGTTTTCAAAAGGCTTCTTCCTCAGGGTTGTTAAAAGTCGGGATTGTGTGGTAAAAGAGTTAATTGATTTTTGTCTTAGGGGAGGTGGATAGTTCAAAACCATTCCAGGCCTACCTCACAATCTGTGCTATAATAAATGGACTTTTCTTCAATCTTTTTGAAACATGGTATCTTTTCTCATCATACATCAGTCAGTAAATATCCATTAGATAGCTTGTAACCAGCATTTATCTCCTTTTCCCACAATGTTTTCTACCATAGCAAAGACAAATTCTTTCATTGAGCCAAATTTCAATTGTTGTCTTCAAAAGCTTTCAATTAAGACAAGTACAAATATTTACTGTGTGGTAGAGAGTTAACCCTTTACCACACAACAGAATCTTAGACCGGTCCAAATTGAAAGCATTTGTAGATGACATTTCAGTGTGGCTCAAATGATGGGATTTTTCTCTGGCAGGGTAGAAAACATTTTGGGAAAAGGAGAAAATGCTAGATACCAACATTTTCTCCTTTTCTCACAATGTTTTCAAAAGGCTTTTTCCTCAGGATCGTTAAAAGCCGGCATTATGTGGTAAAGTGTTAAAGGAGACATTTACATTGATTGAATGTTAATTCATTGAAACTTTACCTGTTTTACAGGGATGTTTTCAAAGTCATTTACAAGAAAGTTTTTTCAGAGGCAAAATGTTCACAAATTTACGAATGACTTCCGCAACACAATGTACATGTTTCTAAAGCCAGTATTTCTCGTTTTGTATTACAGAGTTCCACATCAATTGAGAATCCTTTATATAGTGAGGCCTGAGACATAAACTGAGTTATCCCCCATTGTGTGAATAGTGTAAACAGCAGGAAAATACAAACTGAATGTGACTGGTAAATTAACGACATGCCAGACATGGTGCATTTTTTGTGATAGAAATTAGAAAAAGTGTTCTGAATTTTAATTATCAAAAGATACAAGCACCCAATTTGATAATTACCGTTCTTATTTTTGGTTATACACTGGTGATGCCAGGGTTGTTATTATGTAGTGTTTATGTTTGTTAACTCTTTACCAAACAATCTTGTGTTTTTACAACCCTGAGAAAGATGGCTGTTGAAAACATTGTGGGAAAAAAAAGAAAATGCTGGTAACCAGTATTTTCTTTGTTTCCCACGATGTTTTGTTCTATTTCAAAACCAAATCTTATCATTTGAGCCTCGTTAAATTTGCTGTCTGCAGATGCTTTCGATATGGATGAATCTACAATTTGTCGTTTGGTAAGGAAGTAAGGATTGATATGATTTGATTTTATAACTAATGTGCAGTATTATAGGTGGACATACGTGAATTTAAGAACAATGCTCATATTTATTTCTTTTTGTGAATTATATTTCCTTGTTGTGCCATATTGTTATTAGACATAAGTGTATGATATTGTTAGATACTTTCTTTTTAGATTTCAAGAAATATTGTTTTTATGGTCATCCTAAAAATTTATTAAAATTTATAGCATTTGTTTATATTTTCTTCATGTTCAAGTTAAAAAAAAAAAAATTGTTGTTAGATGTTTACAAAACATTTTAGACCATTTCAAATTGAAAGCATTTGCAGATGGAAGAAAATAAAAACATGGCTCAAGTGATGTGGTGTGTCTTTGAACGTGTACAAACTTTGTGTGAAAAGGAGAAAATGATAGTTACCAGTTTTTTCTTCTTTTCCCACAGTGTTTTCAAAAGACTTTTTCTTCCGGGTCATTAAAAGACGGGATTGTTTGGTGAATAGTTACGCTGTTGTTACACTGTTGAAACTTCATGACTTGTTTATATTAAAGAGTTAGTCATTGAAGACTAGTTGCAGTTTTTTGTCTACCATACGTTTCTGTAGCTCATCCTTTTCTCTGGATTTGCATCTTTCAGCTAATTCCTTCTTGAAAAACTTGAACCTATAACCTGTTTGCTGCCTTAATTTAAGTCTACGTTTGTTTATCTCTTTATCACACAGTCCTGAGTTTTATTGACCCTACAGAAGAAAACTTTTGAAAACATTGTTGGAAAAAGGGACCAGAATTTTCTCCTTGTTTCCAAAATGTTTTCTACCCGTCCTAGGTCGATTTCTAGCATCTGAGCCCCGTTGAATTTACTGTCTGCAAATGCTTTTAATTTGAACCAGTCTAACATTTTGTCATTTGTTACAGAGTTAACCCTTTCCCAAACGACAAATTTTGGACTGGTCCAAATTGAAAGAGTCTGCAGACGACAATTTTAAATTTGATGAAAATGGCAGAAAGGTCTCAGAAAGGGTAGAAAACACTGTGGGAAAAGGAGAAATTGCTCGTTACGAGCAATTTCTCCTTTTCCCACAGTGTTTTCAAAAGAATTGTACTGCAGACACGTGAAAACCAGGGCTTGTTTGGGAAAGGGTTAATTAAGTGTCCCCCTACACAAATTTGGACATGAAAACTTTGAAAATGTCCTGTTGGAGTATAGAATATTATCAACATGAATTAACCCTTTACCAAATGACAATATTTTAGACTGGTCCAAATTGTAGGCATTAATTTTGCAGATGACAAATTGATTGTAGCTTAAATGACGATTCCTCTGTTGGATAAGATAGAAAACATTGTGGGAAAAGGAGAAAATGCTGGTTACCAGCATTTTCTCCTTTTCCCACAATGTTTTCAAAAGCCCTCTTCCTTAGGGTCGTTAAAAGTCGGGATTGTGTGGTAAATGGTTAAGTTTTATGTCTTTACCACACAAGAAAAATGTAGAACGGTCCAAACTGAAATCATTTGCAGGCAACAAATCAAATTTTGGCTCAAATGATGGAATTTGTCTTTTAAAGGGTAGCAAACATTGTGGGAAAAGGAGAAAATGCTGATTACCAGCATTTTCTCCTTTTCCCACAATGTTTTCAAAAGGTTTCTTCTTCTATGTTGTTAAATCTTGGGATTGTGTTAAAACTTTGGGGTTATGTGTTAAATGGTTAAAATATAATTACACGTGGAAATGAAATTTTACAAATTGTAATTTTGAAATAAAACTTTCAAAAAAAAATGGACCAAGTAAAAGAATTTAACTTGTGGTTAAAAAAAGATAATTACATATGGAAACAATGGGGCAATGAGAGGAATTGGCAAAAGTTATCTGCTACAAGATTCAAAATGTTGTAGTTGGAGTCTACAACAAATGTGAAGCAGAAAACCTCATAAAATACCACTATGAAATAGGGGTTACTGAAATGAATTAAAGATTAGTAAGTATGAAAATATTTTGGCAAAAGGAGAAATAAATCCTGAGTAATTTGTGTTTTTACCTAAATATTTTCAGAAGCAGTCTGATGCAAGACAAAAAGTAGTTTGAATAGTCTTTCTATGATTTGCACGGTCTTTAATGTAGATTTCTCTAGTGTTTCAGTTATATCATGTGTATACCTCAATGAATCTTGTTCTTGTGCTTCACCAGTATTATGTGTGATGGAGATCTTGCATGACAATAGAGTGAAACCTCTAAAAAAACAATTTCAACATGGCCAGAAAATTTGGTTAACCCTTTCCCAAACGACAAATTTTGGACTGGTCCAAATTGAAAGAGTTTGTAGAGGACATTTTTAAATTTGATCAAAATAGCAGAAAGTTATCAAAAAGGGTAGAAAACACTGTGGGAAAAGGAGAAATTGCGCGTTACGAGCAATTTCTTCTTTTCCCACAGTGTACTTGTACTGCAGACACATGAAAACCAGGGCTTGTTTGGGAAAGGGTTAACTCATTACAACACAACAAAATTTTAACCTTGGGCATGGTGAAAGTATTTGAGCCATGCTCTGTGAAAAAAGGGTCATTGAAATGCATCTCCCTCACATATTATACATAGCAAGTCGTCACATAATTATTGGTCCAAACGACAAAATTTTCAACAAGTCCAAATTGAAAGCATTTGCAGACGACAAAATAAATGTGATAGAAAAACTAAAACTTGTTTTGGAAAGGGTAGAAAACATTCTGGGAAAAATGAGAAAATGCTGTTTACCACAATGTTTTCAAAAGGCCTTTTTTGCAGGGTTTTCGAAAGATGGGATTGTGTGGTAAAGGGTTAAATCCATTTTGTCGAACAGCTGACTGATCCCTGAGGTAGGATGGTCCTTGGACAGGCAGGAAATTTACAGCAAGCAAAAGGTTTCGACCCATGTCAGCTTGCGCTAACCCCTCAGGCTGACATGGGCCAATACTTTTTGCAGATGCATTAAATCACCTTTTCACAGAATACGGTTCATATGCAGACTGTGAATTCCCTATGGCACAGGAGGAAATGCTGGTTACCAGCATTTTATGTTGTTCCTTCAATGTTTTCAAAAGGCTACCACAGGGTTAAAACACAGGGAAGTTTTGTAAAAGGACTGAACTCTAGAGTTTACCAGCTTATTTTCCCATAGAGGTCAAGAAACTCTGTGATTACACACATAGGTGCACCAGCTGATGTGACAACTGAACAATTGTTGAAAACAAACCACATTTTATTCTTTTAGATATTAATGTCTTTCTAGGACTTTTATTGGCATAAAAAAGTAAAGAAAAACTAATTTTTATTCCATAATAATTACTTTATTCATAATTTACTCTAGTAATCTGTTAAAACAATATCAGTTTAAGTTCTAATCATTTAGAAATACAAAATTTGTATCTTTCTGTATCTTTATGACACAAAATTTCAGACCTTTCCATACTGAAAGCATTTGCAGATGACAAAATACATGTGGCTCAAATGATGGGATTCATCAATAAACGGGTAGAAAACATTGTAGGAAAAAGAGGAAATGCTGTTTACCAGTATTTTCCTCCTTTTCCCACAATATTTTAAAAAGCCTTTTTCCAAAGACTCGTAAAAACTAATGGTTTGCTACAGGGCCATACATGTACTTATATGATAAAGCATGTATGGTACATGCTATTTTTAGACATAAATGTACCAAAAACTATTAGGAATAAAGAGGACAACCACATGAGAGAAAAAGGAAAAAAATCCTTTTAAAATGAATGAAAAAACAATATAGGAAAGAGAGAAACAATTTCTTCTATTTCAATACTGTGGATAATAGGTGCATTAAAAAAATATAACATTTCAACATGAATGGGTAAAAGTGACCCATGAATTCTGGCAATAAATTATTTTCCATTTTACAGTGTACCAATCCATCAGTAATGCCTACATTTACACAAAATGGACGTGCACAGTCACCTCAATATCTAACTCATAACCCTTTCCCACACAATCCGGAGTTTGAACAACCCCGAGGAAGAAGCCTTTTGAAAACATTGTGGGGAAAGGAAAATTAACCAGCATTTTCTCCTTTTCTCATGTCATATTCTACCCAATCAAAAGAAACTTTCACCCCTTAGCCATCTTTAAAAAGCCTTTAGCAAATACTTTCCATTTAAACAAGTCTACAATTTTGCCATGTGGTAAAGAGTCAATCCCGACTTTTAACAACCCAAAAAAAGAAGCCTTTTGAAAACATTGTGGAAAAAGGAGAAAATGCTGGTAACCAGCATTTTCTTCTTTTCCCACAATGCTTTCAACCATTCCCAAAACAAATTTTAATTTTTCAGTCACATTACTTTTGTCATCTGCAAATGCTTTCAATTCGGAAGTCTAAAATTTTGTTGTTTGGTAAAGAGATAAATCACCAAATTGATCTACACAACCTTTATTTTACCAGATGCTCTGGTCAAGTTAGTGTAGAGCATAAATCTTTACTATATTTGTGTCTTTGAACATAATGGTACCTTTCTAATACCATCCTTACAAAAATTTACTACAGGCTTTTTCCATTGTTTTCAAAAACTGGTAATTGCCAGGGTATAGAAAAATATCTTTTGGCCGTGATGGGTGTATCTTTTTCTTTCCTTTCTTTTTTTTTAAAAGAGCCCAAACCAAAAGAGTGGAAAAAATAAAGGAGAAAACAAATTCGTATTCAAATTTGTTTATATACACAATGTAAATCAATAACATCATCAAAAATGTTTTGAACACATAATATGCCTACAATACCAATAGCAAAAGTAACTGTAAATTAATTTAAACTTCATCTCAATAACTTATATCACATATCTCAAACTGATCATCGCATCAAATGGAAATGAATCAGAATACCTAATAATGCTTTAATACTCAATTCATAATTTTGTTTCAAACAAAAGTACCAGAAAACACTGCTCAGAACATACATCAAATGATCGCCACGTAAAATAGACATAAAACTAGAATTTCTGATAAATGTTGAGCTCTTTAAAACTCTTTACCACACAATCCCGACTTTTAACGACCCTGAAGGAAAAGCCACGTGAAAACATTGTGGGGAATGGAGGAAATGCTGGTAACCAGCACTTTCTCCTTGGTAACCCCCATTTTCTCCTTTTCCCACAATGTTCCCAAAACAAATTTCCATTTTTGAGTCAAATTCATTTTGTCATTTGAAAAGGTTTTCAATTTGGCCTCTAAATTTTGTCATTTGGTAATGGGTTAAATTATCTTCTGGTACTTAACCCTTTACCACACAATCCTGACTTTTAACAACTCTGAGAAAGAAAGCTTTTGAAAACATTGTGGGACAAGAAGAAAATGCTGGTAACCCAACATTTTCTCCTTTTTCCCACGTTTTCTAACCTTCCCAAAACAAATTTCAATTTTTCAATCACATTTACATTGTCGTCTGCAAATGCTTTCAATTTGGACCTGTCTAAAATTTTGTCGTTTTGGTAAAGAGTTAACAAAAAATCTCCAATGTTAAAAATCCTGGAGAAATAAAGCTTTTTGAAAGCATTGTGGAGAAAGGAGAAAATGCTGGTAACCAGCATTTTCCCCTTTTCCCACTCTGTTTTCTAACCTTTCAAAGACAAATACTATGAACCACATTTGATGTGTCAAAGTTTGATTTGGACAAGTCTAAGATTTTGTTATCTGGTAAAACGTTAACTCCATCAGACTACAAATTTTTTTTTTAACTTGTCCATATTGAAAGCAGTTGAAGACAGCAAGTGAAATGTGACTTAACTCTTTACCACACAAGAAAAATGTAGACTTGCCTAAATTAAAAGTATTTGCAGATGACAATTTAAATGAGACTCAAATGAGGAAATTTGTCTTTGCTAGGGTAGAAAACTTTGTGGGAAAATGAGAAAATGCTGGTTGCCAGCATATTCTCCTTTTCCCACAATGTTTTCAAAAGGCTGCTTTCTTAGGGTCGTTAAAACTCGGGATTGTGTGGTAAAGGGTTAAATGATGGATTCTGTAGAAAAACACTGTAAGACAAGAGGGCCATGATGGCCCTGGGTCGCTCACCTTAGTAGAGTGTCTTAAAGGTTTTTCTTTGATTTGACCATGTGACCTGGTTTTTGACCGCAGGTGACCCAATTTCAAACTCATATTTCATGAAGACAAACATTCTGACAAATTTTCAAGTCAATTGAGCAAAAAATGTGGCCTCGAGTGCCCTAAAGATATTTCTTTAATTTGCCCTAGTGACCTAGATTATGACCCCAGGTGACCCAAATTTGAACTGGTCTTTGACTATATCAAAAGAAACATTTTAACCAATTTTCAAATCAAATGAATAATAAATGTGGCCTCTAGAGTGCCCACTAGCTATTTCTTTAATTTGACCAAGTGAACTAGTTTATGACCCCAGTTGACCCAAATTCAGACTCATGTGAGATTTTACAAAGACAAACATCTAGTGACCTAGTTTATGGTTCCAGGTGACCCAAATCCAAACTCATCTGGTATTTCATCAAGACAAACATTCTGGCCAAATTTCAGGTCATTTGAGCAATAAATGTGGCCTCCAGAGTGCAAACAAGGTATTTCTTTAATTTGACCCAGTGAACTAGTTTATGACCCAAGTTGACCCAAATTAATCTTATGTGAGACTTTAGAAAGACAAACTTTCTAACTAATTTTCAAGGCAATTGAGCAAATAATGTGGCCTCAAGAGTGCCAACAAGGTATTTCTTTAATTTGACCTAGTGACCTAGTTTATGACCAAAGATGACCCAATTTTGAACTCAGTGAACTTGTTGCGCTTAGATGGGCGAACAAACTTAGAAGAGAATCACTACATACCAAATATCAAAGCTCTACGCCTTCCAGTTTTAAAGAAGAATTTTGAAGTTTTGCTTCTTTGTTCCTATGTTCGAACTTGTGACCCCCGGGGCTGGGCCAGTTTTGACCAGGGGCATCATATGAACAAACTTGGTAGAGGTCCACTAGGAAATGCTACAGGCCAAATATCAAAGCTCTAAACCATCCCGTTTAAGAGAAAAAGGAATTTAAAGTTTTCCTTCTTTGTTCCTATCTTCGAACTTGTGACCCCCGGGGCGGGGCCAGTTTTGACCCAGGGGCATCATATGAACAAACTTGGTAGAGGTCCACCAGGAAATAATACATACCAAATATCAAAGCTCTACACCTTCCCGTTTAAGAGAAAAAGAAATTTAAGTTTTCCTTCTTTGTTCCTATCTTCGAACTTGTGACCCCCGGGGTGGGGCCACTTTTGACCCAGGGGCATCATATGAACAAATTTGGTAGAGGTCCACTCTGAGATGCAACATACCAAATATCAAAGCTCCACACCTTTCGGTTTCAGAAAAGAAGAATTTTAAAGTTTTCCTTCTTTGTTCCTATGTTCGAACTTGTGACCCCAGGGGCTGGGCCAGTTTTGACCCAAGCAGCATCCTCGGAACAAACTTGGTAGAAGTCCACTAGGAAATGCTACATACCAAATATCAAAGCTCTATGCCTTCCCATTTAAGAGAAAAAAAAAAATTAAAGTTTCCTTCTTTGTTCCTATGTTTGAACTTGTGACCCCGGGGCAGGGCCAATTTTGACCCCCAGGGCATCATATGCACAAACTTGGTAGAGATCCACTAGAAGATGCTACATACCAAATATCATAGCTCCATGCCTTCCTGTTTCAGAGAAGAAGATTTTTAAAGTTTTCCTTCTTTGTCCCTATGTTGGAAATTGTGACCCCCAGGCCAGGGCCAGTTTTGACCCCAAGGGCATCATATGAACAAGCCTGGTAGAGGTCCACTAGGAGATGCTTCATGCCAAATATCAAAGCTCTATGCCTTCTAGTTTTAGAGAAGATGATTCTTAAAGTTTTCCTCCTTTGTTCCTATGTTGGAAATTGTGACCCCCGGGGCAGGGCCAGTTTTGACCCCAGGGGCATCATATGAACAAACTTGGTA
Source organism: Tridacna gigas (assembly GCA_945859785.2). Lineage (NCBI taxonomy): Eukaryota > Metazoa > Mollusca > Bivalvia > Cardiida > Cardiidae > Tridacna > Tridacna gigas. The sequence goes on from OX244038.2 coordinate 57,994,100, forward strand.
GAGGTCCATTAGGAGATGCTACATGCCAAATATCAAAGCTCTACGCCTTCAAGTTTTAGAGAAGAAGATTTTTAAAGTTTTCCTTCTTTGTTCCAATGTTTGAACTTGTGACCCCCCCGGCGGGGCAAGTTTTGACCCCAGGGGCATCATATGAACAAACTTGGTAGAGGTCCACTAGGCAATGCAACATACCAAATACCAAAGCTCTATGCCTTCCAGTTTCAGAGAAGATGATTTTTAAAGTTTCCCCTCTTTGTTCCTATGTTCGAACTTGTGACCCCCGGGGCAGGGCCAGTTTTGACCCCAAGGGCATCATATGAACAAACTTGGTAGAGGTCCACTAGGAGATGCTTCATGCCAAATATCAAAGCTCTATGCCTTCTAGTTTTAGAGAAGAAGATTTTTAAAGTTTTCCTTCTTTGTTCCTATGTTGGAAATTGTGACCCCCGGGGCGGGGCCAGTTTTGACCCCAGGGGCATCATATGAACAAACTTGGTAGAGGTCCACTAGGAGATGCTTCATGCCAAATATCAAAGCTCTACGCCTTCAAGTTTCAGAGAAGAAGATTTTTAAAGTTTCCCCTCTTTGTTCCTATGTTTGAACTTGTTACCCCCGGGGTGGGGCCACTTTTGACCCCAAGGGCATCATATGAACAAACTTGGTAGAGGTCCACTAGGAGATGCTTCATGCCAAATATCAAAGCTCTATGCCTTCTAGTTTTAGAGAAGAAGATTTTTAAAGTTTTCCTTCTTTGTTCCTATGTTGGAAATTGTGACCCCTGGGGCGGGGCCAGTTTTGACCCCAGGGGCATCATATGAACAAACTTGGTAGAGGTCCACTAGGAGATGCTACATGCCAAATATCAAAGCTCTACGCCTTTAAGTTTTAGAGAAGAAGATTTTTAAAGTTTTCCTTCTTTATGACTATGCTAAAACTTGTGACCTCCGGGGTGGGGCCAGTTTTGACCCCAGGGGCATCAAATGAACAAACTCGGTAGAGGTCCACTAGGAGATGCTACATACCAAATATCAAAGCTCTGCGCCTTCTAGTTTCAGAGAAGAAGATTTTCAAAGATTTTGCTTTTTTTTCCCTTTTGTTGCCATGGTAACCAGAGTTGTGGGTGGAATTCAATTCTTTGAACAGTTTTGGTAGAGCTTCACCCAAGGAACATCCCTGCCAAGTTTCATCAAGATTGGCCCAGTGGTTTAGGAGAAGAAGATGTTTAAAGAAATTGTTGACGGACGCCGGACATAGGGCGATCACAATAGCTCACCTTTAGCACGTTGTGCTAAGGTGAGCTAAACAAGAGGGCCAAAATGGCCCTGAAGCTCTCACCTGAATAAGTTTTACTTTTTCCTTCTGATCACCAGAGCCATGTTTCTTGACGGATCAAAATATCACGAACAATTTTTGAAAAGGGTCAACCAAAGAACATCCCTGTGAAATTATTTCAAAATCTGACCAGCGGTTTCAGAGAAGAAGAATTTTTAAGAATTTCTTCATTTCTGTATAGTGCAAGTAGCCCCCATTCACCAGAGCCATGTTTCTTGACGGATCAAAATTTCGCGAACAGTTTTTGAAAAGGGTCACCCAAGGAACATCTCTGTGAAATTATTCTAAAATCTGGCCAGCGGTTTCAGAGAAGAAGAATTTTTAAGAATTTCTTCATTTCTGTATAGTGCAAGAAGCCCCCATTCACCAGAGCCATGTTTCTTGACGGATCAAAATTTCGCGAACAATTTTTAAAAAGGGTCACCCAAGGAACATCTCTGTGAAATTATTTTAAAATCTGGCCAGCGGTTTCAGAGAAGAAGATTTTTAAAGAATTTCCTAAAAAATTCCATTTTGTTGCCATGGCAACCAGAGTTTTTGACGGAATCAAATTCTGCGAACAGTTTTTAAAGAGGACCTCCCAAGGAACATTCCAGCCAAGTTTGGTCCAAATTGGCCCAGCGGTTTAGGAGGAGTTGATGTTTAAAGAATTGTTGACGACGCACGACGCACGACGACCGACGGACACTGGGTGACCCTAAAAGCTCCCCTTGAGCACGTTGTGCTCAGGTGAGCTAAAAAGGAGAAAATACTGGCCACCATTTTCACCTTGGCATACAACATTTTCAAAAGCCAACTCAACCAGGGTTGTTAAAACTCAGGATTGTTTGATAAAGGACTGGTTAATTCATGATTTGTTTGTTTACCAAACAAAGGCTTCCCTGTTTAATTCTTTGGTAAACCAGGTAAACCACACTTGAATAACACAGAGTAATAGAGATCTATTGCACATATGTCTCATTCTAATAGTATTTTGTACCTTCAAGAGCAGCCAAAATATTGCAGAAAATGGAAAAAGTAAAGAAAATATCTATAGTAAAAATTACAAAAAAGCCAGATTAATTCAAGCTCTTTGATTTAAACACTGTGTAAGTCACTCTGGCAAAAACAGCGTAAAGTTTGAAATATTTGGGCCAATCAAACTTAATTGAACCATACTCATGTGACATCTGCAAAAAGTATCGACCCAGGACAGCCTGTGCAATCCGCGCTGGCTGACCTGGGCTGAATGTTTTTGCTATTGATCAATTTTCTGTAAGTCCAAGGACCACTTTACCACATGATTCAGTCGGTTATGAGATGAAATGGACTTTATGGATCCATGATCATGTGATGACCTGCTTGGTTGATTGATTGATTGTGTGGTGTTTAACGCCATTTTCAACATTATTTCAGTTATATCACTGCAGCCAGTGCACCTATCCATGCTTTCCTGGAGTTTCTTTTTCCAGTATTCCGCACAATATTCTTTCCAAGCCACTGGCTCCTTTCCCACATAACCATCGTCAAAACAATGGTCAGCGGTGAGAGAGGAATGAATCCTGTCGCAATGACTATCATCAATCCTCGGAAAGAAATTGGCCAAGCCGGGGATCATGACTTGCTTGGTATGATGTAACATGGAGATGCATTATGCCTCCTTTTGCCAGAGTGTGGCTCAATTAAATTGTCCTTTTATATCGCACTGAAAGATTTAGCCCTTTCCCAAGCAACAAACTTAAGACTATTCCAAATTGAAAACATCTGCAGACAACAAATTCGAAGGTGGTACGAATAAACTTAAGCTCTTAAACAGGGTAGAGAACACTGTGGGGAAAAAAGAGAAAATGCTGTGTTACCAGCATTTTCTCCTTTTCCCACAATGTTTTCACAAGCCATCTTTCTCAGGTAGTTAAAACTGGCTTGTTTGCTAAAGGGTTAAGATATGATTGTTGAAAAGGCTTTTGTCTTTATTACCACTATAAACCATTACTGCACAATGCCGCCTTTTAACGACCCTGAGAAAGAGGCCTTTTGAAAACATTGTGGGAAAAGGAGAAAATGCTGGTTACCAGCATTTTCTCCTTTTCCCTCAATGTTTTCTAACCTTTCAATGACAAATTTCATCATTAATTTGTCGTCTGCAAATGCTTTCAATTTGGACCAGTCTAAAATTTAGTCTTTTGGTAAAGAGTTAAATAACTTTCCATGAGACAACTTCGAAAACATACTGGCAAATAATGGAAATGTACACAAAGAAAATTTTGATATATTAAAAAAAAAAAAAAAAAAACAGTAAAAATGCTACAAAGGGCAAAATTGCTTGTCATAAGCTATTTCTTCTTTTGCCATGATATTTTCCAAGAGCTGTAGAGTTGCCTGCAGGGTACTAGATACATGTAGTTAATATCCAACACTGTTTACTGTAAACTACATTGTACTGTAAAGCTGAAGGTTTATACCAGTAAGTTTTAACCCACAACTGTGTATAATCAATCTTCTGTGTTTCTTTTTCTTCCGGCTTTCTTGCTTTTCACACCCCATATACAGTGGAAACCCTATTCAGAGGCCGACTAATGACCGTAAAGACAAGTGGTCTCTTAACTCTTTACCAAACGACAGAATTTTAGACCGGTCCAAACTGAAAGCATTTGCAGATGACAAAGGTGTCCCAAATAATAAAATATTTATCATTGATAGCTTAGAAAACATTGTGGGAAAAGGAGAAAATGCTGGTTACCAGCATTTTCTCCTTTTCCCACACTGTTTTCAAAAGGCTTCTTTCTCAGGGTCATTAAAAGTCGGGATTGTGTGGTAAAGGGTTAAACCAGTGGCTTGCACATCTCTGTATCAGATAACAAAATTTATCACAAGTCCAACAGAGTTATCTTTTTTTGAGCATTCTTGGGCACATTAGTAAGAAAATGAACAAGACAAGTGAGACGGTGCATTATTACCAGAACCTACATGGTGCCTGTGACATAACCAAATTGTTGACTAACCCATAACGGGAAAAGAAAATGAGAAATGAAAGCCTTAATCCTTTCCCACACAATCCCGAGTTTTAACGACCCTGAGAAAAAAAACCCTTTTAAAAACATTGCGGGAAAAGGAGAAAATGCTGGTAACCAGCATTTTCTCCTTTTCCCACAATGTTTTCTACCCTATCGAAGACAGAATTCGTCATTTTAGCTACATATAAATTGTTGTGTGCAACTGCTTTCAATTTGGGTCAGTCTGAAATTTTGTCGTTAGGTAATGAGTTAATATAATTATAAGACACTGCATTGCAGTGACAAGTGCCTCAGTTAGTAAAAATTGCTGTGTTTAATTGTACTTCATACATGAATGATGCTACTACCGGTAATATTTGTTTATGTGTGGTGCCAGCAGTAGGACTAAACATGCCTTTAACCCTTTACCGCACAATCCTGCCTTTTAACGACCCTGGGAAAGAAGCCTTTTGAAAACATTGTAGGAAAAGGAGAAAATGCTGGTAACCACCATTTTTTTCCTTTTCCCACAATGTTTTCGACCCAATCAAGAGAAAATTGCAACATTTAAACTGTCCTCTGCAAGTGCTTTCAATTTGGACAAGGCTATAATTTGTCGTCTGGTATAAGTTTAAGACGAAGAGTTCCACTGATGGAAATAAGAAGTATCCTATGTGTTCATCTTCTGTTTTTCATTTTCTTTGCAAGTTTTTTCCTCTTCAGCTCCTCCTCTTCCCTTCTCATGTCTTCCAAGTCCTCCATTTTACCAATACGAGAACTGAAAACAATGTGACAGAAAACAGTAAATTTATCCTGGATTCAAGGCATTCAAAAACAAAGAACTAAAAAAATAATGTGACAAAAAACAGTTACCAAACAATTCCATGTTTTCACAAACCTGAGGAAGAGGCCTTTTAAAATCATTGTATGAACATGAGAAAATGCTGGTAACCAGCATTTTCTCCTTTTCCCACAATGTTTTCTACCCTGTCTAAGAAGTACAGTTCATTTGTATGACTTTTGAATATGTGGCTTGCAGATGCTCTTACTTCATACCAGTCTAATATTTGGTTGTTTGCATAGAGTTAACCCTTTCCCAAACAAGCCCTGGTTTTCACGTGTTTGCAGTACAAGTCTTTTGAAAACACTGTGGGAAAAGGAGAAATTGCTCTTAACGAGCAATTTCTCCTTTTCCCACAGTGTTTTCTACCCTTTTTGAGACCTTTCTGCCATTTTCATCAAATTTAAAATTGTCGTCTGCAAACTCTTTCAATTTGGACCAGTCCAAAATTTGTCGTTTGGGAAAGGGTTAAGTTCTTTTATCACATTACCTCCTACAAGCAACCTTTTTGCCACTTTTGATTGTTAGTTTGTACACCAGATTTTAACATTATCTCAGTTGTACCTCAGAGGCTAGCGTACCCATTTACACTTTCCTGTATTTTCTTTTACCAGTACTTGAAACAATTCTCTTCCCAAAACGCTGGCTGTTCCACAATACCATTGCTGAAACAATGTTCAGTGCTTAGTGGGACTGAATCCTGTCTGAATGACTATCATGAATCTCAACAAGTTTGGCTGAGCTGGGATGAATATCACTACTCTTACATAAGCCTTGTGTATTACCGACTCAGCCACAAGGTTTCAGTTAAATCTTTACCATACAACAAAATTTTTGACTTGTCCAAATTGAAAGCCTTTGCAGCAGACATATCCTATGTGGCTCAGATCATAGAGTTTGTCTACTAAATGGATGTAAAACATAGTGGGAAGAGGAGATAAGCATGTTCTCCTTTTCCTACAGTGTTTTCAAAAGCCTTTGACCTTAGGATTTTTACAAAACAGGCTTGCTGCTAAAGGGGCAAGACTTACCACTTTTTACTGACAACATTTAACCCTTTACCACAAAATCACGACTTTTGACAGCCCTGAGGAAGAAGCCTTTTGAAAACATTGTGGGAAGAGGAGAAAATGCTGGTTACCAGCATTTTCTCCTTTTCCCACAATGTTTTCTATCCATCCAAAAACAAATTTCAATCTTTGAGTCATGTTTATTTTGTCATCTGCAAAAGCTTTCAATTTGGAGAGTATAAAATTTTGCATTTGTTAAGAGTTAAGTGATTAAGATTTTAAACTGTTTACCAGATGACAAAATTTTAGATCAGTCTAAATTAAAAATCTTTCCAGACCACACAATCATAAAAGTGACTAACGATAAGGGATTTGTCTTTGAAAAGGATATATAGCATTGTGAAAAAAGGACAAAATGCTTGCCAGCATTTTCTTCAGTTCCCTACAAGCCTTCTATCTCAAAGTTGTTAAAACTTGATTGTTTGGTACAGGATTAATACTATGTTTTAACAACCTTGAGGAAGTAGCTTTTTGAAAACATTGTGGAAAAAAGTGAAAATCCTGGTAACTAGCATTATTTCCTTTTCCCACAATGTTTTTTACCCTTTCAAAGGCAAATTCCATCATTTCAGCCAAATTTAAATGATCATCTGCAAATTTGGGCAAGTCTACATTTTTGTAATGTGGTAAAGAGTTATATAAAAAAAAAAAAAAGCCACCTTTTAGCCTCTTCCTTCATAACAGTAGCAAAACTAGACTCTTGCATTTTTTCCTTTTCCCCTACTGTTTTCAAAAGCCTTGTATCTCAAGGAGCATTTTCTCCTTTTCTTACAATGTTTTCAAATGTCTTCTTTCTTGGGATCATCAAACACATATGATTATTTGGTAAAGGGTAAAACTTCAGTGGTACCTTCTGGCCTCCTCCTTCATTACAGTAGCAAAATTGGCCTCCATATTATCTATATCATCATCTTCATCTTTGTACCTGTGTTAAAAAACAAAGTTCTGTTTTGAAGCCACTAACAACAGTTTTTGGTCATGGAAAAGAACAAAGCAAAGCACCGCATGTGGGTGCCAACTATCAGCTTGCTTTTTCAGTGAAATTGTCAGTTTCCTATCAAAAAAGATGATATCTTCGATTGACAACAAGCTTTCCAGGCATATAATTACAAGGAAGTCTGCAGTGTCTAATGATTAATCATACGCCACTGGAGTTCCATTGGTCTATTATGGAACACTAAAATTTTCATTGCTTGCTCATCGGACAGTGTTACTAAAAATAGCACGGATCACTGCCTCTATATCGTACATCATAAGTTAATAACATTGCACAGTATAGAGGTGATGCGCAATGTGCTATTTTTAGTAAGTGTCCAATGAGCAAGCAATGAAAATTTTGGGGTTTCACGATAGACAAAGGGAGCCTCACAAGCCTGTGGTCTATTTAATCCATAGTCTGCAAGCATGACATATGTGGTTCTGTAGACAGTGTAGAATAAGATCTGACTGTATAGAGTGTCCTGTCTAATCTTGGATCTACACTGTTTGATATATTGATGTTTTTGTGGTGAAATGAACTTTGAATTGCCAATAGTTAGGTCTTAATTTTTGGTTTGATATTTAAACATAGCTAAATGGAATTCGTCTATGAAATAGCAGAAAACATTATGGAAAAAGGAGAAAATGCTAGTGACCAGCATTTTCTCCTTTTCCCAAAATGTTTTCAATAGCTTTTTCCCTCAGGATTTCTTACGAATGAACATTTTTGTAAAGGGTTAGGGTTAGACATGTGTAAAAGTTTATCCCTTTCCCAAACAACAAATTTTGGACTGGTTTAAATTGAAAGAGTTTGCAGACGACAATTTTAAATTTGATGAAAATGGCAGCAAGGTCTCAAAAAGGGTAGAAAACACTGTGGGAAAAGGAGAAATTGCTCGTTACGAGCAATTTCTCCTTTTCCCACATTGTTTTCAAAAGACTTGTACTGCAGATACGTGAAAACCAGGGCTTGTTTGGGAAAGGGTTATACATAAGCAAGATGTCAAAATTTTCTGTGTCACAGTGAGAAGAAAATACAAGCCACAGGAAAATGTTACAATCTTGTATTTCCTTTTATTGTACACCTAAAAATTTCAACAACAAAATATTGCAATACTATGGACAGTCTTATTCAAAAACAGTGAGGAATTACAAATAAATTCCAGTTTAGAGGGTGTAAATCTCTTTTTTCTTTTTTTTTTTAATGACAGATTTTCCAATTTTACCCACATACAATACATGTATTTGAGCCTGACATTTTATAGGTATATAATGAAAGTAAGTAATAATTTACCTTGATTTATCATATCCAAATATATTGCGTATGTGTGCAGAGTAATCCATCCCCTCATCTCCGTCGTCTATAAAATCATCATCCATATCATAGTCACTCTCCTCTTCCTCCGAACTTTCAATCATCTGTCTTTTTCTCTTCTCTAGAAATGTAAGGGTAAAAGTAAAGGGTCAAATAAGGGCCTCTGCTTGATTCATAGGTAACACTTAACACTTTAACCACAAAATCCCATGTTTTTACAATGTTGAGAAAGAAAGCTTTTGAAAACATTGTTGGAAAAGGAGAAAATGCTGATAATCAGCATATTCTCCTTTTCCTACGATGTTTTCATCACTTTAATGGACAATTTCTCCATTTCAGCCACATTAAATTTGTCTTCTTTTGCAAATCTTTTGGATTTAGATTATAGATATGTCCAAAATTTTGTCCTCTGGTAATGAGTTAAGATCCCTTATCATTTATTTTCAAGAGTAAGAACACAAAAATTTTCAAATCCAGTTTTGAGTCAAAATCACAATTTTTGGTAATCAAACCTTCACCTCACTCAAATACAAAATCAATCACAAATTTTTACCATCAGTAAATTTCAAAGTCATTCCCATAATTTTGCTATCAGTCTATCCTTTATATGGTGTTGTAAAGACTTACTTATTTGTACAGTATTTTAAATGAAAAAACTGAAATAGAAGATTCTAAATTTCTGTCAATAAAAACCATATGTTGTCAGCTACCTGTCATCTACACAATTGGACTGGCAGATATTTTTCCTGCTCATAAACCTTCTTACCAAATTACAAAATCTTAGAACAGTAAAATTTAAACTGATGTGATATGTCTTTGATGAGTAGAGTGTGTTGTGAAAAAAGGAGAAAATGCTGGTTACCAAAATCTTCTTCCAACATGTTTTCAAAACCCCTCTTTCTGAGAGTTATTAAAACTCCAGATTGAATGGTACAGGGTTAAGTTAACTCTTTACCAAACGACAAAAACTTGGAGTCGTCCAAATTCAAAGCATTTGCAGACAACAAAATAAATGTGGCTCAAAAATTGAAATTTGTTTTGGGAAGGGTAGAAGACATTGCGGGAAAAGGAGAAAATGCTGGTTACCAGCATTTTCTCCTTTTCCCACGTTTTCAAAAGGCTTCTTTCTTAGGGTCATTATAACTCGGGATTGTGTGGTAAAGGGTTAAATCATTATAGTAACCAGAACTGTCATTATACAGAACAGCTCGCCTGATAAAGTTGGGGATGAAACAGCCACAGGGTCAAAGCCCAGGACAGGACCCAACATCAACTCCAACACCAGGGTTAGTGCAATAGCTCTTCCTGGCACTTGTCCAGGATGCTGTCTGTGACCTTGACCTTTTTGCCGTAGGCATGGGCAAGGGTACAGCTGAATGATACCATGGACCTATTTCCCTAACCATAATAGATATGAACTAAAACATTCATAGGAGCTCTAGAAAATCTTTCATATGAAATTTCAAAATCTGCAACCTTGACCTAAGGATCACAAGCATGGCTTGGGTATTGCTCAATGAAACTTTATACCTCTAATGCAAATGACAACATTAAAGTTCACTATCGTGACCTTGGGATCGTAGATTAGGCTCGGGATGGGGGTATTGGCTGTATTGCTGAAAAAACCTCTGGATCTAAATCTACCATCGTGCTTAATATTAACCTAATCCATCCAACGGTTTGGATAATAAAAACTCTTGTAAAACTTTAACTCTATACCACACAATCTCGAGTTTTAAAAACCCTGGATACCAGCATTTTCTCCTTTTCCCACAATGTTTTCAAAAGGCGCTTTCTTTAGGGTCGTTAAAACCTGTGATTGTGTGGTAAAGGTTTAATGGTTAAATTTTACCCCAGTTATCAGTATCACAGGGTTACTTACCAGATTTAGGGTTATTTTTCTGTATCTGTCCATAAATTCTGTCCCATGGGTTAGTTGTTTCTGGCTCTGACCTCACAGCCAGTTTAGAAGCTGGTTTACACACCACCACATTCTCGTTCACCACATCATATTTATTTTTAGGAGTTGAAATACTAGTACTCTGAGCTGAATTTGACTGTTTAGTTTGACCAGAATTCACATTTTTACCTGCCGTTTTTGTAGCTTTATTACCACTTGACACATTGTTAGAAGATATAGAATTTGCACCAGATTCTTGCATTTTTTTCCTCTCTCTGCTCTCTTTTTCCCTTTTTCTTCTGTCCATCTCTTCCTGGGTGAGTGGCCTCTCTTCTTGTTTCTTAGGAATAAATTTAGGTTCTGGTGCTTTTTCCTTACACTTTTGTTCCGCTAATTTTAACAAATCTTCAAAGTTTATGGGCGGGGGATGATGGTTCTGATGTCGTCTAACAATCACAGGTTTTTTCACGACAGGTTTTGGCCCATCAGAAAAATTATTCTGATAATCATTTCTCATCATTTCTTTCATTTTTACATTTTTATCTTTCACTTTTTTGATGAGATCTTTATTCTTATCTTTTCTATCCTTTGACATATCTTTAGCATTCTGCTGTGCCTTTTCTTTCATTTTTTTCACCTTTTCAATGTACTTTTTCCTCAATGCCTTCTCCTTGGCTGGTCTGTCCGGAAAGTTGTAGCTACCAAGTTTTTCATCAATTTTCTTTTTCATGTCTTTGAGAATACTTCCTGCTTCAGGTTTGACAAGATTTTCATTCACCATGTTTTCGAAGGAAACATTTAGTTCATCGTCAGAGTCACTATCCTCATCCTTAATGACACTTTTAGACTTGATCACCTTGTCCGAGCCTCCGACTTTGTCCTTCTCTACAAAAATAATAGAAGTCTTCAGTAAAACTATTCAAATGAACCATGCTCTGTGAAAAAGGGGCTCAACGCATCTCCCTGATGTATTATACCAAGCAAGTCATCTCATAATTTGATTATGGATCCATAAAAATTTGAAATCTGTTTTGTATAACAATCCACTGAATCGTAATGTACACTAATACTTTGACATGCAGAAAATTGACCAATAGCGAAAAGCTTCGGCCCAGGTCAGCCTGCGCAGGCTGACCTGGATCAAAACTTTTCGCAGATGCATTAAGCCCCCTTTTCACAGAGCATGGCTCAAATGTACTGTAGCCTAACTACTTGTCTACAGGGTCACTGACTGCACAGTAATGGCAATTTGGAAGTCTTTTACCATACAACAAATTTTTACACTTGTCTTATTTGAAAGCATTTAGAGTAAAAAAAATCAAGGTGGTTCAAACAATAAGAGTCTTCTTTAAAAGGGCAAAAAAAAAAAAATGTGAGAAAACTCTGGATACAATGAAATTAGACAAAATTCCTGATGCACAAATGACCATCTTGCTGTATGTACACTACAACTACACCTTTTGCATTGAATGTAAGCATCAGTGTCTTATCCTTGTACAATGACTGATTGATTGTATGGTGTTTAACGCCGTTTTCAACATTATTTCAGTTATATTGCGGCGGCCAGTGCACCTATCCATGCTTTCCTGGAGTTTCTTTTACCAGTACTCCGCACAATATTCTTTCCAAGCCACTGGCTGCTTTCCCACATAACCATCGTCGAAACAATGGTCAGTGGTGAGAGAGAAATGAATCCTGTCACAATGACTATCATCAATCCTCGGAAAGAAATTGGCCAAGCCGGGGATCGAACCAGCAACCTCCTGTTCTCAAGTCCTGTACGCTACTGACCGAGCTACAGGGCTTGGCTATCCTTGTAAAAGAAAAATGTATTTTCTAGTGTTAACATATGTCAGTGTTTCACAAGAACTATTCATTCACTCTAAATGTATGAGTCCTGCTCTATGAAAAAGGGGAAATAAAGAAAAAAAAAAAAAGGCTCTTAACACAAAACTATGAACTTTTTCTTGTGATCAGTTTGTCCAGAAATTAACTGAACAATGACCATACCCGTTTGTCGATTTCCTATTCTCTTTTTGGGTTGTTTTACGTTGTCCCTCTCCTGTGCTAGCTTAGCCTTTGTTCTCTCTAATATCATTTGAGTTCTGGATAGTATCTGAGCTTTCTTCTTTTCTGCATCTGTCTCCACTCCTATATACAAAGAAAGAACAAACTGTTTTAACCCTTTACCAAACAATCCAGGGTTTTAATGATGCTAAAGAGGGAGACTATGGAAACCATTGTGGAAAAAGGAGAAAATGCTGGTAACCAGCATTTTCTCCTTTTCCCACAATGTTTTCTATCCTTCCAATAGCAAATTTCAATTTTTGAGTCACATTTACATTGCCATCTGCAAATTCTTTCAATTCTGACAAGTCATAAGGTATGCCATCTAGCGAAGAGTTAATCCTTTATCAAACAATTATTTGTCTTACAAACCTGATGAATAAAGCTGCAGACAACGTCCTTGGAAAAGGAGAAAATGCTGGTTACAAGCTGGTAACCAGCATTTTCTCTCTTTCCCATAATGTTTGTTTTCTACCCTTTCATGGACAACTACAATCATTTGAACCACATCTAATTTGTTAGCAGTGAATGCTTTCAAATATGAATGAATTACTTGCATTGTATAATGAATGAATGAATGTTGTTTTATAGCGCATCGACAGCTTTGGTCATTTAGCGCGCATATCTGTGTTAAAAGATAATAAAGGTGGAATTGTTTAAACTGAAAAAGTTTCAATACATTAATAATGATAAAAGAGTTGAATTAAGAAATATTATGTGTGACTTTAAATGATGAAAGGTTATATGTAACTTTTAATTTGTATAAAATATAATATTTATATAATATTGAGTGGCTGGGCATTCCCTGCCTACTCAAAGTTTTAAATGGAAAGGTTAAGAATTAGATGGGTAAGAAACTCAAAAAGCAAATATCACAGTTTATTGTAAATGCCAATCTCCTTTATGAAAGCGATAATAGATTCAACGCTGACAGAATCAAAAAGATTTTTTAAACTATCGACGTTGAAATATTTTGTACGAACTGGCTGAAAGTCAATGCAATCTAGTAGAATGTGTTTTATAGAGAAGGGTGCATTGCATGGAATACATTCAGGGGCATCATCTCTGGTCAAGAGCCAGGAATGTGTAATGCGTGAATGGCCAATTCGAAGTCGTGCAATTATCACTTCTTCTCGACGAACAGACCTGTAAACGGGGTACCATTCACCAAGGGAAGGTTTAACTGAATGCAGTTTATTGAAAACATCAGCATCCCACTGGGATTGCCAAGAAGATTGGATATGTGTTAAAACAGAGGATTTAAAATCAGTGTGTGGAACTTTAAAATCTGAAATGGGAAGGTTAAGTGCAGATTTGGCAGACCTATCGGCATTTTCATTGCCTTTGATGCCTACATGACTTGGAAGCCAGCAGAACACCAATCTGTTCATAGAAGAAATTTGTGAGATCCTTTCAAGTAAAGTACAGATCAAGGGATTCTCAAGTCGTTGATTTGAAAGGGCCTGTAATGTCGACAAAGAGTCCGAAAAGATAATGAAACGGTTGGAATTAGAATGTTCAGCTAGATTAAGGGCAAGATCAATAGCTTTAATTTCTGCAGAGAAGATAGAGGAATTGTTTGGAAGGCGGCATTTTAAGCTCCTTTCTCCATAAATAGCAGCAGCTGCTACAGAATTTCCCTCTTTAGATCCATCTGTATAGATTGGTTTGAAGGAAAAATAATGCTCCTTTATCTCGTTGTATCTAGCATGAAACACAGTTCTATCCGTGACTGACTTTTTGTCGGATGCAAGGTCAAATCTGAATTCTGCACTGTTTAGTGTCCATGGAGGGATTTCAGAGATTTTATAGTCGGCAATAGATTCAGTGTCTATGCCAAGGTTATCTACTATGGGCTCCATGCGGATACCAAATGGGGGAATAACATTTGGTTTCCTTTCAAAAAGACGTTTATATTGAGGTTTAAAAACAACTTTATGAGTTGGGTTAAAACGATTTGACTTCAGTTTTAAAAGATATTGAAGTGAGAGTTTTTCCCTCCTGTAAGAAAGAGAAGGTTCATTAGCCTCAACATAGAGACTATTGACGGGAGAAGTTCTGAAAGCTCCAAGTACAAGATGCAGGCCTTCGTGGTGTATAGGATCGAGAATTTTAAGACAAGATTTACGGGCTGATCCGTATACGATAGATCCATAGTCTAATCTGGAGCGAACTAAAGACCGATAAAGCCGCAAGAGGACTTTACGGTCTGCTCCCCATTCAGAATGGGCCACAACCTTTAGAAGATTAAGAGCCTTCTTGCATTTCTTTTTAAGTGCAGTGATGTGAGGAAGGAAGGAAAGCTTTCTGTCAAAGATGACTCCGAGAAATTTAAATTCACAAACGACTTCAATTTTGGTTTTGTCCAAATACAGTTCTGGGTCTGGATGAACACCACGTAGATTACAAAGGTGCATGCATTTTGTTTTGGACTTTGAAAATTTGAAGCCATTTTCATCAGACCACGTTTGGAGTTTGTTGAGACACTGTTGAAGTTGTCTCTCAATAATATTCATATTTCGAGATCTGAAGCATATAACAAAGTCATCAACATAAAGAGAACAGTCTACACCAGGACAGACAGCTTTAACTATACTGTTTATTTTTACACTAAAAAGTGTAACAGAGAGAATACATCCTTGGGGCACACCCATCTCCTGTTCACGGGTTCCCGAGACAGTATTGCCAACTCGGACACGGAAAAGACGTTCATCCAAGAAGGCTGAGATAAAAAGAGGAAGACGGCCTCGAAGACCAAAGTCATGTAAGTCTTTAAGAATTCTGTATTTCTAAGTCGTATCATAAGCGCTTTCAAGGTCGAAAAAGACAGATACTACATGTTGTCTATTAATAAAGGCTTCTCTGACAAAGGTTTCAAAGCGGACAAGATGATCGATGGTGCCACATTGACGACGAAATCCACTCTGTACATCAACGATAAGGTTGTTTTTCTCTAAAAACCAGACAAGCCTGTCGTTGACCATACGTTCTAGAGTCTTGCAGAGACAACTAGTAAGAGCTATTGGACGATAGCTGGCTGGGTCACTAGCATCCTTGCCAGGTTTTGGGATAGGAATGACTAGTGCCTCTCGCCAGGACGAAGGAAAATCACCGGACTGCCAGATATCATTAAAAATATCAAGTAAAACAGAGAGAGAAGTAAAAGGTAAGTGTTTTAAAAACTGGTAATGAACTTTATCTTGGCCAGGAGAAGAATCGTGAGCTTTATTCAGAGCAGACTTTAATTCTTTAAAGGTGAAGAGTTTATTATAGTGCTCTGAATTAGAAGAATTGAAATTATGTTTTTTCTTTTCTTCTCTAGCTTTATTTGTCTGAAACTTTTCAGAATAGTTTGCTGAGGAAGACTTTTTGCAAAAGGTGTCGGCAAGAGCATCCGCTATATCCTGGGGTGATTCCAACGAAGTATTGTTAACTTCAAGGTGACTAAGAGGGGGTTGGCCTTTGCCATTGATCTTTCTGATCATGTCCCAGGTTTTTTTAGTAGTAGTTCTACTATTTAATTTAGAAACATATTGTCTCCAAGCCTTGCGCTTACTTTCTCTAATAGTACGACGAGCCTTTGCCCTGGAAATACGGAATAGGTTATGATTTTCTTTGGTAGGTCTGAGGTTAAACTTTCTAAGGGCTTGTTTTCTGTCTCTGACAGCCTGTTTACAATCTTCATTGTACCAAGGCTTGTCAGGACGTTTTGGATTTGTCGAGGTCTGAGGGACAGACTGTTTAGCTGCATCAATTAACAGTGAAGTAAAAAGTTTTGCTGGATCATCGCAATCTCCAAACTTGTCATGTGTAATGGTCTGTTCACAGAGGGTTTCAAATCTGTTCCAATTGGCTTTAGAGAGCTTCCATTTCTGCGGTCTTACACTGCTGGATGGTTGTGTGGATGAAAAGATAATAGGGAAGTGATCACTTCCACACAAATCCTCTTTCACTTTCCAAGTGAAATTGGGAAGTAAGATTGGGCTGCATAAGGTTAAATCAATAGATGAGTATGATCCAGTTGCTGGATGTAGGTAGGTTTTGGACTTGTTATCATTCATGAAAGACAAAGAGTTGTTCGAAATGAAGTTCTCCAACTGTAAACCTCTCTGGTTAGTGTCATCGCAACCCCACATAACATTGTGACCATTAAAGTCCCCAGCAAGAATATAGGGGGATGGCAATTGGGAAATGAGATCATTCAGATTGGTCTCATTAATAGGTGTGCTCGGGGGTAGATATAAAGAACATAGTGTAACGGCACTGTGTAAAGATAATCTGATGGCAACAGCTTGTAAGTTTGTGTTAAGAGAGATAACTTTATAAGGTATGTTGTTATTAACAATAACAGAAACACCACCTCTAGCTTTCTCGCCTTCGGTAAAGACTTTATTGTAAATGGAATGATATTTGATTGAGATATCATCCTCCCGTTTAAGGAAGGTTTCTTGAAGACAAACAGCAACTGGTTTGTGATCACTAATTAAAAGGGAAAGTTCGTCAAAGTTTGACTTCAGACCTCAACAGTTCCACTGGATTATGGTATCCATTGTGCATGAAGAAAGTATAAAAGCTAAAGTAAAAAAAGAGGTTGTAAACCAATGCATTTTAAAATAGGTTGATTAAGACTTCATTACAGTTGTCTCGGGTTTGGATGTGTGCCAAGTGTCAGTGTCCTTGTTCCAAGTATCTTTAGAAATGGACCAGATAGAGGCTTCTGAATCTGAAGCCTCACCTTCCAGATTTTCAGCATCTGCATCCATGTCCTCTAGCTCCGAAAATCTGTTGGAGGTAGGGACAGGATCATTTACTCTGACTGTGATTTCACAAGATTCATGGGAATCTCTAGATTGTGGTTTAGGTTTGGAAGAAGACCTTTTAGGAGATCGAGGTGTATGATTAGATTTGTTGTCTTTAGATGAAACATTAGATTTTATTGTAGACTGTGAAGATGGAGGTTGGGGTTTCTTTGGAGGCTGTTGTGAAGGGGGAGATGGTTTTGAAGGTTTTTTTGAAGAGATATTTTGTGAAGAGGAAGACGGCTTTAAAGTTTTTTGTGTAGAAATACTTTGAGAGTTTGTGGGTTTTGAGGTTGCAGAAGGGGTTTTGTTTGTTGTAGACGCAGATGGAGAGTCAGGAATTAGTTTGGACAAGGTGGATGGAGGGAGAAGTTCTTTCAGCTCAGTAGCTGCATCAGGAAATTTTTGAAGGAGAACTTTCGCAAGAATCTTACAAGTGCTGCAGTCATCCTTTTCAGTTGACGAGCCAACAACACCTGCATAGCTAGGACTAGAAGAGGTTTTCTTTCGTTGTTCAAATATTTTCCTTGCTTCTGGAAAGCTAACATTATTGTTATATTTAATGGACAGGACTTCTTTTTCTTCCCTCCATACAGGACACTCTCTAGAAAAAGTAGAGTGTGGAGACTTACAATTAATGCAAAGAGGAGGATTTGAACATGTAGTACTGTCATGGTCAGGTCCTTGATGAGCACATTTAGAGCATGTTTCTTGGTTTGGACATTTACTGATGTGATGGCCGTACCGCTGGCATTTAAAACATCGCAAGGGATTTGGCACATACACATCTACTTTTACAATTTGAAAGCCTACCTTGATTGATGTTGGAAGAACAGGTGAAGAAAATGTTAAAATGTATGTATTTGTGAGTCTCTGTTCTCCATCTCTGCGTACAGAAATCCGTTGGACATCGGATACACCTTGTTGTTTCAGGTTATCTTTAATTTCTTGCAAAGAGTTGCAGTAAGTAAGCTCTTTGCATCTAATTACTCCTTTGCAGGAATTTAGTGAAGGATGTGGGAAAATTTTAACATCTGTGTCAAAGAATTTTGTGTTTTTTAAAAGATTCACAGCTTGTTGATTTGTAAGACATTCAACTAAAAGGGTCTGGTCTTTGAGTTTTTTAACAGATTTTGGAGTTCCAAGGATGCTGGTAATTTGTTTCTCTATTACGAAAGGAGATAGTTTTGTTATGGGTTTTAAAGGATCTTGGGATTGGATAACGATAAAACGCGGACAGTGAAAAGAAGAAGTAGAAATTGAAGGTTCAGTTTCGGATTCACTGTCTGATAAAGGGCGTTTGCTTTCATTGAGTGTGGCCTTTTTTTGGGATGCCATGTTTGTGTGTAAAATTTCATCACCGATGCTCCCCACCCGCCATGGAGCCCAACAAGGGGACATGGTCTGGGGAAAGCCCATTCGCAGACCATGACAGGGATACATCAGTGGTATACTCAGTATGAAAGGGCTAGACTGGACAGATGCATTCTCGCAGAAAGTTCTACCAAGCTTAGACAATCATTGAGAGGTTACAAATGTCAGCCAAATACCAAAGAACTTTCACCCGATTGACCCATGAGCCACCGCCTTCTAGGGCAGAACAAGAAATATGAAATCTGGATTAGATATGGAGAGGACAGTAATTTTAATAGAGAGAATGGTATAAGAGAAAGAACATATTAGATGCCCTAGGGCAAGGCATGACCAGCCGATTGATCAGGACGGGCCTTCCTGACCTCCCGTTTAGTTCAATTCAAGGCCAAAGTGGTGTGTTGCGAAAACAGAGCTATCAAACGGCCGAGCCCTGAATCCACTCAACCACCAGGATCCCGTCATCGAACGACACAAGTTGCAGCCCACGGCAAACGGGCAGGCACAGTGGGGGGGTCTTACCCCTGCTGTAGTGCGACAGCTGAGCTATTTCTATCCCCCCACCCAGCTGGGGGCCTGCATTGTATAATGTTAACTGATAATGCACATAGGTAAAAAACAAAATTAACCTTTGAAGACAAGTAGCTGAAAAACACAATAAATCTTTCACACCGAAAACTTGATTAAGAATCAGAAAATAAAAATGGTAGTCACTTAAGACACAAATTGAAATAACAGCTGATTATTGAACACAAGTGGTGATTAAAACATGGGTGAGAGGTCAAAACATCAACATATCTTTTCCTATAAGAGCAAACTAGTTTCGAAGACTTTGTGGCAGAGGGAGAAATTGCTTGCGTTCATATACTTAAGCTGTATTCATGTTTATTATCCACACATTACATAGACACTGTCAAAAAACATCAGCTGAAACAGTGTTTCAGGAAGTAATGAGGTGGAAAGTATCAAGAAGAAGGCCTGACCACTGGCCCTGAGTGAGTGCTATGGAAGAAAGTCTCAATTTTGCAACTGTTTGTTGCCAGAGCATCTAACGAAACATTAGACCATACAGATCTGAAACAAACTATTCAGTGCAGTTTGATCTTGATCTCAGCTGTCAGCCACGGTCAAGTTAAACTCATGGAAACAGATTCAAAGTGTACTTAAAACAGACCAAGAAAGAGGACAGTAGAAAGAGAGCCACAATAATGAGAGATATTTGACTTTCAATGACAATTCACATACATCTTTTTGAAAGATCCTCCTTAAACCTTTAGCAAACAATACCGGGTTTCTATGACCCCAAATGAAAATACTTTTTGGAAACAATGTGGGAAAAGGAGAAAATGCTGGTTACCAGGATTTCCCCCTTTTCCCACAATATCTTCTACTGTTCTGAAGACGAACACCATCATCTGAGCTATCCTGAAGTTGTCCTCTACAAAGGGCTGCTATACAGACAAGTCTAAAAGTTTGTTATATTGTAAAGTGTCAACTCTTTACCACACAACAAAAACTTAGACTTGTCCAAATTGAACGCATTTGCAGACCACAATTTTAATGTGTCTCAAATGGAGAAATTTGTATTTAATATGGTAGAAAACATTGTGGGAAAAGGAGAAAATGCTGGTTCCCAGCATTTTCTCCTTTTCCACAATATTTTCAAAAGGCTTTTTCGTCTGGGGCGTTAGAACTAAGAATTGTGTGGTAACAGGTTAAAGCATATTTTTGAAAGATCTTCCATAAAACCTACATAGTAAGAACTTATTAGAACGGTCTCATCCATGCAATTCTAATGAGTTCCCACAATATAGGTTTCTGACAAGTGATAATGGCTTTTGAATTAAACTACTCTAATTCATCTAGACCTCTGACCCAGAAAGAGGCACGGGGACTCATCATCCTCATTATCTTTTGAGCAACAAACCTTGTCTATTTTTACTTGGTACGCCAGCTTGTTCTCCTGAACTTGTAACAACCTTGTTTGTTGTAGCTTCAACACTTGGACTCGTATCTATGTGAGCCTGCATTTCTTTCATTTTCTGAACTTGAAGCCGCAACTCATCTAAACTTAAATCTTTGGCTGATGTGGACTTGCTTTTGTTAGAATGCCCATATTTATCGCTCTTCCCAGAACCACTTGTAGATTGTTTGTCACGGGAAGAACTTTTACCTGATGATTCACTCTTCCTGGATGTGACATGGTTATCGTGTTTATGACTATCTGAGGTTTTAGATGAAGAATGATGCTTGCTTGATGAATGCTTTTCTGAACTATGACTGGATCTGTGACTTTTGTCTGTTTTGTGATCTGAATGCTTACTTTCACTTTTCCCAGTACTGTGTTTATCTGATTGACTTATATGACTTTTACTTGATTTGACCAGGTCTTTACTATGATGATGTTCGGTGTCTTTACCAGAATGTCTGTGTCTGTCACTTGAGGAATGGCTTTTATGTCTATCACTGGAATCATGCTTATCTCTTTCATCCTTACTTATGTGATAATGCTTATGATTGTTATCTCTGGTATGATCCTTATCTTTAGATCTAGTACTGTTGTCTCCATCACTCTTTCTTTCGCGATCTTTGACTTTGGTATAATTTTCATGTCTGTTGCTGGAATTGGAACCTTTGTTGGAGTGGCTTTTGTCACTTTCTTTCACTGCGTGCTTATGTTTGTGAGAATTTGAATGAGACCCATGTTTGGATGTGGAGCTTGTATTCTGGTCTGACTTGACTGTATCAACCTCGGAATCCTCATCACTTTCTAAATCCTTTAGAACAGCTTGGATTTTATCCTGTGGTTTCTTAGGAATAACAAACTTCTTTCTTGTGTCTTCTTCCATTTTGGGTAAAAAAATTATCTGCGGACTGAAATAGATAAAAAAGATATTAAAAACACACAATAAAGCTAATTTTCAAAGGAGATATATAACCCAAATGTGTAAGTTGGTAAAATTTTATAATTTGAGAACCCACTCCCCGCCCTCCCCTACGTCTGCTCCCTCCTCGACCCGAGTCCTACTTGTAATTACCATGTTCCTGTCCGTTACAAATGGAAATAGCCCACTTCAGTTATGGAAAAACTCATTTCCTGTTTCAGTTCTTTATCCTATTTTTATGAGGTACTTTGGACAGGATTTTATTCAAAGAGTTCTACGCTTTAGGATTAAGTCCAAAAAAAAAAAAAAATTGCCTACCTAATTAGATAATATTCTAACAGTGTCAGCGCTGTTTCAGCAATTTCGACTAGCAATCCCTGTAATGTCGTAAAATTGATAACGTCCAGCAATTTGATACAATCTAACCACAAAGAAAAAAAATCACTTCTTGATAAATAGCTGATGGATGTAACGTTTCAAACTTTACTGACAGTATTTCATTTTCGCAAAATCAGTGTTTTTTTAAATTATTTATTTTAAATGTCGTAAAGTTTTACGATGGTTGCCTGCTTCAAATTGAGGTTTTTGCACAGATTCGAGAACCAGGCATGACGCTTTACACTACCATATGGTGACCATATTGAGAGAAAAAGTGAAATTAGTGAAAACAACCTCATTCTAGTCTACTTTGGGCCTCTTTAATAGACAGTAGGCAGGTTTGGGCTACAAGCAAGCTCCATTCTAAATATAGTGATTTTTGATTCGTCCCGAAGTGAACTGCAGATATACAGCCATTGAAAATAACTAAAGTTTCTCTGTTTCGCCTCAGATTTTTTCGCTCCTGCAAGTTAATGCAGAAAGTGACGATATTTCTGTATCTGCCGCTAAATACTGCATTTTGGTTGCAAATTAATAGCAGAATAGATTTTACAAAGAACTGAAGTGACACAATAATTATTGAAAAAAGGTCATGAACATGTAGAGTCATCTTTTAAGCCTCAGCTATAAAGCAAGGGTTTTCCCTGAGGCACAAATTTGTGGATTTTGTCGCATTTTTTTTTTTTAGCTCATCTGAGCACATAGTGCTCAGGGTGAGCTATTGTGGTCGTTCAAAGTCCGTCGTCCGTCTGTCTGTCCGTCCTTAAACAATTACTAAAAAATCTCTGATGAAACCGCCAATTAGATTTCAGATTTTAGAGCTTTCATATATGGCATGTAGCATCATTTAGTGGCCCTCTACCAAAATACTTAAAATTATGGCCCTAGTGTGGAAATTGGCCCTATGTTGTGGGTTCTCGGATTTCACATAAAGATAAAGAAGGAAATCTTTAAAAATCTTCTTGTCCCAAACCGTAAGGGCTAGAGCTTTCATATATGGCATGTAGCATCATCTAGTGACCCTCTACCAAAATACTTCAAATTATGGCCCTGGTGTTAAAAATTGGCCCTATGTTGTGGGGTCTCGGATTTCACATAGAGATAAAGAAGGAAATCTTTAAAAATCTTCCTGTCCCAAACCGTAAGGGCTAGAGCTTTCATATTTGGCATGTAGCATCATCTAGTGGCCCTCTACCAAAATACATCAAATTATGGCCCTAGTGTTGAAAATGGCCCTATGTTGTGGGGTCTCGGATTTCACTTGGAGAAAAAGAAGGAAATCTTTAAAAATCTTCTTGTCCCAAACCGTAAGGGCTAGAGCTTTCATATTTGGCTTGTAGCATCATCTAGTGGCCCTCTACCAAAACACTTAAAATTATGGCCCTGGTGTGAAATTTAGCCATATTTTGTTGGTCTCGGAATTCACATAGAGATAAAGAGGGAAATCTTTAAAAATCTTCTTGTCCCAAACCATAAGGGCTAGAGCTTTCATATTTGGCATGTAGCTTTATGGTGTTGAGTCTTCTTGCAAGTGGTTGTGGGAAAGAGGTTGATCACCATTATATCTTGAAAAGAGTCAACTCAATACTGATCTGCTAAAATATTAATTAATTTCTTGAGCATCTCTGGAACAATTACAGTAAACTTTGCTTATTACTACATTGCTTAATACGATATATTGCTTATAATGACGTTAATCCCTTGGTCCTAACAGGGTCTATTTTTGTAAGAATATACATCAGTTAAAACAATATTCAGATAAAACAATATGATTTCTTCGGTCCCCTGAGTATCATTATAAGTGGAACCCTATTTTGGGCTGTCGCAGATGTCAACCCGTACCAGGTATGTGCCACTATTGGGAAACGCTGAGTCTTTTAACTGCTTTCTCCAATTATTGTCTAATTGTTGTCAACTTTTCATTTGCCTGTCTATCAAAAGGTCATTGCATATCTAATTTATTTTTGGACCTACTCATAAAAAAGGTATAATCACAATATTAAGACTGAATATCAAGGCCATATCTGAATGATGGCTTATATGCATTTGAATTTCACAAACACATTTTGATAATTTACAATTTATATACACCAATAGTATTGGATTTCAAATTTTGGGTCTTTGTATGGGTAAAACATCTATTAAGTGACCACTCAAGGGACTGCCAAAATTGGTCACTTTAGAAAATGGTCTCTTAATGCAACAAAAACTTATTCAGATTACATGGAGTGGCAACATTTCTTGCACTCAAATAATACCTTACTTTCAAGAAAAGCCTTTGTTGGTAATACTCATTACAATACTCTCACTAAGACGATTGTAATAAGTACTAACAACATAGGATTTAGCTCAGCATAAAGGCTTTAATCCATGGAGCATTCAATTCCAGCTAGTCTTATATATTTCAACAGAGACATTGGAATTCCTATCGCTTAATAAAAGTGTTGGCTTAATAAACATAGTCACCTAGCTAAGCAAGATCAACTGTATTGCCCTTTGACAAATTGGAATTCATGAACAACTCTAGTTTCCATGTCAACTGCTGAAAAAAAAAAAATCAACCCAAACACAAAGCCTACAACTTAATTGGCAACAGTAGCACTCTACCAAAGTACATCGAATTGTGACCTTAGGAAAAAAAAATAAGTGCTTTGTTGTTGGATCCCAGTTTCCACATCCAAATAAAAGATCTTTTAAAATCTTTCATCTGAACATTAACCCTAGAACTTTCATATTCAGCATGATCTGGTGGATAGTTATGCTCCCATGAGAGCGAGCATATAGTTGCCACTTCGTCTGTCTGTCTGTCCGTCCGAAGCGATTTCTCAACAACCACTTGACGGCTCTTGTTTGCTAATAGCATTTACCAAATTTCTTCCTTAGAATCACAAAAAGTCCTTTGTAGTCACAATGTGGGATCAAATATGTAAAGAGTGTATTCTTGGAATCCTCCTGTTCCATATTGTATGGCCCACAACATACATTTGGCATGTGATTCTGTCTGAAAACCCATTATCAGCTCACCTGAGCATAACATACTCATAGTTAGCTTTTATGTATCCTTGAATATGCGTCGCCAAAATTCCACTGTTTATTGTATAAGTACCATAATTCGAGCATAATCTTGATCCATCGCCCAGAATGTTTGTAAGGTTGTGAGCATGAACATGAACACACTCAGCAACCACAATTCTGGCTCAGTCATACTCAAAATTTCCCTGGATGTTCATGATGACCTAAGGACAAATCTGATCAAAATGGGGACAAGCTAAAAGCATCAAAATAGGGGATCTTGATGACAATTCCATTGTTTACACTCTAGGGCCTATAATTTCGACTATCATTTTCTTACCTGCTCTGATTGTTGGTATTGTCATATGGATGAATCATTTTCAAAACTAAAACATTCCAGCAAAAAACAAGAGGCAAGTGGCCATAACAACGACAGTTGAGTTGCATTTCAGGTGAGCGATTTAGGACCATCATGGTCCTCTTGTTTTTTGTAAATGACCCAGCAAAATATATCCACTAGCAGATGGGAAGCAATTCAAGAAGGAACTTGACAATTGTCGTATATCAGGTGTGAAACTGTATGGGGGCAAATTGACTTCAGACTGTGTATTTTCAGTTGATTCATGCAGACCTATTCACTCGATTAACCAGTTGTAAACAGTTGTAGGTGCTCAAATTTTGGACTGCATACTTTTTTTGCTGAATTTAATTTCTCTCTTTACATAGAAAGTAACACAGAAAACCGTTTGTTTCTTGGCAACTGCATCATATGGTAATTGAAGCTGATGAAATTTTCCAGCGAAGCAAAGCTTTGGGTGGCCAAGATATACAATCAAGCTTCAAATACGATAGTCCCAAACCGGGGCCCAAGTTGAAAATAACCATGAAGATTTTGTTTTAAATGGCTCATGTATTATGATAGGCTGTACTTAGTCACAGACAAGATGGTAAAATGAAATGCAGTCTGTGTGGACATCAGGATGCAGCATTAATGTGTACCTCTATTCAGATTGATTGACAATTCATATTAATTCAGTGTTTAAACTTTCTTTGTTCTTCTAGACACTTTAACAAGCCTTAGTAGTTCCACATTTTGGTCTGATGATTCATCGGTCATCATAGATCTAGATCAATATCTATATAATTATATTATTTATGTGTGAACTCTGCTGCTTCTGTTATAAAAAAGACTAAGAGATGATCATGACCCTGTTTGAAAGTTACTACACTACAGTTTGTTCTATATGAACTCTTTACTA
This sequence comes from Tridacna gigas, assembly GCA_945859785.2. Classification (NCBI taxonomy): domain Eukaryota; kingdom Metazoa; phylum Mollusca; class Bivalvia; order Cardiida; family Cardiidae; genus Tridacna; species Tridacna gigas. The sequence goes on from OX244038.2 coordinate 58,020,279, forward strand.
CACAACATTATTTTAGACTAGTGCATATTGAAAGCACATGCATTTTCAGATGACAAATTAAATGTGGCTCAAATGATTGGATTTTTTTCTGAACATTGTTGGAAAAGGGAGAAAATACTGGTTACCAGCATTTTCTTCTTTTTCCCCCCATAATATTTTTAAGTCTAATTTCCAATAGTTGTTAAAACTTGTGATTGTGTGTTTAAGGCTTAACCTTTTCCCAAACGACAAATTTTAGACTGGTCCAAATTGAAAGAGTTTGTAGACGACAATTTTAAATTTGATGAAAATGGCAGAAAGGTCTCAAAAAGGGTAGAAAACACTGTGGGAAAAGGAGAAATTGCTCGTTATGAGCAATTTCTCCTTTTCCCACAGTGTTTTCAAAAGACTTGTACTGCAGACAGGTGAAAACCAGGGCTTGTTTGGGAAAGGGTTAATACTTCATTTGTTGCTTTTCAAAATGTGAGCTCCCTGCTGTGACAAATGGCCTGCAAATAACAGTGTTAGATGGACACAATGAGCCCCATGAGAAAAAGTCAAGGGAAAACCCTGCTGAGCACAATTAGGATACTTTTTCAAGTGGTATATCAAGGTAGAACACAACATGTGGTCTGATCTTTGATTTATGTTGTCTACTTCTTTGTAACAATTCTGGTCTAAATAACAGAGAGATCTTAACCCTTTACCACATGACAAAGTTTTAGACCTGTCCAAACCCAAAGCATGTACAGGCGCCAAATTAAATGTGGCTAAAATTGTGGAGGTAGTCTTTGAAAGTTTGATAGGGTAGAAAACATGGGATAAGGAGAAAATGATGGTTGACAGCATTTTCTGCTTTTCCCACAATGCTTTCAGAAGTCTTCTTTCTCAAGGTTGTTAAAGGTGGGGATTATGTGGAAAAGGGTCAAAAGTTTTGCTGGTCTTCCTAATTCTAAAGGTCCATTTCGTTACTTTAGTGCTCCAGTTTTTCACATGAATATTTCAGGTATAGATTAAAGGAGTGTAGAGTTGCAGAGAGAAAATGCTGAGGAAGTCCTCTAAAAGACCAGCTGGTACGGTTGGACCCTCTGACGGAACTGTGGGAGCTGTCGCCAGCGGAAAAAGGGTGAAGAAATCAAGCATGGCTCCACTCGGATCAAAAAGGGTGAAGAAGGATGTATGGAGTTCCCTTGAAGACCATGTGTTTGGTGGAGAAACTGAAGTCATGGAAGAAGTGGACAGAATCTTAAATGTAATTTTTACTTAAACACATATTATTATTTACTTAACACTTTACCAGACGTCAAAATTTTAGCCTTGTCCAAATTGAAAGCATTTACAGGCGACAGTTTCAATGTGGCTCAAATGGTGCAATTTTTCTTTGATAGGGTAGAAAACATTGTGGGAAAAGGAGAAAATGCTGGTTACCAGCATTTTCTTCTTTTCCCACAATGTTTTCAAAAGCTTTCTTCTTCAGGGTCGTTAAAAGTCGGGATTGTGTGGTAAAGAGTTAAATACATATGAACCACACTCTGACAAAAGGGGGCTTAATGCATCTCCGTCATGCATGACACCAAGCAGGCCATCACAGAGTTATAGATCCGTAATAGCCCCTTTTTATAAACAACGGACTAAATCATAAAGTAGAATGGTCCTTGGACATACAGAAAACTGACGCATTGCGAAAAGTTACGGCTCAGGTCAGCCTGCGCGGACTGCGCAGGCTTACCTGGTTCGATACTTTTCGCAAATGCATTAAGCCCCCTTTCACCGAACATGGCTCATATTATTACATACCCTGAAACTATGATTATTCATTCATTCACAGAAGTCAGAACAGAGGAAAACATTTGGGAAAAGTAGAAAATGCTAGACATCTCCTTTTCCCCCTATGTTTTGAAAAGCGTATTCTCTCAGGGTTGTTAAAACCTGGGATTGTTTGATACAGTGTTCAGCAATTACCTCTTAAAAAAAACCCTTACCACATGATCCCACATGATCCCAGTTTTATTGACCCCAGGAAAAAGCTTTTGAAGACTTGAGAAAAAGAGCTTTTGAAGACAGGACAAAAAGAGAAAATGCTGGTAACCAGCATTTTCTCTTTTTCCCACAAAGTTTTCTGCTCTTTAGAAGACCAGTTTTCATTGTTTGAGCCAAGTTTGATTTGTCATCTCAAAAACGTTTGGAATGGATGTGTCCAAAATTTTGTTGTCTGGTATAGAGTGAACAAATTCAGTTTTTCAGTTTTTAACCTATAGAGTGCCAAATGAACCAACCAAACATCATACTGGATGTTCTTTGCAGTCTGATCTTGATCTACATAGTCCACAAAGACAAAGTTCTGTCCCAGTGAAAGGCTTTTTATTGGTTGGTAACTTAAGCCTTTCCTACACAATAGAGAGTTTTAACGCCTCTGGGAAATTAGACTTTCGAAAACATTGCGGGGAAAGGAGAAAATGCTGGTAACCAGCATTTTCTCCTTTTCCTATGATGTTTTCTAACCTTTCAGAACAAATGCCATCATTTGAGCCACATTTAGTTTGTTGTCTGCAAATGCTTTGAATTTGGGCCAGTCTAAAATTTTGTCGTCTGGTAAAGAGTTAATATTAACATCCTTTTCACAAAATATTCCAGTTAGCAGCCGCTTGCCATAACCCTTGACCAAACAAAAAAAACTAGACCTGTCGAAATTGAAATTATTTGCAGAGGAAACAATAAAATGATTGGATAGACTGAAAGGGGTAGGAAAGGATAAAATCCTTGTTTCCAGCATTTTTTCATCTTCCCAAGACAATTATATTCCAGAGCATTCCTTTTCAGGTTTGTTGTAACTCATGGTTGTTTTGTAAAGGGTTAACTCTTTACCACGCAATCCCGACTTTTGACAACCCTGAGGGAGAATCCTTTTGAAAACAATGTGGTAAAAGGAGAAAATGCTGATAATCAGCATTTTCTCCTTTTCCCACAATGTTTTCAACTCTTTGAATGACACATTTCGTCGCTTTAAGTAACATTTGATTTGTTGTCTGTAAATGCTGTCAATTTGGACAAGGCTAAAACTTTGTGGCGTGGTAAAGAGTTAAGAGAGGCTTTCGCTGTATTGATATGATTGCCTTTTTTACTAGGGAGATTCTCCAAAACCTACTGGTAGAAAGGTTGAACAGAAAAAGCAGCCAGCATGGCATGATGATGATGATGACTCTGGAAGGTATGATGATAGATTCCTTCATTATGATTTCATCCCAAACCATAAATCATAGAGCTTGAACTTGGATGTATCTGAATTAAAAGCTTTTGAAGATGACACATGAATTGAATGATAAAAGGGTAGAAAAAGTTGATTTATGTTATGTCGTATGTACATAAATTTCTATCACATCTATTGTGGGTGGTGGAATATTAGCCGTCATTTCTAAACACGGGGTAAGATCTTTTGCACAGAGCTATTTTTGTTGAATATCAGCTGATTAATTTCACAGCCATCAGCTGACGAAATTTTAGGCTCGTCTGTTTTAAAATATTTTGCCGATGACAAAAAGAATTAGGTTGAAATGATGGAATTTGTCTTTGAAAAGATTCTTTACTTTTCTCACTTTGTTTTCAGAAGCCTTCTTTCTCAGTGTTATTCAAAACTGGGATTTTTTTTTTACAGGTTAAACTAACTTCTCTATGTACCAAAAAAAATATCTGCATTTCAGTCCCTTGGGAAAACATTTTAAGTAATGAAGTAAATTATTTTAGCTAGAAACTTTTCCTTTTTCAACATTGATTGTCCAACAGTTATATACAATAATTGTCATTCCATCAACATATTGTTTAATCTGTAACAACTTTAGTTTGGTCTAAAATATGTCTGTACAGTCATTGCTTAACTCCTTACCGCATGACGAAAATGTAGAATTGTCCAAATTGAAAGCATCTGCAGACAACAATTTCAGTGTGGCGTAAATAATGAAACTTGCAATAAATTCAGTACAAAACATTGTGGGAAAGGAGATTTTTCTCCTTTTCCCACAATGCTTTTAAAAGTTTACTTTCTCAGGGTCGTTAAACTTGGGATTTTGGTAAAGAGTGATTAAGTGCACATATAATGATAACTTTTAATATCAAACTTTGCCCTTGTAAATATGAGTTGAAATACTTACTTTTGTAATTTGCAGTATTCAAGTAAGCAAAGCCAAAAAGTTTGAAGTTTTGAGAAAAGGAGCTGAGAAGAAGTTACCAAAATCTGAATATGCACAAAGACTTAAATCACAGTAAGTAGCAATATTTTAACTTTGGATGGATTCGAGAGACTTCTCAATTAAATATATATGCGGTAAATGTCCATATAACTGCACCATGAAGGGGGAATAATACATCTGTAAAAAGTATAGACAGAAGTGGGTATGGTGTATCTGCAAAAGGTATCGACGCAGGTCAGCCTGCGCAGTCCGAGCAGGTTGACCTGGATTGAATGTTTTGCCATTGGTCAATTTTTTCCAATCTATCCCATGATTCAGTCAGTTTTTTACACAAAATGTATTTTATGGATCATAATAACTAGTATGGGATGGCTCGCTTGGTATGATGTACTACAGAGATGCCTTTTGTTAGAGAACTGCTTGATTACAGTATGCTTTTGTTCACATATCACCACTTGCAGACTGTTTTTCAGCCCAGCCTTTCTTTGTGGGAAAGCAGCCAGTGGCTTGGAAAGAATATTGGCGGAGTACTGGATAACTACACTGGCCACCACAGTATAACTGAAATAATGTTGAAAACAGCGTTAAACAACATACAACATCTTCTGGTTTATCAATCCTAGATGACTTTACTCAGGTGAACGCTTTAGGGCCAATGGCCCTCTTGTTGTATTCCTGTCTCAAACTGTAATTCATGTTGATGGTCCATATTTGAAAAAAGTATTTTCAAAAATTTCCTTTCCTATTTATTTCAGGAGTTAATCAACTCCTGAAGTTTTATGATACAGGATAAAAGTTTTTATGATGACTTATAAAGCCAGTTGTAAAATATATGTGAGCCATGCTCTGTGAAAAAGGGGCTGAATACATTTGAAAAAAAGTATTGACTCAGGTCAGCCTGTGCAGTCCGCGCCTGCTAACCTGTGTCAAAACCTTTTGCTTTTGGTCAATTTTCTGCATGTGAAAGGACCAGAGTATCTCAGTATTTAGTGGGTTGTTACACACACATAGATTTATAGATCCGTAATTATGACATGCTTGGTATTATGCATCATGAAGATGCATTAAGCCCCCTTTTGCCAGAGCATGGGTCTTGTCGATTATAATTTTTTTACGCAGTGGCGTGTCTTATATTGTTTTACATTTTCATAAATCATAAAATTACAGGTTTGAAAAAGTTGTATCCACACCAGAATGGGCCAAGTTGCCATCAGAAAGGGAAAAGAAAGAAGGTAATTCAACTATCATTCAACAAACATTTTAGACTTGTACATTTTGTGAGCATTTGCAAATATCAGACGAGATGTGTCTGATGTTTTGATTTGTCTTTGTTAGTAGCCATATCTGCTTTTGCTACATTATTTTCAAAAGTGATTTTCAGGAGGTAACATGCTTTAACCCTTTCCCAAATGACAAATTTTGGACTGGTCCAAATTGAAAGAGTTTGTAGACGACAATTTTAAATTTGATGAAAATGGCAGAAAGTTATCAAAAAGGGTAGAAAACACTGTGGGAAAAGGAGAAATTGCTCATTATGAGCAATTTCTCCTTTTCCGACAGTGTTTTCAAAAGACTTGTACTGCAGACACGTGAAAACCAGGGCTTGTTTGGAAAAGGGTTAAAGTTATTTTCTTTGCAATTTGCTGTAGTAATTTCATCAACATATTTTTGTCTGGATTTTCCTGTGTGTACCGAAAATTGGTCTCTTTATTACATCTATTTCAGAACAATTAAATCAAGTAACCACTTTTTTCAGGTTTGACAATAAAGCCTGAATAAACAGCCATTTGTATTAAACAGCCACCTGCAATAAACAATTGTCTTTCCAAGTTAAAAAGTTATACACCAAGCCCGGTCAGTAACGTGCACGGCTTGAAACCCAAGGATTGCATGTTTGATTCACAGCGTGACCCAATTCCATACAAAGGATTGATAATTGTTGTAGCAACAGGATTCATCCCTCTCACTGCTGAACATTGTTTTGATAATGTTTATGTGGGATAGCAGCCAGTGGCTTTTGAAGACTATTGTGGGCAGTAATGTAAAAGATACACAAGGAAAGCAAGGATAAGTGCCAACACAAATATAACTGATATTATGATGAAACTGTCGAGCCCCGGTAGCTCAGTTGGTAGCATACAGGACTTGAGAACAGAGGGTCGCTGGTTCAATCCCTGGCTCGGCTAATTTCTTTCTGAGGATTGATGATAGTCATTGCGACAGGATTCATTCCTCTCTCACCGCTGATCATTGTTTCAACGATGGTTATGTAGGAAAGCAGCCAGTGGCTTGGCTTAGAACTGGTAAAAGAAATTCCAGGAAAGCATGGATAGGTGCACTGGCCGCCACGATATAACTGAAATAATGTTGAAAATGGCATTAAACACCATACAATACATTACATGCATTAAACAAAACAGTGTAACTAGATGTAATTGTATGTAGTACTGGTATAGGAAACTCGAGGAAAGCATGGATAGGTGCGCTGGCTGCCATGATATAATTGAATGTTGAAACATACAATCAATCAGTCAATAATGACAACTGTGTTAAATACCAAGTAAAAAAGAAGATAAGAAATCTTAGGCACTATTTTAATTATCCCAGACACCCACTGATAAACAGCCACCTGCAGTTTTTGTTCCCATGGCTGACTGCTTGAGACAGGTTATATGGTTTCTGTATTCCTTTCATATCTAGATGAAGACCGAGATGTAGAAGAAATGTTAAAAAGAACAGGAACCTATCTGACATCATCTAAGCACCTGCCTCAAGGGATGGTTAACATTAAACAGTGCACTGATTTGAATAAAGAATATCCACATAAGGTAAGTAGCTGTTAACCAAGACCAAACAACCTGGAGTGTAACTCTTTACCAGACGACAAAGATTAAGACTTTTCCAAAGTGAAAGGATTTGCAGACGACAAATTTAATATGACTGAAATATTGAGATTTGTCTTTGAATGGGTAAAAAGATTTTGAGAAAAGGAGAAAATGCTGGTAACCAGCATTTTCTCCTTTTACCAAAAATGTTTTCAGTAGGGCTTTTATTCAAGGTTGTTTTAATTTTGTGTGGTAAAGAGCTAAACAAATATGAGAAAGAAAGCTTTCGAAAAAATTTTGGGAAAAAGAGAAAATTCCCCTATAGGCATTAGACAATGTTTTCTATCTTCATTCTGTCAGTCTACTTTAGAGTAATGTTATTCAAAAATAAATGGGGCTTCCATTACGCACAGTCATGTAGTGGTTGGCTTTGTAATCAGGAGATCCTGATTGGATCCGGGCATGTTGGAGTATCCTTGGGCAAGGCGCTGGAGGGTCCCATGGGGTACTGGTGAAACATGTCATGAATGAGTGAGTTGTCACTACAAATTGATCATTCAAATTTGACATAAAGATACTGCTGTCAGCTTTACTGACTAATCCCATGTTTCCTTGAACCTAGAGAAGACTGCTTTAGAACAAATAGTGGGTAAATGTGGAAATGGCGGTGAACAGATTTTCCTCCTTTACCCACAATGGTTTCTACCCTTACACAGCCATCCCTTTTTATTTTACCCTCATTAAATTTGTCATCTACAAATGCTTCCACTTTGGACCAGTCTAAAACTGTGTCCTGTTCTGAAGGGTTGGTTTTAGTTTCATTCAAACAGACAACCAAAAGTAAACCATTTTTGCTTTTTCCTCTTTTAGAATCAGCTAACAGCCCTAGAATTTCATCCTTCAGCTCAGGTAGCACTAACAGGTGGTTTGAACAACACTATGGCCCTGTTTCAGGTAAACATTCATTTACTCTTTAATACTGAATGACAAAGTTTTAGACTCGTTCAAATTGAAAGATTCATGTCTTAACTACAGTAAAACCTCAGTCCTGTCTGAGTGACCGCCTTCAGTTAAGAAAGCAACCTGTATTAAGCATGCATTTTGCTGAGTTCCCACAGTAGGTAAGTTTATTGATTTGTTTGTATGGTGTTGCAGATGACAAATAAAAGGTGGCTCAAATTAGAGTATTTGTCTTTGGCAGGGTTGAAACCATTGTGGGAAAAGGAGAATATGCTGGTTACCAGCATTTTCTCCTTTTCCCACAATGTTTTCAAAAGCTTTCTCTCTCGGGGTGGTTAAAGCTCGGATTGTGTGGTAAATGATTAAACCTTAAAATGCTGAATCCAGCTTGAATTGATTTTTAGGGACAGTGTAAGTCTAAGATCAGACTGCATGTTCTGTGAAGTTGGATCTTTGATTCACACAGTTTACTACTTTGTTATATACTCTGGTCAAAGCAACCTTGAAGTAACAGTATTTCAGCTGTTTTTCCTGATAAAAGAGGTCCATTTAATTAGTTCTGTGCTGTGGGGGTTGATTATTTATTTTGTTTTTATATGTTCAAATGTTTTTTTGAAATCCCTATCAAAGGGAAAGGATATCAACCTATTTCAATAAGTATTTAATTATCCAAAGTGATCTTCAAAACAAAAAATATAAGTTTAATAATTGCACAAGCAAATGGTTGAGATAACTACCTAAAAGAAATGACAAAAAAATCAACACATTATACAGATAAGTTTTTCACAATGTACAATTTACTTCTGTTAACCCTTAGAGTGCTGAATTTATGAAATAAACCTTTTCAGTGAAGAAAAACATCAGAAATATTGTCATTTCAAGGTTGTTTTAGCCAGAAGGTGTATTGAAGTAGCTGACAGTGTAGATCAAAGATCAGACTGCACATTCTGTGCAGTCTGATCTTGATCTACACTGTCAGCAAAAACAAGTTAAGTTGGTTCCAGTGCTTTAAGGGTTAACAGTTTCTTATAGAAAGCAGCAAAGAATTCTCAGCTCCTGGGACCGTATTCGCTAACTACAAATCTTAACAATCCTAGTTTTAAGAATTCTCAAGAATTTTCTATCTTTGAAAGTAACACAATTTCTGATCTGCTAAACCAAATGATGTAGCCAATAAGGAGTTGTGTTACTTTCTAATTATAGAATTAGACTATAAAAGTTCTTAAGAATGAGTGGTTAATATGGACCCCGGTTCTAAATACAGATGAAACTGAGCAAAGCAGTCATGTCTTTTAACCTTTTACCAAACAATCCCAGGTTTTAACAACCCAGGGAAAGACGCCTTTTGAAAGCGTCGTGGGAAAAGGAGAAAATGCTTGTTACCAGCATTTTCTCCTTTTTCCACGATGTTGTCTACTCTGTCATGGACAAATTCCGCCATTTGAGCCATCTTGAATTTGGCATCTGCAAATGCTTTCAGTTTGGACCAGGCTTAAATTTTGTCCCTTGGTTAAGAGTTAACCCTTTATCAAACAGATCCATGTTGTGATATCCCATAGGAAGAGAGCTTTTGAAACAAGAATGAAAAATTATGGGTAAAGGAAAAAAATGCTGGTTACCAGCATTTTCCTCTATTCATGCACTGTTTTCAAAAGCCTTTTTCATGGGGTCATTTAACTCTTTACCACACGAGAAAAATGTAGACCAGTCCAAACTGAGAACATTTGCAGACGACAATTTAAATGTGACTCAAATGGGAAATTTTGCCTTTGATATGGTAGAAAACATTGTGGGAAAAGGAGAAAATGCTGGTAACCAGCATTTTCTCCTTTTCCCACAATGTTTTCAAAAGGTTTCTTCTTCAGGGTCATTAAAAGTTGGGAGTGTGTGGTAAAGAGCTTAACATGGAAACCTTTCCTGGAGGATTGAGACAATTTGGTATCTTCTAATTGTAGGTAGATGGGAAGTTTAATTCCAAAATACAGAGTTTTCACATAGAGAAGTCCCCCGTTACCTGTGCACACTTTACACAAGATGGTGAACAGATTGTCATGGGAACTTCACATAAAAGTTTTAAGTACTTCGATATGATTGCAGGGAAAATGGTACATGTACCAATGAAAGGTTGGTAAAATGGTTTCATCTCTCTTATTCTCCTACTCTCTTTGCTATTGCTGTAGAATTAGTTGAAGTAAGAGGGTCCTGCATGCCTCTGATCAAGTAGGAATGGCAGTCTGGAGGCCCAAGGTTCAATACCCTAAAGTCTGAGTTTTCCACGGGAATGTTCTTCTGCAAGACACTTCAGAGCCCAAGCCTAGTACTAGTGAATAACTTAGCTGTTGCTGTGATATGACTGAAGTAATGCTGAAAGCATTGTTCAACAACAGGCAACCAACAAGCTTGAAGTAAGGTATTACCCATTGATCTGTCAGAAGTGAACTACTTTGATACATTTACCACTGAACAGATGGGTAATAACCTCTCAGCTTTTTTACTTTGAGAAATAGTTCCTTGCATTACCTAACCAGCAACTCAATTCTTCAAAGTTACCTATAGAAGAACTGGGTTGCTGGAGCTGATTAACTCTTTACCAAGCAACAAAGTTTTATTAGACTTGTCCAAATTGCAAGAATTTGCAGACAACAAACTAAATGCGGCTAAAAAGATGAAATATGTCTTTGATAGTGTAGAAAACACAGTGGTAAAGGGGAAGATGCTGGTTAACTGCACTTTCTTCTTTTCCCACAATGTTTTCAGAAGCACTTTACCCAGGGTCATGTTACACTTTACCTCACATGACACATTCCGTTTTTTTAAAGACCCTGAGGAAGAAGCATTTTGAAAACACTGCTGGAAAAAGAAAATGCTTTTAACTAGCATTTTCTTTTCTACCCACAATGTTTACTATCTTACCAAAAAGAAATCACATCATATGCAGCAAATTTGATTTGTCTTCTGCAAATAAGCCAGCTCAAAAATGTTGTTGTTTGGTTAAGGGTTAAGCTCTGTTGCTAATACCACATCTAGATACCGAGACCTGCAAGGTAATTGGTGACATGTTAGACGAATAGTCCAGAGATTGCAATTATGAACCTCTGGTTTGGTCAGAATTCTCTCTGAGAATCGGTTTGGAGCACCATTACCAATATCATTTTAAAGTATGTCAGCCAGTGCTTCTTAATTTACTTTCCTTGAATTTCTTTAACCAGTACTTTGCACAACATTCTTTCCAAACCACTGGCTGATTTCCCACATTAACACTTTCTGAGGGTTGTTGAAAATCATTGCTACAGGATACTAGATCCATCCTTATCTCACAGTCAAAAATTATTGACACTTTTTTTAGCTCTACTGGCTGAAAGCCAGCAGAGCTTATGTCATGGCGGGGTTTCCGTCGTCCGTCCGTCCGTCCGTCCGTCTGTCTGTCCGTCTGTCCGTCCGTTAGTCTTTTTCTTGTTTACGCGATAAAGTCTGCATTTGTTGCCGGATTTTCATGAAACTTGCACAGTTTGTTTATCTCATCAATAGCTTCAACCCTATTGAATTTGAAAAAAATCCAACAAACAGTATGGGAAAAGTAGCCATTTCAAGTTGAAAATTTCCAGTTCTTGTTTACGCGATAAAGTCTGCAAATAACTTCAGATTTTCGTGAAACTTGCACAGTTTGTTTATTTCATCAATAGCTTCAACCCTATCGACTTTGAAAAAAATCCAACAAATAGTACGGGAAAAGTAGCCATTTAAAGTTGAAAATTTAAATTTCCTGTTCTTGTTTACGCAATAAAGTCTGTATTTCTGGTCAGATTTTCATGAAAATCACACAGTTTGTTTATCTCATCAGTAGCTTCAACCCTATTGATTTTGAAAAAAAAAATCGAAGAAACAATGTGGGAAAAGTAGCCATTTCATGTTGAAAATTTCCAATTCTTGTTTACATGATAAAGTCTGCATTTGTAATCAGATTTTTGTGAAATTCACCCAGTTGTTTTGTCTCATCAACAGCTTGAATCCTATTGATTTTGAAAAAAAATCCAAGAAACAATGTGGGAAAAGTAGCCATTTTTTTTTTGTTGAAAATTTGTCTTTTTGCATCATGAATTCATAATGTATGCTAGCATAAAAGCAAGATTTAATTCCCTGCCAGTAGAGCATATTCAGGCCCTTCAGGGCCTTCTAGTTTTTTTACAAATGAATAAATTAGCTGGTGCTGTTATAGGACTGAAATAAAAGTTAAAAAGGTAAAAAACAGCATTAAACAAAACGCCAAGCCCCATAGGTCAGTCGGTAGCGTACAGGATTTGAGAACAGGAGGTCACTGGTTTGATTCCCGACTTGGCCAATTTCTTTCCGAGGACTGATGATAGTCATTGTGACAGGATTCATTCCTTTCTCACTGCTGACCATTGTTTCGACGATGGTTATGTGGGAAAGCAGCCAGTGGCTTGGAAAGAATATTGTGCATAGTACTGGTAAAAGAAACCACAGGAAAGTATGGAAAGGTGCACTGGCTGCCACGATATAGCTGAAATAATGTTGAAAATGGCATTAAACACCATACAATACATTACATGCATTAGACAAAACAGTGTAACTAGATGTAATTGAATTTTTCAGGTTTAGAAGAAAATAATATGAAGAGATTTGAAGTGTCTCCAGATGGGAAGTACTTGGTTTTTCTGGGAAGTTACGGAAAGATGAATTTCTTGTCAACAAAGGTGAACATTGGTATATTTTTAGCCGTGCTCTGGGAAAATGGAATTTAATTTAACTCTTACCAAATGACAAAATTTGAGACCAGTCCAAATTGAAAGCATGTGCAGACAACAAATAAGATGTGGCTGAAAAATTGAAATTTGTATTGGTAAGGGTAGAAAACAATGTGGGAAAAGGAGAAAATGCTGATTACCAGCATTTTCTCCTTTTCCCACAATGTTTTCAAAAGGTTTCTTTCTCAGGGTTGTTAAAAGTCAGGATTGTGTGGTAAAGGGTTAATGTGTCTGTGGAATACTCTAAACCAAGTGAGTCGTTGCATAATAATATGGCTCCATTTTGTCCTAAAATTGCTGAAGCATGATTAATCCTTTACCGCACAATGCCGCCTTTTGACGCCCCTGGGAAAGAAACCTTTTGAAAACATTGCGGGAAAAGGAGAAAATGCTGGTAACCAGCATTTTCTCCTTTTCCCACAATGTTTTCTACCCTTCCTAATACAAATTACAATGCTGCCTTTTGACGCCCCTCGGAAAAAAACCTTTTGAAAACATTGTGGGAAAAGGAGAAAATGCTGGTAACCAGCATTTTCTCCTTTTTCCACAATGTTTTCTACCCTATTAAAGAAAAATTGCACCATTTGAGCCACATAGATATTGTCGTCTGCAAATGCTTTCAATTTGGACATGGCTAAAATTTTGTCGTCTGATAAAGGGTTAAGAGTGGTCCTTTGACCTGTAGGAAATTTACCCTGAGTATAGATTCAACCCATTTCAGCCTGTGCTGAAGGGGCAGGCTGACATGAATTGGCATTTTTTGCAGATGCATTAAACCTCCCTTTCACAAGGCATGGTTTATTATTTTTCAGACATTCTGTCTTTTATCTTTTAATCTTTTTGATAACTTAACAATAGCAAGCCTTGTTCTGGCTATGTGAAGACATAAAAGACTTGCTGTTTTTACAAAAAAGAATGTTAATTTCAACTTTTCCTCGTACATTCCTACCCGTCCCATTGAAACAAATTGACAGCAGATGACAGTAAAAACATCTGTGTTAGGTTTGAATAATAACCATGATCTAAAGTGGAACATTTTAGTCAATTTCTCCTTTTGCTACAGTGTTGTCATTAGTGATCTGCAGGAGGACACAAAATTTCTGCAGGGGATAATTTGTTAACATAGGCATTTTAGCTGCTCATGGTGCATTTTATCCCGTCATTAATTCACTTCTCAATTACTTGGGTGGAGCCTCGGTAACTCAGTAGGTAGTATACAGGACTTGAGAACAGGGGGCAGCTGGTTCTATCCTGGCTCTGCCACTTTCTTCCGAGGGTTGATGAAAGTCATTGTGACAAGATTCATTCTTCTCTCACCGCTGACCATGGTTTCGATGATGGTTGTGTGGGAAAGCAGCAAGTGGCTTTGAAAGAATATTGTGTGTAGTACTAGTTAAAGAAACTCCAGGAAAGCATGGATAGGTGCCCAGGCTGCTGTGATATAACTGAAATAATGTTGAAAACTGTGTTAAAACTATACTGTCAATCAATTAATCAGTCAATCAAACAAATAATCAATCAACCAACCAACCAATGTACCAACCAACCAACCAAACAACCAACCAACCAACCAACCAATCTCGCTTATTGAGGTTTTTTAATTGGTTTATTTCATCACATTATTTATTTCTATTATTTATGTATTTTTTCTTATTTTTTTCTGTTTCGTCTGTTTTTGTTACAGGCTAAAGAATGGCTGTTTACACTTACTATGAATGGAGGCGTGTCAGCTGTAACTTTCTCCCAGGATGGAAGACACATGTATTCATTTGGAGGTAAAGAAAATAAAAGCTGTGCTCTGGCAAAAGGGGATTTAATGCATCTGTATGATCCATTATACCAAGCAAGTCATCACATAATTATGGATCCATAAAAATCCATTTAGGGTAACAATCGACTGGTTCTTGAGGTGAAATGGTCCTTTGACATGCAGAAAATTTACAAATAGCAAAAAGTTTTCACCCATTGCAGCCAATGCAGGATGACATGGGTCAATACTTTTTGCAGATGCATTAAACCCCCTTTTAACACAGCATGGCTCATGAAAGGTGCAGGTGTAATTGACAGGGACCAATGGTGGCTCAGTTGTCAACATGCAGGGCTTACATAGGTGGAGGTTTCCAGGATTGTTAGGCCATCAAACAGCCAATTTTTCTTCACTTTCATTCTTAAAGTTGCTCAGTATGTAAGATTTCAGGTTCTTTCAAAAAAACCTTGCTTTCGTCGATGGGCTTAAAAGCTAGGGTTGTTAGTTCAGGACCACACTCTGTTCAAGGGATGATTGTAGTCCTTGCAACAGGATCAGTTCTTTTTCTTTCATGCTGAACATTGTTTTTGATGATATGTGTATTTCAAATTGAGAAATTTCTGCTTTTCCCACAATGTATTCAAAAGTGGTCAAAAGATCAAAAATAATTGTCTGAATTTGGTAATGTTTTAATGATTGTAGTCTTAAACTCAACCCTTTACCACACAATCCTAACATTTAATGGCCTTGAGAAAGAAGCCTTTTGAAAACATTGTGTGAAAAGGAGGAAATACTTTTAACCAGCATTTTATTTCAACTTTTGAGTCACATTTATTTTGTCATCTGCAGATGCTTTCATTTTTGACTAGTCTCGAATTTTATCATTTGGTAAAAAGTGAATGTAGTTGAGGTAAGGTGACAGAGATGATTTTTCTCTATATTTTGCAAAATTTTAGACTTGATCGCAGAATTTAATGTGATGTGGCTCAAATGATAGAATTTGCCTCTGAAAGGGTAGAAAACATTGTGGGAAAGGGAGAAAATAGTGGTACATGAACCAGTATTTTCTCCTTTTCCCAAAATATTCACTAAAGGCAATTTCCATAAGATTGTTAAAACACTGGATGGTTTGATGAAGGGTTGAAAGACATCTGCAAGAGGAGATGAGTTAATGATGATGTATTTTACAGACAAGGGCGAGATAAATGTTTATGACATACTGGGAGATTGTATTCATAGATTTTTTCAACAAATAAAAACACCCTGAAAGTCCTCCTGTAATGGCAAAATGAGAAAATGCTGATGTCAGGCAATTTCAGCCATATCACAGTTTTAAAAATGGTCTATCTTAACCCTTTACGAAACAATCCAAGTTTTAACAACCCTTAAGAAGAAGGCTTTTGAAAATATTGTGGGATAAGGAGAAAATGCTGGTAACCAGCATTTTCTCCTTTTTCAACAATGTTTTCTACCCTATCAAAGGAAAAAGTCATCATTTAAATTACATTTAGTTTGTTGTCTGCAAATGCCCAATTTGGTTGTGTCCAAAATTTTTCCATTTGGTAAAGAGTCAAGACGCAATGGCCATGAGTAAATGATTATGGCCATGAGAAAATGATTAATTTCTTACAGATGAGGGACAGATTTATGTGTACGATTTGACAACAAGGGATTGTATACACAGGTTTATGGACGATGGCTGCACAAAAGGAAGCCATATTTCCATCTCCAGAAACAATCAGTATATAGCTTGTGGGTAGGTTGACTTTACAAGTAGTAAGGGTGCTTTCATGAAAATTTGTCACATGCTGCCCAGCCCCTACAGGAACACACATTTGCTGCAGAGAACTTTGAAAACATTCTTGTAAAATGTGTATAAGCAACATGAGACAAGATTTGGTACTTGAATACATGTGAAATATTTCAGCAAAGGAAAAAAGTACTAGTCACAGGCAATTTTTCTGTTTGCCACAATGTTTCAAAAGTGGTCTGTAGCAAAAAAAAAGAGGAGGGGGAGGTTGTTTTTAGAAGTTAATGATATAGAGAATAATTATGATTATTATTCACTCTTTACCACATAATCCCGAGTTTTAAGGACCTTGAAAAACAAGGCCTTTGAAAACATTGCGGGGAAAAGGAGAAAATGCTGGTTACCAGCATTTTCTCCTTTTCCCACAATGTTTTCTACCCTATCAAAAACAGAAATTATCATTTTAGCCTCATTTAATTGTTGTCTGCAAGTACTTTCAATTTGGTCAAAGTCTAATATTTTGTTGTTTGGTAAAGGGTTAATCATAGAATATCAAATAAAAGAGGGGTGCATTTGAATCTGATTTTAATCTAGCAAGGGTGGAAAAGATTGTGGGAAAAAAAAATGTTGGTTTCCAGCATTTTTTCCTTTTCCCACAATGTTTTCAAAAGCCTTCTTCCCCTGGGTGGTAGAAACTCAGGATACCTTAGTAAAAGGCTAAGACAATAGACATTATAAAGTTCAGATATCATGGTCCAATCCTCAAAGCCATCATAGTTTGGTGTCCTTGGGCAAAGCATTTCAGAGCCCCAGCCTAGCATTGGTGAAACAAAGAGCAAGGCTTTGCTGATATTAATGAGAAACAATTGAAACTGGCTTAACCCTTTCCCAAACGACAAATTTTGGACTGGTCCAAATTCAAAGAGTTTGCAGACGACAATTTTAAATTTGATAAAATGACAGAAAGTTCTCCAAAAGGGTAGAAAACACTGTGGGAAAAGGAGAAATTGCTCGTAACGAGCATTTTCTCCTTTTCCCACAGTGTTTTCGAAAGACTTGTACTGCAGACACGTGAAAACCAGGGCTTGTTTGGGAAAGGGTTAAATCATTCACTCCAACCAAACCAATTAAATTTAATTGGCTTTAGGCAATTAATCAGTCTTAACTACAGTAAAACCTCAGTCCTGTCTCAATGACTGCCTTCAGTTAACAAAGCAACCTGTATGAAGCATGTATTTTACTAAGTTCTCGGAGTAGGAAAGTTTGTAGATTTGTTTGTATGTTGTTGAATGCCATTTTCAACTTTGTTTCAATTACATTGTGGCGTCAGTGCCCCTGTTCATGCTTTCTTGGACTTTCGTCAACTAGTGCTTTGCACAATATTCTTTCCAATCCATTGGCTGCATACCCGCATTACAAAGTCAATACAATGATCAGCAGTGAGAGAGGAATGAATCCCGTCGCAATGACTATCACCAACCTTTAGAAAGAAAGTGGCCAAGCTGGAAATTCTAATCGGCAGTCCATGGTTTCAAGTACTATGAGCTACTGACTGCACGACTTGGCTGGGCCAAGTATGATGGAATTTACCTGTACTCAGCAAGTACCTTCCTGAACCCTTTCCCAAACAATCCCCGATTTTCACAACCCTGAGAAAGAAGCCTTTTGAAAACATTGTGGGAAAAGGAGAAAATGCTAGTAACCAGCATTTTCTCCTTTTCCTACAATGTTTTGTACCTTTTCCAAAACAGATTTTAATTTTTGAGTCCCATTAATTTTGTCGTCTGCAAATGCTTTAAATTTGGACTGGTCTAAAATTTTGTCGTTTGGTAAAGGGTTAAGCAAGCATAATTTGAGCACTTGCTTGGTATAGGTTTGAGTGCTTTGTAAGATGAAGGCCATTTTTTGTCCAAATGTTTAAGAGAATGTTTAACCCTTTCCCAAACAACAAATTTTGGACTGGTCCAAATTGAAAGAGTTTGCAGATGATAATTTTAAATTTGATGAAAATGGCAGGAAGTTCTCAAAAAGGGTATAAAACACTGTGGGAAAAGGAGAAATTGCTCGTTATGAGTAATTTCTCCTTTTCCCACAGTGTTTTCAAAAGACTTGTACTGCAGACATGTGAAAACCAGGGCTTGTTTGGGAAAGGGTTAAGTGAATCTAATGTTACAGATGCATTTAGAATTATGTTTAAAAAAAAACATAGTGGGAAAAAAAAAGATCAGACAGATGTGACATTAATAATGAAACTTGGCTTTTTAAATTGTAGATAAAAGTTTTGGAGAAAGAGGAAATGGTGGTTACTGGTATTTTCTCCTTCTCCCGCAAAGTTTTCAAAAGCTCTGTTTTGCACAGGGTTGTTGAAACATGGCCGTGTTCGGTAAAGGGTCAGTTCATATTTTGCAGGTCAAATACAGGAGTGGTAAATCTATATGAAACAGAGGCTTGTTTGAAATCTCAGGCACCAAAACCCTTGAAGGCAATTATGAACTTAACGTCTGCATGTTCCATGTTAAAGTTTAATGCTACATCAGAAATATTAGCGATTGGGTCATCGTCAGACGAAAAGGCAGTAAAATTGGTGAGCAGTGCATTTTTACCTTGGTCCATTTTTAACAGTATTCAGACATATTTCAGAGAACCCGTTTTAAATAAGTGCCAAGGTTTTACCTTTACCACACAACAAAATTTTAGACTCATCGTGATTGAAAGCATTTGCAGATGACAAATAAAAAGTGGCTCTAATGATGAAGATTGTCTGGGAAAGGGCAAAAAACATTGAGAGAAAAGGAGAAAATGCTGGTTACCAGCATTTTCTCCTTTTCACACAATGTTTTCAATAACTTTGTTCACCAGGGTCATTAAAATTCGGGATGGTTTGCCTAAGGGTTAAACCTTGGATATCTGAGATTAGCAAACAGACCTATTTAATTTGGAAAAACAGCCATAAGATTGAATTTTCAAGGTTGATTGTTGCTAGAATATGTAACAAAGTAGCAGACAATGTAGATTCAAGATCAGACTACACATTCTGTATAGTCTGATCTTGCTGTACATTGTCTGCAAAACCAGGGCTTGGCTTTTTGAGGGTCAAACAGCAGAGATATAGGTAATAATTGCTTGAAATAAGAGTGTACAGTATCTCTAATTAAGCTTTAAGGTTCTGAACGTAAGCATGGATGTTTCAAGTCTGTCTTCTAAAAGCCTTTCCATGTTTTCACGACCCTGAGGATGAAGGCTAGCAAGTCTCAGGTTTAGTCAGAAATTGTAATCAACTGTAGTAACCTTTCCTGTTCAGAAGTACATGTGTACTTTAACCCATTACCAGACGACAAAACTTTAGCCTTGTCTAAATTGAAAGCATTTGCAGACGACAATTTCAGTGTGGCTCAAATGGTGCAACTTTGCTTTGATGGGGTAGAAAACATTGTGGGAAAAGGCTTCTTTCCCAGGGGCGTCAAAAGGCGTCATTGTGCAGTAAAGGGTTAACTCTTTTCCAAATAATAAAGTTTTAGACTCGCCCAAATTTCAAGCATTTGCAGACAGCAGAGTAATGGGATTTTTTTTTTTTTTTTTTTGGATAGGGTAGAAAACATTGCAGGAAACGGATATGAGGCTGGTCACCTGCACACAAGCCTCTTTCCTCAGGGTGTTTTAAACATGGATTGTTTGTAAAGGATTAACTGTATCCTTGAAATTATCATGACAGATGAAAACAAAAAAGTTTGGAAAGGTCATAACTAACCACTAACTCGTTTATAAAAGTTAAGTTAAAGTACATGCTTGTTACTCCGTTGCCACACAAGCCCAAGTGTTAACCATCCTAACAGAGAAGACTTTTGTAAACTTTGTGGAAAAAGAAAAAAGTGTTGGTAACCAGCATTTTCTTATTTTTCCACAATGTTTTCAAAAGACCTTTTCTTTAGGGTTGTTAAAACTTGGGATTAGCTGGTAAAGGATTAACAACTTGTCTCAGCCTGACAACTGGCAGTAATCAGAACATCCACCCACCCCCTGTCTTTGAAACTCAAACCTTTGATGTCCCAATCTGCATGCAGATGCCTTGACCATTAGGCCATGAAGATAGTAACCTGCAGGAAAATGTAAATTTGTTCACCTAATTCATTTGAAAATATTTTATCATTTTTCTGTTTGTATTTTCTTACAAGGTTCATACTGCAAGTCAAACTGTGTTCTCCAACTTCCCTGAAAGAATAAATCCAGGCTTTACTACTGCAACTGTGTTGGATTTTTCTGTGAATAGTGGATATTTTACAATAGGAACCAGTAGAGGAAAGGCACTTTTATACAGGTGTGTAATTACTTTTACTTAACCTCACTTCTTAACCCTGTACTACACAATTCCAACTTTAACAAGACTTATGAAAAGGGCTTTTGAAAACATTGTTTACCAGCATTTTCTCCTTTTCCAACATTGTTTTTTACCTAGATGAGTCTCAGTTCTGATTGTCAGGTATAGAGCCAAAGTGTGGAGCCCTGATAGCACAGCTGGTAGTGGTGAAACGGTTTACCGATTAACCGATTAACCGCGGTCTATTCAAAGAAAAAACCGAAACCGGTTCGAATTTTACCGTATCGGTATTTCTGCAATATGTCAACTTCTCTTAATTGCATCAGAAAGTCTGGTTTTCCCAAAAATTCTGTCAGAAATCAATCGTTTTTCAACTTACAGTTCTAAAGATTTCCGAAAGCGAAA
The DNA here is from genome assembly GCA_945859785.2 of Tridacna gigas. NCBI lineage: Eukaryota > Metazoa > Mollusca > Bivalvia > Cardiida > Cardiidae > Tridacna > Tridacna gigas. The sequence goes on from OX244038.2 coordinate 58,041,210, forward strand.
GTTGTTTATTTTTTTCCACAGGCGGTGTCACCGGTGTTTAGGTAAAACTATGACCACATAAAATTCACGACACGAACTCCAAATAAACGTCGAGCTTTAATGCTTTTGGATCAATGGAGTTTGTATGTTATTCATTTCTTATAACTTTGCTCACACTTATTTTTGCGTTTTCCAGTAGTTAAGCGGCAAAGTATTAGTGTTAGTGCAGTAAGCAACTGAGTAAGTTAGTGCATCGCACTGTCTACTCTGTTGAGCCATGTCCCGAAGTTCGGTATAGTAGCGCTGGTTTTTATATAAACAAGTACGCTCTTGAAGAGAAAAAAAATGGCAGACGAAAATCATCGAGATAGTGAGTGTTAAAGACTAGTCAATTTCAGTTTGTTTTTATTTGTTCATGCGAAACAATTGCTTTTTAGTTCATTATCTTGAAAGAATGGAAGAGTTCCAAGCACATGTACTAGTTTTCTTTATCACCTTTTGAGCATATGCTACCCTAATAGTGACTACAAGTGGTCAGATATGCTAAATGCCAGCATATACAGCATATTGCAATACGTATTGCAATACGGGTCAGCCGTATTGCAATATATTGCAATATGCTTTTTACCGTATTGTTTCACCCCTAACAGCTGGTATTACTCCAACAAATTGACCTGAAATTGACCTTTACGCAAAGAATAATTAGAGAGTGATTATTCGTATCATTGGGTATAATCGGAGGGTACGGAAATTCTATTAATGCTAAATGTTGAGTTTGACCCTTTCATTGCCATAGTCAAAATAAGAAGCTTTTGCAGATGACATGGATCAGGATCAGACTGCATAGATAGTCCATCTCAGATCAAAGTCTTCTGCCACATATTACCAATTTCAAGCAACAAAATCACGCTTAATTCGGATTTTTTAACCCTTTACCACACAATCCCGACTTTTTAACGACCCTGAGAAGGAAGCCTTTTGAAAACATTGTAGGAAAAGGAGAAAATGCGGGTAACCAGCATTTTCTCCTTTTCACACAATGTTTTCTGACCTTTCAGATACAAATGCAATCATTTTAGCCACATTTAATTTGTCGTCTGCAAATGCTTTCAATTTGGACCAGTCTAAAATTTTGTCGTTTGGTATATTTAATTTGTCATCTGCAAATGCTTTCAATTTGGACCAGTCTAAAATTTTGTCGTTTGGTAAAGAGTTAAGTATTCTTTAAAGACATACTAAATCTATTAGCTGTATAAAGAGTTGAAAATCATTCAGAGTTCCGCATCCAGACGATAATGATCTAAGCTACGTTTTGGACTGTAATTCAACCTTGTAATATATGGTAAATGAGGTCATCTATTACATGTCAATTCATTCGATTAACTCTACCACACAATCCCAACATTTAGCGACCCCCGGGAAAGAAGCCTTTTGAAAACATTGTGGAAAAAGGAGAAAATACTGGTAACCAGCATTTTCTGCTTTCCCCACAATGTTTTCTAGCCCTCCCACAACAAATTTCAATTTTTGAGTTACATTTATTTTGTCGTCTGCAAATGCTTTCAATTTGGACGAGTCTAAAAATTTGTTGTTTGGTAAAGAGTTAATAGCAACCAAGGCTAGTTAAATCCCAGCTCAGCCAAAAACCTTTCCAAGGGTTGATGATTATCTGTGTAAAAGGATTCACTCCTATAGGTTTTTATTTTGCAGGCATAGAGTGGATAGAAAAAAAAATTTTGGAGTATATTCTCATTCCATTTTTTGTCTAACAGGGCCTGTTATCACCAATGTTTCTGAATGAATTGTTGGTCTAATTATCCAGAGTTTTCTAAATTTCAAAGTAAGACAACTGATGATTGGCTGAACCATTTATGATTGGTCAATAGCCATATTTGACTGGTTTTTCATGTTGCACTTTTTGTATTAGACTGGTAAATTTCACGGTTTTGTTAACTTTCGTGAAGCACAAACCTTACGCTTTCAAATCATTGTAATGTTTGTGCAGCACGAAACAGGCAACTTACAGGTAGGCGGAGCTTAATATTTATTTTCATGCTTCACGAAAGTTGAGCAGTCAAATACGACTTCTAATTAGACCAAGGTTGCAATTTAGAATACATGTACTTTGTAAATACTACCTCTGATTTTCCACACATCTACCATTAATTTGTGATTTTTTTTTTTTTCAGGTTACAGCATTACGACAACTATTGAGGTTTAATTATGTATATTGTTACTGTATTGTTTAGGATGATTTAAAATAAAACTGACATTTATAATTATTTCATTGTTAATTATTTTGTTATTGTTTAATCAAAGACAGAAATTCTCCACAATCTTGTAAAATGATATCATGTCTTTACCACATGACAAAAATTTGACTCCCCCCAAATTGAAAACATTCGCAGATGACAAACAAAATTGAAAAAATGCTGCAATCCTGAGACTTGTCTTTAAAACTGAATAGGACAGAATTCATTGTGGGTAAAGGAGAAAATGCTGCTTACCAGTGGTTTCTGTTTTTCCCACAATGTTTTCGAAAGCTCTTTTTTCAGGGATTTTACAAACATTTGGATTGAATGGTAAAGAATGAAAACAAGTACTAACCTCTAGATGGCTAAAGGCCAGTGAGCTAATGTCATTTCTTTCTTTCTGTCATGTGTCTTCCTTTACATCTTCCGGGAACTAATGAGATAATTTTGACCAACTTACCTTAAACAATGGTTGCCAGCATCTTATCCTTCTCCCACAATGTTTTAACCCTTTATCACACAATTCTGACTTTTTACCATCTTGAAAAAGAGAGCTTTGAAAACTTTGTTTGAAAATGAGAAAGTGCTTCTTACTAGCATTTTGCCCTTTTCCCACAATGTTTTCTTGCCTTCTAAAGATATTTGAGTCACATTTGATATGTCATCTGCACATGCTTTCAATTTGGATGAGCATAAAATCAATATTTTGTTGTGTAGTGAAGAATTAAAAGGTTTTTTTTTTCCCTCAAAGTCATTAAATGGGATAGTTTGGTTAAAGGTTATAGAACATTCATGGATTATAGACTTACAAAAGATGAATGTTACTTTTGACATCAATTACAGCTCACTTGCTTTATCAATATTAGAGCATTACAGGCCATTTAGGGCCTCTCATGCAATTTTGACTGTTTCCTACTGAAGGCAGATGACATGATGTAGGACTTTGAATCTGAATTGTGGCTCTGGCATTAGTCTGTATAAAGCTATTTAACATACTTGGGTACAATGTTGAATTCTATTGGATGAGTACACAATAGAAGCAGTCCACATTTTGGTTTAATTGATTGATTTAATGGTGTTCAACACCGCTTTCAACATTATTTCAGGCATATCACAGCGACAGCTCACATATTCATGTATTTGCTGGGTTTCACCAGTACTGGGCTAGCTATATTTTGGACAAGGCTAGAGCCGAGATCAAATACAGACTGTTTCTGTACTAGTGTTTGAATCGGACTGATTATTGTGAAATGACCTCTACATTCACACTTAACCCACTGACCTAAAATCTTTACCAAATGACATAATTCTAGACCTGTCCAAATTGAAAGTGTCTGCAGGGTACAAAAAAAATTTATTAAAAAAATTGAAAATTTTGAGAAGGGTAGAAAATATTGTAGGCAAGAGAGAAAATGCTGTAAGCTACTTCATTTTGGTAAACATTTGAAACAACAAAAAATAGAAGTTTGAAGCGAAAAATGGTGATTTATGACAACTAATATTTAGTACACTATTCTTAACTGTAAATATTGATATTTTGGATTCCAGCCTCATTTTGAAACTTCCATTTCCTCGACTTGATCGTTTTTCTGAAAAATCCATATTTGGGACTCCACTGAGACCATTATGGATTTAGGTATGTTCTACTGGTGTGGTAGTATTGAAGCAATTTCATCTGAAAACGAGGCTCATTGCATCTGTGAAAAGTTTTGGCCAAGGTCAGCCTGTGCAGACTGCACAGGCTGACCTGGGCGGAAACTTTTCGCCATTGGTCAATTTTCTGTATGTCCAAGGACCAGTCTATCTTGTGATTCAGTCGGTTGTTAAACAAAGGTGGCTATTATGGATCCATAATTATGTGATGTCTTGATTGGTAGAATGCATCGTGGAGATGCAGTAAACCCCCTTTTGCTAGAGTATGGCTCAAATAAGAAGTTATCCAGATGAGAGTCTTTCGTTGGTTATATAAATCGCACAATTCATTGACTTTGTTCATGTGGGAAAGTAGCTGGTGGCCAGGCATGACTGTTGTATGTCATGGTAAGGTGCCATGATGTTTGTATTTATCCTGCATGCTAAATGCTGATCTGATTCTAAATGACCAGACTAACAGTATGACAGGCTTACACCCAATGACTGAATGGTGTCTTACGCTACTTTCAACATGATTTCAGTTATATGACGGCAACAGCTCACATATTGATTTATGTCCTGGGTTTCAAAAGTACTAAGCTAGGGCCCTGAAGGACACGCCCATGAAAAACCCAGGGCTTTCAATGAGGCTAGATCCCGAGGCCCCCAGGTGACAAGTCCTACACTTTACCACCACGGCACATAGGACCTGAAAAGGGGTAGCAATACAGGGTTTACACAGGACCTGAAAAGGGGTAGCATCTAATGCATTTCAGCCATGCTCTGGCAAAAGGGGGATTGATGCATCTCTATAATGCATTGTACCAAGTAAGACATCACATAATTAGGGATTCATAAAACCTGATGAATCTTGTCTAACAACCAGCTGAATCCTGAGGTGGAGCGGTTCTTTGACATGCAGAAAATTGACCGATAGAAAAATGTTTCAGCCCAGGTCAGCCTGCATAGGCTGACCTAGCTACGTCGATACTTTTTGCAGATGCATCAAGCTCCCTTTTCACAAAGCATGGCTCATTTACTCATTTACATAAAAATACAAAAGTTGCTTATCACAGCTTTATCAAAATGTTTTTTGTGAAGTCATGATTCAAGTTAAACTTAAGTTTAAGTAATATTTTAAAGGGTTTTTTTTTTTTTTTCGTAAACGTGTCTCAGGACATAATGAGAAAACTTTAAACAAAACGATTCCAACTACTCTGAACAAGGCTGTTGAAAACCTGGTCAGAAAAGAACAAAAATGCTGTTAACCCTTAAAGCGCCGAATAAACCCAATGGTCATTTTCATTCTAGAATAAAACCAATATAATTGCAAATTCATGGCTACATTTTGCCTGTATTGTTTTAACATAGCGGACCGTGTAGATCAAAGATCAGGCTGCACGTTTTGTGCAGCCTGATCTTGATCTACACTGGCCGCAAAGGCAACTATATTAGTGAAAGGCGCTTTAAGGGTTAACAATTTTCCAGCAGTACTGCCTTTTTCTAAAGACCAATATACTGGTAAATTGTACATATAATTTTGCATGAATGTATGTTCAGTTTTCATTATGACTGCAATTACAAGACTGAAACATTGCTTGATGCAATTTTATTTCAATTCCTTTCACCAGGATATTTCTTAACTCTGTACTAAATGACAAATTTTTAGACCAGTCCAAATTTAAAACAACTCCAGACGTCTAAATAAATGTGACTGAAAATTTGAAATTTGTTTTGGGAAGGCTATAAAACATTGTGGGAAAAGAAGAAAATGCTGGTTACCATCATTTTCTCCTTTTCCCACAATGTTTTCAAAAGGCTTCTTTCTCAAGGTCGTTAAAAGTCGGGACTGTGTGGTAAAGAGTTAAAATAGCATTTATAGTGTATTCTGTCCAATAAAAGGCACTCTGATCATGAACTTTAATGGTCTTCAAAGACAACTGAATTTGAGCTTGGCACTTTAGGAGTTTTGACCATAACAGGCAGCACAATCTTAAATTGTCATTTTTTAAAGCATTTCCCATGGCAACAAATTTAATATGGCTAAAATGATAGGATTTGCCTTCCATAGGATGGAAAAACATTGCTGGAAAAGGAATAAAATGCTTAACCCCTTTACCACACAATCCCAACTTTTAACGACCCCAGGTTAGAAAGCGTTTGAAAACATCATGGGAAAAGGAGAAAATGCTGGTAACCAGCATTTTCTCCTTTTCCAACAATTTTTTCTGCCCTTCCCGACACAAGTTTCAATTTTTCAGTCCCATTCATTTTGTCGTCTGCAAATTCTTTCAATTTGGAAAAGTCTAAAATTTTGTTGTTTGGTAAAGAGTTAACTGGAATTGAATGCTTACAAGTACATGTATACAGGTCTGCATTTTCCGCTTTTTCAAAAACGTTTTCAGTAACCCTCTCCCTTGGGAATCAAAGAAACATAAATTTGGGAAAGGGTTAAATGAAACCCCATGAAACAATTTTTTTTTGCGAACAACTTTAGATTCATTTTGGTCAAGTTCTTTAAATTAAGATCTAGATCTAAGTACCAACTGAAAACATTGGGGAAAAAAAGTTTATTGCAAAAACAATGACTTAATTATTGCAAGCAATTTCTTCTTTTGCCAGAATAATTATAAAAGTGGTCTGTTGCCTTGAGTGTTTTGCACAGTAGTGATTATCATGTGCGAAATAACGTTCAATAATGAGTAAGTGAACGACAGGGTTCGGTTTTCATTTTATGGTCTAAGGGAGAAACCTCGTACAACCATATAGTCAAAATTTATAATGAGTGACCTCCCTTATTTCCTCCGTCTCCTCCCCGCGGATAAAATGCTGGACGAACCGAAATATAAGATAAGAATCAGCAAGCAAATCATTCTGGTTTTTGAAAAATAATTTTTGTTATCTAAAAATTTCTTGAAATTGTTTACCAGAATGTAGCAAGGATTTTTACCATGGGTTGTGTCCATTTAGGTTTTGGATTTAAATGAATCCTGCTTACGAGTGTGACAAGACTTATATTGACGTACGCACACTACTAGCCGAGAATGATTTGATATAAGACCAACGCTTTTAACCCATGGGGAAATATTTTTTCTCGGCTTTATAGTTTCTACCATTATTCAATGTGAAATGAGTGGATAACTTGGCACATTAGACGATGTTGTTGATGACCTTGAGTGAAGGAAACTACGACCTAGATAATGTGGATATGGTTTATTTCAAAGTTTACGTGCAGTAATCTATCTGAATGAGTTTGGCGAATTGATTTATTGATTGACTGTAATATTATCTGAATGAAGTTTAGATCCCGTGTTAAATCTTATCATTCTAAACAAGTCGTTACTTACAACTTTAAAATTTTCGCGGATGTTGTGTTTACAAATGTGACGAGATGCAAGGGAGACTACTGGCTCGTTACAAAATATCTCGTATTCTTTAAATGCTCTTTTGGTTCTGTGAAGTGATAACTTAAGAACTCCAAATCTCTGCAGTACTATCATAAGACATTAGACAATCCGTTAAAACTCAGCGGAAGATTTTTTTTTTTTTTAACCGATCGTCTCTCAAGGCTTTTTAAACATGCATCATATATTTTATTCGTCTTTGGTCTTCGACTGTTCATAACCGTAAGGGACGCGACTCTGGTATAATTAGGACTTGAGTAATCACGAGTTTTCTCCCCTAGACCATTAATCGATATCAATTTTAGACTCGTATATCATGGAATTTTGTTTATTTAAACTCTTATTTTACTTTAATGAAAATTGGTTAAGAATGGAAAGGGAAGCAAAAACGTTAGAAAATAAGGAAAAGACAAATGAATTAGTGAATGAATAAGTAAACAAACTGATGTGTCTGTTTCAAATGGCTGATTATTTTGTCCCTCATTTATTTATTTATTTTTGGTAGAAAAAAAAAAAAAAGCCACTCAAAAAACGGTAACAGATTGCCTCTACCAAAGGTGACAGAACTATCAGTTATATGCAAATGAAATTTTTGATTATACATGTAGTGTCATGTAAGGAGTATAGATTGGGATAAGACTGCCTCAAAGCATGACCTTTGTGAACAATGATTTTTGGCTTGCCAAGCCCAAGGCCATAGGAATTGTATACCAAAAATTTCAACCCCCATCCAAGCATTTATGGAAAAACCCAAGTAAAAGTGAAAAGTACCGCCTCCAGTCCATCTCACTACGCTGAAAGAAACGAACCCATAAAAGAATAAAAATATTTTGATTTGAAATTCATAGTAAGGTTTAATTTCACAACAAACTTTGAGAGATGTGCGATTTTAATTGTACGAAGGTGTTGACTGAGAATCTTGGGCCCTGGTGAGCTTATTCATAACTGCAAATTCATGCACTTAATAGTGAAAGAAAAAATTGGCAAACCTCGGATGATCGTTGATCAAATGTTTAGATGTTGGTACGCAATTGAGTGAGTTGTGACAAGTGCTGTTACCAATCACTAATCGGGGTCATTCGTTTGTCCTTTTTCTAGACACCATGTTAATGACAAATAATGATAGCGTATTTTACGCAGATGGTGTGCTCTTTCTCTGAAAAAGGTGTCTCAAAACCTCAGTAAGATTTTAGTTTTCGTAAAATTACTGTGCACCTCATGTCTGAAGTTATAACTATGTATTTTATTGATATGTATGCCTTATTTCTTTCCTGTCAGAGTTGTCCAAATATGACATCTCAGCCCATAACCTTTTCCACCCATAACAAACTGGGCGCATACAATATCAAATATATATTAAAAGTTTGTTACATGACCCATTGAAAACCACTTAATCTTTACAAAATGATGAAATTTTAAACTTGTCTAAATTTAAAACATTTGCGGATGGCAAGTTAGATTTAGCAGAAATGTTGGTTATTGGCTGTGAAAGTGCAGAAAAACTTGTAGGAAAAAAGAGAGCATCTTCTGTTTCAAAAAGGTTTTCATGAGGCTATATCCTTAGTGTCCTTAAAACTTGGGAGTGTGTGGTAACTGGTGGGCGTTTTATATCGAAGATCAGACTTGACATTCAGTGCAATTTGATCTTGTATTTAGGCTGACCTGGGTCGAAACTTTTTGCTTTTGGCAAAATTTCTGCATGTCAAAGGACCAGTGTACCTCATCATACTTTGACATTTTATAATATCTTTATTCTTCCTGAAGATATTTACTTTAAACTTGGACAAGTTATTTACTGTCAAAAGGGGTGCTCATATAACAGGGGTAGGGAACCATCAAAATATTTTTGACACAGTTATGTCCTTTTTTACTGCTTTGATTTTGCAGAACCTTTGACATTTTATCATATCTGTCATTAATGAAGATACTTACTGCAAACTTGGACTTTTTGTTAACTATTAAAAAAAGAATTTTTATCAGTACAACAGAGGCAGGTAACTACCAAAATATTTTTGGCAAAGTAATTAGTTATGCCCCCTTTTCGACTAAGAACTTTTAGCTCAGCTGTTTTTAAAGGCATGGTATTTTCATAGCCCTAGTGTCATCATCTTTGTCGTTTGTGTCATGGTCATGCAAAATATTTGACATTTTACAATATCTTTGTTAACACTGAAGATGTTTACTTCAAACTTGGACAAGTTGTTAACTATCAAAAGGGAAACATAAGCAGTAAGGGTAAATAACTATCTAACCATCTAGTTATGTCCCTTTTTCAACTTCGTGTTTTCACTCAAAATCAAGCAACTGCAGCTGAGCGTTGGCAGCCGCATATGGTGCTCTTGTTACCAAACATAACTGTTGCTGAGCATTGGCGCCCTTTTTATCTGTTGCCATAGAAACCAAAATGCAAAAATAAAAAGATATACCTCAAAAATTGTCTTGTCAGACACCAAATCATGCTCTGTGATATTAGCCTTAAAGATTTTGTGTGTTTCCTTGTCGTTGCTCAAAGGACATGGTTACTATTTCAACTTATACTCTAAATGTGGTAAAGTGAAAGAAAAATACGATTCATTTCTTGGCCACTGTGGATTTTTTGCACTTTCCAGATTGTCAGTGTGAGACATATAGATATTTTTTATTAGTTTGTACAAATGTGATAGCAGTTTTCAAGCTTGTACAAATGTGATAGCAACTTAAAGCTTCAGGGACTCATCTTCCTACCTCTTCTCCCTTTATGATGCCCAGGCCTTCAGCGCCTTCAACACTTTGATTCTGTAGGTATTCAGTCGTGTTGATATAAACCATATATTTTAACCCTTTCATGGCTATGGACAGAAATAGCAGATGACATAGAACAAGATCAGACTGCGCAGACTGCAGTCTGATCTTGGAACTATACTGTTAACTTGTTTAGTCAAGTCTGACGGATAAAAGTCTGTCAGGTTTTCAGCAGAGTGCATTCAGCCTTCTAACTTGATGCTGAAAGAGTTTTCCCTTCACCAAACAACCCCAGGTTTTAACTCTTTACCAAACAACAAAATTTTAGACTAGTCCAAATTTGCAGACAACAAAATGAATGTGACTGAAAATTTGAAATTTGTCTTGGGATGAATAGAAAACATTGTGGGAACAAGAGAAAATGCTGGTTACCAGCATTTTCTCCTTTTCCCACTATGTTTTCAAAAGGCTTCTTTCTCAGGGTTGTTTAAAGTCGGGATTGTGTGGTAAAGGGTTAAAGATCCCAGAGAAAACGGTTTTTGAAAACACTGTGGGAAAGGGAGAAAATGCTGGTAAGCAGCATTTTCTCCTTGTCCCACAATATTTTCTACCCTTCCAAAAACAAATTTCAATTTGTTAGTCACATTTATGATGTTGTCTGCAAATTTTTTCAACTTGATCTTAGTCTACAATGATGTCATTTTGTATAGACCTAAGAATATTTTCCAAGTAGTGTGCTACATTCTCAACTCACCTGAAGTCCAAGCAAGAGCTATCGCACTGCTTCCAAGCATTGCCATCAGTGTTGAAGTCATGCAGTGCCCACAATTACCTTAAAGTCCCAATAAAGTCCAAATGTAAACAATGCGGGGTAAAAAATGAAGTTAAATTTTAATCATACCATTTAAAACTATGTAAATTAATATATCGATGACACTCTCTTAATGTGCGATTGGTCAAAGTTCCATTCGCTGGCAAAAGAATTATTTTCAAAACTACAAGAAATACTACCAGGTATCTCTAACTTTTGTTTACATCAATAACGATGACGTAGTTACACCACGTGATACCTTGGAGCTAAGGTAAACGAAAAACAAAATGGAGGACGGTGTGACGGTCGTGAGAATCATATTCGACAGAAAACCAAGTTCGTTTACCGAATTTGCCGAAGAGCGACACAGAAAGAACAAACGGGCGTGTATTTCAGGATTTGTTTCTTTTGTTTTGAACAAGAAGCTCCGTGTAAACATACAGAATGAGCGAACTGTCTGAAAACTGATGCGGATTTCAGTTCGCATTCTCGAATCAGTAAGTCGCCTTACGTTCATCTTATATTTATTGTGTTAAAAACAGATTTATCGCTATATCTGTATTGATTTCCGCATTTACTGTTGGATCAGGATACGTAAGCACTTTCTGATTAATGAATATCGGCTAGTAAGATGAAACACAGGTGAACGGCGAGCGACAGTATAATTCATATATTACACACTAATTTACTATTACTTAGTGTGTAATACATGAATTATACTGTCGCTCGCCGGGCACCTGTGAGATGAAAGTGATCTTTCATTTTTGCGCAGCACCCGATTGACCCATTTTCTTCGCAGAGAATGCAGATAATGATTAAATGTGCATGAATGTAGTCTGAACCTCGGATATACGCGACGCATATTTATTCGGAGATTGGCCATTTAGCTAGCAATCCCTAGTTTTTACGATATTGAAAAAATGCTTTTGAAAACATGGTGGAAATATGAGAAAAAGTTGGTAGCCGACATTTTCTCCTATTTCCACAATATTTTTCTTGTATCACAGACAAATTTCATTATTTGAGAAATATTTGTTTTTCCGCAAATGCCTTAGTGTTGGACAAGGCTAAGTATTTGGGGGGGGGGGGGGGGGTATAACACTTTAGAAATGCAACTGAAACTCAATGTGTTAAATCTGCACCATTTTTAAAAAAAAAATTGGCTGAATTTCTTGGGTGACACAAATTTGAACGTAGAACCGAATTATCTTTCCCAAATCTGGTCAGTGCACATATCAATGGAATCTTGGTGTTTTTTTTTTAGCAGATGACAAAATTTTGGACTTGTCTAGATTGAAAACATTTGTAGACGACATAGCTTGTATTGGATCTACATGATTTGTATTTGAAACAGGAGAAACAATTGTTGAATTAAAGGTAAATACTAGTCACCAGCAGCATTTTCTCCTTTTCCTACAATGTTCTGACTCAGAAGGTTTATGCCTCTGGGTCATTACAGCACTGGATTGTATGTTAACCCTTTACTACACAATCTCGAGATTTTACGACCCTGAGAAATAAGCCTTTTGAAAACATTGTAGGAAAAGGAGAAAATGTTGGTAACCAGCATTTTCTCCTTTTCCCACAGTATTTTCTCCCCTATCAAAGACATATTCTATCGTTTGGCCCACATTAAATTGTCGTCTGCAAATGCTTTCAATTTTGACAAGTCTAAATTTTTGTCGTTTGGTAAAGAGTAAAAGATGAATTTGCACATTATGAGGTCTGGGGTTCGATCTGCTGGTTTTTTCATGGGAGTGTCTTTGGGCAAGACACTTCAGAGCCCTAGCCTAGTACTGGTGAATCCCAGGAAATACATGAATTTGTGTGATGCTGCCATGATATGACTGAAATACTGTTGAAAGCGGAGTAAAACACCATTAAATTTCTAGCACAGAATGTTAAATGATATGTAAATGATATTCCAGAGTATGGAGATAATTACTTTACACATCTCTGGCCAATGTGAATGGATCCTCCTACATGATGATACACATACTGAATTATACTGACTGTGCAGATGCAGATGAGCCTTGGTTTCTGACTCTGTCATGATTGTGATTCCATTCCAGTAGATTCAGAATTTGGCGACCACTTTTCAGGTACATGTGTCTCAATCAGATAAAACAAATTTTATTTTCAATAGCCAAATTCACAAAATTTACATGACTGGTAAAGTAATGAAAATTCAAAACAATGTATTGCAGTTTCAGGGATTCACCTCAACCCACCACATGGGCTATACCTTTAAAGAAGCAGTGTAGATTCAAGATTACTGGTATACTGCAAGAAGTTTTTGCTGTCTCATTTTGCTAGATCTTAAATGAAACCCTTATTATAGGCCAGGATGAAAATGGAGCAGAATTCTTGAAAATATGCTGTTGGACAAAATACCGGTCGACCGCTGATTAAGCTACTACTGTGCTTATGCGACTGAATTTTGTTTTGTCACTTAGGGCTTAACAGTTCTCCTATATTACTTGAGCTGACCCTTGTGATACTAGTAATGCCACAAGTTTTATTCAACTGAACAGATGTAAAGGGCTCAAGGATTATTTCATGTCTCAGTGGTAAATGCATAATGTAAGTAATCCATGACTCAGATTCAATTCTCACTGGGTTTTGTTGGGATGTCCATGGGCAAGTTACTTCAGATATTGTTAAAACTCAGGAAACATATGAATTAACGATCTATCAAAATGGTATGACTGATATAATGTTGAAAGCTACATGTATGTATCACTCAATCAATAAACTGGGCTTCATTTGCAAAAGTGCTGATTATTGAGTAAAAGATACTGCATTACACTATTCTAGAATTTACATGTATCATACATGTAAACAGAATGATTGTCAGAAATTGAAAGGCTAAAAACTACATTCATTTGTTTGATGTATAGCCCATACTCATGATTGTATGTGCTACTGTTTAAAGGCCCAGCAGCCACCAAAAGTAAACAAAGTGGGTGTTAAAATGCATTTTGATTTAAGTCATACCTTTTGAAAGTACGAAATTGTTGGGAAGATGATAATCTGTTGTTGTACAGTCGATCCAAGTGTAAGTCAATGGCAAAAAAAAAAAATTGAAATCAAGTAAAAAGTTAACAAAAGATAGAGCAGCATAGCAACTGCTGACCTACTTTTTGTGTACTTTTTGCTACTATTCGGGCTTTGAGACATATGCCATACTAGAGTAAAGAACATGTGAAGAAAATTAGTAAAAGGTTGGAAATGCAGCAGCAGTCAATTTTGATCCATATGGAAAAGTAACATTGTGGAAGATGGAACACATGTTTTCTTCCCTACAAATGATAAGTAATTACCAATGCTGTTTCGAAACAGGTTTGTTAAAAGCTGTATTTGTACAGTTATGACTTCATACATGTACAGTTTTCAACATTATTTAAGTTCAACCACATGCTGGACAAATGCTGCAATCAATTCTGTTATCAAATGGAATGAAGTTGGAGTAAACCTACACCTATTACTATACTGCTGTCTTTGTTTTTTTTACAATTTCAGATTTAGATAAATTAAAAAAGAGAATACGTCTTTTTTTTATTTTTCAGATATACAGCAGAATAATCAGATTTCCAAAGACATATTCTGTGGTGTTGCTGAAGAATATGTAGCATGTGAATACTTGGCCTTCAGTACTACGATATAAAACTGGCTGGTTCAGATCACAGCTCTTACAAAGACAGATATGTTTCATGCAACAATCAAGGCAATATAATGTAATATTATTTTATTATTTTAAATACATGTACAATCACAATAGTCTTACAAGAAGAATTTGTGGACAAAAAATAAAAAAATATATTCATACATACAGAGCAATGTAAGAAGCTACTGCTTTCCCTCAACTCTTTACCAAACAACAATATTTTGGACATTTCCAAAATGAAAGCATTTGCAGAAATTTGTTTTGGGAAAGGTAGAAAACATTGTGGGAAAAGGAGAAAATGCTGGTTACCAGCATTTTCTCCTTTTCCCACAATGTTTTCAAAAGCCCTCTTCTTCAGGGGTCATTAAAACCAGGGATTGTGTGGTAAAGAGTTGAGTGTGATATTTTTGTGACCATTGTTTTTTATTACTAAAAGGAAAATTATTGAAAGATACTAAACTCTATTTCCAGTTTAAGCCTTTACCACACACTCACGGCTTTTAACAGCCCCGAGAGAGAAGCCCTTTGAAAACATTGTAGGAAAAAGAGAAAATGCTGGTAACCAGCATTTTCTCCTTTTCCCACAGTGTTTTCTTCCCTTCCCAAATAGAATCTTAACTTTTGAGTCACAATTATTTTGTCAACTGCAAATGCTTTCAATATGGACTAGCATAAAATTTTGTCATTTGGTAAAGGGTTACAGTTTTAATTCATGTTTATGAATTTTAAAACAAAACCATATCTTACAAAGTTCGAGACCAATAAAAAGTACATTTGAGCAAACTGCAATTGTTTTCACTATCTACATATTTTCAAGCTTTTAAATCAAGTATACAATGGTCCTTTAGCAAACAATCTCGTCTTTTAATGACCCCCAGGGAGATAGCTTTAGAAACTTCGTGGGTGAAGGAGAAAATGTTAGTAACCAGCATTTTCTTCTATTCCCTCAATGATTTCTACCATTTCAAAGACAAATCTAATCCTTTACGCCACACTGAATTACAGTAGTTGTCAAAAAACACTTCCAATTTGGACTTGTCCAAAATCTGTCATCTGGTAAACGGTTAACCCATTTCTGCACATAGTTTTTAACTCTTGACAAACAACAAAATTTTAGACTTGAAAGTATTTGCAGATGATAAATGGGACCCAAGTATTGAAATTTGTTTTTGGAAGGGTAGAAAATATGGGAAAATGAAAAAAAGTGCTGGTAACCAAAGAATTTCAACAATGTTTTCAAAAGTCTTCATCTCTAGGGTCGTGAAAACTCAAGATTGTTTAGTAAAGGGTTAAACCGACAAAAACCCTTTTTAAAGTACCTCACACAATAATCTTTCCAAGCCACTGGCTGCTTTCCCACATGTCACAATGAATATCATCAATTCTAAGAAATTGGAAAAGCCAGGAATCAAACCACTGACCCCGTTCTCAAGTCCTTGACTGAGTTCCAAAAGAAACCTCCAAAATCCACAATTTTGATCCAAAATTTCTAATATTACGATCACCAATCACTGCAGAAGTCCATTCCGATGTTACTGGTATACTGTTAAGTTAGTAGATGCACTAATATTGTCCATATTTGTCTATAAACTGAGAATGATTTTTTTCCCTGTCCACACTGTTCAAATGTCACGTCACTCTGTTCAAAATGAGACACTGAAATGACAAGAACAAATTTCTTTTTAACTCTTTATCACACAATCCCGACTTTTAACAACCCTGAAAGAAAAGGCTTTTGAAAACATTGTGGGAAAAGGAGAAAATGCTGGTAACCAGCATTTTCTCCTTTTCCCACAATGTTTACTACCCTATCAAAAAGAGAAATCATCAGTTTAGCAACACTTAATTTGTCATCTGCAAAATTAATGCTTTCAATTTGGTTCAGTCTAAAATTTTGTCGTTTGGTAAAGAGTTAAATAATGCAAAGTATGTATGGGCCACACTCTGGCAAAAGGGGGCTTAATGCATCTCCAGGTGTTTTGAAAACATTATGAGAAAAGGAGAAAATGCAGGTAACCAGCATTTTCTTGATTCCACACTATGTTTTCTACCCTATTAAAAACAAATTCCATCATTTGAGCCACAGTTAAATTTTGGGCTGCAAATACTTTGAATTTGGACTAGACCAAAACTTTGTTGTTTGGTAGAGTTAAATGAAATCCTAAAGAGGCCATTTAACAACTATGTCCTTGTATCTTACACTGCCATTGAGACTGCATTCGCATTTTGAGTCTGAAATACAAATTTATTTAAGGTCTCCCTGGCTCAGTGGTAAAGTGTAGCACTCATAACCTGGAGGTCCGAGCTTTGAGCCTCACTGGAAGCAATGGGTTTTTCATAAGAGTGTTCTTGGGCATGACACTACAGAACCATGTACCATTAAAACCCAGGGTATACATGAATAAGCAAACTGAGGCAAGGAAATGACTGATATAATGTTGAATGCTACATTAAACACCATTCAATCAATCAAGTAAATTTAGATTGAAAAACACATGTATTTTTAATCTACTAGTCTCAGAATGTATCTCTAGAACTATTTTACAAGATATGCTCATTTCTTTATACAGTAAACCCTGCCCTTGTGGCCACCTTTAAACTAATTCTTTTCAAGCTGATAAAATTTCTAACTTGTCCAAATTGAAAGCATTTGTAGACAACAAATTGAACGTGGCTCAAATGACGGAACTTGTTTAAAAAGCTAAAATCACTTTTGGAAATAGAAAATGT
Source organism: Tridacna gigas (assembly GCA_945859785.2). NCBI lineage: Eukaryota > Metazoa > Mollusca > Bivalvia > Cardiida > Cardiidae > Tridacna > Tridacna gigas. The sequence continues at coordinate 58,058,406 of OX244038.2, forward strand.
TGGTTTTCACCTTTTTTCATTATGTTTCAAAAGCCTTCTTTTTCAAGGTAAAAAAAAAACACAATTTGAGAGTCTCTTTGGTGCTGGCTTAATACAAACCAGCTTTTGAGTGTACCTTTTGTGCTTGCTTACTAAAAGTTGGACTTTAATTTGTTTTAGCCCCAAGGCATGCCTTTTTCACTCTCAAGAATACATTACTTTTACGAAATACTACTGCAAAGCCCTAGTGGTGCAGCTAGTTGCATACAGGGCTTGAGATTGGGGGATTGCTGCTTCAAATCCCTAGCTCAGCCAATTTCTTTTCCAGGACTGATGATAGTCATTGCAACAGCATACATTCCTCTCTCAATGCTAATCATTGTATTGACAATGATTACGTGGAAAAGCAGACAGTGGGAAATTATGCAAAGTACTGGAAACAGAAACTCTTGGTAAGCATGGACAGGTGCACTGGCTGCCGTGATAAAACTGAAATAATGTTGAAAATGGCGTTAAACAACCGACAACTGGGGAATGTTCACAAAAAAAAAAAATCAACTAAATGGAGGAATGTGAGAAAGGAGCAGTTGCTTGTAGCAAACAATTGCTCCTTTCAAAAATTTATGGCAAGGGTGTAAAAAAGTTGTATTTGATCAATTATCCCTTCAGCAGCTGATCCTTTCTAAGCTTGAAATATAATAGACTTCAAAGTTCTAACATTAATGTGTAATAGATGTAGATCTAAATATCATTCAAATACCTGTTGACATGGACTGTGCTAAAATCTGTGAAAAAAAATTGTCGTACAGCAGAGATATAACACCAGACTGGGATATCTATTTGGCGGTTAACAAACATCTTGGTCTCTCTGTATCACACCCTAAAAAAATACACTGTTTTTAGATTGGAAAGAAAAGAGATCAGTAAAAAATGACATAAAAAATTATTTTTCTTAATCACAATGTGGTAGATAAATATTACTTGAGTAATAGTAAACTTCTACTTTTGTCTTCAATTGTCTTGCACTCCAACAACTTGAAGTACATGTATTTATCAGCTTTGGAATATATATCTATAATTTTGAAAAGTATGGTTCATCTGCAAGCAATAACTTGATTGATGAAGTAACATCAACTCTGTCTTCAAAAACTAGCAGTAAAAATATCAATAAGCAATGTGTTTTACTAAACTCTTGAAAGTTGAGAAATATCCTTTGTTGACAGCATAGATCGAGATCAGATTGCACCTAGTAAGAAGTATGACCTTTGATATAAAACGTCCACCACCTGATGCTAAACTCAGGTCAAAATTCGCTAGTAATTACAGACCCGAAAAAAAAACCCCCCACAACATTCTTAACTTTTTCATTACCTACGAAGATCAAGATCAGATCGCACATAATGTAAAGTCTGATCTTCGTTATAAAACGTCCGCATTTTGTTTGACTTATTCCCCATGGCTCATATTACAAACCTTTATACCTTGTGTAGACATTCGATTTTGTATGCGCCGAATTTCTTACTAGTCGAAATTGTAATAGGCCGAAAGTGTTATAGGCCGAGATGTCATTCGATGTTTGGACGACTCTTGACAAGAAGAAATAGGCATATCATGATCGAAATAAATATAACACAATTCCGATTTACCAATCAAATGCATACAAATAAATTAGATACGATGAGCGCAAGTAATTTAACGAAAATTAAAGACTTACCGAAGTTTCGCAACGTTTTCTAAGGAGAGAAAGCACATCGTCTGTGTAATACGTCATCGGTCACATGGTGTCTACAAATAGGACACCAGAATGATTCCGAATAGTGCGTAGTAACGTCAGTTGGGAGAATTGATAAAAAAAAAAATAGGATTTTTGTATGGTTCTGTGACATGAACCGATGCTGCTATGAACGCCCCTATCCCCTTGGCAACAAAATAAGAGTAAATCTAACAGATTCATGCCTTTTTTCAAGCATAAAAAAATTCTAATTTTGGACTTTATTGGGACTTTAACTCTTTACCAGACGACAAAAACTTAGACCGGTCCAAATTGAAAGCATTTGCAGCTGACAATTTAACCCTTTCCCAAACAAGCCCTGGTTTTCACGTGTCTGCAGTACAAGCCTTTTGAAAGCACTGTGGGAAAAGGAGAAATTGCTCGTAACGAGCAATTTCTCCTTTTCCCACAGTGTTTTCTACCCTTTTGGAGAACTTTCTGTCATTTTCATCAAATTTTAAACTGTCGTCTGCAAACACTTTCAATTTGGACCGGTCTAAATTTTATCGTTTGGGAAAGGGTTATATGTGACTCATATGATGGAATTTGTCTTTGACAGGGTAGAAAACCTTGTGGGAAAAGGAGAAAATGCTGGTTACCAGCATTTTCTCCTTTTCCTACAATGTTTTCAGAAGGCTTCTTTCTCAGGGTTGTTAAGAGTCAGGATTGTGTGGTAAAAAGTTAAAGCTCTTCAAGAGTTCTCATTTTTTAAACCGTGTTATGATGGATTTGGTTCATATTTGGTCTGATGATAGATACAGGTCCAAAGTTCTTTCAACAATACGAAAGTCCAAGTCCATGATCTTAAGGTCAAGGTCATAGACTCAGATATTTTACATCAAAGTTTTACCCTAAAGATTTTTTTAGAGTACATATTTTCCAAATTAAATGATGAGGTTAGGTCATATTTGGCTTAATGACAGATACAAGTCCACAGGTTTATGGAAGAATATTCTAGCCATGCTCATGATCTGAAAGTCAATGTCACAGATTTTTCATGTCAGAGTTTCTCAAGAACTCTATTTGACATAGCAATTGATTGATTTGGTTCATATTTAGTATGATGATGGATATAGTTCCATAATTATCATTCAGCTCCACCCTTGCCCATGGCTGTGGCCAAGGACTGAAGGAGTCAATTTACTAAACAAAGTCTGGGAATAGCTGTTGCATGAATAGTGGTGTCAATGAGTTTATTTGTGGTCTGCAAATGCTTAGCATATGAACGTGCTGGCTAATATTCTGTTGTCTGATAAAGGTATAAAATACTGTCACCTGGTAAAGAGTTATCAATAAATGAGCCATGCTCTGTGAAAAGGGGGCTGAATGCGTCTGCAAAAAGTATCGACCCAGGTCAGCCTGCGCAGTCCACGCAGGCTGACCTTGGCCGAAATTTTTTGCTATTGGTCAATTTTCTGCATGTCAAAGAACGATTCATGGTTCAAGATTCAGCCGGTTGTTAGACACAATGGACTTTATGGATCCATAGCTATGTGATGATTTGCTTGGTACAATGCATCACGGAGATGCATGGAGATGCATTAAGCCCCCTTTTGCCAGAGCATGGCTAAATAATAATTTAGACTCATGTTCAATATTGAAAAACATTGGTGACAGATAAGTCTGCATAGCAAACTCTGATCTTGAGCCACACTGCCTACTAAAGAATAGCACACAGAGTTTTAGCATAATTATGCATTTATACTTTTTATTTCATGTACTGCCTAGTTGTCTTTTTCACATTATTTATGAATTATTGCAGTTTATATTACTTAACCATTTTCATGTAGTAAAAATGGACTGAAAGTCAACTACTGGTATATGCCTCCTTATTTCTCCACCACCCTGATAATTTTTCTAATTGCCAAGTATATAAACTCAACCTATTTCAAGAATCCACTGCACACTTTCAAGAGTAAACAAGTGGACCCAATTGATTCAAGATCAGACTGCAAGTTCTTTGCAGGCTAATCTTGATTTATACCATCCATAAAATTCTATAAGGACTCTCTTATCAGGAAAACAGATTAAAGGATTGCCATTTCAATGGTCTTTCTGCCAGAATATTTCACAAAATAGCAGACCTTGTACATCCTAGATCAGACTAAAATTCTGTGTGGTCTGATCTTATTGCATACTGTTAAAGTGTTGTCTCATGATGTTCTTGATCTAAATAATCCATAAACACAAAGTTGATTGATTGATTGATTGATTGTATGGTGTTTAACGCCATTTTCAACATTGTTTCTCTTATATCACGGCGGCCAGTGCACCTATCCATGCTTTCCTGGAGTTTCTTTTACCAGTACTATGGACAATGTTCTTTCAAAGCCACTGGCTGCTTTCCCACACAACCATCATCGAAGCAGTGCACACCGATGAGAAAGGAATGATTCCTTCAGAAACGACTTTCATCAATCCTTGGAAAGAAATTGGCAGAGCCAGCAATCGAACCAGCAACTCCCTGTTCTGAAGTCCTGTATGCTACCAACAGAGCTACCAGGGCTCAGCGACAAAGTTGAGCTTAGCACTTTAGAGTCAAATCTGTACATGACAACACAATTTTAGACATGCCCAAATTGACATCAACCTTAACCCTTAGGTTGCTAAGTATAAATCAAGGACCTTACTGACTGTGTACATCATCTGTGTACATCAGGATCAGACTGCAAAGAATATGCAGTCTGATCTTGGAAATACACAGTCTGATAAAGAGATTTTTGTCCCCCCCCCCCCCCCCAAAATTACTTTGAAATAGCAATATTTGAGTTTTTACTATTGACTTGAAAGTTTCATTTTAGTTATATTGCAGGTTAAGGATTGATATCGCGGGTTTAACGCAAAACGGTTGTAACTCCGTTTTTTACCAAAAATGACTTTTTTACATGTTTGTAATGTAAATCTTCCAATACATAATCCCTAAAAATATTTTCCACAAATTCCAACTATTGACAGAGAAAATCTAATTGTGTCAAAAGGTTGTATCTCAAATCCACCAATTTTCTTCATGCAAAACGGTTGTAACTGAGTTACAACCATTTTGCCAGAAGAAAATCTGAAAATAATAAGCAAGTTGTAATGAGTTACTTCCTACATTATGATGTCACTGATAACATCAAGTCAGTATCATGACAAGATAAAGATGAAACATCATTATTGATTTTCTGATGTGTACAAAAGCTGGTAGGAAGGGGCTAAAAGACATGTAGACCCTTGGGACATTTTATTAGATCTTCTTACGTTCACAATTATCTTTGTGCAAAATGGTTGTAACTCAATAAGAATTAAATTTTATTAACTTTACCACATAGAATATGGCATCCTCTACAGGTTACTAGTAATACTTTAACAAAACACATGTTTTTGATGGTATACTGGAGCACGTCTGTCCATTTATCTGCCCATGTGTTTGAATGAACATACACATTTTGTGCACAATTTTAGTGTTGCTTTCATTACATCGAAACAACACACACATATAAAAAATATAGAGCGGAAACTGGATGTTCAAGTCACAGCTTTGGATAGCACTTCAGTTGTTCAAGAACTGCTTTTCATGTAGAAAAGACATACAAAGATAGGACAGGATGCAGTTCATGCAGGCCTCTGCAAAAAATGCATCTAGACATTATATCCAACAAAATCAACAGATCATTATTACAAGAGCTTGTCACAAACAGCCTTATTAAGTAAATGTTGTGACCATAAGATACTTTCTTAACATTTAAACACTAGTAGGTCAAATCAAGAAGTGTAACTGTAATACTGAAATGGAGAAGAATTCCTAAAAAGATATTGAAGCTTGAAAAATAATCTCCAGATTTTTTTAACATTCAAAAATAATCATGATAGAGAAGCGGGGGAAATGCTTTCCCTGGAGTTTCTTATACCAGTACTATGCACAATATTCTTTCCAAGCCACTGGCTACTTTCCACATAACCATAGTTGAAACAATGGTCATCAGTCCTTGGAAAGAAGTTGGCCGAATAGGGGATCAAACCAGCGGCCCCCTGTTCTTAAGTCCTGCATGCTACAGACTGAGCTACTGGGGCTCAGCAAAAGATGTGAAGAGGGGTATGTAAAAGAGAAAAAAATTTTAAAAAATTATGGCAATTATTTTTTGTGAAAATCTAAATCATACCATGATGATGCCCTGGTATTCTAGTTTTAATAGTCAAGTCATTCATTGGTACAGGTAAAGGTTTAGCTATATATTTATTTACCTTCATTAACAGTGAAATATTATCAGTATTACAATTGCATGCAACCAGATTTTGTTTCACACAATTCTGACAAAATTTTTCACACAAAAAAAATATTTATTCACTTCTAAAGGTGGAATTTGGACTAATATATCAACAGAAATAGAGTCATGTACAAAACACAAAGAATGTCCCAGTGTTTTATATTTGTTCTGTACAATTCCTTATCTCATTTGGCACGTTATTATGGAACAAAAGATAAAATACTATCCAATCATGTTTAATACATGTAGTTAATTGAATGGATGGCTCTGTTGATAGAGTAGCTCAATTATGGGTTTGATGGTTGCAAGTCCAAACCCTGCTATGGCAGTACATTGTTGTGGTACTCTGATGGGTTTTTACCCAGACTAAGAGTAAACAGTTATGTTATTATGATTTTTCCTAACAAAATATCAACGTTATTAAGGAGAAACAAAACTTTTCGTCCAAGGCTTATGTTTCATTCATCTCTATGAGAAGTTCATTAACAGATTTCCAATAGCCAAAATATATATATGGGCATTTAATTAATGATGTTAACAGGAAAACTTTTAAATTCAGCAGACCTAGGTCTAATGGTGTAACAAATAAAGATCTTTAAAAATCTTCCATTGTCCTTCTTTTCTTGAGCAGTAACAAAAATCTACACACAATTGATTCTGTGACAGTGAACATCTTTGAAAAAGCCTTATCCAAAGGGCCACTTTTGCCAAGTTTGACAAAAATTGAATGTGTTGAAGGTGGAAGTTATCATTTTAACTTCTGCAAGGGTGCAAAATGCTGTTTTATGGTAATGCAGAAATGAAGCAATAAAAACGTTCATGGGAAGACTTTTGCAGTGGGTCATGCTTAGTCATGCAACATCCATCAATACAACGTCCATTACCTGTTGTCAACAAGTACTAAAGACATCTTTTCCTCCAACACTTTTGGGCTGTTTTCAATCAAACCTTACACATATTTGGTCCTTTTTCCAAATTTATTCAAATAGTGCTGAGCTCTAGCAGAAATATGTCACAGGAAGTAAATAATAGATTCAAAAATTGAAATTTTCAAAGATCTTCCCAAAAACAGAAGGGCAACTTGTATTCAAACTACATGATCATGAGTACATGTGCAGAGTTCCTAGCCCCATAGAAAAAAAAATGCAGGATCATTTAGACTGTGTGACCTGTGAATATGGTAACCATTGTCAAACAAAGAAAGGAAAAAAAAAGGAGATCAAAAAGTTTCACAAACAGAAAGCTAGCACTGAAACTTGGCATGAATGATTAGTGTAAGTAGTGCTACAAAAGTTGTTCTTGAAAATGATGACATTAGGCTGTAATGTTACCTATGTTTTAATAGGTCAAACCTTGGCTTTTGTGTTCCATTATGTTTTACAAGAAAAATTCAGTAGACTTTGTTTGAAATCGAAAGGCTTAGGCGATTATAGGGCATTGCCTAGCTGTAGTCCATCATATTTAAGCAAACAATGTCCCTTTAGTGGTGGCCACAGCCAGGGATCATTCACTAACTTTTACATAGCGTTATTATGTGAAAAAAAAAATGATATTCTGGTTTGTGATCTTTACCCCTAGAGACAATGATATTTGCAATGTTTTATTACTTTACAGATCTTTGCACATGCTCGTATCGTTACTCTGTGGCGTTGTCCATTGGGTCAGATATTTTACATGTATACTGTTGCTGAAGGAAAACTATATGCCTAAAAGCCCTGATATATGGAAATCAGTATTATGAAACATAAGTAACCTATACCAAGGATTTTGGCATTTTAGTTCTGGGCATTAAAAGCTGCCCAGTCTTCATTTGGGGGTCACATGCTTCACATAGAGCTATATATCATAGACATTTTTGTCTCAAAATGCAAGGCTTAGAGCTGTATTTTGTATGTTTTTTGACCTAAAGGACTTCTTTTTAACTATTTCAGGTACCTCGCCTGAAGTTAAAGATAGCCAATCCTTGAAAATCAGATAGTTGATTGGGTTTTAATATGTCAAAGTGAAAAATATAAAAAATCTTCTTCTTCCAAACATACAGACATAGAGGTTTGATATTAAGTATATACAAAGTCATCCAGTAAAATCTTCTTGAAGTGAGTTAAAACCTGTTTTAAGTGTATAGATACAGTTTCTGGGGTAAAAAAATTGATCCTTTCATACACTTGCAAAAATAAACATTAGACCCTGATGTTTTACACTATTTCATGGCAATGATGGCTCTCTGTCATGTATATTTTATCATTTAAAATAGAGAATTAAACTTTAAAAACTTACATTATTGGCAGATACATATTTTCCATAAAAATGATGCCTTTCAAAGCAAAATTGAGGTTTTTTCAAGTGAGTTACAACTGTTTTGCATAACGTTTTTTCTTCACTTTTCCAAATTTTTAACTGCAAAAGGGTTGTAACTCAATCTTTTGCAAATATCTCATTTTAGAAAATTCTTTTCCCAATTATATTAATAGTACATTTAATGTAAAGATAAAAGGAATTTAAAAAGGACTGTTTTCAAACAAAACTCTCTTCCACTGAAAAAATAATCAGTTTTTTCCTTCTCCTGTAAAATATTGAAAAAGTGAGTTACGGCCGTTTTGCGTTAAACCCGCGATATGGCTTTTCAAATGATGGGATTTGCCGTTGATGGGTTGAACAATGCATTGACAGAAAAAAAAAAAAGCTTTTTAATTGAATTGAATGCTTGTTATCTGCATTTTCTCCTTTTTCTGCAATAACTTCAGAAACCTTAACCCTCAGGATCAAAGAAAGTTTGTTTAGTAATGGGTTAAGTTATAACCTCATGAAACAGATTTTAAACAACCTTTACCGCACAATGCTGCCTTTTGACGCCCCTTGAAAAGAAGCCTTTTGAAAACATTGTGGGAAAAGGAGAAAATGCTGGTAACCAGCATTTTCTCCTTTTCCCACAATGTTTTCTACCCTATCAAACAAAAATTGCACCATTTCAGCCACAGTGAAATTGTTGTCTGCAAATCTTTCAATTTGCACAGGTCTAAAATTTTGTCGTGTGGTAAAGGGTTAAACAACTTTTAAAAACTTCAAATTGGTCAACTATCCATATGAACCGAAGTAGCCTAGGTAACTGAAGAAATTTGTGAAAGCTTTGCTTCAATTCAAAATCAATGATTACTTGTTAACAGTAATTTCTCCTTGTGTCACAATAATTTCATGAGTTGTCTGTAGTCTTGGGTGCCTTACATAGTAATAGTTATCACGTATTAAATGTTAAATTGTGCAATTTCACTTTTTATACACTACAAGTGAATCGTCTATGGTCTAAGGGAGAAAACTCGTAAATGCTAAAGTCGAAATTATGAAGAGTGATCTCCCTTACTATGACGATTTCACCACCGCCCTCCCTCTATTCATCAGCCCTACGATTAAAACGCTCGACTAATCAAGCTAAATGTAAGAATCAACAAGCAAATCTTTCTTCTAATAAAAATATCTGTTATCCGAGGTTCATTTTTGTAGTGACCTTTGTTTTCAAAATATCTACATGAAATGAATCATGCAAATGGGTGTGATGAGAATTTTATTTGCACATTATTATGGATACAGTCTATATAAAATCGCCAAGGGAAGATTAAACGTAAGACACGAGCTTGAAATCAACATACTGTGCTCTTTTAATTCTCGTATTCCTTCCGGCTAAAGGTAGATCCATTGAACTCAGAACACTTGACGATTTTTGTCGATAACCTCGAGTGAAGGAACCGTGACCTAGATATGTCGATTTTCATTTCAAGGGGTTCGTTTAGGTGATCACATATAGCCAACTTATTGGCTGATTTTTAGATGTTTTATTACCTCTATAAACTTTATTTACTGAATGGGATTTTATCTCGATAAACATATCATTATTTCCCAACTTTGAATTTTGGTGGGTGTTGTGTTTACAAATTTGATGAAATACAAGGGAGACAATCGCCTTGTATCAAAGTATCATACGTTCTTTAAAGTTCTAGCTTATGTCATGGTTTCTTCAGAACTGTAGATATTCAATAAACTGTTATAAAAATATGTAATGATTCATAACAACTCATCGAAAGAAATCAGTTTTATACCGATTTTCTCTACGGACTATATTTTATTTGCCTCTGGCTTTAGACTGCCCTTCAATACAGGGGACGCGACTCTGATGTGAGACAAAATTAAAAACGAGTTTTCTCCCTTAGACCATAAATCGTTCACAATTTTTGCCATTCAGCCACCCGTTTTAATGAAATGTTCGACTTATTCGAATCAGTAAAGAGTGGAAAGAAAACCCTGTAGGGTATGGAAAAGGACAGACAGGCAGACAGACAGACAGACACAGACAGACAGACAGACTTTTTTGTGTTATTTTCCAATTACTGTACCTACATGATAACGTCTACAGACACAGGTTGATAATATCAAGGGAAGTTAGATCTACACGATTTTTAATGGATTTGTATTGCAAATCCGCTTAAGTTGTGATCGTTCTGACCGGAACCAAATACATCGTGCGTAATGACGCATGCACCCTTACACTGTACTATGATATCGGTTTGACCTGAACTAAACATACTGTCATTCACGCTTGCGCTCTACCCATTCTACTCTCAGTTTTAGCTGATACAATTCAACCTCGCTTTTTTCACTACCGTATATACTGTCCTACATACATACATATTCCAAAATCTAATTCCAGCAAAAAGGTGCATAAGATTAACAGATTAACTTACACTCCTAAAACAGTCATGGAATAACAGTTACTGTGCAGCCCGCTCGGCAGATCAACTTTGACTTTCCCTGCCTTGCTAAGTCCATTTATTTATTGATGACACTGCAGGTGATGTTTTTTTTTTTTTTAATTACAACATATTACAGCTTTATGCTACACCACAAATCCGCTTTCCAGGACTTTGAGTCCTTTGATTATTGAAATGTTTCCAAAAGTATTCAACAAGTATTCGAATGCAAGTGCAAAGTGTTTTTAGTCTTATCCAAAAATGTTCACATCAATGTATTTGTATTCTGTATTCTTGAATTACAAAGTATTTGTATTTGAATAAATTTTGAAAGTATTCGACCTCAGTTCTGGCCATAACTTAGTGGCTGTTAGTAAGTGAAACCATAAATGTTGATGAAATTAAAACTAGTTTTTCTTTATATGAACAAACTTTAGCTCTAATCTAGCGAACGAATTGTAAAAGTATGTACAATGCTTCAACTTCCGAAAAGAATAAATATGAATGAAGGTTCGAAATCTCCCGGCTATGATTTACCGTGTACGAATGTGACTGCGATTTCGGTCAGCAAACTCACCGGGTAATACCAAAATACATTTAATTACCGGATTACAGTTCAAATCTACCTCGACCCCCCCAACCCCCATCCAAATTTATAAAGAGATTAAAAAGAAAAAAATCTTTGGTATCTTTTACCCTTCTCAATTCTAATCAAGGTAGATTTTATATTTAGTACTACTGAGGCAGATCTAATGAAGCATGCAATAGACAGATCTACATGTGGTCCAGTACAAGGCTGTTACAACATATCAGGTTTTTGGACCCAATTTAAGACGCTCCAGTGTAAATGCACAAAGCGATTTAAGACGGCAAAAATTGAGCACATGAGCTCTACCATACTGAAAAGCTTTGACAAAAATAACCCCAAGCCATTCTTGGAAATTGTCAAATCTGACCAGGGATCTTCTGTATTTACGATCTGTGATCTGACAGACAAGAAAACATAGAAGCTCAAATACTGAAAAAGATGGACTGTAAACTTTTCAGCAACAGCAAAGGCAAGACAGAAATTCTAGCAGAATAATCCATGTCAGTTTTCATCCCATCATTCGGGACATACTCAATTTGTCGTTTGCTTTGTCATCAACAAATACAATGGACAAGTCTAAATATTTCATGCGGTAGAGGGCTAAAGATTTCAAGCTAATAAAGCATCATACTTAAACAATTTATATACTACAACCAGTGCTTTAAATAACTTTGGTGCAAGGTCTCTTAATTTAGAAATTCTTCCTTTACAATAATTTAGACACCAGTGTTTCCAGCTCCATGACATTTTAGGGTTTCCAGGGAACCCTTTCACAGTAGAACTGATTTTTCCCGCCTCTTTTCTACTTCAACTATGACGAAAGGCGCTGCACAAAGCATATACAGATTCAGACCCAGAGAGAAACAATGAGAAAGAACCAAATTTTCAACTGTATTCCGGTAAATAGGTCTTCCTCGGTTTAGTCCGGCTAATTTCAGACTCCTGATATTCGGAATTACACTCAATCCATTGACGGTTGATGTTACGCTAGAAGCACAACTATGAATCTATTTGACTCCTTATACACAATTTTAGCGTTATATTTACCTGTTCTTACCGTTACTTGCAGTGATTGTGAGTAGATTTGTTCAACAATTGTTGTCCCTAAACATATTTTAGCCTAAATGTCAGAGGTGAAAAGCCAAGCCGTACTTGTCTTACTCACATATTCGGATAGGTAGAGATTTTCGGATAAACTGGCACGAGTTTATAATTTCCTCATGAAACATTCTTTTGACAGACCCTTGTTCAAGCATCTTTTTAGATACGGCTGATCAAAATGATTTAAAATTTATCCATAGTGTATCAGGAGAACTCATACCCTTGAGAACTCGTACCCTGGAGAACTCGTACCCAAATCTGACGGGTACGAGTTCTCCAGAGAACCCGGGGTACGAATTCTCTTGAGAACTCGTACCCAAAAAAAGATATAAAGACACTGTTTAAGTTTTATTTTTTGACAGTGACTAGACCCTAACATCTTTTGTTTTGTACAAAATTTGTATTGATTCAGATCTATGATGATGTAGATTTGATGGGGGGGGGGGGGGGGGGGGGGGGGAAGTACATGTGTTCAAATAAGGTATATAAATGAAAAGACAGTAGTGTTTGTTGTATTTAAAGTACACATAAAAAGGAAGAACATAAAGAAAGTGTGATAAAATCATGTCCTACTAAAACAATCATGAATAGTATTAATCATTGCTGTATTAAATCCTTTGGACAACCTTTAACCCTTTCCCAAACAAGCCCTGGTTTTCACGTGTCTGAAGTACAAGTCTTTTCAAAACACTGTGGGAAAAGAAGAAATTGCTCGTAACGAGCAATATCTCCTTTTCCCACAGTGTTTTCTACCCTTTTTGAGACCTTCCTGCCATTTTCATCAAATTTAAAATTGTTGTCTGCAAACTCTTTCAATTTGGACCAGTCCATTTGGGAAAGGGTTAATGGAACTGAAACAAGTTTTGAATTGATTGACTTGGAATGTGTGGGAACAGTTTATCAATAAATGTAGAAAAAAGGGTGTTAATGAGAATAAGTGGTCAAAATAAATACGTAAATAATCATATTTTCTCACTTGGTTGAGGGTCACATTTCCTGAACCAGTAGAGCGAGAAAGATGCACTTTTCACAATAGACTGATTACATTGCAAACATTTTGTAATGACGATATTCAATATTGGACCCTTAGCCCTTTCAGCGCCATAGGCGAAAAATGGTGACAAAGATCGAGATCAAAATACACAGACTGTGCAATCTGAGTTTGGATCTATACCGGCCAAGTTCCTAGTCAGACCTTAAATCCTTTTCTAAGTCTTGGTGAATCGTAATTTTAGCCGTCAGTAGGCTCCATTGTATATATTTGGCGCCGAAAGAGTTAAAATATGTGGGATAATGATCGCTAGAAAGCATTAAAACACGTAGGATAGTCGTTGGTAGAACAAGAACTTTCGAAGATCATGAAAGTACCTTCATTTCTCCATAATGTTTCAGTAATACCAAAATGCCATTGTAGATGTATCTGTAACGTGGAAAGTACCATATTTGCCATCTGCAGAGGTTTCCTAAGTGGACGAGTCTAAAATTTTGTTGGATGTTAAAAATAATGGTTTGTTTTAGGAAAGCAATTGAAACTTGAAAACTACATTTTTTTGGTTATTGGAAACAACATTTTTTTTGGTTGTTGTTGTTGTTGCTCTTGTGGTTACAAAGATCACCAAAAAATTTATATTGCAGAGTTCCATGTTTGACCAGAGATATTTTTGTCAGGTAAATAATAGACTATCAACAAAACTGCTCTTTCAGAGCTCACAATTTTAGCCTCTTCCAAATTCTCATTTTGCAGGCGACAAAATTTGGTACAAATAGATTAGAATTCTCTGATAGCGTGGAAAAGCATTGTGGGGAAAAGAAGAAACAACTAGTTTTACACGTTTTGCTCTAACAATGTTTTCTAAAGGTATTTTACATGGGGTTGTTAAAAACTCGGGACTCTTTGGTAAAGGGTCAAATAATGATCCATAAAGATAGAAAAGATAAATTTCTTCCTTCAACATTACATAAAAAACGATTATCAACAGTTACTCCCTTTCCCACAATGTTTCCAGAAACCTTCTTCTTCGTTAAAACATGTGATTGCTTGGTAAAGGGTTAAAGGAGCGTGTAATATACTATATGGAGGCGTTGTTAGGTGACAAGTGCATGTATATACAGTGGGATTTATCACACCAGATACGTGTACATAACTTTATTGTACCATGGATCGTAAATTACATGTTATATACGATCCCTGATTGTACAGGACACCTTTGACACGAATAAATGGACACATTCCATAGATGAATCATCAATATCTAAAAAAGTCTTTCAAGATTATATCTTCGAAACATTTAAGATATACAGATATTGTAGATCTACATCATAATTTCATTTTTCTAAAATCCTCCTACCCCTTTACCTTACCCGCCTTTCCATTTAAATCTACCAACACCCGTTAACGAAACCGATATTTGACTGCAAATACCATTAATCATCGTTCCGTATGTGCTTGGTTTATAGACATCCTATTTATTTCTCAAGAGGATGATTTATCTGAATTCATCCTGAAATATATAAGTAGGGTACGAATTCTCTGGAGAACTCATACTTGGGGTACGTACGAGTTCTCCAGAGAACTTGTACCCTTCAGATTGGGGTACAAGTTCTCCAGGGTACGAGTTCTCTAGCAACCTTCCATATCTATGTGAAGACATTGTGGCCAAAGGACAAGTTGCTCATTACCAGCTTCTCCGTTTGCTACATTTTTTTTTTTTTCTTTTAAATGGTCAGCTGCGTTATTGTTGAGAAAAGTCATTTGCAGGTGGTAATAAGAGGAGATCAACTTGAATAAATATTCACAGTACTGTATTGATGTTTTAATGCAACTTAACACATACAAGGTGTCTTGTTGATCAGTTCAAGTCTCAATCTTATGTCAATGGGTAACCAGAAAGCGGTTTAAGCCTAACTAGAGAAAACCAGCTGTCCATATTAGGTTTTTTCTTGCTTGAGTATTTCATGCAGCCAACACATTGAGGTATCTCACATTTCAAACGAAATTCATGTACCACAACTATGTATCTAAAAGCAAATTTATACTCACATAGAGCCAGTCAGTCCTTTACCGAAAATGTTACTCCTGTGTTTCAATAACTCGGAGGAAGAAGGCTTTTTGAAACATTGCGAACAAAAGAGAAAAGTTGACTGTTTCAAAGTTTTTATCAGTAGCTAGTTAATTAAGTTAGTTAATTAACCCATTACCACACATTCCCAAGTTTTAATGACCCTAGGAAAGAAAGCGTTTGAAAACATAGTTGGAAAAGGACAAATGCTGGTTACCAGCATTTTTCATTTTTCCAACAATGTTTTAATACGGTTTGTGGCAAAATCCAGTCACTTGAGGTATGTGTAATTTGTCATATGCAAATTTTAAATTTGTGGCGAATAGTGAAGTGAATTTGATTTCTACTGAATTTCAAATTGAGAATCTTACATTTTCAGATCCTTTGTTAGTGTCACCAGAACTCATTCGTGTTCGTGAAGGAGAAAATATTGAAGCAAAATGCATTGTGAAAGATCTAGGCAATTTTCCCACTAATTATAATTTTGGCTGGAATCTTAAAGGTAAGTGATTAAGCATGGTAGAAAGCTAGAACTTCAGAAAAAAAAATGTGAATTTTTGTAATGATGTGTTTAGAATGTGGAAGATCCACAATTTTGGACAAAGCTCATGTCACAGCTTAACTCTTGACCAGACGACAAAATTCTAAACATGTCAGGATTGAAAGAATACAGGCAACTTATCAAATGTGGCTCAAATCAAGGGATTTGTCTTTGATAGGGTAGAAAACATTGTGCGAAATGAAGAAAATGCTGGAAATCAGCATTTTTTCCATTTTCCACAATGTTTTCTTTTTAGCTCACCTTAGCACAACGTGCTAAAGGTGAGCTATTGTGATCACCCTATGTCCGCCGTCCGTCGTCCGTCGTCCGTCAACAATTTCTTTAAACATCTTCTTCTCCTAAACCACTGGGCCAATCTTGATGAAACTTGGCAGGGATGTTCCTTGGGTGAAGCTCTACCAAAATTGTTCAAAGAATTGAATTCCACGCACAACTCTGGTTGCCATGGCAACAAAAAGGATAAAAAAGCAAAATCTTTGAAAATCTTCTTCTCTGAAACTAGAAGGCACAGAGCTTTGATATTTGGTATGTAGCATCTCCTAGTGGACCTCTACCAAGTTTGTTCATATGATGCCCCTGGGGTCAAAACTGGCCCCGCCCTGGGGGTCACAAGTTTGAGCATAGTAACAAAGAAGGAAAACTTTAAAAATCTTCTTCTCTGAAACTTGAAGGTGTAGAGCTTTGATATTTGGCATGTAGCATCTCCTAGTGGACCTCTACCAAGTTTGTTCATATGATGCCCCTGGGGTCAAAACTGGCCCCGCCCCGGGGGTCACAAGTTTGAGCATAGTAACAAAGAAGGAAAACTTTAAAAATCTTCTTCTCTGAAACTTGAAGGTGTAGAGCTTTGATATTTGGCATGTAGCATCTCCTAGTGGACCTCTACCAAGTTTGTTCATATGATGCCCCTGGGGTCAAAACTGGCCCCGCCCCGGGGGTCACAATTTTCAACATAGGAACAAAGAAGGAAAACTTTAAAAATCTTCTTCTCTAAAACTAGAAGGCATAGAGCTTTGATATTTGGCATGAAGCATCTCCTAGTGGACCTCTACCATGTTTATTCATATGATGCCCTTGGGATCAAAACTGGCCCTGCCCCGGGGGTCACAAATTCAAACATAGGAACAAAGAGGGGAAACTTTAAAAATCTTCTTCTCTGAAACTGGAAGGCGTAGAGCTTTGATATTTGGTATGTAGCATTGCCTAGTGGACCTCTACCAAGTTTGTTCATATGATGCCCCTGGGGTCAAAACTGGCCCCACCCCAGGGGTCACAAGTTTGAGCATAGTAACAAAGAAGGAAAACTTTAAAAATCTTCTTCTCTGAAACTTGAAGGCGTAGAGCTTTGATATTTGGCATGTAGCATCTCCTAGTGGACCTCTACCAAGTTTGTTCATATGATGTCCCTGGGGTCAAAACTGGCCCCGCCCCGGGTGTCACGATTTCCAACATAGTAACAAAGAAGGAAAACTTTAAAAATCTTCTTCTCTAAAACTAGAAGGCATAGAGCTTTGATATTTGGCATGTAGCATCTCCTAGTGGACCTCTACTAAGTTTGTTCATATGATGCCCTTGGGGTCAAAATTGGCCCTGCCCCGGGGGTCACAAGTTCAAACATAGGAACAAAGAAGGAAAACTTAGATTTTTTTTTCTCTTAAATGGGAAGGCATAGAGCTTTGATATTTGGTATGTAGCATCTCCTAGTGGACTTCTACCAAGTTTGTTCCAAGGATGCTGCTTGGGTCAAAACTGGCCCAGCCCCTGGGGTCACAAGTTCGAACATAGGAACAAAGAAGGAAAACTTTAAAATTCTTCTTTTCTGAGACCGAAAGGTGTGGAGCTTTGATATTTGGTATGTTGCATCTCAGAGTGGACCTCTACCAAGTTTGTTCATATGATGCCCCTGGTCAAAACTGGCCCCGCACCAGGGGTCACAAGTTCGAAGATAGGAACAAAGAAGGAAAACTTTAAATTTCTTTTTCTCTTAAACAGGAAGGTGTAGAGCTTTGATATTTGGTATGTAGCATTTCCTAGTGGACCTCTACCAAGTTTGTTCATATGATGCCCCTGGGTCAAAACTGGCCCCGCCCCGGGGGTCACAAGTTCGAACATAGGAACAAAGAAGGAAAACTTTAAAATTCTTCTTTAAAACTGGAAGGCATAGAGCTTTGATATTTGGTATGTAGTGATTCTCTTCTAAGTTTGCTTGCCCATCTAAGCGCAACAAGTTCATTGAGTTCAAAATTGGGTCATCTTGGGTCATAAACAAGGTCACTAGGTCAAATTAAAGAAATACCTTGTTGGCACTCTCGAGGCCACATTATTTGCTCAATTGCCTTGAAAATTAGTTAGAAAGTTTGTCTTTATAAAGTCTCACATAAGATTAATTTGGGTCAGCTTGGGTCATAAACTAGTTCACTGGGTCAAATTAAAGAAATACCTTGTTTGCACTCTGGAGGCCACATTTATTGCTCAAATGACCTGAAATTTGGCCAGAATGTTTGTCTTGATGAAATACCAGATGAGTTTGGATTTGGGTCACCTGGAACCATAAACTAGGTCACTAGGTCAAAATAAAGAAATACCTTGTGGGCTCTCTAGAGGCCACATTCTTTGCTTAATTGCCTTGAAAATTGGTCAGAATGTTTGTCTTTGTAAAATCTCACATGAGTCTGAATTTGGGTCAACTGGGGTCATAAACTAGGTCACTTGGTCAAATTAAAGAAATAGCTAGTGGGCACTCTAGAGGCCACATTTATTAATTTGATTAGAAAATTGGTTACAATGTTTCTTTTGATATAGTCAAAGACCAGTCCAAATTTGGGTCATCTGGGGTCATAATCTAGATCACTAGGTCAAATTAAAGAAATATCTTTAGGGCACTCGAGGCCACATTTTTTGCTCAGTTGACTTGAAAGTTGGTCAGAATGTTTGTCTTCATGAAATATGAGTTTGAAATTGGGTCACCTGTGGTCAAAAACTAGGTCACATGGTCAAATTAAAGAAAAACCTTAAAGGCACTCTACTAAGGTGAGCGACCCAGGGCCATCATGGCCCTCTTGTTCCAAAATGTTTTCAAAAGTTTCCTTCATCAGGATTGTTTGATAAAGAGTAATGTGTCAGGCCCAGAGGCAAACTGGTTTGAAGAGGTAGTGATTGAAATTAAAAAACTTTGCTTGTGACAACAAACTATAGCTTTTTTTTTTTTAGCTTTTTCTTTCCCCATATCACATATACAGTTGAGTCATGCACTGGCAAAAGGGGGCTTAATGTATTTTCGTGATCCATGATAGCAAGCAAGTCTTACAACTGCCTGAACTATGAAGTACACTGGTCCTTTGACATGCAGAAAATTGACTAATAGCAAAAAGTTTTGGCCCTGGTCACTGCACAGGCTTACCTGGGTCCATACTAAAATTTTGCAGATGCAGTAAACCCCCTTTTCACAGAGAGATGGCTCACATTTTTTCATGCCCTCTTGCTTGCTTGCTACAAACGATTTTCTTTTTTTATCACAACCTATTTTTGATACACCTTAAAATATATTCCATTCATTCCACTGTTTGCCCTTTGTAGAATTTTGCAACAGTCTCCGGTATGTTAAACATTTGCCTGCAGGGTACCAGCCAAGTACTGGTAAAATCCAGGAAAGGTATGAATAGTTGAGCTGTCAATGTGATTGAAAACAGCACAAAAGTTCATAAAAACTAATTAGAAAATAAATTCTGGTAATCAGTATTTTCTCCTTTTCATAGTACTCTTTTAAAGACAGGTTTCATCATTCAAGCCACATTTAATGTGTGGTCTGCAGTCGTCTGCAAATGTTAGCATGAACAAGTAACGAGGTAACTTTTTATCAAACAGGACGGTAACATTTAACTCTTTCCCATACAAGATTTCAGAATGGACCAAATTGAAAGTATTTGCAGACGACAAATTAGATGTAAATTAAGTGCCGAATTTTGCATTTGATAGGTTAGAAAACATTGTGGGAAAAGGTTAGGGTTAGCATTCTCTTTCAGGGTTGCTAAAACTCAGTATTGTGTGATAAAGAGTTAAGACATATCCAGTTTGAAAGGATTTGCAGACCCTATTTAGATGAGGTTTAAATGACAGGATCCGTCTCATTCGGCATACCTCGGGTGATCCGGTGACCAAATCCCTCGGCTGTATCACATAGCTTGATTCGCACCTACATGGTACATTTCGCACATTTCTGGAAGCACACCGTTTTACCGTAATAAAGGTGTTATTGAAATTGTAAGGCTCCTCTTAAAAAGAAAACATGAGTCAATTTTCTATCGTTACCTTTCTAAGAATATTTCAGTTGGCAAACAGTTTGTACATTCAATTTTTAGCGTGGTTTATCAATTTCTGTTGGGAGCTTTCAGCGACAGATCGATAGATGTGAATAACTCCATCGTGGTTGTTCATGTCGTTGCTAAGCAATTTACAGGGGCACCGCCATGTTTATGATCATGTGATGGGTAGTTCAAAAGGGAAGCTGCATTTTTACGGACGAGGTTAGATGTAGGTACAGAATGGGCTGAGTTGTGACGAGTGGATCTGTCTTTAAAAAAAAAAACTCAGTTCAAGATACTGTAGGAAAAGGAGATCATGCTGGTTACCAGCATTTTCTACTTTTACCAAAGATGTTTTT
This sequence comes from Tridacna gigas, assembly GCA_945859785.2. Taxonomy (NCBI): domain Eukaryota; kingdom Metazoa; phylum Mollusca; class Bivalvia; order Cardiida; family Cardiidae; genus Tridacna; species Tridacna gigas. Next base: position 58,079,113 of record OX244038.2, read on the forward strand.
CAAAAGACCTTTTTCTTAGAGTCATTAGACATGGGGTTGTTTGTACAGGGTTAACCCTGTACCACACAATCCCAAGTTTTAACGATCCTGAGAAAGAGTGCATTTGAAAACATTGTTGGGAAAGGAGAAAATGCTGGTAATCAGCATTTTCTCCTTTTCCCAAAATGTTTTCTACACTATCCCAGAAAAATTCCCTCATTTGTGCCACATTTAATTTGTCCTCTGCAAATGCTTTCAGTTTGGACAAGTTTAAAATTTTGTAGTTTGGTAAGCTAAAGGGTGAAAGGCAAGTTTCACCATGTGAGCCGCATTTAACTCTTTACCATACAATCCCGACTTTTAACGGCCCTGAGAAAGAAACCTTTTGAAAACATTGTGGGAAAAGGAGAAAATGCTGGTAACCAGCATTTTCTCCTTTTCCCACAATGTTTTCAACCTTTTCCAACACAAATGTCAATTTTTCAGTCACATTTATTTTGTTGTCTGCAACTGCTTTCAATCTGGACTGGTCTAAAAATTTTTTCGTTTGGTAAAGAGTTAATTTTTAGACTTCAAATGCTTTTGATCTGGATGAGTAAAATTCTGTCATCTGGTAAAGTATTAGGGACTTTTTTGTGTTTCCTATTTTAGATAAAACTAATAGCACTGCAAGAGAGGAGAGCAGCTCCAAGAAAGTGAAGGTACTCAGAATCCATAATGCAAAGAGACAGGATGCGGGGTCATACAGATGTCAACTGTCAGCTGATGGCAGAAACATTGAAAAGACTCTACAAATCAGTGTGATAGGTAAGCAAAGAAAAATCAGCAAAGTATGGTCATCTACAGATACTATGTCCATGTTTTGTATAAGATCAGTTTTTGATGAATCCTTTGCAAAAACCTATGCTCTAGGTACGTGTACTACGTGAAACAATCCCAGGTTTTAACCCTTTACCACACAATCCCGAGTTTTAACGACCCTGGAAGAGAAGCCTTTCGAAAACCATGTAGGAAAAGGAGAAAATGCTGGTAAGCAGCATTTTCTCCTTTTCCAACAATGTTTTCTATCCATCCCAAGACAAATTTCACTTTTCAGTCACATTTATTTTGTCGTCTGCAAATGCTTTCAATTTGGACCAGTCTAAAATTTTGTCGTTTGGTAAAGAGTTAAGAACCCCGTTGGAGAAGGCTTTTGAAAATATTGTTATAAAAGAAGAAAATGCTGGTAACCATTTTTTTCTTCTATTCTCACGATGTTTTCTGTCCTATTAGAGATCTTTGGTTAATTTATACCAATTTGTCATCTGCAGTTGGAAGAGAAAAAAAGAAAGATGATGGTAAAAGATTAACTCGTTCAAAGTCCTTGCATATGTAATGTATACAATCTTGTGAAAGTGACCTGTCTTTCAGTGATCAACTTTTATCCCAGATGGCACATGATGCCATTTGTGTCAGCATTTTCAATTGGTCACATCATTTGTTTCAGTGTTTTCAGTTGGCCATAAAAGTTGGCAGTGTAAGTTTAACTCTTTACCACACAATCCCGACTTTTAACGACCCTGAAAAAAAAGAAGCCTTTTGAAAACATTGTGAGAAAAGGAGAAAATGCTGGTAACCAGCATTTTCTCCTTTTCCCACAATGTTTTCTAACCTTTCAGAAAGAAATGCAATTATTTTAGCCACATTTAATTTGTCGTCTGCAGATGCTTTCAATTTGGACCAGTCCGAAATATTGTTTTTTGGTAAAGAGTTAAGGAAGTATGCACATTATTGTTATGTGCAGGTATGCATGCAGTCCATCCTGTATTAAACAGGGCTTACTGAAAATGTGCCTATTCAAGACAGGTGCTTGCTTGCAACAGGTACATTTCAACATATTTCACATGTCTGGAAATTCATATATGCTTGCCTGGTTAGTAGAGGTGACCGCAAGGACAGGTTTTATTGTGTATGATTTTCACATGTAAGAATACCCTGCATAGGTTACCCAAAATCAATAAGTCAGTGATACATGTATGATAATAGAAATATTTGAGTCATGCTTTGTAAAAAGGGGATTTAATGCATCCATAAAAAGTATTGACCCATATCGGCCAGCGCAGGCTGACCTAGGTCGAAACTGTTGGCCATCAGTAATTTTTTCTGCATGTGAAAGGACCATTCTACCTCATGATTCAGACAGTTTTTAGCTCCACTGGCCGAAGGCCAGCGGGCTTATGTCATGGACCGGTGTCTGTCGTGCGTCCGTCCGTCCGTGCGTTAACTTTTATTTCAAACATCTTCTTCTCTGAAACTACCCATCCGATTTTCACGAAACTTAACAGAAATGATCCTGACATGGTCCTCTTCAGAATTTCTTGAAAGAATTTGATTCCTTCAAAAACTCTGGTTGCCATGGCAACAAAACTGAAAAATATTGGAAATCTTTAAAAATCTTCTTGTCTGAAACCATAAGGCATAGGGCTACCAAATTTGGCATGTAGCTTTATGTAGTAGACCTCTATCAAGTTTCTTCAAATTATAGCCCTGGGGTCAAAATTGGCTCTGCCCCAGGGGTCACAAGTTTTACATAGGCTTATATAGAGAAAACTTTAAAAATCTTCTTGTCTGAAACCATAAGGCATAGGGCTACCAAATTTGGCATGTAGCTTTATGTAGTAGACCTCTATCATGTTTCTTGAAATTATAGCCCTGGGGTCAAAACTGGCTCTTCCCCAGGGGTCACAAGTTTTACATAGGCTTATATAGAGAAAACTTTAAAAATCTTCTTGTCTGAAACCATAAGGCATAGGGCTACCAAATTTGGCATGTAGCTTTATGTAGTAGACCTCTATCATGTTTCTTGAAATTATAGCCCTGGGGTCAAAACTGGCTCTTCCCCAGGGGTCACAAGTTTTATACATAGGCTTATATAGAGAAAACTTTAAATATCTTCTTGTCTGAAACCATAAGGCCTAGAGCTACCAAATTTGGCATTTAGCTTGATCTAGTTGGAGTCTACCAAAAGTGTCCAAAGTATAGTCCTGGGGTCAATTTGGCCTCATACTTGGAGGGGGGGGTTCACAAGATTTACATAGGCTTACATAGGGAAAACTTTTAAATCTTGGTGTACATAGCCATAAGGCTTAGGCTACCAAATTTTGCATATAATTATAGCATTATTTAGTGGACAGTTACAAAGAGGGCCCAAGTTACAGCTCTAGGATCAAGTTTGGCCCTGCACCAGGGATCACAAGTTTTACATGGGTTTATGGAGTGAAAAGTTCAGAAACCATCTTGTTACCAGCCATAAGGCCAAGAACTCCCACATTTGGCATGTTATTCTTCTAATACAATATTCCCCATTTAGTCAGACTGTAGCCATGAGGTCAAAGTTTTATAAGGGCTTATATAGTGAAGACTTTTCTTCGTGGTTTATATTTATAAGCCAGTGGAGCGATACAGGGCCATCATGGCCCTCTTGTTATAAGAAATGAATCCACATCATGTGGTGACTTGCTTGGTATAACATATTACGAAGATGCATTAGAACCCCTTTTCTCAGAGCAGAGCTCGTCTGTATATAACTGATACCTTCAAATGATTTGCTCATAGAAGTGGTTATGTTATTTTCTATTTAATACAGATTCACGGATTAGTATACCATGTTTTGGTAATTATCAGTGTAAAGACAGTCAACTGATACATTGTAACTATAGATGTAATGGGAGAGTAGACTGTCCTTTTGGAGATGATGAGGATGACTGTTCTAGTAAGTTTTAGACCATCACCATTCAGGCTATTTTTAGACATGCCTCCGGAAACAATTTTGTTGGGTATGAATTTGAAAAATAAGAAAGAAACGGACCTTCAGATAAAAGGGAGTGATAGTATTCTAAAGCCATTATTTCTCTTCCAAACCCTATGTTGTGGGTACTCATTAGAATCGTCTCGATGAGACGATTCTAATGAGTACCCATAACATAGGGTTTAGTGGAGAGTGATTAATTTTTTCAGTTTTGAAATCAAAACCTTTCTCTCTATCTGGAGCTCTGAAGAAATGAACAATTTTTTACTGATAATCAGCATGAGGGAAAAGCAGATGCATGGCTGTGTGTAAAGAGTAGAAATACAGTCAAATATCCATACCTTGAAGTTCAGGGGACTACCGAAAAAAGTTCGAGGTATAGAAAGTCCGACGTGCAGAGATTCTTCAGATGAGTGTGTCAGGTACCGGAAGTAGGTAACCGAAGCATACTTTGTTCACAGGCCGTACATTTTGTTCCCTCGTTGTTTTGAAAATTAAAGAGTAAAGGATGCATACTGTTTCTTTTCTTTCATTAACATGTTTTTCTTTTCTGTCTGTAAGAACGATACTGAAAATTGTGAAATTAAAAAAGCATTTCTTCAGCCGAAGTTGCTGGCTATCTCCCGGACTTTACCGGGTTTCTTTAACCAAACAAGTCCTCAGGAGCGAGGATACTTGTATTTTCGGTCGACACCGAAATGCCCAGTCTTTCTATATAGCCACGGCCAAAATCACACTGTATGGTATGAAAATCTCAGTCCAAAGATTTCTAATCGAACCAATTACCGATAATTATCTGCAAGTCAAGATCACTGGCACGTTAACACCCGAGCTGACAAAATTCAATGATCGAAAATATGTGAAAAACATACCGTCGTTGTATCCGGCATTTCTATACCTTAGTTTATAATTAAAGTCAATTAAAATGTGTGAAAATTCTGTACTGTGTTCAAAGTAAAGATGTGTAAATTAACTGGATCATTGAAGTTCGGACCTGAAATTAGGTTCGATGTATGGAGAAACTTCGAGATATGGACTTCGACGTGCGGATAGTACTTTATATAGAAAAATAGAGCAATTCAATTCGGACTTTAAATTTACTTCGACGTATAGAGAACTTCAAGGAGTAGACGTTCGAGCAATGGACATTCGACTATATTTTGTAACATGCAATTTCTCTTTCCCCTTTGGCCATAATGTTTTCAAAAGGGGTTTGATGCAAACAAAACATATTATGAGATGAAAAAATGCTGGTAGCCAGCAATTTTTCTCTTCTTGTAACAATGTTTTCAACACTGTTTGATACAGTCATTTTTGCAACATTTGACAACCCTTTATCACACAACCCTGATTTTTAATGACCCTGAGGTAGAGGGCTTTTGAAAACATTGTAGGAAAGGGAGAAAATGCTGTTATAAAGCATATTTTCCCTTTTCCACAATGTTTTCTACCCTATCTAAAACAAATCCTACAGTTTTAGCCACATTTAAATTATATTCCGGAAATGCTTTAGATTTGGACAAGTCTTGATTTTTGTCTTGTGGTAAAGAGATAATTATGTTGTCTGCAAATGCTTTCAGTATGAAAAAGTGTAGACTTCTGAATTCTGGTCGGGGTCTTGCGCGGCTCTACTGTGTAGTGTAGGACTCATAACCTGGAAGTCCTAGGCTTGAGCCTATGTATATCCACGGGGTTGTTCCTGCGAGTGTCCTTGGGTAAAGACACTTCAAAACCCTAGCTTGGTACTGGTGAAACCTAGGAAATACATGAATCTGTGAGCTGTTGCCATGTTGTGACTGAAATAATGTTGAAAGCAGAATAAAACAGCATTCAACCAACCAGCCAACCAACCAGCCAACCAACCAACAACACACCAACCAACCAACCAACCAACCAACCAACCAATCAGCCAATCGCTCAATTGAATCCAGGTAATGATTGAAACAAAGTAATCTGCATGATACTGTATTCGGTTGTTCATTTCAGAAAATAAGGAGATTTATCCAAAAGAAAAAGACATTGAAGATGATCAGACAGCATGGTTAAAGACGACAGTATATACTGTTATAGCATGCACTGTTGGGGTAGTACTGTTTATATCCATTGTTGTGATAGCTGTCTGTAGAATCAAGATGAAGAGGGCCGCTCTTCGTAGAGCAGCCCACCAAACGGAGCGACGCAGACGACATGGTCATCACAGCTCAGATCATCATGGAAGTAGTTCCCGTGCTCATAGGAATAATGCCAGGGAACACGAGCCATTTATTTCCGCACCTTCTCCAACTCATTTTGGAAATATAATTGTTACTGTGAACAATGGTGTTCAGTATGTACCAAATGTTGATTTTCACACAGTTATACAGTCTCCGCCCACTTATCAGGAAGTGTTGGCGGAAACCCAAAGGGAAGCATTGATTGGGCGACATTCACCCCCACCCATATATAGCACCATAGATAGAAACCCGCAACATCTGTCTTGTGATGGTAGGGATTTAACAAACAGTCAGTTAACAGAAAGAACACCATTAGTGTCTGAAAGACAGAACAATATAGAGAATAGACATGAGATCAGTATGACACAACAACAAACAAATATAGGAAATAGGTCAGGTATGGACAGTTCCACAAGTGAAAATAATCGATCAAACACTGACAACAGATTTCACATGCCAGTCATGGCTGGAGATCCTACTGTCCAGATACAGCCGTCTGTGATAATTCCAGGTAGGGATGGTACACGATCTCTCGAAAGACTGTGTAGAAATAGAGTCGGTGGACCTAGGTCTCGACCAAATGTTCGCTCTATTGCAGTGCCACAGCGACCAAAACAATTACAAGTAAGAGACGGACATATAATCCTAGATGAGCATTCGTCTGCTTCATCTTCCCCTGAAACTGTAAACAGAAACACTCAAACCAATCTTGCTGATATTACACAGTCCAATAGCTCATCTGTAGTCTCAACCAATCAAAACACGGGATCCTGTCAGACTCCAAGAGAGACCACCGAGCCCAGTGTCTCATCTCCAACACAAAATAAACCAGCTCAGTTACGTGTTCAGGCCGGACAGATTGTCTTGGAAGAACAAGACGTTCCAACAGTGTTGAATGATCCTGATATCAATGATTCAGGGGTTGCAGCATCTAGTCAAGGTCATTTGGAGGTCAAGGATGGTCATATTGTTCTTAAAACATCATAATGTTAGTGTTGTTTTTCTTTCCCAAAGAAAAATTAAACTGGTCCAAACTTGCAAACGACATTTTTAATGCTGCTCATTAGATCAAATTGGGTTTTGAAAGGGTAGAAAACATTGTGTGAAAAGAAGAAAAGGCTGGTTATCTTCTTCAGGGTCATTAAAACACGGAATTGTGCGGTGAAAGGTTAACCTTTACCACACACAGAAATTTTTAGACTTTTCCAAATTGAAAGCATTTGCAAACTACATACTAAATGTGACTCAAATGATAAAATTTGTTTTTGGAAAGGTAGAAAACAGTGGTAAAAAAGAAAATGCTGGTTTCCAGCATTTTCTGTCTTTGAATGCCAATGAACGTCTTATTGTTTTATTCAAATAACTGTCTACCAAGAATTACATTTCAGAACATGTAAAACCGTTGGTATTCATGTATTTATGGAAATGTTCATGAGCGACACTGACTTGTGACTCGCAGGAATCGCAGTGTCCATAACAAGTGACTGAACCATGAGGTAAACTGTTCCTTTGACATACAGAAAATTGACAAATAGCAAAGAGTTTTGGCCCAGGTCAGCCTGTGAAAGTTGAGCTGGGTCGATACTTTTTGCAGATGCGTAAAGCCCCCTTTACAAAGATCATGGCTCATCTGCTTGGGGGTTAGATATGCTGTTGGAAGCAGATATTCATTATGCTCCCAATTGCGCATTTATGAACTCCATGTATTTCTTTATTAATGCAAGGGTGCTTAGTTGATATTTTAAATCTGCTTCATGTATTGTTGTGCTTACAAAAACTTACTGCTGGTTGTACTATTGTTTTTGTATAATATTATGGTATTATTAATATGGTCTATATACTGCTGAAGAATTTTTCAGTCTTTGGAGCTGAATACATTTGAAAAAACTGTATGGTGACAAAAAGACAGTTGGCTCATTTCAAGCGTTTTTTTTTCTTTTTTTGACATTTTTTTCTCATTTGTACATGTATTAACCCTTTACCAGATGACAAAATTTTAGCCTTGTCCAAATTGATAGCATTTGCAGGCGACAATTTCACTGTGGCTGAAATGGTGCAATTTTTTCTTTGATAGAGAAGAAGACATTGTGGGAAAGGGAGAAAATGCTGGTTACCAGCTTTTTCTCCTTTTCCCACAATCTTTTCAAAAGGCTTCTTAACCAGGGTCGTTAAAAGGCGACATTGTGTGGTAAATAGTATCCCTATTGTGTACTTTTTATGAGCAATCCTATTTCTTAATTACCCCCATGAAAATGGGTTTTTGAGACCAGCATTCTCTCCTCTTCCTTCAATGTTTTCCACCCATTCAAAGACAGATGCCATAACTCGAGCTACCAGCACATTAGATTTGTTGTCTGCAAATTCTTTCAACTTTGACAAAGTTTAAAATTCTCTCCTCAAAGAGTTAGAGGTACAATTTCAAAGTTGTAACGGTTAACAACAGTTTGTGTCTGGAGGTTATAAAAATTTGTTTAACTCTTTACCAAATGACAAAATTTTAAACTGGTCCAAATTGAAAGCATTTGCAGACGACAAATAAAGAGTGGCCCAAATGACAAAATTTGTCCATGATAGGGTAGAAAACATTGTAGGAAAATGCTGGTTACCAGCATTTTCTCCTTTTCCCACAATGTTTTCAAAAGCCTTCATTCCCAGGGTCGTGAAAATCTGGGGTTGTTTGGTAAAGGGTTAAATCTTAGCCAAACAATCATGCTATTTGACGACCCTGAAGAACAAAGCCTTTCAAAACATTGTGGGAAAGGAGAAAATGCTGATAGCCAGCATTTTGTCCTTTTCCTATAATGTTATTTTCCCCACTGTCCCCTTCCAATAGAAATCTCATCATTTGAGCCACATTTACATGTAATTTGTTGTATGCCAGTGTGTTCAGTTTTGACAAGTCTTAAATTTATTGTATGGTAAAGAGTAAAATAAATGGACACCAGGGTGTCTATGTAGCAATTTTTTTTGATTAGATTGTTTATTATGTGCCAAATAAAATGAAATGGACATTTTTAGTCCAGAAAAACCCTAAATGTACAATTTCTCTTTTTGTAAGATTTCCATGCACATAATGCACAGTGTAGATCTTAATTCAGATTACACATTGTAATTTCCATTTTCCTAATCATCAACATTTTGATTGTTACAGCAAATTATTTGCTGCATACTTTTAAGAAAACAGATGGCAGAAATAAAACATAATTTAAAGTACAGTAAAATGGCTGCATTGAGACCACTGTAATGACTGAAATTGCATGGGTTTTTTAGCTCACCTGAGCACAACATGCTCAAGGTGAGCTTTTGTGGTTGTCCGATGTCTGGCGTCCGTTTTCCGTCTTGCGTCGTCGGTCGTCAACATTTACCTTGTAAGAGACCACATTTCTTACTCAATTGACCTGAAAATTGGACAGAATGTTTGTCTTGATGAAATCTCGAATGAGTTCGAATTTGGGTTACCTGGGGTCATAAACTAGGTAAAATTTAAGTAATACCTAGTGGGCACTCTAGAGGCCACATTTCTTACTCAATTGACCTGAAAATTGCTCAGAATATTTGTCTTGATGTATTCTCGGATGATTTTGAATTTGGGTCACCTGGGGTCATAAACTAGGTCACTAGGTCAAATTAAATGAATACCTTGTGGACACTCTAGAGGCCACATTTCTTACTTAACTGACCTGAAGATTGGTCAGAATGTTTGTCTTGATGAAATCTCGGATGAGTTTGAAGTTAAAAGAAATACATTAGGGGCGCTCTAGAGGCCACATTTTTTGCTCAGTTTACCTGAAAAGTGGTCAGAATGTTTGTATTAATTTAAATCTCGGATGACTTTGAAATTGGTCACCTTGGGTCATAAACTAGGTCACTAGGTCAAATTAAAGAAATACCATGTGGACACTCTAGAGGCCACATTTCTCACTCAATTGACCTGAAAATTGGTCAGATTTTTGTCTTGATGAAATCTCGAATTAGTTCGAATTTGGGTCACCTAGGATCATAGACTAGATCACTAGGCCTGTGGGCACTCTTGGGGCCACATTTTTTGCTCTTTTGACCTGAAAATTGCTCAGAATGTCTGTCATGCTAAAATTTAGGATGAGTTCAAAATTGGGTCAGCTTGGGTCATAAACTAGGTTACCAGGTCAAATTAAAAAAAATACCTTGTGGACACTCCAGAGGCCACATTTCTTCCTCAGTTGACCTGAAAATTAGTCAGAATGTTTGTCTTTATGAAATCGTGGATGAGTTCGAATTTGGGTCACCTAGGGTCACAAACTAGGTCAGTAGGTCAAAGTAACACCTTGTGGGCACTCTAGAGGCCACATTGTTTGCTCAATTGACCTGAAAATTGGTCAGAATGTTTGTCTTGATAAAATCATGGGTGAGTTTGAAATTGGGTCAGCTGGGGTCATAAACTAGGTCACTAGGTCAAATTAAAGAAATACCTTGTGGGCGCTCTAGAGGCCACATTCTTTGCTCAATTGACCTGAAAATTGGTTAGCGTGTTTGTCTTGATGATTTCTCGGATGATTTCAAAATTGGATCACATAGGGTCATAGACAAGGTCACTGGGTCACATTGAAGAAATACCTTGTGGGCACTCTAGAGTACACAATTCTAGTAAATTAACCTGAAAATTGGTTTACATGTTTGACTTGATGATATCTCGGATCAGTCAGAAATTAGGTCTCATTGGGTCATTAGCTAGGTCACTAAGTCAAATTAAAGAAATGCATTGTGGGCATTCTAGAGGCCACAATTTTTGCTCAACTGACCTGAAAATTTGTCAGCATGTTTGACTTGATGATATCTTGAATTTGGTCACATAGGGTGATAATCTAGGTCACTAGGTCAAATTACAGAAATACCTTGTGGGCACTCTAGAGAGGGCAATTCTTGCCCAATTCACCTGAACCTTGGTTAACAAGTTTGTCTTGATATCTTGGATGAGTTTGAAATATGGTCACCATAGGGTCATAAACTAGGTCACTAGGTCAGATTGAAGAAATACATTTTAGACACTCCAGAGGCCACATTTTCAGCTGAATTGACCGGACAGTTGGTCAGAATGTTTGTCTTAATAATATCTAAGATGAGTTTTAAATTGGGTCATTATGACCCTGGGGTGAAATTTCGCCTACTGACTCAAGGTGAGCGATCCAGATCCATTATGGCCCTCTTGTATGGTAGTTTAGTGGTATTTAAACAGAAATAAGACTTTTTCATGGTTATTAAAAATGTTTGAAAAAAAAGAGAGTTACAATCAAGAGAATGTGTTTGGAAATGAAATAGGCTCAAGATGCTCTTTTTGTGGTTTCCATTGTTTTCACATCTTCCAAAATTGTTTTCTGAAGCTATGTTGCTTAGTTGCTTTAAAAAGATCAGTTGCTTGTAATAAAAAAGTTGCTTGTAATGGAGCAATTGCTTGTGAAAGAGCAGCTGTGTTTAAAGCAAAGATTAATTGTAAAGTAAAGGTTACATGTAAAGTAAAGGTTACTTGTAAGGTAAGGGTTACTGGTAAAGTAAAAGTTACTTGTAAAGTAAAGGTTACTTTTAAAGGAGCAGTTGCTTGTTAAGTAAAGGTTACAGTTAAAGTAAAGGTTGCTTGTAAAGTAAAGGTTACATGTAAATAAACATTACATGTAAAGTAAAGGTTACATGTTAAGCAAAGGTTACTTGTAAACTAAAGGTTACTTGTAAAGGAACAGTTGGCTTTAATAGTGGACTGATGCTTGTAAAGGAGTGCTTTCTTGTAAAAGAACATGGGACACTTATAAAAAAAAGAAATTAATGCTTGTTTCATGGTGAAGTGCTCTTTCTCTCAGAAATGCTTCGGTCGCTGTCTTGTGAAAATAGAAACATGTTTCAATATTAGTTATACCTGATATGTAGAAAACATTGTGAGAAAAGGTTGTTATCAGCATTTTCTACTTTGCTCACATAAGGTCTTTTCGAGAGTCGGTATAACGGGACCATTTAGTGAAGGGTTAATACACGAAGAATACAGAAAACATTGTGACTATGAAGAAATCTTTTCTTGCAGACAATATTTCCTCCACATTTTTTATTAAAAGTTTGAAGTGTCCCGTTGCAGGATGAAAGTCTGCTTGGTGTTAAATGTTTCTATATTAGTTTTCCGGTCAGGTGACAGGGCACTTGGAAACTTGTTCACGGCTGTGGCGAATCATGTAGCTCCGAGCCGAAGCCAAGGTGGCTGGCGAAATGATTCGCCACAATCGTTAACAAGTTTCCTGCCACCCGACCGGAAAACGAATTTATTATACTGCAAACTTTCACAATTCCAACATGAATTCAAATGAAGTTTCTCTTTTTTATGGATTTACGAATCGGAGAAGGGATGCGAATCGAATATCCCCGTCCGACCTAATTTCGATCAGCTAACCAGAATCTGCCTTTGTACTAATGTAAATGAATAACTGTAAGGTTTCAAGCCACAAAACCAGGTACAATAACCTTTTTCTAACCCAAATCGAACTTCTACAGACAAAACTTACCAAATTCTTAGCAGTGTATGGTGTAAACATTGACAAGCATCCATTTTGTAAACATGTTCAGGTCACAACCTTGATTCGATCAAAGTGAGGCTGGTGTCATAAAACTATACTGCACAGTAAAAAGTTCAGTCACATCTTCATGAAATGGTGTAAACGGAATTAATGAACTGTAAAAGTAATTAAATGTTGATTTTTAAGGAAATTTTAACAGTTTTCAACTTATTTACATGTATTTCAATTTATTTTTTATGTTTATTCTTCAAGTGGTGTTAAAGAAACACAGTTGGGGCAGAGGAAGCTATCCCCACACCTCAAGACTCTCACAGGAGAACAGAACTGAAGATGGACCCATCCATTACATTTATCACAACAACCCCACTTGACAATTATAACATATGGTAGTTTGGTTGTGTCAGGTGAAAATTTCTTGCAGATGACGCATTTTTCATTTTCAGCGATGTCTTCCTGTGAACTGTCACTGTCTTCTGTAAATGTAAGACATTTTTTCCCTTTCTTGATTGGCAAACCAGAAGTGCTTGCGACTGGAGATTTATCACATTTTCTTTTTCCTGTCCTTGATGTAGCTTTCCTTGTTTTTTGTTTATCATTGTGTTCCTTGATCTTTTCAATAGTGTCATCTTCAGTTATTGGTTTCCCACCGATTACTTTGCTTAAAGTGTTCCTAACTTTCTTTGCTGTATCAACATTTTGAAGAATTTTTCCACCTTTTTCTTGTAAAAACTTTTCAGCTGCCTGGGATTGAATGGTATCATTTACAGAGGTTAAAGGAGCATTGCTCTCTATAGTGAATGACAAAGAAGGGGCAATTGATGAATCAGATATGACTTCAGAATTGAATGGATATAGGCCACATTTCCGAAATGCTGTTGTGATGTTTGAGACATTAAGGGTTGAAGTGTATACCCTACATGCTAGACGACATACATCATACCTGGTAACCATGCGTCCACCAGACTCTCGCATATATTTTTGGCAAGCTGAATTCCAAGCAACTTCAAACGGCCCAAAACAACTAATGTCGAGGGGTTGCAGTAAATGTGAACAATGAGGGGGCAGTACAAAAAGGATTATCTTTTCTGACTTGGCCCATTCAATTAAACCAAGGGAACAATGGGACTTGTGGCCATCATAAAGCACCAACACATGTTCATTATCACGTGAGGGCAAGTATTGGAGCAGGTGATCTGTCATATACTGCTTAAATATTTCTGTATTTGACCATCCAGTAGCAGAAACTGTGCCCTTGGCACCTGCAGAAGATCCTTCCATCAGCCCATCCACCATTCTTGCTCCAGCGAATATGAAAAATGGTGGCACCTGCTGTCCAATACCATTTACACAGCCAATTACAGTGGTGGTGTGGGATTTTCCTGAAGTCACTGCCTGTGTCTTGTTGAACCTGCCTGCTACAACTTTCGGTGGTTTGTGGTCAGAGTTTAATCCCTTTTCATCAATATTAAATAGGCGGTGTGGCTTGTCCTCAAGGTTGTACTTTACAAGTATTTGTTTTAACTCTTTGAAATAGTTATCCACAGCTTGTCGTGTAGCACATTTAGCACGTGCTACATCCAAAGCTCTGGGCTTTTTCAACTTCAGTTGAGGCCAGCGCAGTAAAAAGTTGTGAAGCCACTTATCTGAAACTGGGTTGTGATCCCTGGAGCGCACATTCAATTCCACTGCATATTCTGTGGCCAAATTAAGTGTCTCTTGACGGCTGTATCCATAGCCAACTTCAGCCATTGTGTCCAGGTGTCGTGCCAGTAGAGCCTCCTGCTCAAGGGAAAATAATGGCGTAGCACCAGACTTAACTGTATCTATATTGACTCTGCCATCAACTCTGTCTGCAAGTGTTGTGTAAGGAACACCATATACAGCAGCTGCCTTTCTAATTGCCATTCCTCCTTCTTTAACAGCAGTGTAGGCTTTAGAGATGTCATCTTGGTCATAAGACTTATATGAACCTCTAACAGTCACAGGTTTCTGAAAAAAAGGAAAGCCTCATATATTTTGTGCAACAAATTTCGTAAACTTATGATTTAATTAAATGTCCATGAAGAAATTTTGTAGTTAGCAGTGCTAAGAACTACATTGTCATATTCCTTAACTTTTTATTTGAAGTATACTTGTGACGTCATTTTTGTTGGAGCTGGGCCCTGGAAAATATCCATTCTAGCAGACGCGCATATAAAGAAGTCTATTTTTTAATCATTTTTGAAGAAAATGAAATTTTATGGATGCAAACTTTTGGAGTTAGTAAAATGGCACCATTTCATGCCATTTCTAGGTAATTATCAATGTTTATTACCTTTCTTATCTCCATTCAAACCGGCTTTGGGTTTTTGACAGCTATCGTCGTCACTGTAAACAAAGGGTGCGCGCGCAGACGGTGTCGGGGTAAACTTCCGCGAGATATTTGAAATTCGCCGAGGTGATCGAATCAAGGTTGTGATCGAAATTAGGTTGGTTGGGGATACACTTACGAAATCGAATTTCCCGTTTCAGTGCCCCAACACACTGAAAACTGACGTCAATGGAAACTGACGTCACTGAAAACTGTCAAAACGTGCAGTTTTGGTGCATGAAGCCACTGCGATAGACATCGACGTATTTTCATTTAAACATGGATTTGAACAGCTCCAAGGTAACTAACTGTTAATTTTATGATTTTTTGGCAAAAGTAAACGACCATTAAATGCTTCATACGACCATTATTTTTCTTAACCTTACAATGAAAGGCTTTTACACGTCATGGTTTGTTTACGTGGTGAAGGAATGGCTCGTTTCAACCCTGTGTATTTGTTTTACAACAACAGCAGACGATAACATATTTAACCATATTCATTTATTAAGAAAAAATAACCCATTCTTTCCGCTTCAATAAAACTATTAAGGGAAATAGTGGTGTATTTGTCTTGTTGACGACTCATATCGATCGACGCCGCCATCTTAGATTTTTTGTTGAATTGCGTAAGTCAAGTCTACGGGGCTCCCTGCAGGGAAACTACTTTTCCCTGGAGCTTGCCAGTGTACAGCAACATGTGATCGAAGCGTATAATCCAATCAGATCGTGAGAATTTATTTGCAATATAATGATATGAATTGCCATTAGCTTTAACATATACTTATTTTATACCCAGATTTATAGACACCATATATGCTACTATCAATCACTCAAATTAACCCTTAGGCTGCTAATCGCAATTCAATGACCCTTTGCGGACTGTGTAGATCAAGATCAGACTGCACAGACCCTGCTGACTATACTTGGATCTACACTGCCCTATAAGGAAATGTTTTTCTAGGAAAAAAAAATGGCAACATTGGAGTTTTTAATATCGGCTTGAAAGTTTCATTTAACTTATTTTTAAGCAGTTTAAGGGTTAAGGATCGGTATGGATGGACTGCGGACATTTATGATAGAAGGCATTCTAAAACATGCATCATGAAACATAGGTTAGTCGCAATCTTTAGATTGTTTAAGCCTTTACCACATGTACCCAAGTTGTAACGACCTTTCAGGCAATAGCTTTTGAAAACATTACTGGAAAACTTGCTTGTTACTAGCATTTTCTTCTTTTTCCACAATGCGTTCTACCAGTTTTAGTTCACCTGAGCACAAAGTGCTCAAGGTGAGCTTTTGTGATCGTGCTGTGTTCGGTTTCCGTCGCCCGTCGTACGGTCGTCAACATTTTCGGCCAGATCCTTGTGAGACTTGGTCAGAATGTTTGTCATGATAAAATCTTGGACAAGTTTTAAATTGGGTCACATGGGATCAAAAAGTAGGTCACAGGGCCAGATCTTAAAAAAAAAAAAAAAAAAACCTTGTGTGCACTCTAAAGACTACATTTTCTGCCTGATACTTATGAAACTTGGTCAGAATGTTTGTGTTGATAAAATCTCGGACGGGTTCCAAATTGGGTCATGCGGGGTCAAAAAGTAGGTCACGGGGCCAAATCTTAGAAAAACCTTGTGTGCACTCTAGAGGCCACATTTTCAGCCTTATACTCGTGAAACTCGGTCAGAATGTTTGTCTTGATAAAATCTCGGACAAGATCAAAATTGGGTCATGTGGGGAAAAAGTAGGTCACGGGGCCAAATCTTAGAAAAACCTTGTGTCCACTATAGGCCACATTTTCAGTCTTATACTCGTGAAATTTGGTCAGAATGTTTGTCTGGATTTAAAAAAAAAAAAAAAAAAAGAAAGATTGATATTGAGTCAGTCAGCTCCAAAGTAGGTCACGGGGCCATATCTTAGAAAAACCTTGTGTGACTCTAGATGCCAAATTTTGAACCAGGTTAGAAATTCATAAAGGGCTAAACCAGCCAAAAATAGATCACTCACACCTATGCGTTTTAAATCATCACATCCAGGATCTTTTCAGCCTTATCAGTCCTAGATGACCTTACTCAGGTGAGCGCTTTAGGGCCAATGGCCCTCTTGTAAATGAAAATTGCACCATTTTAGCCACATTTAATTTGTGGCTATCAATTTGGACGCATCTAATAACTTGTCGTTTAGCAAAAAGATATACATTCCAAGATACCCGCGAAATGTGCTGATGCCTAAGGGCAAACACATTAACCCCTGCAGCGCTAGATAACAGGGAAGAGCTTTGTCGATGGGTATAACACACCAAAAGCGTATAGCAAATTCGTGAGTGTTTTGCCAGAACACTTTCATAAGGTAGCAGACAACTATACTCGTGGATCAAAGACAGTCTGGTCTAGATCCATATTGTCTTTGAATATTGACAGTCTGGGTCCTTATTCATCAACAGGTCTTAAGAACGTTCTTGGTCTTATTCTCCAGAATTTTCTAAATTTGAAAGTAACACAACTTATCACTGGCTGAAGCGTTTGTTCTCAAATATTTGATGCTTAAAATAGTCCACTGACTGCAGTCAGTGCACTAAAATGTGACGTTGTCGTATATAGCCTGTTGGATTTGCGAATTTCCCTTTTTTTCGGGCATAAGTCGCACAATGAGGTCTAGTCCGTTATCACTTAATAGCTAGTCATTATTACTAATTTGGCTGTTTTCATAGAAAATTATCCAGATATTGTCATAGGTATGTCGTTGTGGTAAGAAACTTCGATACTTCATCATTACTGAATATAGTGATCTCAAACTGGGGCTAGATGTTATTTATCAAAAAGGGGACCCATACCAGAAAGCCAACGTTTCCTCTTTTGGGTACATTGTTTTCTACCTTTCACAGACAAATCCCACCATTTGAGCCACACTCAGTCTGTCATCTGCAAATGGTTTCAACGTGGAAGGGTGTCGTCTGGTGGAGAGGAGAGACGCAAATGCGTGCAACAAGTATACGAATACTTGCTTGTCGTAACATGCGTTCATTAAGTTGAAGGCCAGTTTTGGGTGGGTACAAATAGGATAAAATTACCATTTTGAACCAGTTTAAGGTTTTCCGCTGGTGTCAACATTTAAAACCCTTTCCCATGCAATTTTGTGTTTTTACAATCCTGATATATAGGGCTTTACAAAACATTGTGTGGAATGGAAAAATGCTAGCTACCAAAAGACGAAATTGTTGAATGCCATCATTGTATCCGTTTACAATAGTACTGCCTACCCCTTAAATGACAAATTTCTTTGTGGTCTGCAAATGCTCTCAGTGCACACCAGTGTTTTTTTTTTCGTCCTTTTTAATTCTAAAGTAACAAAAAAGTGTCTTCATTTATTTACGACCGTTGGGAATAAAAAAAAAACTATAAATTTACCTTTAGACGACAGGGTCATAGAGCATGGCAGACTGAATTAAAAGAAAAATGACGTATATCAATGGTTAAAAACGTTATTTTTCTCAGCAGAATTAACATTTAAGCCATGTTCGGTAAAAAGGGAGCTTAAAGCATCTGCAAAAAGTAACGACCCAGGTCAGCCTGCGCAGGGTGACCTGGGTCGTTACTTTTTGTTTTCTGTCAATTTTCTACATGTTGAGGACCAGTCTAGCTCTGGGTCCGTATTCACCAACCATTCTTAAGAATATTCTTGGTCTTATTCTTCAAAATTTTCTACATTTCGAGGACCAGTCTAGCTCTGGGTCCGTATTCACCAACTATTCTTAAGAATATTCTTGGTCTTATTCTTCAAAATTTTCTACATTTCGAGGACCAGTCTAACTCTGGGTCCGTATTCACCAACCATTCTTAAGAATATTCTTGGTCTTATTCTTCAAAATTTTCTACATTTCGAGGACCAGTCCAGCTCTGGGTCCGTATTCACCAACCATTCTTAAGAATATTTTTGGTCTTATTCTTCAAAATTTTCTACATTTCGAGGACCAGTCTAGCTTTGGGTCCGTATTTACCAACCATTCTTAAGAATATTCTTGGTCTTATTCTTCAAAATTTTCTACATTTCGAGGACCAGTCTAGCTCTGGGTCCGTATTCACCAACCATTCTTAAGAATATTCTTGGTCTTATTCTTCAAAATTTTCTACATTTCGAGGACCAGTCTAGCTCTGGGTCCGTATTCACCAACCATTCTTTAAAATATTTTTGGTCTTATTCTTCAAAATTTTCTACATTTCGAGGACCAGTCTAGCTCTGGGTCCGTATTCACCAACCATTCTTAAGAATATTCTTGGTCTTATTCTTCAAAGTTTTCTACATTTGAAAGTAACACTACTTCTGATTGGCCAAACCATTTGGATTGGCCAATCAGAAGTTGTGTTACTTTCAAATGTAGAAAATCTTGAAGAATAAGAACGTTTTTAAGAATGGTTGGTGAATACGGACCCAGGATATATTCGGTTGTTCTACAAAATGAATTTTATTGATCTATATTTATGTTATGACTTGCTAGATATAATGCATCATGGAGATGCATTAAACCCCCTTTTGCCAAAGCGAACCTCATTTGCAAACTAAACCAGCTATTGTGTATAAAGCTTTTTGTAAATTTGAGGGACAATCCGCTTTATATAGCAATTGGTCAGAATTTTTGTCTTCGTTATATATTGGAAAAGTTTGAAAATTGGTAAAAAATGGGTAATCTTAGTTTAAGAGTAGGTTGCTAGGTTACGTCTTAGGAAATCCCTTTGTGAAATATTGAAGCCACATATAAAGTAACATCATACTTTTTTAGCTCACCTGAGCACGAAGTGCTAAGGTGAGGTATTGTGATCGGTCGTTGTCCGGCGGCCATCTGTCCGTCTGTCCGTCCGTCCGTCTGTCCACAATTCCTTTAAACATCTTCTCCTCCTAAACCGCTGGGCCAATCTTGATGAAACTTGGCAGGGATGTTCCTCGGGTGAAGCTCTACCAAAGTTATTCAAGAAATTGAATTCCACCCATAACTCTGGTTGCCATGGCAACAGAAAGGAAAAAAATAGCAGAATCTTTGAAAATCTTCTTCTCTGATTCTAGAAGGTGTAGAGCTTTTATATTTGGTATGTAGCATCTCCTAGTGGACCTCTACCAAATTTGTTCATATGATGCCCCTTGGGTCAAAACTGGCCCCGCCCCGGGGGTCACAAGTTCGAACATAGGAACACAGACGGAAAACTTTAAAATTCTTCTCAAAAACTGGAGCTTTGATATTTGGCATCTAGCATCTCCTAGTGGACCTCTACCAAGTTTGTTCATATGGTGCCCCTGGTGTCAAAACTGGCCCCGCCCTGGGGGTCACAAGTTCGAACATAGGAACAAAGAAGGAAAACTTTAAAATTCTTCTTCTCTGAAACTGGAAGGCATAGAGCTTTGATATTTGGCATCTAGCATCTCCTAGTGGACCTCTACCAATTTTGTTCATATGATGCCCCTGGTGTCAAAACTGGCCCGGGGTCTCAAGTTCGAACATAGGAACAAAGAAGGAAACTTTAAAATTCTTCTTCTCTGAAACTGGAAGGCGTAGAGCTTTGATATTTGGCATCTAGCATCTCCTCGTGGACCTCTACCAAATTTGCTCATATGATCCCCCTGGGGTCAAAACTGGCCATGCCGGGGGGAGGGGGGGGGGTCACAAGTTCGAACATAGGAAGAAAGAAGGAAAACTTTAAAATTCTTCTTCTCTGAAACTGGAAGGCGTAGAGCTTTGATATTTGGTATGTAGCATCTCCTAGCGGACCTCTACCAAGTTTGTTCATACGATGCCCCTGAGGTCAAAACTGGCCCTGCTCCGGGGGTCACAAGTTCTAACATTGGAACAAAGAAGGAAAACTTTAAAATTCTTCTTCTCAAAAACGGGAAGGTGTAGAGCTTTGATAATTGGTATGTAGCATCTCCTAGTAGACCTCTACCAAATTTGTTCAAATGATACCGCTGGGGTCAAAACTGGCCCTGCCCCGGGGGTCACAAGTTCGAACAAAGGAACAAAGAAGGAAAATTTTAAAATTCTTCTTTTCTAAACCTGGAAGGCATAGAGCTTTGTTATTTGGTATGTAGTGAACCTGTTCTAACTTTTTTAGCCCACCTGAGCACAACGTGTTCAGTTAGTTCGAAATTGGGTCACCTGGGGTCATAAACTAGGTCACTAGGTCAAATTAAAGTAATACCTTGTGGGCACTCTAGAGGCCACATTGCTCAAATGACCTGAAATTTGGTCAAAATGTTTGTCTTGATAAAATCTCACATGAGTTTGAATTTGGGTCATTTGGGGTTTTAAATTAGGTCACTAGGTCAAATTAAAGAAATACCTTGTGTGCACTCCAGAGGCCACATTTATTGTTCAATTGATTTTAAAATTGGTTAAAATGTTTGTCTTGATAAAGTCTAGGACGAGTTCAAAATTGGGTCACCTGGGGTCATAATCTAGGTTACTAGGTCAAATTAAAGAAATACTTTGAGGGCACTTTAGAGGCTACATTTCTTGCTTAATTGACTTGAACATTGGTCAGAATGTTTGTCTTGGTAACATCTCGGATAAGTCCGAATTTGGGTCAACTGGGATCATAAACTAGGTCACTAGGTCAAATTAAAGAAATACCTTGTGGGCACTCTAGAGGCCATATTTTTCGCTCACTTGACTTGAAGAATGTTCAGAATGCTTGTCTTCATAAAATCTCTTGAAAAAATCTAGGATGACTTTAAAATTGGGTCACCTGAGTCATAATCGAGGTCACTAGGTCAAATTAAAGAAATACCTTGTGGTCACTCTTGAGGCCACATGTCTTGCTCAATTGACTTGAAAATTGGTCAGAATGTTTGTCTTGATAAAATATTGGATGAGTTTGAAATTGGGCCTAACATCATATTTATTTGGCATGTAGTACTTTCAATTATGACCCTGGAGTGAAATGTCGCCTATTGACTCAGGTGAGCGATCCAGGGCCATCATGGCCCTCTTGTTCAGAATGTATGTCTTAAAATGTCAGATAAGTTGTCTAATTCCAAATTGGTCTAATTCTAGAATTCGTCAGAAATTTGAGGCTTATCATTATTTCTACGACAATTTTGCACATCTGAGAAAAACATTGTGCGAACTATAGAGGTCTTATATTATGTTCCATATTCTTCAAATTTGATCAGAATGCTCCTCTCTTTAAGAACTCGCTTTGAAATGAATATGGGCCATGCTCTGTGAAAAGGGAGCTCAATGCATCTGCGAAAAGTATCGACCAGGTCAGCCTGCGCAGTCCGCGCAGGCTGACCTGGGCCGAAACTTTTCGCAATTGGTCAGTTTTCTGCATGTTCAAAGGACCAGTCTACCTTATGATACAGTCTGTTGTTAGACGTAATGGATTTTATGGATCCCTGATTATGTGATGTCTTGCTTGGTATCATGCATTACGGAGATACATTAAGCCCCCTTTTGATAGAGCACGACTCACATTTTATGAGTCTCTCAAACGTACAAAGAATTAGGTGAGCAGTCCAGCGTCCTTTTGTCTGTTATAAGCAGGGGCAGTCCGTGGCGGTTAAGGTATTAAATATGCACTTATGAATTCTGGTTTGACCGTGCAGGCGGGACCAGTCACGCAAGATTGCCCTCGGACATGGCACGGCAAATCCCAAAACAAACCAACATGCCAGTTTCCTTACGAGGATTGATGAAAATCATTACAGTATTAATTCTCCTTTCACCGTTTATCATTGTTTCGACCATGGTTATGCAGGAAAGCAGCCTCTGGCTTGGAAGAAATATTATGCGAAGTACTGGTGAAAGACGCCCCAGAAAAGCATGGATAACTGTACTGGCCGCCTCCAGTTAAAACTGAAATAATGTCGTAAACCGCATTTCAAAGCTTCCTGCCGTTAAAGGTCTGTCGATGCCAATTACGTGTACGACATATTTGTTTATAAGGAAGTGGAGCGGTCCATGGCCGTAATGGCACTCTTGTTTACGTTCGCAAGGACATTATAGTGCTTAACAAAAAATTTTGATTTACAGCACAAAATATTAAATATACCTCTCCTTAGATTTAAGTGTCTAGAGACGCCATGAAACAGTCCTATAACAGAGGACAAACAATAAAACTTCCGTCACTAAACCCCCCCCCCACCCCCCCCTTTTATTGCATCGCACATTGTTGCACTTTTATAAATTTACGTCTAGGTCAGTATTCACCAACCATTCTTGAGAACATTCGTAATTTTATTGTCTAAGATTTTCTACATTTGAAAGTAACACAACTTCTGATTGGCTAAACCAATGGTTGGTGAATACGGATCCTGGCTACCTTCGCCTAGAACTTTGGGTTGGGTGATGGATTGGTTATACATGTAGTTACGTCACATGTAATTGTGCATTTCCAGTACAACAACTGAACATAAGTGTTAGTATGTCTTGAGCAATTATTCTGACCTGGACTGGTTACTAATGTAAGTTACAGAGGACCGGCGTCAGGCTGTCGTGTTTTAGTCGAGTTAATGCCAAATTTGCAGTCACGTTTTGTATATCTTGCATTTTATTAAGTCCATTGATATTCAGCTGGTCATAAAAGGAAATGGATCTTGCTCTGTGAAAAGGTAGTTTAATGCATCAGCAAAAAGTATTATTCCATGTCAGCTTGCACATTCCGTGCAGGTAGTTTCAATAATGAGAGGTTTACGGTGCTTCTTCTCTTATATGGACATTTCTTGTGCACCGTACCGTACCCGGAGGCACCAGTCAAAAACCAACATCGCCTTCGGGGAGTTATCTGTACTATCCGTGCAGGCTGATGTGGGTCAAAACTTTTTTTGCAACTGGTAAATTTTCTGCTTATCAAAAGACCATTCTACCTCATGGTTCGGCCTCTTTTTAGATAAAGGATTGATTGATTGAACGATGTTTCACTCCGCTTTCAACATTATTTCAGTCATATCACGGCGACAGCTCACATATTCATGTATATCCTGGGTTGCCCCAGTACTTGGCTAGGGCTCTGAAGTGTCTTGCCCAAGGACAGCTTTTTAGATAAAACAATAATCCAAGTTATGCGAATGCATGTACTTGTTTGGTGCAATGCATTAAAAGATGCGTTAAACCTCCCTTTCCCAGAGCGCCGCTTTAACTCCTAGGCTGCTAAGGGCTACTTTCTGCGGATCTTCTGCGGACAGTGTAGATCAAGATCAGACTGCACAGAAAGTGTATTCTGATCTTGGATCTACACAGTCCGGTAAGGAGATTTTTTTTTTTTCTCCCCAAAATAAGTTTGAAATAGCAATATTTGGACGTTTACTATTGGCTTGAAAGTTTCATTTTACTTATTTCGCAGGTTAACTCTTTACCAAACAACAAAATCTTAGACTTGTCCAAATTGGAATCATTAGCAGACGATAAAATAAATGTGATTGAAAAATTTAAATTTGAATTGGGAAGGGTAGAAAACATTGTGGGAAAAGGAGAAAATGCTGGTCACCAGCATTT
This sequence comes from Tridacna gigas, assembly GCA_945859785.2. Taxonomy (NCBI): domain Eukaryota; kingdom Metazoa; phylum Mollusca; class Bivalvia; order Cardiida; family Cardiidae; genus Tridacna; species Tridacna gigas. Next base: position 58,103,447 of record OX244038.2, read on the forward strand.
TCTCCTTTTCCCACAATGTTTGCAAAAGCTTTCCTATTCGGGGTCAATAAAAGTCGGGATTGTGTGGTTAAGGGTTAAGGGTCTATATTGGTTGACGAGACTTTACTGAGACATCTGGACTTTTCGTTAACCCCCACTTAGGCAAGGCTTGTCGTTTAAACTGACTAGTTTACCACTGTCATATTATCCCATATGACCTTGATAAAACCACGAGTCCTTACGGAAACTGACGAAGCGTATGCCGAAGTACGCATTATTTGTCCCAGTTAAATTATACCGCACTGCACACTGCAGTGCGCTAACTGGGACACGAATAAGTGACAAAACAAGTTTGTCCTTCAAGAGTGATATTTTCAAATGAGTCATGCTCTGGCAAAAAGGGGCTTAATGCATCTCCGTGGTGCTTGATACCTATCAAGCAATCACATGATAGCTACTTTCTTAACACCTGACTTCATCATGAGGTAGAATAGTCCATGGACATACAGAAAATATTGACCAATAGCGAAAAGTTTCGGCCCAGGTCAGCCTGCGCGGACTGCGCAGGGTGACCTGGGCCGATACTTTTCGCAGATGTATTAAGCCCCCTTTTCACAGGGTGTTGCTCAGATGTATTTTTTTTACCTTATGATTCAGCATAGCGACCCAGCATCTTCATTCAGCATGTAACATAGCGGTTAAAAAGTCATCTAAAATGCACCTTGATATTTTATCCAATTTCATAAATAAATCTTATCACATTTAATATCAATATTTCACAAGTATTTCATTTCTTAGCGGTTTTCCACTGCCAAACATGGTGAACTGATGCTATATTAGATGTAATTCAGACTTATTTCGGTTCGACTGAATAGTATTTTCACACCACTTTCAGCATTGTTTCATTTATATCACGGCGACTACTCACATATTTATGTATATTCTCGGTTTCACCAGTACTAGGTCGGGAATCTGAAGTGTCTTGCCAAAGACCACTCCCACAAAATAACCCTAGTGCTTCCCGTTAGGATCGCAGGCGAGACCTCCAGATTGCCAACCCTACCCCTTTAGCGCTGGGTCACTCATGACCCAATTTTAGCCCGGCAACACAGTCGATAACGTACAGGGCTTCAAACCTATGGGTCGCGGGTTCGATTTCCAGCGACGGGATTCATTCCTCTCTCAACTCTGAACATTGCCCCGACGATGTTTATGTGGGAAAGCAGCCAGTGGCTTTGAAAGAATGTGTGAGAATTACAGGTAAAAGAAACTCCATGAAAGCATGGATTGGTGCACTGACCGCACGATATAAGTAAAATATTATTTCAAAAAATGAGCTTGAACACCAAACCAGCTTCTCGTGTGGTGGCGATTCATTGGATTGTTTGATTCTACAGTTGAGCCTCGCTCTGGTAAAAGGGGGGGGGGGGGGGGGGCTAATGCATCTTCATGATGTATGATACCAATCATGCCATGACATAATTATGAATTCAAAATATCCACTATCTTCAAACAACCGACTTAACTCTTTCCCAAACAAGCCCTGGTTTTCACGTGTCTGCAGTACAAGTCTTTTGAAAACACCGTGGGAAAAGGAGAAATTGCTCGTAACGAGCAATTTCTCCTTTTCCCACTGTGTTTTCTACCCGTATTGAGACCTTTCTACCATTTTCATCAAATTTAAAATTGTCATCTGCAAACTCTTTCAATTTGGACTAGTCCAAAATCTGTCGTTTGGGAAAGGGTTAAATCACGTGGTAGACTGGTTTTTGGACATAAAGAAAATTGACCAATAGCAAAAGGTTTTGGCCAAGGTCAGCCTGCGCCGACTGCGCAGGCTGACCTGGGTCGATACTATTTGCACATGCATTAAGTCCCATTTTCACGGAGCATGGTTCATTTGTTGAGGTTTTCAACCTGTTAGGGTAAAAAATGGGGACAGTTCGCCCACTCGTGTTTCAAGGAATATTTTTATCAGTACTTTTCTGGTCAAAGTATACTGATAATCGCAAGTCATGTGACTATGGCAGCACACATAAGACAAATCGAAAAGCAATATTCTTTTTTTTTTCCATGGCTACCAGTTAACTCTTTACCAGACGACAAAATTCTTGACCTGTCCAAATTAAAAGCGTTCGCAGACGACAATTTAAATGGTACTCAAAAGCTGAAATTTGTTTTTGGTAGGACAGAAAACATTGTGGGAAAAGGAGAAAATGCTGACAACAAGCATTTTCTCCTTTTCCCACAATGTTTTCAAAAGCTTTCTCTTTCAGGGTCGTTAAAACTCGGGCTTGTGTGTTAAAAGGTTAAAGGTCCGGAAGCGGCCAAAAGTAAACAATGCCGGTGTAAAAATGCGTTTAAATTCAAATCCTACCTTTGAACCCTTTCCCAAATGACAAATTTTGGAAAGGTCCAAATTGAAAGAGTTTGCAGACGACAATTTTAGATTTGATGAAAATGGCAGAAAGTTCTCAAAAAAGGTAGAAAACACTGTGGGTTAAGGAGTAATTGCTCATTATGAGCAATTTCTCCTTTTCCCACAGTGTTTTCAAAAGACTTGTACTGCAGACACGTGAAAACTAGGGCTTGTTTGGGAAAGGGTTAAAAGTATGGAAATGATTATGAAGATGACTATCTGTCATTGTACGGTCGGGCCATATTTTCGTCGCAGGCGGAAAAAATGCATTTTAACACTAGCTAAAAAGTAGACAAAAGATTGAGCGACCTGGCAACTTTTGACCTAGTTTTAAAATTCATTTTTCTGCTAGCGACTAACATTTGGACCGACCGTACAATAATAGATTGCCATTGTCATAGTTATTTCCATACTTGTAAATGGCATGATTTAAATTCAAATGTATTTCATCATCCCCATTATTTATTTTTTGGCCGCTGTAGGGCCTTTCCCAAACGACAAATTTTAGACCCTTCCAAACCAAAAGAGTTTGCAGACGACAATTTTAAATTTGATGAAAATGGCAGAAAGTTCTCAAAAAGGGTAGAAAACACTGTGGGAAAAGGAGAAATTGCTCGTTACGAGCAATTTCTCCTTTTCCCACATTGTTTTAAAAACTTGTACTGCAGACACGTGAAAAACAGGGATTGTTTGGGAAAGGGTTAATATCTCATGTCTAGGCCATTCGGTATCTTGCTACTTCGACGTAAATCTTACCAGACAACAAAATTTTAGAATTTTCAAAATTGAAAGCATTTGCAGACGACAATTATGACACAAATGATGAGATTTGTATAGGGGTTGAAAAAGGAGGAAATGCTAATTAAAATACTCTCATGAAAAAAAAAACGCAATAAGGATGTTCTCTGTTACTATTTCGGCCATTTACATGTAAAACAAACTCTATAACCCTGCCAAAATTGTGGTTATGTCGAAAACAGGGACAAATATAATTTTTGAAGGTCATATTACCTGGTATAAACTCAACACGTTATCGTAAACGTTAATGGGAAATTCCAAGCAGTATTTACCTGTATGTAGTAATGGTTAGATATTTGTTATCATGTTTTATTTTATCTATTAGGCATCGGAAACGCTTTTTTTTTTTAAAAAGGAATTTCTTTACCAGAGAACAAAATTTTAGACTTGTCTGAACTGAAAGCGGTTACTATTGACAAACGACGCCTTTAGTATAGCCCAAATTATAGTACATGTATTTGTCTTGGACAGGATAAAAGCATTGCGGGAATAAGGAGAAAATGTTGCATAGCCAGCATTTGCTCCTTTTTCCACAATGTTTTCAAAAGTCCTTTCAATCAGGGCCGTTAAAACATGGGACTGTGTGGTAAAGAGCTAAAGAATTCAGAAATTCAAACAACCTGTCCACATTAATATTTTGAACACGAATACAGTCATAATAACGTGTTCGAGTTATATCCGTGTAAACTCTGTTTACTCTTCCTCCTTTTTTTCACACTTGAGATATTTATAATCAAATATAATTCAAACAACCTGTTTACAATAATATTTTGAACACGAAAAATATCATAATAGCGTATTCGAATTACATCTGTGTAAACGTGTTTACTCTTCCTTCCTTTTTTTTTCACAACTGATATATTTATAATCAAACATAATATTTCTTAGGACAATGGTTGAAGAAATTCCACGAATGCATATATAGGTGCATTTGCCACCGTGATATGACTGAAAACATATTGCAAACAGCGTAAAATCCCCGGGGATCGATAATTAAAAGGGACCAACTGTCTATCCAATGGTATCCCCTTGTTGACATTACATGTATCTCCTTAATCCTTTCCCAAACAAGCCCTGGTTTTCACGTGTCTGCAGTACAAGTCTTTGGAAAACACTGTGGGAAAAGGAGAAATTGCTCGTAACGAGCAATTTCTCCTTTTCCCACAGTGTTTTCTACCCTTATTGAGAACTTTCTACCATTTTCATCAAATTTAATATTGTCGTCTGCAAACTCTTTCAATTTGGACCAGTCCAAATTTTGTCGTTTGGGAAAGGGTTAACGGAGAACAAAAACATAGACGTGTCCAAATTCAAAAACTCTATTGATGAAAATTTAACCCTTTAAAACGCAACAAAATTTTAGACCCGGCCAAACTGAAAGCATTTGCAGACGACAATTTCAATTTGGCTCAAATGATGCGGTTTTTCTTCAATAGGGTAGAAAACATTGTGGGAAAAGGAGAAAATGCTGGGTACCAGCATTTTCTCCTTTTCCCACAATGTTTTCAAAAGGCTTCTTCCTCGGGATTGTTAAAACTCTGGATTGTGTGGTAAAAGTTAAACATGACTCAAATGCTGTGGCAAGGAGAAAATGCAGGTTACCAGCATTTTCTGCTTTCCACACATTGTTTTCAAAAACTTTATTCCCCAGGGTTGTTAAAACATGGAATGGTTTGGTAACCGGTAAATAAGGATAGTGATTCTGATACAAAATGGTTTACTTGCGGTTAAACACCGTTCTTAACCATTCGGCATACCTCGGGTGATCCGGTGATCAAATCCCTCGGCTGTATCACGTAGCTTGATATGCACCTACACGGTACATTTCGCACATCTCCGGAAGCACACCGCTTTACCGTTATTGAAATTGTAAGGCTCCTCTTAAAAAAGAAAAGGTGAATAAATTTTCTACCGTTATCTTTCTAAGCATATTTCAGTCGGCAAACAGTTTGTACATTCAATGTTTAGCGTGGTTTATCAATTTCGTTGGGAGCTTTCATCGACAGATCGATAGAAGTGAATAACTTCACCGTGGTTATTCATTGTCGTTGCTAAGCGATTTACAGGGGCGCCGCCATGTTTAAGATCATGTGATTGGTAGTTCAGAATGGAAGCCACCTTTATACAGACGAGGTTAGATTTAGGTACGGAATCGGCCGAGTTGTGACGAGTGCGTTCTTAACATTACATCAGTTACGGTATATCGCGGCGACCACTGTAACTATCCATACCTTCTTGGACTTTCTTTCACTTGTACTTCGCAAAACATTCTTTCAAAGCCAGTGGCTGCTTTCCCTCATAGACAATGTCAAAGCAGTGTTCAGTGATGACAGAGGAATGAATCCCGTCGTACTGACTACTATCATCAATCTTTGAAAAGAATTTGACCGGGCTTGGAATCGAACCAATGGCCCCTGGGTTTCAAGCCCTGTACGTTACCGACTGAGCTACCCGGCTGTGCGAGGCATTCAGGTTTAGCCTGTTCCAAACATCCTGCAGAAGACGACTTTCATAAACACTGCAGGGAAAGGAGAAAATTTGGTAACCAACATTTTCTGTTTTGTTTCCTCACAATGTTAAAAAATCGAAGAGCGTAGATCAAGATCAGACTGTACGGAAGTACAGGCTGATCTTGATCCACACACTTCGCAAAAGATCTAAGATTTGGCGATAAGAAGAAAATGGGTTATCCTCTCATTTCGCAATATATGACAGCTATGATAAACAACTTTGCGACAAAATTCGGTCACATGCTTCAGTGGTCAAATCCCATGCATATGCATTCCAAATGCATTTTGTCTTGTCAACTACCTTTGTTTGCACACCTCTTTGCGTTTGTCACAACGCATAATCCTTGTCAAGAAGTCTCACAAAACTGCACTCGTTACAACTCTGTCGATCCCGGAACTACATATAAATTCATCCAAATGATGAAGGTTTTCATTTTGAAGTGCTGTCAGTCACATGATCTTAAAGATGGCGATGCCAATGTAAAACGATAAGCAACGACATTAACAACCACGGTAAAATTATTATCATCTAGCAAACTGTGGGTGAAAACTGCTAACGACATTGATAAACCACGTTAAAAATTGAATGTACAAACTCTTTGGAAACGGAATTGTGTTTAGAAAGATTTCGAAGCAAATTATTGACTTTTAATGTCTTTCTTTAAGTGGAGCCTTATAATTTTAAAAACGGTAAAACGGTGAATTTCCGGCGAAGAAGTTGGCCTTGTAGGTGCACATTACCTATCGAGAGAGTCGATCATCCGTGGTTTGCCGAATGGTAAAACTGCAAAGCCCTTCTTTTCAAACAGGCTTCACCGAACTTTGATTCCATCTGTCATATAAGGGAGATAATCAGGATTTCTTTTTTCTTTAAAAGATATATTTCACTTTTTCCAAATGTTATACTGTTCCTTTACAGTATAAACCACAACCAAATATTGCTTATTAGTATGTAAAGCGAACGTGATGCTTCAGGCATTTTCTTGTGTATTTATTTGCATAGGAAAGCATTGAAAGAACGCATCGAAGCCTAAGTTCAGCGAATATGTTTCCAAGGACTGATGAAAGTCATTACGACAGGATTCATTCCTCTCTCATCGCTAACCATTGTTTCGCCTATGATCTGATCCCAGGGTTGCCTTTCACTAAACTGCGTATGCAAGAAATTTGCGTAAGCAGTTTAGCTAAGCAAGTATAAAGTTTAAAAACAATTTTCATTGAACTGCATAACTTTACGATTTGGGTAAATATTTGCAAAACTTTACGCCAGCTCATACCTTTGTGTCAGCAGGGGCCGTAACTATGTGCTTATATTCAGTCCCCCCAAAAATATGCGTAAATATACGCAGTTTCGTGAAACGGATACCCCAGAAGCGTTCGATTACGAATGCATCTCCATAAACACTGAGCCACTAGGACCCTTGCTACTGCATCCATCTTACCTCCAATATCTTTAAACAAGAAATGAGCCACGCTTTGGCAAAAGGGGGCTTAATGCATCTCCGTGCTGCATTGCACCAACAAAGCCATCACATAATTATGGGTCTATAATAGCTACTTTTTCTAACTGCCGACTAAATCATGAGGAAGAATGGTCATTGGACATGCGGAAAATGGACTAATAGCGAAAAGTTTCGGCCCAGATCAGCGAAAACTGACCAATAGCGAAAAGTTTCGGCCCAGGTTAGCCTGCACAGACTGCGCAGGCTGACCTGGGCCGATACTTTTCACAGATGCAGTAATCCCCTTTTCAGAGAGCATGGCTCATTTAACATATTTTTTAAAAACAGATGGACGGTGTAAGAGGTGCTCTAATTTGAATATTTAAACACTTTTTTGTTTAATATGAAAAGAAATGATGAAAGGTAGCCTCATCGGCAATTGCTTCTTTTTCTTCACCGTTTTGTACAGTGATGAAAAGTAGACTTTTCCATAAAAAAAAAAAAAAGATTTCTTAAGAAGCATACAATGTGCTTTTCTAATTAGACGATTTAACTCTTTACAAGGCAAGACTCCATACAACCATTTGCAGATAGCAATTAGAATACTAGTGCAGTGTATGTCTCAAGATAGGGTTTGTCTGCGAAATGGTAGGGAACATTGTGGGAAAAAGGAGAAAATGCTGGTTACCAGCATTTTGTCCCTTTTCCAAAATGTATTTACAAGCCTTCTTTCTCGTGGTCTTGAAAACTCGGGATTGTTTGATAACGGCCATTAAAACAGATTTAAAGGCAATAATTTGAAGGCGTGATAAGAGTAATTTACATTTGAACCATGCTCTGTGAAAAGAGGGCTTAATGCATCTGCGAAAAGTGTCGATTCAGGTCAGCCTGCGCAGGATGTCCAAGGAACAGTCTAACTCACGATTAACACTTAAGCTGCTGAATAAATGAATCGCAAATTTCTACTCAATGCTAAAAGCCCAAACATTGAGGTTTCAAAGTTGATTTCACCGGAAAGAAAATACCGTATCGGACAGTGTAGATCAAAGATCAGACTGCACGTTTTGTGCAGTCTGATCTTGAACTACACTGTCCGCAAAAGGTCAGTGGGTCGCGATTAGCAGCTTAAGGGTTAAGTCGGGTATTAAGAAATGGCAATCATGAATCCATAATTATGTGATGGCTTGATTGGTATCATCGATCACCGAGATGCATTAAGCCCCCTTTTGCCAGAGCGCGACTCGTTTCAATTTGTCAAATAGCGAACGTGGCATTTTGGTGTTGTATTATTTTCTGGCTCAGTTTAAATATCTGTATGTACACGCGGCATTTTTGTTTTTTAACCCAATTTTCTACAAGGATTTTTTAAAGCGTTTCCTGGAATAGAAGAATTAGACTGTGTTTGTGCTTTAACTTTCAGTATAAAAAGATTATTTTTTTTTATTTTTTCCTCGATAATGTCTTTTCATTATCCTTTCATAATCTTTTTCCCAGTATGTCTCCTTGATTATACAATAATATGACCAATAAATTTCAAAATTTACTAGATATTTCGTAAAGGTAGAGAGAGAGAGAGAGAGAGAGAGAGGGAGGGGGGGAGAGAGAGAGCTGTAAGGGGTTGCACGCGTGAAAATTGAAACTGTCGATATTTGTATTATTTTGTATGACGAAAAACTTCTGTAGTTTAAGTCAATAAAATACTTACTTACTTACTCTTTTAATGTCACTATTAATTAAGTGCAATTAAGTAATTTAGGCTGCTAAGTGCGATTTAATGTGTACATCGTAGATCGAGATCAGACTGCACAGAACGTGTAGTCTGATCTTGGATCCACACTGCCTGATTTTTCGGCTAAACGAACTTCGAAAGTGCAATATTTTGGTGTTTATTTTTTCACGAGAATGGTCCCATGAATTTATTTGCAATCTGAGGTTCAATTTTTACGTTTTTCCTTATTTTGTAAGATCTACATTTGCGTCACGCTCTGTGAAAAGGGGGTTTAATGCATCTGCAAAAAGTATCGCCCCAGGTCAGCCTGCGCAGTTCGCGCAGGCTGACCTGGGTCGAAACTTTTTGCTATAGGTCAATTTTCTGCATGTGACAGGACCAGTGAACCCCATGATTCAGTCGGTTGTGAAACAAGATGGATTTTATGGATCCATGATTATGTGATGATTTGCTTGGTATCATGGATAACGCTGATGCATTACGCCCCCTTTTCACAGAGCATGGCTAATTTGTTTTTTTGATATTAAGGATTGGTATTGATTTATTTGATTGCCTCATTCATTGATTTATTCATTTTATGGATGGATGGATGGTTTGATGGTTTGATGTCTTACGCAGCTTTTTAAAGCATGATCTGTCATATACCGGCTCACTTATATATGTGCTGCATCTGGGATTTCATCTTTGGGTTGGGTTCTGAAGTCTCTTGCTCAAGGACACACATTTGAAAAAGTAAGCTCCTGGAGTGAGGACTGAACTTGCGACCGATAGGTTCAAACTTGTACACCGCTGCATCTCACGTAACCGACAGACAACCGACAATAATTAATAGATGGCAGCCATTGGTTGTAATATTCACCAATCAGACAGCGTACCTGTATAACAGAGTGCCATAAAGTCTGTTTTTACCCTTTACTGAAACAATCCCGCGATTTTTTGACTCTGAGGAAGAATTGAAGCTTGTGAAACATTCTGGGAAAAAGAGAAAAATGCTGGTGACCAGCATTTTCTCTTTTTCCAAACAATGTTTTCAGTCATTTGAAAGGACAAATCCCATCATTTTAGTGGCATTTATTTGTCGTCTGCAAACGCTCCCAATTTGAACAAGCCCAAAACTTTGCGGTTTAGTTAAGAGTTAAATAAGAGAGCGATTCCATAGCCTGTAAATGTTTTCATTCAAACAACGAGTATGCTGTCAAGGATAGATATCACGCTTACGAGACAAACCAACTGTAACGATGTCAATTATCGTGCATAAACATGCACACCATTTTGAATATCTCGCCATCTCTCGCCATGTCTCGTAGAGTCTCGTACAGGGTAGAATTCTGCGAAGTACAGTTCATAGAAATTCAAGGAAAACATAGAAAGATGCACTCTCCATGGCGATATAACTTAAATAATGTTGAAAATGGGATGAAACACTTAGCAAACAGAATCAATTCTAGCAGTTCCAGTAGGTTCAGAATTAAGGACAATACAGAGGTTATTATTTTACACGAGATATGCTTTGCCCGTTGGCCCGATCAGTCGGTAACGGACGGGACTTGAAATGGGGGTGGGGGTGGGGGTGGGGTCGCTGGTTCGGATACCGAGTTCGGCCGATTTTTTCAGAGGATTGATGACATTCATAGCTACAGGATTCATTCCTCCCTCACCATTGACCATTGTTTCGACCCTGGTTATGTGGGAAAGGAGCTTGTGACTTGGGAAGAATATCGGGCTAGTAAAAGAAACTCGGGGGAAATCATGGACAGGTACACTGACCGCCGCGATATAACTGAAATAATGTTGAAAACTATGTCAAACACCAAACAAACCAAACCAAATCTATGGAGAAGGGAAAATTCAGAGTCAATCATTGAACACTTTTCCGAGTCGAGGAGGAAGGCTTTTGAGATAAACCGAGATTGACTGATTGATTGATTAACGCCGTTTTCAACATTATTTCAGTTATATCGCGGCGGCCACTGCACCTATCCATGCTTTTCTTGAGTTTCTTTTACCAGTACTCCGCACTGCATTCTTTCCAAGCCACTGGCTGCTTTCCCACATAACCATCGTCGAAACAATTGTCAGCGGTGAGAGAGGAATGAATCCTGTCGCAATGACTACCATCAATCCTCGGAAAGAAATTGGCCAAGCTGGGGATCGAATCGGCGACCTGCTTTTCTCAAGTCCTGTACGCTACCGACTGAGCTATGGGGGCTTGGCAAAGGTACACTGAGAAGAGAAAACAAAATGTTACAACTGATAATCAGCATTTTCTTCTCTTCCTAAAACAATATTCTCTACATCCTCCATCGCAAAATCTCATTATTTTGGCCACATGAACATTGTCGTTTGCAAATGCCTTCAAAATGGACGAGTCTGAAATGATGTCGTGTGGTATAGAGTAAAAAGATTATTCACAGTTGAATAATTTGCGAGTACGTGAGTTTATGAACGTGTTTCTGTCAATACGTCATAGGTTAACCGTCTAACAAACGATCCTGTCTGTCAAATTCAAATGATAAAGAACTCTTTTGAAAGCATTGTGGGAAAAAGGAGAAAATGCTGGTAACCAGCATTTTCTCCTTTTTCCCACAATGCTTTCTACCTTTTCTAAGATAGATCCCTCCATTTTTAACCATGTTTAACTTGTCGTCTGCAGTTGCTTTCAATATGGACGAGACTCAATTTTGTCATCTGTTAGTGTAATCTCTAGGCGAGATGTTGTCTTCGAAAGGATGGGAAACTTTGTGAGAGAAGGAGAAAATACTGGTTACCAGTATTTTGTGTTTTTACCACAATCTTTTCAAAAGTCCTATTCCCAAAGGTCGTTAAAAGTCGAGATTGTGTGTTAAGAGTTAATGCGAATATAAACTATCACGCTGCAAAGCGAGACCCAGTGTGCTTTTGAGGACAGAGTAGATCAAGATCAGACTGCACAGAACGGGCAGTCTGATCTTGGATATCTACTCCGATACAGTGAGATTTTCTTCTGCGTGAGAAATTCTGAAATCGCAATACTAGGGTATTTTTTGTCATTAGTTAATTAGCTTGAAATTTTCCTAAAATTGATTTTGCAAGTTTATGGGTTTAATCAAAGAAGCCTGCGTTTTATCGATCCTGAGGGAGAACGCTTCTGGAAAACAATGTGGGGAAAAGGAGAAAATGCTGGTTACCAGCATTTTCTCCTTTTCCCACATTGTTTTAAATCCTTTACAGAAGAAATCCTGTCACTGCAAAACCACATTTGAGTTGTCGTCTGCAGATATTCTAAAACTGGACAAGTTTACAATTCTGTCGTCTGGTTAAAAAGATATAATTACCAACCCAATTTTTAGAAGCAGAATTTTCTCCTTTTCCCACATTGTTTTCTATACTTTACAGAGCATATCCTCTCACTGCAGCCACATTCGACCTGTCGTCTGCAGATATTCTAAAATTGGATAAGTTTACAATTCTGTCGTCTGGTTAAAAAGATATAATTACCAACCCTATTTTCAGAAGCTGCATTTTCTCCTTTTCCCACATTGTTTTATACCTTTACAGGACAAATCTTATCACTGCAACTACATTCGACCTGTCGTCTGCAGATATTCTAAAATTGGACAAGTTTACAATTCTGTCGTCTAGTTAAAAAGATAAATTTACCAACCCTATTTTTAGCATTGGGTCTTAACCCTTAAAATGCTTATCGCGACCCGCTGACCTTTTGCGGACAATGTAGATCAAGATCAGACTGCACAGAACGTGCAGTCTGATCTTTGATCTACACTGTCCGATACGGTATTTTCTTTCCGGTGAAATCAACTTTGAAACCTCAATGCTTGGGCTTTTAGTATTGAATAGGGATTTGTGTTTCATTTATTCAGCAGCTTAAGTGTTAAGTTTTACTTCAAGTTCGTTCACCCGCGTCACTTTAGAATCATGAGTATTGCCGGTAAAGTTAAACTTGCTTGTGTCTGTGTTAATCTGGCGGTAATTGTCGTCTGGATTTACAGTGTTTGGGAATATAACAGGTTTATTCCAGGTATGTATAGTTAGCCAATTGACAACCAGACTCAATTTTTGGCGATCCTAAGAAAGAAGTGCTTAGGAAAAGACTGAGGAAAAAAGGGGGAAAATTCAAGTTACCAATGTGTTTTCATTTTTTCTACAATGTCTTCTACCCAGACCAGACATTTGAGAATTATTTAAGTTGTCGTCTGCAAATTTCTTTACTTCGGACAAGTGTAGAATTTTGTCGTTTGGTACACAGAGGGTGTGTCGACTTCTCAGGGCTTAACCAGACTGTAGGAAAGTATAATGAATACGGGCCATGCTCTGTGAAAAGGAAGTTTAATGCATCTGCGAAAAAAAAAGTATCGACCCATGTCAGCCTGCGCAATCCGCGCAGGCTGACATGGGTCGAAACTTTTTGCTACTGGACAATTTTCAGCATGCCAAAGGACCACTCTACCTCAGGATCCAGTCGGTTATTATACGAAATGGATTTTTATGGATCCATAATTATGTCATGTCTGCTTGGTATAATGCATCACGGAGTTGTATTCAACCCCGTTTTTCCTAGACCAGCTCTTAAAGGGCGACAAGTGGCAATACGGAAACACTTCGGGGTTCAAATCATAGTCTGATTTTTTCCCCCTACCATTTTGAGCCATGCTATGTGAAAAGGGGGCTTCATGCATCTGCGAAAAGTATCGACCCAGGTCAGCCTGCGCGGTCCGCGCAGGCTGACCTGGGTTGATACTTTTCGCTATTTGTCAATTTTCTGTATGTCCAAGGACCAGTCTGCCTCATGATTAAATCGGTTGTTTAAAAAAAAAAGTGGCTATTATGGATCCATAAATAAGTGATGGTTTGATTGGTATCATGGATCTTGGAGATGCTTTAAGCCCCCTTTTGCCAGAACAGGGCTCAAATATGTGTTAGTTTGAATCTGACAATACGTCACTGTAATGTCTGTCAATATGGCAGAAAAAAAATGAATCTGAACTCTTTCCCACACGAGAAAAATGTAGACTTGTCCAAATCAAAAGCATTTGCAGACCCTAATTTAAATGTAACTCAAATGAGTAAATATGTCTTTAATACAGTTGAAAACATTGTGGAAAAAGGAGAAAATGCTTGTTACCCAGCATTTTCTTCTTTTCCCTCAATGTTTTCAAAAAGGCTTGTTCTTCAAGATCGTTCAAACACGTGATTGTGTGGTAAAGGGTTAAAACTAGGCTGTAAGTTGATAATTTAAATTCTAGCTTTACAAAAGTTGCTCTACGGACGAGACTTGTCTTCTAAATGATAGAAAACACTGTAGATAAGGGAGAAAATAAATGATGGTTATCAGCATTTTCTCCTTTTTCCTCAATATTTTCAAAGGCCTTCTTTCACAGGGTCGTAAAAAACTTAGAACTATTCGGTATATGTTTAAATAAATCGATAAGGAGTATTGCATTCGATATAAGATTGGCCGGCAACATGCGAAATGAGACCTTCGGACATTTGCGTAAAGTGTTGTCTCGGATTAGCCTGCGCAGTCCGCGCAGGCTAATCCGAGACAGCACTTTACGACTACATAAGATTTTTTCATACAGTAGGCTTTCGTGAAACAGAAAATCGCACAAAAAACGGGAAGTGTCGTCTCGGATTAGTCACAGACTGCACAGGCTGATCGAAGACGACACACCTTCACGCATATGTCCGAAGGCCCCTTTTCGTGTGTTGCACGCCATATCATATTCCAAAATACTCTTATCTGTATGAGCCATGCTATTTGAAAAGGGTGTTAATTGCATCTCCGAGATGCCTTTTACCAAGCAAGGCGCCACGTAATTATTTACTTGACCTTTTCAGACGGTTGAAAATACAACCCACTCATACTTAGAAACATTTTTATCTTATAGGCTTAATGGAACAAGCGGACAGTATAGATCCAAGATCAGACTGCACGTTCTGTGCAGTCTGATCTTGATCTATGCCATCAGCAAAAGTCCCTGTTTTCGCCTATGGCGCCGAAAGGGTTAAATCCATTTGTCTAACCGACTGAATCCTGGGGTAAAAAAGGTCCCTTGACTTGCAGAAAATTGACCGATAGCAAAAAGTTTCGACCTGGCCAGCTTGGACTGACCTGGATCGATACTTTTTGCAGATGCATAAAAACCCTTTGTCAGAGAGCAAGACTCAAATATACATGTATTTATTTCGAAATATGTAATGTTAATGTTCCCATCCTGTATTATTGCACCGGACCCGTATTCACTGACCATTCCTAATGATATTCTTAGTATAATTCCGAAGAAGATTCTAAATTTGAAAGTAACATAAATTCTGATTGGCTATACCAATTGGTTTAGCCAATCAGAACGTGTGTTAGAATTAGATTGATAAAGTAATTTAGAATGGTAGGTGAATACGGTCCCTGCTAGACTTTGGTTAAAATCGGGTGACACACAATATCATAGTTGAACTGCTGCGGGTTAAATCATTTGGACTTTAGGTATAAGTGAGTGAGAGAGTGAGTGAGTGAGTGAGCGAGCGAGCGAGTGAGCGTATTTTTCTATTATCGTGACATGTATTATGCAATTCATATGAGATTTCAAATAATTATGTTATAGCGGTGTTTCAACACCCCGCCTCATGGGCCTTCATGTCACCTAGGTAGCATTTAACACTTAAGCTGCTGAATAAATGAAACGAAAATCTCCACTTAATAGTAGAAGCCCAAAAATTGCGTTTTCCAACTTGATTTCACCGGAAACAAAATACCGTAACGGACAGTGTAGATCAAAGATCAGACTGCACGTTCTGTGCAGTCTGATCTTGATCTACACTGTCCGCAAAAGGTCAGTGGGTCGCGATAAGCAGCTTAAGGGTTAAAACATTTTCTATAAAGCAACATTTGAAAAACACCAAATCCTCTACACAATATAGTCATGACATTACGAAACATTCATATGAGCCATGCTCTGGCAAAAGGGGATTTAATGCGTCTCCGAGAGGCATTAAGGTAAGCAAGACATCACATGATTATGTATACATAAAATTCGTTTTGTTTTATTACCGACTAGACCATAAGGCAGTATGGTCCTTTGACACACAGAACATTTACAAATAGCAAAAAGTTTCGACCCAGGTCAGCCTGCGCGGACTGCACAGGCTGATCTGGGTTGATACTTTTTGCTGATGCAATAAACCGCTTTTTAATACAGCATGGCTCATATATATTAAGAAACATACGTTGTCTGCGCATGTCATATTCTTCGAAGATTCGACCTGTCTTACATGACACATCACCCATCCCCGTATACCGGGGAAAAGTAGGGCTTATATTGAAGCTATTAGCCTATTACCAAAGCATGTAGGGGCTTTTTTAATAAATGGTCGGTGCATAGTTTACATGTTAGCCGATCATAGCTGAATGAATGGCACCAGGTAGCGTTTTACTGAGTAAACGTTTATTTTATTTGAAATCCAAAGTCACGGTCGTTGTTTTGAAAAATTACTCCGCTTCTGTACCCAGGATGCCAAAATTAGATAGATGTGTATTTGTAGAATGCCATCTAGCGGGAGATAATGAAGAAACATACAATACCTCTTCTATGGTATTGTACGGACATAGAGCTCTACATATATTTTTGTGGCATCTGTCGAAGACAATGCCACTATGCGTCCATACGGTATTTTGAAAATCACGTATCGTAGTTTGTGCAAAACCGAAGAAAATAAACCCAATGAAACTGAATTTTTCTAAGACAAATAAGTGTTTCCATAGCACTCAGATATATAATTAACAACGGTGTATTAAAATAAACTGGGTTAGGTCATTGATCATGGGAATACTTCCTTTTGATTGAAACTATCTATCCCCGCTATGGCCTTCTACTGGCGCAACGATACACACTACCTTTTTCTCCTGTGTTCGTCCAAAAACCAGTTCGTCACTGGGCTTGTCCGTCCCAAAACCAGTTCCTCTGGGCTTCTTCGTCCCACATGATTGTTTGTTTATTATTCAATTTATTAATCCCATACAACGGCTCCCTTGACAAATGCCACACCAGTGCTTTCAACGCTTTGATTAAAAATACATATGACACAATATCAGTGTTGAAGTGTACACCGAGGTTTACAATTTATTTGAATAGCTTTTGTTTGATGCACCATATTTCACGAGTGTTGGGTAATTACAAAGCAAGAGTAGTTATCAGCGTAAGATTTTGAACAATAGTGATTTGTGTTTAACCTTTTACAGCACAGTCCCGAGCTTTATCGACTTTGAGGAGTATGGCTTTTTGTAAACATTGTGAGAGAAGGAGAAAATGCTGGTGACCAGCATTTTCTCCCTCTCTCATGATGTTTTCTACACCTTTTTATGACATATCTTATCATTTGTGCCACATTTGACTTTTTAAGTGTTTGCAATTTTTACAAGTCTAAGATTCTGTTGTATTGTAAGGAGATTTATCGATTGTATTGGAGTTAAATGCCGTTTTAACAAATTAGGTCATATCACGGTGGACAGTGTACCTACGCATGTGTTTCCTGGCTTTCTCCGACCAGTACTGACACAAGTTTCTTTCCGAGTCACTGACAACTTTTCTCACATGCATCAGAGGTGAGAGGCCAAACATCACCGGAAAGAAAGTTTGCCTCAATCGGGTATCGAACTCGCAACCACCCGGTCATGAGTCAGATACACTAACCACTAAGCTACCTGGGCGGGCTTGTAAGGAGATAGTCAGAATCAGAATCAGAATCGGAATATTTTATTGACTTAAACTACAGAGTTTTTCCTCATCAACCACAAAAATTGACATAAATCTATTTCGGTATAGGTCAGTGTCACATATAGAGACTTTTAGCGTAAACAACATTGCTGCTCTAGTCATTTTTACAATGTTAGAAGAGAAGGAAAAAAGAAAAAAGAAATGAATACATGGTGAAAGTACCCAGTTATTTTACATCGACTGTGAACACGGTGTAGGAGAGGAAGTATACAGTGTATGTGTCTTTGGATTCTGTACAATGATGATCTGTCACTTGCTGTTAAACACTGTGTTCAAACGGTAAGTCAAGCTGGTGTTTTTTTTCATTTATTTTGATATTTATTATAAAAATGTCATATCCAGTTATTTGTTTGTTATGTGTAGATAGACCATATCAGAAACACTTGTGTGTGCTGTGAACCTTCCATTCGGCATACCTCGGTTGATCCGGTGATCAAATCCCACGGCTGTATCACGTAGCTTGATATGCACCTACACGGTACATTTCGCACATTTCCGGAAGCACACCGCTTTACCGTTATTGAAATTGTAAGGCTCCTCTTAAAAAAGAAAACATGAGTAAATTTTCTGTCGTTATCTTTCTAAGATATTTCAGTCGGCAAACAGTTTGTACATTCGATTTTTAGCGTGGTTTATCAATTCCGTTGGGAGTTTTCATCGACAGATCGATAGAAGTGAATAACTCCCCCATTGTTGTTCATGTCGATCTACAGGGGCGCCGCCATGTTTAAGATAATGTGATTGGTAGTTAAAAATGGAAGCCTCCTTAACACGGACGAGGTTAGATGTAGGTACGGGATCGGCCGAGTTGTGACGAGTGGTGAACCTTCCTTAGAGCAATTTGGATGCCTTCATCATCTGACCGTGCTAAATTACATATGATTTTGTCCCAAAACAATACCGTTTATACTCGATTACTCCACGTTAAAAACATGTGTATAAGGCGAAGTAATCGAATAAAAACGGCGCCGTTTTGGGACAGAATCATCTATATTTGTAGCACGGTCAACTGATCAAGGCATCTCTTTTGCTACATGGAAGGTTCACAGCACACTTACGTGTTCGTGATACGGTCTATACATAACAAACAAATAACTGGATATGAATATTATATAATAACTATCATAATTAATGAAACAGAAAAAGCACCAGCTTAACTTACTGCGTGAACACAACTTTAAGCCAAGTGACATATTGCCACTGTACAGAATCCCAAATCACATACAATGCATACTTCCGGTCCTACACTGTGGTGAAACAATAGTGATTTTGTTGGTTTTTATTTTTTTCATTAGCTCTAGTGGCCGACGGTATATCAGTTAAAATGTGTTTTACGCCGCTTTCAACATTGTTTATGTCATATCACGGCCACAGCTCATTTATGTGTCGAGCCCCCGTAGCGCAGTCGGTAGTGTAAAAGACTTGAGACCGGGGGTCGCTGGTTCGAGTCAACGGCTTGTCCACTTTCTTTCCGAGAATTGATGATAATCATTGCAACAAGATTCATTCCTCTCTCACCGCCAATCATTGTTTCGACGATGGTCACGTGGGAAAGCAGTCAGCGGTTTGGGAGGAATATTGTGCGAAGTACTGGTAAAAAGAAACTCCAGGAAAGCATTGATAGGTGCACTAGCCATCGTGATATAACTGAAATCAGGTTGAAAACGGCGTTAAACACCATAGAAACACAAACAAACAAACTTGTGTGTGGCCTTTGTTTCACAAGTATTCTGCCAGGGCTTTGAAGCGTCTTACCTTAGGGCGCTCATACGAAACACTCAGGGTGAGGATCGAACCCGAGACCTACGGATTGCAAACTCCACGCCTTGGGTGACGCGGGACCCCACTGGCCGGAGGCCAGAAGACCTTTTGTCACGAAGTGGTTTCCGTTGTCCGTTCGTGCGTCCGTTGGGCTTTTCCATGCTTACGCAATAAAGCCCGTATTTCTAGATAGAGTCCTTGAACCTCGTACAGTTCGCCTTACATCGTCGATAGCTTGAACCGAATCGAAAATTGGGGAAAGTCAAAAGTCAGTACGAGGAACGTACGTTGTAGTTTTAAGATGAAATTTACATTTCTGTTTACTCGATAAAGACTATTATTTATCCCCTACCCCCTTTAAACTTGATCATTTGTGTGATCAAGGGGAAATGTGATGGAGAAAATCTAGTCATCGGTTTATGAAAAATTATAATAGTCCTCCAATGTGTTATGTTCATCTTCCAGATGACCACATTGGAAAACATTAGGACATAAGGACAAATTGCTATAAACTAACATCTTTTTCTATGGTCGTAGTAGTTTTGCATGTAATAATTCTACATATATCTTAAACTTGAATTCGGGTTGAATGTCAATCACGTACAGGATGATTCACAATATCTGTTATACGCTAGATACGATAGATCACATCTCAGCCGTGGACATCTGCTATTGATGAACTCAAAAGAAGGCATAGGTCCGTATTGACCATCTTTTACGCTCAGTCTCAGTGTTACGCAATATCTAAAGGTCTTCCTGGAAATAGTTAGAAAGAGACAATAGTGGTTGGTTCTACACAATCTTCTTTATTTCACGAATTGCAAAGTACATAAAGCAAATATAATAATTACAAATGAATGACATAATCTTATGAAAATAATGAGCTTTAATATCTAAGCAATAATAAAAGCTAATTTCTGATAGGTAGGGAATAAACTCGCTAGCCTGTAAAAGGCACCAAAACCTGTTCTTCAAGTATCTGAACGATTTAATAAAAAAATAACTAATAGATGAGAAGGCAAATTGAACTGAAAGAGAGTAATATAACTTTTAAACTTGTTCCTGTAATGTTTTCAATTCTGCCCTCCAAACACTATGATTATTATTATGTTCTTGTTATTCCAATCTAGACAATTCACAATAACAGCATCAGAACCATTTTTTACAAAACAACTATGATAAACCAATTACTGTACACATTTTATACTTTTAAACCCTATAAGTAATCTCTTTACTAAAGTCTTGTAAGAATCGCATATGTGATTAGAATATGTGAGAAAATAATTTTCTAAGCAGCCAGTATCTGTTTCAAAATATGAATCACAAATGTTTCCAAAATCATGCATTGACAGCAAGGTTAATTATCAAAAGTCTGTACAAATAAGAAAAATTGAAGTTTCAGTTCCAAGCAATCATTTCCTTTTCACATGTAATTCAACAACGTTTCCCAGGTAACTACCATGAAAATGGGTAGAATTGATAATACAAAGTTTCTTGTATGATCCTTAACTTTTTAAGGAAAAAATACAAATTTTAATCAATCAGAATGTCTGCAGAAAATACAGCAATATTAATTAAGTCAAAAGAAATAGAAAAAATAATATATGTACATACCTGGAAATAGTTAGAAAGAGACAGTAGTGGTTGGTTCTACACAATCTTCTTTATTTCATGAATTGGTAGAAGTTAGTTTTCCAACCACATTTATACCCCTTCCACTAATCCCAGCTGAAAACATGTTTGTCACCTATGACATACCAGGGTGATTATTGTAAAAACATTATGGGATTAATAAATTTGTCATAAAAGGCAAAATAACTTATTCCAATCTAAGCCTACTGTTGAAATGCAAGTGTGAATTCTTCAAATTCTGCGTAATCAACCTAGGGTTTTAGACTGTCTGATCTCCTTTAAAGAAAAATGGAGAAGAAAGAATGATTCTCTCTTTCACTGCAAGATCAAATAAGTTGCTAAGCTTCTTAATCACCAAACCGGATGACTGTTTTATTTGTCTATAAGAAAATAGGCTTGAAACCCATGATACATTACTTATAGAATTAAATTAGTTATCACTTTCAAAAAGAAGTAAGTAGGTAAAGATCAGACATTTTGCATTATTATTCAAGAGTTACCTAATTTATGTAACCCTTAATCTATGGCAGTCTTAAATTAGTTATCACTTTCAAAAAGAAGTAAGTAGGTAAAGATCAGACATTTTGCATTATTATTCAAGAGTTACCTAATTTATGTAGCCCTTAATCTATGGCATAATATCTTCCCCGGTCTTCAAAGACTTTGGTCTCCAAAGTTTATTTTTCTGGTAAAACACTTTTTATGTGAGAACCGTTTAGTAATGCAAACACTATATATACAATGTATCAGAAAACATGAAATTATTGTGAAAATACCACATATATATGAAAAAAGAGAAGGAACTAGCTAACGGAATTATTATGTAAATTACAACAATAACTAATTATAATATACAAGAACAATGGGTAGTCTTGCCATGTAGGTGCTTGTCCATATTTATTTTGTAGTTACTGCATTGGGATCATCATACCATGATGTCGCTTATAAATGTAAACAAAGAAAGGCTGTTTGAGAATATGCTTGATATAACAAGCTTGCAATAAGGTAATGTTTATGACAGAATCAATCTCAACAATGTCACCAGTCAGAGTATTTCTAACAGCAAAACCTGGCCAGTCAATATGCAATTTTGAACTCAAACAAGCTTTAATGACTCGTAAGTCCGTAATATTATTGGGTACTTGAACATGACAATAGTCTGAACAAATTGGTAACATTAATATGTCTACAAGGACACACTGTTTTCCATTTGTGATTTCCAGACAAATGGAACAAGTAGTTGTGAACTTATAGTACTTCCAACCAACTGTCAGTAAAAGTAGCACACTGGCAACTAAAAGAATGAATATGATGTAATCCCATGTGAACTCGAGCAGAAGAGGTTTACTGAAAATAGTTTCTTCACCTTGGAGCTCATCATTTTGTGTATATGTAAAGGACGGTATAGAAGTTACTGCAGCTTTAATACTATGAACTTGCTGTAGCAGCAATACACTTGAAGCTAGTTTACGAACCTTGAATGTTGTGTGAATGAGAAGCACTGCCAGTACGACAGATACACTCATAGTAACTATAATTAAAATATCATTGGTTGATAGCCAATTTGATTCAATATCAATTTGTCCATCTAGTAGGGGTTCTACCAACGATTGAAAAACTTTAACGTTATTCTTTGCAGCTTCAGCCATTTTCTGTAAGCTGAGGTGTTGTTTTGAGTCAGCTGCTATGATATCTGACATTTCATGTTTATAAACCTTGAATTTTGGAAGCGTAACATTAACAGGTATTGATGACAACGTGTCAGCAAGGATGTTGTTGGCAACCTGATCATCAAAGAAATGCTGTAATACGGCCAAATTTACAGGATGAACTACAGTTGTCGTGTTATCAGTATGTTTGCATGATCCCAACCGTGGTGGTATATAATGTTGTGATGTGGAGACAGAACATTTACATGGCACATTTATAATACAAAAATCACACCCAGTTAACATGCTATGTGAGTTTAAACAATTTAGCGATAGCAAAGGTGTTTTGTATAGTAATAGAACATTTGATTCAAGTTCTCTAATATTAGGAGAAATGGAGTTTTCCAGAAACCTGAAGTCACATTGAGCTTTAGCCTGACTTTTGTCATTTCCAAAGATTGCTAGGATGCAAGATTTGGCGGTTACAGGCTTCAATATTAAGTTGAACGGACAATATTTGACTGTTTCGCCCCTACAATAAGAGAGATCAAAGTCGCTTCCTGCGAAATAGAACTGTTTGTCACGTGTGATCACAAAGTATTTAGGCAAGTCCAATAGCTGAGTTGCATGACTTGAAGAACTGTTCAGCGGTACTGGCATTGCAATGACTTGAAAGAAGTTTAATGGGTCTTGATGAGATGAAATTGGTATTTTTATCGTAAGATAGATCTTAGAGTTGTTCCTTGCAACAAGCAACTGACAATCCGAATATACGTGATTGATATTTCTAATATTTATATGAAATCCATGGAATTTTGTGTTCAAAATTTCTTGTATATCCAGCATGGTGGAACTCATCAAATGCTGCGGTATCAGCAAGGGAGATAATTTCCCATTCATGAGATCAGATACAAAAAGTTTCAGCTCTTCCAATTGATGGCTTAGCCGAGCACTTGTTTGTATTTGACCGGTAAGGACAGACATTAAATACTCAAATGTCTCTTCCAAATTCACAGCAGTGGTGTGCAGTTGTCTATGGATGTATTTAATTGCTAACATGTTATCTTGAATACCACTCATGAGGTTATCCATGCGAGAGTTAGCTGTGGATATGAATGAGCTTAGCTGCTGTTCTTGATGTACTAGTGACTTGGCCATATTATTTGTTATCTGACTAATTCTATTCATATGGCTTGCTAGGACATTAACATCTTCCATTGTAGCCGTTCCAAACAAACCACGTTACAATTTGCCTACAAATGGTAGTAAAGAGCGTCTACTACGGGACTTTGGAAGGGATCCTTCCGGTATTAGTTCTTTAATGAATTGGACCGTAGTGTTCAAACGCGAAGCAGTCTGAGATCGAATGCTATCAATTTGTGATATGACATGTCCTATCATTGCACATGTTACATTGTTTCTTTGACATTTTGGATTACGAATCATGTTGAGTTGGGGAGGTAAGTCAGTAACAAATGTGTGATACCAGAAATCAGTGGCTACAACAATTGGTTCTTTTGCTTGGAACACGACACCATAGTTTAATCTTTGAACCATTTGCTTGCTACTACAAGGAGAAGCAAAGTCAAGTAGAAGTAGGATTGCAAAAATCCATCCAACACTCCAGAATCTTGAAAGTAAGAAAAGAAGTTGTGAGTTCGTGGGGTGAAAGAGAGAGACAACAAGAGTGGAGTTGTCCTTCACCACAGGAATCACTTTGAGAAAAGATAGAGGATAGACTGCCATGGCCTTAGGATTCAGAATGGTAGATTTTATACTCTACGAGTTTTTTACTCATTCCTGCAGAAGAATTTTGGGAGACATTTTCTTTTGCGTTTCATGCCAAACTTTGTGTAACGTTTCAAATAGGTATCGATTGCATACTTTGGAATATATGCCTCTAGTTCCCATGCTCTAGTACCATCTGGCCACTGAATTCGATATCTTTGCCGAACACCTTTTTTATTAGCTTTTATGATTCTTATATTACTCATATCTTTAGGATGCTCATGTCCTGTATTATTTTCCTCATTTGAGTCATGTGTATGGTCATCATTCTCGGTCTGATTTTCTTGGGATTTCTCATTGTTACAAATTGGATTGTTATTGTCCAAATTACCTTGAGTATTTTCATCCCTATCCACTGGCCTTTTATTATATAATTTTAATGTAGTGGCATTTATGAGAGATCTCTTTATTTTATTATTTTGAAGATCTTTAATTTTGTATGTCATATTTGGTCCTATTTCGACTTTTCTGAATGGACCTTCCCATTTGTCTGTTAGTTTTGCTGAGATGCCCATAGGGACTTTGCCTTGCTTAAGAAGAACAAGATCACCTATGCCGAAATCGGGGGCTTTTGCCTTTTGGTCATGCAATCTTTTAGACTTGACCTGTGCTTCCTCCAATTTTTTCTTGGCAGTGTCTTTCACTAGTTTCAATTTCTCTAGCAGATTTTCAAAGTACTGCTTTACATTTGTATTTAAAGTAGGTTTTGGAAGCAATGAAGTATCGATTGGTAAGTTCATTTCTCTTCCAAACATTAGCTGAAATGGACTGAAACCTGATGTTTCAGTGCAAGGGGTTGATCTGAATGCCATCATGATACTTGGAAGAAAGGATGGCCAGTTCTCCTGATTTTTGCTGATGTAAGCCCTAAGAGTCTGAATCAGGGTACTGTTAGCCCTTTCTACTGTTGCATTAGTCTGAGGATGGTAACTGCTTGTATGATGTCGTTTGACTTCAAACAGCTCACACAGTGCATTTACCAGCTTAGACATAAAATTTTTCCCACGGTCAGATACTATGGTTCTTGGAGCACCATACCTCGTGAAAATTTCATTGTAAAGTATATCTGCAATTTCTTGAGCTTCCTGAGTTCTCAACGGGAAAGCTTCAGTCCACTCAGAAAAACTATCAACTACTAACAGTACATACTGAAACCCATGTCTTGATTTAGGGAGTGAACATAGAATATCTATGTGTAGGCGAGCAAATACATCTTCAACAGGCAGGGGATTTAGTGGTACGGTTGGCCTATTTCGCTCTACTTTGACTCTTTGACATATGTCACATGAGCTCACATAGTCATGAACATCTTGGTACATTTTTGGCCACCAGTATTTTTGCTTTATAGCTGCAAAAGTTCTCTTAACCCCAAAATGACCATCACCAGCTTTACAATCATGATATGCTGTGAGAATTTCCTTACGTTTACATTGTGGAACAGCTAATTGTAAGATCATGTTTTCTTCTTTTAAAATGTTATCAACTTTCTTTATTCGTGGAGTAAATATTTGATAGAGGACATTATTTGAAAGAACATATTGATTTTCTGAAACTACAGATATCACATTAGCCTTTGCTTTGTCTTCAGGTAGAATTCCTTTGTCTAAATATTTGATAATATCACTGAAATCAGGACACTTATTCTGCATTTCATATAAATCTTTGTTTGGTTCTAAATCACCACATCTCATTGAGTTTACACTAGGAGGATTTTTATATTCAAACGTTACTTCTGTATACAGTGACTGGTTTTCATCAATTGAAACAATTTCTGAGCTGTTTTCAGCGTTTAAATTATTAGCATTAAAAGAGTTAGTTTTATTCGACTCAGTCCTCAGTTCAGGACTTGGGTTAATTTTGTTGGGAAGTCTGGTGTAATCAAGTCGAGATAAAGCATCTGCATTTTGATGCTGTGTGCCCTTTCGGTGTTTTATAGTGAAATTGTAGCCTTGTAATTTTATGCTCCATCTTGCCAACCGGCCTCTTGGTTCTTGCTTATTCATTAGCCATTGCAGAGCCGAATGATCTGTGACGACCGTGAAGTGTTTATGGGTCAAGTAATGCTTAAAGGCTTCTACACCACTGATCACAGCTAAGCATTCCAACTCAGTAACACTCCAGTTCTTTTCTTCCGGACGAAGAGCTCGACCTCCATAGCACACAACATACTCTCGACCACTTTCATCAACTTGTCCCAAAACATAACCCAAAGCCAACCCGCTTGCATCAGTAGACAACCTGAATTCCTTACTCATGTCCGGAAATCTTAAAATTGGTGGGCTGATTAGAGCAGTTTTAAGTGTTTCAAATGCATTTTGACAATCAATAGACCAGTCTGATGAAGAAAATGATTTGTTAATCTCCCTCTTCAACAGTGCATTTAAAGGTACTGCAATTTTTGCAAAGTCCTTAACGAAACGTCTGTAATAATTACATAGACCTAAGAATCCTCGTAGCTCTTTTGGGGTTTTTGGAATTGGGAAGTTTTTAATTTTGTCTGTCTTAGCACTGTCTACAAGCACACCATTTTTTGTAAGTGTATGGCCTAAAAACATAACATTGTCTACACAGAATTCACATTTACTAGGTTTAAGAGTTAAATTAGCATCCCTTAATCTTTTGAAAACCTCATTTAAATGGCTCAAATGCTGCTGAAAGTTTGAACTGAATATTAAGATATCATCAATATAGCAGAGTACAAACTTCCAATTAAGACCTCTGAGCACCAAGGACATTAACGACTGAAATGACATTGGGCTGTTTCGAAGACCAAAAGGAAGCCGTGTGAACTCAAAGACCCCTTCATGTGTTACAAACGCTGACTTGTGACTAGTGCTAGGATCTAACGGTATTTGAAAGTATGCTGAGTTTAAGTCTAATGTTGTAAAGATTTTTGCCTTAGATTCACCAATTGCATCAAAAACATCTTCCACACGAGGCAAAGGGTGTGAGATGGACTAGTAATTTGATTAAGCTTTCTATAGTCGACTGCAAATCTCCAAGAACCACCCTTTTTCTTGACGAGAACCACTGGTGAGTTCCACTCAGAGGTTGATCGCTTTATAAGATTTGCATCCAACATTTCCTTGGTTTGCTTCTCAATTTCAGCCTTTTTGACTGGATCTTGCCAATAAAAGTGCATGTGTACTGGCTTTGCTCCAGGAAAAGTTTCAATTTTATGTGTAAGTTTGTCTGTTTTGCCTATTTCAGAGAGCTCGGTTGCAAAAAGGTCTTTATTTTTATTTAGAAATCTCCCTAAAATTTGTTTTTCACTAGTATTTATAGCGCACTTATCAAGATTAAAATTTATGGTTTTCTCTCTTGAGTTATTGCCCTTGTTTGATGGAGCTGCAGAAGCAATACTGACATTTTCAGTCACATTTGAATCATTGCTGTTGTCAAGTTGAAAGGTCTCTGACTCAATCAGATTGACTGTAGCAATAATTCTATTTGAAGGCAGAAATACTGAGTTCGAAGTGGGGTTGACTAGCCGCATAACTCCTTTCCTTTGGGTTAGGGTAATTAAACAGCGAGCTCCACTTAAATTATGGTTTTTAAGGTTTTGTGACGGTTCCAAAAGAATTGTTTTATTGTATAAATCTCCTGAAACTTTTACTGGAACGATGCTTTCTGAGTGAGCCGGGATTTCGACTGCCTTAATATTTCGTGCGTATCCAAATTTACTATCACTTATTAAATTGACAGAAACAGTTTTATCGCACAGAGTCAGTACCTTCCTGTGGAAATCGATGTTAGCACCATAAGTTTTCATAAAATCTATTCCAAGAATAATAGGATGGTGTAAATGTTCCAAAACAATGAAATTTTGAGAAAAAGTAGCACTTCCAATTTTTAGACTCAACTCCACTTGGCCCGATACTTGATGCCTTTCGCCACCGACACCTATTATTCGAGAAATTTTTGAAGGATTCAGTTGGATATTATGTTTAAATTTTTGTAGCATTGAACATTGTATACAAGAGACACCAGCACCCGAGTCTATCAAGGCTTGGGTTCTCCTGCCACAAACTTCTACCAAAATTGTGTTGCGGGTAAGTGAAGTTGCGACATTAATTTCTTCCTTATTTTCTGGCCTTAATTTGCTGTTAGAGCCCTTGCCTGGCATTTTCCTATCCATGAAAGTTTGACTCTCAGGGATAGGGGCGCACCTTCATTGAGACTAATTCTGCATCAGAGTTGATTCTAGGATGCGGAATTGCGGGAATCCCGCAAAGATTAACATTGGGGCGCAAAAATGTCATGCCTCTGCGCCCAATGTGCCGCAAATTTAAGGAGAGTCCCGCAATTTTCGCTGTTTGTTGCGCCCAGTGAGATAAATTTTATAAG
The DNA here is from genome assembly GCA_945859785.2 of Tridacna gigas. NCBI lineage: Eukaryota > Metazoa > Mollusca > Bivalvia > Cardiida > Cardiidae > Tridacna > Tridacna gigas. Next base: position 58,132,269 of record OX244038.2, read on the forward strand.
TGGAGTGCAGCCTCCAGTGTTTCCATGGGACCTTGTGTCGACAGCAGCGACTGGTTAGAAAACTGACTCCTCTTTGTAGCTGAACATTTGTTGATTTCGTTACATATTTGAAATTCCGTTATATTTACTTAGTATGCGAGTAAAAAATAGAAATTGCGAGCTGAATGCAAATTGTGGAAGATCAGTTATGCGAATGAAATAAATTGCACGTGCGAATATACAAATAAAGTAACCCTTTTCGTCCACAACAGCGGTAATATCACACTGAAAATTCCTTCGACGGCTATTTATAAATTTTCTGGGAATTTACGAGAACTGTAAAATGGTTCTCGGCTCTAATCAATTAAATGTAAAGAGTCTGAAAAAGAAAACGAGAATCCTGTAATCGTCTAGCAACGGCGGATGGATCAAAGATTGATCACCGTGTCAGAATAGATTAGCTACTCTCTTTTTATATAACATTTGTGTCCGCATAAAATAAAAGGATGCCAAAGAAGTATCGTTGCCTATAAATGATTATTCAAAGATCTAAACTCTGAAATAAAACAATATGAATCAAGTGTGAAGGACGCACGCGTCGCTGTTATCACCGCTGAACGAGCTGGCCTGTCATCAATGAAACACGCTACAGTGATGTAAATCCGCTCATCTAGAGTAAAATGACAGGTTTTGAATTTACCTGCTACCATTATTGGCAATTTTATGTAAAATCATGCCAAAAAATTCCATCCAAAAATTACCTGAAATGAAAAATAGACCGCAGAAAAAAAACGCGAAAACCCATGACACAACCAAATGTCAGTTTTACATTGTTCGATCAGAGGCTTTTTAGACTGTCTTTTCAGGTTTAATAGTGACTTTAAGCAGAAAATTTACACAAGTATATGTATAAAACGATAGTTGGGTGTTAAAAATCTCCCTCCTATTATGAGGAAAAAATTGGGGGGATTTTTATGAAATGAAAATATTGAACAACCTACAAATAAGATGGGGCGGTAGGGTGGTGATTAGGCCACCTTGTCTTACATTGCTAGCACTAGAACACGTTTTGAAGAGGTATAGGACATTAACAGATATAAAGTTGTTATGTGCATGCTGTAATTCATTTCTCTCATTGGTTTTAAAACTTACAAAAAATAACAAAATGAGTAATGTCAATAAAGAAAACAAGCGTCTGAAATGGTTCTAAAATAATGCCAGTCCTGTAGTAAGTCACTTTGTCATTAGGAAAAACAAGCCACTGACAAAATGATAAATTTGAGGGCCCCTTTTCGGGGAGTAAGGGCCCTTTTTTAGGAAGTTAGGGGGCCCCGGGGCCCCACTTCAGAAAATCGTAGATGCAACTCTGCTGCATGTCACGTTTTCTTTTAAAACATGTATCATAATAATGATTTGGTTTCCCGCAGTAACTACAAATTCTACCAGTAGCTGGACAAGTATCAAAAGAACGGCAAGACTTACCCTCACATCTGGTGCATGGGCGTTGATCTATTCCGTGTCTTTCTGTGTCCCTACGGCGCCATGTCTGTGGGGGCTCCTTGTATGCCTTTGGTTCTGAAGTTGACCGCAAAGCCATGACATCGGCAAGTTGGGCTGTGACACTCTCAATCACCCTTTTTGAGATGGCGTCGACTGACAGGGCTGATGCTGAGGCAGTAGAAGCCAAAGTCCTCTCTGCAAGTGTTGCGGCTATCCTCAGCTCCTCTAAAGTTTGTTTATTTTGAGGCATAACAATGTTCTTAATTTCATAAGTTAACCCTTTGAGTGCAATTGTTGTTATCAAGCTATCAGGATATTGTTTCTTATTTACAACTGTCAATATCCTAGTGAAGTATGCCGCACAACTTTCACCAGGATGTTGATTTAGAGTGAGTAGAGCCAGGTCACTGCTTACACCATTATTCTCATTGAATCTCTGCGTAAGGCTGGCACACAGTCTGTCATAGGATGCCCTAGATTCCTCATCAAGGGAGTTAAACCATGCAAGGGCGTGGTCCTTTAAAAAGAAGGGTAGTACCTGTTTCTTCTTCTCGTCTCTAAAAGTTGTGGGCATCGGCATAGTTGTTGAACCAGTTTAGCCATGTGTCTGCTCTTTCGCCAGGTGCACCATGGAAGGGAGGCATGGAAATGTTCAAAGAGATAGTTAATGGCTCCTCACCTTCAGAATCCTGCACACTTTCCTCTAGGTCGCTCAGATTGAGTCCGTCCTCGTAGGTCTCTCTATCCGCTGCAAATGCTCCTAGACTGCGTAACTTGAATGTTGAGTTGACAGGCTTTGACATGGATCTTTCCACCTTACTCCACCAGATTTTACGCTCGGTCTTAGTGTTACGCAAGATCAAAAGGTCTACCTGGAAATAGTTAGAAAGAGACAGTAGTGGTTGGTTCTACACAATCTTCTTTATTTCATGAATTGGTAGAAGTTAGTTTTCCAACCACATTTATACCCCTTCCACTAATCCCAGCTGAAAACATGTTTGTCACCTATGACATACCAGGGTGATTATTGTAAAAACATTATGGGATTAATAAATTTGTCATAAAAGGCAAAATAACTTATTCCAATCTAAGCCTACTGTTGAAATGCAAGTGTGAATTCTTCAAATTCTGCGTAATCAACCTAGGGTTTTAGACTGTCTGATCTCCTTTAAAGAAAAATGGAGTAGAAAGAATAATTCTCTCTTTCACTGCAAGATCAAATAAGTTGCTAAGCTTCTTAATCACCAAACCGGATGACTGTTTTATTTTTCTATAAGAAAATAGGCTTGAAACCCATGATACATTACTTATAGTCTTAAATTAGTTATCACTTTCAAAAAGAAGTAAGTAGGTAAAGATCAGACATTTTGCATTATTATTCAAGAGTTACCTAATTTATGTAACCCTTAATCTATGGCAGTCTTAAATTAGTTATCACTTTCAAAAAGAAGTACATGTAAGTAGGTAAAGATCAGACATTTTGCATTATTATTGAAGAGTCACCTAATTTATGTAACCCTTAATCTATGGCATAATACATCCATTCTTAAGAACATTCTTGGTCTAATTATAGATTTAGAAAGTAAAACAACATCTGATTGGCTAAACCATTTGGTTTAGCCAATCAGATGTTGTGTTACTTTCAAATTCAGAATATTCTTGAGAATAAGACTAAGAATGTTCTTGAAAACGTCGCATTTTTATGACCGCTTTACAACACAATCCGAGTTTTAACGTCTCAAAGAAAGAAATCTTTTGAAAACATTGTGTGAAAAGGAGAAAATGCTTTTAACCTTTAATAACATTTAAAAGACAAATCCAATGTGAACCAAATAAGTATGTTACGTGCAAATGCTTTCAATTCGGACCGGTTGGTAAATAGTTAGGCAAATCATGTAAAAAAAGGCTTGACGTCGTTTTCTTACTGACGTCACATCGAGAAAATTATGTGCAAATCTTGACGTCATGGTTTCATTGAAAAGACGCTGCGTCGAGCAAATCATGTAAAAAGGAGGTTTGACGTTGTTTTCTTTTAAAGTTGACGTCAAATTAAACACGTCTTGTAAAAAGGACGTTTGAGATCGTTTTTTTTTTTTTTCTTTACAAAGTAGACGGCACTTTAAGCAAATGGTGGGCATAAAGTTTTTGACAATCATTTAAAAAGTGAAGTTTGACTTTATCTTTCAAAGGGCTTGTCACATAAAGCAAATCATGTAAAAACGGAAGCTTGACGTCGCTTTCACACCAAACGGATGCTTAACCCTCTACCGCACAATGCCGCCTCTTAACGATCCTGGGATGAAGCCTTTTGAAAACATTGTAGGAAAAGGAGAAAATGCTGGTAACCAGCATTTTCTCCTTTTCCCACAATGTTTTCTACCCTATCAAAGAAAACTTGTACCATTTGAGCCAACATTGAAATTGTCGTCTGCAAATGCTTTCAATTTGGACAAGGCTAAAATTTTGTCGTCTGGTAAAAGGTTAAGTCGTTAACTCACTAAATTGGCGTTTCGTTGATTAAATTATGTTAAAAGGTTTGGCGTCGTTTTCTTACAAAGTGGACGTCACATTTCACAAATCATGTACAAAAGGACTTGGCGTCGTCATCTCACTAAACGGACTTCTCCGTCTCCTCCGGCAAATCATGTAAAATTTACTTCTTATTTGGATAGTTTTATTTTAGGTAGAGAATAGATTGTTTGCGTCTTGGATTGGGATCGTTTATGCATAAGAACTTAATATCCTGCGAGTCGAAGTCCTCTATATTTTCATGAAAAACAAGTAATATCTTTAAGAAAGGTAGACGGCGTAAATTTTCCGGCAAATAGGCCTTCAGGGACCCGCAGAATAAACATGTCTACATTTTTACCCAATCGCAATTTTCAATTCGTTCAATCGAATATATCAATATCAGAAGTAGGTCAAAAGCCAGTGCATTAAGCTACGCCGTAAAAAATACCCCATAGACTAAATAAGCTGAAATAAGCTTGATCAATGGTGACATTTAACACTCAGCAGTTAAGTGTCTATTCTACAACTCATTCGGCATACCTCGAGTGATCCGGTGATCAAATCCCTCGGCTGTATCACGTAGCTTGATATGCACCTACACGGTACATTTCGCACATCTCCGGAAGCACACCGCTTTACCATTATTGAAATTGTAAGGCGCCTCTTTAGAAAGAACGCATGAGCAAATTTTCTATCGTTATCTTTCTAGGAGTATTTCAGTCGGCAAACAGTTTGTACATTCAATTTTTAGCGTGGTTTATCAATTCCGTTAGGAGCTTTCATCGACAGATCGATAGAAGTGAATAACTTCACCGTGGTTGTTCATGTCGTGACCCGCCATGTTTAAGATCGTGTGATTCGTAGTTAAAAATGGAAGCCTCCCTTATACAGACGAGGTTAGATGTAGGTACGGAATCGGCCGAGTTGTGACGAGTGTTCTACAACTCATTCCACCATTAACACAACACATAACGCCATCAAAGAGATCAGCAGACGAAATCACATTCTTTCACTTCCTGTAAACTAGGGGGGCCTTGC